>HG995381.1:19646242-21080242 GCA_905333075.3 Atethmia centrago | reverse complement strand
CAACAAATACTAAAAAACAGAATAAAATATATATTAAGGGGCTCTCATACAACAGACATGATTTTTTTTCCGTTTTTATAGATATTGGTACAGAACTCTTCGTGCACGAGTCAGACTCGTACTTGGTCGGTTTTTTTTTATTACATACATCTAATGGGTAATGTTCTGATTGTGATTATTCGTAATTTGTACTATACATACCTACATATTATATAATATCTCTGCTTTGACAGGTTCTTGATGTCTATTGATTATTGAGATAGTGCGAGACAAAGCACTATGCACATCCTAGGTGAGTTGAAACAATGAGGCTAATAGAATAATTTATTCTAGTACTACAACAAGTTGTATCTTGATATGTCGTGTCGTACTAGACTTCAAGTGGCATTTCGTTCCCTCAACAAGCAGGATGAATCAATGTTTAATATTTTAACTCTTGATAGGCTTTGCGTGTCAGCCAGGCAGAAGTCATTCTACAGCAGCGAGGGACAAGTCAATTTCGATCGAAAAACTATTTTACTATTTCTATAAAAATATTGTACTACCTACAGTTCGCTGTGGAGTAAGCAATATCGTTTTAATTAAACGAGTTATTTGCTGATAAAATACTTGCTGTTGCAAATCTTGTTAATAGCATCTACCATCCATTACCAAAGGCATACTCAAACCGTAGCATCAGCAGTCAGCACAAATTGTGTGTATTATTTTTGTCATTAGATCTAAAAGTAACTCAAGTCTACGCAACTTAACAACGTTTCTATACATTTTCCGACCTTTGCTCAAGGTAAACCACGTGCATTTGTTCGCACATAGGATTGCTCAGAAGCAAACAAAAGAATGTAGACGCTGAGGTTTCCTTTGTGGCATAAATGAGAATTCATCCACGGGGTGGCCGCCCCTTCGGGCCAGGCGTCGCGACGGTAAGGGCGGCGAACTTATCGTCTCGACTACCCACACTTTGGCTAAACCTCTTTGTCTAGTGTCCATCTGTTGCTTAAAATGTCTGGATCGAAAATATATTGACTTTGAAGATCTGACCGAGCTTTAAGGCGCTGACAAGACCCAATTGATCAAAATAGGCTAGGCTTCGCTTAAGAAAAAAAATTGCCAAATCTGTATAGTTTGTGGTAGCGGAAAAAATATATGTTAATTATGAACATATTTCCCAGAACCTGGTTGTTACCAAAACATGTTTTGAAAACAAAATCTCGACACAAACTAACGTTAAACTAATCTCTTACTTTGAGTTCTAATCCAAAGTATCTGTATCAAATATCAACGTACGTTACGTATTTAATTAATAACAAGAACGTCTTATTTGAATGCAGGACTTGGTTGTTTTTTATTTTCGATTACTCAACTCAATTTTGAGTAAATATATAATTACTTCATATTTTGCTATAAATTACAAGCGTTGTGTCGTCGCGCTTCTCATTCTTTCCTATGGAATTTGACAGTGACCGCGGTTTAGGTGTTGTCAGCGTCTTAAGTGATTAATTTATAATATAGATCCGTAGAGCCATGAATGAATATTGGAATGGGTATTTTTCTGAAAGTTTACGCGGCTTCTTTATATAAAATTCAATACATTTCAATCAGAGAAAATATGCATGAGCTGGAAGTTGTGAAGGAGTATGTATGAAGGGCAAGTCATCCAGTTCGGTAATCGTAATTTCGAGAAATTAGCCAACAGGAGGATACAGTTGGGATTAGGCAGCAGACTTGCTAGGTACCTAACAAGATAACCGGCGACATAAAGACAGCTGGGACAGCCTGTATGCAGAAGCTGGGAAACCAGGTTCTGTGGCGCAACATGCAAGAAGTCTTCGCCCACCAATGGACTGCAGCTGAGTTGAGTGATTTGGAAAATTATGAAGTTTATATTGCAAACAAATTCACAAATAACGAGACCGAACACGGATGCTGTGAAATGCTGTGAGAACGATTAGAGAACAAGTGCAAAATACAATCGATTATCGCTTTGGAAAAAATACAAAATAACATTTTCCGGAACGTGCGTGGTGACCATTTGATGACAAAATGAGATCGTTCACGTGTCCTTTGCTAACATTGACAAAGGTTTACAAAAAACTAATTGTGAATCTCTAACAGCGCGAGATTATACTGCGCAGTTCTTTTTGCGCAGTGTGTAATGTTCAAATCATAGACTAATTTGTAAATAAAGGTGACTGGAAATAATCACGTTTTTTCCTTTACCACAGTGTTTGTTAGCTTTCGTCATAGTTGTTATATTCGTTTGTTTTTACAATTCAATTGCGCTTCATTTGTGCGTTCATTTAATTGTATTACACCTAATGAAAATCACATTAATCATCATTAGGTACATAATAATATTGATAATTTTTTTTGAACATCAATGAGCAAACAATGAAGTTTTCTTAATTAATCCATAATTATAAACAGACACACACACCAAGTCAAAATACTTCTGTTGACTAACACTTACTTATTTAATTTTAAGAGCAAATATCGATTAGCTAAAAAAAAATCCGTTGTTCCTCAGGGGTCTATCAGGGGCCCTTCTTTTTACCTTTTACAAATTCAGTTTCAAAAGGGAATTTTGGTTTCAAACAACAATATTTAATAACAAAGTTAGCATGCTTATTTCCAGTAGATCTTAGGATTTTGATGTTGTTGTTGTTACACGGATAATGAAGGTCGCCAGTGATAAACATTGAAATACGTGGGACGCAAAACACGTGCGAAAGACGTTATTGTCTTGTTTACAGGTAGATACTTACCTTCAAAATTTACTGATACCTAATAATGAAACGCTTTATTTTGGTATGGCATGTGCAATTCTTTTAACGAGCTATCAGTTGACTGTGTCATGTTTCAGTCATAAACTCATAATCGTTGGGTAAACCCAAAGTGTACAAAATTTATCGATTCGTTTAAAAACGATAAAACTACCTCGGTACTTACATAGTCTTCAACTTGAAAACAAATAAAACAAAGTTTTGAATCTAAGGAAATGTAATGATTGAAACTTTGTACCTATGTAGGTAACAGAAGCTAATATGAGAGTTTAGTGGAAATCGCGGGTAGGACCACAAGTAGGTACCTACTTCGTAATAATTTTGGCAAAACTAATTTTAAGCTAATACTGTATTGAGACTAAAAACACAATAAAAAATAACTGTTATTATAATAAAAAAACATCTGTAAAATGAGTTTTAGTTTATTCGCACGACGATCACAAGGACGGCTCACTATTTCTGAAAGTTATGTTGCAATGCGCGGGATTTTAATGCTTTTGTAAGATTATATGCAAAGACGAAAAAAAAAAACTAAAGGTATTGTTTCATTCATACTTTCAGCTAGTCTTGTAAAAGAAGATTCCTATTAATTCATAGTAGGTTTTAGGTCCTAACGCCGCGCGCAGCCGCCATAAAGCAACCGCTCTATCTTCTAGTACTAGTCCATATAGCCTTCAAAGTACAGTTTTAGTTTTAGCTTGCGTACAATACGTTAACAAGTTTTCCTTTAGGGAGCAACAAAGAAATGCTTTAGCAATAGTAACTAATGAAGACACATGAAGAAACTTCTTACGGAATCGCTTCCATTATCATAATGGTAATTACTCAATAACAGCAGCACTAAACCAATGATTGGTAATACAATTTGGACACGTTTTTGTAATGAGGAAGCAGGAGATACGCGCACAAATAGAATTTATTATATGGGTCACGGTCAAAATCGATAACACCCATGCTGGCCGTGTCGGTCGGGGCGCAGAAAAAGATTACATCATGTTAAATAAAAGCATGTTAGACAATGATGTTCATGTAGGATAATCTGCTGTAATTTAGATCTCGCGATAAAAAGAGCGGGAATGTATTTTTTTTTTGTTAAGGGAAGGTTAATTTATGGTATCGATATTTTGTTTTTTCGTAGTTATTCATGCGGAACAACCCTAAATATAAACGTCCCATTCAGTCGATACTCGATTGCGTATTTTATCACCTACACAGTTACCTAGAACAAGGAAGTTGTTTGTACACAGGGTCATCGGCTAGTAGAGTCCGGTTTAATTCATTACTTAGTACCTACTTACAAATATATTTTGGGCTCTTTAAATAGGCACATAAGGTTGCAATTTTTGGGAAAATAAATACCAGTCTGAGTACTCACCTAATAGAATTTTTTGAAGAAAATCTAGGCTCGGATTTGAAACTTGTTTTTTTAATAAAAACGGCACCATATGTTTTATCTTTATGCCCGATTTTCACTTGAATAGGAAGTTATAATTTAATTAATTTATGTTCTTTATTACAAGTAAAAATATTGAAACTGACCTTTTTTCCACACTTCTATAAACAAAGACTTGTCGCACTTTTCTTGACGCTTAATTTTCGATAAAATGCCCACATTGGGGGGTTCACTATAATTTTAAAACGAACGAAATCAGTTGTTCACATGTTTTTCAGATGCGCCTTGAAGAGATTTCCATACGGTCCTCCAAACGCACTGAAATAAAATGACAAGAGAATGTTTACATCAATACATTGCACAGACGCAATGCCTGTTTCAACGCACACTAGTATCGGTTTGTGTGCATACAGAAAGATTGACTGACAAGAGTGGGGATGAAAGAGGTCAATGACGTTTACATTTGCGGCACTGAGCGACAAAGATAGAGCTATTGACTTCAAGGAAAAAACCGAGAAGGAAATACAACAAACCTGCCACCTGCGACGCAACACAAGTACAAGTCTGTGCGTGTGTGTTTCTAAAGGCGAGTACACACTTATTTGAAGCACAACATTACAGATTTTTTATAGATTTTGCTTTCTATTTATGATAATTTGTAATTAATCCTATTCCAATTTAAATAAGCAAAAAACAAATTATTTAAAAAACAAAAAACCCGACTGCAAAAACACATACCTAACTGAAAAGAGAAAAACAAGCATATAATCTATAGAATTTTGGTATCGCAGGCGGGGACAAACAAAAGTTACACCATATTTCGGGTTATTGGTTCTATATCAAATCAAGTGTGCTAGGATTCTTAGTTTCTAACTTTGCGTAAGTTATAGATGTTGTAAATGAAGAGCACTGAAATCTCATGATCTAATATGATTACTCATTGTTAAGTAAATAAGTAATGCATTGTCTTTGATTACTCAAGATATGATTTTTATTTTACAAAAATTCTGATCTATCCTACTAATATTATAAACGCGAAAGTTTGTGAGTATGCATGTATGAATGTTTGTTACTCTTTCACGCAAAAACGGCTAAATGGATTGGGGTGAAATTTGGCACATATATAGTTTATAACCTGGATTAACACATAGGGAGTTCATAGGACAAGCGATATTCTCAAGGGATCAAGACTTATGCGGGTGAAACCGTGGAGCGCAGCTAGTGTACAATAATTTTAGATACTTAGTTATTGTTAACTTACCTTTAATTTCTATAAATCAGTCATTGGAAATATAAATTCTAATTATAGAAACAACGTTGTTTATTTTTACATTTTACTGCATTTTCTTTTCAACAAACTTATGATTAATGACTTAGAAAAATAAGATAATGTCATAACCTGTCTTTTAACTTTACTAATGGCCAGTATTCGTATATACGGTTTAGTTACTATTTATGAGTTAACAATAAGTTTCATTAAAAAACATTTTCACTGAAACAAATAAGCATTACTGTTCCACTGGTATCTACGTTTAATTAACTCACAGGTTTCAATTAATTCACACGTTGACATAAATAAAAATTGAACTTTTAATTTTTAGTAACTTTTGTCCCATCACTTTTGGTGCCCGTGTTCCAGCCAGTGTGAAACCAATTTCTGTAGCACGAGTTGCATAAAACGCCAGCAATCTCAAGCTAGAGATTGTGCAGGTGTGTCTCATACAGAGTAATAGTGTTCTGTACTTCTGTGGTCTCATATGTCATGTCACTTTGGTCAGCTGTCAACGTCAAGAATCAAACTAAAAGTCAACATCAAAAATATTGTTTGTTCGTAATACAACTCAAACCTTGCCCGTTTTATCATTTATTTTGAATTTACGTTGTCATAATGATAATTCTATATTTTGTATTGATAAGTAGTTGCCAAGGATAAGATTTCTTTATATCGAGTAGGCCTTTAAAAAGTGGTGATCCCTATTTGCTTTCAAGTAAGTAATGTTTTGATCAAGCTTTTTAAAACCTCCTCTTTAACAGTCCTTTATTATTATTATATTATTTACTCGACCCACTGACCTTTTATTTATGTTAAAAAATAATATAAAATCAAGACACTGTTTAATATCTAATGTCGTTAATAAATTCTGGCAAAAACAGGGCTACTATGTCTATGGGTTTTATAAAAAATGACTCAGATGTTACCTATTTTAAAAGAAAAATGCTACTTCTAGAGCTATTAAATCACACCACAGCCAATTCTTTTTTTAAGTGTGGCGATTACAGCAATATTCTAGAAAGTGATACTAAAAATAAACATTTTCAACTATATCAAAGTTTATTTTACTTATTTCACTGAAGAAGATTGTGAATAAACCTATCAGTGATGTCATGTATAGGAAATCGAATAAACTGCTCAATATATGACACAGTTCACTCATAAATTGTGTTTATTTTACAATTTACTACAATCGGATGTGTATTTGTGTAATTTATTATTTTGTTTTCCTTCTAGTCACATTCATTTATTTGAAAAGTTTATGAGTGTTTTAAAGGTGTTTCTTATAGTACTTGGTTTATAGGAAATCATTACTGTCATTTGTGGTTCAGCCAGGTGTTGTCTTCAATATTTTGTGGACATTTTTCATTGTACCACTTCTGTCTTGACCATTGCTTCTTTTGCTTAATATAATAGCATTGCTTTTTAGGGTTCCGTACCTCAAAAGGAAAAACGGAACCCTTATAGGATCAATCGTGTGACTGTCTATATGTCCGTCTTTCACAGCCAATTTGCTCCGAATCGACTAGATCAATTAAGTTGAAGTTTGGTACACATATGAATTTCTCTTACCCAAATATGGACCTACCTGGCAGCTAAATGGTTGTTTTTGGAAGTGTGAAAAAATACATCAAATCAAATCAAATCAAATCAATTTATTTGCCATAAGTGTTGGTACAATTTAGGTCTTAACATAGATGATACAGATCCATAACACTTAGTCATAATAATGTGACATGCAAACATTTGTGTTTATACATATTTCATTTTATAATTTTATAGTCATAGTCATAATTCAATTTAAATTAAGTAGCAATTTTGTGAGAGTATTAGATACATAATCAAAAATAAAACTAATAATGTCAGCGGATAAATCATTATTAGGATTATTACTTATTGTTCAACCTCTTATTTAAATATGTCGCTTACTGAGTAGAAGTTCTTTTCTCTTAACCACACTTTAAGACACCTTGTAAATTTATTTGCTGGTAATATTTTAATACTGTCAGGTATAGCATTGAAAATGCGACAACACATTGCATAGCTATTCTTACTATACAATGCTGTCCTAGGGATTATAGGCAAAACAATTCTATTCCTGTGCCTTATACTTTTTGCAAATATTTCATGAGCTTTTTTAAATAACTCCGGGTGTATTTTAACAAATTTAGCGCATTCAAATATATACAGACTTGGAAGGGTTAGTATCCTGAACTTTTTGAAAAAGGGTTTGCAAGATTCCCATGGGCGTATTCCCGCTATGGCGCGGATGCATTTTTTCTGTGCGATGAACACTCTCTGACTTTCTGTTGAGTAACCCCAGATGATAAGACCATATCTCAACACAGAATCAACGTACCCATAGTATGCAGATAATACGGTGTTTAGCGCTGATGTTTTTGAGAGCTCATATAGAACGTACACGAATTTATTTATTTTATTGCATACTTTATTGACGTGGGCCTTCCAGTTGCAGTGTTTATCAATCGTGATACCGAGAAATGTCGTTTCGTTAACTTCTTTTAATTTAAGTCCCCTATAGTTGATGTCTAAAGCCTTATTTACTTGTCCATATGTACTAAATCGAATAAAATTAGTTTTTGTTAGATTTACGCGAAGATTATTTTCGTCAAGCCATGTTATTATCGATTCAATTGTATTATTAATGTCAGTTGTATATTTATTAATGTCAGTATTATTCGATGTCATTATTAACGATATGTCATCAGCGAACAGAAAACAGGGTTGATTAGTAACTTCGGGAAGGTCATTTATATATAGTAAAAACAATAGGGAGCTAATCACACCCCCTTGGGGCACACCAGCCCTGTTATGTTTGTATTTTGATCTGTATGACTTTAGTTCCCGTTTACTATCAATTTTTTCGTTTTCTACACATTGCATTCTGTTATTTAAATAGCTTTGTATCCATTGAAGTGCTGGGCCCCGTATCCCATACTTTTCTAACTTATCTATTAGTAGTTTGTGTGATACGAAATCGAAGGCCTTCGTCATATCAAAAAATATGCCTGTTGTCTCAATTCGCTTATCTAAATTAGTAACTATTGTGTGAATTAGGTTAAAACAAGCTAATGTTGTGGACTTCCCTTTTTGAAAACCGTATTGTTCTTTTCTTAGGATAGCATGCTTATCGATGAATTGAGTCAGGCGTTTATGCATAGCTGATTCAAAGATTTTTGATATGATGGGTATGAGAGTAACTGGTTATCTATGTCTTCCTTATTACCTTTTTTTGTGGAGAGGTTTTATAACCGATTGTTTGAGTAAGCTAGGAAAACATCCAGATTCAAAAAATGGATTTACCAAAAATGTTATCACTGGTGTTAATTGTACTGAACAACTTTTTAGGATTTTTGTAGCTAACTCATCATAACCTACTGAATTTGTGTTGTTCAGAGATAATATAATTCTTAGTATCTCTTCATATCCATATGGTTTTAGGAAGATACTATCACTAACATACTGTTTAAGACTAATACGAGTATTTTTATGGATGTTATTAGTTAGATTGATCCAGTAGTCATTGAATGTTTCAGCAATTTTGTTCGGGCCAATAACTAAGGTGTCTTTGTTTCTTACGCTTTGTATCATTTGTTTACTCTTAGTACCGATGGACTCTTTTTTTATCAGTTGCCATGCTGCCTTGCATTTGTTTTTCGAGTTGCTGATAAATTGATGATTCATTCTTTTAATTGACCCATGAATGCAACGCCGCGCGCCGTAGGAGTTTAGAGTAGTTTTTGAACTTTGATTTATTTGCCATTGTTTTGTTAGCGTAGTAATTGTGCCTTAATGATCTTTTGGTTTTGCAGCTTGCTCTAATACCTTTAGATATCCATTTTAAGGGTCGATCCCTGTTTGACATCTTTATCCTTCTAATCGGGAAACATAATTTATAAAATAGATATAGCACCTCGTAGAATTTTTCGTAAGCTACGTTAATATTGGATTCTTTATATACTTCTGAAAACGATAGTACGGACATACATTCTTTAAATTTAGTAATGTGATGTTTATTATAGTCCCTTTTATATGTTGAATATTCTGTCAAAGCTGTTTCTTTGTTTCTCACGGGTATACTTAATAGCTGTGCAGTATTATGATCAGAAAGACCCAGGTGTAGAAGTTCACCTTTAGCAGACTTGATGTTGCTGATTAGGTGATCTATACAAGAATTTTGTCGTGTTGGTTCTTGAATATGGAGTACTAGATCATAATTTTGAACAATTTCGATTAACGCCTTAGATTTGTTATTTATTAGTAACGTGTTGATATTCAAATCACCTGCTATAACTATTTTTTTCTTAAATTTACGAGATATAAATTGAAGCACTGTGTCAAGTATTTCGAAAATCTTGTTAATATTAGAGATTGGGGTTCTATATACACATAAGATAAATAGATTTTGGTTCATGATCTCAATGCCACAACACTCAAAGATATTGTCAATACAGTGCTGATTTATAAATGATATTTCTTTAAATATAGTACCGTTTTTTACGAGGATAGAGACTCCACCACGCTTTTGTTTCTTTGTTCTGCAGTAAGAAGTTGCTAAGCTGTAACCAGAGATTTTTATAAGACTTTCATTACCTCGTTCTATGAACGTTTCCGACAAACAAATAATATCCGGGCTCATTTTTAGAGCCGACAGCTCTGACAAATGTATTTCTATTAAATGAATTTTGCTAAGTAAGCCGGCGATGTTTTGGTGAACTACTCTTAAGAAATTAGTCTCGAAAAAACGTCTGTGTACCCGCGACACAGGGGTCATCCCTTTGGGTCTTGTTTATACGATTGCCGTTAGAGGTACCAGGTACGACCTCCTCGGTCAATATCACATCATTTGTTTGAGTACTAGAGTCTTTTAGTATAGGTTTCGACTCCGTAAGGCGTCTTTGTGCAAGTAGATTATTAATCGGAGCAGGGGGATATTTTTTAAGCTGCAATAATCGCTTTGTATGTTCAGGGTTTTTGTAAAAATGTAAAAATTTTGAATCGTAGTCAATTTGATCTAGAATTGAATTAATCTTGCCGCATAACTCAGAAGTATTGAAAACGTTAGATTTACCAGTGTAATCCACAAATGTGCAGTCATTCGATTTTTTGCTAAGTAGTCTTAAAGTATCATTTACTTTTTTCACATTTAAGTGATCAGTTTTAAAGACTTTTAGCACTAGACTAGGACATTTTATACATGGCAGTAATAGGTAAAACGGGCTGGTGTCTGCAACTCCACGTCAATGCGCGTATTTTGCGTACGGGTGGGAAATCAATTATTCGATCCACCCCAGTTGACAACTGACAATCTCTTGTAGGGTACCTGGGTTACCAAAGTACTTTGCCCTGTATGTGGCAACCACCGGGCAGTTTAGTAGCACATGTGCTGCTGTCTCCCCGTCCTCCATGCAGACCCTGCACCTGGGCAGTAATCGCCGGCACCCGGGTACCTGGTCGTTTATTGCTTTCGTAATGGGGAACTGTTTATTGAGTCCTTCAAGCAGCGCGGTGCGTAGTATGTCTCTGTTACCCCAGAGATTCAGTGCATTTAGGCGTACTGCCGCCATCGTCGCTTCCTGCTGTTTGAACAGGTGGAGTGGTGGCAGTCGCAGCATGGCCTCGACCGCTGCAGTCGGAGTTGTCCTCATGCAGCCCGTGGTCGCCATGCAGGCAAGTCTTTGCATGCGTTGTAGTGTATTGGAGGCTGTGACTAGCTTGCTGCGGGGCCACCAGACCACAGCCCCGTAGGTGATCATGGGGCGGATTACCGCCGTGTACAGCCATAGTATTATTTTGGGGGATAGGCCCCACTTCTTACCTATCATTTTGTTGCACTGCCAAAAAGTGATGCAAGCCCTGTTTAGTTTGTTGTCTAAGTGACTACTCCAGTTTAACTTACGAGTACTGTCTAGAATGACCTCGTGGTACTTGACTTCGTCGGCTAACTGAAGTTCTGTATCAAACAGTATTGGTGGAAAGGGCCTAATACTCGTTTATGGGTAAACATAACTAGTTCAGTTTTGGTGGGGTTCACCGATAGGTCGAATTCCCTGCACCATCTTTCTACGATACGTTGTGCCTGCTGGCAGTAGTATATATAACGAAATTAAAAGCAAGTTTGGTAGGCTTTACGAGTTAACGAGTAATAGTCGAACAACTTAAATTTGCAATCGGAAAATTGACTGTGATGTATATCGATGTATGGGAGAACATGTTTTTCAACTACAGAACTAACTACAGAAGTCTTCGTTGTGCGTGGTCTGACACGCACTTGGCTGGCTGTTTTGGTCTTCCCCTACTTTTTTAGCCATCCACATTCATACACAAAACGTTCCTCACGACATTTTCCTCACTCCGCATTGCATACCCATACCATGACAACCAATTTCCACACAATTTTTCAATCACCGGTGCTTCTTTCAGATTTCCTCTTATCCTCAAATTAGCTAGCGAAACTTAAAAATATAAAGATTTGATCAATTTTTTTTTGGATCAACGACCGCTGTTGTTATTAGAAGTATGAGTTGAGAAAATCTGTATTATTTTATTTTATCGTGTTTAGTTATCAACATCCAACGCGCCTTTTTTTTTTGGCTGGGAAATTATCAAGTAAGTTCTCCGGTAGGACGTGTCACTCTCTTACTAACAAAAACCCACCTGTGTTCCTTCCGTTGCCAGAGGCCACGGTATCACTTTCGGACTTTCCCGCGACTCCGGCAGGCATCGGACCCTAGCGGACCCCTACAGTTGTGCTGACATCTCTTTGATGCGTGCGTGGAACACAATGCGCCTGCGACCCGGGCCTAGTCCTTATCGGACGGTGAGCTACCCATTGCTCAACGTCGGCGAACCCGCGCCGACGGTGGCCTGGATTCGCGACGCCCTCTTCTGCGGCGCGGCTTGAGGAGCGTGAGGGCGCGAAGTATGCCTGTCTCTCACCCGTTCCGCCTCTTCCTTCGCGAGCATTACTACTTCGCAAAAGGAGTTGACGGCTTCCCATGGCCTGTCGCTCCGTACCATGGCCTGGACGAGGGCTGGACGTGGGAGATCACCGCCGCCGATCGCCTCCACGAGGACACGACGGTGCGGGCCCAAGCCGAGCAGATCTCCACCGTATGTTCCACCGTGTCCTCCGGGCCTTCCACACAATGGTGACACTCGGGCGTTTCCTCCCGCCTTATCCGAAACAGAAACCTCCCGAAGCAGCCGTGTCCGGTGAGGACCTGCGTCAGACGGAAGGTGAGGACGCCGTGGCGTCTCTCTAGCCACTTCTCAAAGAGAGGTGGCTAGAGATTATCTTAGGGTCTTACACCCATTTTTGAAAAGTGTCTTAATTAAATTCTATAGTGCTAATATGCCCCAAAAAAATCACAAAATTTTTATTCAATCGATAAGTGCCATAAAAATGCATTTAAATTTTACATTTTCAAATTTCGCGCCACAATAAAAAAAAACCCATTTATTAATTTCTTTTTGTTTTATCTTGTTTAGATATCGATACCTATTACATCTGCGGAGTTTAGCTAGATAATTTAATTAATTATTAATTTCTTATTCTATCCATTCGCACCACACTTGCCTCTTAGCATCCTAAAAACTTTTTCAAATGTAATAAATCCTACTAATATTATAAATGCGAAAGTTTGTAAGAATGGATGGATGGATGGATGGATGTTTGTTACTCTTTCACGCAAAAAGGACTGAACGGATTTGGATGAAATTTGGCACACAGATAGTTTATAACCAGAAATATCTCATAGGATACTTTTTATCCCGATATACCCACGGGGTCAAAACTTATGCGGGTGAAACCGCGGGGCGCATCTAGTAAATTATAATGCAATAAAAATCTCGAGTAGGTACAAAGCAAGCATTCCCAAGCATGCAAACAATGCATGCAATGGTGCATTTCCAAGTTAATCTGTGCGATACCTACCACGGGGTACCATTCATTCAGATGTGAAGTTCTCATATTTCTCACTGCTTGTTACCAGTTTGATTCACTTTTAATTGTTTCTTCAACACAATAGGGGAAGTTTATAAATTGGAGTGTGCCTCTTGATCAAGTCGACCATCCACTGCTATGCAGGATGTGCACGGCGAGATTTGCAAACTGCGCGGTTCCGTTGTTTGCTATCTATGCATCCACGCGTAGCGTGACCGTGTGTCCACAGCGGACGATTCCGGCTCAAAGACAGTGGGAAAAAGTGGTCCGAATTTTTACCTCTAACGAGAGCCAAGTCACTCAATAGTCTATTAAATAAGGAGCACTTTTATAAAGACGCCCATAAAATAAAAAGTTATAACTAAATGAAAATGATTGTTTTGTTCAATAATTCGGTGGTGGGGCATACATTTTTGCCCAATGTTCTTTTCATACAAAGCGAAGCTCGAGCACGTGCATAGCTTAGCTGTGAACTGCTGTGGAGTGATTTCTTTATTGATAAATATCCTCTGCTGTGTCATACATATAAGAGCAACAATAATTATTACTATTAACGACCTATTAGTGCAGTATTGTAATTTATACTGTTTACTGAGGTTGTGGTAATCGGAAATAAAAGTTTGAAAAATATTAGTTTTTAGAACCAGTTTGAAAAGAAGGAACTTATATGTATGGTTATATTTTTTTGCTGTGTTATAAGGTTCTACTATCTGTCTTCCTATTATTATTGGGTAAGGGTAAGGGTTCCACGCCATCATACGTAAAAGAACTGCTTCATTATTGAGCAGATTGCGCGGTAGTTCTAACAGCATCTTGCAGGTTATTGCGGAGATATACGATTCTCCAAATATGAAGGCCTTCATCCGAGTTTTGATCGAATAACCTCTTACTCTCTTATATTCGATCAAGGCCAAAATTAATCGTCCTATTTGTTATTCTCAATTTATGTAATTTATTTCTTACTAACATAGTGTACCTATAAGTCAAATTGTTTCTAACAAAGTGGACTATGTCTGAAATAAAGAATTATTATTATTAGTAGGTATTATGGAACCTGTCCTATGATAATCATTATCTCTACCCTCATCCCATATTTCCGGTTGGCTAAGTATGTCTTCTTTTTCCATACATATCAGAAGTCTAATATAAACCTATGAAGTTTGTTTTCGTTATTTATTTCACCAGCTGCGCCCCGCAGTTTCACCCGGATAAGTCACGATCTCGTGGGAATATCGAGATAAAAGGTATCCAAATCCGTAAATTTCATCCAAATCCGTTCAGCCGTTTTAGCGTGAAAGCGTAACAAACAAACAAAATCACTTTTGCATTTATAATATTAGTAAGGATTAGGATGGTTTGCCCGTTTTATGCTTGGAATTTACAAGCCACCAAAATGTCTTTAGCCTGATGACTAGCTGTTTGCACTCATGTGGTATTACTTAATGAATTTTCCTTGAATAATTTAATAAATGACTGAGAATGATACGTGGACACTCATTGGTTCTGTTACGTTCCCTGAATAGTGTTCTTAAGTGAGGAACAATTATTGTGTTATTGTGATACTTATTTAATACTTAAGGTAAATACTTATGTCATTTTAGTTATAAGTTTTACTTTTTTTTTGTCGTTTTTATACTAGTAGTGGTCTTTAGATCACTACTAGTATAAAAACGACAAAAAAAGTAAACATCTTTAGGTGTTTATTAAAAACTAGCAGCGCCCCGCGGTTTCACCCGTCTAAGTCTCGACCCCGTGAGAATATCGGGATGAAAAGTGTCCTATGTCCTAACTCCTAACCCAGGTTATGGTCTGCCTATGTGCCAAATTTCATCAAAATCCGGTCAGCCGTTTTAGCGTGAAAGCGTAACAAACAAACGTACAATAAATCAAATCTTTTCTCTTTAGAATATTATATTACATTGCCATATTAAAAATGTATAAAATATCGATATAGATAAGTGTGACAAAAAAGATAAATCGCTTATCTAACTTCAAGCAGAAATACAGTACAGTATTGTTAATTTATCACATTATTATCGCCTTTGTTATAATACACATGTCATGTTTGTTTACTCCACAAGTAAGATATAAATAAGTACATACATTTCTTAAATATCAGCAACAGTAAGTAAAAAATAAGTCAGTACATAGATATTTTTTAGGGTTCCGTACCCAAAGGGTAAAACGGGACCCTATTACTAAGACTCCGCTGTCCGTCATTCACCAGGCTGTATCTCATGAACCGTGATAGTTAGACAGTTGAAAATTTCACCGATGATGTATTTCTGTTGCCGCTGTAACAACAAACACTAAAAAACAGAATAAAATAAACATTTAAGGGGGCTCCCATACAACAGATATGATGTTTTTACCGTTTTTATAGATCCTATCTGCGGGAACGTTTTTTCTTCGCCCGTCCTGATGCACCTTGCAGGTCGCATCTTAGAAATTTCCTTAAATCCCCTCCCCACTCTACCGACTTCAACTCCTACTCCTTCACTGTGCACGCGGTTCGGCTGTGGACTTCACTTCCGCCTGACATTAGGGTCTGCCAAACTGTTGCTTTTTTTAAAAGAAGAGTGAAAGAACACTATCTTTCCACTTTGCCATAGTTGCATATTATGTGTTTATTATTTAATACTATTAATTATTATATACCTAAGTATTTTAGTGATATTTATTTTAGAAGTATGTATTTATGTAAGTATATTCTCTTATTGTATATTTAAATTAGTGAATACATTTTTTGTTTTTATGTATTTTGGTTTCTCTTCTACTCTTACACACGGTGTCTACATCACTTTGTCTACTGTCCTATTGCAGGTATGCTGGAAGAGATTTCTTTAGAAATAAGCATCACCTTTGTACGTATTTTTCTGTTCCTTTCTTCTTGTCTGTTCATATGTGTGTACATAAACTGTTAAATAAATAAATAAATAATGGTACGGAACCCTTCGTGCGCGAGTCCGACTCGCACTTTCCGGTTTTGTTTCTAAAATGATCTGTTTCAGTTATGCGTTATTAATAGTCCCCTCTTGACTCCCTCGGGGCATTTCAATCAACCATCATAGAGCACTATGGGCGAGATTCACAGAACGCACTTACAATTTCCTTTTTTGAGTACAGTAAGCGTTTCATACGAATCCTTATTCTTATGTAGATATATGTATTTAAGCGAATGTTAACAAACTTTTTATACGAATATGAACTTTATTTTAAATGAATGGTATTCATATGAAACGCTTGATTTGCAAAGTATAGCGTGGTTTGCCCTATGACCTATGACCCCCAATATCTAATCCTTAACCACGACATGAGGTATTCTTGTAGCTCTTGGCGACACGAGAGCAGAAAAACCCTTGCAATTTACCTTCTTTTTATTATTTGCCATGAGTGTCTCCACTATTCCATTGCTTGCTCTAGGATGCATATCCGGTATGACTCTAATAATCCTTCCTATCCTAAGGGCACGTCTTCCTGACCATTATCGCGCCCCCCCGGTCTACTCTTTGATATGCCATGGTCTCTGTAGTTCCATGAAACATGAGGCTCCAGGGACTAGAGTGAATCCTTGGGTTCATTCGAGCAATCAAGTCTGGTTTAACCACGCTGGGGTCGGTGCATTTCATTCATTCAATCATTCATTTTTATTATTTGCAACGAGTGGTCATTTTAGCAAACCGTTCTTATTCTGTGTTGATTCCAGCTGGCTACCTATTACGGTTTTAAATATACAGCACTGTGACAGACAGATAGATGTAGACAGACTCACAGACAGACGGGGCTTAGTCATAGGGTCTCGCTTACAACCATTGGGTACGGAAAGACGCTGACAACACCTAAACCGCGGTCACTGTCTGATTGCATAGAAAAGAAAGAGAAGCGCGATGACACAACGCTTGTAATTTATTGCAAAATATGAAGCAATTATCTATTTACTCAAATATTAGTTGAGTAATCGAAAATAAAAAACAACCAAGTTCTGCATTTAAATAAGACGTTCTTGTTATTAATTAAATATGTAACACAGATAATACAGATACATATTTTGGATTACAACTCAAGGGAAGAGGTTAGTTTAACGTTAGTTTGTATCGAGATTTTTTATCAAAACGTGTTTTGGTAACAACCAAGTTCTGGGAAATATGTTCAAAATTAACATATAATTTTTCCGCTACCACAAACTATAGGTACAGATTTGGCATTTTTTTTCTTAAGAGAAGCCTATTTTGGTCAATTGGGTCTTGTCAGCGACTTAACGAAGACTATACGGGCCCGTCCGAAAGCAGTTCGATACTTCGGAGTAAACCCTACTCCCGATTAATTAACTTTTCGGACGGGCCAAAACTCATTGAAGTAAGACAACTGTCAAATCGTGTTTTCATTCATTCTTAGTTCAGGAACTAAACTAATCTTACCTATATCCGTAGGTGATACGGAGTAGGAAACACCTACGGATCACGGATTTCGAGCTTAGAGAGTAGACCTCCAGCAGGCTTAGCATGACACTCTCTATTTCTTCGAATAATAGACACGGCTCTTTCTATACAAAGTGACATTTCGTTTCTCAGTTTTTGACATCTCACCGTAGAAATCCTTCTACAATCTGTCATCTTGTCTTTCGTTTCTAACGATCTTTGTCTAGGTCCTTTTTTATGTAGAAGGATTTCTACGGTGGGATGTCAAACAAGGAGAAACGAAATGTCACTTGTATAGAAAGAGCCGTGTCTATTCTTCGAAGAAATAGAAAGCGTCATGCTAAGCTTGCAGAAGTGCATAGAAAGATGCTAATTCATCGAAACTATTATTTAGCCAATCAAAAATGTATTCTATTTCAATTCTAGTAAAGTTTATTTTGTGATTGTTTTAAATATTGAACACCTGCTTCCGGCTTCACACAGTAATTGTCCTTTTGCCCCGCAGCGACCGTTGGGTTGCGTTTATTTTTGTGTCTAAAAAGCCATAAAGACAAAAAAAAATAAAAAAAAAACCGGCCAAGTGCGTGTCGGATCACGCACAATGAAGGGTTCCGTAGTCGGGAAGTTGGGATGAATTTATCCCAAAAACAAACTTAACATTGTAGTTGAAAAACATGTTCTCCCATACATCGATATACGTCACGGCCAATTCTCCAACTGCTAATTTAAGTTGGTCGACTATTACTCGTTAACTTGTAAAGCCTACTTAGCTGTGATAGTTTTCCTTTTAATTTAATTATATTATGAACTACTGCTATGATTTTTTTCACATTTCCATAAACAACCATTTAGCTGACGGGGAGGGGGGGGGGGGGGCACTTGACTCTAACAACAATTTGTACTTAAAGCTTTCGAAAAATAGTGTGTAGACCCGCAATATTTTTGAACGGCATATCCAACATACCCCACACCATGGGACAGACGAGAAAAAAAATATCATGCTCACATTACGTGCAATGGAGGTACCTACTCTAAAAAAAACAATTTTCAAGATTTTATTTTAGCTCTTTATCGGCGTGATTAATATGTATACCTACAATGATATTATAAGTAAAAAGGTGCCTTTTTACTTATATCTATGCTTAATTACAGCTTTCTAGTACTAAGCGTCTCTGAGCTACAGCGGGGACAGACAGACAGACAGACGGACATGGCAAAACTATAAGGGTTCCTTGTTGACCACGGAACCCTAAAAATGCTGTACCTAGTAACCTAATTACATAATCAGCCTATAATGTTCCCACTGCTGGGCCACAGGCCTCCTCTCGGTGAGAGGGAGTGGGCTTTAATCCACCACGCGGTAACCTACTTAATTGCCAAAATATTGTGTCATCTTGAATAAGCACCAAGAATGATCATTATTTACCATTGTTATTTAAGTAAATACATATTTATTTAATTACTTATCTATAAATATCTACTATCTTATATAAGTCTAGAAATGAGCCATCATATCTATGTCTATTAACAAGGTAAAATAATGGCAAGTAACGACATCTTTGATTTGAAGTGCAAGAACTAATGATAATTGTGTAATACGTTCGCCTAACTTGACCAATACAAATTAATACCCTATGTCTATTGTAATAAAGTTCAGTTTTGTACAATGAAATAACGCCATTTTTTTTTCAAATTTGCCAATGGTGCTGTTATTTTGTCGCAGGATGCTGCAACAATTGTCATTCGGTGGCTGGCGCGTTGCCGGCGCGGTCTGTACTTTGTCCAAGAGTTGTGTGCGAGTGCGCATGATGTCTACAGCCACAGATAAGGGGTCTGACTTCTTTTTTAGACAGGTGTGTATTGTTTTTTAAGTGTTTGTTTATTAAATTGCATTATAAAGTAAGTACGTTATGTTTGAAAATAAGTACTTAATTGAAATTGTGTTAATATGTACTAAGTACTTAGTAATAATGCAAAATAAAAAACCTTAGCAAAAACAAAAAAATAAATAGTAACTATTTTTGATGAATATGCCTAAAATAATGTTTTATTGGTATCATCATTTGTCGAGCTATATTTTGTTCGAAAGGAAAATCGGAACCCTTATAGGATCACTCGTGTGTCTGTCCATCTGTCACAGCCAAGTTGCTCGAAATCAGCTGGACCGATTGAGTTGATATTTGGTACACATATAAATTTCTGTGACGTGTAACGGTGTAACGTAAATAAATACATTTTGAATAAGGGGTCACTTTTGGGGGGCAAATTAGAACAAACCGTACCGTGTGACATATGTAATGAAAGGCTTATTGTAAGGATGTCAGATATTCTTTTTTATAATTTTAAAATAGATGCTTTTTAATTTAATTAAATAAAAAGCATTTCTGTATTTTTTTTTTATTTTTTGACTTAGTAGTTTCGGAGATAAGGGGGGGGGGTGGGGCTTATATCCGAAACTAAATACAGAAAGTAGCTCGTAGAGGCGGTGGTTGGCCCCCTGAAAGCGGGTGATGTCTGTTGGACATACATGTCGCGAGTTGTAAACACGGTTTTTGAACAAAAAAGTAAACTTATTGAGTTGTTTTCTGATCTGTGCGACAATCCACAGAACTGGGACGGGGATACGATTTTCGCTGCGGAGAATTTTGAAAACACTTTGCGATCTTTTAATTTCAATCTTTTTCTTTTTATCTTTCATCGGATATTTGAAAAAACTGACTGCTTGTACAATATTCTACAAAAATCACAAGTTGATGTCGGTTATTGTATTAATAAAATAAAGGAATTTCAGGCATGGTTACGTGCTGAATTTCAATCCGAATTTGATCAAATTTATGAGAACACGTTGCAAAATAACTCGGCCCCTCGTTTGGGACGCAACGTACGCTGTGCAAAAACGGAATACAGACGACTTTTTGTAGAAGTAATTGATAACATTAATACCGAAATTACTGACCGATATTCTGAAATGTATAAATTAAAGTTTTTCCAACTGCTCAACAACAAAAAATTTGACAATTATCACTCACATTTTCCTACAGAGGAATTAGATTCATTATTTGACATTTATGCAAACTATTTCGACAAACAAACATTAAAAAGCCAATTGATTTGCTTGTATTCTAGTCCTGATCTGAAAGATCGTAATGTTTTCGAATTAATTGATTTCATTCATGAGAATAACCTCGAAGATGCCTTTCCCGAGCTGTTAAAGTTAGCGTATCTTGTTGTAACTATTCCGGCTACAAGTTCTTCCGCGGAACGTGCTTTTTCGTCTCTTAAACGTATCCATACCTATCTGAGAAATACACAAGGTCAAGAGCGTCTTTCCGAATTATCAATGATAGCTATTGAAAAACAGTTGTTGGTAGAATTAAAACGATCACCAACATTTTACTCTGATGTAATTAAATCATTTCTTAAGAAAGATAGACGATTCCAATTAGAATATAAATAATTTATTTAAATTCCTTATTACATTCTATCTAGCTATTTTTTAACTTTCGTTTTGTAACTTTTTGTTTTGTTTTTTTTTTTGTCTGTAACCTGGGTCCTGTTACGAAGGAAGCAAGTACTTACCATAACTTTGTTCCCTCAAGCAATGAAGCAAACCAAACGGCTTTTTTCAAAGCCACCGGAGGTATGCAATTGCTGATATGTTCATGATATTCAATCTAGCACTAGCATGCCTTCAGTGTGCTTTGGTTACCTCATTCACCGCACGACAAGCAAGAGTGAAATTGAAGAAAGAAGAGGAAAGAAGAAGATGGATGGATGAATTCACTTTTAATTTATTGTACCTAACCAGTAGTTTATGAGAAAATTGCGATGATACATACGTAGGTACCTACATACTCAGTCGAAAACTGAACTTTCTTTTTTTGAAATCGGTTAAAATTTTATTGGGCTTGCGTTATTTTGAAACCCTAGGCACGCCACTGTGTCTGTCCACACTTGCCGGAAGAATAGGGATGACGTTAAATTTTCTTGTGAATTTTTATTCACAACATAATCTAGCGTCATCCCTATTTTAAAGTAAGTTTGCTTTCCCACCTGCGAATGTTAGTCAATTATAAACACCAGTTTCACGATTACTTCAATATGTCGGTATTGTTTAAGTAGTTTAGTAAACTCTTCACCTCCAACTGGTATCCATTGTTTAATATAAACGTTTAGTGTTTCAATAATCTAGCTTGGAAGATTATTAGTTTATCTAATCGATATAATTATCTTACATTCGTAGAACGGAAAATGCATTGTTTTCTGCGTTAGTTATTAGGTTAAGTTTGATTGAAGTAGGTTTTGCTACTGTACAAACTAATTATGAAATTGCTCAGACCAAATAAAAAACCAAGACAAAGGGCTGCGAACAACAGTGAAGCCATGCCAAAACTACACCTCGCTCTGTGCATACACGCTCACACTCAGACATTTACAACCCATTTCGACCAAACTACACCTCACTTAGTGCACACACGTTTACGAAACCGGCCTCACGTCACTGTTGACAGCGCTATGTCTTGGTGTTTTATTTGGTCTGAGATGAAATGGTAGTGTAAGGAAAAGTGCGATAATAACGCGAGTGTCAAAACTCATTCCACCACGAAATTTTAACTATGTAAACCGTTCGACCATAAATGTAGAAAATGGATGATTAATTCAATTCATGATTGATTAGCAGTGATAGGAATAGGTAGTGCCTATTTGCCTAAACTTCGAAGAACAGAGACAAGAAACGGAGACTTCCTTAGGACTAACTTTATTTCCGAGACATCTGTCCCGAAATTTCGAGACAACACATAAATACATTTAAAAAAAATGTTATTTGGAATAAGTAATTCGTCTATATTTACCTAAAGTTTGCGACTAGATATATCATAATAAATAACATACACAGTCGTTACAACCATAAAATTTTCTGAATTTTTTTTTGGAGAACATTTTGTAAATGACTTGTTGATCGTAATACACAATGAATCACAATGTTTGAATAAGAAGCCGTACACGTTTCGAAGTAAATATCTTCTTTCTAGCTCACTCTCGGCTACGTTTAATGAGATTTCTAAAGTTCAAGTGTAAAAAAGGCATTATATGTAACACATAATATGATTTAAAAGAGTGTCCATGGAGTTTCTTGCACGTTCTTCTCCATAGAGACCTACTCTTTGGAACGTGCAATTTAGCTTCACTTTTCTTGGACTGACCGACATTTGACTATTCAAAAGTGCCCGTAAATGGTCTATTTGAAATAAATGCTTTGATTTTGATTTTATCGGTATTTAAAATAAATAAATAATTCATTTATTTGCCAGAATGTAGGTATACAAAGTGGTATGATCTTAATATTAATGAGGTCCCTTTACATTCTACCGTTATACATGATGTGCAAATATTTAGTTACAAATGAAAATACAAATACCTTTTTTTCTTTCATCTTAATGAAATATATTTCTAAAGTATATTTAAAAATGTGCATGATATTAAAATAATTGCATAATAATGGTAACACATTATCACATTTTACGGCAGCGCGTTTCGTTATCTATTCTTAGAAATTACAAAAGGTAACCGCCATGGTCGCATACCTGTGCGGCGCGGGGAGGGTCTACATACCCCCTCCCCCCTACTCCTTACCGCCCCGCGTGCGCGCAGGTTACCTTCACTTCAATCCTGTACTTCGGTTTGTTAAGTGCGCATCTTCCTGTATTGTTTTTGTGAATATTGTTTTTCACCCTCGCTCGTTTTTTGGTTCATTGGATCTTCTTAATACGACTACTTTGGCTTGAATTTATGGATTACGATTTGCTGCAATAACATTGTTCCTGTCTGTCTACATCAAATAATACGGTAAGTCAACATTTATTACTTTTTAATGTTTTGGCTAAAGTTATTTATTTTATTTCTTGTAGGGAAACAAACAGTAAGTTAGATAATTATAAAGAAGAACATTAATGTATATATTATTTTATCTTAAACTAGCAATTTGACAGTCTAGATTGATATGCAATTGTATGAACTTGATATTTTTTAGTGGAGTTTTTAAGATAATTATTGTGCATGAAACGTAGTTAAAGAAAAAAAACATACGCATTTAACTTTTGGTTCAAATATAAAAGTGAACTTCAATACTACCAAGCATAGTAATGTTATATCTTTGGTGTCATAAAGAATTGCTAAGGTGGACGAATTCTATCAAAATATATTATTTTTCTGGCCGGTTCTTTTAATATTTGAACCAAAAAGGAATATGTCTTTTGCGCATTGACTAAAATGCGAAAAAAAAAAATTCAATAACAATGATGTTACGCGTGTTCATATTATCTAACCGTTTTTCTTTATTAGAGCGTAAAATGAAAGAATAAAATCTTTAAATCGATACAATCGATGCACCTAGCTGGAATGCGCGCACCTCTCCCGCTTTCCTTTCCACCTCCCTGTATCTATAAAGGTTCGTTATTCCTTTTGAGGCATGGAAATCTTAAAATTTTATTTTATTTTAGGTACTTGCCATCGTACATCTTTTTGGAGACCAGTAAGATTGGAGATGGCGAACAAGCCTAAGAAAGCAACAGTACAAAGTTGGATTGGACTTCATCCTGAATTATATTACGACCCGGCCAGTAATTTGATTTACTGTTCTAAGTGCGAGAGCAGTATAACAGCTAAACTTAGTAGTGTCAAGAGGCACGTTAAAGGTCCGAAACACAAAGGGACAAGTAAAAAACCAAATGAAGAATTTTATTTGGACCTAGTACAATTTCTCATATTATGTAATATACCTTGGATTCAAGTAAACAACCCCGCTTTCAAAAAAATCTTCCATAAATATATTTGCTGCAATTGTACAAATCGACAAAAGCTTCCTGAGCAATCATTGCTGAGAAAAGTTTATTTAGAAAAGATTTTTAAAACTAAAATTGACTCAATTTATGAACAAATTGCAAATCAAAAGCTGTGGGTATCTTTAGACGAGACAACTGATTTTTTAGGCAGATACATGGTACATTTACTTGTAAAACCTTTAAATGCGATCACACAAAAACCATTTTTAGTTGCTTGCAAAGTACTAGAAATTGTTAATGGGAGCACAATTGCCCAATTTGTAATAGACTGCTTTGAAAATATGTGGTGCGATTTGTATGAATCCAAAGTAGGAGACGTTGCTGTATTATGCACTGATAGTGTAGCATATATGCTAAAAGCGGGACGTGTGCTGAAAAATTATTTGCCCAACATGATACACGTCACTTGCTTAGCACATGCACTGAATCTCGTGGCAGAAAAAATACGATACGAATACTCAGATGTAGATAAATTAATTTCAAACGTAAAAAAAATATTTTTAAAATCACCTAATAGAGTGCGCTTGTTAAAAAACACCTTTCCCCACATGCCGCTTCCTCCAGAACCCGTTATTACAAGATGGGGTACTTGGTTGGAGGCAGTGTCATATTATGCAAAATATTATGATCAAATTAAAACAATTGTAAATCTTTTAAGAAGTCCCGACGCGCTATCTATTAGGTGTGCCAAAAATGTTCTTCAAAAGGAAAACTTGAAATCGGACTTGGACTACATTGAGGAATATTTTAAAGATATATAAATTGGATTAAAGAAATTACAAAAATCGAATTTAACTCTAACGGAATCCTTTGAAATATTTGATCACGTGAGAACTGTGCTTAGCTAGTGTTCATCTGAGCTTATAAAAAATAAACTCGTAAATGTCATAGACAGAAATCCCGGTTTAGATAAAATTAGAGACATATGTGAAGCGATAACAGCAGGAAAGGATGAGCGATCATACTATATGTACGCGCCTTTAACCTCAGTTGATGTTGAAAGGTCATTTTCAACTTATAAATGGATTCTTAACATAAAAAGAAATCGCCTGACAGTTGAAAATATAGAAAAAATTATGATTGTGTATTTTAACTTAGATGACTCATCTGACAAAGAAAATTTCGGTTCTGATACTGAACTTGACGAATCGAATCACGATGATTAAATTAAAATCGTTCTTTATATTTATGGTATTTGTAACACAAATAATGATTTTCAAATTCTTAGCAATTTTTGATGCATCAAGTTCTTTATCAAAACCGAACAGTTAGTAGTTCAGTATTAAAACTGATTGTCCTAAATGCTTCAAATATTAATTTGTAAACTTCAAAGGTTAATTTGTACTTTGATTTGAGTAAAAATTGCATCCCTCAACGTCAGTAAAATAAATATGACATAGATATTTAAAGATAGATAAACATAAATTTGTTTCTTAAATCTTTCCTTCAGTACATTTTGTTTCATGGTTTCCAATTACGTCATATTTTAAAATAATATAAATATACATATATTTGTTACAACAATATTCTATGTGTTTTATTTTTCCTTTAGAGCCCATTAATTATTTAATGAACCTAGAGCGATATCGATCGGCGATTTTTGAGCATTTTTGCTTTCGTTTTTTTTTTGCATAGAAATCTCCAAAAATCGCCAGACAATATCGGTGGTGTGAAAGGACCCTTACGTTTTTTTTTTTTACTAGTTAATGCCCGCGGCTTTTCCCGCGTGTACTATTGTTTTTGTATCCCATGGGAACTATACTTTTTTTTAATAGGAAGTAGCATATGTGCTATTCCACACCTTAATCTATATCACTACCAAAATCAGCATTTTCAGTGGCATTGAGTAATGGACATCCATACAAACTATCACATTTATAGACAAACTTTAGATAAATATAGACGAATTACTTATTCCAAATAACACATTTTTTTAAATGTATTTAAGTGTTGTCTCGAAATTTCGAGACAGATGTGCCGGAAATAATTTAGTCCTAAGGAAGTCTCCGTTTCTTGTCTCTGTTCTTCGAAGTTTAGGCTAATAGGCAATACCTATTCCTATCACTGTTGATTAGTTATGACGAAACAAAAGTAATAATGGCAACAGGCTCTATAACTTCATAATAACGACTTGGGATTTATCAAATTCCACCACCAACCTCAGTCAATGAGCAACCTGTTACAGTGCACTGCTGGACGTAGGCCTCCAACCTGCCGGTAACGTTGGAGGTTGATAGGTAACGTTGGAGGCAGATATATGACTTTAGTGACTTTTAAATCTGTTATTACGCCTTCATATAATGCAAGTAAGATATGCAAAAAAAAAAATGCTAAACTAGAACGCATACACATCAATTCTATATGTGAATATTTTAGTATTGTCGTAAAATACTTTATGATTTATGACTTATACATCATTTGTGAAAATTTCAACCGTCTAACTATCACGGTTCATGAGATGAGATACAGCCTGGTGACAGACGGACAGACAGACAGACACACGGACAGCGGTCTTAGTAATAGGGTCCCGTTTTACCCTAAAAACGATATTACTTTCAACCACTTTTTCTACCAC
Source organism: Atethmia centrago (assembly GCA_905333075.3). Taxonomy (NCBI): domain Eukaryota; kingdom Metazoa; phylum Arthropoda; class Insecta; order Lepidoptera; family Noctuidae; genus Atethmia; species Atethmia centrago. The sequence continues at coordinate 21,052,995 of HG995381.1, read as the reverse complement.
TTATGATATTTTCATGTTATTTCTTGTATGAACAGACTATTTTGTTATCTATAATTCTGTGATTTTTTTCAAATATTCATATTTTTGTTACTAAAAATAAATATTGTATGAAACCGAACGTGCGGCGCTCGCGGCGCCGGCGTGAGTGCGACGCGCATTTGTATCGCGAAGGTCAACTGCGATTACCCGACCCTTAAGGTGGATCCGCAGTAGTAGCCCGCAAAATTCAAATATTCTTCGGTTTTTTGCAGTTTGCAGGTAAGGGCACACCACGTTGGTTAAACGCGCCGTTGTCGCGCGTTTTAGAAACGTGCGTCGACGGCGCGCTTTTATCCTACAGAAGGTCTACAGGCTGCGTCTGACTCGCGTGCGTATCGCGTCTGCATCGTTAAAAACGCGCGTCAACGGCGCGTTTAAAAAACGTGGCGTGCACAGGCCCTAAGTGCATTAGAATCATTAATACATCTCTCTTAGTTAGAAAGCTAGATTTGTTCCATAAGAACAAATCTGATTAAGAGAGTTGTATTAATGGTTCTAATGATTATAATTCTGTAAATACATATTTGTTATGGTCGCGAAGCATATTTTGATCAAGATAAAATCTGACTCTGACCTGCAAATTGCAAAAATCGTAAGAAAATTTGTATTTCGCGGGCTACCACAGCGGATCCAACTGAACGAGATCAATAAGTATGATTTTCTTTTCTATTGTGATGGTGACATGAATGTTTATCAAACAAGTAATATTATAAACTACTAAGCTTATAATATTGATTTTCTCATAATTTGATTAAAAACAATCGGAGCTAATTGTTTGAGAAAGGTGAAAACAATGTCACTCGTGTACTAGTGAATGTCCTTCAAACAGTAAATAATTGAACCTTACGGTGTAAATAATAAATTTCAGATTTCATTCGACAATAAATCTCTACTAATACATGTTTATTGCATGTTTTGTGAATGACATTCCTATAGGTAATTAACTGCACGATGCTAACATAAATGTATGATTTATTTTTCATTGAGTCTGTGAAGGCCGCGGTCATAAATTTTTCGCCATATTTAAATTGGAAACATAAGAATGTCTGGTCCACCCTAGGTAGGTGTAGCCGTTAAGTACTAATATGAATACCTACTGAATAAGTCAAGCGCCTGTTAATTAAGACGCTGACAACACCTAAACCGCGGTCACTGTCAGATTGCAAAGAAAAGAAAGAAAAGCGCGACGACAAAACGCTTGTAATTTATTGCAAAATATGAAGTAATTATCTATTTACTCAGAATTGAGTTGAGTAATCGAAAATAAAAAACAACCAAGTTCTGCATTAGAATAAGACGTACTTGTTATTAATTAAATACCTAATGTATGTTGATATTTAATACAGATATTTTGGATTAGAACTCAAGGTAAGAGGTTAGTTTAACGTTAGTTTGTATCGAGATTTTTTTTTCAAAACGTGTTTTGGTGACAACCAAGTTCTGGGAAATATGTTCAAATATAACATATATTTTTTCCGCTATCACAAACTATACAGATTTGGCAATTTTCTTTCTTAAGAGAAGCCTATTTTGGTCAATTGGGTCTTGTCAGCGCCTTAAGCTCCGCGCGACACCGATTCGGAGTCAAACAATAGAAAATCATTTGTGTCTCATAGCTGCCCTCGACCAAGCTTTTGCATTTTTTTTTTGTTTTATTTGCCAATGGTGTGTGCCATGCCTGTGATGAAAAAATAAAAATGTATTTCTTAGGTGATAGATGTATGATTAGCTCCTGAGGTCCCTTTAAAATAGCCACAATGAGTGGCGATAACGCAGTTGACTCGATTTTAGCCACGGCCGTGGCATGAGCTTGCAGTCTTACCAAGGGGTATCGTGTTATCCAATAACTGGGTTGTGGAGGTCAGATAGGCAGTCGCTCCATGTAAAATACTGGTATTCAGCTGTATCCGGTAAGACTGGAAGCCGACCCCAACATAGTTGGGAAAAGGCTAGGCAGATGATGATGATGAGCTTGCTAGTTAATGCCCATAAAACAGAAGAAGATCATTCGACTGTACTGTTCTAAACCTCTTCTATCCCTTTCTATTCCAGTTGTTCGACACAGTAAGCAGTACATACACGTACTTGCTGGGCGACAATCGTACGCGTGATGCTGTGCTCATCGACCCTGTGCTTGAGCATGCCGAGAGAGACGCCGCGCTTCTAAAGGAGTTGGGCTTCAAGCTGATTTATGCCAGTGTGTATACCTTCGATTTTACTAGTAAAGTAAGACTTGTAGTTAACTGCTGGTAATAGATTTTTTTAGGCAGGTGTCTATGGGAGGGTAGGCTTGCCACTGCCACATGGCCGGCTCACTTGACTCTAACAAAAAAATAGCACTTTAAAGCTTAATATTACGCAAACGGATCCCTGAAATCGAAAAATTGTCCCGGAAATGATAAGCCTGTATCTGGCAACCCTAATGACAGGGCGGCAAGTCTACTAATGATGTGAATTTTTGACAGATTTTGTATAGCAAATGTGACAAAAAATTACAATGGAGAGAACTTAGGCAACTGGCCGTTAATACTAAAGCGATGCGTACCGATTATGCACTGAGCCCTATTATTTGGCTATTATATGACGAGACATGACAGCGTAAACATTATTCGTGTAGTAATTTATCTCGTTTCGGCGCGACATCGTGAACGTAGGCCCGATTAGTGACAGTACTTACTATACAAAATACTATTCCACCCGTAGTGATGAAGACAACTGACTTACTACTTATGCTCGTTTTCCTGGTACCAAAAAGAAAAGTTTATAAATGTGTTCTGACATAAATTTTCCTGATGGTAACATTTCCTTAGTCTATTTGCCAGAATTCTATTACTCAGATGCAACTTAATTAGCGTGGCCTTTCCTTAAATAATTGTGTGTGGAATATCCGCGTATGCAAATGAACTGTCTTCTGACCATTTCTGCTCTTAAGGAAGTAAGACACAACAGGTTTTTGTAGTTCTGCGAATGATATATTGCCCATCATTGGTCTTTGTTTTGTTTTATACAAATAATATTTACCTAGTAGGTGATAATAAGAAAATGTTGTATTTACCTTTAATTGTTTGTTTGTTCTTTATTTCTGTTGCTTCCTGTTATTTCTGTAGTGTATACGAATGTTGGTAAATCTAAATAAATAAATAAATAAACTACGTAATGGCGAACAAAGGATGGAACATTTTTACTCGGAAAATACATAAAAAAGGGGTTTTTTTTTGGGTGGGAAATCATCAAATAACTTTTCCCGCTCTGGGCGGAGCGGGAGGGTGTGTCAGACTAGTACTGACTTTATTGGATGGGAAATCATCAAATAACTTCTCCCGGTTGGGCGGAGCGGGAGGGTGTGTCAGACTCTTACTAACTAAAACCCACCCGTATTCCTTCCTGTTGCCTGTGTTGCCAGGGGCTTCGGTGACCCTTTATTACCTTCCAGCGACTAGTGGACCCCTACTCTTGTGCTGACATCTCTAAAGGCGCGCGTGAAACACGTTGCGCCGTCGACCCGGGCCTGGTCCTTACCGGACGGTGACCTACCCATTGCTCACTGTCCGCAAAAAAAGGGGTCAAGTGACTCATTCGCCACAAGCACTGGAACACTGCCGGAACACAAGCCTCCTCTCTATGAGAGGGAATTGGCCGCATTCCACCACGCGGCCCCAGTCCGGCTTGGTTAAGACGCTGACAACACCTCAACCGCGGTCACTGTCAGATTGCATAGAAAAGAAAGAGAAGCGCGATGACAAAACGCTTGTAATTTATTGCAAAATATGAAGCAATTATCTATTTACTCAAAATTGAGTTGAGTAATCGAAAATAAAAAACAACCAAGTTCTGCATTCAAATAAGACGTAATTGTTATTAATTAAATACGGAACGTATGTTGATATTTAATACAGATATTTTGGATTAGAACTCAAGGTAAGAGGTTAGTTTAACGTAAGTTTGCATCGAGATTTTTGTTTCAAAACGTGTTTTGGTAACAACCAAGTTCTTTTGCTTTTCTTAAGAAAAAAATTTGCCAATTCTGTATAGCCTGTGGTAGCGGAAAAAATATATGTTAATTTTGGACATATTTCCCAGAACTTGGTTGTTACCGAAAGACGTTTTGAAAAAATAATCTCGACACAAACTAACGTTAAACTAACCTCTAACCTTGAGTTCTAATCCAAAATATCTGCATTAAATATCAACATACGTTACGTATTTAATTAATAACAAGAACGACTTATTTGAATGCAGAACTTGGTTGTTTTTTATTTTCGATTACTCAACTCAATTTTGAGTAAATAGAGAATTGCTTCATATTCTGCAATAAATTACAAGCGTTGTGTCATCGCGCTTCTCTTTCTTTTCTATGCAATCTGACAATGACCGCGGTTTAGGTGTTGTCAGCGTCTTAACTAACTTAGCGTTTGTTTATTTGCTGTTTTTTTTTTTTAGAAATTATCGAAAAGACTTTCCTGAAAACTCACTGTTCTTGACATTACCTCTCCTTTACGAAAATAGGCGTTGTATTTCTGTAAGTGATTGATTTATTTATTATGTACTTTTCGTTTCCAGTGAACACCCACATGCACGCAGACCATATAACGGGTACGGGAAAGCTGAAGGCTATATTACCCGACACCAAGAGTGTGATAGGCAAGGATTCCGGTGCTGACGCAGACATGCACCTGATTGATGGAGATGTGGTGTGCTTTGGTAGTCACAAACTGTTGGCGACTGCGACTCCGGGACACACTAATGGATGCTTTACTTACATTTGTCACGAACAGGTCAGTTCAAACTTGGTCAGAATAAAAAACTTTATTACAAAAAATGCAACCGACTTCCAAAAATAAAACAAAGTGCAAAATAACTTTATTTTGGGATGTCGGTGGATTTGGTTTTGTTTTATTTCGTGCCAGTTGCCACCGACTACCGAAACTAAAGATATTTTGCACTTTGTAGTGTTTTATTTTTGAAAGTCGGATGTATTTTTTATAAAAAAAGTTTTTTTGAACACTTATTAGTTGTAGTTTCAAAAGTTTGTGTAAATCTAGTGGTACACGAATTTCATGCGACGATCTACATGCTCAACAACTTATTTCATTATCCGTATTTATTATTTATTCAATTTAAAAAAAATCAAAATCGGTCCATTGTTTGAATAAAATATATAAAGTTTATATAATTATATTTCGAAAGTGAGTTTGTTTGTTACGCTTTCACGATAAAACGGTTGAGCGAATTTGGATGAAACTTGGCACATGGGTAGACCATGACTTGGATTAGGACATAACATACTTTTTATCCCGATATTCCCACGGGATCGAGATTTATGCGGGTGCAACCGCGGGGCGAACATAGAACCTCCTCTGTTTTTGAAGTCGGTTCAAAATATAAAGCGGCGAATTTTTTAAGATTTATTAATCTTTAACACGTTCGCGGACACTTTGCTTGATTTGTAACCCTATCTTGACACAAGATTTTTGTATGAAAGGCTTTAGCCGTAGTGTCACCGGTAAAAAAGGCAAAGTATTTAAATAAGACAGCACCGGCCATAGCCTTCGCCAATGCCTTCTACAATGGCCGCTGCTATGACCGCTGCGTGCACACACAAATGTTCCAAGTAGTAGTACTTTGGAAGCGGTAAAAAGACATGTTATGTGACACCTAGCAATTCAAATAATTTAATTTGGGGGCACTTGATGATGAACTATATGGTAGCAGTATGGAAATTCGTCTGCTAAAGCAGTTGTGCTTCTAGAGTACAAAAAAATATCGAAGGGTATAACCGGCGCATCATTCTACGCAAGTTCCTAATGAATGTCATAACCGGCGTGTCCGTCAACGTGTTAACCTTTCGCATTAGGACAAAGTTATATCGCTGGTCGACGTTGACGATGAATCCACAAAAAAGAGTCGTTCGCCGAGATATTTTTGACACGGTTATATTGAGATACAAGCTATGTGCCAGATAGCATCCCAATCGGCAACAATTACTAAATTCCATACAAACGTACATCCCCTATTTAAGGCGCTGACAAGAGGCGAAAGAACTAAGTAAAAAAAATAAATTCTAAATCCATATAGTTTGTGGTAGCGGAAAAAATATATGTTAATCTTGAAAATATTTCTCAGAACTTGGTTGTTATCAAAACACATTTTGAAAAAAATAACTCGATACAAATTCACGTTAAACTAACTTATTACTTTGAGTTCCAATCCAAAATAACTGTATATCAACGTAAGTTGGTATTTAATTAATAACAAGAACGTCTTATTTGAATGCAGAACTTAGTTGTTTTTTTATTTCTGGTTACTCAACAAATTTTTGAGTAAATAGATAATTGCTTCTTATTTTGCAATAAATTACAAGCGTTGTGTCACCACTTCGCTTTCTTATCTGTGCAGTCAGACAGTGACCGCGCTTTAGCTGTTGTCAGCGTCTTAACCCATTTAAGGAATGCATTTAAAACATTTTTTTTTTCAAAGTCTTAGTGCTTAGTGCTCTCTTAGTGCTTAAGCCTTAGTGCTCACTTTAGTTCATGCTTCTAAACCCAGCGGTTTAGACTGTGCGTTGGCTGTCAGTGAATGGATGATGAATGAATAAAGGAATGAATGAGTGGATGAATGAATGAAGGAAGGAATGAATGAATGAATGAATGAATGAAGGAATGAATGAATGATATTAAGATTTTTATTTTGTAGATTTACTTTTAATTAAAATGCCAAACTTTCTGTTCCAGGGCCTAGCATTCACCGGCGACACCCTCCTAATCCGAGGCTGTGGCCGAACCGATTTCCAAGAAGGTTCTTCTCGAACCCTATACAATTCAGTACATCAGCGTATCTTCACGCTACCCGACCACTACAAACTGTACCCAGCACACGACTACAGAGGCCAGACAGCGACCACGGTATGGGAGGAGAAGAAATACAACCCAAGGTTGACGAAACCTTTGAAGGAGTTCATCAGTATTATGGATAATCTGAACTTGCCGTACCCGAAAATGATTGGTGAGTTCAATTTGTTTTAATTTTTGTAAAAGAATTATGTATATACTTAATTTTAATACGAAAACCTGAACCTTCCTTCCTTAGAGCCTTGTCGTATTACACGATGAAAACGGCGACGTCAAAATGTGACATTGACAAGTAATGAGTTTAATGTGACAATGTCCAAAAGTAATGAACTTGTTCGTAAAGTTTAGACCGGAATAGGTATATCTACCTTCACCTCGAGGGAGTAAGTAACGAGTGGAAAATACCTCCTCTAATATCCCGAAATAATAATAATGACGTTTTAATCCCGGGATTTAAAATCACTATATATTGGACTTTATATAGTTACAAATTATTTAAACTAAATGCATAAGATTCGCGTTACCGAATGTTAGAAGTAGTAAATGTCACGTTGTATTGAATAAGGAGATACTAGAATTCGCCGAAAAGACTATTTTCCTGGGAATCACGCTTGACTCAAAGCTGCAGTGGAGTCCTCACTTAACATCACTTGCAAGGCGGCTAAGCTCAGCCGCTTACGCTGTTTGCAAAATCAGCCAATTAACAGACGTGGATGCCGCGAGACTGGTCTATTTTACTTTCATAGCATCATGTCTTACGGTACTTTGCTGTGGGAGCGGGCTGCAGATATTGTCTCTATCTTTATTCCTCAAAAGACGGCTGTCAGCCATCTACAACCTCAGCAGACACGAATCTTTAAGGGAACTGTTTACAAAAATTAACATCATGGCAGTATGTTGCCAATATTTATACAAAAACATTATGTATGTTAGGAACAATCTACATCTTTTTGGTAAGTTAAGTGACAGGCATAATTTTAACACTAGAAATAGGAACCGTAATCGTCATGTTTATGATTCCGGGATTTTAGAGAAGGTATTATCCACTCTATGTTACTTACTTCCTCGAAGTTTAGGTAAATTTACTCTTACCTATTCCGATCTCTGATGATCATACACATAGTAATCATAATGATAATCATATAATAGAACTAGGAGAATTCTGAGGTAAATCTTGCAAGCACTTATTTTTTTTTTTATTTGTTAAGCCCGATGCAAGGTTCATGCATGTGGCATACAATAAAATTGAAGTAACGAATTACTTGCATCGACTTTAGATGGTGCAACTTTTATTGTTGCTTCGACTCATTGCTGCGGGCAATTTAATCGCACCGTGTACAGTCAGCGTCAAAAATATCGGGACGAACCGACTGTTCAAAATGATCTCAACAACTAAGAAAATTAAACTTTATTTCGATTTGATAAAATTCTTGTCAGAATGACAGTTGTCGTGTACTTTCTTCATTTTGGAACAGTTCTTGTGTGCTTGAGTTAATATTTAATTTTCATAGTTGTTTAGATCATTTTGAACAGTCTGTTGGTCCCGATATTATTGATGCTGACTGTACATCAGGCTTTATGTTTTATTTGGGATAAAACCTAGATAACTAGCTGCACCCCGCTCGCTGCGTCGTAGTAGACGCCGCGTAGGCACAGCGCAGAAGACGTTGTGTAGCATGTGCCGCGTAGGTGCTGCGTAGCAAACTTCGCGTAGGCACTGCGTAGCTTAAACGCCTTACATACAAGTTATTCATATTATTATTATTATTATTAGTTTTTGACTGCCTTGTTGGTTTAGTGGTCGCAAGCGCTACTGCTGAGCATGAGGTCCTGGGTTCAATTCCCGGGTCAGGCAAGTCTTATTGAATTTTTCCATTAGAAATTTCTCAGCAGCAGCCTGGAGTCTGGATTTGTGTCCGGTTGATGGCAACAGGCTCGCCCCCGGGACTTAAACATAATTGGCGGAATGTGGGTGTTACTATAGGTACACCTGTGCCTAACCCTTCGGGGAATACCGGCGTGATGAATAAAAATCATTTATTATTTATGATGGTATGATTATGTTATTTGAGATCACAGAAAACAATAGCACTGGTAAGAGTGTTAGGACCTACATAGCGAATAAATTGATACATAAGAATACCTACTTCATTGGTTTAATAAACATTTATTTCTGCCGGAATATCAGAATTTAGCCTTATATGGATAGAGTGGCAGCAAAATAAATAAATTCTAAGTCCAGACATAATCTTGGTTAGATCATGTGAAATCGTGTAGGTTGGTGACTAAAATGGTCTTTTGAGGAAAGAACCACACATATTAAGTGGACCTGTCCAGTCAGTGGACGCATTTGTCAGTAGTCGTGCAAATCAACAAACAACAACAACAGAAATGAAGGACCTTGACAATTCAACGAACAATATCAATGAAAGAATATTTGGGTAGGCCGCATAAAAACTGTCAGACCTTGATAAAAACTAACTGAGAAAAAAAATAAACAAAGGGTATGCAGAACATAAAGATAACTTCTGGTGTAACTTATGTATAATTAATCTTTCTTGTTTCAGATAAAGCTGTGCCCGCCAACAGGGTCTGTGGAATACATTATTAAAGAGTTTACCTATTTATAACCCGACTGTGAAGAAGGGTTATGTGTTTTAGATATTTTTTTACAAAATGTAGTAAAATTAAATAATATTTTTGTACTGTTAAGTTTGTCGATAGCCAGTGAGATTTTTTGATAGAATCCGTTTCACTTGAATATAGTATTATGTATATTTTTGTATGTGAAACGCAGGAATTATTTTGTTGACTAGGCAGATATATGACAACAAAATGAGCAAAAAAGCGAATTTTAATGCTTTGAAATCAACGAAGTTAACCAATTTGGTCATGCTTTATGTAAATCCAGAGAAATTAATTTTTAAACAAATTGATTGCCTACTTAAAATGTCGGTATATTCAAATCACAACTGTCATTCCTTTTGCTTTGACCGTTGTATGAAATGGAAAATTGACGTAGGATGTGAATTAGCTTAACAATTATTTTCCCTGATTGTACTGTGAATTCGCAGAATTAATCCTTGTGTAAGGATAAATTCTCGATATTAAAATTCAATTAATATTTTTTATACAGTGCGAGTCTTTATAATGTGTACATAAAGAAACGAGGGAATCTATGCTAAATTTTATCGACGGAAAAAATATAAAAATAATCTAAATATATTTCTATATTTTTTATGAAATTTTTAAAAATATTGTTCGATACCCCAGTGTAAACAAAACGGTGTAACTTTTAAACTAAATGATCTATTGCGATGAAACATACTAACTCCATAATGATTGGAAGTAATTAGGCATCCTCATAAAAAAAGTGGAAAAAAAACTACCTTCAATTGAAAATAAACATGATTTTTTTTGCAAAAAACTTTTTTTTCATAACTTTTTACAATATTTATTTCTCAATAAGACCCCGCATTACGTACCTTTTTATTACTTTAAGTTATTCTTCATCGTATTAGCTACCCAATAGTAAAAATTGCATGTTTATAACTCAATCATAACATTTTATATCAAGTGTTAAAAGATTAAAAAAAAACATTTTTTTTCAGTTTTTGTCTTTATTTCCGTCGATAAAATTAAGCATAGATTCCCTCATTTAGATATGTGCACATTATAAAGACACACTGTATTAATATTGAATTTGTATCATACCATATTCGCATTGGTCTGTAACCGTTTTTCCACAAAAGTCGGCGTAGCGACTTGATTGTAAATCAGTCAAGTGCCTGTGAATGAAAAGTAATAAATAGATTCGAACTTTTACTGCTACATAACAACTACAGTATGAAAAATAACTAAGTAAATAAAAATAGGCAAAAGGGCATCTCCTGTTAAGGCGCTGACAAGAGGCAAATGACCAAAGTAGGCTTGGTAAAAAAAAAAAAATGCCGAATCTGAATATTTTGGTAGCGGAAAAAATATATGTTCAAAATTGAACATATTTTTCAGAACTTGGTTGTTACCAAAAGATGATTTGAAAAAAAATATCGATACAAATTAATGGTAAACTAACCCTTTACCTTTTTTTTTTGGGTGGGAAATTGTCAAATAACTTCTTCCGTGGGCGGAGCGGGAGGGTGTGTCAGACTCTTACTGACTAAAACCCACCCGTGTTCCTTCCGTTGCCTGTGTTGCCAGGGGCGTCGGTAACCCTTTCGAACTTTCCCGCGATAACCTTTTACCTTGAGTTCCAATCCAAAATATCTTTATTAAATATCAACGTACATTTAATTAATTCCAAGGACGTCTTATTTTAATGCAGAACTTGTTTATTTTTTATTTTAGATTACCTACTCAACTCAATTTTGAGTAATTTTTGCTTCATATTTTGCAATAAATTACTAGCCTTGTGTCATCGCGCTTCTCTTTATTTTCTATGCAGTGTGACAGTGACCGCGGTCTAGCTGTGGTCAACGTCTTAATCCAAGTAAATGTACAAACATTTTGCTTTGTTGGATGTACTATCGCGGGTGTGCATGTCGTACCACCTTAAGGACTATTCCTGCTTGCAGTGCTCGGCCGCTATAGTACCGCTTACCTACGCTCATCAACCAATAGCATCACCGCATCGGATTTTTGCTGAACTCCTAGTTTTTAAAAATGAAAAAAAAAAAAAAAAACCCTAAAAAAACGGGTAAAGGGTGGTCAAACATCTGTGATCATTGTAACAGAGCCTGAGAAATTTATTTAAACAATAGATATTCTTTTTTATTGGTTGACGTAAAAAGGGGTGGTAAACAGATGTGGTCATCGTGAGCATGGCATTGTTTTCAATGTGGTCCGATATGCACTCCCGCGATAGTTTGTGCAGTCTGTGATAACAATATAACACAAGTTCACAAATCACTCCATATTATATAAAACAAAGTCCTCCCACCGCCTCTGTCTGTCAGTCAGAACGGGATTAACTCAAAAATTACCGAACGGATTTTCATACGGTTCGCCAATGGACGGAGTGATGAGGAAGCATGAGGAAGGTGTATAATTAATTCAGGGTTTGTGTTAATTGGCTGAAATTTTACGATGATTGTTGAAGATGTCGGAAAAAGTCATGCCGACTGGGAGCTTTACTGGCGTGCGCCGCGTAAACCAATAGAGTTATATGAAAACAATGTATTACGGAATTACTACATTGTTTACCTGGATTAAAACAGGTTTTGTTTTTCCTGGTAGTACGTTCCCGTGGGATATTTTCTGACATCTACGCGGGCGAAAGCTAGTAAAACATAAAAAAAAGGTTTTGTAAAAAAAAAATATTTGTTTAATAATGAAATACATAAATGCTCAATTATGTACAATAGGTAACAAATGCATTGATCGATAGTAACGAGTGTTTTGTCCTTTGTTTTATCAGAGTGCTAAGCGGTTTGCGATTTGTAGCTTTGAGCATAGCCAACTATGCTTTGTTCAAATCAGTGTATAGTAATTTTTATTCCAAATAATTATTTGTATTTTTGTTAATTTTTTTTCAAATGTTTAGTAGCCAAATTATGTAAGAAAAGTTGTTATTGATAAATATTATTTATAATTGTTTTAAGCAAAAATGTTACTATGACAATTATATTTCCTTGTTTTTATGTGAATAAATTTTGTTTTTTCTAACTGGGAAAAATACTGATTTTATTAGATGCTGATCACAAGGTATATATCAGCTTATGACCTACTCGTCGACCATAAAGCGCTAAGCAGACGATGGAGAATTTGTCCGTGACGATAGAAAGTATGGAAATATATGCAATGACGCAGCGAAGGACAAAACGACCGCGCCACCGATGCTTGCCGGATGATGTCTCTCACGGTCTTTCGCGGTCAAAATGCTCGCAGTCTACTGAGGAAGGTCTAACGGATCCCTAATTCACATCAAGATATTGTTCTTTGTGCAAGAAGATATCGCCAAACACCTCACCAACTAGGTAAAACACAAAGTAGGGATAAGCAAAACAAAAAAAAAATGAAAACTTAAATCTGGGTTAACATAAAAAGGGTGTCCCAATAAGAGCGACGGATTTAATTTTAAAGAAAAACACATTTATTTTTTAATTAAGCAAACATTTTTATTTCAACATAAAGAAAAATAGTTCCGATTAAACGTGAAATACAACATCACGTAGTTTCACGGGTTATTCTTTTTTGAAATTTTGAATAACTTTTTCGCATAATTGTGGCGGTATTTCACCAATAACCCGCTGTATTTCCTCTTTAAGATGTTCAACTGTTTCAGTCGATTCATTTGGCGCATTATTGCGACCGAAAACTTGACGTAATTGGCGAACTGTTTTCGCAAAACTTTCATCATTTTTGTAATGTGTTTTAAAATAATTAAACGTTGTTGGTTTGAATACTTCTCCATATTCTTAAATAGCGTGGTATGTACGTGACAACTGTAAAACAAAATCACCGTATAACTCGTATTAACAAAATGGCGGCAAATTTAAATCTCTCGCTCTTGTTGGGACACCCGATAAATGTATACATGTACACAGGCCGCTGCGCATCGTCTGCAACACGTCCCATTAGCATGTCGCGGTTATCATGTCGGTGACGCGAACCCATAAGTGTTTTTCCCCTACCAAAAATCGCTCAACGCGCCTTAAGAAGTTTTCACTTTAAAAAACATGTAAAATGTTCTTAACAGTGACGTCAGTTCGAAGAGGGCATAGTAAGTATTGTGATCTATACATAAATAATTTAACATCATAGAAAATGTATTCCGGAAGGTAAAGGTTAAAGGAATCTCGATGTTTTGTCACGTCGGAAAAACCGTGCGAAGCAGGGGTGGTAATCAATAAAAATATTCCTCTATGGGGAAGACAAAAGTGTTTCCACATTTCGCCAATAATATTTGAGAAATTAGAACTTTCTAAAACTTAAACAACATAGCTGCTACACTTTAATTGGTCAAGGACAGCTAATGAGACACAATTGATTTTCTATTGTTTGACTCCGAATCGGAGTGTCGCGCAGGGTTTAACAGGTAATTCACCACAAATATTTGACATTTTATTGGCGTCATGTCTCCGGGGGCAGTCAGTGCTTACGTACGTACTAGCTCCCCATGAGCTACCCCAACTGTAGGGGTGGCTGGTGGCTGACCCTGACATTAGCCAAATGTCGCGGAAACAGGGGACGCAATTAATGACTCTTTTGATATATCGGAAGTGCCCTTGTGCCTTGGCTTTAACACAAGCTGCGTAAAATAATACGGTTATATTTTCGGTTTTCGGTTTCGGTATGCATTTAAGCGGAAATTGCATAGTTTTTATCAAAATAAATAGGGTACAGTCATCTCAACACCTCTCTCCCTTGAATTTGTATATATGTATATTTATAATATAGTTATATTTCATAATAAATATGTATTTGTGTATTATAATAAGTTTATAACCTATTTATGTGCTTGCGTGGGTACGCAACGGTACGGTTGGTACGGTTTATGTGATTGAATGAATTATAAATAAAATGGGTATTTTATTTATAATTCATTCAATCAATCAATCAATCAATCAACTCAGCCTATAATAGTCCACTGCTGGACATGAGCCTCTCCCAGGCTGCGCCACAACGCCCTGTCCTCCGCCTTCAACATCCAGTCTGTCCCAGCCACCTTTTTAAGGTCGTCGGTCCATCTAACTGGGGGGCGTCCCACACTTCGCCTGCCGATACGCGGTCTCCACTCCAGGAGTCGTCTGCTCTACCCGCCATTGGTCCTTCAACAAACATGGCCAGCCCACTGCCACTTCAGCTTGCTGACTCTACAGGCTATGTCGGTAACTCCGGTTCTCTTCCGAATAACTTCATTTCTGATCTTATCCTTCAAAGAAACTCCGAGCATAGCCCGCTCCATGGCGCGCTGAGTGATCTTAAATTTGTGGACCAACCCGACTGTCAGTGTCCACGTTTCAGCACCGTATGTCATAACGGGCAGGACGCACTGGTTGAAGACCTTAGTCTTCAAACACTGCGGGATTAGCGAGAAGACTTGACGAAGTAAAATAATTCATTATGGTATAATTTTAATGAAGAATTCTCATTGTTCCTCTCAAACGGAGCGCCTGGCATCAAATCTCTTCACCACCCTTGGTTGAGTGGTAGAGAATGCCTAAGGCATTAAGTTCGCCTTTGTACCTTAACTTTTTGTGTGTAAAAAGGTTAAATAAGTAAATATTTTGTTTGGAAGATATATATTAGTCGACGTGTCCAGCCTTTGAGCTAGGGTAGTATCATACATAATCAGCCTATAATGTTCCCACTGCTGGGACACAGGCCTCCTCTCTGTGAGAGGGAGTGGGCCGTAATCCACCACGCGGGCCCAGTGCGGGTTGGTAGATGTCACGTCTTCGAATTTTTGGTTCTAGGACATGCTGGTTTCCTCACGATGTTTTCCATCACGATTTTGAGTGCAGTGGTGATGAAATAATTTACACAAAGTAAAGCGCCTGTCTGGGTTCGAACCTACGATCCACAACTCGTAAGTCGCGGCCGTTACCATTGGGCCACCACTGCTCTCAACTGGACCACCACTGCTCTCGGTGGTCGGGTAGTATCATTACCTAACTTGAAGAGTTGGTGATAGATTAAGATCTGTAATTAAGTATTAGTGGATCAACTACTTCTGGCTTGCAAGGTAATTTTTCCATCAAGCAGCCCTAAGTTCATCGTTTCAGAGAGTATGGGTGTCACAATATAAACAGACACAAAAGATGTTTCAACTTTGAAAGGAAAGGACATCGCAATTCGTCAATGATCTCCATACAGTATCGATCAGCTTCTTATGCTACGGCTACACTGTCGCGATAACGCGAACGCGTGCTCTATGTTGTACAGCGAGACTTCGTCTGGTGTGCGAGAGAGAGCGCACGAAGTGGAGTTTGCGATATCGCGACAATGTAGCCCCCAGTATTAGAAGGACTGTTTAATGACCAACGATATTTTGAAATGAATTGCAGGTTTTGTCAATATAAATATTATCTTTAATTAAAATGACCTACTCATCCACTAAGTTATACCTAATTCATTTAACCTTGTTATATGTTAAATGTTAACATTTAGCGTTAACAACGCTAAATGTTAACATTAAACATTTATCGTTGCTCGAAATCGATTCGTTATTTTCAAATGTAACCCGTTCCATGGCCATAGGGATTGGAAGTGATGATATATGTTTACATTTAAACAGAGAGAGGGTTTCTGAGGGTAAATATATTATGATGTATGGCTCGGTATCGTGATTCTGATAGCTCGACCGGCCACGATTAGTCACGGAAGGGGAAGTGTGCAGTCCACACTATGAATCAGTTCGGAATCTCGTTTAATTTAAGTGGTTTAGGGTGAATGTTGCATCGCTAGTATGGAGATGCATGTAGAGGCAGGAGTTTGATATTATATCATTTTCGTGAGACATTCATTTCTATGCACGTATTTATGTAGGGATCGCCCGACAAGTTCGAGAGAGCACCTTAAGAATTGGTTCCCATTCGAATCCGGAATTAATCGGGCTATCCTGGAACAAAAGCGTGAAGGTAAAGGTAACTTGTAGTATTGTAAGTACAGGTCGATTCAAACTTGATGGCGGCTTTGATATGCGCTACTCGCTGCGCAGTATCGCACCCCTCACCGGCTGACACGTGAATTTGTTACTGCGCAGCGACTTACCTCATGTTCCCAGCCGCCATAAAGTTTGAATCGGGCTGTACCCATCTACCGACCTGGTAAGTTTTGATGAAAAGTTACGAGTCTCAATCAAATAGTTTTCGATCGATAAGACTTCACTAAGATAGGTACTTCTAAACAGCTAGATAGGTGTAGGTAATTATTAGAACTTAGCAAGTTCAAAAAGAAGTCACGCTCGAAGTGGTGAGTGATGCATAGGTTTAATTTCTTTCTCTTTGTTTTCATGATATTTTACATACCTAACCATTTATTTTTGCACTCTGTCATGCTTTTCAGATACCAAACGTAGCATGAGTCACAAAATCTTAAGGTTTAAACAAAAAGCTTTATTAGGAATACCTATAAAATGGAAACTTGAGATTGCACTCTGTCATGCTTTTCAGATACCAAACGTAGCATGAGCCACAAAATCTTAAGGTTTAAACAAAAAGCTTTATTAGGAATACCTATAAAATGGAAACTTGAGATTGCACTCTGTCATGCTTTTCAGATACCAAACATAGCATGAGCCACAAAATCTTAAGGTTTAAACAAAAAGCTTTATTAGGAATACCTATAAAATGGAAACTTGTGACTCAGAGCACGTTCAGTTAGCCAATGCCTTGAATTTCATTCCTTTAACGGGTTTAAGTTAATTATGGTATTGTTTGATAATAGTACGAACTAGATAGTTCAATTATTAGTAATCTCTTTGTTGTTACATTAATTAAGACTTATGGTCTAGGCTGGGCCCATGGAATTATTGAGGCTTGGCAAATCTACAGCTATGAGTTTCAGTCAGATATAGTCCTTCGACGGTTTCGATATTCTATACTAGATGGCGTTAGCTTTCCTTAGACCTATGAAGCAGAAAATTTATGACGTCATCGGTCAACTTACAGGAATGACGTAAGATGGCAGAAAGACTGTAATTCACCTAATTCCGTCACGTTTCATTACTACAGCCAAATTTGGCGTCACCTAAGAATACAAGGAAGAGAGCAAAGAGATTTGAAGTACCTAACACGTTCCAATTTATTACGTAAATGGGACAAGTTCTAGGCAACTTACTCTGACTCATTGGCACGACGTGTGAATATTTAAATCTTTCAGGCATGCGAACTGACGTCAGCGAGGTCTATTGATTACCACGAAGGTTCCTAGCAGACTTAAGTAAACGTCTTACAAGCTAACCAATCAATCTGCCTAGCCTTTTCCCACTACATTGGGGTCGGCTGTTGGCTTGTGGCTATGTAATTACAGCCACACGGGTCAATCGATCAGGTTAAGCTACGCTTGCCGTAGTTGGTCCGTGGATGGGTGACCATCTTTACATACCAAGACCCCTCCGTGCCTCGGAAAGCACGTTAAGCCGTTGGTCCCGGATGCTTTGACAGTCGCTACGGGTCGTCAGAAGCCCGAAAGTCTGACAACCAGTCTTACCAATGGGTATCGTATTTACCCAGTAACTGGGTTGTGGAGGTCAGATAGGCAGTCGGTCCATGTAAAATACTGGTATTCAGCTGCATCCGGTTAGACTGGAAGCTGACCCCAACATTGTTGGGAAAAGGCTAAGCAGATGATGATGATGTTGGGGTCGACTTTTATTTTACGTGGAGCGACTGCCTATCTGACATCTACAACCCAGTTAAATTTAAGTTCAGTGCATCTTTTTCTTTCTATTTCATTAAGAAAAGGACAGAAGATACATTTTAGTTTAGTCCTGTCAAATTAATCAGCGCCGGTCACTACTCTATAGAAGTTTAGACGTGATTAAAAACTTGCCTACTAAAATTACGTCAATTTACGTCAAGCGCTGATTAATATGACAGGACTAAACTAAAATGTATCTTCTGTCCTATTCTTAATGAAATAGAAAGAAAAAGATGCACTGAACTTAAATTTAGTTTAGTTTGTGAACAAGGGAATCGGCGCCATTGTCAGACTTTTGGGGCTTCAGACTACCCGTAACGACTGTCAAAGATCTACAAATGACAGCCGGGACCAACGGCTTAACGTGTTTTCCGAGGCACAGAGGGGTCTCTATATGTAATGGATGGTCACCCATTCACGAACTGGCCGCGGCAAGCGTAGCTTAACCTTCGATCGACCCGTGCGGCTGTTATTATTTAGCCACGAGCCCCTTTTTCACGTCTTATACAACATTAGTTTTTGTTTACCCTAAATCCGAAAAGGGGTCATTGTACTCATCATTTTGAACAACTTTTCCTATGGGACCAACCATGAAATCGTGAAAAAAAAATCACCTGTTCCATACACTTTGTCGATTTAAGTGAACACAAATGTATGGAACAGGTGATTTTTATTTCGCGATTTCATGGTTGGTTTAGGGTAAACAAAAATTAATGTTGTATTATCTAGCCGCTTAGCTTGTAAGCGGCTAGATAATATAAAGCTCGGACGCCATTATTAATCACTGGACCGTCTCGGGAAGGAGACTGGTAAAATAACGCAACAGCTTGCATCGTTAGACAGCCTTAAGCCGTGGACTCACTAACTGAGCTCATTATTGTGTAGGATAGCCGTACATGGTCGCTGGGGAAGAGATAGCCCGTTATAGGATAAAGAATGGTTATGAGGGTCTTGGAGGGCATTTGGAATTGAGTATGACTTTATGATTGATATCTTATACCAAAGTTGGTTTACTGAAGGTTCATTAGCGTTGATTGAGCATAATAAAGTCAATGTTTTATAGATGTAGATATTTTAGGGTACAGAACCTTAAAATGACATGACATGGCGACACTATAAAGTTTCGCCATGTCTGTCCGTCTGTCTGTCTTTCTGTCTGTCCCCGCTGCAGCTCAGAGGCGCTTAGTACTAGAAAGCTGTAATTTGGCATAGGTATGTATTAAAATAAAATATTGAAAAAACATTATCAGGGTACCTCCCTTGCACGTAATGTAGGGATGATATTTTTTTTTCTCGTCTACCCCATATTATGGGGTATCGTTGGATAGGCCGTTTAAAAATATTGCGGGTCTGTGAACATCACTTTTCCATTCGAGGATCCGTTTGCGTAATATTGTTAGAGTCAAGTGAACCCCCCTTTTTTTTTTGGATGGGAAATCCTCAAATAACTTCTCCCGCTCTGTAGATGTGAAAAAATTCATTGCAGTAGTACATACTTATAATGAAATAATGAAATAAAAAGGAAAACTATCACAGCTAAGTGGGCTTAATGGAAATAAATATGGCATAATCAAAAACAAAACATACAGATTATTTTTAATAAAAAAAAAAAAATATTAAAATTTTTTTTGGATGTTGATGGCTGTTGGCTGTTGGCCGCGTCACCACGCCAACAGTCGGTCTGATCCACAGCTTTATATGTTTCACATAAAAAATGATGTATATTTGGAGGCTCAACTACAACAGTAGGTACCGAGACATTTATAGAATTCCGTGTCACATTGATTTCCTGAAAATTACTTCCTGAAGTAGGTAGATGTGTATTCCGGAGGTTATCAAAATTGATGATAGGTGAGGTTAGAGTTAATCTTCTTTTCCAAAGTCCATCTGATATTTCCTTTACAGCAACGAACAATTCCTTTTAAACACACCATTACTTACTGAAGTCCAACTGGCCGGGGTCCCGACAAATCCGAGCACATTTATCTCCCTTTGCGTTCGCAGCTTTATTCTAAGGCCCGCGTGAATACCGGCGCGTCTGGCTGCACGCGACATGCCGTGACGTCACCGGCCGCCATATGCAAATGTCTAGAATATTCCGACGAACCAAGCACCCAGTATTTCTATGTGCAGATGCTTTAATGGCCCGCCGTGGTTCGCTTCAAAATTCGATTTGGTATCTACCATCTTCCTTTTGAGATGCCCTGATGTGTGCCTGCTCACTTTTGGATAGGGGATGCCTCGTTTAATGTTAGTTTATGGGCAAAGGATTTCGGTTCTGCGATTCTGAATGTTTTAAAAGCTAGTCTCGGATTTGTCTGGCAAATAAATTTGTGTTAGTATTGTAAGGCTTTATTTCGGGCGCCGAAACGAAATGGTGTTGTGTAACAGTTACTAGTATATGCCTAGATTATTAACTTTAATTTTTAGATTGATCTTCATGCTGTTTTTCCTATTTGAAAGCGTGTTTAGCGTGATGTCATCATTATACATTTTAAAGCCAACATGTTTGCTTTATTTACAATTGTGACTAAAACGTAAGTTTGAACTTTGAAGTTTTAATTAAAAGGCAGGTTGCCCATCATTATGCTATCTTTAATCTACACTTAACCGTTACAGGGAAACGGCCCTCAATCGTCAGTCCAAGATAAAAATCTACGAAAACCGTTTCCACAGTAAAATATACAGTCAATAGTTTGCCTGCCATGATTTTTTTTTTCGTAAGTGTAGATTTCACCAATGGAACTGAGCGCGCTTATAAAGTCGAATTATTAATTCACTGGAGTAATCTGACATTTGCTAGCTGTCACTTTGTGTAATAAAATGGTCATATTTATTGTAATAGTGATCGTTTAGTTGAATCGATTTATATATGTGTAAAATTAATGTACCTATAATAATAAGTCTAGAATACAATAAATATGACTATGTATTTTATTACACAAAGTGACAGCTAGCACATGTCAGATTACTTCAGTAAATGAATAATTAGACTTTAAACCGGGTTGAGAACAGTTATGGCCCAGTGGTAACGGCCCCGACTTACGAGTTGTATGTCGTGGGTTCGAACCCGAGCAGGCACATTTCTTTGTGTAAACAATTTCATCACCCCTGCACTCAAAACGGTGAAGGAAAATATCGTGAGGAAACTGCCATGTCCTAGAACTAAAAATTCGAAGACATGTGAAATTTACCAATTCGCACTGGGCCCGCGTGGTAGATTACAGCCCACTTCCTCTCATAGAGAGGAGACCTGTGTCCCAGCAGTGGGAACATTATAGGCTGATTATGTTAGGTTAAACCGTGTTCAAGACATGTCAGTGTTAATATCTCATAACAATTTAGACTTGCTCTTGAACGCGGTTTAGGTACATGTGCTGAACGCGTTCAGTTACGTTGGTGAAATTTGCCCTACAACAAGAAACTAGTCAAAAAACCAGACAATAATAATTTATTAAGTACAATAACGCTCTTTACTCGGTAGCTTACAGGGTAACGATGTTTTTATAACCCTAATAATGGCTTCCATTCATACAATGGTAACTCTATTCCGTATCCGTGAACAATAGTGCCTACTTACATTGATTTATTGAGAGTGGAACCACTGAATGATTCAAATGCTGTATAAAGGAAAACAGATGACGGTCTACTGTTAGTTTTCTCACTTTTGTAAGGGTATGGGATAGTTATTGGCATTGCAAATGGGAGTAATAGTCATTGATACAACATATTGTGGAGTCCTGGAATTGTAGTTGAAATAAGTAAGATTGATGGCTATACAAGGTGCTGTTTTGCATCCTCGTCAAATTTCTTGAAGCTGCTATGAAAGACATGTATAATCAAATAAAATTACGATACCTGCTGAATAATTAATACTTACTTGTTTTTTTAGTTATTTAAGTTTGACAGTATTTTAATTGGTTTAGGACAGCTAATGAGACACAATTGATTTTCTATTGTTTGACACCGAATCGGAGTCGCGCGGGGATTTACAGGTTAAAATACACCATTTCCACAAAGTCAAAGTCAAAGTCAAATTATTTATTTCAAATAGGCACATAAAAGGCACTTTTGAACGTTAAAATGAACAAAAAAAAAATAGAATTGTTTCTAGTTGCCCCTTCCAAAAGGTAGTTTCGTATGGAGAAGAATGGGCAAGAAACTCCACCGTTACTCTTTTAAAATGTTTTACAAAATTTTGTATAGGTACATTTTAAAATTATATGTGAAGACGATGCACCTAGAATAAAATTACTATACCAAAATAGGTAAAAAAAGAATGAAAAATAAAGCAATGACAGATAAATGAATTATGTGATAGGTACATGATGCTCACATATTTACAAACGTTATAAAAGTATACGTTTTCCTAAAAATAATAAATAAAGTCAGTGTGTGAGTTAAAGTAATCACAGAATTAAAATTCAACATTGATTTATTATTTGTATCAAATAATAAATTGTACAATTAAAATAGCAACCAGTTTGATTTTGTCTAGACTCTAGATTGTTCTATGGAGCTGGACCAGCATGTTTCCAAGCATTCTTATCTTGGATATAATCATCTAATTTGTAATATGCTTGTTTACAAAGTGTAATTTTAACATGAGTTTAAAATTTTTTTCATTTAATTGCAATATATCACAAGGTATTTTGTTGTAACATTTGACACAGTACCCCATAATAGATGTATGTACTTTAGATAATCTGAAAAATGGTTGATCTATTTTATCTTTATTTCTAGTATTAAACTTATGTCTATCACTTATTTTATTAAAAAGATGTCGATTTTTTCTCACATACATAATATTTTCATAAATGAATTGGCAAGGTACTGTCATAATATTAATCTTTTTAAATTGTTCCCTAAGAGATTCACGGCGACGTAGATTATAAATGGCTCTGACAGCTCGCTTTTGCAAAATAAAGATGGAATCAATGTCAGCAGCCCGACCCCACAATAAAATGCCGTACGACATAATGCTGCGGAAGTAGCTAAAATAGACCAAACGCGCGGTTTCTACATCTGTCAACTGTCTTATCTTTCTAACAGCATAAGCGGCCGAGCTTAGCCGCCCCGCAAGAGATGTTATATGTGGTCCCCATTGTAGTTTCTCGTCTAGAGTGATTCCTAGGAAAACCGTTTGATTAATAAATTCCAGTTTTTCTCCATTCAATATGAGATCACATTCGCTACTTCTAACATTAGGTAATTTAAATCTAATTATTTAGTACCAAATTATTTACCGTAAACCAATCATGGACCTGAAGAATAGAGTTATTCACGTCGTCATGATTTTGTGATCGTCGGTCTATTTTAAAGATCAATGATGTGTCATCTGCAAATAACACCATCTTCGGTTGATTTTGAAATAATTGGGGTAAATCATTAATGTAAACTAAAAACAGGAATGGACCCAATATCGAACCTTGAGGAACGCCCATTGCCATTTCAGACCCCAATGAGTTTACACCTTTTACTTGAACTTTAACCTTTCTATCTTTTAGGTATGATCTTAGTAAATCAAGAGCTGTATTTCTAAGTCCATAGTGCTCTAGTTTCAGCAGAAGTGTCTCATGGTTTACGCAATCGAACGCCTTTGAGAGGTCGCAAAAGATACCAATGGCATCCTGTGCTTCTTACCAGGCGTTAAAAATGTTCTTTATTAGGGTGACACCAGCGTCAGTCGTACAACGCCCTTTGGTGAAACTGTACTGTTGTTCATAAAAGATGGAATTTTTATTACAGAACAGAATCACCCCGTTGCGTATGCGGTAGTGTGTGTGTGTAAAAGGGCAGTTACAGTGCGGGAAATGCATTCCTTGAATTCGTGTAGCTGAAAATGTTGGTTCCATTTATTTTTCTTTTGTGAAAATTTGTCGAACAATATAGGTTTGTACCTGTGCTATGAAGAGTTTGAAAGGTTTTAAATTGGAGCAATGCTGTATGATACAAAAACTGAAAAGCGAAGTTACAGAGCTGAAAAGGCAACACAAGGTTAAAAGAGCAACATAGCGCAGATTTAGTTGAAGCAACCGTAGTTACAAGCTTGGATTGAGTTGACACAAGTAGATTTTAATTATAACTTCGTAAGCTTCCCAATTAATGGCGAGCGTCAAACAACATCGCTAGCAGTTTTCGTAGTTTTGTTCATGCTTCAAGTTCTCAATCTCTCTATTAAACATTCACGCTTCAAGAATTTATAACGAGGTAAATGTTAAAAACCGGCAAAGTGCGTGTTGGACCAATGAACGGTTTCATAGTTGGGATGAATTTATCTCAAGAACAAACCTAACACTGTAGTTGAAAAACATGTTCTCTCATACATTGTAACTGCAAATGTAAGTTGGTTGACTATGACTGGTTAACTTGTAAAGCCTACTTAGCTGTGATAGTTTTCATTTTAACTTCGTTATACATATAATATGCTATTGCCGCGAATTTTTGCACATATCCAAAAACAACCATTTAGCTGGCAGGGAGGGGGGACACTTGTTTTTATCAAAAAATAGCACTTTAAAGCTTAATATTTCGCAAATATTAAGCTTTAAAGTGATATTTATCCCTGAATCGAAAAATGGTTTTCACACAGTCCCAATATTTTTGAACGACCTTACCAACGACACACACCGACGACGATAAAAAATCGGATAATGGGATAGACGAGAAAAAATCTTCCCCACTTTACGTGTAGGAGCGGTACCCTAAAAAAACAAATTTATTTAATGATTTTATTTTACCACTTTGTCGTGTTTATCATGTACACCCATGCCGAATTAAAACTTTCTAGTACTAAGAGTGACTGAGCTAAGCCGCGGACATACAGACAGACGGAAATGGCGAAACTATAAGGGTTCCTTTTTGACTACGGAACCCTAAAAAGTACTAGAATCTATTCGTTATCTGCGCCGTAGTAAAACCTTAACGGTCTTCTGTGCAATAAAGTGATAAAAAGTTGGAATCAGTTCAATCCAATAGTTCTTTAAAGGGGCTTGTTCTCTTTAGTGCAGCTATTTCCATTCCATTCTGCTTGATTACGTCACGACTTCATGCCTATATAAAAACGTTATTTAAGAAAGCTTTAGGGATTTGCTTGTCATTATTGTGTATGTGTACGTTTAAAATAATAATAATTAAAAAAAAAAAACTAACGCTCACGTAAATGTATGGATACATTTACGTGAGCATTAAAGTTTTTCCCTTCCCTTGGTATTTCAAACATACACATATAGTCTTTTTATTGATGTGTACACACGGCTACACATCAAGCTATACATTTACAGTTTACGCTGACCTCGCATTGTACGGAAATCGTATACAATGCGAGATCAGCTTATGCTGGAACTGTATAACTTGATGTGTAGCCGTGTGTACAATCTTTCCTCTTGCTTTCTATGGGAGCGATTTCGTGAAAAGGGACGGAAGTGTGTAACAGGAAGAGTCAGCTTGAGGATGGATTATGTAAGTACTTTTAAATCGCATGGAATTTGTAAGTACTTTATAATAGCATGGAATTAGTGTACTCATAGAATTAGTAAGTACTATGTAGATTGTAAGTAGAGGGGGTACAATTTCGACCAGTGGGCGACTACTAGTAATTAATAATTATTCGAATAAATATTTCAGTATTTAGCTTTTTAAAATTTTGAGATTAACTTCTGTCGCTGCTCAGTTGCTTATGACTAAGGTGAGATGTCAGATGTTACACGTCATATGAGACTACTGTAAGGCTCGCTCGCTTTTTTGAACTATACCCGAGTTCAAAGCTTAAGCTTAATAAAGTTGATGAGAGTGAGCCCTACTTTTACAAAATTTATCCGGGTCAGCTCCAAAAACGTGTCCAGGCGTTTTAGAGCAATTAGTACAAAGTGAAACTGTAACACTACGTTATATAAAGGGTCAAAAAGGCCAATGAAAAATTACGTAAGAGTATTTTGTCGGTAAAACCGGGTCTCGTGTGATCAATATTGGACCAATCATACCCCGGACGTCGGTCGGCGTTGCCAAAACACCGACGTCACAACCTTATTGCTGGCGGTGAATTAATCAAAATATGTATTCGTGCCTTAAACCCACTAGTTTGGTTTCATTTGGTCATTTTCTTTGTTAATGGTGCCGATTCCCTTGTTCACAAACTAAACTAAATTTAAGTTCAGTGCATCTTTTTTTTCTATCTATTTCATTAAGAAGAGGACAGAAGATAAATTTTAGTTTAGTCCTGTCAAATAAATCAGCGCCTGTCACTATTCCATACAAGTTTAGACGTGATTAGAAACTTGCCTACTAAAATTACGTCAATTTACGTCAAGCGCTGATTAATTTGTAAAAACAATGAATAAATATCGAAAACCGAAAGGCGACGACGAGACGAGACGATCGTTGTATGAATGTCGTTCGAGAAACTAGCCCTATTAGTGACTTTAGTCACTAATGTTTAAATCCTAGGGCTAAACTTTTAAGGTAGAGTTCTTTATTCGTGATCGAAGATGCATAAACATAATCAGCCTATAATATTCCCACTGCTGGGACACAAGCCTCCTCTCGGTGAGAGGGAGTAATAATATAATAATAATAATAATTCTTTATTTCACCAAAAGCCATCACATTACAATATTCAAAGACTAAGAGCATAAAAGGCCGCAATAATTTTAATACTAAGACTTCTAAACTAGGTGTATATGCCTGTGTCTTAGGAGCCAGTGATTCTCCGTAACAATCAAAGCCATATTATATTAAATCAGGACGTTTTAACAATAAGCAAATTGTGTAAAAGGTGACAGGATGTAATTTATGAAAAGAAAACATAAAATAAAAAACGTTTAACTGTGTTGTGAGGTGAATAAATGTAGGGTTTGGGTGTGTAGTGAGTGATTGTAGGATGTGTGTGTGTGGGTATGTAGTGAATAGGTGTAGGGTGTGTGTGGTAAGAAAGAATGGGGTGTAACCAGTACACATCCGTTTATGGTTAGATTGAAATTTAGATTGTAAATTACCCAGCAGAAGATCATCAGTGTTGTCATAACTTAGTGTTTGGAGATGATCTCTATGTAGGTTTACATTTTAATGCTACTAACGTAGAATTTGCGTTTGGCAAAGGCAGTTCTATGGCGTTAGTGGGGGAAAACATTATGCTTAAGTCTGCCAGTCGATTCCTTTGGAACGGCGGGCAGAGTGTTTGCGTAAAGTCGACAGGAGTACATAAAGTTGCCTGACTGTGAGTACTTTGTAATCGAAATAGAGCTGCATAGTGAAAAAAAAAAACGCGGAAGAGAGAGCATTACCTTAAGGACAGCTCTCTGGGCTCTCTCAAGGCGGACAAATACATTTTGCGTGGCACCACCCCAAACGGGCAAGCAGTACGTTAGGACAGACGTTGAGATAGGGCAAAATATACTAATTTTAGCGATTCATAATCAGCAGAGTTTCGTAGCTTCGTGAAAACATATATTAGCTTACGTATGCCAGATGTGACCTTGATTATATGGGGGTGCCAGTTAAGATGCTGATCAATGAGTACTCCTAGATACTTTACACAAGGTATTTTGCAAGGAAGAGGCAGCTACACTACGTTAAGGCACCGCAAGCATGTGCTTTTAGGGTAAGGGAATTTCAGGGATATAGATTTCATCGAATGGCAATGGGAACGTATACCGTTTTATCAACGTTTAAAGTGAGCAAGTTATCGGTAAAATATTTCATTACGGAGGACAGCGCAGCTTCGACGTTTTGGTATGTCTGGGGCCAGTCATAACCATCTACAAAAAGGGCAGTGTCATCCGCGTACGTATATATCTTACAATTGTCGAGAGGCAGTTTGCAGAGATCGTTTATAAAAATAAGAAATAGTGTAGGCCCTAGAACGCTGCTTTGCGGAACGCCGTATGTGAAGCTCATCACTTTCGTGTGGGCCGATTTTCACTATTTGGGTACCATCGCTGAGATAGTCTGCGGGGATTTTTATGGGTGTCCATGTATTCCAATGCTTTCCATTTTACTCAAAAGGGCTCGGGCAGAAACGGTGTCAAATGCCTTTGACAGATCAAGAAAAAAACCCAGGCACTTGTGTTTTCTATCTAGCGTCCCAGCCACGTGATTAGACAAATCCATGACTGCGTCTTCGGTACTGACTCCATTTCTGAAACCATATTGGTTATTCGCGTATAAGATGTTGTTTGCGTCGAGAAAACTGATCAGGTTCTGATTCAGTATCCGTTTAAAGTTCTTTGACATTGCTGTTTAAATCGAAATTGGACGGTAGTTATTGACATCATCTCTGCGCCCAGACTTGTGAATGGGGTGAACTACTGCTTTTTAAACGCCGTAGGAAAGGGACCTGCACTTGCAGACGAATTACAGATATGTGTAAGAACCGGAACTAATACGCATTTCGAGGCCTTTATTATTTTAGACGGTATACAGTCCAAACCAGTAGCGCAATCAGTCCTAAGCCCTAATAATGGAATAATGGAGTCAACATCGTCTTCGGTTACCTCAAAGAGGGTCATTGTAAGTCATTGTCCTACTACACAAATTTTGATTCGACACAGATTTGGGCACCATTGAGGGTGATTTAAATTCCGACGCCAAGATACTGCCTACATTAGTAAAAAAGTTGTTAACGTGATTAAGCGAGGTATTTGGGTTATCAAATTAATGCAACAGGTCAAAAGAGGGAGAAAATTGAGTTTGAAGATGTGAGACTTTCTTAATGACATTCCAAGTAGTCTTAACATTATTTTTTGCATTACGAAACTGTTTCTTTTGATACGAACGTTTAAGTTTTCTTAGCAGGAAATTACAAAAATTGAGATAGCGAGTGTAGATGATTTTTGATATAAGGTTATCTTCCGACTTTTTGAGTTTGACATGCATGCAGTAACGGTGTCGCACACAGTGGAGTAGCCCCGGCGTAATCCAGGGCTTCAAATTACGATCTCTACTTGGAACAGTATGTTCCCAAGTGTGGTTTATGACAATAGAGGAGGGATTACCTATTAACGCATCTGCAGCAGCATTAGGTTCCGAGATTGACAGCATTGGAGACCAGTCATGGGTTTTGATCTTCTCTATAGCGGATTCGTAGTCTATTTTTGATCTAGTACGGGTCACATCCGAGTTGGCACTCCTGTTTTGTAGAAACAATAGCGGTTCATGATCCGTAATGGATGATTCAATAACGAAAGTCACAGCGGATTTATTTGTTTTGAGTAAAATCTGGTCTAAACAGTTTGTGAGCCTTGTCGGAAACAGATGAGCTGGAAGAAGTCCGTTGTAGGCAGCACAGGTTAAGTACTCATTTGAGTGACTATCAATGTTCATATCACCAATCAGAACCACGGAAGGAGTTGTTAATTTGAGTACATTATCGAGACTATAATAAAGTTGTTAATGCTTATAAAAGAAGGAGGGCGATAAATGATGATAATGAGACAGTTTGCGTCAACAAAATGTGGTTCCTTAACGTCAGCTTTAAGGGAGGATTTAACGTAGATAGCATACAGTAGATAGCCATCCAAGGTCGGCAAGTGTGAAAGTTTGCTTAACCAACACTGGGTGAGAAAAAAAGGGGCTTATGATTTTTTTTACTTACGTTTACAGCCTGACCTTTCATTTCTAAAAATTTCGATGAAGTTTCAGTGCTTATGCGATTATTGAGATTCCAGAGCACGTCGCTCTTTCGATGAAGTTTCAGTGCTTATGCGATTATTGAGATTCCAGAGCACGTCGCTCTGGAATCTCAATAATCGCATAAGCACTGAAACTTCATCGAAATTTTTAGAAATGAAAGGTCAGGCTGTAAACGTAAGTAAAAAAAATCATAAGCCCCTTTTTTTCTTCACCGTAGTCGGGTAAAAAGGTTAGTAAAAAGGTTAGTATTACATGCTGTGTAGCAGATTAATGGACAAAGATATTTATGAACAATAATGTTTGGACTATTGATATTTTAAGGTTGGTAGCAGTTTGACAGGTACATAATTATGTTGTATTAGCGTGTATGGTGATGGGATAAAGTATTTTGTAGTTTAGTATGTAGACTTGTGCATGTATAGTTTGTGTGCGTTGTTTTCTTGTATGTAAGGTGTACAAGATAATCGTAGGTAAGAGTGTAGTGTTTGGTGTAAAGGTAAACTTTAAAACTCCAATTAAAAATAAACAAAGTATGAATAAAGATAAAAAAAAACATTCTGTGATAGTCAGATGATGTGATTTGGGTTCTCCGGGTTACTGAGGCAATTTTCAGAGCTTACAAGAATCTGTTTTTCTCCCTCTATCTTGCGCAGAAATATGTATATTGCCATTGGAGATCCAGCAGAACTTATAGGTATTTTTGTTGGCGAACTCTCTGGCTTGGTAGAAAAGCTTTTTGGTGCTTGCTGCTAGGTATTCAGAGATGTACACGGGTTGACTATCATGAGGCAAACCCATGACAGCGGTGTTTAATTTGTCGTCTTTTCCTCTTCCTTTTTTGTACGCACGGCTGACAGGAGTGTCTGCTTGTTGATGTACAGTCGAGAATTCTGTTATTATTGGGCGCAGGGAGGTGGAGGTAGTAGATTTCCCTGGAAGACGATAAATATCGCACAGATCTGTTTCATCAATGTCTGCACCAATAGCTGTGCCTACGCCACAGACCGTTTTATGAGACTGGAGCTAGACTTGGAACTTAATTGCGGAATGTTGCGCAATTCTATAGCAGAAGATCCCGCTTTATGCTGAAGATATTTTCCGTTATAGAGATTCAATGTGGGTTTGCTGCTCGCGTCGGTCCTTCCTCAATATTTCCACTTCCATCTTCATATCTTCGAACTGTTTATTAAAAAAATCAATTGACTGTACGATTCCAGCGTTTGATTTATATATTTTTGAGTTGGATGCCTGTATTTTACTGTTTTGAATTTTAATACTTTTTATATTCGACTTTTATTGGCGGATCAAAACACTTAAATAGCTCTCCTGCCGGGGTCGCGGGAAAGTCCGAAAGGGATACCGAAGCCCCTGGCAATACAGGAAGTTATTTGATAATTTCTTTGTATTAAATTGTTTTCCTCAAGTTCCGCAATTCTATTATCCTGCTACTTCTTCCAGTTTGCAAGAATATCTTGTAGCTCCTGTGGTTCTTGTGAGCTCATCTCAGCCGAATCGCCTTGTGGCGAGGTATCATTACGCGGAGGTTTATTTCTTTTAATGTTTACATAGTCGCAAGCTGTGCCGCTCGTGGTGATGTCCGGCTCTGAGCGTGTTTGGGTCTGGCTTATACTACTAATCGGTGTTCTAGGTAGGGTACGATGTATCCCTGCCATGTTAACAACCAACATAATTAATAGGTTCAAGGCAAATATCAACAATAATACACAGGCAAACCGAGTGGGCCGTATTCCACTTCGTGGGCCCAGTGCGGTTTGATAGATGTCACATGTCTTTGAATTTTTAGGGTTCCGTGGTAAATAAGAAACCCTTATAGTTTCGCCATGACCGTCTTTCTGTCTGTCCCCTGTAAAATGTAGGTAATAATATTAAAAACTATCTGTGCTCCGCGGTTTTACCCGCATAAGTCTCAATCCCGTGGGAATATTGAGATAAAATCTCCTATATCCTAACCCAGGTCATGGTCTACCCATGTGCCAAATTTCATCCAAATCCGTTCAGCAGTTTTAGCGTGAAAGCGTAACAAACAAACAAACCCACTTTCGCATTTATAATATTACTAACTGTTGCCCGCGATTTCGTCTGCAACACAGGATGAAAAGTACGCTATGGCCTTATCCAGCTCATGGTCTCCCCATGCGCCAAATTTCATCCAAATCTGTTCAGCCATCTTAGAGTGAAAGCGTTACAAACAAAAAAATAAACGAACCTACTCACTTTCTTATATAACATTAGTTAGGGTAGAGAAGTTGAAATTAGGGCTGTAGCGGAACTTCGCCTCCACCTCCGCGAATGCGGAACTTCCGCTAGTAATTTGTAAGTTTTTATCGGATTACGGAGGTCTAATAAATAAAATCGGCTCCAACTAAGCGATGCCCCTATAATGTTGTGGTGATATAAGTCCAACCCGCACTGGGCCCGCGTGGTGGATTACTGCCAACGGGCCCACTCCCTGCCTCCACCTCCGTGAATGCGGAACTTCCGCTAGTAATTTGTAAGTTTTTATCGGATTACGGAGGTCTAATAAATAAAATCGGCTCCAACTAAGCGACGCCCCTATAATGTTGTGGTGATATAAGTCCAACCCACACTGGGCCCACGTGGTGGATTACGGCCCACTCCCTCTCATAGAGAGGAGGCCTGTGTCCCAGCAGTGGGATCGTTACAGGCTGATTATGTTGTTGTTGTTGATGTAAGTCGACGGTTCAATTCGTTGCTCCCATGTCATCGCTGCCGCCGCCGCCAGGTTCAGGACCAATTAACAGCCAAGCAGCCTGTGGGACCTGTTTAATTTATGAAACACGAATAAATCGCCAGAAGCCGCAAAACTATTTTTTTGCGACATATTGCCCCTTCCAATTTTTGATTACCGATAGGTTGATTTTTTTTGGTTGGGCTTTAATAGGTTAAGCTACGCATCCATGGGGATGGGTTCCATTCTTTTTGTGCCCATCTTTACATGCCGCCCCTCCGTGCCTCGTAAAGCACGTTAATATTAAATTAATCTTTTTTTATATATATTTTTCTACCTCCGCCTCCGCTAAGATATTATTCTACCTCCGCCCCCGTTACATCCCTAGATGAAATGATATTCATTGGTACCTACCAAACGGCTAATAGATAAAGTGACCATACGTCCCGTTTTAAACGGGACTGTCCCATTTCTCGATCACCTGTCCCGTTGCCCCCGGGCAAAGCTCTGGAACGGAAAATACTCCCGTTTTCCGAAACCACGTAAAATATCCTCTGATAAATATAAAAATAATTAAAAAAAAGATTTTGTTT
This sequence comes from Atethmia centrago, assembly GCA_905333075.3. Taxonomy (NCBI): domain Eukaryota; kingdom Metazoa; phylum Arthropoda; class Insecta; order Lepidoptera; family Noctuidae; genus Atethmia; species Atethmia centrago. The sequence continues at coordinate 21,019,813 of HG995381.1, read as the reverse complement.
ATAATTTAATAATTACTGTCAGAGGAACTTTGTTTTTTATTTTTATAAAGCTGGTGAACCGGTGATTGATTTATGTTTTCCCAATTTGTTATACCTATCAAAAATAATTATAATTAATCTGAATGTAATTATACTGAACATTTACTGTATTAAGTTACACTTTTTATAAGTAAAGAACATTAAAAAGTTGTGTTTATTTTCAATGTTAACCTGATAACTGACGTATATAAACCCATGTCCCACTTTGAGTTAAAAAATAAATGGTCAGTTTACTAATAGAGCTACCTACTTATATGAGCAGAAAAAGACTGCTGTGCCGACGGTAATGAGATAATGATTTACTAGTCCCAGAATACCAATAGCTATATCTCATCCAATTACCTGTTTACATACATTCGCATAAAAAATCACAGTACACCTGAATTAAAATTAAAACGGCATGCAGTTTCAATGCAATATCAGCTCAATAAGCGTTACGAGCTACTCAATCATGTGGAGGACGGCTTTACCACTGAAGTGTATAAACGAACCGCACCTGGTAGCCTATCTATCAATACAGAACATGCAGGTTATAAGCATCACCAGAGTTTACCGACGAATTTCACAAACCAAGCAACTTTGGTATTTAAAGCGAAATTAATAAAGCACTTTGAGGCATAACTGGGACTTGGAAAAAATGAAAACTCCAGTTTTCATCGAATTTTCCTTTAAAGCCAATATATTTGCGATCGACTTTGTGCTAGTGATTTAATTTCAGTGGAGAAATACGGTAAAATTAATATTTATGTCAAAGATACAGACTTAATAATGATTAACTCAATAGTAATGAGCCTAATTTGACGTTTGATGCGGAGAAATGTCGAAATGAATCGGTTCGCTGCTGGATTTACGTAAATAAGTCCTGTATTCAAATGATTGAATACATACTAATACATAAACTCACGCCTTCTTCCCATGGGGGTAGGCAGAAACAACAGAACGCCATCTGTTACGTTCCTTAAGTACTCCTTGTGCCTCGTTTACGTTCATACATCAATCAACGATTTAAAAAAAAAACCCGGGCAAGTGCGTGTCGGACCACGCACACTGAAGGGTTCCGTAGTTGGGATGAATTTATCCCAAAAACAAACTTAACATTGTAGTTGAAAAACATGTTCTCCCATATATCGATATACGTCACGGTCAATTCTTCAACTGCAAATGTAAGTTGGGAATCGAGTATTACTCGTTAAATTGTAAAGCTTACTTAGCTGTGATAGTTTTCCTTAGTTGTGATTTTTTTCACATATGTAAAAGCAACCATTTAGCTGGCGACAAACACACACACTCTACTCTTACAAAAATTCGCAGTTTAAAGCTTAATATTACGTAAACGGATCCCTGAATCGAAAAGAGGTTTTCACAGAATCGCAATATTTTTGAACGGCCTATCCAACGATACCCTATACTATGGAAAAAAATATATCAACCCCACTTAAAACTTCTACCCATACCAAATGACAGCTTTCTAGCACTAGAGTCTCAGCTAAGCCGCGGATAGACAGACAGACGGACATGGCAAAACTATAAGGGTTCCTTGTTGACTACGGAACCCTAACAATCAATCAATTGGTCAATCATTTATTTCTTACAAATTAACATTTAACGGAAGTCATAAATAAGAAACGTTAAATTTAGATCTAAATGTTTTATTGCATGTGCTCGCCCCACAGCAGATATTAATTAGAAAAAATACATAAAATTGCTCCTCAAAATTAATTATTTCCTCACCTTTCTAGAACATCGTCCTTGTTTATTTGATCGGTAACCGTTTCCTTTGACACATGGACCATAGACAAGCATAGACAGACAGATACGTAGGGAAATTGATACGAGTGCCGCTGACAAGGGTGAGAGGTGAGATACAGGGGTGTCGGACTTACGAGGAGGCCACTGTAGGGACGCCAGAGGGGTAATTGCGTAGGTAACACACTATCAGTAACAATGCGTTTCATTTTGACAGTTCAACAACAATCATTGTGTTATTTACAAACTTTTAGAACATATACATAATCAGCCTATAATGTTCCCACTCCTGGGACACAGGCTGGATGCGCGGGGCAACAATTAATCTATAGGCTTTGGAATTGGTTTTACGACATAAAAGGATGGACGAATGCACAACCACTGTTAGGATAGAAATTAGGCAGCAAATCAGTAGTTGGCGAAAGGAAGGTGGCACGATACCTTATTTGATGATGCACTGTCACGACGATACAAGCGATTTCCACGAATTTTTTCGAATGGTTGGTTAAATGAATTTTGGGCGCAAAGGGATGCGCACGCGAAGACGCGCAAAAAAAGAATCCATGTTGATTTGCTTGATCTTCGACGACATTTCGCGGGCTGGCGCTGATTGGTGTAGCGGTCTCGCTCAAACGCGGGTGAAAGGCAATGTGCAGAAATGGGATAGGGGGAGAGGAGTACAGTAAAACCAACCTAATCCCATTAATTAGTTATACCAACCAAAAAAAACTAAGGAAATGACAATACATAATTTCAGTCGATCAGCGCGCAAGCATAGGCCTCCTCTCTGTGAGAGGGTTTCGACCATATGAAGCAATGTATTATCAATATATGTACTCCAAAATCATTCAGATTTTGATTAATAGTGAGTTACGTAATTAGGGTCCAGGAAAGAGAAGCTTTTGTGACCCCTGCTACGTATGTTTGTACGTCATTTATTTTACGTGACTACAAATAAGGTTAGGCAAATGTATTTTGTTATAACTGTTAGAGCGAAAGAAGATGACCTTTTATCATTATTCAAGTTGTTTTCGATATTAGGTTTTTTATACAGAATAGGTACCATTTAGGGTATTGACATAACCAAATTACAAGATGATTATTAACATTAACTAAATTAAATTAAAACTAAGTTAAACTTAAAAAAAAGGCCCTTGAGGCATTGTACCGAGGATGCTGGCGGCATTTCTGATGCGTTGCGCGAGAAAGCCGCCAGCTTTTCGGTCACCAGTTACATCAACTAGACGTTTCGCGATTTCCGCAAATAACATGCGCACTGGGAACCCGCGGACCGAGGGTTTTTATTAAGTCTTTTCTGTTAACTCTGTCGCTTATTTTGTGGCTCACCGAACACGTCACATTATATTGTTACTTTTTTGATAATGTTATCGATTCCCTTGTTCACAAACTAAACTAAATTTAAGTTCAGTGCATCTTTTTCTTTCTATTTCAATAAGAAGAGGACAGAAGATAAATTTTAGTTTAATCCTGTCAAATTAATCAGCGCCTGTCACTACTCCATACAAATTCTGACGTGATTAAAAACTTGCGTAATAAAATTACGTCAATTTACGTCAAGCGCTGAAATAGAAAATAAAAGATGCACAGAACTTAAATTTAGTTTAGTTTGTGAACAAGGGAATCGGCACCAATAAATACCAATCTAATCTAAACTTGAACGTTTTATCACCATTTTGATTGTAAAAGGCTGTTTTTTGTTCTTGAAATGATAAGCAAATGCAGATACCCCGGTCACCAGGGAGTGTGGAACCGGCAAGAGATGTCGTGCGGTGTCCCACAGGGATCGGTCCTGGGGCCGCATCTGTGGGACATCGGATACGACTGGGTGCTGCGCGCCGACCTCCCTAGCGGCGTCAGCGTAGTGTGCTACGCTGACGACACGTTGGTCCTGGCGCAGGGGAGGTCGCACCAGGCGGCGGCCGAATTAGCGGCACGCGGGGTTGCGACAATCGTCGAAAGGATCCGGCAATTGGGACTCGAGGTGGCCCTGCACAAGTCCGAGGCCATGTGTTTTCATGGTCCTCGGAACGCGCCACAGTTGGGGTCCCAAATAACGGTAGGAGGGGTTTCTATCGGCGTCGAGTCGACGATGAAGTACCTGGGACTCGTCCTCGACAGCCGGTGGAACTTCGTGGAGCATTTCCGACGTTTGGCTCCCAAACTGGAGCGGGCGGGCGCTGCATTGAAGCGGCTCTTGCCCAATCTAGGGGGTCAAAACGCCTCCTGCCGGAGGCTCTACGCGGGGGTCGTGCGGTCCATGGCCCTCTACGGGGCACCTGTATGGGCGCGCTCTCTGGCGCTGCGGCCAGCCCGCCGGTTGAGCGCGGCCCAAAGGGTCATGGCCATCCGGATGGTCCGAGGATACCGCACGGTCTCCTGTGAGGCAGCGAGCCTCCTTGCCGGATTGCCGCCATGGGATCTGGAGGCAAAAGTCCTCGCGCACGTATGGGAGTGGCGCGAGGAGGCGAAACGCCGGGGCGTAAGTCCGCTGCCGCGAGAAATCGCGGCACAGCGGACGGAGCTCCGGCGGGATCTCATGGCGTCATGGAAAGTACGGTTGTTGCAACCCAGTGCTGGGCACGCCACGATTGTGGCGATAAGTCCCCTCTTTGAGGAGTGGCTGGAGAGGCGCCACGGCGTCCTCACCTTCCGCGTGACGCAGGTCCTCACCGGACACGGCAGCTTCGGGAGGTTCCTGTGTCGGATAAGGCGGGAGGAAACGTCCGGGTGTCACCACTGTGTGGATCGCCTGGAGGACACGGTGGAGCATACGGTGGAGGTCTGCCCGGCTTGGGCAGAGCACCGCCGTGTCCTCGTGGAGGCGATCGGCGGCAGAGACCTCTCGCGTCCGGCCCTGGTTCAGGCCATGGTACGGAGCGAGAGGGCATGGGCAGCCGTCACCTCCTTCTGCGAAGCAGTAATGCTCGCAAAGGAGGAGGCGGGACGGTTGAGGGAAAGGCAAGTTTCGCGCCCTCTCGCCCCTAGCCGCCGCAGGAGACGCCCAGGGCGTCGGGAATCCCGGGCGGATTTCCGGCCACCGTAGGCGCGGGTTTGCGGACGGTGAGCAATGGGTAGCTCACCGTCCGGTAAGTACCAGGCCCGGGTCGACGGCGCGTCGTATTCCACGCGCGCCTCAAAGAGATGTCGTCAGCACAAAAGTAGGGGTCCACTAGGGCCGATGCCAGCCGGGGTCGCGGGAAGGTACTTATGGGTCACCGAGGCCCCCGCAACACAGGCAACAGGAAGGAATACGGGTGGGTTTTAGTCAGTAAGAGTCTGACACACCCTCCCGCTCCGCCCAGAGCGGGAGAAGTTATTTGATGATTTCCCACCCTAAAAAAAAAAAGCAAATGCAGATATTTTTTATAGTTAACTTTAGATAAATGTTAAAAATAAACGTAGTTCTTTCCATTACTAAATAAAATAAAATTTGATATTCCACGAGTCCCTGTCGAAAAGCTGTATATTTATTTGTTCAATCTGCTGAGCGTTGGTAACTAGAATCATATTTTTATGAGATTTTTTTGTCTAAGTAATTTTTATACCCACGTTAAAATCTGTAAGTACTTATTAATATCAATTCAGTATTGATGGTCATTGTTTTTCAATAGACTGCGTAACCTTGATAAGTGGGATCTCAAGGGACCTGGGATTATTTGTCACTTAAAGAGGTTTCTCATTTACCCAGTTTCCCAAATACTTAGTCAGATTTTAAATTAAATTTTTTTATTGGCAGTTATTTCAAATGAATAAAAGGGAATCATCGATACGACGTACAAGAAGAATGACAAGTTGTCTTACAGAGGCCGTCGTTAAAACAGGCCAAATATACCGTTTTTAATTTATAGAGGACAGGAGAAAAATGTCGCTATCTGCCCAGACCAATAGGTATTCAAAATTATGAATTATTGTTAGTCGTCTTACATAAAGAGGCTATTGAACTACAAAGTTCCAATTATAGAGGTAAATATTTAGAAAAAATCTAACAAACGCATTCTGAGTTATAAATGTTTAATTATTCCCAGTAACAGAGGTTTCATTTCAATGCAAAAGTGTCGGGACCTCATTATAATTATCAGTAGTAGAGGTTTCCCACATATCCAGGGCCCACTCAACCAGGTTACGCTGTACTTACAAAAAAACAGCTGAATCATACATAATCGATTTTCAACACCTACTTAATTCTAAAGGCTATAGAACAGCGGGGTGAAAGCTATGTCACCCCAAGCTGGTATTTCATGACTCAGCGCAGCTATTAAAATGGTACATTTTGTTACCGTACTTTGAACTTACGCATGTCATTATCGAGTACAACTTATGTGACCTATGGCTAAAGGGCTATGCTGGGATTAAGCCTCATTGATGTGAACCTGAATCTTATACACATGCCATCAAACAATTTTAAACTGCATTAGAATAGACATAAGAACCCAATCGGAACCGTTAAAAAAATGACGCATCATCATCGGGAAATCCACACAAAGCCAGACGAAGACGGCTTTCGCGATTCCCTTCGATAGAGTCCTCATTGTACGCAGCGTTTACAGCATTGCGCGTGCGTTATCCTCCCTCTCGCATCTCTTTTACACCCGCGGTATCGCATCAGCCGTCCTTGTCCCTCCTGGGAGGGTCGATCTATACGACGCTAGGTACGGCTACAGACGCTACAGTGCCGTACCACGACTAGTACGCAGGTTTCTGGCGTCTGGCACAAACGTCAGTTCTCGCCAGTCCGGTATAGGAACGAACGCGGCCGCAAAAATGACGCGCGCCGTGCTTTTTATAAGTGTATTTACCATATTTTTGGACGTGCTGCATGCAGGACAGGTAAGATAAAGGCTTGAATGGATGATTTGTATGGATTTGATTGAATGGGAAGCGGCGGCATCGTGCCGGGGACACTAAGTCGAAAATCGATTGAATGTGTTCGGTAATGTTTTCAAGGCGGGTGTAAAATAGTGGCTGGCTGAAAGGAGCCCGTTCACATACTTGCAGAAACCGTAAAAGTTGTTTTCGTTGGCTTTTTTTAAGCGTTTTTCGTTTTATGATTGACTTAGTGGGTTGCGTAACATTACCGGGTCTTAGATAAGTATAGAAAACTTTGTTTTTGCGTTTTCTTCGGTTGATAACCTTTAGCTTAATTAAATAAAGTAGTGTATACGGGAGGCATGTGAATGCGAAAATACGTGTAATTGTTTATACGACTGATCTTTTTATAAACGACCGAGATTTTCACGTTTGCGATTATAGGAAATAACGATTTGGGATCGATAAATAAATGTTATTAAATATGCAATTCCGTGTTTGAACAAAAGAAAGAAAAGTATTCATAAATATAGGTCCTCAATTAATGTTTTTCTTTATTCTAAATAATAGTTAAGCTTCCAATAAAATTTTCTTCATCCTGGTCAATATAGGTATGTACGGATAGCTTACGGATGCTATAAAAATACATTTATGACTTTCTTCAGTCGTTATACTCGAAATAGAATGAACAGTGAATCACCTTTCCATTAGTAAGATAGGAAAGCTGTATTGTTACCATCAAAACGTTAAAACACACGACTACAAATCTAAGAAATGGCCACTTAGATTTGCATATAAAGCTTGTGTTTATTAATAAAAAGAAAAGAAACAAGAAAACACTATTAATTATTCTTTAATAATGTAATTTACGAAGTCATCAGACCACTCAAGTCGTCCGTTCTCGGAATTTTTAATTAATTGACACTTCATTAATTATGAATAATTCTGACGCCTACGGCCTATGATGCGGATAATTAAACTAACCTAGTTTTTGTCCAAAAAAAGAAAAAAAAATCAGGAATTAACATCATTTTGTTTGATTTTAGTATCGATTTGGTAACATTGCACACGAAAAACCTTTGAAATAATGTAATGGCTCATAATTAAAGTATTCTATCATTCCACAATTCAAATCCCTGAAACAACTCATCATAATATGAGTAGGCCATTTCTTAAAAATCGATCATTATTCTGAACTGAAAACTGAAAGACGCGTCGGTTTTTCAGCAAATTTTATTGATAGCTTAAAAGAACTTAACCTCTAATGCATTACGCCGCACTTGGGATAATTAAAAGTGCATGCAGCGCTGTAGGTATTGCACAAAAGCGTATACATTAGTTATTTAGCATCAGATTAATCGCTTGAAAGCTACAAGATTGCTAAAACAAAAAAGACTCGGGATAGAAATAAAGGGCTATCGGATAGATTAACGATTAACAGGGCCCGTCGGCTTTTCTTTAACGGCTTTTCATTTTAAATGCGTAGGTGTACGTCTGCATAATGTTACCTAACAACCACTTACTGTAAGGCTAATCAATACAAATATTATGTACTACCTTGTCATCATAATAGGCAATCAAATGACTTGACATATAGGACATACTAATTCCATAACTTGACATGAGACTATGGAATTAGTATGTACTATATTACGAGACTTAACAACAGATAAAATTAAACAGGCTTTCAGAAACGGGGGTTAGTTTCAGAATTATAACTTAAAAAAATGTTAAATGTCTAAAGTTTCTGAGCTTAACAATTAACAAGACTTTGTAATCAAGACTGCCGAAATTATTTGCTGAACTAAAGTCTACGTTACAAGTGTTTGAAACAAAAGGAACTTGTAAGACTTCTTATTTAGTTCCTAAGTAGACTTATAAAATCAATTAAAGTCCAAGGGGCATTCAACTTTAGTAGCGACCACTTCAAGAGCGAACAGTCTGGAACGTTCGACAAGAGTGCGGTACAAGTAGGGTTTTAGAGAGACTTGTAGCTAGTTGCAGATAGATATGGCAATCTTAGCTTAGGTAGTTAAGATCACAAGCAAGTAGCCATCTACTTTTAAACTTGCACTTAATCTAGCCGAGTTGCACTTTGCAGCGTTTTCTTTTTAAATTGATGACTGTAAGTTAAAGCTATGGTACACGTCTATGGTTAAAATACTTTCAAAATTCAAATTTAAAAAAATCTTAAAGGTACTGCCACCGGGTTAATAACACCGGCACCATTGAACGTTTATTGAGTTTTGATTTAAATTTCGAACTAGGCCTCGTTCAAATACCGAAATACTGCATTGAAAAAAAAATCTATTCGTGGGTATTGCGTCATAGCTGAAATAGAGGGGGTGTTCGACAATACATACAATATACAGACAACTGCAAGGCGACGGGGCATAAGTAATGCGCAATACTTATGCGTCTTGTTGCCCATACACCCTCATTTCCATACATTTCTATCTTATTTGCTGCGTCCCTGCACTTACTCAGGCCGCACAGCCTGGAGGAAATAGCTGTAAATTACATATGATTTCATGCGAGGAAATTCGTAATTTTACTTTGCGGTAGACCTATAGAATGAATTCGTTTCTTTAAGTGTGCCTACCGTGTTGTTACTTGGTCTGTTGTAACTGATTGTTGGTTGGGATTCTACTTACAGCATTTTTACAGTTTTGAATATAATTCGTTTCAGTACTTACAGGGTAACATGATGCAGAAGTCAAATCGGGTATTTTTGTGAAAATAGCTGTAGGTACTGTTAGGGAAATTCAAGGTTCAAATAAATAACAGGTAGAAACTTGTTACAAATTTCCGTTTAAATAATAATACTAACCACACAGGTTTTCAGAACAATATTTCACAGCAATCAAATAATAGGTATTTATTGGAATTTTACACATGATTTCTGTATAATAATGATAGGTACTGATACATACTTAGCGAGCTTCAGGAATTCATACAAAGGCTTCGATCGAAGGCTTTGTTTGGAACTGCATGGATGAATTTTATATAAAGTTACTTTGGAGTTAACTGGCCCTGGTTATAGTCTGAAAGACAACAAAATGATCATGGGTCTAACATTTTTTTTTACTGGGTTTAGGGATTCCGTTTCTATGTGGTCCGTAGGGCGCACCGCAGCAAAATAGCAACACACCCAGCAACGCTTGATATAGGCACAAAAAAAAAACGAGCGTGCATATGTTATGTAAAATCTGACATCTCACCTTGGTAATACGAGTAAGCAACTGAGCAGCAACAGAAAAAAAAGACCCCTTTATTTACAATTTACATAGTACTTACTAATTCCATGAGTACACTAATTCCATACCATATAAAGTACTTACTAATTCCATGCTATTAAAAGTACTTACTTATTCCATGCTCAAGCTGTCATTTCGAGTCTACACACTTCGGTTCCTTTTCACGAAATCATTCCCACAGAAAGCGAGAGGAAAGATTTAACTCATAAAAAAAAAACTAAAATAACACAAAAACACACGACATCACGCCTTGTTTCCCCGAAGGGTTGGGCAGAGGTGTACCTGTAGTACACATTTCGCCAGTTATGTTTAAGTCCCATGTAATAGGGGGCGAGCCTATTGCCATCAACCGGGCACAAATCCAGACTCCGGGCTGCTACTGAGAAATTCCAGATGGAAAAACCCAATAACACTTTGCCCGACCTGGCAATCGAACCCAGGACCTCATGCTCAGCAGTAGCGTTTGCGACCACTAGACCAAAGAGGCAGGCAAACTAAAATCATCATCTGCCTAGCCTTTTCCCAACTATGTTGGGGTCGGCTTCCAGTCTTACCGGATACAGCTGAATACCAGTATTTTTACATGGAGCGACTGCCTATCTGACCTCCACAACCCAGTTACTGGGTAACACGATACCCCTTGGTAAGACTGGTTGTCAGACTTTCGAGCTTCTGACGACCCGTAACGACTGTCAAAGATCTACAAATGACAGCCGGGACCAACGGCTTAACGTGCTTTCCGAGGCACGGAGGGGTCTTGGTATGTAAAGATGTCACCCATCCAAGGACCAATCGCGGCAAGCGTAGTTTAACCTGATCGATTGACCCGTGCTGCTGTTATTACTTAGCCACAAGCCCCGCAGGCAAACTAAACTATGGTGTAATAAAACAGCTACAGTAATGACGTTTATACTCGAAGGCGATGCTGATCGGGTGCCGTTGAACGAGGGACTTCCCTTAACCGACAAACGTGAACGAATTTTAAATGAACTTTTTACTAAACCGCCATAAGTGATATAAGATAGGAGCAAAAACTAGTTGGTAGCCCTAAAGGATCGTATTCTCTTATTGTGCGCGCAAAATCAAATGGCCTTTTGATTTTCCACGCGCAATGTGTTCTGCCGTTGTATATCGAATGGGTAATAAAACCTCCAACGTTACTCTGGGCTCCTGGTACCTAGGCAATGGACTCTAGTATTATTGTGCGTTTATTTTTCCGGTAATGATTTACAAATAGTCGTCAATCGTTGAGTTACGGCTAATGAGGTAAGTTTATGTTGTTTCACTGTGTGTGTTTCTTCTGGGTTCGTTAAAGTGGAAATATGAGGTTCTTGGCTAATTCAAGTTTTATGGCAAAGGCACTGTTTTATCATAACTAGATATTATAAATAGTTTTCTTTCTGCGTTTGACCACCGTCTCAACTGATGAAAAGCTTTAGTGTTGTCAATGCTTAAGGCGCAGATATATGATTTTAGTGACTTTTAAAACTGTTATAACGCCTTCATATATTGCAAGAAGTTATGCAAAAAAATAATGTTAAACTAGAACGCGTACACAAAAATTCTTTATGTGAATATGTAAGTATTGTAGTAAAATATTTTGAGAAATACATTCAGGAAGTAATGTCTACCCTAAGCATAAAAAAACCGGCCAAGTGCGTGTCGTACCACGCACAATGAAGGGTTCCGTAGTTGGGAAGTTGGGATGAATTAATACCAAAAACAAACTTAACATTGTAGTTGTAAAACATGTTCTCCCATACATCGATATAAATCACGGACAATTCTCCAACTGCAAATTTAATAATAATAATAATAATTTTTATTTGCTCAGTTAGTAGGTACATAATAAAGGTGTTCAGAAAAATTCTACAAGGATCCATTACTTAACTACCTTAAATTAGGCATGCAAAACAGTTTTATTTAGTTTGAATTCAAAGGACTGGTGATATGATTACACTTATTTACCATTCCAGTCCAATCACAAAAAAATATGACAAAGAATAAAAATAATAATACAAATTAATGTCATTGATAATATTACAAAATAATTAGTCAAAAAAATAAATTATCGTCATTTAGAAATTCGCAGATCGAATAATAACATTTTGTAATTAATAAGGCTGACAATTTCTTCTTAACAATTGTAATAGTTTCACTTTTAAGTGCATCGGGAATTTTATTAAATATTGACGGGCACATACATAAAACACTTTTCCTCATTAAGGCAGTGTTATGACCACCGACACGTAGCATGTGTTTGTACTGTTTTCGAATTGGCCCTCTTTTGCTTTCCGACACTGTATTGAAAAGGTGCAAATTTGTTTTCACAAAAACCGCAACTTTAAATATATAAATTTAAGTTGTCGACCAACTTAAATTTGCACTTTAAGGCTGAATATTACGCAAACAGATCCCTGAATCGAAAAATGGTGTTCACAGACCCGCAATATTTTTGAACGGCCTAAAATGTGGGGCTGATATATATAAAAAAAAAAAACAAAATTATATTGTACCACTTTGTCGGCGTAATTAATATGTATACCTATGCCAAATTATAGCCTTCTAGTAAGAAGACGGACATGGCGAAACTATAAGGATTCCTTCTTGAATACGGAACCCTAATAAAAACGATATTACTTTCAAACTACTTAACATATTTTCATGTTTTTATTATCTATAATCCTATCTGTGATTTTTTTCTATTCATATTTTCGTTACTAAAAATAAATATTCCCTATGAAACCGAACGGCGACGCGGCATGAGCGGGACGCGCATTCAAGTATGGCCAAGGTGATTCTCGTAAGTCGTGACGTTATAAAGTTACCATCGCGAAAATACACATTTAAGGCTGCCAGTACTGCTGTTCCTATCTTTTTTCATCTGGCATGTGTGATATAGGCATCGCTGAAATCTCCCTAACATCAACCAAACTGTCGATGTCGTTCATCAAAATTCGATCATGTCCAACACCAAACGGTCTCGACCAGTAATAAACATTTTCCAATCCCCGCTCCACACTCCAGCTTCTTTTTAAAGGGGATTCCGTTTAACCAGATGGAATATGAGTGATGGACACCGCAAACAAAAGGGGAGAGTCGGCTTTATCGGATCACCTCAATATTGGCTGTCAAGCAGCGCGGCTTTGCGTTCTGACGACTGCATTCGCTTTGTTACAACTTTACCAGTCGATGTCCAGGGTTTTGATATGGCGATTTCCAATTTCGTTGTGGAAGCAATCCAGTCCTTAGTTTTTTCGGGTCAATAAATTAACTATTAGCTGTATTATGAGATATCGATTTAAAAAGTAGCTATAATGATGTGGTTGGATGTTTATAGAATGCGACATCGTAACAAAATGTAATTTCCCAATGTGGTGTTTCACATTTTTCAAATAGGCATCTACAAAACGAAAAATCAATAAAACCCATTTCTTAACTAATAATAATAATAATTCTTTATTTTGCAAAAAAGTGAACAATAACACTAGTAACTATAATACGTAGCGTACTAGCGTACTTTGAACTCTGGTACTCAAAGTAAGATCTAACTTGTGTTATGAGTACCAGTAACTATAAAGGGCTCCTGCATACTGAGGCGACATCGCGGGCGCGACAGGCATTGCTGCCTGTCGCCCCAGTCTGTAAGAGCCTTTATAAAGATAATGATTTAATTTAATTTGACTGCCTCGTTAGTCTAGTGGACGCAAGCGCTACTGCTGAGCATGAGGTCCTGCGTTCGATTCTAGGGTCGGGCAAAGTGTTATTGGGTGTTTCTATTTGGAATTTCTCAGTAGCAGCCCGGAGTTTGGATTTGTGCCCGGTTGATGGCAATAGGCTTGCTTACATGGGACTTAGACATAACTGGCGAAATGTGGGTGTATTACAGGTGCACCTCTGCACTACCCTTCGGGGAACGAGGCGTGATGTTATGTGTAAGATTTAATTCGTTGTTTTTTCGCACACGCGCAAAACCATATTGCTTCGGGGCCGGTGGCCCACAAAAATCCATGCTGTATTTGTTTTCTGGAAAACATGAGAAAATAGATGAATGGAAACGTATAGATATAATATGTAATACAGGTTTTTATAAACCTACCTCAGGCTCCAGTCTCTCACAAAGTTAGCTCCTTGTTCGTGCACTACTGTCAAAGTTTAGCAGTCATCGGTCGAGGACAGCTAATGAGACAAAATTGATTTTCTATTGTTTTACACCGAATCGGTGTCGCGCGGGGCTTAACGGGACTTAACAGTTCACAGCTTGTGTAGAGAATATAATCGTTTTATAATATTATAATAATATATGTATATCGGCGTCAAGTTCCTTTCTTAGACGGTGAGCTTAAGACAAAATGAATTGAAATACAATTAAATGCTAAACTTGAAAAATAATTGTATGATTTACCTTAGAATTATCACAGTCGACCGGACCCAGTAGCGGCCAATCCCCTTGGTCATATTATATTTTCATTATTTCTTATGTGTGTCACCGTATGATTATGAACATCGTTAATTTATAATCTATCTAGCGAGATTATAAAGTACTATCGGGAAATTGTGAGCTTATAATCTATCTATAGCAAACCGACAAATTGTGAACTGGTATCAAACTTGCATGCGACGAACGCACCTTGCGCTAATTCTAAATAGTCAAGTGACTTCGACCAACTTGGAAAACCCGCTCGCTCGTCTTGCGTGCTGTTGGTCACAGTTCTAACCTATTTTTCCGGGCTGGAAAGTCTCCCGAGCCAGCGCTCGAGTACCGTCTGGACCGCCTCAATGGTGACGAGGTAGGGCGTGAAAGCCTGTCCCGCCATTCCACTGCCAGGGCTGCGCGAAGCTGCGACCGACGCAAATCCATTTGTCACTGCATCAGCCGCTCGCCCGCGCCCTCGCTTCCTCGCGCCACTGATGCAGTGACGCGAGTACTTTCGCCTTAAGTCCCAGGGCGGGGATCCAGCCAATACACAAGCCGCCTCGTAGGAGATCGTGCAATATCCCCTAATGACTCTGACGGCCATCGCTCTCTGCGGCGTCCCACTGGCTGTCGAGCACCAATCCCAGGTACTTCATGGTAGACTCGACAACGATTCGAGCCCCCCTGACCACGATGTTTGATTCGGGTGGTGACGCCCGCATGGGGCCATGAAAGACCATGGCCTCTGACTTGTTTAGGGCCATCTCCAGGTTCACCACCTGTGAGACCGCAGTCAGCAACGCTGCCTCTCTGTACGAGCTCCCCCGGGCCGTGACCAGCGTGTCGTCCGCATAACACGTCAAGTCCACGCCTGGCTGAAGCTCGCCCCGCAGCACCCAGTCCTACCCGAAGTTCCACAGGAGCGGGCCCATGACCGAGCCCCGTGGAACACCGCACGACATACGGCGCTGGTTTCCGCCATCACGTCCCGTGTAGATGACACACCTCTCCGCCAAGTCACAGCTCTAACCGATTTATTCCCTTTATGTCGAGTCCCGTTATGTCGAGCCTGGAAGTCTATTGTTCTCCAAAGTATTGATATTTTACGCTTTCTATTACCTTTATGTCGAGTTTGGTGAACAGGTACAGTCAGGGATGTAAATTAAAAGCCAATGGCATAAAAACATTGTTTTATTATTTGTTCTATTACTTATTTTCATATATATATCTAATCTTTCTTAATCTAAACATATACAGTATAATCATCACGTATATAAATATTTTTTCTAAAAAATAACTTTCTTAATCTAAATAAATCACAGTATAATCATCACTATTGTTGCAAATGTTAAACAGCATAGTTTTACAGTAAAAAATAATTCTTCTTATAAAAGTAACTTTCTTAATCTAAATAAATCACAGTATAATCACCACTATTAGTGAAAATGTAAAAAAAGATTTAAAAAAAGATATAATAGCTTTATAATAAGTAAATAATTCTTTTAAATTAGCGTTATTGATTGACGCTATATCGTTGTATCAACCTAGGTAACATGTATATTTTAAATAATTAAAAGATAAGCACTTATCAAATCTTACAGTTGATAAGCGTTTAAGACAAATCATTAAATCAATTTTGTTAGTTGTAAAATCTTCAACTATTTTATTTATACGTATATCAATAGCCAAGCATTTTTTTTTCTTAGGTTCTGATTGTTGTCGTTGTAGACATTTGCCTGCTCTATCTTAAACCTAGCTTCTTTAGCCTCATCTCTAAGTGTGCTAATGAGAATATATAGCGGAGGTCTTTTACTAAGCTTTTTATTTAGCCTGTTATGCCATCCCTCTACTGGGTTTGTGGTCCTGTGGCGTTCGTTGTAACAACAAAACAAATCAATATTTTTGTTAATCCACTGCGATGTTACGTATTCATTAAATGATTTAGCTTCATTGCCTTCAGGTGCACTTTCTAATAATAACACCCATGCTTCTGGGATGACATTTTTGGGAAGATGTGCTGTGGCTGCACACATGGTAATATATTTTTTTCCACCGGGAACATTTACTATTCCGGTCTGTTTTCCTTTTTTCCACAACGCCTTATGGAAGTGGAAAAAACATCCGCTTATATCAACTAATGGAAAAACTTCTTTAATAGCGTTTATTGCTGCAATCTCAAAATCGATTTTAATTTTTTTTGGTTGAAATTCTGGAATGTTATCTTTTATCATTTCAAACATATGCACATAGGTCGATTGGCATTTATCAGGTAACAGCACAAAAATGATCGGCACTATTACGGTTTTGTCTGCGGTACTACCAATGTCGGCATGTATGGTATATAATTGATAGAATGGTCGGGCAATTGAAAAGAATGTTCCATCAACAAAGAACAGATTCATGGACTGCAATGCATTTTTACAATCAAAATCAAAATCAAAATCAAAAGTCATTTATTCAAACTAGGCTGAAAATCAGCACTTTTCGAACGTCAAAGTTACATAAGACAGTCCCCCAAAAATGCCCGCCCGTCACCACTTCCTAGTGCTTTAGCTGGGAAGAAGAAGTGGTGGAACAAACTCCCCAGCAGCACGTCTGTCTGTTTAGTTATATAAACTTGATTTTATACAAATCGTATGCAAAGTAATTAACATTACGAAACACAAAACATTGGATTAAATTACACACTTGCCATACGTTAGCTAGCACGCGCCAGTATACCAACAAAACAATGAACAAACTGTACTCAAGCAGATAAAAATTTCAACATAAAAAAAACGTAAATAGAACTTAATACCTAAATAAAAGCCTCCAGGCATAAAGGGCGTGCCCGCTTACATAAGGCAATTGCTGTAGCTCGAAGTGAGAAATGATAAACTAGCCCCATCGAAGTAAAATAAGTAAACAATTACTAATAACAATTAAAACCATGATCAGCAAGACGACCACAAGCAGCACCCGTTCACGAGCATAACGCAAAGATCAGCCATCACCCCCCTCGCCATATTGGAGGGAAGGAGGCAACCCGATCCCCGACGCTACCGCAGGCAGTGACATCTAAGGGAGCATGACGAGCTTGCTGCCGGTTGCTCAGGCAAGAATAGTATAATCAATAGTCGAGGACGCTAGCTAACCACTTATTGCAATACAACTCATAAAACACACATTGTAATGAGTAGATTATGTAACTAATAAATTAAAATTTAACTAATTAAATTACATTGACTTATACAGTCAAAATAAAAAAATAATCAATTATATGAACTCATATAACCTGTCAGTAGGAAAGCTAATTCTGGAGAAAGAACATAAACATTGTCTTGAGTTAATCACAGCGACCAACTATTCTTATCGTTTAAGTAGTCATTGATACAATAGTATGCCTTTGAACAAAGGGTGGATTTTACTTTAGTTTTAAACGCATTAAAAGGCAAATCTAGCAAAGAAGAGGGCAGCATGTTATAAAAAGTTATACCAAGCCCAACAAATGAGTTATGTACCTTATGAAGCCGGTGAAATGGAGCTCGTAATTTGTCCTTATTTCTGGTGTTAATATTGTGAATATCACTATTTTTAGTGTATAAGTGTATATTTTGCCTAATATATAAGATGTTGGCGAAGATGAATTGTGATGCCACCGTGAGAATACCAACATCTTTAAAAAAATCTCTCAGAGAAACTCTGGCACCAAGCTGGTAAATAGCTCGAACAGCTCGTTTTTGAAGAACGAATATATTTTGAATGTCAGCGGCTTTGCCCCACAGCAGAATACCGTAGGACATAACGCTATGAAAATAACTAAAATAAACTAATCGAGCTGTATCAACGTCAGTGTATAGTCTTACTTTTCTGACGGCGTAGGCGGCCGAACTGAGCCTGCCCGCTAGGCTTGATATATGAGGGCCCCACTGAAGTTTGGCATCTACTGTTATACCAAGAAAAACTGCCGAGTCTACAGTTTCAAGCACCCCATTATCTAAGACGATGTTGGGACCTAGATTCCTAACATTTGGCAAGGCAAACTTTATACATTTCGTTTTCTTGGCATTGAGAACTAGGTTATTCGTCGTAAACCAATCCGTGACCATTGAGAGTGCACTGTTTACGTCATCAAAATCTTGTCTATTCCTGTTTACTTTAAAAAGAAGTGAGGTGTCATCTGCAAACAATACAACGTCACAGATACCCTTTAAATAAAATGGTAAGTCATTAATATACACTAAGAATAAGAATGGACCCAGTATTGAGCCTTGAGGTACACCTAACTGAACTGGTAACCCGGAAGATTTTACACCATTCACATCTACACATTGGAACCTATTATGTAAATAAGAATTTATTACTTTGAGAGCTTCATTTTGGACACCATAATGACACAGTTTACGCAAAAGCGTGTCATGGTCCACGCAATCAAAGGCTTTGGAGAGATCACAGAAAACTCCAATAGCATTTTGCGAGTTCTCCCATGCGTCAAATATGTGTTTCAGCAGTGCATCATTTAACATAAATATCAAAATTTTATTTACCCCACCACTTTCTACAACCAGAAAATCTTTTGCGATCACTGGTGAAATTTTGACATCCTCTAATTTCTGGAATGTAGTCTTACTAACATTTAAAAAAATATTTCTTGAACGGTAGAGTGCATTTTTCACACTTTGGAAGCTACGAACTTGGTCAACGTAATCATTATTATCTTTTAAACTCGCCATGGACATTGCATACATAGTGGGTATGGGTTTCAAGTCTGTCCGTACGTCCTTTTTACATTGATTAAACTTTTTTTCAAATTCTTCTTTTTTGTAATCTGGCAAACAAACATGATCTGTTGCTCCAGTCTTTAGAATGTTTGCTTCCTTTTCATCTAAAGTTAAGGAAGCTTTACAATTTTTTTTTGTGCAGTACCAAATAGAGGAGCCACATTTATTTTTTCTATTAATGCGGTACCGGTAGCCATCTTTCAATAAAATTTTACCACCTTTTTGACTTTCGACGAAAATTAAATTATTATCAGTATTCCTCAATGAACTGCATCCAAGTTCTTGATTCTCTTGGCTACTGACGTCTTGAGGTCTTTCTTCTGTGTTAAAATTACCCCATGTGCTGCAGCCGGGTTCTTGATTCGTTTGGCTACTGCCGTCTTGAGGTCTTTCTTCTGTGTTAAAATTACCCCATGTGCTGCAGCCGGGTTCTTGATTATCTTCATTTTGAGGGGTTGATGTGCTACATTCGGGTTTTTTAATTATATCTACACTAGCGGTATTTTGTTGATCGAGGTTTAATAATTCGTAAGATTCGCTAGAATCATCTTTTTCTAAGTTTTCGTGTTGGATAGGTTCTGGTGGTGGTGCATGTATACTCCCATCGTTTAGTTCAGCATTAATGTCACCTATTTCGTTGCCTTCCAAAATATTTATTATGGTAATTAAATCCATCATTGATATTGTGATTATACTTCATACATCTTCAGTAGGTAATCCTAAAGAGAAATAAAATCCATTAGAAAAGTCAAGTACGACAATCGAAAAATCTTACCTAAAATATTTGTTATAATAAGTAAATAAGTCGGCGTATCACATGAAGACTTAAAAAATACCCAAGTAACTAAGTACTTCTAAATAGAATTAAAAATTAAGAATAATTCTTCTAAATTGATTTAGAATTGCGGGCTGGCCGTGAAAACGTATCAGACAGTTAAGATACATATCATAAATTCCAGTCGTATGATATATATTCAAAATACATATGACTGGAATTCATGAAGTAAAAATACATAATGTATATCTTCAATTCAAATAAGTTCTCAATTCATAGGTTTGGAATAAGTACATAGTGTTCTAAATAAGAATTTCTAATGCTTTTAATTACTAAGCTTGAAACGCACAGGTAACGGTCATAAACAATAATTGGCTAGTTAACAAAATTTGGAAATTTGTTTAAAACTATAGCTTAGTATCTATTTTACCCAGGCCCCTTATTGCATAAATATATATTACACAAAGTAGATGTCTAGAAAGATCATTAAAATTTTAAGTTTTTATTTGTAAGTAAAAAAATATTCAAATAAAATAACGAAAATGTTTTATATTAAATACAACAGAAAAATGTAATATGAATGAAAATGTTATATAAATTTTACTAGAAACTAGCCACAACATGTTTATTTTAAGCGTTACATTCAAAAATTTCCCATTCATGTCAGAACGTGCACGCCAACTGTCACAAAATGGCCGATATTTTTGACGGTTATCTGTAGAAAAAAACACTTGAACGTGGGATCTTTTCGGCTTTGGATTTCGATTAATTACTATACTTTATAACGATTATATTATTCGAAATTTATTAGGTACTACTTATATTGAACCATAAATTGAAAACATGTACATTGTATCATTGCGTATTTATGTATTTTTATATTGTGTTTTATGTATTTTGATTGTTTATATTTTGATATGTAGTTATGTACTAACGCAATAGTTACATTTACATTTATAAAACAAATAAATATAGATTACATATAGAAAAACAATGGTACTTACGTGTTTCATGCTATCAAACGTTTTTTAACCACTACAGAACTTGCACTTACACAGTAGTTACCTACGTACGTAGTGCACTCTTTCAAGGTTAAAAGGGCACTGGTAAGTTTTGCCCTTCATAGACTTGGAACGCGCAACGCTGATAACTATAAATGTGTAAGAGGGACAAGTATATATGTGCGAAAGAGAGGTGACATCTAAGTAAGTCTTAGATGTCACCTCTTTCGCACATTCCTGTTATTCGAACTTGAGTTGCGCTAATGTACATATCTACATTACGTATTATTTTAGGTACACCGACAACACGTCTTAATATTGCTGTACTTAATTTATGTAAAATCACCAATGCGTCATTGAATTTCGGTTAGTCAATTATAATCTAGTCCGTATAATAAATGAACTTAATATTTTAAAAGATAGGTACTTTTTCATCATGCACATAATTTCGAATATTAATTATATACTGATATTATGACATACTTTGATGGTTATTAAAAAATATAATAGTAGGTAGATAGCTGTACTGTATGGTTAAAGTTATTAGTTGTTTTTAAATTCTTTTTTGCGTATAATTGATTCTAAATTATGTGCATGTGCATTTCATTGGACGTGACTGTACTTCTAAAATATGATATTATTAAACTCGACATAAAGGTAATAAAAGCGTGGTAAATAAACTCGACATAAAGGGAATAGAAACGGGACAGAAAACTAAGCTCGACATAAGGGTAATAGAAGCGAGACAAGGTTTTCGGCTCGACATAACGGGACTCGACATAAAGGGAATAAATCCTCTAACCTAACCTAACCCATTTGGTCGGGGTGCCCTGGCTAAGATACTGCGACCAATTCGGCTACCACCTACCAATCAGGGATGGTTTACATACGGAAAGATTATGAATCCTGTCAATAAGTGCAGGTTCGTTCAGAATTTGACTTTGATAGATTATAAATTACCGAAAATGAATGCGTTATATTGTAACAGTTCACAATGTTTTGATAGTTTGTGTTGTCGCTAGATAGATTTTTAAACTAACGGTGCTTACAATCCACAAGTCATAAAACTGCTTAGAAGACATAGTGCAATTTTATCGACTGTTTCAACCCATAATTTCATGACCACAAGTAGTTTCAAGTGCTGTTGTAGTTATTCTAACTACCACCTATAATTCCTTTTCTTTAAGTAATGCAGTACAGCATGTTTGCTAAGAAAAACGGGTTAAGGTTGATTGCAGGATTAGCTTGATTTACGATGATGATAGGGTTGTTAGTTGACGGTACATTGCTCATAGGCACTGTAATGAATGATTTCCTCTGTCCAGTTTTTCTATTGCCGTGCCTGATTAGCAGGTACAATTTACTCTTTTGTGGGAATTAAAAGAACTAAGAGGGCGTTAGGTTATGTCTAAAATGATAGCGTAAGATAAATCATACATATTCCTGCCAATATTGTGAGTTTTATTCCCATTCCACACACTCCCCAGTCCTCTTAGAGACAGAGGGACAAGAAAAGTCCATTACTCTCGCAGAAAACCTATATAAAGTAAAACTCCTACCTTAACTTTTATTTCCAGCAACCAACCCACACTAAGTCCCGCCACATTGTTCTGTTTTCAAAACCTTTTAAAATACGGAGCTTCAAAATTCTATTTCCAAATCTCCTTTTCACAACATAATGTCTTTTTTAAATATATTATCTGGTAACCCAGTCGATGTTGCGAAGGTTTTATTCCAATTTTCCCTTTCTGGCTGGATTTGGGGTAGCTTTGTAGAGTGACCATTGTTTAAGCGGCTCGAGTGCCCTTTTGTTGTGTATGTGTGTCGTTGATAAGGTTTGTCCCGTCCTCTCGGTTAATTGTGGAGCGATTAAAACCTACGCCAGGCGTTAGCGTTATGTTTAATTGCGATACGACAGACTACGCGTGCTAGTATGGCTTCTGTTTGTGTGCTGATTAATCTGAAACAGAATTTATTTACCAAAGATATATGAAAAACTAGACTAAAAAAAGTAAAAGAAAAAGAAATATAAATTATAGTTACCTAACTACATATTTAAATTAACGACATTTCCCTCTCGAATTAGCATACATCCTAAGTAATAAATCATAGTAGTACAGTAGACTAGTATATTATTTACCTACTACAACCAAATACAAGCGTCAACCATTACCTAAACCAGTTGCACGTTTACAAACAACTATTCAACACAGTCACATAAAACCTTTTAATCTACCCGACGACAGCACACACAATGTTCAAAGGTATACAAGCTGTACCAGATAAATGATATGTACCATATATATAAAGTGTACCAGGTTATTAATTTCAGTTATCGGCGTGTTCTGCTCTGTCGCAATGTACACTTCATTGAGTCTATTGAAAACTTGCGAACGGTCACGTCGGGTATTGTGCTAAATGCAGCCAGTTGGGCTTAGATGATCAATATTTTGAATAGTGGTAGAATGTTGTTGTTTGTGGTTTATTCAAAGGCTGGAACAATAGGACTAGTTTGTGGCGAAGTTTCTGGAAAATGGAATGGGGCTAGAAATTATTGCTGTGTATCTAGACACAGAAATAATTCTAAATCTAGATACAGAAATGGCAAGTTCTGTATCTAGATTTTGAATTATTTCTCAGCATGTTTGGTTATGAAATATTTTTCGAAAAAATATTAAAAGGTTTAAAAAAGTGTTCAGGTCTATGCGAAGCTTGAAGTTGTTGATATTATTTTTAAATATTTTTCTGTATTACCTACTTAATAACGTTTGGAAGAATAAAAAACTTCGTCAATATGTTATTTAAACCCAAAGGAAGCCGAACCAACGCCGCGTACGAAACTTGGTCCTTTATGGAGAGATTTTCAATATTTTATGGAACTGAGAAACTCATTCATATTTTTCCGAGAGTTTTCAGAAAGCTTAGAAGTTGGAAAAATTAAAACTTGATTATAAAATGTTGGACGTGAAAAGTTCTGGAAAGCCGAAGTGAATAAAATTAAATAAACATTAGATATTCTGAAAAGATTTTTGCGATTATATTTGAATCCCTTGTGGAGTGAGTTGTGGATTAAAACTCTTCCCACACAGTGATGTGTGTTCAACTCAATGTTCAATTAATCAGTCCATGCTAAAGGAATGTAGGAGTATGTCCATTCTAGCAAAATTGAATATTTTATCTTACGTATTCCGCAGCAATTTCGAGGCAGTAAACACTGGCAGTGAACTTGAACATTGAGAACTAAGCTTCTAAGGAAATATAAACTGACAATAGAGTTATTGCAAATTATAGAAAAAGGGGAACTTTTTAGAATATTTTCTTTAATATAAAAGAAAATATCAGCACACAGGCCCAGTGCAAGTTTCTAAAAAAGAACCATAATATCCTACACGCTGAATAGATTTAGAGTAAATATAATAATACCACACACATCTACCCTCAATTCAAATAGCTGCTTTGAAATTTAATCCCCGTTCCAAGATGGCGACGGTGGTACACCGTGCTAAGCCTTCAGTTCGTAAGATTAGGGCCACGAAGCAAGCGACACCGACTAAATACCGAATCACTTTTCCTGCTTAATGGACGAGCGAGATTAGGTATAAGTAGGTTTAATTTGGTGTAGTGAGAAGTGGAATTTGGCCACATTGTGATTTTACCCTGGGTTATTTTTTCTGTTATAGTTTTAAATAAGATATAGAAGAAAGAAAAACCAGCTAAATGTAGCAAAAGATAAATAAAAAACATGTAAAAAATTGGTTACATATTTTTTACATGTTCTTTATTTATATCTATGCTAAACTTACCTATTATTTTTATTTTGTAAAACTATAACAGAAAAAGAACCCAGGGTAAAATCATAATGTGTTCTTGCTATCAGGTTTTTCAAATAAATTGTTTTTGTTTGTAATAATAACATTGCAGATACAATGTGTAGTAAAATATACTGCAAATTGGAATTAGTTTCGTACATGGGCTAGAGAAAAAGATAGATACAACTTAAGCGGCTTCAACGTTCTTTCAAAGAGCTAGCGTTACATTTCGTAGGTTTAGTGGCCATATTAGCGCCGTCTTAGAACTTTCTGCTACGTAGTTTGTGCGCTAGAGTCTTTTGTTTAACAAGAATGCAACCTCGCGGAGTGTTGTGGGCAGCGAGGGTGCGAAGGGAAATTTATCTATTTTTAGTTGAGTTCCCACTTTCAGTTGTAGAAGGACACGTTTGTAGCAGTTTCAAGGTTTAGTGTGAGCGTAGATTTCAGTTTAAACTTTGTGTTAGCGGACTGGTTACAATTATCTTTATCAGCTACAGTTTTAGCTGACTGTAGAACACAAGGTGGCGCCTACATAGTATGACTATGGCGTCGTATATGGCGGTAAACATCAGTATTTTATACAGACTGTCGTAATAATAAATGGCGGTTTCAGTAAGCGTATAAATATAATTATATTGAAAGCGAGGCAAAATAAATATCCTTTACGCTAGTGCTGGAGTAGGACATACATCAATGTCAAGAAAGAGACTATTCAATAATTCAACAGACTTTTACTTAAACAGAGGTAAATCTAAATCAGAAAACGAGACCCTTGAACACTGGCATACAAATAAATATCTCCTTTACATCCTCATGTTCCTATCCGTTTGAAATTCGAACTCCTTTGACTGTGACATCAGAACAGAGTCCCGAGCATGGAGAAAAGAGGTATAAAGGCGCTGCTACACGATTCCAGCGTTGTATTTCTAAAGGATCAACTTTGTAAAACTCGTTTTCTGTTTGGTAACAAGAAAACAGTTGTGCTGTTTTGCAGCAGTTTTTATTGGCCTGTCTTTGTTTACCGACTAGTTGAGTGCTTGGTTTTAGGGTTCCCTTGGTGTTGGTAACTCGGCAACTAAGTCTTGACCGTAATATTAACAGTATGAGTTCTACGAACTCTTGGGGACAATGGTGAGGGTTTATTGTTGGATACTCTTCAATAGCCTAACTTTGGATATTAGTACTGTGTAAGTGTGTAGTCCTACAACTTACAGGAGACTTAGAGCAGGCTCGGCAAAAGTAAGTTCTAGCAAACAACGGATCACCACATTCACCACCCTGTCACTTGCATCTACTTGGTTTTAGCAAAATTGTTCTTCTGTAGGCATTTGGCATTGATTGTAACAAATTCAAGCGATTTTTTTTTTTTGTGTGGGAAATCGTCAAATCTCTTCTTCGTCAAAATTCTCCCGCTCTGGGCGGAGCGGGAGGGTGTGTCAGACTCTTACTGAATAAAACCCACCCGTATTCCTTCCGTTGCCTGTGTTGCGTGTGGTACTTATGGGTCACCGAGGTCCCCCTCGGTGACCCATAAGCACCTTCCCGCGACCCCGGCAGGAAATTCAAGCGATACAGTTATCTTAAAAGAATACCTACACTTAAAACATCACCAAGAATAAAGTAAAAGTACCTCAAAAGCACCGCAGAACCACTACAAAACATGTTTCCTACTAGCAATGTGCAGCAACAATCCAAATCGATTAAAAAGCAAATCAATGGCATGCCGATTTTAACTGTAAACGATTATATCGATAAACCCGTTCGTCCTTGCTAGGACGCCACTATTTATAGGACAGATATAAAAATGTCTAGACCACATTCCAGTATCTACGCTAGTACCTCAGGCTAGTGCAGTGGTCATCCTTTATTCATATTTCGTTGTGGCAACACTGTCAACTTTTTTTGAGATTCCAATCGATTGTGATGATTGGATTGGTTACGATATTTCTTTATTTGGCAGATCGATATAAGCGAACATGTTTTTAAACTGGTTTTATAAATCCAATAACTAAAACAAGTCTTTGGAAATTAAGAACAGTGTTAGTTGATGGAGAAAAGGCTAGATCCAATAAAGCAAGGATACCTCTCTAAAATCTTGATAAAATCAAACATGTGAAGAGGGTATCACAAACGAAGTGACCTCCCAACTGGCTATCAGACAGTCTCATAACACCAATACAAGCCCGAACAAGGTCCCAAACCCTGATATTGTTGCCGAAGCATCTCCTATGAGCCATTACTGTCTTCAAACTTCACTATAACGACATTGTAACACACATGTTGGGTCCTAACTACGTCAGTGCCACTCAAAATGCCCAATGGAGCGGCAAATAGGCCCTTCTGCTCCGGTGGCCATGGCGACGGGCCTAAACACTGATATCCCGGCCCTCCGAGCGAATAAACTAATCTTGTACATTTTATTCTAAGGCAGGTTGCGTGAAAAATGAATTTTGAGGTAACCTCTTGAAGGAGAGTAAATTGGGACGGAATTATTCAGACCCACTCGTTCGCCGAGTGTGGTGGCTTATGAAAAGTATATAAACCCTGTTTACGTTTATGCTTGCGCTACAAAATTTAGATTAGATATAAAACGAGTTTTACTACAACTACACAAGATAATAATAATCCAAAAGAGTCCTCTCGATTTTCATTTCGGACGAAGCAAATATAATATAATATAAATCGCGAAAAAGGTTTTTAATCTTGCCAATGTCAATTTGTTCGCAACTCTCTGGGGTAACAAATGTAGTGATATTTTATTAAAAGCTTTTCCAATCCATTAGCGAATAAACTATGTATGACATATTACACATTTATGTTATGTAAGTAGCTGAAAACATGACTCCTCGGTAAATATTGATGCACTACAATATACTGAATTATATTGGGTACTAGAACATAATTCTGCCATATATTGCCTTATTTATTCCGTAAACGTCTACTGCTGTACTTGAGCAAATGTAATTGTGATCGGTATTTGTCTTTATTAGATGTCGGAAGGAGGCTGTTATCTATTCCAAGACCTTATCCTCCTCACGACACCCATTCGCGAATAAATGATGAACAACGGAATACCAATGTCTTACGTTTAAAATTTCCTCTTACTCTGTTGCTAATACTGCTGTTTTCGTATTATACCGCCTACTATCCAGCAGCACTTTGCTAAGCACGTCATCTGGTACCAAGTGGAACATTATGACCGATGACTTTGACAGCCCGGATGCGTTAGCTAATATTCGCCGAACCGTATCAGCTAAATCCACATCACATAGGTCAGTACATCTAAACAAGTACTCGATGTATAGAAAAGCACTGGAGCGTGGAACTGGACCACAATGCTTCGTTTCCTGTCCTCTATTCGCCAGTGCCATATGCCAGTAATCCGATTTCCTATTTAAAGGCCCCGTCATCGAATCGCCAATGTTCTTTATATCGATACTATCGATTTGCGGGACGGCTGCTCTTTGTTGCATGGCAACGTTATTAACTTAATTGACTTGGAAATAGTTGAATGGAATTGAATGTCGCGTTTTAAATTTCGATACAGAGATCAAAGTGTAACTACTAAAGTCTTCTAGATTATTCTTTTGTAAATCGAATACCAGTATTGAGATGATTTTTCTTTAAACTTCTTAGTGTTCTAACGGGATAAGTTATCATCGTCATTATCATCAGCCCACAGCAGTCCACTGCTGGACATAGGCCTCTCCAATGCACGCTATTCGGCTTGATTCTCGGCAACTCTCATCCAGCTGCTACCAGCCACTCTGCGAAGATCATCGATCCGCCTAGCCTTTTTTTTTTTTTTTTTGGTTGGTATGTCATCAAATGACTTCGAGCGGGAGGTGTTTCAGACTCTTACTGACTAAAACCCACCCGTATTCCTTTCATTGCCTGTGTTGCCAAGGGCCTCGGTAACCCTTTAGTACCTTCCAGCGGCCCCGGCAAGCATCGGCCCTGGTGGACCCCTACACTTGTGCTGACGACATCTCTTTGAGGCGCGCGTGGAAAACAACGCGCCGTCGACCCGGACCTGATTCTTACCGGACGGTGAGCTACCCATTGCTCACCGTCCGCAAGCCCGCGCCAACGGTGGCCGGAAATCCGCCCGGGATTCCCGACGCCCAGGGCATCTCCTGCGGCGGCTAGGGGCGAGAGGGCGCGAAATTTGCCTTTCCCTCAACCGTCCCACCTCCTCCTTCGCGAGCGTTACTGCTTCGCAGAAGGAGGTGGCGGCTGCCCATGCCCTCTCCCTCCGTACCATGTCCTGAACCAGGACCGGACGCGAGAGATCTCTGCCGCCGATCGCCTCTAAGAGGACACGGCGGTGCTTTGCCCAAGCCTGGTAGACCTCCACAGTGTCCTCCGGGCAATCCACACAGTGGCGACACCCGGGCGTTTCCTCCCGCCTTATCCGAAGCCTGAGGGAGTCCTCCCTTATGTTTGCTGGGTTTTGCGATTCGCGGTCTGCACTCAAAAACACGGCTACCCCACTGATCATCGGTTCTACGGTTAATATGGCCGGGCCAAGGCCACTTCAGCTTGCTTATCTTGTTATCAAACTGAACTAATCCGCTATAAACTAAATCTACTTCATCAACACGAGGTATTAAGTAATATTCTAAGAGCCGCATACAAAGAAGGCAGTTATGGGACGGAAACATACTCCAGCGTTTGTCGTACTAAGTAATATTAACGTCTAACCACACCGCATTAGGCGTTTAAGCCTATTGTGGTCCTGTGCCATTATTATCCAGCACTTCCACACGCGAAGCTCCGTACATTTAGTTGATTGTTTTAGTGATTATACGGCTAAATCAAATTGCAATCAGCG
This sequence comes from Atethmia centrago, assembly GCA_905333075.3. NCBI lineage: Eukaryota > Metazoa > Arthropoda > Insecta > Lepidoptera > Noctuidae > Atethmia > Atethmia centrago. The sequence continues at coordinate 20,990,348 of HG995381.1, read as the reverse complement.
TTGTTATCCGATTCGGTGCCCGCATCTTCCCTTAATTCGTACGTCGTGATTAGTTTCAGAGTTGTAGTTGTGATTTATTTTATGTTATTTGTACTGAGCATTCAGTTTGTAGTTTTTCTACCTTCCAGTCTAGAGATTTTCATTTAGTTTTTAAAATAGCACGTATAAACAGGTTATTAAAGTTTCGTTTAGTCAAGATAGTGCAAATAAGTACCTATTTACCTACCTACATTGTAGAAGTCATAGGACCACAAAATATTGTTCTGATGAAGACCGCATTGGAGTTGATTAGGTTAAGTAAACAGCTCTAATTAGGAGAACAGAACTAATGCTACTGAGCTCAGAGGGTTTTTAAAAAAAATACAGTGCACATACGAAGACGCCAAAAGCCTCGTAATCAAGCCATATATAAGTTTGACAATCTTGTCCATTGCGTAATATTTACTCTGTGTTGCGACACTGGCACTACTGGCAGATGACAACATACGAACAATCAAAACAAAAGCAGAATAACTATCGGACGCATCGACATCGGCTCAGTTGCCAAAGAAGAGATAAAAAAAAAGAAGAATAACTATTGCAGAGTGTGAAAATAACTACTTTTGTAACAAACAAACAAGAAAGTCAAAGTCAAATGATTTATTTCAAATAGGGCAAATAAAAGGCACCTCTGAACGTCAAAATTTACAAAAAAATTGAATTAATTCTAGTTGTCCCTTCCAAAATGTAGTTTCGTTTGGAGAAGAATGCAAGAAACTCCACCGTTACTCTTTTAAAATGTTTTACAAAATTTTGAATAGGTACATTATATAATATGTATATGTGAAGACGACGCACCTAGAATAAAATTACTATACCAAAATAGGTAAAAAAGAATTAAAAATGAAGCAATGACAGATAAATTAATTATGTGATAGACCGTGCATGATGCTCACATATTTACAAACATTGTAAAAGTACAAGTTTTCCTAAAAATAATAAATCAAGTAATAGGTCAGTGTGTGAGTTAAAGTTATCACAGAATGTAAACTCAACATTGAGCTAAAGCATATAACAAGAGCTTCAATTCTATTTTATCATTTATGCATGGGATTATAAAAACCATTAGCACATTGTGTAGGGGTAAATCCATTCGAATACAAAAACACGTATAGATTGTAAAGATACGCGAGTGGATATGAATGCTGGACGATAAAACTCCACATGTACGTGTTCGCATGTCATTTCTCGCTTCACTGCCCCCATTCACAGCTGCTGCTGAGCCTGGAGCTTTTAAATTTATTTATATCTCCATACAGTTCACAGTACCCACGCATGCGTATTGTTTCCCCACAACGATATTATTCAGCAAAAATCCTTGACAAATGACCTTCAGCCTATGACGTCACCGTTCAGTCGAGGCCTTCAGCAACGCGATTAGCAGACTTGATTGAATGAGACATTTACAGAGTAGTACCGCACCAGCACCGCAGCAGTAAACCCACTACGTGAGTCGCTTCTCATCCAAGTCATAAATAAATTCCATTCCAATTCTATGCCACAATTGAACGACGCCCCAATTACTAACATAAATCGTGACCCCGTATCTATTTACATACATTATCCTTGTATTTTGGGACTTCATTAAATATGTGCAAGGAACACACGCTTATTCGGTTTATACGGTAAACGGTTTCTTTAGAGAAACCTGCTTCCAAAACGTCGCTGACGTTAGCGTCAGCGACGTTTTGGAAGCAGGAGAGAATTCGGGTCACAATTCTGCAATTAAATTACGTGTTATAAGGAATAATAAAGGCTGGTTTAGAATGTATTGTTCTGTGTGCCATTTCACGTGATGAGTGCTTTCAATCCGGCCTTGCTAATGACGTCAGCGATATCAACTGCTGTAGACTGTATTATGTGCTATGATTCATTCGGCTGGCTCTCATTGTGTTATTTGATATTACTTCTTTCGTTAATCTCAATGATGTATTTAATTTATACACACATCAACACCGTCTAGGGATATTTTGTATAAAGTTCTTAAACTCAAAAAATACTGGCCAGTTTTAAATTCTTTTGAAGAAAGCTTATTTTGTAAACCTTTTTGAACGATTCTAAATTTGAATTTGAAAAAATAAATTAAAAACAAAAGATTTACGCGGCATAATGGTAGCGAAGTCCGAAGGTTTCATTTACCTACAGTAGTTTTTGGCTATTTTTTTGCGTCAAATTTAAGTTTCATAACAAGTTATCGGTTAATTTCTAATTAATGTTATTGTGTACATCATGCAGCGGTCATTTAACGAAATAGGAAATGTTAAGGGCAGTAGGCATGCTCCAAGCTGGGGCTACTCAACGGAGTATTGCTGAGGAGATTGGAACAAGACAAAACGTGATATCAAGGTTATGATCACGTTATCGTGCTACTGGGGAAATAGCTGAGAGACACTCAGGCGGGAAGCGTATAGCGTAGCGTAGCGTAGCAACGACAACACCGATTTTTGCAAGTTGCCGCGAGAAGACAACCAAATGTTACGACCATGCATTTGGCTCAGAGGCTCCAGTCAGAGCACCAGTTGCTTGTGAGTGACCAAACTTCATGCTCGCAGACTGCTTCGTACTCCAGCACTACGCCGAGGAAATCGTAGACGACGACTAGAGTGGGCTCGTGAACATTTGCTCTGGGATGATAACCAGTGGTCTGTAGTGCTGGAGTACCGATAAGTCCCGGTTCAGTTTTCAAACCGATACACGTAGAATACGTGTTTGGCGAGTTCCTGGTCGTGAGAGCCGTCTGCAACATTCTCAGGAAGTCCATTCATACCACGGCGGGACAATTAAGGTTTGGGTGGGAATTCGTGTTGGTGGAAGAACAGACCTCGTTTGGATCATAAATACCATGACGGCTGAAAAATACCGTAACTTGGTGCTAGTACCAATAATCTACCCCCATCGACTACAAATGGGCCAAGAATTCACGCTCATGCACGATAACACACCGAGTGTGGTGACGAGCTGGTTGCAGGAGCACAACGTATCGGTCTTAGGCTGGCCCGCTCAATCGCCTGACCTAAACCCCATAGAACACGCGTGGGACATGCTCCAAAGAAGGGCTTTGAGGAATTTCTCTGCAAACATTGCGACGGAAGAGCAACTTTTTTGCATCTTAGCCGGACCTGGGTATTTAGGTATTTAGTGTACTGCCGGGGTCGCGGGAAGGTACTAATGGGTCACCGAGGCCCCCGCAACACAGGCAACAGAAGGAATACGGGTGGGTTTTAGTCAGTAAGAGTCTGACACACCCTCCCGCTTCACCCAGAGCGGGAGAAGTTATTTGATGATTTCCCATACAAAAAAAAAAAGCCGGATCTGGGACAATATACCGCAGCAAGACTTGGATAACTTAATCCAAAGCATGAAAAACCGTTGCAGGACCGATATTAACGTCATGGGTGGTTTTACTGACTACTGATTTTTCACATAACTGTTAAAAACAGATTAATTTTTCCTTATTTTTCACTTTTTCTTGAGAAACACATTCATTGTTAGTTTTACCATTATTTCACGTTTTTTCTTTATTTGAATAAAAATTTGTTTACGCAAAAAAAATAGTTTTCTTTTATTCTGGAGTGTAGTCTGATAAATGGGCTTTATAAAAATATATGCATGTTGTATGTTATTTTTAATAAATTTTGAGTAAATTGAGTAAATCCAAAATATCCCTAGACAGTGTTGATGTGTGTAATTAGTTATCTTGTGTAGTAAAACTCAGGTTTTTGTCAACTATGTTTTATAACAATTTTATTGCACAACCAATGTTACACAGCAAAATAAAGCCACCACACGTCCGGACAGTCCAGCTCCAGCCGTCAACATTAGAATGCCCGCGCTCATCGAGTGTTGTCGACTCATCATATTGATTCCTAAAATCCATTATATCCGTTATACGGTTTTAGAATATTTAATTATTTAAAATGTTTTATTAATTGCTATTAAAAATCATAAACCTTACACTTGTTGCAATTATTTATTTGATTGTCTTTTCTATTTTGTCTAGACAGAAAGCAAAATCTCTTTTTGATGACCAGCGGGGTAGTTGCGTAATACACTGTCAGCAATGGGTTCCATTTTGACAGTTCAGCCACATGTATTACGTTATTTACTTTGTTCAGCAGACAAATTTATCGAACATAAAAAAAAAAAAACAAAAAATCAAAAGTCATTTATCCAAACTAGGCTGAAAATCAGCACTTTTCGAACGTCAAAGTTACATAAGACAGTCCCCCAAAAATGCCCGCCCTTCACCACTTCCTAGTGCTTTAGCTGGGAAGAAGAAGTGGTGAAACAAACTCCCCAGCAGCACATCTGTCTGTTTAGTTATATAAACCCGACTCTATACAAATCGTATGCAAAGTAATTAACATTACGAAACACAAAACATTGGATTAAATTACACACTTGCCATATGTTAGCTAGTACACGCCACATGTAAGACTAAGTCAAACTGCACACGTAAACAATAATTTTCTAATCTAAAATATAGCCACACAATTTAATAACAATTCTGGAGACGTTATTCGCACTTAATCCGACGACCAAGTGCTGATCTTTCAAATGTTCGTGTGGCAAGTGTCGCCCCACCATTGCTCCGGAAGTTCGCAATGGAACAATAATGGCGCGACACCAGTGCTGCCAACCTAAATATTACTCAAATAATACTTTAATTTTAAAAAGGTAAGCGTATTTAATTTTGAGTAGCCCTAAAAAGGTTATTAATAAATATTCTCTATTTTTAGCAATAATCATTAAATCATAAATCAAAATAACAAATTTTGTGTGTAAATATGTATGTCTGTCTTCGAAGCGACAACAAACATATGAAGCAATGGATTAGCAATATACTTGAAAATCATTCAGATTGTGATTCAAACCGTGTTACGTCAAAATGAAGTGCTACTTCAACCTACATATTTCATTGCCGAATCACGGTCCACATTTCTATTAAAATTGCTGTGTTTAAAAGTAACTATAAAAAGATTTACTGACTTACCCTCTACCCTCACTATTTCTATTATATTCGCATTATATGATGCCACGTTTTGTCGTCCACTAAAATCTTTATTGTGAACCAAAATTATAGCAATTTTATGACGGAGCCACAAAGTCGAACCATTAGTGATTTTTATGAAGGGCATTTTCCGCCCTTATGTCTGCATTTGTTGTTAATGGTGAAAAACACTCTAAGTTTTAAATGCATCAATATAAGGGAAAGGGTTGTAAAAACCAAATCAGGATTATAAATGTACTGTATCAGCAGGCTTAGCATGACGCTTTCTATTTCTTCGAAGAAAAGACATGACTCTTTCTATACAAAGTGACATTTCGTTTCTCCTTTTTTGACATCCACCGTAGAAATCCTTCTACTTCAAAAAGGACCCAGACAAAGATTGTTAGAAACGAAAGACAGAATAACAGATTGTAGAAGGATGTCGTGCTAAGCCTGCTGGTACTACTTGTATAGGTAATAAGTAGCATACGGAAGAATAAGCCTCAACATTTGATAACATTGTCCTTTTTGTTTCGACTGTTTCGTGCTTTTTTATATATATAATTCTAAGCTTTTCCTCAATAGCTTAAGATTTTTAAAAGCAGAATAATAAAAGTAAAAAATATGAACCCACCCTCGCTATTTACGGCTTTACTTTTTGACAAAGCTCTATACATTACTCCCCTGAATAAGACTGAACCATTTTCCTCAATTTGTCTTATTCACCATACAACTGAAATTGTGCAATAAACTGAAACAATAGCTCTTCAAAATATTGGCTTCAGCTGAAAACGAAACGCGGGAGTTGATGGACTAAAATCGTGCAGAAAGCAATCAGGAGTCCGTTCACCGTCTCGTCTTTATAATGGCATTGTGAAAGTTTAATGCGAGCCACTCTCCGCGGGATGCACTGACCGCTCCGTCGCCATTTAGGCTTTATATCGACCCACTTGGACAATATTGTGGTTTTACTACTGTGACTGATGGTGGCACCCTAAACAACTTCAACATTACATTCAACATAAAAGTGAAGAGTCGTGTTCTAGAAAATGGAAAACGCAGCAAAAGTTTGCAGACGAGGGATTTATCCTGACACTGAACGTTATTTGCTATTGATTTGATTTATTTGATAGTTTGCCAATATTCTCGAAATGATTTGGCTCTTCAACTTCATAGCTATCAAGAGAGCTTTGTTGAAGAAAAGTTATAAGCTATTAAAATTGAATAGCGGGTCGTCTAATATGACTATCAAATGAGACACTCGCGGTATAACATCGGTTTGGGCTGGAGAGCGATACACTCGCGATAGACGACGTCGTTAGAGAAGAGGACGTCGATTCATTTGTCGTCTATAAGCTCGAAACAGGTAACGTTTAATGAATTTATCTTGTCAGGGGGAACATTAACCAAGTTTAGGAACAAATTACGAGCGTAAAGTTGTCTCCCACCTTCGAAGTTCGCTCGTAATTACCGTGCCGTTCGCTGAAATTCGGCTTCTGCACGCTTCCAGCTTTTTATTGCCGAGTATGGGGCATATCAATGTTCCGTTTTGGCGCAAACGAGCGAAGATAACGGCTTTATTACTTGACGAGGTGCCAGCTTCTATATAAATTCACAAGAATCAATACGACGACGACGATGTTCAACACTCGGCAAGAAATAAGCTTTGGAAATCAATATCTGCAAAGTGTTAACGTGTTTCATGTTCCCGACCGTAGTGTTAGCGCATCTCGTGGCTGTCTCGCGGGGCTCCGTTGTATTAAATGCCGTTTTATTGCCGCTCCCTGATATCATAAAAGCGTCCACAAGTACTTCTAGTTTTGTAAAATAAAACTGAAAATTTCGGTAGTCGGTAGGTTTTATCTAGGAAATCTTACAGCGCTTTGTTACATTGTCTGTTGTTTTATGTATTGCTTGCTTTAAGGTTTTATGACGTGTCGTTTATATTATGCTCGCCCCTGTATTTTATTGTTCCGGTTACACTGTTGAATTTTTGATAAGGTTTTAGTGATATCATTTATAGCTGCATCTTATGAATTTTGATTTTATCTTGAATGTCTCATAACGATCTAGATGACGTTGACGTGCTCGCCGTTGCTCAAATAAAAAAGAAAAGAATAAAATTGTAGTAAAGTGAGATTAGTCGTCAGCGAGTGGGTGTGCTACCAGGCTCGCAGCGGTCCCTAGGAGTGTCACCGGGCGATGCTGTGAAACGGAGCATGTAGGTTAAGAGCCCTCTGCGCTTTGTTAGCGCGCTCTAATCACTGGCGGCCCTCGACGGCACGCGAGTCGAGGGCTCGTAGCGCACTAGCGTTTTGTGGCTCTCCTCTGCGGCGCATCTCTACGGTGTTATGTGCGCTTGGTACATGCCTATTTGATTACGCTGTACCGTAACAACCCCGTGTACCAGCTGTAAAATTTATAATTTTGGTTTTACGACAAACACGACTTTGTCTCTTGTCTGACTACTGTGTAAGAAAGGTCGGGTTTCCATAATCTACTATTCAAATTCGTGGCGTGTTCACAGAAATGTTGGTAACCATAAATAAATATAAAAAGCTGTATGTAGAAGCAGGATACCTTTTCCAATAATCAAACCACGGTACACGACGTTATGTTTCGCAATAAATCTCAAAAAGCAATTCCATCTCGATTTGGCCGCATTTCGGTAGCAACTGGCCGCAATCCAAGGTACGCTTTTAAGTTTAGCAAATCCAGCCTGTCCTATATTTTTTGGGATTGCCGGGACGTCATCTATAGCCAAGTTAAAGTTGGCTAACTTGTATAATCAATTTGAACCCGAGTACTCATTGCATTAGACGTAAGGTTGAAATTCGTGAACATATCCTTTTGTGATCAGAAAAAAACATTTTAGCAACTCGCACATTTATGGTTGTTTTGGAGAAATTTATAGCTCTGCGTTGACCGTGCCTTGAATTTGTAATTTGATTTCATGAGAGATCTCGTTTGTGACTTTCCGAATATTTTTATGTGTACTGAAAAAGTAATGATTAACGATTGTTATTCGAGATTTTAAATGGCGTTTGATTCCATCACTGTATATGAGTTGGTTTCGGGTAGCATGTTTGCTTTCGTTCGGTGAACCTCGTTAGGTATTCTATTTATTTTCGTACAAACATTATTTTTGGCTTCGTTTTTGTGGATTGCAAAAGCAAACACGAGTATACCATTTACAAATGAGAGCTCAGGCGAATAAATAAAATTGAAATATACGTATTCGTAGATTTATAAATTTTTGTTTTTATAACCAAGTACCATAATAAAAAAAACATTTATATTTTATATTCGTTTTCAACTCTAATAAACAGAAGCAACTGGAACAAATAAAGAAAAAATAAGTTACTTTATGAGGGAGTTGAATTGTTTATTCTTTAAGTGGGTTGGGGGGTCAAATGGATTTTCTGACGTGCTAATAATGAGGTGGCTTGCCTGTCCCTGCCACGAGACGAAAGGGGTGGCGGGGGGAACGGGGGGGGGGGGGAATAAGACGGCAAAACTCATTTCCGGAATGTTGACGGAAGCCAGGCCAGCCAATAAGTAAGAGAAAATTGTATTCAGAACTGACCTCTTTCGATTTTTTTAAATTGTTATGTCCATTTTGTTCTTTTACTCTGTCACTGAAGTAATTTTATAAGTAGTTATGTTTTGTTGATGTTTGTGAAAAAGGAAACGATATATTTGATTAAACGATGTTTTCTCCAGTTGTAAGTAATTGATCTTCTAAAGCCCCATTTACACGGTGCAAGTTTTTGGATCGTTCAAGAGCAATAATGGCATGCCAAAGAATTGCATGCAAGTGTTTAAACGCGTGCGATTTCCGTAAAATGGCATACAATAATTGAATGCAGGGTTTGCCGTTCAGTTAAATTGCATGCGACTTACACCAAGGCAATTTGATTGCAAGGCGATTATTGCGTGTTAGTTTTAACTTCACAGACTTGTACTTCCTTGTAAAATTGATTGAAGTATTGCCCATAATTTGGCAGCCAAATATATTATTAAAATTTTATTGAACGTCTTCCTGAGATTTTTTAAATTTGTTTCAACCGTTCTTGTAGAGTTGAATGCGATTTTAGTGCACGTGCTGTTTATACCCATACCAGTTTTGAACGGCAACTAACTTGCCCGTATCGTGCAACAGTTGTACATGTTGTTTAGACGGTTCCAGTCAATTGTTGCTTAAATTGACTGGAACCGTCTCTTATGGTATGCCCCAGGTGATAAACTTGCATTCGTTTTCGGGTGACCACTGAAAATCAGCGCTTTGCCGTGGGTCCCCTATAGCACAGCATCATGCTGAGTGGAAATCTACTTGTCACAGTCATGGCGTGCAGTTGCCGACTATACGTATGTATATGTTCTATGTTCATAAGCATAAATCTGTTTTGTTTTATTATTTATAAGAATTACCATAGCTATTATGTGCACGTGTTTCTGTGTTTTTCTTTCTTTCTTTTTCACCGTGTAAATGGAGCTTTAGTCTAAGAAATTGCATATGGCGGTAGTGATATAAGACAACCACAATCATGTCCATTAGTAAGAACGTTGATGTTTTTGTTATTTACGTAAGAAATTGTTGCTAAACAGCCTTGAACTTCCTATAAAAAACAAAAGAAGTCCTTTACTTTCATTAATCTTGGACAACGGCTCTGTACAAGATTTAGATTAGACCGTAATTACCTTTAGGTACTTTTTGAAGGGTGTACACAAAGTCATCTCAGGGCTCCGGGGATCTCCAAACTGTAGATAAACACTCAGTGAAGTGCCTGGGCGGGACTGCACAGGGTTGCTACATTTCAGTAAGAAACAGGTAATCTCTTAAGAGAAAGAAAAATGTTTATTTGGCACAGAATCGTAAGCAAAGGAAAGCATATGAACAAAATAAAAAATAGCATAAAATAAAAATATGGGATTATGTGTTCCTCACGGCCGCGCCAAACACATAGGTTCATTATACTTGGTAGTGATACTCAGGATCCTTTTTTAGGGTTCCTTAGTAAACAAGGATCCCTTATAGTTTCGCCAAGTCCGGCTGTCTGTCTGTCTGTCCCTGCTGTAGCTAAGAGACGCTTAGTACTAACTAGTAATAGTCGACCAACTTAAATTTGCAGTTGGAGAATGACCGTGACGTATATCGATGTATGGGAGAACTTGTTTATCAACTACAATGTTAAGTTTGTTTTGGGATAAATGCATGCCAAGTAATCCCAACCAAGGCCCTTCATTGTGCGTGGTCCAACACACATCTGACCGGTTTTGGAAATCAATTTATGTAGCGATTGTAGGTAATCACTAGTAATCAGACATAATGCCGCTCTGGTCTTGAGTTCAATAAATCAAAAGACAAAGTTCTCACTATCACAGTTCCTGATGAAGAGGTATACAAATTAAATAGGTGTTCATATCTACTGCGCGTATACATTCATACATCTTAACTAAAATCATAAATATATTGTTAAATCATAATTGCGAAAGTGAGTTTGTTTGTTTGTTACGCTTTCACGCGAAATCAGCTGAACGGATTTGGATGGAATTTGGCAAAAGGGTAGACCATGACCAAAGGGGTAACCATCACCTCTTATAGGAGTATTATTTCAATATTACTTTAGCGTGAGAAAGAGATGGAGCTATAAGTCCTGTATAGCTCCATCACTTTCCCACTGTGAAGTAATATTATAATAATACTGCAATAAGAGGTGATGGTTACCCCCTGGATTAGGACATAGGATACTTTTTATCTCAACATTCCCACGGGAACGAGACTTATGTGGGTGAAACCGTGGGGCGCAGCCAGTAATATTTTTCTTCTAGCCTGATAACTGGGCAAGCCTCTTCCCTTGATTTCCAAACGATGTCGCAGCGGGTTTTAGGCTCACACATGTCCATACAATCAAAGGCTATTTCTGATGATCTGTGGCCCAGAATGATTCATCCAATAACGAAACAGACCTAACAAAAATCAAGTCATTGTTACACCACAGTTAGGACAATGTCTCTAAACGAGCAGAAATACAACCTTAAAGACATAATGTAGCGTGAGCCCCGGGATTTAGGTAGCAGCCCTACGACAAAGACCTCCATTTTCCTCTCGTAAATATTTGATGATATAACTGCTGGGATTTCGTAAATAAAATATTCCTTACTAAGCAAAAATTTATATTGTAAATAGTCGTTGTTACCTTCGAACTTAAGTGTTAACTTATTTTCCACGAAGGATGCTGTCGAATCTTTCTTATAGTTTCAAAATCGAAATGATTACAATAGGCATTTCATTTCATAGAATTTATGATATTCATTTATATTTGTTCAGTAAATAAGATTTCAACCGTTTGACCAATTTAATCTGAAGAAGTTGGTTGGTTAAAATGTTAACCAACCAACTTACTCTACAATGTTCAAAAAAGGTAATTAATACTATTCAGGTAACGTAAATTTATTTGAATATGTATCTGATGGATTGATAGCACCTGTTTGTTGCCTGAATTTTCTCAGGCAGCCGGGGGCAGTTCAGGTGTTCCCAAACCAGGGCAGCCAGGGGTACTAAACTGTTTTCAAAGTAAATTTGTCTTTGGACGGAGATACAATCTCGGTCTCTAATGACAACCCTTCAATTTCTGGAGGACCACTAACTACTTTAATTGACCCTTTCTGCGAAACTAGAATCTCGACCAAATTCGGTCAGTTGACCATTAGTGACTATTCTACAAGAGAAGTCATTAGAATTATACATATTATTTAGTAAAAATAGACCGCATTGAAGTAAATTCGTCTGGTGAAGTAGTACAGTAGGCCGCACGTAAGTGGTATCAAAACCAGTATAAGCTGGCCTGGCATTCTATTGCAACTTCTTACTACGCTAGGCCAGCTTAAGATCTAAGTGTTACCACCGCAGTGTGGTCTACTGTACCAACCTACAGCACGATTCAAACTTTATGGCGGCTCGGAACATAAGGCGAGTCGTTGCGCACTGCGCAGTAACAAATTCACGTGCCAGCCCGTAAGGGATGCGCAGCGAGTAGTGCACTTCAGAGCCGCCATCAAGTTTGAATCGAGCATATACATTTAGTAAAATCGTAACAAAGTCAAAATTGTACACTGAATGTTTTTGAAAAAAGTAATCGCCACGAAGTCTGGGATCCACTGTAATGCCGAAAATATAGTTTTTAGAATTTTGTCTGTTTGTCTGAATGTATGTTCCGGCATCGCGCAAATTCTACCGGATAGATTCTATTCAAATTTTGCATAGATATTTCTTAGTGTAGTCAGGGGATGAGCACGTCAGTGGAATCAAAACCAGTATAAGCTGGCCTAACCCCGAACTACGCTAGACCAACTCAAGATCAACCCATCGACCCATCGTGTTACCATCGACGTGGGGTCTAGTGAGCCAACCTACCAGACCCAGCGCAAGTACCGGAGAAGGTACACGCTCATGAGACTTTTCAATTTGGTCTTTAGGATTGGTAACGCATCGGAAATCACCACACGTCATAACAAAAGGTGATTACATGTATTACGTGATAGGTGACATGAAAAATAATAATCGAATACGACAGGATTTTATTAAACGTCACTTTTGGCAAAATACTTTTTTGCTCACTTATATGCTATTTTCCTCGCCAAAACACGTTTCCAATATCCTTGAAAGAATTGCTTGTAACTTGAGAATATAACTAAACTAAAATTGTAGTCAAGTTGTATATTATGTACTTGTGTGCAGCTGGTGTAAGTTTTCTTTCGTACGAAATATAATGTGCTATCTCAAGTACATGGTCACGTAAAATGTTTTATGTGCTTATAAGATTGTGGCGATAAAACTGTTCTACTGGTTTTCCTTCATACACATGAGACATTTCAACTTGGTAATGGTCTCTAAGATTAACAAAGCACTGGGAAACTCCTTGATGTTTCAGTGTTTTATACACTCAACCAGGAGAGTCTCCAATATCGGCTTGTTTGCTAACCTATCGTATGAAAAACAAAGCGAATAAGTCTTATTCCAATATTGGTGGAAATCGATTGAACTTCTCACATTGTAAAATAAAATATGATTATATTTTTCTACATTTGCTTTATTTTCTGGTTACTGTGATCACTAGCAATGATTTTGCCTTTTTGGTGGGCAATTATTTATCAAATAACTTCTCCCGTTCTGGGCGGAGCGAGAGGGCGTGTCAGATTCTTACTGACTAAAACCCACCCGAGTTCCTCCCGTTGCCTGTGTTGCCAGAGGCCACGGTATCCCTTTCGGACTTTCCCGCAACCCCGGCAGGCATCAGCCCTAGCGGACGCCTACACTTGTGCTGACATCTCTTTGAAGCGCGCGTGAACACAACGCTCCGTCGACCCGGGCCTGGTCCTTACCGGACGGCGAGCTACCCATTGCTCACCGTCCGCAAGGCCGTGCCTACGGTAGCCGGGAATCGGCCTGGGATTCCCGATGCCTAGGCCGCCTCCTGCGGCGGAGCAATATTTTCGCTTAATCACGATGACTGGGGTACACTGAAATAATCAAGGAAATTAAATTCCTAAAAGGTTCCACAAAAACTTACTCTTACCAAACTTAGTAGGTACAACCCGATTCAAACTTTATGGCGGCTGGGAACATGAGGAGAGTCGCTGCGCAGTAACAAATTCACGTGTCAGCGGGGGTACCTAAGGGGTGCGGTACTGCGCAGCGAGTAGCGTACTTCAGTCAGAGCCACCATTAAGTTTGAATCAAGCTGTACATTCGTAAGCTTTATTATCGTGTGTATTATTTTTTTGGGTGGGAAATCATCAAATAACTTCTCTCGCTCTGGGCGGAGCGGGAGGGTGTATCAGACTCTTACTGACTAAAACCTACCCGTATTCCTTCCGTTGCCTGTGTTGTCAGGGGCCTCGGTAACCCTTTGGTACCTTCCCGCGACCCTGGCAGGCATATTATCGTGTGTATGAGCCGAAAGACTTTCTTTTGTATTTTCATGCGACGTATTTTGAAGGATACGTACCTACGAGTACAATGATATGTGGGTACAGTTGAATAAGAGAAGGTTAAGTACCCTTAGATGAGACTTACGTACTATTGGCAAAACTTAAGCATGCTCACTTTAGAAAATATTTCTGCGGCAAGCGCAGCTAGTGACAAACCACACCCCTTCCTGGTTTCGTCCAATTAGAGACAATATGAATTTGTGTGAGTATAGGGCGTGTAACAAAAAATATAAATATGTGTGGTATGTTGGTTACTCACTGCACGAGCCGGTATTATTCGCGCGAGCCGAGGGCGAGCGAGCGCGATAAGGGAGTCGAGTGTGTGCGCGTTTCATACGACGGTTTTCAACTTGAGAGGAAAAAAGAGACTGGTATTGTTATTAGTTTCGTACGCCGCTAGGTATTTCTCTCTAGATTTTGCAGGCAACAGGCTGTCACTAGCGTTTCGTGCCTAGATTAGTATTTCCGGGGGGTTAAATCTACGCGTTGCTCTTCGCTCTTCTTTCCTAATTGAAGTCAACATTTTTGATAATAATTAACCACACAATGAAAACGTTAACAAGTATTTCTGGAAAATACCGCGCTTGTTTTGTTTATCCCGCGCGCCGCAGGTGTAAATAAAGGCGCTGGAAAAACCGCTAAACAGCCTATATAAAAAATATAATAAACAAAATAATGTTTTGAATAAGCAAATTAAGGTTAATATGTAGTGAAAAATATATAATTTTATGAAATGATGATAATTTTGATGATTGATTTATCTGATGTAACGAATTTTTTTTTCTCAAAAATATTCATTGTTTTTGGACAAAAACTGCGTATATTGAAAAAAGAAATGTAAAGTAAAAATACTTCTATATAATAAGCTGAATTTCTGAGTCACTTTACAAGCAAGTGTGTTGAAGAAATATTTCGTAATTTTTTGCGACCGTATTTTATGGCCGTTCTATAAAGCCGATCTATTGTTTAACCAGGGGGCCTACCATGAACTCTTATAGCAGGTCAATTTTCGACGTAAAGTGAACTGTCGGGCTATTTTGTACTATGAACACGTCAAATAACAGGCGAGCCAGCGATCACGTGACCAAAGCCGGTCAGTAGTCACGTGAAACCATTTCATTGGTCTGACCTGCCTTATGCTGTAACATCAAGTCCTTTTTGACATGTAAACACTTGAAAACTGAACTGCCCTGCAGTCATATTAAGCAGCCGTGTAAAACTAACTTTTATTGAACTGTTTTCCTTAATTTAAAATAAACAACGGAAGGACGTGTTAATTTGTGAATACAATACTATTGCGGCGTTATTTAACATTATAGACAACACACAAAACAATCTCTTTGTCGTTTATTTTAGATGTGTGACCAAAATGAAATTTTTGAGTTTCTTGAAGAAGTTGATGATACAAACAGTGTAAAACATATGGCTAAAATCCAAAGGCAAGTTATGAGACGCATGATAAAACCCTTTGATTTGCGGAGCCAATGTTTGTCAAACGGTATAGGCTCACCAAAGAACTATTACTTGAGCATTGCAATGAGCTACGAGCTTTCATGCCACGCACCACAAAATCAATAGATTTGTCGATAGAGGTTAAGGTTTGTACTAAAATAATAAATCTATTTATCGCACTAATTATCATAAGAACAATTAAATACAGTATGATCACAAATGACCTCGTACAGTTTTGTGGTGTTGACAATATATTTGACACTTAACAAATTGTTTTCGTTCGAAAATAGCAATAACTTTGGTAAGATTTTCAAGTAGGTACCTTACCGTTCCTTAAGTATCAAAAAGGGTCTCGAACGTCCTAATCGTGTTAAATAAGAATTTTTGCTACGAAACATAGTTTTTTAGAATTCTTCTGATCATTATAAACTGTTATTGAATTAATTTGATCTACTTCATTAAAACCGTAAAACCGGTAATATTGCGAAAAAGTATTTCCGAACGTTTGTTTATAATATGGCGTACCGGCCAGCGAAAACGTAGCAGGTCTGAAGTTGATACATTGCAGGTCAGACGGAAATGCTTATGGTACAACTAGAAAACCTGTCAGGTTAACCTGCTAAGTTGACCTGTCATGTACTTGGCAAGTTTTTTTAATGTTGATGGTAGGGCCCCAGATGTTCTGACGTTCCCACTGAATAACAATGGTGCTTAGATAATGAACTTATTTTTATTGCAGTTGCAAAAGTTGCGACAGCAATAATAAAAAAATCTGATAACATTGTATAAACTGCGCCAAGTAATGGTTCAAATACTACTGTAAGTAATTTTGCTATTTTAATCAAAACAGCAATAAAAGAAAGAGATAGCAAATGACAATTTCTAACAAAACTACGTAACTTGCTTCGTTTTAGGGTTCCGTAGTCAACAAGGAACTCTTATAGTTTCGCCATGACCGTCTGTCTGTCTGTCTGTCCCCGGCTTAGCTCACAGACTCTTACTAGAAAGCTGTAATTTGGCAAAGTGGTAAACAAAAATGCTAAATAAAGTTTTTTTAGGGTACGCGTATAGCAATACCAATAATACATTTTCTAAACCAAATGGAAGATATTAGTACGAAATTACTTCTTGTCAACAATAACAATTCATAAAGCGCTCTCGCTGGCCGTGCCCATTAAAAAAATGTCTTACAAACAAGTGAGCATAGCACGCGCCTAGTGTGACTGTCACACACACTATACATAATTACATTAATACAAACACGGCTAAAATACGCTTCATGCATCCCATTGGCCAAAACGCTTGCATCGGGCGATCGAGTCGTGAGCCGTGCTATACGATTATCGCCTTAGAGGTGAGCATGCGGAAGATTGGCCGATAGTACCTACACTGACATTATGAACTGCATAGGAGATGGCTCGTGGCTAAATAACAACAGCCGCACGGGTCGATCGAAGGTTAAGCTACGCTTGCCGAGGTCGGTTCGTGGATGGGTGACCATCCATTACATATCGAGACCCCTTCGTGCCTCGGAAAGCATGTTAAACCGTTGGCGCCGGCTCTCATTTGTAGATCTTTGACGGTCGTTACGGTTCGTCAGAAGCCCGAGAGTCTGACAACCAGTCTTACTAAGGGGTATCGTGTTGCGCAGTAACTGGGTTGTGGAGGTCAGATAGGCAGTCGCTCCATGTAAAATACTGGTATTCAACTGCATCCGGTCAGACTGGAAGCCGACCCCAACGTAGTTAGGAAAACGCTCGGCAGATGATGTTGGGGTCGGCTTCCAGACAGCGGGGACGTGATTAACGTGCTTTCCGAGGGACGAAGGGGTCTTGGTATGTAAAGATGATCACCCATCCACGGACCAACCACGGAAGCCGACCCCAACATAGTTGGGAAACGGCTAGGCAGATGACTGACAATATGAATTCACACGATGGTTCAAAAACTTGAAATGGAAAAGGAATGTATTAAAAAAATTCTTAACCCATTCCGCGAGAAAACGTTCCTATAAGTAACAAGACCCGAATGTATTTACAGATAATCTAATACAAACGTGACGTAGAACTCTTATCGTATTCAGATGACACGAAAAGTCGCAATTTCATCTTGTATTTTACTTTGCACTGCGGCACGACTTCCAACGACTTCGAACGACTTCCAAGGTTTTCTGGCAAAAGTGTGGCGCATCCAAATTGGCAAGGTTATGAAGTCGCCAGGGATCCTGGCATCCCTCCAGTGCCGTTGCCAACATATGTAGGACACAAGTTTTGACATAGCGCGTTGACCTACTTCAGGTTTTTTAGCCTAGGTTTTAGCTGGTTCAGGGTTGTTTAGTTACTGCAGCAGTAAACGTCAGGTTTATTATAATTTACAGGTACAATTTTCAGTATTGGTGAAACTTAATTAAAGCCATTTTGCTGTCCTCGGGCAGCTTTTAAGCCTAGTATCTATCAAAGTTAGAAATTGTTTCAACAGCCTAGTTTGCAGGGGTAAACGAAACTCATGATAAATATTTTTAAACTGTAATGTTTCTCATATTATAAGAACACGTAAATATAGATTTTAATATTCTTAGTATATGAAGTAAACTTAAGGCGCGACAAGAGGCAAATGACCAAAATAGGCTTGTCTTAAGAAAAAAAAATCTCGACACGAACTAACGTTAAACTAACCTCTTACCATGAGTTCCAATCCAAAATATCTGCATTAAATATCAACATACGCTACGTATTTAATTAATAACAAGAACGTCTCATTTAAATGCAGCACATGCTTGTTTTTTATTTTCGATTACTCAACTCAATTTTGAGTAAATAGATAATTGCTTCATATTTTGCAATAAATTAAAAGCGTTGCGTCATCGCGCTTCTCTTTTTTTTCTATGCAGTCTGACAGTGACCGCGGTTTAGGTGTTGTCAGCGTCTTAAACGTAAACTTCGTGTCTTCGCCTACAAAATTCAACACTCTCTCCGTCAAGTTTAAAAGATAGTTTCCGAAACCTAATAGTTGCAATTTATTTATTATGTTACGTCAAGTTTTATCATTTATTACAAATTACTATTTAATAATTTTACAAAAAAATAAATGTGTAGTAGGTAACGAATAGACTAAGCATAGGGCTGTTCGCTCACACCGCGTCATTTTCCTTACTTTTTGCATTTTTACTCGTTGCGTCGTAAGTTCTAAACGAAAGGTCCGATTTGAATAATTTAAAGAGGAATTTACATGTAACAAATTTTCTAATTTAAAAAAAAATAAAATATAGCCCATGTTAGTCGCTGATAATGTAGCTTTCTATAGGTGAAAGAATAATTAAAATCAGTTTGGTAGTTTTTGAGTTTATCCATTACAAACAAACGAACAAAAAATCTAATATTTTCTCTTTATAATATTACTAGCTGCGTCCCGCGGTTTCATCTGCATAAGTCTCGATCCCGTGGGAATATCGAGATAAAAAGTATCCTATGTCCTAACCCAAGTCATGGTCTACGCATGTGCCGAATTTCATCCAAATCCATTCAGCCGTTTTAGCGTGAAAGCGTAACAAACAAACTCAATTTCGCATTTATAATATTAGTTAGGATATAGTATATAAATATATAATAGACAAAGATACAGACAATAATAATGATACTTCTACCTTAAGAGCTGGCTTCCGAATAGGAATAACTGAGTCCAAGATAACACCGCAATTAGCCTTTATTTATCTACGGTACCGATTACTAATACATTTCAATCCTTATCTTCAACAATATATCGTTGTTACTTTACTAAGTAACGTTTTATGAATGTTTTAAATTAAACAAGCTAGTCTCGCTACTACAGTATCAGTTTAGTCTCTCGAATTTATTATTCGGAAGACTATCTTTATGGTTAATGGCTGAGGGAGTTGGCAAGTGATAAAACTGCAGTCGACAAGCTGGGTAAATTATTTAATAGTAGAGAGAATCTTTTGGCTTCGCTCTTCTTAGAAGGGAACTAGTAGGTTAGGAAAAAGTGAGTGAGAATCAAATACACTCATTTTATCATAACCTACTAACTTAACCTGATTCCTGTCATTCGACAGGAATCAGGTTAGGTTAGTTCAGGAAATCATCATTTACTTACTAATGTTTATTTTTCTATAGATATAAACATTAGTAAGTAAATGATATATATAATAGATAATCTTAATTGATGAAAATATCTAGTTTTTATCTAGTTTTAGAAATAATATTCTTAAAATTAAACTTAATAATTCTTCATTTAAGTATAATGTCTTCGAAGAAGACAATAAAACTAAGACAAAATTTTACTTCATTCAAGAATATATTGTTTTCCCCATAAATTAATCAATATTTGTCTTGACCAAAAGGATATTGTCTTAATTTAAGACATTCTTTTTTTTCCGTGTATGACACCACAGTGCAGTCATAGCGATTCATTTTCGCAAAAATATGATACGTGGTATTCAATAGGTATTGCCACTATAAAAATCCAGATTTATTCAATGCAATGAATAAAAAACGTAAAATAGATCGTGCTGAGAATCGTCTGCCACTCGAATCCTCTTTGAACTGCCTCGTTTTATTTTTTTTCCACAATTGCAATCGAAGGAATCACTCTTTTCTGCCTTTGAACAGACTATGAAAAAGAAAAAAAAATGTTCCGTACCCCGCAGCAGTTTCCGTGCTTTGGAGCTATGTGGGTACTTATATTATACGTTGTAGTGAAGATAGGACGTTTCTACAAAGTCACACCGCTCCATTTATTTGTGTAGCTTTCGTATGTAGGTACTGTTAGCGACGCTCGTACAAAGTTATCTGTAACACTTCGCGTTCGAAACACTTCGCCTTTGCATAGCACACAGACTGAATAAGGAATAAGAAATGGTTATTTGAGAGGGAAATGCTGGTGTTTCTGCTATTTCCTTATCGAAATACCGAATGTTGTGTAGTAAATAAAGTGCTCATCTGTTCTAGGGAAGTATGTGTTTCAGCCGAATACGTGTTGTTATGAGAATTTGAATTACAATCGTAAATTGGATTATGTTGTTTCAAAGGACTATGAGGTTTTTGTACGGATCCTGTACAATTAATTTTAAACTGTTTTATCGGTTTGTTATTTTATAAGTAGGTAGGTAACGGATGAATAGAGGTACTAGAGGTACCAAAATTATTAATGGATAATCTACTGACGACGAATACGACTGAGTAATACCAAACAAGGTAATTGCACATATCTTATTTCGTGGATGAAAGAGAATCCATCCACATCAAAGTGAATCCGGTAGTGTAAGGTATCTAAATGTAAACATTGCCGGCACCAGTAGGTTCCTTGCGAATAGCAACGGTAGTTCTCCGGATTTCAATCGACGACAGGAGATCCGTGTCTCGAGGGAATTACCTTCAACGTTCCTTTAATAATGTCTGAATCCCAGGCTAAGGTCTAATGCCCGTTTAAATTCACAGAACGACCCATCTATTTTTAGTATTAATGTATTATCTTTGCTTGTTTCAGGTAAGCTGGATTTTCTAATTAAGAACTTCGATAAAGTTGGTAAGAGTTAAAATGGCTGCCATTCCGTGTCAGCCCCCTCACGTGCCATTTAAATAGGTGGATTATAATCCTATCGGAATTCCTTTGAAAATTCATCTCGGAATCAGCATGTTCCTGAATTATTAATTCAATATACAGAAACGCGAGTGCGGTTCGGGTTTTATAATTATTTTAATTATCCCCGTGACGGAGCGTGGCGCGGGAACCGTCATGACCACTACGACGCCATCTTGTGAATATTCATCGAGTGAAGAGACCCGCCATTATTTTTCTAGAGTCTAACCTAATTTTCAGTAATGAGCCTTGTGGGACGCCTCTAACAATGCGGTGTTCGCACAAATAAAATATCTTGTCCTTTGTCTTTTTTCCTTGTATTACTTGATTATAGCGGTTAGGTGATGGAATGTATTTTTTTATGGGGATGTTTTCATCCATTTAACGTCGGTATTTAGAGAAAAACAAACAGGCCAAAATATTCATTTGAACCAAAATAAAAATAAACGAGATGCATAAAATAATGACCTTATATTTTATGTAGAAATATTTAGGGACATTGCAGTTGAACTGGTAACATAACTTCAGATTTCACAAAACTAGCAAAATCCATGTTAAAATTAACCACTGTAAGATGTAAACTACGGAAAGTAATCCGAAGAAGAACTTTTTAGTTATAAACTCATTACAACTTCCACTTTTACCTTTATAATGCATGAGTTGCCAGAGTAAAATATTCCGTGGCCCTTAAATTTTCTTGTCGTGGCAGATCCTCATTTTAGATCTCATTCGTCAAATGGACGTGTTGTTTTACTTTTTATTATTCCTATAAACCGGAGGCGTGACCTTGTTTAATAAATTTGCTAGGCTCAGTACATCATTGCTTGAATACCAAGTTGAAAAATAAAAATGGTGCCAGACTAGGTACATTTTTTTCAAATAGTTTCTCTTTAGTTCATTACTAGCTTAAAGTGGCATTTTTGCGGCCTGAATTTCAAGCATTCAAATATATTCAGTAATAGCAATTAGAGTGGAATATCAATATTAATTACAGGGACACTAATTAATTCATCTCTCGTTTTTATTTTTATGCCTACAAGGTTGTCACCACATTAAATGGTGCGGAACGTGCTAACTGATGTCCCTAATATTACTACTCTCTTTTTCAGGGCCAATAAATTTATTCTATTCTTCATTAAGGGTCGGGTAATCGCCGTTGATCTTGGCCATACGAACGTGCGTCGCGCTCACGCCGCGCCACCGTTCGGTTTCATACGGAATATTTATTTTTAGTAACGAAAATATGAATATTTGAAAAAAATCACAGGTAGAATTGTAGATAGTAAAATAGTCTGTTCATACAAAAAAAAAAACCGATGAAAATAAAAGAAATAAAGGAATAGAAGAGTGAAAGAACACTATCTTTCCACTTTGCCGTAGTTGCATATTATGTATTCATTATTTTATACTATTAATTATATATAAGTATTTTAGTGATATTTATTTTAGAAGTATGTATGTATTTATGTAAGTATATTACTTACTCAATACTAAAAGAATGTGTACCAGAATGTGATAAACACTTTAAATTCACAGTTGTTAGCCCTAAAGACATTTTGGAATCTTTTAAAGAACTTGATGTAAAAAAAACTACTGATCTTTGGGGATTATCAGTACTTACAATGTCTTCAATAATTGATGTTATTTCACCCTTTTTAGCAATTGTTTTTAACTCTTGTATTGCATCTGGTATATTTCCTGATCTGATGAAACTTAGCAAAGTGATTCCACTGTTCAAATCTGGCAGCACAACTCCCTGATCCCACGAATTTTCGGCCTATTTCGATATTACCTACATTGAGCAAAATCTTTGAAAAAATAATTTTAAAACAAATGTTAGGACATTTCAATTCATGTAATTTATTTCATTTGAAACAGTTTGGTTTTACGAAGGGTCGTTCAACTACAGACGCGGGCGTGGAATTGCTGAAGAGCATTTTCGAGGCTTGGGAGGAGTCGCAGGATGCTCTTGGCATTTTCTGCGACTTGTCTAAGGCCTTCGATTGCGTCCATCATAATACTCTCATCAGGAAACTGCACCACTATGGTATGAGGGACAGGGCTCTCGACCTTCTGACTTCCTATCTTAATAATAGAATTCAGAGGGTTGATATAAATGGCAAGAGATCTGCAGGATCTGCGGTCACTATGGGCGTTCCGCAGGGTTCAATTTTAGGTCCATTCTTGTTTCTAATCTATATAAATGACTTACCTTATCACATAAGGGATAATCACAAGATTGTATTGTTCGCAGATGACACTTCCCTCATTTTTAAAATCAAACCAAGAGATTCCCTTCGAGAAAAATTCAAAGAAATAGATATTCTGACTGTAGCCTCTCAATATATATTTGATAATCTTATGTATGTACACAAAAATATATCAAATTTTAATAAAATGTCCGATATCCACAGTTTAAATACCAGGAATAAACATAATCTTGCTGTACTTCACACTCGCCTCCACAGAGTAGGCAACTCGTTCATGGGTCAATGTATACGCTTTTACAACAAACTTCCTATTGCTATTCGAAATTTACCCATTGAACGATTTAAAAGCTGTATTAAAACCAAACTTTGTAAAAAAGGGTACTATAAAATTTCAGATTATTTAGAAGACAAAAAAGCTTGGGATTGAGCTGCTCGCTCTGATAAGCTTTGTGCTAAAACCATAAAATTTGGTATTAAAATTATGCAAAATCATCATTATATACAACTATATGTACATATTGACATTGATGAATATTATAAGCAAAATTAAGTGAATATTTATGTACCTTGAAAAGTATTATATTACTTTAATTATTGTGAATGTGAGCACTATGTGGGTCATTTTTATTTATTTCTTGTTGTTTTTTTTTTTTTTCTTAGTTTTAATGATGGTCTGGCTTTTGAGTTCTTTATGCGGCCAACCCAATTGTCCTTTCCTTGGTATTGTTCGTCGAGTCGTTGAGCTCCTTAAGTTTTGAGTTGAGCTACACGATTACTGACAAATGCTTGCACTGACTGGACAGGTCCACTCAAATTTGTGTGGTTCTTTCCTCAAAAGACCATTTCAGACATAGATCTACATGGTCCTCACATGATCTGACCAAGATTATGTCTGGACTTTAAAAGAGACTTTGACCCTTGAGTTTGTTTCGCCATTTCTTCTCAGGGGTAGTCAGATAGGAAATGTCGACTCCATCTAGCTTATTTTTTAATATGACGTGTAAAAGTGATTCTCATATCCTATTTACAGAATAAACAATTTCATTTCATTTCTTATTGTACATTAAAATTAGTGAATAGTTTTTTTTTGTTGTTTTTATGTATTTTGTTTTCTTTTCTACTCTTACACACGGTGTCTACATCTCTATGTCTTCTGTCCTATCGCAGGTATGCTGGAAGAGATTTCTTTAGAAATAAGCATCACCTTTGTACGTATTTTTCTGTTCCTTTTTTCTTGTCTGTTCATGTGTGTACATAAACTGTTAAATAAATAAATAAAATATCTTAAGTAGTTTTAGAGTTATATCGTTTTTTATGCTTTGGGTAGACATTACTTCCTGAATTTATTTCATACTAGCTGCGCCACGCGGTTTCACCCGCATAAATCTCGATCCCGTGGGAATATCGGACTAAAAATAATATGCCCTAATCCATATCATGGTCTACCCGTCTGCCAAATTTCATCCAAATTAATTCAGCCTTTTTAGCGTGAAAGCGTAACAAAAAAAAAAAGCATACTCACTTTCGCATTTATGATATTAGTTAGGATAGTATTGCGCTACAATACTTAAATATTCACATAAACAATTGATGTGTGTGCTTTCTAGTTTAACATATATTTTTTGCATAACTTACTTGCATTATATGATGGTGTAATAAAAGATTTAAAAGTCACTAAATTCATATATCGCACGCTGAGAATGAAAGTGACTCAAGTCGAAATTGAACTGATTGAACAAGAACTGATTGCGTCCCTTTCATTCCGGCGCAGGGAGAGTGAAATGCTCAAAGACAAAGGGACCGAAAATACCTCTATCCCTCTCAGACCATAAACGGGCTGTTTTTTAATATAAGTCTGATAGAGTGTACTTTTTTGAGTCATTTTGTATATTTAACTTATTTTACTAAAATTTTGAGATAGGTCACTTTCGTTCTCAGCGTGCGTTATCTGCGCCTTAACTATTATGTTCTCTTACTAGACACTCATAAGGAAGTCCTGTAAAAGGTAGATTCTCCTCCATAAACTGATAAGAAAAGGTGAATGGAAATTAATCAGGTAAGAAAATGAAAAATTATTTCATTTCCTCGACCTCACACGGCGGGTTGTCTCTCACCCCGGATATGGCTTGACTGATGCTACCCGGATATAAATCAGATTGGTCCCGGGAATATTATGGCAACACTATTTTTCTTATTTTTTATCGGCAATCCGCTCACAATACATTTTTTGCGGGGTTTCCGATTTTCGTTGGGTTCTATATTGGTTTCTTACTCGAATTTGAAATGTGTGGAGGCGAAATTGTTGTCGTATTTTTGTATCAAAGGTTTGTTAGGACTTACACAAAAGGTTACGTGTTTTTTTTTTGTTTTAAAATGATTTGATATTGATACTCGTCACATGTGTGAAGTTTCAGTAGTTATATTTAATTTGACCATTTTTAAAACATAAAAAATATGCACAACTGACTTCATTTAGAAACAGTAAAAATTTAACTTGCCTGCTCCACGTGTAAGGTAAACAATACGACAAAATTTTCCGATCGATTCCGATCAAAATCTAAAGCTAAGCTTCATTAAGATGACATCCAAAGATATTAAAACAACTCTTTACCAGTTACTGTACTATTTCCTAAGTAAAATCTAGCGTGCTCATTGGTCGTTAGCGTAACTTCATCTAACTAATGATCGTTAAGTGGAAGCTCACAATGGGCACAAGTTTCTGTTCTGGTCGATTGTACTTACTTGGGAACTTGTAGCTAATATTAGAA
This sequence comes from Atethmia centrago, assembly GCA_905333075.3. Lineage (NCBI taxonomy): Eukaryota > Metazoa > Arthropoda > Insecta > Lepidoptera > Noctuidae > Atethmia > Atethmia centrago. The sequence continues at coordinate 20,964,300 of HG995381.1, read as the reverse complement.
AGTAGGTAGTGGTCGTGATTGTGCTGGTAGTGAGATGGTGTAACTACCTGTGTTTGCGACTACGTGGTACACGACAAAACTATAACGCGGTGTAACGTTTTAAGTTGTTATGCTACCTGATCGGATCGTAATATCAAGTCAGGACCGGATTTGTAGATGTGGAGGCCCTGGGGTAACCAAGAAGTGGAGGCCCCGAAAATTTTGTGGAACAGATGAAAAATAAACAATTTAAAAAAAGTAGCTTGTGATAGTGGTTTTTTTTTCTGTGATGATTGTGAACTCCTTTTTCTTTGATGGACATTAAAGACATCCTTAATGTCCATCAAAGAAAATGTGTGAATTTTTTTCTTATCTAAAGTAATCTAATTGTGGAGGCCCGGGGCCAGCGCCCCTGTTGCCCTGCCCTAAATCCGGTCCTGTATCAAGTAGTTTTAAGGAAATGAAGTATAGGAAAAATGCCAAATAATACTAGCCTTATTACGCCTCACTGAAGAGCAGTCTCTCAATCAGAGAAGGCACGAACATTGATGAAAATTAACCTATAACGAAAATCTTTGTAACAAACAGGCAACAATCTTTTTCATTAAAGATAAACTACTCCAATAATACCTACCTAACAACCTGCCAATAACATTTTTTCATTCACGCAATTTTTGCATTTTCTCCAAGAAATTCCTTTTAAGTCTTGCCATTTCTTCCAAGAAAGTATCTTGAAGTCTTGGCTCCGAGATCTTACATAATGCAACAGGCGGTCGCATTACTCCAGTGATTAATATTCGGCCGGGTCAACGTGCCTCATCAGTATTCACCCGGCCGGTCTCATCACACCACGGTTATGTTACGAGTATACCCGGCATTACCCGGCCCGGGTGATACCGGACGGATAAATTGCAAAGTCAGGTGATTGTATTAAACCCACTCGTGTTAGTTTTGGGACTTAAAGTAAGAATTTAATTCATTTTGGTTGTGATACGTTTTGTAAATGGAATTTGTTTTTGATGTGGATTTGTGGGTTCGTGTATTGGATTCTGTTTTGTGTGTGCTCTCATTTGGTTTGTATATAGGTAGAGATTTATGTACCTACCCAATCAAATCATCTTTTACGAACATAACAAAAAAGTTGCCTGTGTCGCTCGTATCTAACGTAATAAAAATCGGAGAAGTGTCTTCAATCTTAACAAGAAGAGTAAAAAATATATTTTATATTTTTTCCCTTTGATATACTTGCAAATGAAGGCCAAAAGCTAAAGACGTCAAGTCATGTAAGGTTTGATCTTCGCATTTATTCGAAGCAAGGAGTAAAGACCCCGTAACCTATTTTCACGTAATGTTACATTTTGGCACATAAATAATTTGGCATCGAGTGAGATGCATAAATCCATAATTCTGTTGAATACGAAGCAACACGAGTGCCTTTGGAATATTGATTCGAAGAGCGATGAGGTTATGGTACCAAGAAAGAGATATTGGAGATTCCTGTCGATATACTCCTCAGATATTTATGAAGATTTCATATTCAATAGAGTCTTAATAATGTTTATTTAACCAAACCAGAAGTATAACGTCAAGGGGAGATTAAAGTACATGCGAAAAACCATTTCAGAGATTTTTATCTTTCAGGCAAACATTTTGCTGTTGCAAAATACGCTAAGCACAGGACATCAGTTAGACTATAAGCCCTCATTATTCCGTTTTAATTCGACAATAAAATTACAGCGGAAACGCATTAAAGTACAAAATAGACTAAAACAGCATGCGACGAGTCGTAAAGAGCCAAAAATGTGTTTTAAAAACGTCTGAAAGTACGCGTTGACCGCCATTAGCGATAGCCACATATTTGCACGCCGTTACCAGGGGAACACGAATGTCCAGCACACTGTCCTGTATCCCAATTACTCGCCTAAACGAGCCCCGAGAACTTCTCAAAAAGAAAATCACGAACAGAGCCTCCACTTCTGTGCCGTGATATATTTCCAAACGAATGGAGTCGCTTTCTATACTCCAATGTGAAATGGGACTCTGTACCGTGTGCTCAACAAAGATATCCATGAAATGGTATTTGTTTTGTCGCTGCAGATATACGACGATTGCTGTCCACCATGTGTTAAAGGGATTTTGATTGTTTTTATTCAGTATTTCGAGGTTTAATGCTCCAATGTGAACTAAATGAAGACTCAGAAAAAAATACCGTTGAAATTGCCCAACAGAAATATACAATTTTCTGCTTATTCCGCACGAAAAATATAATTGGGTCTAAGTACTGCGAAACCATCTAATAACCTTCAATCTTATAAATTATATAGATCAGCTGACGAAATAATCCTTCGTAATTCGTTTCAAGATTGGTACTAGAGTTAAGCTGGTATTTTATTACACCTCGAGAATTTTCCCAGACGAGATAATGCTTTCGTCTTTTTGATTGTACATTCCGTTAAGTCGATTCCGAGCCAATGTTGCTCGTATCCTTTCCTTAAAGGGGAAGTTTTAAGTTTGCTATTCCCCGAGATATTTCCGACTTCAGTACACTTCTTTGCAACACGACATGCTGGAGTTTATTCCGGTCGAACAGTGCCGCTAGTCGGGTGGAAATGTAGTGGATTCCTGTCCGTACCATTCCCTACTGAATGGAGTGTCCGTAGAGCTTATGCTCTTTGTAATTGATGGGCTACCGGCGACACTGACAGTTTTATAGCTAGCTTTTGGACAATTTTCTTTTGAAGGTACAACGCTACAGAGAGTGGATGTAGGTGTTAAGGGAATATCGTCTTTCTAGTGCTCCTAAGTGTCAACTTTACAGCTAAGTGGTGGCCGAGTGGACATAACTCTCCACTTCAAAATGTTCACGTTCAGAGTGTGGCTGTCTAGAAACTTTTACGCGATTTCAGACATTAAACAAGTTAATTAAAAGAAGCGTGCAAATAACACATTTCATGCGAATCATAATATGTTATAAATTACGTGCGTGCCGTAAGGACGCTGCTGTTATATTGTCATCGGGGAATAAATTATGAATTCCCGGTTCGCTTCCACCAAAGTATGGGCGAAAATATATTTTGGATACCAATAAATTATCGTTTTCCTATCGGCTAATTTGTCATAATCGGTATTAATGCTTTGGCATTATCATATTTATGACATTCCATGAGTAGGCACGAGTTGAATTTTCTAATACCTGAATAATTATTACGTTGCGTGGTGTAGCTCTATAGGTAGGGATTCTGATAAGAATTTTAAAGCAAACTCTTTATAGAAACTTTATAAAAGCAAAATCTTGGAAATACTTACCTCTTACTTATATAAATGGATGGCTACTCTCCGACAAAGAGGCTGATTAAACGGATAGAGAACTCTTTACTTAAAAATACTTTATGTTACTTGCAAAATGCAAAAGTTTATGGAGATGAATGCATCTCGTTGTAAGTTTGTACCGCGGATATTTTTAGCGTTTACCTTTGGAGCAGCGTCAAAGGCAGCGCGGTTTTCAGCAGTAGAGCGTACTTTAGAAATCTTGCTTCTCGTTGCTTGTTTAATTCTCTAGCACTCACTCACTACAAGTATCATATAAAAAGAGATATTGAGTAACTAGTTTTATGGATATTGCTGATATTCCTGTAACTCTTAATTGAAAAGGATGAGAGTTATTATATACAAGTATTGTATTTTATTAGGATAGCTGTTTCTTTTATATTCAATAACGGTTGATTAGGTTTATTGTAGACTCAGATATTGGCTGGAGCAATACACAACTTATTATATTGACTTTATGAAACTTGTGTAAGAAGTATTTCGTAATAAAACTTCGTTATATTATCAAATGATTCTAAAACATACACACAAGACCGTAAATTTTAATAAGATACGTGACATCAACTTATTTAATGAACGATCTCCAAGGGACCATGAAGTGCTAGCCAGAGTTCCGTATAATTACTTGGAAAACCATTCAAAGTTCCGAGAAGGAAAGTTGAATGGTGAGCGGCCGTTTTTGAAGAATCAAAAGGAGTGTTGCGTCGGCAAGAATGTTTCGAAGCGTCATCGAGGGACCGAAGGGGAGTAAACACTTTCGCAGAATGTTGTTTGATCGCTTATTAAGGGTAGTTTCCTGTCGATAGACACTTTTAATTTTTCGGTGGAATGTTTGCGTAGGGTTGGAATCTTACCAAGGGGTATTGTGTTACCCAGTAACATTATTTTCACTTTTTTATTTTGGTATTTGTATTTTGTGTTCCACGAAATGTATCCAAATAAACGTTATTCATTCATTCTTTCATCTCTTTCAGTAACTGGGTTGTGGAGGCAGTCGCTCTTTGTAAAATACTGGTATTCAGCTGCATTTGGTTGGACTGGAAACCGTCCCCAACATAGTTGGGGAAAAGCTAGGCAGAATGAAAAAAGTTTTTTTTTAAATTGAAGTTTAGTGGTTTTTTATTTAATATTCTCATATTCAGTTATTCTCTACAATAAAAGATTTTTGCCCAATTAAATTTAGTCAAAATGATAATAATAATAATAAACATTTATTTCTCTTCCACAAAGGCGCCTTAAAAATATGAAGACACTACAGCTGATAAATCCTTTGTGGGATACTGGTATCTGCACTAGGAAAACCCTGTTACACAGATAATGTATCCGTAGGGTTAAGGCGCTGACAAGACCCAATTGACCAAAATAGGTTTCTCTTAAGAAAAAAAATTGCCAGATCTGTATAGTTTGTGGCAGCGGAAAAAATATATGTTAATTTTGAACATATTTCCCAGAACTTGTTTGTTACCAAAACACGTTTTGAAAAAACATCTCGATACAACCTAACGTTAAACTAACCTTTTACCTTGAGTTCTAAACCAAAATATCTGCATTAAATATCAACATACGTTACGTATTTAATTAATAACAAGAACGTCTTATATGAATGCAGAACTTGGTTGTTTTTTATTTTAGATTACTCACCTCAATTTTGAGTAAATAGATAATTGCTTCATATTTTGCAATAAATTACAAGCGTTGTGTCATCGTGCTTCTCTTTCCTTTCTATGCAATCTGACAGTGACCGCGGTTTAGGTGTTATCGCTGATAACACCACATTCTTAAGTTGAATGTTGTAGACTTTTATTAGTGAGTAGGTACGGAACTTTAAAACCATACTGAAGCGTGAGTACCACCTACATTTATTCCAGGCAATATTTATAATAGGGAGATTGGTTTAAGTATAATCAAAAAGGGTAAAGAATAAAATGATTTGTTAATAGGCTGGAACGTGTTCGTGTTGAATAAATGGTAACTATAGTCTCGGCTTAAATTGACCCATTGTTTACACATGCAAAATTAAAATGTTAAAACGGCTAATTATGATCGTATACGAAGCACGTCATTAAAGTTACGCTGATTTTCATAAATGAAACTCGTTACAAGAATTCATTACTAGATCAAAAGCATGTACCTACCTACCTATTCGTTTCCGGACGTTAGTCATCAGTTTATTACTGTTCGTTCAATAATCGAAGTAGGCTGTTCCCCAGCGGTATGCCAACGAAAACGGTATCCGAATCGATATGGACTGCCAATAATGGCGACCGGCCCTATATCCTCCAAGGGCATGAGTCGACGCTTCGCGAATCAATTAGGCAAGGATTACACCAGCGTCTCTTATCTGCCCACGATGATAGCGACGCTTCTTCTCATTAAAACTTTGCACAACGTCCTTTATAATGACCTACATAATGGACGGGCCACGTAACTTTTAAGGGAGGTTAGTGGGACTAATTCAAATTCAGTGCTACTCAGAGATTACGTTGGCTTAACGTGTATTATCTCGACGCTTTCACGGGATTGTTGTTTTGAAAAATGTTTTAATGGTTTTTAATTTTCCATTGTCACGTCGAGCTCGCTTTGCTTGGATTACGAGGGTTTATTGAGTCCAATTTTCTGCGCTTTCCAATTTTGTGTTGCTATGGACGTTTTTAAAATTCGATTTTATTTTACGCTGAAAGCAATTTTCGTATATTGTCTAGGCTCGAACCTTGAGTTTTAGGAGTTAATTAATTAAAAGTTGTATGATCTATAGGTTGTACGTGATCACATCAAAGGTACATACAGGTATTTCGGTTAATTTTCGACCGGCAAGAGTCCAATTTGTCGTTTAGTTTGCTCTGAAACTTTGTTCTGCTTTGTACGCTGCAATACTAAGAGTTGGTGCTTTAAGCTCTGTTTATTCGTGGTCCATGACTAAACTTTTGAAGTAAATTGTGTCTCTCTCGGCTACTCTGCTAAAGAATTTATTTCATTCTTTATTTAGAGCAAGGAAGAGGACAGGATGAGCTTACTTTTAGGACCATTGTATTTACAGTTTCAGGAAATACACTTTTAAAGCCTTTTAACAAGCTGTGCTCTACAGTTCAAATATTTGAGTTTTTGTTTTTTAAGACAAGCAAAAGACTGATCCAACAGTTTTACTACCCCAGAGACTGAAAGTATAAAAATACTAGAGGTATACATAATAATTTTGTAGACTTTAAAAAAATAAATAACCCTATTCATCTACAAAAGAAATTGGTAGATACAATAACACAATTCTTGTGATAAAGTACACGAGATTTACTTAAATACGTAATCATATAAATTCGTTCTCCCTGGATGAAGAGAATCGAGGATATTATACGAAGGTAAAGATGTAATTGAAAACAATAAACTTTGAGACCCGAATGTATCCCAACTTTGAGAATAAAACAAGAGATTTTATTAGTGTCGTTAACATTTTTATTCAGATTTATTTACGGGATTTTCAATCTTATTTTTATGAAGGTAGGAGCTTTTTTCGGAAATAAAAACGTGATGGAAAATACTGAGTTGCAGAATCATTGCATAATGTTATGGCTATTTGAGGTGTTCTGAATCTAAGAATTATGTATAGAATAGAAAAATGCTTAAATTTAAGATGGAGAAGACGAAAGTAAGTGTTTCGACATCCTGTTGTGTTAACAAGTTTTTATTTTTAGTGGTTTAAAAACGTGACGCAATCTGACTAGTTATTTTTTTCAATTTACGCGTTAATGCTGCTGCCATCATACTCATTTCCATACTTCTCAAATAATGAAACTACGAAAAGATTGAAATCTTAGGTTTTTTAATAAATCGACAGATTCAACAGTCCCTCATTAAAACCACTATCCTCCCAAATCAGATCAGAGAGTCTAATCTTATTTCACGAGCTGCTATAGCTCGTGAAATAAGATTAGAACTCCCAGTAAACTCCAGTCCTCAGGTTAACTTACGGAGCCTGACGAAGTCCTCATTAAGTCGCGAACGCCTTATCTCAAGTGGCTGCAGCGGCCCTGACACACTGACTCGCTTCTTTAATCTTTTCAAAAGAAATACTAGTAGTATTTATTTTGTGACGAAAGTTGGATTTTAAAGGCTTTCGAATGAATAATTTGCTAAATATGGCATAGAAAGTTAAGATGTAAAAAGGTGCTTTGAAATGTTAGTACAAAATATAAGTTATGCGTAGACTCTGCTCTTAATTGATGAGATCCTGACAAGCAGTACCTAAACCGATATCGTCTGGTAAGTTGTCAACTGAAAGACGGTGATGACGTCAAAAGTGTAAAAGCAACAAATCAAATCAACAATTTTATTTGCATAATAATTTATACATGTTAAAAAGGTGTTACAGGTATAAAAAATAAATTGTATTATAACCTAATGAGTTGTGCAAATTAATAAAAAAAAATAACACACAGCCCGTCAGCTCTCTCTCGACTGCAAAGGGAAGAACAGGGAGAAATAGAGAGATATTAAATTTGGCTTAGCCAATAAGCAAATACAAAAACACAAAAAAATATGGAGACAATAACAATTCTCTTAATAGAAATACCAGCGACTGTTCAGCTTCAAGACATAGATTCAGCTGAAGTATTCGACTAACGCAGTCGGAATGTAAATTGCGTCTCGGCTCCATCTCGGAAGCTATTTGATGTTGCGAAACAGTTCTACTGTAGCCCTATCTAGTCTACTTGACAAAAAAATATTTCATATACAACCCTAATATGAATAAAAATATTCTTCTTTCTACTTTATTACGTGCGGCACAGTTTTCGGCAAAAAATATGAAGTTAGGAACTCGTTTAGACGTTTTTGACATATAAAACTAAACCCTGCTATGTAAAAATCTGAATAGAAATAGTTTTGGAGTGGACTTTGAATGGACAAAAACGAAACTAACGACTCTGGGCCAGTCCAGTCTCTTTCTCAATGGAAAAATGTTGCTTTTTAATGGATATAAATTCTCAATAGCGTCAGTGATTACGTTATGTGTTTAGCTTTGAATGGAATAGCAATTCATCTAGTTGTTATATTTGCTACAAATTATAAGTGACCTTCCTTCCTTTGATGATATCGTATCCTCTGTTGAAGCCTTATTTGACTGGCAAAACGTGTCTCTTCTCTGAATAATGAATATCGTAACAAGGAATATTTAGTTTTAAGTGTAAAAAAGGCTTCTTTTACAACTAAAACTGTAACAAAAGCAAATTCTGTGTAATTATTGCTATTCATAATCAATACTTTAGTGTACTTCAAAGCGATATTTCATAATTTATTTTTAGTAATATTGACAAAAATATTCAAAAAACAAAGTATTTGGCAGCTATTCCAGTGTCGCAACACAGAATAAATATTACGAAATGGACAGGATTGTCAAACTTATATGGCTTGATTACGAGGCTTTTGGCTACTTTGTATATGTGTGTATTTTATGTTAATTTTTGTAATGTGCGTTTTGTTTGTGCAGAATAAACAATTTGTCTTTCTTTATTTTCTTTCTTTCTATTTGCGACGTTACCAACTGTCAGAATGCACCCTCTTAAAAACTTGCACGATACGACTTCAATTTAGAATAATCATTCTTGTTATTTATTTTTCTTGACTTCCTAATGAACTCAAAAAGGTTACAAATGATTTAATTCAAGACTTAGTATTTGCTACGTTGTACTCTTATAAATAGGAAACATAATTATTGTTTCAATAGAGGGCAATTTACATCGGCCTTCAGATTATACTGAACCGATTTACTTGTCCTTCAGTGTGGGTAATTTAGTTATTATTGATCGTGGACTTGCAAAATAACGCAATAGCCATCATATTTAATGTGTTATTATGGTAGTTATCACATTCTTATTTCGTGAAGGATAAATAATCTGGCAAGCTATACAATGTGTCTGTACATGGTGTGGCGAAAATTAAGGGTTTGGTACAGACCATCAAATTGAACAAATTTCTCTTGCGGACCAACATCTTAATGGTGAAAAATCTGTCGTCCCATAGAAAACTTCAATACCTACTCGACCAAATGTAAGGGACAACTGATATTTTTTTCGCGATTACGATGTTGGTCCCCGGGAGAAAGTTATTCAGTTTGATGCTCTGTACCACACCCTTAATTTTCGCTACACCGTATACAGACACACTGTATATTTAAACTAGCTTCTGTCCGCGACTTCGTTCGCGTGGAAGTCGTAAGACACCACAATATAATAAAATAACAGCCACATTTTTATAAAAAACTGCCTCGTTGGTCGAGTGGTCGCAAGCGCTACTGTTGAGCATGAGGTACTGGGTTCGATACCCGCCCGGGTCAGGCAAAGTGTTATTGGGTTTTCATCTGGAATTTTTCAGTAACAGTCCAAAGTCTGGATTTGTGGCCGGTTAATGGCAATAAGGCCCCTATTACATGGGACGTTAACATCATCATCTGCCTAGCCTTTTCCCAACTATGTTGGGGTCAGCTTCCAGTCTTACCGGATACAGCTGAATACCAGTATTTTACATGAAGCGACTGCCTATCTGACCTCCACAACCTTAGTTACTGGGTAACACGATACCCCTTGGTAAGACTGGTTGTCAGACTTTCGAGCTTCTGACGACCCGTAACGACTGTCAAAGATCTACAAATGACAGCCGGGACCAACGGCTTAAAGTGCTTTCCGAGGCACGGAGGGGTCTTGGTGTGTAAAGATGGTCACTCATCCACGGACCAACCCAGTGGCGTGCCTAGGGTTTCAAAATAACGCAAGCCCAATAAAATTTTAACCGATTTCAAAAAAAGAAAGTTCAGTTTTCGACTGAGTATGTGTACCTACGTATGTATCATCGCAGTTTTCTCATAAACTACTGGTTAGGTACAATAAATTAAAAGTGAATTCATCCATCCATTTTAGTAAGGCATGCCATGGCTTTTGGGCTTATATGAAGGTACCGCCGCTGGACCAACCGCGGCAAGCGTACCTTAACCTGATCGATCGACCCATGCTGCAGCTATTACTTAGCCTTTAGAACCTATAGAACCTTTTTTTTTTTGTATGGTGGGAAATCATCAAATAACTTCTCCCGCTCCGGGCGCGCGGGAGGGTTTGTCAGACTCTTACTGACTAAAAACCCACCCGTATTCCTTCCTGGTGCCTGTGTTGCGGGGGCCTCGGTGACCCATAAGTACCATAAGTTCCCGCGACAGTACCTTCCCGCGACAGGGATAGAACCCTAAGTCTTTCTTAGTAAGATAATTGTCAGTAGCAGTCAGGAGTCTGGATTTGGTTTGGATTTTTGGTTTGTTTTGGTTTTCTTGTGTTTTACAATCATATCAGTTTTACATAATGCGCCATCAATGTTTGTTAGATAATTACAATTATGTAACACTTGCATGTCAAAACGTCAAACAAATAGTTTTCTGACAGCTGCGTGCACAGATTAATTTAGGCCGACGGCGCGTACGTCGTTTTCGTCGGTACGGAATGTTGCGACGTCTTCACGTCAACGCCGGCTATCGTTGAAAAGCAGGCAGCGCTGGGGCTCTGTCTCGCATAGAGTCGCAGCATTATGCAGAGCGTTGGCCGTTTTGCGTGGACGAGACGCATATTCTCCCCCAAATTGTTTCTTTTTTGTATTTGTGTTCCTTCTTTGCGTCATGTTTACCGCAAATAAACGTTTTTTCTTTCTATTTGTTACCTCGCTCCCTAAACCTTGTGACCTAAAAGTTTAAACATAACTGTCGAAATGTGGGTGAACCATATACTTGTTCAGGGAATAGGTACCGTGCAGGTGTAATGTTGTGTAATCCCTCCATAACAGGGATTCCCAAAGTGGTAGATATCGACCCCTTGGGGTCGGTTTCCCAGAGGTCGACATAAACGAAAACTGATTTTGGAGGTTGACGAGGTCTAAATATCGATCCCTATTAATTAACACAAGTTCTTGTTTGAAACCTTCAACATATATAAGTTATGTTACGTGTACCAACTTGTTATAAGAATGACTAATATTTTAGTAGGAAGTATCATTGTTGTACTTTAAAAAAACTCAACAAGTCGATAAGCATGCACAAGTTCGTACAAGATGAAAAAATTGGCTGTGGGGGTCTTTTTTTTTTTTGAGGGTTAAATCATCAAATAACTTCTCCCGCTCTGGGCGGAGCGGGAGGGTGTGTCAGACTCTTACTGACTAAAACCCACCCGTATTCCTTCCTGTTGCCTGTGTTGCGGGGGCCTCGGTGACCCATAAGTACCTTCCCACGTTCATAAGTAGTCTGAGGTATGAATACATTTTGGAAAACGGGTCTCTTGCCCAAAATAATTTGTGAATCTCTGCTCTATAAAAACATCATCACCACTTAGTCTTAACATTCACACAAGCGTTCAACTCCCACGCAAATCGTAAAATGATACGCGGCATATACGGCATTTAGAATATTCTCCTTGCAACAAACGTCTGTATAATACCATATTTTCAGCAATAAAGCCGTTAAAGGAGCACCTTGCGACCTAATTAAATATTTACGTGAAAAAAGGGCAGCGGGATTAAGATTGTATTCATTAATGAGAAGAGGGCACGGGTAAGGACCCGGACTACCCGGTTTTCTTCCCAAAAACCCTTTTGATAGAAATCAGTTGCGACATTGTTACTTTTAATCGCTTCGGACGTTAAAAAACTTCGGTACTTGTAGTTCGTAATTAAAAGTTTTTGAACTGTTGTTTTTCTTTCATTCTGTGAGGAACGGCGAAGTTGTTGGTGTATTGGTTTTTTTGGGGAGGAGTGTTGGTGGTTGTTTTAAAGGATGTGCAGAATTGAGTGACTTTATTAAGCTACAGCTTTTCATCGAACAATTTATTAATAGTTACATCGATCCTCTCTATCTTCTGCGTGTAAAACAGCAGCTATTTCAATTATTTCTACTTATGAAAATTAAAAGAAATGAAAAGATAATGAAATTATTTTTTTTTAAATTTCCATATTTATATCCAATTGAAAATTGTATACATAGATAACGTAATAAATATACAATATCACATTCACATTACACAAACAACGTCGAATACCCAGTTCGCTGCCAATGAAGCAGTAATCGGCGTGTGGTAAGACTGCCCCCTTATATCTAGGGGGGGTTATATCGTCAATACATCTTCCAAGCTTTTTTAACAATTATCATTCTCAGTCCAATGCACAAAATAATTCGGAACCGAAACTCTTAAAAATAATAATCAGCTCAGCCTACAATCAGTGCCACCAAATCACGTGGCTTATCTGTAGGGCTCTCGTCAGCACAGCCTTATCTCGACCGCAGCCCTATCTCGACCGCAGGCCACTTTTTAATTCCGACCCGAGAGTGCTCGTCTTATTTACATATCCGAGACTCCTCACCTCTAGGGGAAAAAATGGTGGGCTTTTATAAAAAAATGCCTTAATTTAAGTTTGTTTTTTTTATTATGCAAATGTGTTGTTTTTGGCTTTTGTCGTTTTTAATTATGCCATTATTGTTCGATGTCATATTTCGGCAAAAAACGAGAAATTTTAACAAGTTGCTCTGCGTTCAATTGAAATTGCGGAAAATCGCGTCTTGGAAATTTCTTACTCTTTTTCCCTTTGCCAGTATTGAAAAAAGAGTAAGAAATTTCCACGACGCAATGTTTCCTTTTCTGTCTTTTATATTTATTTATATTGTACCAGCTTAATACTACAGATCGCCTTACAGAACTGAATAAATAAATACAAAAATAAATAAAAAGTTTATTCAGGTAAAAAGGTAAAACACTAAATACAAAGTTACTTAAATCTACGAAAAATTCTACTGTGTTATGGGCCTGAATTAGGTCATCATGTGTTTCAGGCGAGGCAAGGTATAATATGTCTAAATAGTTACATAAATTATAAAAATCTAGCCATCAAAAAGGTGTAAATAGTATATTAAATCCTACTTGCTAGAATCGTAGAACCAATCCTAACTTGAATGAACATAAACTCCCTGCTTAACTTTAAGAATTCTCTGCTAACATAAAGAGGAGATATATCTCAGTGTCTTTAGACAACCCAAATACATCAGACTCTATGCAAAGACGTCAAAAACCGCCCCACCAAACTTTGACAATACAATTCTCTACTATAACCTAGTTTTACTTCCTAACTGGAACATAATGGTACCAGGGTAATAACACTAGAATTTCCTCCTCAATTTATATAAGAGTTCCTGTCGGCAAATAGTGAAGCTCACGAGAGTTCATTTATTATCCTTGACTTTCTTATTATGTAAAGATTTAACATAGTGCTCGCTTTAATGTTTCTATGAGCGCAGAGATTTAGGATTTACTTATGATTATTATGTAGAATTTTGTAGGATAAAGCGGATTTGGTTTGTTAAGGCGCTGACAAGACCCAATTGACCAAATTAGGCTTCTCTTAAGAAAGAAAATTGCCAAAACTGTATAGTTTGTGGTAGCGGAAAAAATATATGTTAATTTTGAACATATTTCCCAGAACTTGGTTGTCACCAAAACACGTTTTGAAAAAAAAATCTCGATACAAACTAACGTTAAACTAACCTCTTACCTTGAGTTCTAATCCAAAATATCTGTATTAAATATCAACATACATTACGTATTTAATTAATAACAAGTACGTCTTATTCTAATGCAGAACTTGGTTGTTTTTTATTTTCGATTACTCAACTCAATTCTGAGTAAATACATAATTACTTCATATTTTGCAATAAATTACAAGCGTTTTGTCGTCGCGCTTCTCTTTCTTTTCCATGCAATCTGACAGTGACCGCGGTTTAGGTGTTGTCAGCGTCTTAAGGTGTAGCGAATATGTGGGTTTAAAATGATTAATGAAGAAAGAGGTACGAACACTGATTTTGAAACTAAAGAATAGGTAAGGAAAATATGTGTCGGGATGGGGCCGATTGGATCTGGATTCATCACCGTTGAACCTTTTACTGGACGTAGATGCGTGTAGCGGGCGAGAAGAAAAAGTGTGAAGTTGATTATGGTTAAAGGCTAAGGCTAAATTTGAACTTGACAAAATTTATAAAACGAAACGTCGGACAGTTTCTAGGTACTTGATGTCTGTACGATATCCGATGCTCAAATTGCTCAAGAGAGCTGAGCGCGCTGTAGCGCTCTCGTCGACTCGCACGAACGTCAGGCTAGCCTCTGTCGAATGTTGACGACTGTTGACGAGATGAGATGGACATGATAAGTATCTCATGTCCATCTCTCATGGTATGTAAACTGAAACGTGTTAGGTTAAAATCAGAGTAACTTTAAATTCTATTTTTCACTTAAAGCTACAATATATGTAGGTACTCCTAGCTTCGTCCACTTAATAAAAATTCCCTTCCTCAGGCGAAATGAGGGCTATGCGTACTACGTTTTCTATCGGTTGGCTTCCGCTCCAATTTTTTGGCGAAACGAAATCCTGCCGGATGTGTTTTAAAGAAAACAGAACGATACGAAAATTATGCATAGCTACAAGCACGGCCTTATTTCTCACGATCTAAAAAAGGCTTTGACTTCCAACTTTGTTCCCTTTTTTTGACTGCCAGTGTAGATAATATGATCACAATCGTAGGAACTATGTTAGGTACAGTTAATTTTTGGACATTTTCAGAGTTAATGCTCATTTTCATCATCAAACCTTTTCCTTGGTGTTTTTATTTCTTCACATTCGTCTATTAGTCGTCATCGTCCCAGTGCATCTTACGGCCTATTTTGTCCGTACTTCTTAGCTAATAGCCCACTAAAATGCTAGTAAAATATATATAATATACTAGCTGCCCGCGACTTGTGTGCGATCCAGGGTGAAAAGTAGCCTATGGGGTTCTCTTAGGTCTACCCATGCGCCAAATTAAAAGAAAGCACTCATTTTCGCATTTATAATATCAGTTAGGAT
This sequence comes from Atethmia centrago, assembly GCA_905333075.3. Classification (NCBI taxonomy): domain Eukaryota; kingdom Metazoa; phylum Arthropoda; class Insecta; order Lepidoptera; family Noctuidae; genus Atethmia; species Atethmia centrago. Next base: position 20,949,090 of record HG995381.1, on the reverse strand, counting down.
AATATATATGGCTATACCTAAATACTTTATTTACGTTATATAAATAAGCTTCATCAAAGTCATCAAATACAATTTATTAACTATCAACATTAAAGTCAGCCACTCAATGGTTCGTATCGGCCGATAGACTCGTCGCGCACAAAACTGCGCGAGTTGAGCGCTCGAGCGCGGAGACTCGACTTAATTCAATTGAGCACGGGTTTATCATGTTCGGTTGGCGCCCAAATGGATTTCATGAGAGCATTTAAAAGCATCAGAGTGATAATTAACTTGTAACGCTAGTTAAATGTTGTTGGAACAAGCTGTATTTCATGTACCTAGAACATTTAGATTAGTTTCGAACAATCGTTTCTCACAGGATTCTTCTTTTCAAGTTTTGCTTTCAGTGCATTAGGTTATGGTGAGTCTATCAGTCAGACACGGGACTGTTTTATCTGAATGCATAGATAGGGATGCAAAGTTTTTAATTAAAGTATTTTGTGTAGAGTCCTGCTAAGTTAGGTTAGTATTATTTATTTGTTAAAACTTTATGCACAAGTAAAAAAAATACTGTGCAAAGGCGGACATTATGTGTAACATCTTTCCTCTCGCTTTCTGTGGGATTGATTTCGTGAAAAGGGACGGAAGTGTGTAACAGGAAGTGACAGCTAGAGCATGGAATAAGTAGGTAGGTAAGTACTTTTTAATAGCATGGAATTTGTGTACCTACTCATGATATGAGTAAGTACTAGATTGTAAGTAGAGGGGGTCGAAATTTTACCAGTGGGCGACCACTAGTAATGAATAATTATTCAAATAAATATTTTGCGACTAAGTATTTAGCTGTTCTAAGTATTGAGGGTATTTTCTGTCGCTGCTCAGTCAAGGTGAGATGTCAGAAGTTACACATCATATGCGACTACTGTAAGGCTTGCTCGTTTTTATTATATTTTCACACCACCTGCTCGAAAATTTTAAATTGTATGTCATGCAAACATAATCAAAAGTAATTAAAGCCCTAGGCTCTAGTCAGGCAATAATATTGTACTGAATTTCATTATGACATGCTGGTGCAGTGTGATTTGAATTTCGAACCTCTACAAAAAGTATGAAAACTTTTTCTCTTAAAGTTCAGCTCCACCAAAGAGCTCACTTCATAGGTTTTAGTTGCCGTCGATGAGAAAACATATTAAAATACGCAACTTAATAAGTTAAGATATTTATTTGCAAAAACATGTGTACACATACAATAATAAAAATATGCACGCGACCTCAAAAATTGACATTGACAATATGAAATCTTGACGAGGGGTGAGGCGAACGAGTTCGTGACTCGCGAGTACTCGTGAATCGCGAGTGAGTAGAGACTCGTGAGTCGTCGTCGTGCCCGCCCGCCTCGCTCCCTCGTACGTTCAGCTGAATTCGGCTCGGGGCACGAGTCGTGAGGTGAATACGCCGTTGACGATTCCTCGCCTCAAATGAGGGGCGCCTCGTGAGGACCTCACGAGGTAAAGGGAGGTCCTCCCTCAACCTCAAATAAAATTGATGAGTTACCCATCACTAGTTCAGACATGTTTGCCACACAATATGGCGTGCAAATATAAATGGATTATTAATAATTAATTTCAAGTCAATATCATTGTGTATATAATAGGTCTGTGTCCCAGCAGTGGGGACATTATAGGCCATTATGTAATGCCCCCACATTATGCAATATCATTAAATTAAAGTGAATTTAGCAAAAAATGCCAACAGTAAATAAAAGATAATTCACAAAAACATAAAAAATTAAAATCTCTTAAAATCAAAATAAATGCTTCAGTCATAATTTCGATAATATTATAGTATAACTAATTATTTTAGAATTTCATCAAGTAGTCAAATTATAATTATTTGAAACAATTTATGTAAATAATATTAAATATTTAAAATGTCAAAATTTATCTGTTAAAAAATCTGAGATACTTACTATAATAACATTTTTTACATAGCATTGTTTTTAATTTTTGCTTAAACAAATTAACATTATATCTTTTTAGGTCCTTTGGCAATTTATTAAAAACGACAGGTGCCATATGAAAAGTACTTTTGTTTGACGAACACAGCTACTACAAATATATACAGTGATGGCAATGATAAGATACTGTAATTTTTAAAGAAAGGTACATAACTCTCAGTAGATTTTAAACCGAACATAGCCCTAATGCACCGTTTCTGTGCCTTAAAGACAAGATCTTTGTTAGTGGAATTCCCCCAAAAAATTATGCCATATCTGAGGATAGACGCCACAAAAATCATTACAACAATAAAAAAACAATAGTTTTTAGGGTTCCGTACCCAAAGGGTAAAACGGGATCCTATTACTAAGACTCCACAGACTATCTCATGAACCGTGATAGTTAGACAGTTGAAATTTTCACAGATATTTATGTTGCCGCTTTAACAACAAATACTAAAAAACAGAATAAAATAAATATTTAAGGGGCTAAGGATATGATTTTTTGCCGTTTTTATTAGATAATGGTACGGAACCCTTCGTGCGCGAGCCCGACTCGCACTTGGCCGGTTTTTAGTCAAGTCCAAAATTATTGAATAATATGTATAACCACTGTTTCTACATTACCTGTGGCGGTAATTGCAACATGTCATCTCAACAGCTGATCGGTTGCTGTGGCGCTAAACCCACACACGTTAGATCATTCGTTACAATTTTGGATTTGGGCGTCATATTTATGATATTATTTATTGTATTTGATTTTTTGAAATTGCATGATATTTAGATAAAATTGTATGTGAAACTACACATAACTAGGTTTTCTCCGGTTATTTAACTAAAGTTTCATAAACTACTAATTCGAAAATGATATTGGTTACTATTTCCTCGCAGTAGGTGCGAAAAGTAGAGTATTCTCCTCGGGGATATAGGTGTCTTCCTCTTGTGCGAGCTTGAATCCCTCGTTACACTCAGTATTCTTGTTTTTTCCCTCGATTCGCTCAGCAGTTAACTCAATGCTTCCTCGTTGCTTCGGTGCGTTCGGGATTCAATATAGCGCCCGTGGCCTAAAACAATGCTTTATCCCCTAGTGAATAATCTACTTTCATATTCTTCTTCGTGAGCAACTATTGATTGCTCAACATAGGCAACATTTTACGACCCCCTAATAAGCTTACATTTATTAGCAGAGCAATATTTATGTATTTGGTGAATACCCCTCATTACTGAAACTAAGAACATAAATCACGCGGCTCTCTCGATAAAGTGATGCGTGGTGTAGGGTACAAACTATCATCGGGAGTGATCGTGGGACCAAAACATTTTGTTACACTGGGGGCAACCACGGCCTCTTATAGCAGTATTATTTTAATATTGCTTCACTGGGAAGAGATGGAGCTATACCTCCTGTATAGCTTCATCTCATTCTCACACTGATGTAATATTAAAATAATACTGCTAAAAAAGGCCGTGGTTGCCCCCTAGGTCTGTAATGCTTTGAAAATGTGCGTTGTTAGTTAGAAACGCATTTGAGAATAAATATATACCTAAATCTATTTCGGAACTTTCATTTAACCTAGATTTTTCATAAAATATTGAGAAAATTGAAGCTGCTCTTGTACTGCTAAAAATATTCTTGTTGTATAGCTTTATTTGCCGTGTCACTGGTGTTACCAGCGACTACGCAAAAGTTAAGTATCCTCATCTATTTTCGTACTTTAGTAGAGTGGACATTCTTACCCTGGCCAAATGTACCAAGTCCCCTTTTAAAATACGTCAGCTCTTCACTTGCACCACACCTCACCAAGCTCAATAAAATAGGCGGGCATCGTTAGCTGAGATACTTATCTACATGGAAACGCACCGCACGAGTGTGAGCCTGCATAATGTTCCTCATGAGTACCCGGGTTTATGGGCGGACATCAATGGGTGTTGAGAACTCTATACATTAATTATCACACTACACCTTTCGAAATAAAGTTTGATGATTAAAAGACGATTCAGTCAAAATCAAATCAAAAGTCATTTATTCAAACTAGGCTGAAAATCAGCACTTTTCGTACGTAAACATTATATAAGACAGTCCCCCAAAACGCCCGCCCTTCACCGCTTTCTAGTGCTTTAGCTGGGAAGAAGAAGTGGCGCAACAAACTCCCCAGCAGCACAGCTGTCTGTTCAGCAGTATCATAACTATTTAAACAGAGGCTGTGGTGAAGATTGACGTCAGAAAATGAATTCTGGGAGGTCATACCTCACCCTCTGCTTTCTCATTTATGGATGCTTACATATTTTTTGTACACCAAATAGATAGTGATGCTTTTCAAAATATTTCTACGCTGAGTTTCAAATATTCAAACGAGACGAGACGAGACGATAGTTTTAATCAGTAGATTGGAAGTATTGTTATTGTGTCATAAAATAGATCCTATACAGGGTCAAATTATATTAGCTAGCGTAACTCCGCAAGTGTGAGGGGTATCGATATTTAAACATGACGAAAAAAAAGAATTGATTTGATGTTCTTTTTTCGGGGCCAACCGCTTGTAGATTAGTTACTTTTTTTTTGGATGTGAAATCATTAAACAACTTCTCCCGCTCTGGGCGGAGCGGGAGGGTGTGTCAGACTCTTACTCACTAAAACCCACCCGTATTCCTTCCTGTTGCCTGTGTTGCCAGGGGCCTCGGTGACCCTTTACCTTCCCGCGACCCCGGCAGGCATCGGACCTAGTGGACACCTACTTTACTTTACTGTAGTTTAGTTACTTGAAGTATGGGTTGAAAAAAAACTTTTTTTTTTGTTTTATCGTGGTCAGATTACGTCTGTGAAGTTTACACAAAAAAAGCTGATTAAAAAAAGACTGAGTAAATAAATCCCTTCGGTTATTGACCCAAAAAACTCATTTATTTTGTTTTGTTTTGTCATGTTTAGATATCGGTCAGCCGTCACGTCTGCGGAGTTTTGCTAGCTAGTTTATTTTGACCCTGTATGATTTTCATTTAATCGTATGTATTTTAATGCTTCCTTCATGTGTATTTCCAAGCTATTTCTCTATACATGGTCTGTAAAATTTAACGATACCATTAGGAGATGCCGCGGTTTCGATTGCAGCTGCGTTCTAATATCACGTTTGTTTGAAGGCATGCATGTGCTGCTTGTGTGCAGTAATTTGTGCCAAATGTTCATAATTATCTTCGTTTACATTCGAATTTGGAAACTATGCATCAGAAAATATTTTAAATCTTAGAAAAGTTGTAGCCCTGTTTAAGCTACGAATAACGATACTATTTTGTTATCCAAAAGTCTAATGTCATAAATACCACTTGACATTATAGGACACCTATTAAACCCATGGGATATAATAAAGCCTTTTCTTACTCAACACAACACCGCAAAACCGTCACCCCACATGTAGATGAGATCCTCTAATTTAATTTCCCCTGTCTCCAGACCTGTTTGTTAGTTTTAAGAACTTTCAGCATTTGTTGCTACGTTTCCATTGTTTTCAGTGACAAAAGTGGTTGTAAAATAGGTTTTTGCGAGAACACGTCCCTGCTCCAAATAGTTCACATACGGCATTCTCGGCGTTTCAGCCCTGTCCAGTTTTTCCACCTTTTTATAAGGTTTTTTATCCATTTTCAACGATCCTTGTTTCCACCGGATTTCCTGTGTTGTTTGTTTCAGTTAGTGCCAACATTGGCGTAGTAGATGAACTTTTTTTTAACGTATATTCATTCGGTTTTGCGGTCTTTTAGAGCGTGGAATTGAAATCGTATGGGGTTTTTGTTGAGGGATATGTGTTTGTTGAGTTTTGAGATTGCAGTCGATGGTGGTAGGCGGATTACCAGCTTACATTTTTGATGTGCATTGATTAACTTTTCTACGTTTGTCTTAAAAATCGCGTTACAAAATTCAACTTTTCATCCGGATAGAAAATAGGTAATCTGCCTTAAAAATAGCAGAGTCAGCTTTGGTGTTAAGATGTCGTCAAAAGACAGAATTTTGATGATTTTATAACGTAGTAAGAAATTTAACGGAAAAGACGGTATTGGGCAGGATCACGCTTAACATAATTTTCCTTATGTACAGAAAATCTAAATAAATAACGTTTCTTTGACTGTAATAGGACTTTCTCAGTAGCGTGCTACATAACATTATATTCAGATCGGATGGTTAGGTTCATAACCTTTCCGATTGGTTTGAAGCCATTGTTAAAATCGAGTAAATGTCACGAAATACATGGTTTTATTAGAATAACCGATCGTTCAATGACCTCAAAGGGTCTTGGTGGAGCAAAAGTATTATATTGCGTGGGATCGATAATATCTTTGTTCTTTTTAACTTATCTCTAAGTATTTGGTTATGTTTAAATGTCATTATTATATGTGTATATGTGTGTATGTATATACATAAAAACACACACGTAAACATAAGTAATAATAATACACAACAACAACAACAACAATTAACATTAACATTGAACACCATACACGTACGTCGTTTGATGTGTTATTCCGAATTAATAGTATATTCATGTACCAATGTACCTCATTCAAATTGTCTCCCTTTGTGTTCGTGTTAGGGCCTCAGAGTAAAAAACAAAGAATACTAAAACTAAATGATAAATGATAAATTATTTATTTTCTAGTACTACTTCTTTACTCCTTTACTTACTTACTACACCTTGCTTGCTACGTCTTGCTTTCCTTTACTTTACTTTACTTTTCTTCTTTTTCTTTCTTTTTTTTCTTTCTTTTTTTCTACAATTTTTTTCTACTTTTTTTTACTAGTTAATTCAATTAAAAATTCAAAGATAATAAAACTGTGAGCACCGGCACCCTAATTGCGTAACACATTATCAATCACAATCTGAATGATTCAGAAGTATATTGCTAATCCATTGCTTCATATGTTCGAAAAATTTGTTTGGTCAACAACTTAAATAATGCAATGAATGTTAGTCTCTTTTTATTAGGCTTACGGGTACCTAATTCTCTGGAAAGTCAAAGTCAAATCATTAATTTCAAATAGGCACCTTTGAACGTCAAGCGGATCAGACACAGCGAAGATAATATAATATTATATTATAGTGCATAAGGCGCAGATACGTGATTTGTTTTTTTTTTTAAATAACATAGCTGCGCAATGTAATAATACTTATACTTTATACAAACATGCATCGTATTAAACCTTTTTAAAAGTCCTTTTTTTATGCCCACTTTCATTTTTAAGGCGCAGATACATGATTTTAGTGACTTTTAAATCTGTTATTACGCCTTCATATAATGTAAATAAATTATGCAAAAAAAATAGTTAAACTAGAACGCATAAATGCCAATTCTTTAAGTGAATATTTAAATACTGTAGTAAAATACTTTATGAAATAAATTCAGGAATGAATAAGCAAACCCAAAGCATAAGAAACGATATTACGTTCAAACTACTTAAGATATTTTCATGTTTTTTTTTTGTATGAACAGACTATTTTATCGTCTATAATTTTATCTGTGAGTTTTCTCAATTATTCATGTTCTCGTTACTAACAATAAATATTCCCTATGAAACCGAACGGTCGCGCGGCGTGAGCGCAACGCACGTTTATATGGCCAAGGTCAACGGCGATTACCCGACCCTTAATATAAAAATATAATTATCTTAGTCGACCACACACAGTTAAGATACGATAATATATCGCGAGAGCGTCATTCTACTGGACGCCGTTTTAAGAATCACTCGTGTTGGAGGTATAGGATTTCCGTACAATGAGAGGTCAGCTTATACTGGAAATATATAGCTTGATATGTAGCCGTGTTCAGTTTGTGCAATGAGAGGTCAGCTTATACTGGAAATATATAGCTTGATATGTAGCCGTGTTCAGTTTGTGCAATGAAAAAAATAAAAAACATACTATTGCTAGACCTACTGGAGAACTCATCTGGGGCAGATTGGGACAGTGGATTCGACATTCATCTTGCATCTAGAAATAAAAATCGTAAAATCTTGGTAGAAAACCGCACAAACAGCACGGTGAATTTAAACTTTACCTAGATCTCTCCGAAAATAAATTTCCCGCTTATTTACGAAACCCAAGTACAAAATTTGATGAACTCACAATTTAATTAAAAACAAGACGAGGTCTTGTTGTGCTTGTACTGTTTTTTTTTCTATTAGAAGTGTTAGTATTTAGCAATGTTTTGTATTTTATTTACTAAGTACCTACTAACAAAATAAATAAAATATCTAACGCTTTACAATAAAGGTTCCCGCAGTCTGGGGCGATATCGCGGGCGCGACAGGCAGTAATATGCTTGTCGCGCCAGCGATATCGCCCCAGACTGCGGGAGCCATAAAGGTTACTCAAAATCGTTGTTTTTTGTTTACTTTCTACGCGAGTATTAGAATATTCTGTTGTTTATCTTAATATAACTTAACTGCGTCGTTGGTCTAGTGGTTGCAAGCGCTACTGCTGGTGAGGTCCTGGGTTTGATTCCCAGGTCGGGAAAAGTCTTGTGCCCGGTTGATGACAATAGGCTCGCCCCCTATTACATGGGACTTAAAACATAACTGGCGAAATGTGGGTGTACAACAGGTACACCTCTGCCCAACCCTTCGGTGAAACAAGGCGTGATATTATTTTATCTTATCATCAATATCACCAACTATGTTACTGCATATTTCATTATATTACAATGTCTTCGGTATGTTAATATAATTTTCGTAAAACCGACCGGTAATTTAGGATACTTTAATAGAAAAAGTATTGTATAATATAAAATATATAATAAAGTGTACTTTAATATAAAAAATACAGTATGTGGTGGTCCATTAAATCATACGGTGAGTGATATGTCGAATACATATTTTATATTATATTCATAGTAAGTGGGACGTTTTAAAATTGACAAAAAATGGAATTGATTCTAGTTGCCCCTTCTAATAGGTAATTTCTTATGGAGAAGAATAGACAAGAAACTCCATAGTTAATCTTAAAATGTTTTGTAATGCTTTGTATACATTAATTATTGAATTATATGTGAAGACATACGGTCTAGAATAAAATTACTATACCACAATAGGTCTGAATTAATCAGTTTTGACACACTTATAAGTGTAGGCGTAGGATCAGATTCGTTCCATTTTAGGAGTTCTATGAGTTCCTACTCATAGAACTCCTCCGGCTGAAATACTGCCACATAGATTGCACCAGTCCTCTTGTGCAAACTTAGTGGTAGTATTTCAACCGCCATCAATTTCTGTTCTGACGTTAGAACAGTAAACAATAGATGTTCTATTGTGATTGTGTCTGCTTTATGGTATTCAATGGCTTAAGGTGTCGTAAGGCGTTGTTTGGTATGGACTATAATATTTAAATGTTTGTTCTTTTTAATATTAGTAAATACAGGCTGTTATGTTAAAGCCTTAGAATATAGAAAGAACCAGAATCCGCTTTCAACTGTCATTGCAAGCCGCACGCTGTGTCCAAAATCAAGACAAGCGTCCCGCGCCCGTCTCACTTCCCACCCGCGTAATGTTGCTAGCTCGGACATTATGAATTATAAAATTACAATTGGTCTTTTCATAGATACATAATTTCATACACCCGCCCCCTCTAGAAATCCTAATAGTCTACCATAGTACCTATTACGAATGTTATGCAATTCTAACAAAATCATATATTTATACATACGGGTTGCATTGATAACCTTTCTTTTTCATGTCGGGTTTTTTTTAAGTTGTTATTAACTTAACACTACAACGAATAAATGCCCTGATTAGGTAATAAAAAGAAGGGAAAATCAAAACTCTTATATTGGCAATAATATCAAGATGGATGCATTATTCTCTATGACAATTACAAACTGAACAATTTATTCAGTAATTAAATAAGACGATAATTGAATGCGCTATTTACACGTGAAATGTGATCTCATCCTGTTTATTTTTTAGACCCGCTGCATTTTAACAGGTATGAACGACACAAGACCGCATAATTAAATAAAATTGCGCACCGGTAAAACACGTTACGCGATACGACGTTCACAGAGTAACTGATCGGCTGCGCGTCAAACTACTCTATTTAGGAGTAGTTTTTGACGCTTCAGTATTAGGCGTGTTCGCGGCTTCTGGTTCTTTCTATATTCTAAGGTTAAAGCTGCATCCGGCTAGACTTGAAGCCGACCCCAGCATAGTTGGGAAAAGGCTAGGCAGATGATGATAGGGTGTTAAGTTAAACGCGGCTCATACGGGACATATTTAAGGAAGTGTAAAGGCTCCCGCAGACAGGCGCGAAATGACAATAGTAGCACAATTTCTATGAAAACTTCATGGAAAGTATCGTGCTGCTTGTCGCGGCTGCGATATTGCCAGTCTGCACGAGCCTTAATGCTCGGGATCGACTTAGACATATGAAAACATCTGCAGTTCAATACGTACGCGATCAAAATAAAGGGAACAACTGTTTTCTTTTTTTAATAAAAATATGATCTAAGTCATTGGCTAGGCTGCTAGGGGTGATATATAGAAAAGTCATCGACCTTATGGTTTTAACCGACTCCAGAAAAACTCTAGGTTATGCATGATTAAATGTAATTTATTAACGCCGATTTTGGTGTGTAATGCAGTGTGTTTTATCCCATCTTATTTGATTATGCATCACAAGAACACTGAGAACAATAAATAAAAGTACAGGCTGAGTTTTACCTACCTACCTTCATGAAGATTACTCAAAATATACCGTTTTAATAAAGATACAGAAATTCCCTTCAGGCAGTTTGGAGAATGTGAAGGTATACTTGGTAGGTAGGTATAACTGTAATTTATGACTTATGCCGTCTAGACTTAGCCATAAAATATGGAAAGGTTATCGTTGAAGCATGGTGGCTTTGGGATTTCTAAGATATTGTTTTTAAAATAAATGGAAACAGTTTTACCGAACAGGAATTTTACGTGACCTCGAGGTATTAAGAATTTTTGGTTTTTATTAGACTGAAAGGCTTTTATTTTTTTTTTTTTTGAGGTTCGGAAATCATCAAATAACTTCTCCCGCTCTGGGCGGAGCGGGAGGGTGTGTCAGACTCTTACTGACTAAAACCCACCCGTATTCCTTCCTGTTGCCTGTGTTGCGGGGGCCTCGGTGACCCATAAGTACCTTCCCGCGACCCCGGCAGGGGAGACTGAAAGGCTAAATGAGATTTCTTGTGGTTATTACTTTTAAAAAAACAAGTAGTTTAACCACTAAACCAGCCATACTCAAAGTGTGCTCCGCGAAGCCCTAGGGCTCCGCAAAGCCTTTGAGGGAATTCCGAAAAAAATACCTACTGGTCAATATGAAAACAAAAAAAAAAATCTAAAGGGGTACTACTCGTATATTTTATTTTAGTCTGAAACCTGAGTAATTATTATATCTATCTAAATATTCCAACTTAAATTTTAAAAATACAAATTTGAATGTCAAGTAATATGGTTATGATTGATTTATGTTTATTTATTTTAGGGCTCCGTCAAATATTTCGTTTTCCAAAAGGGTACCGTCGCCAAAAAGAGTTTGAGAACCACTGCACTATTTAGCAAAATAGCTATAAAAAAAAAATAGCAGCAATATTTAGTAAATATGAATAATAAGGTAAATATTTTAATAAGGTCCATACTCTTATTATTATTATGTTAAAAATATTATTATTATTATATTGCCGTGCCATAACCGGGTTGCATCTTGGAACTTACTTACATTGTAGCAACTAAATGTACACATGAATGCAATAAAGAATTTGAATTTGAAACTAACTACATCATCACCATCATTCTCCTGCCCTCAGCCCAATTTATTTGGGGTGACCGCAACATGTCCCTTTCTTCCATACTTCTCTATTAGTTGTCATCTTGATAGTCACTCTTTTTTTAGCCAAATCACACAGTCCAAAAAAAAACTACCTACATATATTGCAAATAATTTTACATGATAAGCCTCGTATTTTTTACCCAATTCCATGAACATCATAGTGATACATATATCAACCGGTTATTAAAACCAGCCAAATACAATCACCTGTCATCATCAGCGTCCCGCAAACGACTGTATGTTATGGTCACGATGACACCGACGTGTATTCCACGTCGCAATGCTGCTGTCGCCATAAATCTGTTACAAACTGCGGACAGACCAACTGACGGCGCCATGTTTAATTTGTGGTTCAATGTGTGTTTGTTTACTCATTACTCTGTTACTGATATTCCCAGTGGAAGAAATAGAGCTAGTATCTACACTTAATGTTTATCTACTATCAATACATATTTCTCTAGTAGCTGTGCCCGCGGCTTCACTAACCTGACTGTATATTCTATTGGCATTATTTGTAATGGGAACGTCATAGTATACTCATTCGTAAGTAACTCCATCATTGACGAATGGTTGACCAATGAGCAGTTCTGTAACTGACTCGAGTAAATGACAGATATTGTCTGTCATTGTCATAGAGCGTAAACCATTGAAGAGAAAATTGTGGAACATGTGTTCTGAAGACGGTGTAGAGGTGCACTCACGATATCCCACACACGAATGAGCAGGTAGCGAACGCGGTAGAAGTTGATTTTTACACTTACGATAATAAGGTACTGTCGCCAACACATAATGTTACCACAAACTGTCATATATTCTCATTCGATTTTGCACTTAACCATCAACATTTTAAGGTTTAAAATCATTTGGAGAAACTTGACACTGCGACTGTACAAAGTCCCAGTTTGCTGTTCAGTAATCACATAGTTTCCAGCAATAAAGCTGTCTTATCAAAGTCCATTCCAATCATGCTCCTGCTCGTGCAAATCCGATCCGAAGTCACGGCTCAACTTTAACGAGCTCAAGTTAATCCAACTTATCGAATTCAATGTCAACACTCCGATTCGATTTCTGTACATAGTTCGAATAGGTTTTACCTTCTTAGTTATAGATATTCGCACCGCATTGCAAGAACTCACCTAAACTATTGGCTGAGTAATAAATCTGACGTCTTCCATATTGTTTTACTTTGTACCCTCTGGTTCAAAGATTCCGGGCCAGACATTCCGAATTCTGATGTCGAACTTTGCACGACTAAAGCCGGGTGCGAATTGTTGGAAAGTCCTGTGAAATGCGGAACGCATGGAGTTTCTACTGCTGAGTAAAGTGACGGAAGTGCTCCCTATAAGGATTTAGGATAGCCGCAATAATGGTTGACAGGTTGATGTATTCAATTAATAGTTTGTTTATCTTGTGCCTAGGCCTATTATTGTTAATGACGTGATTTGCTTATTACGAGGTTTGAGCAAACAGGTTGTCTAATTTACTTAATAGGGCAGATTTTTTAAGGGAAGCAAACTACAACAACGTTTGTTATTTTTCTAGTGTTCTTTTTCACAATTAATTAGATCTTGTGTAGCGGATATGTAAGTCATAAAATGTGTGTTCTCAAGAAGAATATCACATGACATATTTACTACAGTCATTTTATGCTACTCGTTGTGTGTTCCGCAATTCTCACATTTTTCCCGTCTCCTCTCTACTTGGTTACTGGCGTCAAAAGGTGCATAGGGTGGCGCGCTCTAAATGAGAAATTCCTCAAGTACGTGCACCGTACGGGTAGCGGCAATAGGGTTGTCCACCACGTAGCTACTAAACATCGATATTCGATAACTCTTCATGCAAGTTATCGATACTTTAGCATTAAGTTCAAAAACGAGCAGTTAAATCGGTTCGGTAATCTTAAAAATGTTTGCTAAACATGAAACCTCGCTTCATCATATTTATTTTTTGTAGGAAAAGCATCGCAAATAGTATCGAATCGAAAACAGTAGCATAGACAATAAATTCTATCGATATCGATCATTTAAATTCGGTTGACATCCCTACCGGGTTCCAAAGGAGCCGAAAGAGGCTATTTGGTGTGCGTATTAATTCGAGCTTCATAATACGGAGTTTATTAAAGAGACTCGAATTTTTCGCGTACTTTTCACCCTATACAGGGTCGGAAGTTAATTTGTTCCAAGATGGCGGCCGCGAAATGTAATAAGTAGCCTTTTTATGACCGCCTCTTGAAAGTGTCTCCAGGAATTTTCGGCATATTGAAATTTATATTGGCTGTATATGGTAACATTTTGTACCTCCTTCGAAGTTATAATTAATTATATTGCGTTGTATGGTTTTGATAAGGGACAAAGTTGTCAAATGTTTGTGATTTAAAAGCCTTATAGCTGTAGTTTATAATCAGTTTGTTATTGTATCCACTTAAGAATTTGTTCCTGGAAACTACTCTTTCTCAAATCTTTATAATAAACTCTCGAATTATTAAGCCCATAAATAGAACTTAACATAAATTCTAGTATCAATCGTTGGAAAATAATTTGTCGAAAATGGACTAAAACAATATTCATAGTACAACAGTTCAACAAATATACCCATAACTCTTAACCCAATATTACAATCATAGATCCCACACAATCAATTAACTCAGCCTATAACAGTCCACTGCTGGACATAGGCCTCTCCCAGGCTGCGCCACAACACCCTGTCCTCCGCCTTCCTACACAATATTGCTCCACAATACAGGGTGTATCTCAACCTCCTCTTTAATATCGACTGCGAAGCGAATAGCCCGCGGTATTAGAGCTATCTAGCTTACTCCTTCCATTTCTGTTGTACTTCACGAGGCAAGTCAGTTCATTATTTACCCGTTATTGGTCACTATCTGCTGTTCACATCACGTTTGTGCATAACATCGGCGGTAGATGTAATTTTAGTCAATATTATGTTCTACGGGTTGTAGCTGAAGGCTGCGGTTATATAGGTGTTGCTTTCTATATACTCGTAAGATTCGATTGTAGGTCGTATAAAAGTCGCATAAAACACCTAAAAAAAAAACAAACACCTAAAAAGTCGTATAAAATATTTTAGTGGAACTTACGTTTCCACGTTCCACTAAAGGATTTTATACGACTTTTTAGGTGTTTTCATAAAATGGCTTACTCCTTCCATTTTATTGTACTACACAAGGCAAGTCTGTTCATAATTTGCCCGTTATTGGTCACTATATGCTGTTCACCTCTGCCCAACCCTTCGGGGAAACAAGCCGTGATGTTATGTTATGTTTATATGCTGTTAACATCACGTTTATTTAAAACATGGCCGACAAATTGTAATTTTGTTAAACAGTTCGGTTGTAATGTTATGTTCTATGGGTTAAAGCTTAAGGCTTTTTTTGTTTGTTTTTTTTTTTTTTTGAGTGTGGGAAATCATCTAATAACTTCTCCCGCTCTGAGCGGAGCAGGAGGGAGTGTCAGACTCTTACTGACTAAAACCCACCCGTATTCCTTCCTGTTGCCTGTGTTGCGGGGGCCTCGGTGACCCATAAGTACCTTCCCGCGACCCCGGCAGGAAAGCTTAAGGCTAGGACTATCTATAGGAATCGGATAGAATTGATACGTAGGTTTCGTTATATTTAAGGATTTTCCCCTTCATTGATAAATGTTGTTTAAAGATAAGAGACATTTAAACGTCAAAAATGTATTGATAAACAGTCGCTAATCATTAGGTACTTAACACGTTGCGGGACGCACTGCAATAGCAGTAGATTTTTAGAAGTTGAAAAACGACAGTACGGGCACCGCCGTACAATTTTAATATTTAATAATTATAAGACAGTATATCATAATTATATGATTAATCATAATTATATAACAGTACGGCTATAACCGGCTTACGGCTATGAAAGTACTGTCGTCGTGTTATTATTCTTTAGTATTGCTCTAGGGCAGTACGGATATAGCAGTCGTCGTAACTTGTATGGGCAATTTTACTGCCATATCGCATAATTTGAAAAAGTCAGTACCGTCCCGCAATGTGATAAGTTTAAGCAAAAATTATAAATAAACCCTATAATGTTATTTTAATAGGAGTTTTAATTTAAAATTTTATGGTGATAGGATCGTTTTGCTTAAGAGATCAGATATGGTGCGCGCGCTGTTGTAGTATAAAATACGGAATTCTACTATTAAAACTTTTAGTGCACGTTGACTGGAAGCTATAATTTTTTTCTAGTTCTAGCCTTTGCCATTATCGAAAAGGATTCCTTACAAACCAGGTGCAGATGTAGTTGCAACAAACGAGTTTTGGAAACAAAGTTCCTTATCACACGTTAAATGATAAATGATTTTTATTTCTGTTAGAAGGTTGTACAAACACTTTTACACGTCGATCATATTTTTTAAATAAATCTAGATGAGGTCGGCGTTTCCTATCTGACTACACTGAGAAGAAAGGCCGAACAAACTCAGAGGTCACAGTCTCTTTTAAAGGCCAGACATAATCTTGATCAGATCATGTGAAGGCCATGTAGATTGGTGTCTGAAATGGTCCTTTTGAGGAAAGAACCACACAGATTGAGTTGACCTGTCCAGTCAGTGCACGTTATTCTGTCACTTAGCGAAAAGTGAAGTCAAAAGTGTCAAAATGTTACACTTTTTTTCGGTCTAGCTCTCATTCTCCAAGTGTGCAAAAGCGAAATAAATTTGTTCTAACCAGCACCCTTTTTTTTGGGTGGGAAATTATCTAACAACTTCTCCCGCCTCTGGGTGGAGCGGAAGGGCGTGTCAGACTCTTACTAACTAAAAGCCACCCGTGTTCCTTCCGTTGCCTTTGTGTTGCCAGAGGCCACGGTATCCCTTTCGGACTTTCTCGCGACCCCGGCCAACCGGCACGCTAATTGCGTAATACACTATCAATCATAATCTGGATAATTTTGAAGTATATGACTAATCCATTGCTTCATAAGTTCGAAAAACTTATAACGCAATGAATGTTGTTCAACTGTCAAATTTAAACCCATTGCTTCTGGCAGTGTGTTACGCAATTATCCCGAGGGTGTTCAACGATACGTTTCGACTGTTTTTTTATTATTATTTTGGCGGTATAAACAATAATGTCAAAGGAGAGCCATTTAAGACGCTGACAACACCTAAACCGCGGTCACTGTCAGATTGCATAGAAAAGAAAGAGAAGCGCGATGACACAAAGCTTGTAATTTATTGCAAAATATGAAGCAATTATCTATTTACTCAAAATAGAGTTGAGTAAACGAAAATAAAAAACAACTAAGTTCTGCATTCAAATAAGACGTTCTTTTTATTAATTAAATACGTAACGTATGTTGATATTTAATACAGATATTTTGGATTAGAACTCAAGGTAAGAGGTTAGTTTAACGTTAGTTTGTATCGAGATGTTTGTTTAAAACGTGTTTTGGTAACAACCAAGTTCTGGCAAATATGTTCAAAATTAACATATATTTTTTTCGTTACCACAAACTATACAGATTTGACAATTGTTTGTCTTAAGAGAAGCCAATTTTGGTCAATTGGGTATTGTCAGCGCCTTAATAAGACACTACATACTACTTAAACCATATCTAAGTTTGATATTAACTAAGCAAGTTGGTTGCTGCAATTCCAAGTTAAGACAATAACCTAACCATGCACAAACTAATTAAAGCTAAATCAATCAGTTTGACAACATATTGGCTGTAGATTCGCCATCAATGTCTGGTAAATCACGTTTGGTTTGGCCCAATATCTCAATACATCGAACATTGGCGGCCAATTTCACAAAATATCGCACGTTGGGCCAACGTTGGCAGCCGTCGAGGCGGATAAACTAATGGATATCGTCACGCCAATGGGTCGTCCGTCTTGTGACCGATAACGACACGACATGTCGTGAGTGCTTGATTCCGTGACGGACAGCGGTGGACAACTGGACATTGTTCTGTTATATGAATATGGTATCTAAATGTGTTTTAGGAGTAGTGATGTGTCATTAAAAATGTAGATCTGCAGATACGGATCCGGATACGGATCATTGGTCAATATGCGCGGATACGGATACGGATCTTAACTTTCTTATTAGAATAATCATTTAATTACCATTTAAATATTACAAAGATTTAAGCTTTGTTATAAAATTGATCTCATAACTTTCTATAATAAATGTTACAAAGATTTAAACTCAATTGATCTCATTATAAATATATTTAAATTAATATTTTATAATAACTTCCTTTAATATAGTAGTTAGTGTTTAAATAAATATTAGATAGTTGATTTAGTTCCTTTAAGTTACGTACTATTGGTGTTAACTTACTACGATAAATGTTTGCAATATAAAGATGTCAAATATTTGATTTTTAGAAATAAAACATAATTTGATTGAAATTTAATAGTATTTTATTGCTACGTAATCGCCTACGTATAGAATTGAATCTGTGTATTAAAAAATAATAAGGTAAAAGATACGTCAACAATATAACGGATAGGGGTACGGATCATTTTTCTCCCGCGGATATCCGCGGATACGGATACGGATATCCGGAACATCACTATTTAGGAGTAACGGTTTTACGGTACTAGTAGTTCATTAGCAAAAGTTGAAGGCTTTTTTAACCCTTTCAACGCCTAGGTTTAAAAGAAAACAAATATCGAAAATCAAATTACAATGTTTAAATATTTCTCTCAAAATTAAGTATTTTCAAGTGATAAATTACTGAATTTTTAATACGATGTCAAAAGGTCTTCGTGAACTTCGCCGAAGTAATTAATAACTTAAGAATATTTGACAGCCCAAAATTAACTTTCTTAATTAGAATATTTTTCGTACAAATGTTTTATTGACAAAGGTATTCTGCAAACTAGAGTCGGATACACATTTTGCTGAATATTTCAAACTTTTGGATCTCTATAAATACAGGATGTTTGAATATGAGGCCCAAAAGTGTAAAAGTTACGTTATCTCTATCTACGGAACCAATTGCTTGTTTAAAACTTTGTCTATTAATTTCCAGTTTTAAGTTCCAGTTTCATGGACTGTTTAAATGAGTTGTTCGGATCTCGGAACCGACTGTGAGAATCTCTCGATCGAGGTTTTCACTTGGTACGTGTCTGGACCGGTCTTAGACACCTTATATTGGATTGTGGAGCGTTTAGAACGAGACGAGTAACTTGCGGTTTTTGTTGACCAAGTTAAGACGCTAACAACAGCTAAACCGTGGTCATTGTTAGACTGCATAGAAAAGAAAGAGAAGCGCGATAACACAACGCTTTTTATTTATTGTAAAATATGAAGCAATTATCTATTTACTCAAAATTGAGTTGAGTAATCGAAAATAAAAAACAACCAAGTTTTGCATTTAAATAAGACGTTCTTGTTATTAACTAAACAGGTAACGTAAGTTGATATTTAATATAGATAATTTGGATTGGAACTCAAGATAAAAGGTTAGTTTACCGATAATTTGTGTCGAGATATTTTTTTCCTAACATGTTTTGGTGACAACCAAGTTCTAAGAAATATGTTCAAAATAAACATATATTTTTTCCGCTACCACAAACTATACAGCTTTGGCAATTTTTTTTCTTAAGACAATCCTACTTTGGTCCTTTGCTTCTTGTGAGCGCCTTAAGTTTAAGATTGGAATAGTTTTTGTAGAATTTCGACGTGAGGAGATTGCTTTATTGAATTTTCGGTAATGTTGTATTTAACCGCTGAATTCCATCACAAATGTAGTTAACTAAATCTGTTTGTCGCTATCAATTTGGTCCTTTGTTATCAATAACATCGTTACATCTCAGGCTACGAGTTAATCCTCGGTATTAACATCTAAGTTTGCGGTTGAGCGGAAACGTCTGCTGTTCTATACACACTGTTTAGTACAGTAACTAACTATGTTATGAAACGTCATTTCAGAGAAGCGGCAACGTGTTTAATTTATATTATATCTTGGAAATGGAGCACCTTCTTTGTAACTAGTACCTACATGAGAGACTAAGATTTATCATATATTTTTTGGATACATCCTGCCTTTAAGACGCTGACAACACCTAAACCGCGGTCACTGTCAGACTGCATAGACAAGAAAGAGAAGCGCGATGACACAATTGCAAAATATGAAGCAATTATCTATTTACTCAAAATTGAGTTGAGTAATCGAAAATAACAAACAACCAAGTTTTGCATTCAAATAAGACGTTCTTGTTATTAATTAAATACGTAACTTATGTTGTTATTTAATACAGATATTTTGGTTTGAGACTCAAGGTCAAGACTCAAGGTTAGTTTAACGTTAGTGTGTATCGAGATTTTTTTTTCTAATCGTGTTTTGGTAACAACCAAGTTCTGAGAAATATGTTCAAAATTAACATATATTTTTTCCGTTACCACAAACTATACAGATTTGGCAATTTTTTTTCTTAAGACAAGCCTATTTTGGTCATTTGCCTCTTGTCAGCGCCTTAAAGCAGCACGTAGCAAAAAATGTACATAAAAGTCTTGGCGTGAGTCCTATTAAAAATAAAACCGTCTTTTTAGTGTTATTTAACGTTATATAGGTAACGGTCTCATCTCACTTTCCCTATTAAGGCCCACTGTTTTAATTGCTTCTGCATTTGGAAATTCGTTAGCTCTCGTGGTAGTTAAAATTTAATATTTCATATCTCCGTTTTTCGAGTTGTTCGTTGTTCTGTTTTGCAATGAAATGTATCTTTTTTTACTAGTCCACTAGCACAAATTGGGTCGTATTTTCTGATGGAACAATATGCTTCATCCAAAATGTGGATACGTGCTGTGTGAATCAAGTTTAGTTTCCAATATGTCACCTGTAAAGATGTAATTAAAACCTTTCACACGTTAAATGTTAAAAAGACCGCAGATCTATGGGGTAATTCTGTGGACGTTGCTAAGTCGATTATAAACATTGTCGCACCTACATTAGCTGTTATTTTTAATAATTGTATTGACTGTGGTGAGTTTCCTGATCTTATGAAAAACAGTAAAATAATACCGTTGTTTAAATCGGGTAGTACATCAGACCCTACTAATTATAGACCTATTTCAGTACTACCTACCTTTAGTAAAATTTTCGAGTACAATAAACATAAATTAATGCATAACAAACAGTTCGGTTTTACAAGGGGTCGTTCGACTACTGATGCCGGTGTTGAACTTTTAGGACATGTTTATAATGCATGGGAGGATAAATGCGATGCTTTGGGTATTTTTTGCGATTTGTCCAAGGCATTCGATTGCGTTCTTCATGAAACTTTGGTCAGAAAACTGCACCACTACGGAATCCGAAACGCCTCTCTGGATCTTCTAACTTCATATTTGAGTGATAGGATTCAGAGAGTTGATGTTAACGGAAAAAGATCACCTGGATCTGTAGTAAGAATGGGGGTCCCCCAGGGCTCAATTCTCGGCCCATTTTTGTTTCTTATTTATATAAATGACTTGCCTTGCCTCATAAAGGATAATCATGATATAGTGCTGTTTGCAGACGACACTTCACTTTTATTTAAACTCAAACGTCAGCAGTTGGTTACTGACAATGTAAATAGTGCCCTCGAAAAAGTAGTTAACTGGTTTAATGTTAACAACCTACTTCTTAACGAGAAAAAAACCAAATCTATTAAGTTTACAATACCTAATGTTAGACAAGTAAAAACTAGTGTTCTCATAAAGGGTGAAGAGTTGAACCCCGAAGATACCACTGTGTTCTTAGGCATAACTTTGGATGCCAAGCTTCAATGGGGCCCCCATATAGATAAATTGTCAAAAAGGCTTAGCTCTGCAGCATACGCCGTTAGAAAAATTCGTGATTTAACGGATTTAGACACAGCCCGTTTAGTATACTTTAGTTATTTTCATAGCGTAATGTCGTACGGTATTCTGTTATGGGGAAATGGCGCCGATATTCAGACAATTTTTGTTTTACAAAAAAGGGCAATCCGTTCAATTTATAAATTAAGTCCCAGATACTCCCTCAGAGAAAAATTTAAAGAGATTAATATAATGACTGTAGCTTCTCAGTATATTTATGAAAATCTTTTGTACGCACATAAAAATATCAATTTGTTTAAAAAATACAGTGATATCCATAATGTAAATACTAGGAACAAACACAAATTTGTTGTTCCTACAACCAGGCTCAAAAAAATAGGCAGCTCGTTTAGATGCCAATGTATACGTTTTTATAATAAAATTCCTAGCCACATTCAAGAACTAAGCCTTAATAAATTCAAATGTTTTATAAAACAGAAACTGTGCCTAAAAGCCTTTTATACTGTTAAAGATTATATTGAGGACAAAAAGGCTTGGGATTGAGCTGCTCCAATAAACTTACAGTGAATGTTGTTTTTTTACTCTTTTTATTTTGCTAGCTATTTATATTTTCTTATTCTATATAACATTCTATATAAACAATGACATGAATATTTACTTTGTATAGTATATTATATTATATTATTTTAATTATTAGGAATGTGAGGACTATGTGGGTCATTGTTTTTTTTTTTTTTTTTTTTTTTTTTTTTTTTGTCTCTTACTTTTAATGATGGTCTGGCAGTTTGAGTACTTTATGCGGCCTACCCAAATGTCTTTTCTTTGGTATTGTTCGTCAAATCATTGAGCTCCTTAAGTTTTGAGTTGAGCTGCATGACAACTGACAAATGCGTGCACTGACTGGACAGGTCCACTCAAATCTGTGTGGTCTTTCCTCAAAAGACCATTTCGGACACAAACCTACATGGTCCTCAAATGATCTGACCAAGATTATGTCCGAATATACACATTGACATTGATGAATTTTATTTATGCAATGACATGAATATTTACTCTGTGTAGTATTATATTGTTTTAATTATTGTAAATGTGAAGACTATGTGGATCATTGTTTAATTTTGTTTTATTCTCAGTTAGTTTTTAATATGGTCTGGCAGTTTTGAGTATTTTTTGCGGCCTAGCCAAATGTCCTTTCTTTGGTATTGTTCGTTGAATCGTTGAGCTCCTTTAGTTATGAGTTGAGCTGCACAACGACTGACAAATGCGTGCACTGACTGGACAGGTCCACTCAATCTGTGTGGTTCTTTCATCAAAAGACCATTTCAGACACCAATCGACATGGTCTTCACATGATCTGACCAAGATTATGTCTGGACTTTAAAAGAGACGGTGACCTCTGAGTTTGTTTCGGCCTTTCTTCTCAGAGTAGTCAGATAGGAAACGCCGGCCTCATCTAGTTTAAAAAAAATATGTTTTGACGTGTAAAAGTGTTTGTAAAAACCTACTTACAGAAATAAAATCATTTATCATTTATCAAGTTGGCGTGAGCCTAGTTGGATAAAAAAATGTAGTAGAAAGCAATAAGACAAGATTAGAAAGGGAGAACAGCAGGCGCTGCTTTTTAGGGTGCTGTAGTCAACAAGGAACCTTTTATAGTTTCGTCTGTCTGTCCGTCCTCGCTTTAGCTAAGAGACGCTTACTACTAGAAAGCTGTAATTTGGCATGGCTATACATACCTATCAATCACGCCGACCAAGTGGTAAAATAAAATCTTGAACTACGGAACCCTTCATTACGCGTAGTCCGACACGCACTTGGCAGGTTTGTTTATCAAAGATCGTCCTTTATTATTTTTTTAACTTTCTGTTTTCTACTCATCTGTTAACCTACATTCTATGCAAATAAACATTTTCTATTCTATTTATATACCTGAATTAAAGATTCTATGTAGTGCAAAAGCACTTTAACTCGCTGCCACTACCACAGCAATAAACAACAGAATATCAGCTATGCAATAAACTAATAACGTTCTGTAAATGCAGCACAAATTAATGCTAAGTCAAAGGAATTGTATTAAGCTAAAGTCACAGCAGATGTTAGAGCTAAATAGTTTCCAGTTTCTCTTGCTAACTGTAGTGACATTATTACGCTGAACTATGCTTGTGATACAAAGGGAAAATGCCTTTGATTTATGTATCGAGTTGGTAATTAACGTGTCATTGTTTCCCGTACAGTGGCTTCAGAATGTAAGTTAATTAAAATGTGAGCTCAGTTATTGATGTTTCAGACGTAACTATTTGACGGATTGTTTTTAGTATTAATAAAGAGTTTCGTTATAATAATAACATTTTATCAATACGAAATCTTTTCATACCTACGTGTAAATGTTATTGTGATTTTAGGATTATTTTATAATATATTGGTATTATTTTCATTAGATAATAAACTTTCGAAAAATTATGAACTGGGTTAAATGGGTTAGGTCAGGTTAGAACTGTGACTAACGCGCGAGCCGAGCGAGCGAAGCCAGTGGAGCAGCCGCAACTGCCGGCGAGCGCTACTTCCAAGTTGCTCGCAGCTAGGCAGGCTATTTAGTAGTAGCGCGAGGTGCGTTTCGTCGGAAGCAAGTTCGATACCAGTTCACAATCTGTCGATTTCCCATGGATAGATTATAATCTAAACAAAACTATATATTAATAAGCGTTAAATTGTAAATGGTTTGTTGCTGTTCAGAATTTCTCGACAGTTTATAATCTAACGGAAAAATAATACCGATAGTTTACCTATATACTAACGAAGGTCATAATTATACGGTGATATATATTATACATATTTAGCCATAAATAAGTAAGTATCTAGTCAGTTAGGTAGTTCTATATCTATAGGTACATATCATAAAATCGTAGCGAAGTCAAAACTGTTCCATCAATATTTAAAAAAAAAATTGCCACGAGGTCTGGGAGTGATTCTAATGCCGAAAATATAGTTTTCAGATTTTTTATCTGTTTGCCTGAATGTATATTCCACTATCACGCAGACACTAGCGGATAGATTCTGTTCAATTTTTCATAGAAATTCCCTTTAAGTCTGGTCAGTCTGTATGCTATAAATTATCACGTTGTTTGTTTTGGGGGATGAGCAATATTGCTCGTATTCTTCCACAGTTTACCCCAAATTGTAAAAAGACGGCCTAGCAACAGTTAGCATATTGCAGGTAATTATAGGAGTTAACAATATTATAGGAAAATCTATATCTTCAAGGAGCTAAGCAGTCAAATCATGATATATATAAAAACGGTTATTCTATTCAACTTTTAACCAAGTAATTAGCGTTGCGGTTTCATGACTGCTTTGCATATCTGTGGTTATATGTTCGATTATCCATTCTCAACAATTGATCATTTCAGTGATTCTTTTTTTTTTGTTTTGTCATATTATGTACACAGAAAAACATGACGTTTAAGCCTCTTCTGTCATTACTGGTTATTATAAAAATAAATTATATCTCTGATTAGGTGACTCATCTGCCTAGCCTTTTCCCAACACGTTGGGGTCGGCTTCCAGTCTAACTGAATACCAGTATTTTACATGGAGCGACTGCCTATCTGACCTCCACAACCACTTACTGGGTAATACGATACCCCTTGGTAAGACTGGTTGTCAGACTTTCGGGCTTCTGACGACCCGTAACGACTGTCAAAGATCCACGAATTACAGCCGGGACCAACGGCTTAACGTGCTTTCCGAGGCACGGAGGGGTCTTGGTATGTAAAGATGGTCACCCATCTACGGACCATCCGCTGCAAGCGTAGCTTAACCTGATCGATTGACCCGTGCGGCTGTTATTATTTAGCCACAAGCCCTTATGATTACTGAGAAATCCCATGCGTTTACAATATACTGTTATAATAATATTATTTTAGTGATAGACGTTCCTCAGGAATATTCTGTAAGAATGCATCAGTCAGTGTATCAGTGTTGTGCCATTAGGTAGTATACAGGGAAGTTTTTTTTTTTTGTGGTGGTTATTTTAGAACAGGGATTCCCAAAGTGGTCGATATTGACCCCTTGGGGTCGAATTAAGTTTCCCAGGGGTCGACATAAACGAAAATTGATTTTGGGGATCGACGAGGTCTAAAAATCGACCCCTATTAATTAAAACAAGTTCTTATTTGAAACTTTCAAGATACTGTATAAGTTGTGTTATGTGTAACATTTTGATAAAAGAATGACTAATATTTTAGTAGGAAGTATCATTGTTGTACTTTTAAAAACTCAACAAGTCGATACGCGAGCACAAGCTCGTACAAGATGAAAAAAAATTGCTATGGGGGTCTGAGGAATCAGTTCGTATTGGAAAAGGGGTCTCTTGCCCAAAATAGTTTGGGAATCCCTGTTTTAGAATATTGTGGTGTCTCACGACTTCCACGCGAACGAAGTCGCGGGCAGAAGCTAGTATCTAATAAATCCTATCGCTAAGACATTATTATTCATAGTTTAGTTTTGCGAAAAGTCATCCATAAAAAACAGCCTTGGCTCTTATTTTTATCGAATCAGAGGGTAGTATTACCCAATCACATCACGTAGATATGATAAACGAGGCTTTTGGCGGTGCTGCCAAAAATCTAGAAATCTGGTTTCCTAAGTAGCTCTGGAAGTCAGATAGAAATGGTAATGCGGCCAACTAAAACTCAGTATCATGTTTTAAACATCATGCACACAGATTGAGAGAGTTAATTAGAATGCAGTTTCAGCTAAGATTTTAGTGGCTGAAAAAAGTATGCTGAAGCTATGAATATTTCATTTTAAAATTAACTTCTAACACATTATTTTTCATTCAAAAACTAAATAAGTTGAATCCTAGTACCTACATATAGTACTTACTCGCCTGCGTATTAAACGAGGCACAGGACTTATAAGTCGCGTGGGAGCCGCGTGGGTAAGCAGAACGATTAAATTAGCATGAGCCGACAACTGGGCACGCTACCCTGTTTGTGTCGAGATATCGACCTCATCAACATTGGTATTCTGTTTCTAAGTACTTGAGACATTTCTGATTAATAGTGAACCGAGTACCTAACTGCTTTGTATTTCTAACTAAGGATGTGTTTTAAATGGTTTTTATTTATCACTGGGTAGGATAAAAACAGCCTACCTATAGGGACCTCGGTTTTCGAGAAACCACTAAGAAGTAGGAATAAATATTGCGGTTTCGCCCTCTCTCCTTCGCCTTCTCTGCCCTTTCGCCGAAAATTGTTTGCCAGATTTTCACTTGCCAACTAACGTTTCGCAGAATTTTATTTCGCCGAATAATCATTTGCCAATCATATAATTTTGTTTTCTTTCCCAACCTCACAGTTACCAACTGTACTTTGGTCTGCTTTTCATAATGACAGTTAGTGTGTGTTAACTGTTTCCTTTTACAAAAACGATTCGCTTCTGGCACATCAACGGCCGCTGCACATCAATCGTATTAAAAAAAAAAATAACATTTAGTTGTTTTTTTTTATCATGCACACTTGTGTCCTCAATTCACTTAGACATTGGCAGAATAGTCAATAACAGCTTTGCTTGCCATATATTAAAAATAGAATAGATTAGGTATCTGACCATTGAAAGGAAAATCGGCTCTAAATAGACGAAAATACTGTGGCATAGACATGTGAATTTACGTATCGATTATAAAACTTCGAAAAATTATGAACTGGGTTAAATGGGTTCGGTCAGTCAGGTTAGAACTGTGACTAACCACGCGCGAGCTGAGTGAGCGAAGCGAGCGGAGCCGCCACAGCGGCCGGTGAGCGCTACTTCCAAGTTGCTCGCAGCTAGGCAGGCTATTTCGTATTTGCGCATGGTGCGTTACGTCGCAAGCAAGTTTGATACCAATTCACAATTTGTCGGTTTCCCATGGATATAAATATAATAAAGTATCGGTAAATAATGCGTTAAATTGTAAATGGTTTGCTGCAGTAGACATGTGAATTTACGTATCGAAGGCCCTATAAATGTGTTCCACCCCTATCATTTTAATGCCTAAAATTAATTTGCAAAACAATAATCTAATAAACATAACCCCATATTAACACACAACCGTAACAAGTGGAAGAGTTACAAACTCGTTATGGACTCCGATTTTTACAGCACAAAACCCTGAAGGTTTCGGGATCGGGACGCAAATTACCGAGAACCGATATCCGTCATAGAAACGGTCGAAAAGTTTGACTTAGCCGCAATTTCGGTCGGCGGATAGGCAGAAATAAATCATATGGGATAGGTATTGAACCCGGAAAGGATAGAATAGGTATGAAAGCCCACGTTACCCGTCCACCAATTTATTTTACCCACTGCGGGAAGGATTGTTCGAGAATCTGTATCGTTATCTCGTTTCATATGCAATATGGGAAGTTGCGTTTCGGTATTTTACAGATATTTATAAACTTGTCTCTTCGTAGAAGAGAGGTGCTAAGATGATTCTCTTTTTCGTTGACGATGATAGGTTTATATGACTAATTCAAATTGTCTTTAATTCTACAAAAAATATGAAATGTAATTTATTGTAACTTACAAAATCCTGTAAAGAGTGCTGATTGACGTAGGTACATGTATTGAGAAGAAGTGAGAGAAGTTAATAAATGAAATAGCATATGTGTACATAAAAATGTTATACCTAATGTATAACATAATACTTAATATGTTTACGTAGATGTATATTATACGTACGTATTTATATCTATTGACCCTGTTTAGAGATCAAACGTTTGTTGATATAAATTAAAAGAGGCTTTCAATCACATCAAAAGACTCAATCAGAAGATGGGAGGCTACCGTAGTCGAGCTATATATTATTAAGTGTATATGTACAGTAATGGAGATGTATCAATATCGATGTTAACAGAATAGTGTAACTATCTACCTACCTGTTGTGTCTAGAAGAGAAGCCAATGAGAATATTAGAAGGGCCGTACAATTTATTTGTATTGTTTTTTTTCTAAATGGCATCTCGCACGTCAACCCAGGAGGTTGTCCTCTGTCAACAAATTAAGGCCTCCTGCCAGAGCATAAACTTATAAACTAGGGGTACAAAATAAATTAACGTTAAGGTTAAGTACCATTAAGTGCCACTGTTTTATTTCATAACCTAATCTATAAATTAATACTTTTTATTTTTGTACTTTTTTCTTTTTTTTTTTATTATGTCTCTGCATTGTAGCTAGTGACCCAGGGGAAGTCGCGAGGTAACCCCATCACAAGTATCCTTATAACTTACCGGGGCTGCCTCAGTTCTGAGCTGTTTAATATAATGTAACAATTTTAAGAGAAACAATACAATCTTTTTTTTTTCTTTTTTATTATTTTTAATCTATGACCATTATCCAAAATACACACATTACACATAATAAATTAAAGTTGTTTTTTGTGTCTGTCTGTGTGACCGCATTGTTCATTTGAATCTGTGCATCGGGTTTTGACACAGTTTTCACCATAATTTAGAGAATTTACTCCGGAAGGTTTCTACATACATTAATATTAAACTAACTTATAATAAGAACATCTTGGGGGAGCTTGTGGCTAAGTAATAACAGCCGCACGGGTCGATCCATCAGGTTAAGCTACGCTTGCGGGTTGGTCCGTGGATGGGTGACCATCTTTACATACCGCGATTCTTCCATGCCTCGGAAAGCAGTCGCTTTATGTGTATGTGTATTCAGCTGCATCCGGTTAGACTGGAAGCCGACCCCAACAAAGTTGGGAAAAGGCTAGGCAGATAGATTTTTATAATAAAGACATCTCGATGTTTTGTCAAATCTTAAGACTAATTAGTCGCTAGTTAGATTATAAAACACACAAAATAAATGAATATTGGGTTAAGTACCTATTAAAAATAAAAATAAAATATTTCACATAAACCTATATGGGCACTTATGAAACGTCAGAAGCTAGGTGCACGGTTCCAATTGGAGGATTCCTATGGAGAAGAGCCAGCAAGAAACTCCACGGGTTGATTACCATCGGTGCAGTTTGTTAACCCTAATCGATGACCATCACCTTGTCTGAATTAGTGAACAATCTTATGACAAATTCCAAGAGTTTAAGAATCTTGAAAATCTGGTTTGCAGCACAAACTTTATCGGTCTCAAGTTTGTCGAGCATCGAGAGAACACCTCTAATATTTTCCAATAGCTTCTATTCAAGTAGATATTTTGCGGTCGGCGGCTTTTATGTCAACTTATCGAACCCTACAAGCACAATACGAAACCTTTCTATACGTGTCCTGCTTATTATGACAAGATTTCTATACGAATGAAAGAGATAGATGGAGTATTGAACAGCCAAGAAAAGTGCCAGCGTACTCGTTGGTATGATGGGTAATATCATTTTCGTATTTTGTACCTTTTTCATGATAAAATATTTGTTTCGGTAAGGTCTATTTTGCGTAAAGAAGATAAACTATGAGACCCAAATTCCTTATTAAATGGAGATCTAATAACCGATTGTGTGTAATCTATGACCAATATCTTACTTGACACGTATTGAGTTCATTCAATGTCTAGAATGTGGGTAGTTGGTAAAGGGCGTGGTATTTAGACGCTTACGGACGACTAAGCACTCACTCAGGCGTTTGGTCTCGCAGAGGACGGACGTCGCGATCGATAGATAGCACGCTACTTGCAGTAAATTGTCCACGATCAAAGGCTGAAGATTGTAATTATAGATATTGCTCGGGAACAGATGGAATTGCTAGCACGTCTGGTTCCTGTTTGCTTCTATGCACCATTTTCCCGCAATCTCAATTTATAGGAGTAAGAAAGAAAAATTTAAAAGTTAATGTAACATAAAC
Organism: Atethmia centrago; assembly: GCA_905333075.3. Taxonomy (NCBI): domain Eukaryota; kingdom Metazoa; phylum Arthropoda; class Insecta; order Lepidoptera; family Noctuidae; genus Atethmia; species Atethmia centrago. Next base: position 20,918,648 of record HG995381.1, on the reverse strand, counting down.
ATAACATCACACCTTGATTCCCCGAAGGGTTGCGCAGAGGTGTACCTTTAGTACACCAGTTATGTTTACATTTCGCAAAATATGTTTTTTTTTTAAGTCCCATGTAATAGGGGGCGTGCCTATTGCCATCAACCGGGCACAAATCCAGACTCCGGGCTGCTACTGATAAATTCCAGATGGAAAATCCAATAACACTTTGCCCGAATCGGGAATCGAATTCAGGACCTCATGCTCAGCAGTAGCACCTGCGACCACTGGACCAACGAGGCAAAGTTAATGTACGAAAGCATAAAAGCTCGAGCAGACTGGTACGAAATCGCGCGCGTGACAGGCATATCGCTGTCTGTCGCGCCCGCGATATCGCGCCAGTCTGCACGATCCTTAAAGATGTAGGTCATGCCGATTCTTTTATAATGGCATCTTTAAAAGTCCCCGATACCCTATTGTGATGTCGTTAAATGATCCGAACATCAATAATTTATAACAAAAAATCAATTCTCCGTAATACATCTTTACTTTTCCGCTGCAGCCTTTCAGACAACATTAAAAACCCAGTATTTTTGCCATCAAAAGAGGCCATTTCCTTCGTTTTCCCGATGAATTGACATCCATCGATGTCAGAGCGAACAAAGAAAAATCACAGTACATTTGCTCGAGCCAAAAAACCAAGTCATTTTAAAGCTTAGGTCTACGGAATACCGTCTGACGTGGAAGTACCCCGCCGTAGATAAATTAGAAGGGATTGAGATTTATATCAACTCGTTTAACTATGGTAATTTGTCGAATATAATCTTGGAACGGTACTCGATAGATTAAGTGAGGTTAGTTTATGTATCGGATTCAATAACGGTAGAAGGTAGAGTTGGCAGACAATTGGTATTGGGGATATAATTTTGCATGTTATGGCTAGCCTGCTAGACCTTTCGTATTTTCCTATGACCAAATTATTAACCCATTTAGAGTAGCAGAGCAGTGGTAACGATGGCGACTTACGAGTTGTAGGTCGTAGGCTCGAAGCATGACAGACGCTTTACTTTGTGTAAATTATTTCATTACCACCTCTCAAAACGGTGAAGAAAAATATCGTGACGAAACCAAAGACCAAACCATGTCCCAGAAACAAAGGAATTCAAAGACATGTTACATCTACCAACCCGCACTGGGCCAGCGTGGTAGATTACAGCCCACTCCCTCTCGAAGTGGGGAGGCCTGTGTCTCAGCAGTGGGAACATTACAGGCTGATTATACTTAAAGTAGTTAGTCGTAAGCACTAGTCTGTTATACCTAACTATTAAAAAGGTACCTACGAGTTTAGTGATTTTACCACCAAATTAGAACATAATAATTATATCCAGACAAAATGGTTGGCTAAATTATTAAAATACGTATAATCCAAAGGTGAATTCTACGAAAATCTATATGATCATATTGATAATTTTCAGTGAAAGCCAATTTTTCGGAGCGTCCTCGTTATTGCCTACCCATGAACATGTTTATAACATAATCACAAAAGCTCTTCATTTGTGTACACAATTACCAAGAACAGCTCTTATCTTAAGCCAATAAAACGGCGTAATAGCTGTTTCCTTTCGCAGGGTAAAGGTATAGGGTTTGTATGTGACCTTACGGGGGCAGCCGCAGGGCGCACGGGGGCACACTCCCCGAGGCAGACGAGCCTACAACAACAATACACACTATTCACTACTTTAACGACAAAGCAAAGAGAGTCAATTTACATCGACACCATCCTCCAACAGTCGCGTAAAGTAAAAGCTACCTTCGGCTATCGTAATTAGGTACATAATGAAACAATTTGTAATCGATCACGTTCGATACTGTTGTGAAGCTAATAAAAACTGAACTTCAGTAACACGTCGTTAGGGTTGTGTTTGGTTTAACGCGTAAAAACAGAAGGTTACTCAGCTCCTTGTTTAGGCGTAGCTGTTTAGAACATAAAGTTGATATTGGCCCGACCGTTGTTTTTTTACAAGGTTGTGTGTTAAAGTTTGTGTGCTTTTTGTTATTTGCACATAAAATATGGCCGAAGCCAGTGTCACAAGTATGCTAATGTTTTTTATCGCATGTGCCTGGAATAGGCGGGCCTGATCGAATTTATATGACAGTGTGACGTTTTTCAGAGGACAAACGATGTTTGGTTCTTATATTGGTCGTCGGGTGTTGTGGAAAAGTGGAATATAAAGCTTTGTTAATAATTTATCCGGGAACCGAATGGATTTAGTTCGTAGACTGAACTTTAGAGTGGATTGCCTAACTCAGAGCTAGAGTAGAGTACAATATGCTAACTTTGTTGAAAAGGTCAGCTTGAAATATTAATTTATAGGTCCAAAGGTTTTGTCTAAGAACTTAACAACTAAGTACTGCTACTACTTGCAACTATATGGAATTAATCTTGGACTGACTTCGGTTTTGACACTAAATAAACGTTAAAATTACACTTCTAATACAGTTTATAAAAAAACAATGCTTTAAAAAAATATTATTTAAATCATTTCTAAATTGCAGAAAAACAAAAAAAAAAACAATAAAATCGTATCCTCAAATACAAACACTCACTTATACATAGATTTACTAACAATATTTCCCCGGATAAGCTTTACACTATGCACAAAACACAATAATTTATAGTTTACATAGTGTGCTCGTCACCGCAGCGGTTGTGCGGTTGGGCCGCCATATTAATATTATGATATTGCACATTATTGGTAGTGCTCAGACGGATACTGGATATTGCACGTAGTCGGTATTGTACACAGACGGATACTGTGCAAACATTTAGCATTATGTGTTCGCATGGAATGCTTTGTGTCGTGTTAGACTATGTTAAAGCTTTAACATTAAGCAAGTAAACTCCATAGTTTACTTATGTGTGTATATGTTGTGGCGACATCTACATCGCCACATGCGAACTACGCAACACACTGAGGTCACGCAAAATCCTGCATCGCGGAAGTAGAATTTGCCGCGCAACTATAGCATATATACAACATCCCGACATCAACCGTCGGGAAGTTGCCCACCAGACACGACACCCGTCTGGTCGTAAGATCCTCCCTTTTCTATGGAGGATGAGTGAACTTTATACCCTGTTCCTCATGCCTTTATAATGTCAATACTATACTAGGAGGCTAGTATATTCTAAGTATGGGGTGGATCGTAAATTAACATTTTCTTCATAGTGCACTCAATAATTCATGAAAAAGAACAGAGTAAACGGCTGGTATTGATTAAGTCAGTGTCAATTGAGAGAAAGGTCACTTTTGGATATCAACTGAAATTGTCAGAAAACAGTCACGATTTATATACCTTTTTTTTTTTTGGGTGGGATATCATCAGCGGCGAGAGGGCGCAAAATTTGCCTTTCCCTCAACCGTCCCGCCTCCTCCTTCGCGAGCATTACTGCTTCGCAGAAGGAGGTGACGGCTGCCCGTGCCCTCTCGCTCCGTACCATGGCCTGAACCAGGGCCGGACGCGAGAAATCTCTGCCGCCGATCGCCTCCACGAGGACACGGCGGTGCTCTGCCCAAGCCGGGCAGACCTCCACCGTGTCCCGGTGACACCCGGGCGTTTTCTCCCCCCTTATCCGACACAGGAAATTCCCGAAGCTGCCGTGTCCCGTGAGGACCTGCGTCAGGCGGAAGGTGAGGACGCCGTGGCGCCTCTCTAGCCACTCCTCTAAGAGGGGACTTATCGCAGCAAACGTAGCGTGCCCAACGATTTATATACCTATTAAATCGTTTTTTACTTAATTACTGTGAACAAAATCACAGATTCAAATGAAAACGACTACATAATTTAGAATATCTGACGGGTGCCTGCACGAACAAATCAGATTTCTTAAAATTTCCTCCTGTTTGTTGTGACAGAAATAGAACGAAATGTCAAGAAACATATAGACAAAAGTAAAAGGCGAATCCCAAAAAGCGGCGATCTCTTTACCATGGTTTACTAAAAGCCCCCCCTCCTCCCGTCTTACGGCTTAGCCCGTCAAAGCTTATTTCACGCTTATTCTTTATGGTGGGTAAGCACTTTGCGATTGTGGATGCAAGTTGTTTTAAAGGATTTTATTCTTAAAGAGTTTCTGTTAGTGTTATAAATTCGTTGTTTATTTCAGTCACCCTTCACATTCTTTGCCTTTTTAGCAGTCTCCTTAAAAAATGTGTTCAAGCTCTATTTATTTCCTCATAATATCTGTATTACATTGTTTGGAAATACAGTGAACAGCCCATTTACTTTATCAAATGTTACATACGATGTTGCTGATGTAGTGCTTTCCAATTTTCAACGAATTTTCTACGAAGCTCGCAATGAGAGATTTATGGCGAATAAATCTTATGCTTGGACACACAACGAAAATACTAACTGAGTAGCTTATATATTATTTAATAATACATACTTGAATTCTCAACGGAACCTCGTAACATACTTTCGGAGGCACTAAAATATGTACTTACCGCAAACCGTCACGACTACGTTCGACTAAAAAGAAAATTCCAATGTTTTCGTTTCAAATTCCATTACACGCAATAAACACGATAAATAGGCGATTTAAATTAACAAAGAATAATGCTTTCAGTACACTGCGAATGAAATCTCGGCTTATTAATGGCTCGTATAAAATGTGACTTCGTTTTCAAGAAAAAGTTATAATCTCGAGGCAGCAGCGGGTTCCCGCCGGGCATTCTGTCATAACAAAGGGGGAAGAGGGAGGGGAGCGAAGGAGGGGGGTAAGGTATCAACTTCACAGGGAAAAATGAATAAAAACACCTACCTAACACGACCGAGTCAAATATCCTGTGCAAACTCGCCCACGCCCGGCGGTGCTCGGAAATGATTTGCTAACTTATACGGTAAAAGTTTTTGGTTTTTAAAGGTTTCGTTAAGACGGGTTTCTGTGGTGATTCCTTAATCACCACAAAAACCCGTTTTACTCTCAAACCTTTTCCTTTTTGCTGCTGGAAAAAGTTTGAGAGAGACAGCATGGACGGTCTAGTTTTACTTGCAAAGTAATCTTCTAATTGGTTACCGACACAATTAATTATCGCCTAAGTATTTTAATTAAACACTGAAAACATAACGCTCTTAAAATGGGAAAGGAGTTAAATTAGGGTTCACTCCGTAATTTATCAAAGAAAAAACATTGCACAATGATTTTGTACAATTTTAATGAACTAAGAGAAACGTGTAGGCTTGCTACGATCGCTACGAGAGCTACGCCGTAGCAGCTACTTTAAAGTTACCTTCGAAAAAGCACAAGCAAAAATTCGCTCTAAAATTTAGTGCAAAGCCAAATCCTCGCTACATCCATTCATTCCGCTGGAAATTCGAAAGAGATTACGTAATCGCATGGTTTTTGGCTCCTAATGGCCAATTTAAAAAGTACCGTGTAATGTTTTGCTTCTCCACATGTAAAGGTATCATCAGACGTCTTTGAAATGTGGTCGTATTATAAAGTCATTTGTGGGTCTTCGCGTTCTAAGAGTTCCACAAAGTAAAATGTTCTGTAACGGGATTCTCTGCATAGGAATAAGACTGAATAAGGTTATATTAGCATTACAGTTGAGTGTAGATTGCTTATACTGTATGTGACATATGAATATTTTTACATAAATTTAACAAGTTTGAACTTCGTTTGTTTCGCGTTTTCTGGTACTTTTTTTGGAGTTTACTAAGCACAACATTGCTGAATTGATAAGGACTGCATCAGCAAGCGAGTACATCTTTGTTTGAATTTGTGAACTGTAGTAGATAGTGCTGTCTAACCTCTACCCAGCATATATGTGAAAAAAGATGCAATTACTACCAATCGTTTCCAATATCGCTACTAGATTAGAAATTTCCTATAGCAGGTAAAACATAATAGCTTTCTACTTCAATAAGTCTTTACTTACGTCGCCTTAGGAAAGGCACTTAGCTTCGAACACACGACTAAACTTTGAACCTCGTTTATCACACCGTAATTTATCAAGCTCCACGTAGTACTTCTCTCAAAATGTGGATTTGAGTGAAAAATGTGTAACATGGCGCCTTTTATAATTCTGACAAATAGAGTCGACCAGGATTTGACGTATCGCGTGACGTCAAATCCTGGTCGATCCGGTTGCCTTAGCGTGTATATGAGTTGAATTATCGATGGTTGTTGGTTGTAGCCAATTATGTAATTTGGAAAGTCTATGTATTATGTATGTTTTGCGGGTAGAGTGAAATAGGATTTAGGTTATTGTTCAATAGGGCTATAACTGTATATTTCGATAAGTAAGTTAAGTCAATACTGCGGAATGTCGAAAATAAATCGAATATTTTTAACGTTATATTTTAAATTCAGTAGATGCTGCAACTGATCTAGAACGGTTTTGATACATAATGCAAGCATTGCCTGAGATATGTTAATGCTGCCGTTACTTTCCACTCGTATCTAAATTTGCTCCTACTTTTAAATCTAAGAACACATTAAATTTTATAACCTGCTAGCAACCGTGAAGCAGGGGTGACACGGTTTTTACGACTTCACAAAACATCGAGATTTGTATGGTATACCTATATGTATAGGTGTATGTATATGTTTATGTTTTTAAGTGAATTTGATCAGAATAATGAAGTTCTGCACAAGAAATGCCATATTTATAAACAGAAACTAATTTAAAAGAAAGATCACAAAGTTGTTCAATTTTAAAAAATCGTTTTTTTATAGTATTTAATACTATAAAAAAACCAAAAAGAAATAAAAATGTTTTACTTCTTCCTATATTTTGAATGAAATAAACTTTAATTTCGTTTTTATTTTAAAAAGATTGGTCAAATATTTTAAAAGTTATCGCATTTTTTATAAAAGACCTGCTTTCTTTGCGGCCCAGTGTATGTAGATTAAAACTCGTGTGAATGAAAAGTACCAAAAGTATAATGATATTAATTTGCATTGTTACAGGTAAGGAGTTGCCGAACACAGAAGTTTTCCAAGTATTCCTTTCTGTTTTAATTAAAGGAACGAAGTTAAAACAATTCGCTGACTGATCACAGGAATTCTTTTACGTCCAGTTTACAAAGGAACACTTTCCTAGATTTGTTAAAAGTACAACTTTTTGTCTGTATTTATTGGTATTCTTATGTTGGGTTATGAAGCTCAAGTCTGCAATGCAATTTTCTTTGAAACGTCCAAAGACATACGGTGTTACATTTAATTTTTATCATAAAGGATACCTATTATGTCTCATTAGGTTTGGCAAGTATCAACAAAGAAACAAAAATTTAAGGGTTGAAAATCTATCTATGTGCCAAAAATCCACACATATATATTTTTACGAAAATATGGTCTAAGTGACACTTAGACTATATTTTTTGGCACATAGACCCTTTAGATTTTCAACCCTTCTATTATCGTCTTATCTTATTTGTTTATGTCAAAGGTACAAACTATAATATAAATTATAATTGATCATGTACACGGTTTCATAACATTTTGTAAGTACATTAATTTTCTGTAGTTTCCAGAACCGGATTATAAATCTAAGGAAACATTTAAGACCTTGAATAACCGAAAGTAGGGTTTTTCCGACATTGGTAAATGTTTGTGGTACATATTTTTTATTGTGACCATATTTTTTTATTATGTTCTTGGTAGTCTGCGTGCGTAGGGTAACAATGCTTTATAAATTTTCTATTGCCACTACGATGTTGCGTCGTATCTAGGGTTACCATCAATCCGGATTTATTAGGGTTGGCACTTATTGAAACTCTTTTAGCTATTGGAAAACGTGAAATAATTTCGGATTATTTCTTTGAGTATCGTTGCTCGATCTTATTTAGGCATTAAATACGGAAGATTTTTTGACTACAGACAATGATTGTTCTTAAAATCACTCGTGCCAAAATACCATTAAGATTTGACTTAAATCTGCTGTCTACTAGATCATATTTTATGACTAAAGTTTATGAGAAATTAATTTTACAAAAGCAGACAAAAGGGGCTCTTAAAACTCAGCCTCGTTTACATCCACACGGACTAAGAGCCCAGGACAAAAGTAAAGGTTCAAATGTCCGAAGTGAGAAGTCATAAATGTGTAAACATATTCCGATTTTTACGAGATGTTATGGGGCTTGCAATGTCGGGACTGGTCCGTAGAAGATTACGCGTTTAAGATATCATATTCACAGTGTTCTGGGGAAAATTGTCTGTGAAATGGAAAATGTGTCTGAGATCTGTGGTACTCGTATGTTACAGAGGTAGGTATTCAATGTTACTTTCGTTAAAAGTTTTCCTAAAAAAATTCGGTTTTTTTAGGTTCATTTTTATTGTATCGTTGGTTTCTCATTACAATCTCATTGTGTATTTAAATCATGAACTAGTTCCCGTTAACCGAGACCATAGCACATCCCTCTAGCACCCTCCGTTATTTAACTGCTTTAAAGCCCCCGAGAATCAAGAAACAAATGCAATTCGAGTGCCATTATCCACACTCGACGCAGTTTGGTGCGATTTCAAAGACTTTATTACAGAGCGTTGTGCATCCAAACTCCCCAATCTCCCCTAGCCAACGCCCTGGGGCGTCATCATACTATTACAATGAAATAGGAGCTCGTCTTATCTCCCCACTACAGGGACGGAATAAGCAAAACAAATAGCCCTGTATAACTAGCTTTGAACTAACTGGTTCATTTGAATTCGGAGTCGGGTTTCTGGTTTTCGTGTGTCAGGTAAATTGCCGTGCTCTGGTTTCTTGGTTTAATTTCCGGGTTCTGATGTTATTTAAATATTCGTTTTGTTACATAATTTTGTAGATAATACTTACAGTTGGTTTTGTCGTGTCGGTGTTGTGTTGTTGTTTCTAAAGTTCTCGTATAATCGTGTTTAGTGATGAAATAATAAGATATGAATACTTTACAGGCGACAGTTTTATTCGGCTGGTTTTAGAATCTAATTTGAACATAAATCTAACTGATAAAAACTTAATCTTACTCATCAGAAACAGCGACGTCTAACTATTTTCCGATTCGAAGATGGAATACTAAAAATTTTATGTTCGGCAATAAAATTGACGTAACGTTGCTTTATACCGGATTGGACAATGTCAGTGTCTCAAGCCATCTCGTGTAAGATGCCGAATATAGCTTGACATTTAGCTTGCTAATTATTATTGAAAAAACCTATTCTAGACTCACACACGAAGGGTTCCACACCACCCTTTAATTTTTAACTTTTTTTTTAGTATGTTGTTATAGCTGCATTAGAAATACACAATCTGTGATAATTTCAACTGTGTTCCTATTACGGTTCATACGACACAGCCCGCTGAGTAAGTAGCACCCCGAATACGAAAATATGGAGCTACGTAACATAATATAGTAACGAATCAATAGTCAGATTTCGTAAAACTCGATGCTATCGTCTAAAAATGGTTCTCAAACAATTGTCAATTTAACTTAGCCTTGTTATTGCTACGTATGTTTATTTCTAAACAGCTAATAGAATTGTTAAAACTATACGGAAATTGTCAATGGCCATATGATACTTAGATAGGAAGAAAATACAAAGATTACTGAACTACTACTACGATTTACTGTGCGTTCATTATAACTTGGCGCGTGAAGCGTTCGGTAGCACTGAATTTTGCAGCCATGGGATTGGTAGTTCTGTTCGTCAGTCGCCATTTTGAACTCTATGAAGGTGGATCCGCAGTTGTAGCCCGCGAAATTCAAAATTTCTCACGGTTTTGCAATTTGCAGGTCAGTGTCAAGTTGTATCTTATGATTCGCGACCATAACACATATGTATTTACAGAATTGTAGTCATTAATTACATCTTTCTAAGTTAGATTTGTTCCGTAAGCACATGAGCCATAAGCCACGAGAGATTTGTTCAGGAACAAATCTAACTAAGAGAGATTAAAAAATTCAAAATTCAAACATTTGATTTTCGGGAGCTACCACTGCGGATCCACCTTAAATCGAATAAAATTCAGTGGTATAAAACCGCGTCACGAGTCAATTTATAGTGAACGCACTATACCATTCTGCATTCGTGCTACAGAAAAGTGGTGGCTCAGTGGTAACGGTCTGATTTACGGACACGAACCCGGGTAGGCGCTTTACTTCGTGTAAATAATTTCATCGCCACTGTTTTCAAAAATCGTGAAGGAAAACAACGTGAGGGAACCGGCATGTCCTAGAACCAATAATTCGAAGACATGTGAAATCTCAAGAGAGGAGGCCTGTGTCCCAGCAGTAGGACCATTATAGGCTGATCTGCATTCGTTCTACGGTTGGATAGGCAGAAAATGTTGCTAAAATCCCCGAATCGAAAATGTTATGAATACGAAAATTACTGTAAGTTTCGTTAGTTCGCCGGAACAGTGGAACAAAAGTTAGATAACAAGGAAACATTACATTTATAGATCTGGAAACGCTAACTAGTTGCAGTATTGTGTGAGAATCATGTTCATTGGCGTTTAAACAAAGCTTTTGTTACAGGACACAGAATATTTACAAACGGAATATGATGCTGCTCATTAAAACTTGTATTTTTTTTTGGAAAGTCGAACAAGAGTATTAAATTACAAACAGCCTGCATTCATATACACATTTTAATTCGTCCCTGTCAGATCGAGAATGTCATACCGTATCAATGATTAAATTATTTATTTATCAATATCACTGTAAAAATGGAATATCAATTTTACCTTTATCATGGATTTGTATTCGGTTAATTAACGAAAATTCTGAATCAGCAGATAACATGCACTATTCCGTAACAAAAACAGTCAAACTAACAAACCCACTCAGGTTGAAAGGACAGATCCTCCCAAGGGACCGATTACAGGCAACCCCCCGATACCCAAGTACCCATGGTAGTTCACCGGTAATATATTACGACCGTCCTACAGATAAACGCCTATACCTAATCTATTTTGTTGGGGGACATGACTTTTCATACGATGACGTTTCCCCCATAGGGCCAGCGTTCCCCATAGGTTGAGTTATGGATGGCTGTTATTGATAGGTAATATTTTACGTAAGGGGGTAATGTAGTGGAATACATTTTTATCTTTACAGTTTGTTTCTTTGTTGATGTGCGTGTTTTAATCCTTTGATGAGGTGTGTAGGGACTTTGTGTATACGAAAATAGTAAGTTATCGTTTGCGTTATATCATATATATATATATATATATATATATATATAAATAAATGAATCCCTACGGAACGGCTGGACCGATTTCGCTAATTATTTTTTTGTTGTGTTTGTTATTATCAGGAGAAGGTTCTTATGTAAGAAAAAAACTTCCACGCGGGCCAAGCCGCGGGAATGATCTAGTATTTTATATAATTTGCTATTGAAACAAGTATTGGAAAATATTGAGGTTATATTTTGTACGTCGTCTAGAACGGCGGAGAATTCTATTACACAACAAATATAACCCAAAACTAAAAATACGAAAAAGCAAAAATATATTCAAAAGGCACTACCATTCTATTTCCTCAACAAAGCTAATGTATCTAACGGGAACCGAAATAAGCTTCATTTTGCTTTTCACCTGTGCCGTAAAATATCTTACATTACTGCAAATTGGGTACATTCGGCCCCCACTCGCAGCGTTTTGGGTGTTACGTTAACTTAATAAAATCGGAAAAAATCCTCGTACTAACGGATAATGCGGAAAAATGTTGCAAACACCGTAAAGGAGTTCCCATTAGTTCGTAATGTAACTCATTAGAGTATTTGCTGTGGTGGGTTCGTATGGAGGATAAAATACCCCATGAAATGTGGAAGATAATGAGCATTCTACGGCTTGGACATCGTTGTAGGGGGGCTTAGGAAATGGTCGAGTTAATGGGTAAAAGGTTATGTGGTAGTAGGAATATCAGGTCAGTACTTACGGGGATCATTATTAGAAAATTGGGACAGGAAAATGGAAGCCGGAAATTGTTTTTGGTTCTACAAGGAGCGACGGTTTCCACGACTCTTCACTTGATGAGTTACGTTTTTCGGAAACCGAATTGCTAACCCTTTTTCTGCTTTGATTTGATTCGGTTTTTTAAATCGGTTTTTCTTAATCTTAAAGAAACTTGATTACGAGCCAAGCTTTTCGTTTTGGAAACGATAATCACGCTACTTATAAAAATATCTTCATTCGATATTACATAAACTAGAAGATCACTGATGAGATCAGTGATGAGTCAAAAATGAGTTTGTCGTCACTTTCATGCTATTTCGGCAGGTCATTCAACTGACTTTATTTTGGCAGATAAACTGAATTGCTCTGAAATGGCTCTAAATAAAAGTTACTGTTTTATTAGAATTCCGTATGACAAAAGGAAAAAATGGAACCCTTATAGGATCACTTGTGTGTCTGTCAGTCAGTCTGTCTGTTTGTCCGTCTGTCCTTGTCGATTTGCTCCGAATCTACTGGACAGATTAAGTGACAAATTGGTACACATATGAATGACTGTGTACCCAAATACGAACGTATAACGTAAATAAATGATTTTTTTTCAGTTTTGGGGGAAAAATTCGAAAATTTAAGAAAAAGTTTAAACTGGACCGCGTGACATATCAAATGATTATATTTTTATAAGGATGTTAATCTTATAATTTTAAAATAATTCGTTTTAAAGGTATTAAAGAATATAGATGAAAATTGACCACTGCCTCCTTATCTCTGAAGTTGCTGAGCCTATAATATTGAAAACAAATAAATACTGATAATAGTTCTATACTTATAAATTACAGGAAATCCTATGAGAAGTCTATGGTCTTAAAATAAAATGGTAAATTACTCAATATTATGCCTACAAACTTACATTTGCAGTTGAAATATATGGGGGAACATGTTTTCCAACTACAATGTTAAGTTTGTTCTTCGGATAAGTTCATTTCAACCACAGAACCCTTCATTGTGCGTGGTCCGACACGCCCTTGGCCGGTTTTTTTTCTATTTCGAGTATCCTCTTTTTTAAAGGTAGTCCTTTTATCGTCGGTCGTTTCACGTGGAATAAAAAGACTTTCAAACCTTTATCCATGTAGAAATTGTGCATTTAGGCAGAAAGTAAACGAGGCACCGTATCCGACATATATCGGCATAACGTGCTTCATGTCGGATCCGCTTACGCAAACGCGCTGCCGCCGTCGGATTGGCTAACTCGTCTGGCTTCACAGGCTAACTAGTGCTCTATCTACTTCAGGGTTGATACAGCTTGCTAAATGGACTTAATGTGGATTGAATTGTGGGTTCAAATATCTCAGGTAAATACTCTGACTGAGGAGTGATGATCAAAATGTGAATTGTTTTAAGTGTACTTTTTGCGGGAGAGTCCAAAGGTCGTTTTAAGCAAATTATACAAATGTACGCAGTCACGAAAATATATTTCACAGTCCGTTTTTTCAGTCTGTTGATGCTGATTTTTTATTCTCTTTGAACGAGGTCTTCAAACTCCTAAGAGAGTCTTTAAGCTATATCTCTAAAAGTTTCCAGTTTTATGAATAAAGTTTTCAAGATTAGATGTTGGTTTTAGATAAACTTTTCTGGAGTGTCGGATTTTGTTTAAAGTCAAAGCGAAGTTTTTGATAAAATTCTTGGAATAATTAAGTAATTCTTTTCGTAAACGGCGGAACTAAAGTAAGTTAGCTTAGTTTATGCCTTAGTTATGCAGAACATGCTAATGGCTTTCTACACATTCTAAAAGGTTTCTAGGTCATCGAATAATAGCGTGGGCTAATTGCCTTACTATTCAGAGATGACCTATTAACACCTCTATCGACGAAGGTAGACAGACAAGTAGCCGGGAAAACTAACCTGTTCAGATTCATTGTGTGGAGTATTGTTCATGGGATTCTTTTGTCTGCCTACCCTGCCAAGTGGTGGTGGTGAGGGGTGTACAAAGCGGGCCAGAATGCCTCCATTGATGTCAATGACACTATCTTTGTCTAACTTTGCCACGTTTTTGCGGCGTGTGTCGGAAGTCTCTGTAATGGAGCTTGTTTTTTACGTACATTAAGTACCTATGTGTTTTCGCTTTGAGAGAAAAACGGTCCGATTCTTCGCTCTTGTACGTAAACGACACAGGATATTACTATAATGTTTACAGGATAGTTTTCTTTGAAAAATCTCATGAAAGTATTTTTAGATTTTTCGTGTCTGTATCTAAAGCTATGAGCAATTTCCGAAAAATTCTGCTACTATATCTTGAATATTAATTTCACTATGTTTTGTAATGTTATTTCCTTGAAGATTTTAGTTATTAACTACAATTTTCATGTACTAAAATTTAAAGCAACTTAATTTGTTGTGTAAGTTTGTACAGTCACCAGCACATAAAGATGTCAAAACTGTCAAATTTTTACATTCGATTTTGAATTTAATCATCAATATTTTAAGGTTTAAAATCATTTCGAGAAAATGTTAATCTAGTATAACCTGAGGTGCTGGCGACTGTACTATTGTACTTTATCCATGTACAAAATACGGGTAAAAAAATAATTTAATCGAGGCCTGAATGTTTTTTCTATCAGAAAATAAACAAAACAAACCGAAATAAAATCCGTCATCTCATATACATAAGAGTGCGTGCATAATTTTCATCCCAGCTATTTCGTAGGGGTAAATGGTCATACATAGTCAATGTGCTGTCCGCTGGACCTTTTAGCTGATGAAAGAGAAAAGATTTTCAAAGTAATAAGTGCAAATTTTATTACATACATAATCAGCCTATAATGTTCCCACTGCTGGGACACAGGCCTCCCCTCTGTGAGAGGGAGTGGGCCGTAATCCACCACGCGGGCCCAGTGCGGGTTGGTAGATGTCATATATCTTCGATTTTTTTGGTTCTAAGACATGCCGGTTTCCTCACGATGTTTTCCTTCACCGTTTTGAGAGCAGTGGTGATGAAATAATTTACACAAAGTAAAGCGCCTGTCTGGGTTCCAACCTCCGCCCTACAACTCGTAAGTCACGGCCGTTACCACTGGGCCACCTCTGCTCTCAATTTTATTATAATCATGTGTTTATTTATAGCTCGAGGGACAAAGAAAAAATGTTTCATATAAGAACGAAATTAATTTGAATTTTATTCATTTCGTGAGTACGAGCGTCTGATACGGATAATAGGTATATTTTTAGCTCCTTAGTCCCTGTTCGAGATATCTAATCTTGGTAAATGAATGTTTATAATTAACTTTTCAGTAACATTCCGAGGAAAGCTAAAAGCATTTTTTAATTAAGTAAATGTTTTGTATATACGATGTTCGGGTAGTTACTATACAAAAAAAAAACAAAATTTTCACTAGTTCTTTCCACGACCTCCTTTTTCTTTCAAAAAACAGCGCGATCCCAAAAATATACAAACCTACAATTTACAAGGAAAATAACAGAACATGTAAGAGACAATCTCAACCCGCAGTTGCATGTCTCTTCATTATGTCTCAACCCTTTCCCCGCCATTCCGCGAAGGAGAAAGGAAAGTGGAACGCGTATTTTCGTCGTTTTTCTTTGTTTTTTCTAACAAAGAAACTTGCAGCATTGGCTTTTCAGCTAATTAAACTCTTTTTGGTTGCATTCGACGAAGGCAATCCGATAATGAATGGTGAAAACTATTCGCTTCATCAGAAAATGTTGCCAGTCCCTGTTGTCATTCCGATTGAATTAACTTTTGTTCGGAAAATGTATCATTTTTGATTTGATGAGTTCTGTATCGGTCGTATCGTCATTGTTTGCGTTTGATTTTATATGTTGTAGGACTTCAATTTCAGATTAATGAGACCCGATGAGGTCGACAATTTTATAAATGTATTGGACCGAAAATGCTATTGTGGCTTTAATTAAGTCGTTGAGTAGTATTTTAATGAGAATCACATATACAGGTTGAAATTGAAAACTTGCGACAAACTGAAATGGGGCATTGTATACATTATTAACAACTTTTACTAAGGAACCAAAGCTGTAATCCCAAAAAAAAATCTACTTTTCCTACATTTTGATGAGGTATTGCGAACATAAATGTAGGGGACAGCAGTTTTTTTTTTGGGATTGTAGCTTTGGTCCCTTAGTAAAAGTTGTTCATAATGATGAGTACAATCTCCCATTTCGATTTGTCGCATGTTTTCAATGTCACCCTGTATACATCGATAACCCAGTTACCAAACAGACATCCTAAATACCACTTTCACAGTAATTCCCTAGTAACACATACATGAGCTTAATGTCAGCAATTAGTCGTATCGCTTTAAAAGCATATTACTTGCTACACACCGCGAATAATGTACCTATTAGCTAGATACATTGTGACGTCACCAAACGTCTACGATTAAACGCCTACGCTTTCTCGTAGACCCTCGTAGGCGGCGTAGCAACAAGTCTACGAGAGCAAGATCTATTCTATTTAAATTATGACTGACAAGTCGACGCCCAGACTTGTCTGAATAAAAATGGACTGAAAAATCCTGAAAAAGAGGGCAAGTTCTTTTTATGACGTCGAAATGAGATTTTTATGCAGAGACAATCTGAAAACGCGACAAAATTAAAAAGTCGCAAAACTTTTCGCTAGAGAAGCCTCGTAGTTGTTAATTAGTTTTACATTATTTAAGTGTCCGCACTCAGTAGGTAGTAACATCACTGGCAGAACCTTCTGTTCCGCAAAGGCTAGGATGTAAATTGCGATCAAAATGAGCTTTGAGTGTGTCGAGAGCATGTTCAAGGCTGTAAACTGACATATAAACGGCACCACAAAGTTATTAAGCCGACTATATGCCTCGTTTAATAAAGCATTCTTGTGTACATTCAGTTAATTTGACTTGGGCAATTGCACTCAATGTGTGTTTGAGCGCCCGGGGCCATTGTTTGATTGTTATATGCTAGGTATGCGGTATGTGGACTAGTAATACGAATTATACGATTACGGTCTACTTTTTATGAGAACGATATTTATTTTCGTTATCATGTGTTTTTTTAATGGTTACAGAGAAGTTTCAACAGCGAATATTAAAATGAGGTGGAGTGGAGTGAGAAGTAGTGGTGGCCCCGTGGTAACGGCCGCGACTTACGAGTTGTAATCGTAGGTTCGAACCCAGGCTTTACTTTGTGTAAATTATTTCATCACCACTGCTCTCAAAACAGTGAAGGAAAACATCGTGAGGAAACCGGCATGTTCTACAACCAAACATTCTAAGACATGTGACATCTACCAACACGCACTGGGCCCGCGTGGTGGATTACGGCCCACTCCCTCTCACAGAGAGGAGGCCTGTGTCCCAGCAGTGGGAACATTATAGGCTGATTATGTGACGTTTTAAAAATCTGCCTAAACGTTAATTTAACTTTTTGAATAAAAGTAGTCCATATCTCGAATAAAATATCTCTATATTGATCTCCTATTTTATTTAACGCGTGAGTAGTGGATTCGATTACCATTTTATAAAGTTTTCACAGCATTTTAATTACTTATAATTGCTTTTCCGTGATCGAGTCAGTCAACTGAAAAATTCATGTCAGTAGACCTATATAATTCGCGAATATATTCATGATGAGGCCAATATTACATTATATTTGATATATAATTAAACTGTTGAAATAACTAGGTTACGTCGAAATGAAGCTGTTTTCACGGATCATTTAACTCGAAATATCACACTCGTAAATCCTAACAAAGCCGTGTATTGGTGCCGATTCCCTTGTTCACAAACTAAACTAAATATAAGTTCAGTGCATCTTTTTTTTCTTAAGAAAAGGACAGAAGATACATTTTAGTTTAGTCCTGTCAAATTAATCAGCGCTTGTCACTACTCCATACAAGTTAAGATGTGATTAAAAACTTGCCTACTAAAATTACGTCAATTTACGAGTACGTCAAGCGCTGATTAATTTGACAGGACTAAACTAAAATGTATCTTCTGTACTTTTCTTAATTAAATAGAAAGAAAAAGATGCACTGAACTTAAATTTAGTTTATTTTGTGATCAAGGGAATCGGCACCATTGTCATGAAAATTAGTCGATTAACGATACTAGTTATCGATTCGGGTACATCTCTATTATTTATTATATTTAGACTGGCGTGACGTGACGTTATGCGAACTAAGTGATTACACTGCATTGCCGAGTTAGGTGAATGACGTGTTCCATTATGATAATGACATGTTATATTGTTGTATTGGTTATGCAAAGTTCCTGTTGTCTTATTAAATATGACTTTATGTTGCAACTTAAAAACATACATAAGTTAGCTGTCTTTAGTTAACGAATCAGTCTTCATCTACCTGGCCTTTTCCCAGCTATGATGGGGTCGGCATCCAGTCTTATCGGATACAGCTGAATACCAGTATTTTACATGGAGCGACTGCCTATCTGACCTCCACAACCCAGTTACTGGGTAACACGATACCCCTTGGTAAGACTGGTTGTAAGACTTTCGAGCTTCTGACGACCCGTAACGACTGTCAAAGATGTACAAATGACAGCCGGGACCAACGGCTTAACGTGCTTTCCGAGGCACAGAGGGGTCTTGGTATGTAAAGATGGTCACCCATCCACGGACCCACCGCGGCAAGCGTAGCTTAACCTGATCGATCGACTCGTGCGGCTGTTATTACTTAGCCACAAGCCCCTCGAAGTTATCGAACCACAGTGGTATCACAAATGTATTGAAAAAATTGTAAAAGCATTTTTAAAAGAGTAATCGTGGTGTTTCTTGCCGGTTCTTCTACATAGGAAACGACCAATTCGCACCGTGCACCTAGCTACTGACGTTTCATAAGTGCCCATGTAGGTTTATGTGAAATAAAATATTTTGATTTTGATTTTTATTTTGATTGATGGTGAGTTAGTTTTGGTCTCCTGCTCAGATAAGTATCACGAAGGGTTAGGCCGCAACAAAGGCTCTGTAATAAATTGTTCGACGTCAGTGTAATTTGGCTCAAGTGCGGCCTTTAGAACGATCATACTTAGCCCCCTCATCTGCTGTTTTGTTTGGTTTCTGTAAAGTGTTTCGGTACCAACAAACAACCAATATAAAACAAAAAAGAGTTTAAGAAACATCGCAGCGATATTCGTAATGTTTGGTAGTCAATTGTTTTAATATACTCTTTTAGTTTTATTCTGCTTTGCCGGACACGGCAAGTTTGTCAGTACACTCGAGGCAGGATTGCAGTCCGAGCCGAAATCTAGAGCTAGTAAAGCCGAGAGCTGTTGTATTAATTCGATTGACGAATACTTAATTTTCGATTTATATGAAGCCAAATGCCAAAGCTAAATAAATTAAGATAAACTTTTCTAAAGAAATCCAAGAACAATTGAAAGGAAGATAAATCTATGAACAAATAGTTCTTTTTGATTATGACACAGGCCGCTAGCGGTTGTTTTAAGAATTAATAAAAACTTAGATGTTTCTTAAAAAAAAAAAACTTGGTAAGAAGTAAATAATATACTTATCAAGTAGTGACACTAACCGTGGCACCTCGGCAACACAGGCAACGGAAGGAATACGGGTGGGTTTTAGTCAGTAAGAGTCTGAGACACCCTCCCGCTCCGCCCAGAGCGGGAGAAGTTATTCGATAATTTCCCACCTAAAGAAAAAAAGTAGTGACACTACATCACTACTAACACTGAACACCTCCGCCATCTTTATTAAAAAAAAAAAAACTTCTTGAAATAAATAAAGCCGTTCCATTGTCTCAGACTAAACTCTCGATTGAAAAGGCTTGCTCTTTTATTGTTTAAAACGATGTTCATCAGAAAACGCCTGTAATTTTTCCAAACAGTACGATCTCGATCGTCGGCAGACTAGAAAATGCTCTGTCATTGCAAAACAATGGGTGGCCACCAACAATGGCGGTCTTTCTATAAAATATCCCCTTTTCTTCTTTTTATCGCGACATCGTTAATTAAGATAGGATCCTTTACTGAGATACTCTTTGGATACTAAGCTGTTTTTGTACGGGGATAAGAACTGGAATTAATTTTGGTGACTGGCTAGGTCATTTATATAGATTATTATATATATATATATATATATATATAGATTAATATAATCGTGAACTTTCCCGGCCGAGATTGATGGTTGAAAATGTCCATCAATATGTTATGGAAAACTTTCTTCGATTTAACGCTCAAGCACGAAAATTTTCCTGCCGGGGTCGCGGGAATGTACTAAAGTGTCACCGAGGCCCCTGACAACACAGGCAACGAAAGGAATACGGGTGGGTTTTTGTCTGTAAGAGTCTGACACACCCTCCCGCTCCGCCCAGAGCGGGAGAAGTTATTTGATGATTTCCCACCTAAAAAAAAAGTACGAAAATTTACACAACCTATTTGCATACGCATAAAGCTGTTTTATTTACCAAGAAAGTGTATGGTTTTTTCCATTAGGGATATCTCAGTAGCACCCCCGGAGCCTGGATTTGTATCAGCTTGGTAGCAATAGGCTCGCCCCCTATTACATGGGACTTAAGAGGCTCACAACAGCTAAAGCGCGGTCACTGTTGGACTGCATAGAAAATAAAGAGAAGCACGATGAGACAACGCTTGTAATTTATTGCATAATATGAAGCAATTATCTATTTACAAAAAATCTATTGATTGGATAAAAAAATTAAAACACTATTATACTAATAATACGTTGCTTGTAGAATAATCTGACAAAAAATCAGAATGATTGCATGTATATTACGAGTAGTATGGTTTTTAATCGTAAAAAGTTTTTTTTAGAGGTATCTTCGTGATTTTTTTCTATCGTATCAAATTAGTTGTATTATATTTTCAACACACTATCTACATAGCATATATCCTGAAGAATATCATATATTTTTCTGTTTTTTTTTTACTGCAGTGGATCATATACTTTTAGGCATTATACAACTTATAAAACTTGCGTTTAGCTCTTGTAGTCCCCTTATACATAACTGGCGAAATGTGGGTGTACTATAGATCTCTGCCTAACCCTTATAGAAATACAGTCGTGATGTTCTGTTTATGTTATTAATTACATAAACAGATTATTCACGCATGTATATAAAAACATAATTTCATCATTTTAAATCAACATCATTTTTCATCAGTTAAACGAAAAAAAACATTTATTTAGCCAAGTTTAGGACTAATATTTAAATAAAATCATGCTCGCCCAGACATGGAAATAAAACAAGGCATCGTTATTCCGTGTCTTGGCTACCGGCGCCAATTAACAAAACCAATTAAAACAAACGAGGAATGACAGATGCGTTGCTATGGCAACCGTACTTTGTGCTTCGAGGAATTCGCGATCGATTTTCACCGAGATGCATGTAGTGGGTGCATACACATGCGAGGCCATACATACATACATAAACTCACCCCTATGGGGGTAGGCAGACACTACAGAACGCCACCTGCTACGATCCTGACATACTCCTTTTTTATACGTGCAAAACCATATTTTTTTTAAAGCCAACAGTCTCAGAAGGTGCGTAAATGTTTTATAAAAAAATGCTTGTCGTCTTGTCTGTCTGTTAGTGCGCTAATAACTAGAGAACCACTATCCGATGTACGTGATTCTTTTTATAGAATTATTACTTATTACTATATAACTCCTACTTATACACTGTATGCGTGTGTGTGTTTATATGTGTGTATGCCTTTCAACATTTTGACTCGGTTTAAGTACATGTTAATCTACTCCTTATGGAACCGATGGCACAGCTGAGACTGTATATTTTGTGAAAATATATGAAAATACAGAGCGACCGAGTATTCCCAAGAGCAAAGAGCTTCTAAAACTTGAGTAAATAAAAACAATGAAATTGTATAAAACAAGAACACTGTTCAAAGTGTAATTGATGGCTCAGGTATTATTTCTTTATTCTCATTTTACAAACAAAGTTCCAGAACGATATTTGTGACTATAATAACAAACTTCTACAAATAAATGTGTCCCCACGTGTAGTATTACAACATAAGATACAACGATCAAGACAATTATGTACGTTCTTTTTCTTAACAAGATAGGTGACAATAGGTGAACGTAGTGTATGAGTCCCCATTGTGTCAGTTCCAAATGTATCTTATTTTTTATCTTATTTTTTAAAAAGGATAAAATGGATCGAGCCAAAATTAAGTTGGTCCTTCAATTTATTTGATTGTTAAGTCTATGCCGTGTATTATAATTCATCTGACAATTATTATACATTTGTAGTATTCTGAATTTATTTTATTTTATTATATTATTGTTCTAACCTGTTAAGCCCCGCGCGACACCGACTCGGAGTCAAACAATAGAAAATCAATCGTGTCTCATTAGCTGTCCTTAACCAGTTAATACGTTTTTTTTTATTATATTTTTTTTTTAATGTTATTTTGAAAATGATTTAATTAGATTAACAATAATATAACTGTTTGCAAACCTTATTAGGTAATGATACAGAGTACTTTATATTTATTTGTAAAATCTGTTTATCTACCTGTATTAAGCAAATAAATAATTTGATTTGATTTGAATCCGTAAACGGAAATTCAGGCAGCTGAGCACAGATATGAGCTGGAACCCTAAACACGCGAGAAAAAATATATTCACAACTGTCCGGGTTTTTTTCAAATACGATGACAGCAGCAACACGTCAAAGCAGAAATAACCTCTTTCCATCAAAAGATTTACCAAAGTGCATATTACACACCAAATAAGCTTTATAGCTGTTTCTTCAAGCGTCAAGTCCATCAAAATAGATTACCATTATATGTTACACACAATTTTCAAACTATTGTCCTCGATTCGTGTTAAAAGTGTGTAAATATTGTATCATTTCTGTATTAATATTTTTTTTTTGTTTTATATAATATTGTTTTTGCATGCTGTGTCTATTGTTTCATAAGGCGCACTTGGTTTGTATCCGTTGACCAATAAATAAATATTAATATTCCAATTTTCACGGCAAACAAACCCCTATACAGAACCCCTACAAAAGCAAACAAGCGAACTTTGAACACTGAAAGACCGCAACGAGGTCCGAATTAGACGCAATACAACACTGACGTAGGTCGGCACGCCTCCTGCAGACCGCTACAGGCTTCCATAGAGACCTGACCCTCACCCCTTTGTGGCACCTTACTTCATCTTTGACTCTAGCAAAGGGCAAGAAGTAACCCCTTTAAAATTAGAGATTGGCACGTACAAACAGGATGAAAAGCGTAGTTTCTTTGTAACAAAAGTTGTGCGAATAGTCTTCAGGCTTTTTCAGGCTAAGCTTATGATACCAGTCTACTATTATTCCACTTCAGGGTTTGCCCTTGGGCGCGCTCTTTGGCGCTGCGGCCAGCCCGCCGGTTGAGCGCGGCCCAAAGGGTCATGGCCATCCGGATGGTCCGAGGATACCGCACGGTCTCCTGTGAGGCAGCGAGCCTCCTTGCCGGATTGCCGCCATGGGATCTGGAGGCAAAAGTCCTCGCGCACGTATGGGAGTGGCGCGAGGAGGCGAAACGCCGGGGCGTAAGTCCGCTGCCGCGAGAAATCGTGGCACAGCGGACGGAGCTCCGGCGGGATCTCATGGCGTCATGGAAAGTGCGGTTGTCGCAACCCAGTGCTGGGCACGCCACGATTGCGGCGATAAGTCCCCTCTTTGAGGAGTGGCTGGAGAGGCGCCACGGCGTCCTCACCTTCCGCCTGACGCAGGTCCTCACCGGACACGGCAGCTTCGGGAGGTTCCTGTGTCGGATAAGGCGGGAGGAAACGTCCGGGTGTCACCACTGTGTGGATCGCCCGGAAGACACGGTGGAGCATACGGTGGAGGTCTGCCCGGCTTGGGCAGAGCACCGCCGTGTCCTCGTGGAGGCGATCGGCGGCGGTCTCTGCCGCCGATCGCCCGGCCCTGGTTCAGGCCATGGTACGGAGTGAGAGGGCATGGGCAGCCGTCACCTCCTTCTGCGAAGCAGTAATGCTCGCGAAGGAGGAGGCGGGACGGTTGAGGGAAAGGCACGTTTCACGCCCTCTCGCCCCTAGCCGCCGCAGGAGACGCCCTGGGCGTCGGGAATCTCGGGCGGATTTCCAGCCACCGTAGGCGCGGGCTTGCGGACGGTGAGCAATGGGTAGCTCACCGTCCAGTAAGGACCAGGCCCGGGTCGACGGCGCGTCGTATTCCACGCGCGCCTCAAAGAGATGTAGTCAGCACAAAAGTAGGGGTCCACTAGGGCCGATGCCTGCCGGGGTCGCGGGAAGGTCTGACACACCCTCCCGCTCCGCCCAGAGTGGGAGAAGTTATTTGATGATTTCCCACCCTCTGAAGTGGGATAGTAGTAGACTGGTATGGCCTCTTTTCATACAGATCAGGCACGAGCTTCCATCACCACGCTTGCTCAAGACGGTTTAGCAATTTCAAACTTATATAACTATAATATATAATATATATAACTATAATATATAATAGCTTCGCAATATCTTCTTGTCCCACATACCGCAGGGTCTCAAGACGAAAGTCTTTGACCAGTGCGTGTTGCCAGTGATGACCTATGGCACTGAAACGTGGTCGCTTACAATGGGCCTTATTAAAATGCTAAAAGTCACTCAAAGGGCGAGGAGAGGGAGAGGGCTATGCTTGTAGTTTCCCTACGTGATCGCATCAGAAATGACCGCAGGCGAACCAAGGTTACCGACATAGCCCGAAGAATTGCCAATCTTAAGTGGCAGTGGAAAGGCACATTGCTCGCAAAACAGATGGCCGATGGGGCCGAAAGATTCTGGAGTGGCGACCGCGTACCGGAAGACGTAGTGTTGGAAGGCCTCCTACAAGTTGGACCGATGACTTTGTGAAGGCCGCAGGAATCCGCTGGATGGGGGAAGCACAATAATTTTCGTGTTTTTTTTAAAGCTACAGTGAAAATCTATTTTTAAATCTTCGAAAAATATTTTCTTAGTGGCCCGTGTCATATAAAAAGGAACTATTGGTCTCTAAAAACATTAAACTCTAAGGAGGTTTTCCTAAGCAGATCAGTGAAACTTTTTGTTGGACCGAAAACCTTTGGGCACTCAAAACCTCTTTCTTATATTCTCTCTCTTTTTTTTTATTAATGAGATATAGGTACTATAGTGTGGCCTAAAGACTTCATAATACTTTTTATGCGTTTGAAATGGCAGGTAAGCCTAGGTACACATTGGCGTTATTTTTCGCACACTGGATTGTCGACGTTTTGCTTAGAGCCAAGAGTTAATCTAACAGAATGTTTTCTTGATGCGCTTTGATTCCAAATGCTCGGCTCAATACAGATAGTTGAAAACCAATGTGGGCTCAAGTTTTATCGTTAGACTAAAACCTGAACAGAAATATTACAAGTTTCAGGTCTAGGGATTTCGAAGTTGATGAGTTAGTGTAAGTTATAAGTTCTTCAGGGAGGTAGGAGTCTACTTGCAAAGTTCGACCACTTTGATTTAGGTTTTGCATTACCTAAGAGATTACCTAATATAATTCGGTAAGAGATTTGGTTATTCCCATATTTCTCAAGATATCGAGGAATTTGATCTATTCCTTATGATCCACGTGATAGAACGAGCTAAAAACCATTCCACTTACATATACATGTTAAAGTTTTTAAAAATGTTTTGTTATTTTTATGTGTTATTCAATGGACACATCATCACTTATACACATCACTTTTATTCAGGTTTCTACATGAGCAAGTAGTAGTGTCAAATAAATACTTTAGTTAAAACTCGCAAGAATTCAATAACTTTGCAAATTACTTTTCTAACATCAAATTTTCAGTGAGCTGAATAAAATAAAGTAACTTTGGTTCCCACTCCCACAGGCACAAAGATATATTAAGGCAAGTGGGAGCAAAACCAACAAAACAAAAACAGTTTGGTTTGAAGACAAACATTTGGCAGCAATGTGAGGCTCAACAAATTCTGTAGAAGTTGGAGGAGGTCGGAGTTCGCACCAACCTCCTCGGAGAATACGTTTGTGATAAAAACTTTGTACGGCCTGGGTGTACCTATCTACATTGAGGTTAAGTGGGACGATTCTTTTTAGATGTGTTCTTTAAGTGACACGATTCTTCACTCTGGGTGTAACGGTATTGTGCTTATTTTTCCATATCAGTAACGCTGAATATATTAGTGAAGTGAAGTATGTTCAAAATGCTGCATGTATTGAAGTTACGTTGAGTTTATTTTTTTGTTCGATTTTATATAGGGAACAGGTATTTTTTTAAAGTATATAAGGACCTAGTATAAAAAGATTTTATTAAAAGCCGTATTTTAATTTCCATTGTACAGAAATGTTCATATAATAAAAATGCGAGAGATTTTCTCTTAACGTACCATTTCATCGCTTTAACAATTTTTTTGACTAAAAATAAAAGCACAGGTGCATTATCATACACCATTTGGTCCGTTTTCAGAGCCCAACAGATATTTCAGAATGCATTTTCCTGGAATACGAATTTACAAAAATGGCGGCTGTTCATGTAGAATACGAAACTCCGTTTTTGGCATATTGTAGTCAGAAATACCTGAAACAAAGGAAGCTTTGGAGGTGAATTTTTGCACCGTGCAGTGCTTATTTTCATACAAAAATACCAGAATTTCTCTTTAAAAAACTATGCAGAGTGTTGTACATGCAAATTTCGCGGAGTTTGCTCGTGTGAAATAATAAAGAATATATTTAATGGCTAGTAATGAAAACAATGTGCGATACCATTTTGAAGAAGTTTCTCGTATTTATTTCAATTGTCTGCAGTTATTGTGCTGCTGTTGCAGTACATTTATTTGCTTGCGTGGCGGCTAGACAGGACGTCTATTACCTGTTTTTAATTGTTTGTATTAGCCCATAAAAGCATAAAAAGAAGTAATAAAATTGATTTACACAAAGTGGTTCTCAAAGTTTTTTGGCGACGGATCCATTTTGGAAACCGAAATATTTGACGGAGCCCTAATATAATCAAAAATGGTTTTATAAGTATTCCTTATTAATAGACATATTAATTGATAATTAGTTGGAATATTTAGATAGATTTTATTTTACCCAGGTTGCAGAGTAAAATAAAATATAGCACTTTATAACACTATTTTTTTGTTCATTATGACCACTATTTTCGTGGAGCCCCACAGAGGCATTGCGGAGCCCTACGGCTACAAATACTATAAATTGTAGTTGCGTTTCGTGTCAGTCTGTGTGACCGCGTTTTTCTTCTATACTGTGCAACGGATTTTGATGCCGTTTTCAATATAATTTAGAGAATTTATTCCGGAAAGTTTTTATGTATTATAATTTATATTTTTTGTTTGTCTTATGATGTTTTGGCAAGTCGTAAAAACTGTTCAAAGTAAGGGCGGGTCGCTAGTATTTTATAAATTAGTGATTTGTTTCGCCGATCCCAAATTAATTGGGGTAAGGGCAGGCATGGTGATGATTTTATTAATTAGTTCTCTTTCCTATTATAAAGTATTAATATTGCCATCATTTTATTACAGAGTTGCTTAGTAGGAAATTACTCTTGTTTTTATAACATCATAGTAACAGGAATTACTGCGTTTAATGCTCAAAGATTTCACAGGAATTATATTCTCTTCATAATCTGATCGTACGCAAAATACGCGCTTTGACGTGGAGCTGCGGACACCAGCCCGTGATACCTATTACTTATAATCTCATCAGTTCAATTTAATCATGAAACCTTTTTCCATTTTCCCGCAACTAAGAAAATATTAAATAACTCATTTTACTCCAATCTAACGAGGGATGGACGTTAGATCCATATTTCAATTTTCAAAGAAAAATATTCGTTTAAGCTTAATAAAGTAGGTCTCAGTAGGACCACTCGCTGTCGGTCCACAGGGAGTTGTGTGTCACTACTCACTGACTGATTAGCGTTGTTTGAATTTCAAGAAAAAGCTTGTGAAATATCAGGAAATTCAGTTAAAATGTTTTTGTTATGGATAAAACATTTGGTTTGGGAAGTCATCAATATGCTTAAAAACAAATTATAAAAAAAACCAAAAAACCCGACTGCAAAAACACATTCCTAACTGAAAAGAGAAAAACAAGCATTACAATCTATAGAATTAGAATAGAATACTATAGTATCGCAGGCGGCGACAGTCGAATAATCTGAAATATGGTGTAACTTTTCATTGTCCCCGCCTGCGATACCAAAATTCTATAGATTGTAATGCTTGTTTTTCTCTTTTCAGTTAGGAATGTGTTTTTGCAGTCGGGTTTTTTGTTTTTTAAATAATTTGTTTTATTTCAAGCTTTTTAGTTTTATTAATATATGTATAGGTATATATGGAATTGACTCATTACTAGCTTTTATTTTATATATTTTATATATCAATATTGTTGTAATTTATCTAAAAAAAAAAACGTTTTTCTCCTTTTTTTGTAATTGCAGATGCAATATATAAAAAATTTATAGCCCATGTCACTCCCACAATGAAGATTTGTCTAACGACACCTCTTATGTTAAAATCCATCAAGCCGTTTAGGCTACAGAGCGTGCCAAATAAATAGACATACATACATACATTTTATTTTCGAGAGTATGTATGTATGTACATACATACTCTCGAAAAACATTTCCCTCCTTCTGGGACAGTCGGGTAAAAAGAGCCTGAAGGGCACCCTTGACACTCTTTTTTTTTATTTAGTGTCAGTGTGTGTAGTTCATCGAATAACTTCTCCCGCTCTGGACGGAGCGGGAGGGTGTGTCAGACTCTTACTGACTAAAACCCACCCGTATTCCTTCCTGTTGCCTGTGTTGCGGGGGCCTCGGTGACCCATAAGTACCTTCCCGCGACCCCGGCAGGCATCGGCCCTAGTGGACCCCTAGCTTTGTGCTGACGACATCTCTTTGAGGCGCGCGTGGAATACAACGCGCCGTCGACCCGGTCCTGGTCCTTACCGGACGGTGAGCTACCCATTGCTCACCGTCCGCAAGCCCGCGCCTACGGTGGCCAGAAATCCGCCCGAGATTCCCGACGCCCAGGGCGTCTCCTGCGGCGGCTAGGGGCGAGAGGGCGCGAAACCGCCTTTCCCTCAACCGTGCCGCCTTCGCGAGCATTACTGCTTCGCAGAAGAAGGTGTCGGCTGCCCATGCCCTCTCGCTCCGTACCATGGCCTGAACCAGGGCCGGACGCGAGAGATCTCTGCCGCCGATCGCCTCCACGAGGACCCGGCAGTGCTCTGCCCAAGCTGGGCAGACCTCCACCGTATGCTCCACCGTGTCCTCCGGGCGATCCACACAGTGGTAGCACCCGGGCGTTTCCTCCCGCCTTATCCGACACAGGAACCTCCCGAAGCTGCCGTGTCCGGTGAGGACCTGCGTCAGGCGGAAGGTGAGGACGCCGTGGCGCCTCTCTAGCCACTCCTCAAAGAGGGGACTTATCGCCGCAATTATAGCGTGCCCAGCACTGGGTTGCGACAACCGTACTCTCCATGACGCCATGAGATCCCGCCGGAGCTCCGTCCGCTGTGCCGCGATTTCTCGCGGCCGCGGCAGCGGGCTTACGCCCCGGCGTTTCACCTCCTCGCGCCACTCCCATACGTGCGCGAGGAATTTTGCCTCCAGATCCCATGGCGGCAATCCGGCAAGGAGGCTCGCTGCCTCACAGGAGACCGTGCGTTATCCCCGGACCATCCGGATGGCCGAAATTTCTCCCATTGTTTTCGTTACCCATTTCGTAGGAAAGCTATCCAGATTACAGTATCGTAAATAGAGATTATCTTGCCGAAGGTTCGATTGGATCCTTTGTTTCCTTTATTTACGAATCACTTCGTAGTTTCAGTTATTTTTCTATTTTTAGTTTTTGGTAGAGTAGTGGTGGCCCAGTGGTAGCGGCCCCGACTAACGAGTTGTAGGTCTTGGGTTCGAATCCAGGCAGGCGCTTTACTGTATGTAAATAATTTATTCACCACTGCTCTCAAAACGGTAAAGGAAATCATCGTGAGGAAACCGGCATGTCCTACAACCAAAAATTCGTAGATAAGTGACGTCTACCAACCCGCATTGAGTCCGCGTGGTAGATCAGCCCGCTCCTTCTCGAAGAGAGGAGGCCTGTGTCCCAGCAGTGGGAACATTATAGGCTGATTATGTTTAAGCATTTTTTTAGAAATGTTTGAGAGTAATAACAAATGAAAGGTTTTCTGATATTGTGGTCATTCCAAAACGTCGATTTCAATACATTTCGAAAGCATATTTATTCGTTACTATCTCCGCGGTTTCACCCGCATGAGTCTCGATCCCATGGGAATATCGGGATAAAAAGTATGTTCTATGTTCTAACCCGGGTCCTGGTCTACCCATGTGCCAAAATTCATCCAAATCCGCTCAGTCGTTTTAGCGTGAAAGCGTAACAAACAAACACACTTTCGCAACTATTATATAATAATTTATTTAGGATTTTAGTTAATTGTACTGTCATATAATAAAAAATAAAATAAAAATAAAAAAGCCTTTTATTTCTTGCTGTTTGAAATAAAAAAATATAAATACTGCATGCAATCATAATTAAACATTTCAATTCGTAATTTAACATTGTTTTCATTTTTCTTTACAGTGCCTATCATACAATTATCGCAATAAAAATATATTTAAGAAATGATTATTTTTCTATTATTAAAGATTAAGATTATTTACATTGATACATTTAATTTATATAAATATTTTAACGATTATCTCAAAGTTTTAGTAGCAAGAACACCTCTTATTCGAAGGTGAAGGCCTCCTCCAGAGATGACCAGATCTATCTTCTGCTGTTCGTATCCAGCAACTTTCAGCGACTTTAACGATGTCATATATGCAGAGTTTATTATAATGCGCTTTTCCATAGATACGAAATTTTATAGACACAATCTTTAATAATTGTGCATGTATGATGCTAAGTCGCAGCTACTAAATATGCAGGTAGCATATTTAGTAGCTGCGACTTAGCATCCATCAATGATAGTGATAGGTGCCATATACTCATCATCTCATAAACTCATGCCTTCTCCCCATGGGGGTAGGCAGAAACTATAGAACACCACCTGCTACACATCTTACATACATACTCCTTTTGCTTCGTTTACTTTCATACATCTGGTCATACACGCACGACGGTTGCCAGTACTACGCACCAGACCTTTCTGAAGAACATCACCAAAGGTCACTATACATAGATATAGCGGCTAGGTATAGTGGCGGACATCCTCCTAGGGCTTCCCTTACCAGCGTTTCCACTCAGATCTGCCTTGTACATACCTTTTGTTAGTCGCCTTTCATTCATCCTCTCAACATAACCAAACTATCTAAGCATACCATATAAAAACCTTCAAAATGATGAGATAATCATTAGATTATTAAAATTATTAAATTTTGATGGTTTTTATCACAATAAAGGAAACTACTTCAGTAGACTACTCTCTAACAGTTCTAAAATAATATTAATAATATATAAACGTATATATAAAACCGGCCAAGTGCGAGTCGACTCGCGCACGAAGGGTACCATTATGCGTACCATTATCTATAAAAACGCCAAAAAAAGCATGTCTGTTGTATGTGAGCCCCCTTAAATATTTATTTTATTATATTTTTTAGCGGCAACAGAAATACATCATCTGTGAAAATTTCAACTGTCTAACTATCACGGTTCATGAGATACAGCCTGGTGACAGACGGACAGACAGACAGACGAACAGCGGAGTCTTAGTAATAGGGTCCCGTTTTACCCTTTGGGTACGGAACCCTAAAAAGGAGGGCCAAGGACTATCTTGGCTTAAAAATTAATTTCCTCAAAGAATAAAGGCGACATACGACGGTTCAACAAATTGTCAGACAAATATTCAACGATCCTTTATTGAGACTTACGAGCGAAGGGCTCAAAGCGTTGTCCTCGTAAATAATGTACTGTAAAGGATCGCCAGTTTACATAATAGCTTTAGAAGTGGCCTTATTTATCAAAAGAGAGGGTATCTTAAGGCAAGTTTGACCTGTGACGTCAATGTATTGGCTTGTAATACGGCTGGCTTAGAAAGATTAGTTAGGTTAGATATTTCGTGATCAGATTATGGTTGTACGTGATTTGGTTGCACTGTCTTGGTTATCGAATTGGTACTTAGTTAGGAATGGATGTTAGTGTGAAGAACTTGTTTTGGGTATGTTTTATTTAGAATATAGAGATGGGTTTGGTACAGTTACGTCGCTGTTATTGGCTCCGTTATTAGGATTATATATATACAACAAAAGGATTCAAACAACTTTCAGGAGGTCTGATTTAACTTTGTTAGTCATCATTAACGGAGCCAAATGATTCATAGAATCGTGTCAGCAAAATATTTTTACCAAAACCTTGATATCACCTCAACTGAACTGGTTTTTATACGGATCTACTTACCTCAAGAATAATATTTTACGAACTATAAAATAGGATCGTTTCACCAAAGAGGGTAACATTTCTCGAAGAAATTCCTCTCAAAACTGCGTTTCCTACGATTTATGATTACTCGTAAAACGGTTTCTGGTTGAATTAGTTGAAAAGTTGTGAGGAACGGGTAAACTTCGAAGAACTTCACTAAGACATTATTCTTTAAACTATGTTATTTTTGATGTAAGTTTGCGTTAAGTACACAGTTAGTGTTAGTACTTTAATTTAACTTTACAGGTAAAATATACTTTGTATTTATGATCACCTAACAATGTGTGGCGTAAATACTGGTTCAACGTTAAGGGGTCGATACACCATATTTTCAGCTGTCACATACCACAATTTGAATTATTTTTCCATAGATCCAGAATATCCTGTACGTTTCCAGAATATATATATATATTATTTAATTTACAACTTTTTTTACTAATTTGCCTATAATTTCTATAAATATCATGTTTTTTTTTATTTTTTATAAATTTGTAATACATGTGCTATGCTTAACTTTTACATTTACAAAGCTTTATTTTTATATTGAACGGAAATACTATACAACGCGAATTCAGCTTATACTGGAAATTTATAGCTTGATATGTAGCCGTGTGTACTAAAGAAAACATGTTTATTTCTAATTTCAACAAAAAAATGTATCACAAATACATTTTTTTTTTGTTGTGTAAGTGATAGTTTTTTTTTTGGGTGGGAAATTATCAAATAACTTTTCCCACTTTTGGTGGAGCGAGAGGGTGTGTCAGACTCTTAATGACTAAAACCCACCCGTGTTCCTTCCGTTGCCTGTGTTGCCAGGGGACTTTCCCGTGACCCCGGCAGGCATCGTCCCTAGTGGACCCCTAAACTTGTGCTGATCTTTGAGGCGCGCGTGGAACAGACCGCGCCGTCGACCCGGGCCTGGTCCTTATCGGAGGGCGAGCTACCCAAGCCCGCGCCTACGGTGGCCGTAAGTGATAGCTGAAAATACGTTGTATCGACCCTTTAACGTTGGACCACCATTTACGCCACACCTTGTATAATGTGCACGCATGTGTGAGAATTCATGCAACGGCTTTTAATAGCTCAATTTGTTTAATTAAGTTTCGAAATGACTGGTTTAATCAACCAATCCAATTAGTTTACTGCAGGCCCTTAGCCTAATTGAGTAACATCACAATTATATTATTAATGCATAGTCCCGAGATACACTCTTGGTTTCTGAAAAACCAGTCATTCCATTCTGATTTCAAATCTTGTATCTATTTATATTATTGTAGTCGTAAATTTTCTTCAGCCAATAGCTATGACTAACACACTATTTGTCGACAGACCTGCTGTTAAAAGGCTTATAGAGGAAATAGGAACAAGGTGTAAAGTTCACTCATTCTCCACAAACAATGGAGGATCCTCCAACCAGATGAGTGTTGTGTCTGGTCATATCTTGACCTTGATCCTGTGGCTGCCTTAAGCTAACGCAAAGCTTCCAGCCAGGGGCGAATTTCTTACATTACTAAGCGACTGTACGCTAAGGGCAGCCCCTGTGGGGTACGAACCTCGGCTTAGGACGTCACTGGGGAGAGAACAGCAAGGTGGGACTGGCTGGAACAGAACTGGATAATTATTATTATCAGGGGAATTTAAAGTACTTCGTCAAGTAAGAGTCGCGGGGGACGATTACGACGGGGTCTTCGCGAGGGTCCTCGGTGGCGAGTTCAGAATGTCGGTTTATGTTTGTGCACTGGGGCCGAGTACGTGGCCCTACTGCTTTCCTGGAGGAGGGTAATGAGTAACATGCCTCAGACGGCGAACTGAGCTAATAGTAGAGGGCCTATAAATGTCGGCCTTGACAACTAGAGGATTGCGATGAATGACGGCTGAATCGAAGAAACGCTTGGCATTGCGTTTCATGAACTGCTGGATAGTGGGAATTTTGAGGTCGAGATGGAGGATCTCATTTCTAACAAACCAGTGGGGGCCGACGGTTGATGTCTTGATGTTGTATATATACCAGTTGCGCGGTAAACTCTGCTTGCGCGATGCAGGGTTTGTGTGACGTCGGGTTTTTGATGCGTAGTTCGCACGTGGCGTTGCGCCGCCACAGGCTTGGTCAGCGTTAGGTAAAGCCTATTACTTAAAATTTGTTTCTTTTTGTCTGTTATTATAGGTATCAATCGACTGACCAAACTAACGAAACGAAAACTAGTTACGTAATTAATTACCTAAATACCTACTGTGATCGGGCGGTCACAAGTAACGTAATGAAGTTGAAACCACGGCCGGTATTTTCGTGGTCTATTTTGTCCAGAAATAGTGTTATTACGATATAATCCGGACACGTACCGGACAGGCACGGGTAAGCTCACATGATCCTAAAGTATTTAGGTCATTCCGCTGGCAGGAACTGAAATTAACTCTTTGAACGTGTCAACAAATTCTGATTTTGCTAATTAAGGTATTATATTTGTTATCTGTGCAGATTTTTAATAATAATTTATAATAGGCGGGCTTTTTCAAGGATTAACAAACTGCGTACCTACAGCAACTGGGTTATCTTGCTGAAAAAAATATGTAGTTACTGATCTTTCTGCTAAACGAAATGATAATCACAATTCCGTTGCAGGCCTTTTCTTTAAATTTCTTCTAATTTGGAGGCTACTACTACCAATAGTGAAAATAAGGCTCAAAATCAATATCAAAATATTTTATTTCACATAAACCTACATGGGCACTTGTCAAACATCAGAAGCTAGGTGCACGGTTCCAATTGGTCGTTTCCTATGGAGAAGTGCCGGCAAGAAGCTCCACGGGCACTCTTTTAAAAATAATTGGCTTTTACAATGTTTTCAAATTACAGCGTTAATAGGTACGGGAGGACGTGTAGGCCTGTCAACAAGTACCAGGTACTTAACAAAATAGAAAATGGTCTACAAATCTACAGTCTATTAGGCCTAACGTTCTCACATTCACAAAATATAAAAATCTGTTTATAAGATGAATAAAATAATAAAAATAAAAACCAATCTAAACCAAATGACATGATTGCCATTACAATTGAAACAAATCTGAATTAATATCAAAATCAAAATATCTTATTTCACATAAACCTACATGGGCACTTGCCATGTAGGTTTATGTGAAATAAGATATTTTTTGTGTTTGTTTCAACGATCTCACATTCACAAAATATAAAAATCTGCATTCAAGATAAATAAAATAACAAAAATAAAAACCAATTTAAGCCAAATGACATGATTGCCATTACAATTGAAACAAAATCTGAATTAATATTTATATCCTGTCCACAAGGCTGATAAATATATGTAGGTGTAGGCTTGATGGTGGTTTTAAAAGAAGGTATAATCTAAATTATGAATGAACACAGTCAATTTTCTGGGTACACACAAGGTTTAATACACATTAATATAGAGGCGGAGCAGAACAGCACTGCCCCTGACCACTTCCTTGCCATGTAGACACGGACTCCCCGTCACACGGACACGGAGTCATTTAATTCTAAGCAATAATTATGCTAATAGTGCAGTACAGAAAACTTCTGTTCATGCAGGTCGGTAATTACTTACATGTCGTGCAACTAAGCACATTGTTTTTTTCTTCATTAATATACAGGCACGAACTTCCCTTAGATATTTATGTATTTAATACTTTAAGCACACAAATGTACAGAGCGCATATGGTGCAATAACGGAAATTGTGGAATAAATATTTATTTAAATATAAGGATATACATACATATACCTATTAAAAACTTTAAATATAGGATATATCGGTGTGTGATGTGAAAATAAATGATAAGAGTGTAGAGCAAGTAAGTGCATTTGTATATTTGGGAAGTCTGTTTACAAGGGATGCAAAGATTGATGAAGATGTGGAAAGGAGAGTAAATGCGGGAAATAATGTGAATGGTGCTATATATGCGATGGTGACCAACCAGTCGATGCCCAAAGAGGCTCGACTGGCTGTTCATAATGGTGTGTTGGTGCCTACACTTATGTGGAAGTGAATGTTGGGTGTGGCAAAAAAAGCATGAAAGTAGAGTAAATGCTGTGCAAATGCGTTTCTTGCGAAGCATGTGTGGTGTGACTATAAATGATAGGCTGAAAAATGATCTGATTAGGCAACGGTGCGGTTTAAGGGAAGATGTCGTGACAATTATTGAAAAGAGTACCTATGCTTAGATGGTTTGGTCATGTTGAGGGGATGAATGAAAGGCGACTAACAAAAGATATTTACGAGGTAGATGTGAGTGGAAACGCCGGGACAAAGACATATAGGGACGCCCCAGAAAGACATATAGGGACATCATTGGTGATATTCTTCAAAAAGGTCAGGTGCGTAGTACTCGCAACGGGCGTGCGTGTATGACCAGATGTATGAACGTAAACGAAGCATAAGGAGTATGTAAGGACTGTAGCAGGTGGCGTTCTATAGTTTCTGCCTACCCCCATGGGATGAAGGCGTGAGTTTATGTATGTATGTAAAAATAGCAATTTCGGTAAAGACAAATTTGTAAATAAAAAATATGTGTTGGTGTGGTGAGTGTTTCGTTAATTTATGTAGTGTGTGAATGCAGGATTGTTTGAGTGATCACTTCTTTGGGAATTCTTTTCGGTTTCGACGTAGTATGGGAAAGAAGGAGCGAACAATATTTTTGCATTTAAAGTTTATTAAGAGGCCGACAACTCCTAAAGCGCGGTCACTGTCGGACTGCATAGAAAAGAAAGAGAAGCGCGACGACACAACACTGGTAATTTATTGCAAAATATGAAGCAATTATCGATTTTCAAAAAAACTATAGATTGTATTAAAAAAATAAAACACTATTATGCTAATATGTTGATTGTAGAATAATCTGAAAAAAAATCAGAATGATTGCATGTGTATTAGTATGGTTTTTTAATCGTTAAAATAAATTTTTAGAGGTATCTTCGTGATTTTTTCTATCGTATCAAATTAGTTGTATTATGTTTTCAACACACTATCTACCTTGCATATATCCTGAAGAATATCATATATTTTTTTGATTTTGTATATTGCAGTGGATCATATACTTTTAGGCATTATAAAACTTACAAAATTTGCGTTTAGGTCCTGTAGTCCCCTTAAGCTACGGCTTAAGGGGACTACAGGACCTAAACGCTAAATATTTGCGTTAATTTTATTGTAGAGTGATGGGCTATGGTAGAGGGCAAACTTTTTTTATAAAATCTATAGTGCCGATTAAGTTAAGAGAAAATAAAAATCTGTTGTCCTGTGCCGCCATAATAGCCTAGTACTCTGCACACTTGGCGAATAAAAACTCGCAAAGTGTACAACGTGCGATAAGGAATATCGTTGTGAACAGAATCGGTCGATGAGGCGGTACTTGGGAGGCCATGTCCAGCAGTGGACGAGTTTCGGTTGAAATAATGATGGAACTTCGGTCCAAAAAGTTACAAGTAGACTGAAAACCATAAAAAAATGATATCAATAGTGATATATTGTCAAAGAATATCTTATCTACATAATGCCTTTTTTTACATAATAATATGAAGACCCAAAAAGCCAATAGACAGGGTGAATCCACCATTTGTCGACCAGCGGTCGAAAGTGTGGTTATAAATAGCCGTCAGCGCGCACATTTTTCACGGCAGCCTCTCGAAAACCTCACGCTGGTATATATTTGGCGCTAACGTGAAAACGGACATAATAAATAGTGTTCTATCGACTCTAGTTGTAAATTCATAGGATTTTCACCACTGCGCTTCCTATTTGACTTTGAACAAATCATAGCCATCAATAACTTTGTTTTATATTGCTTTGAACGAAGGAACAGAAGTTTTAATGTTCTGTGGAGTAGTTGAGTGGCGAATAAGTATCTGAGAATTTACTAACACGAATGTTGCGTGACCAGTGAAGGGTTAGGGTGCGTTGTTTCATGGTCAAAGCGCGTGTTTCGTCTGTCGCATGACCACACCCGAGAGTTAAGCGGGCTTTAGGTATATTTTTATTGGCCAAGCTATGGAACGGGTGTCTTATCTTTTGTTGATTTTATATGGCCACTCGTTTAGTTTTTATGTTTGCTGCCAGTTATAAAGTTAATTAACTGTGTGTTTATTAAACTTTTAAATAAACAAAGTTATCGGTTTTCTAACACATGTCTAACACATTCCATATTTACATAGAAATAGAAGAACCGAAGCGATCGTACAAAAAATATCAAATCACTGTTCGCTACGTGACACGACGTCTAAAATCATGTAAATCAATGGCTGCCTTGAGAAATATGTTGTATATTTTCCTGAGCACATCAACATAAAAATGTAAACTCGATAAATTGCTCAGACATACGACGCATGCCCCTTGTTCCAGGTGAGTGAGTCAATCGGGCTGGCACGCAACTGGGGCGCTCACCCTATTGAGCGGCTTGTGTAACAAACAACCACAACTGTACTGCAGTTGACAATGAAAATCAATATGTTGCAGAACATTGTAGTAGAATAGAAACGTATTTTGTGCTAGATTGAGTTTTTCTTTGTCTTTTTAGAATAAAAGTAGAAAATGGTTTTAAAATGTGCCGTGTGTTGATTTGACCCAGCATGAGAGTTTAACGAGACCAAAAGTACCTGCTCTATTTTACTATTAGGCACAGTGCAAATGCAAATACAAATTTGCACAAGTGCGGAATCGAAAATTGAAAATCACACAAGTCTAGAAATTTGCACAAAGATACAAACTTGCTCAAGTATATCGTTACGTGTATCATAAGTCGCTACAATGAGCTCGACATATCCATGTTTTAAGCATCATCTTGAAAATTTGGTTCAAATAAGTACTTTCATATTATTCACAAAATATTCTCTTTGTTGTAAAAGTTTCGCTTACCAAGTACATAGGTCCAGGCAGATCAGGTTATATGAAATTGTCATCTCCAAATCATTTGAAACCTTGAAAAGTTGATGGTTATGTTCAAAATCGAATGAGAAAATTTGACAGTTTGTGGTAACTTGATGTACTGGCGACTGTACCTAGACAGAATATTAAGACGCTGACAACAGCTAAACCGCGGTCACTGTCAGACTGCACAGAAAAGAAAGAGAAGCGCGATGACACAACGCTTGTAATTTATTCCATAATATCTAAGTAAATATCTATTTACTCAAAATTGAGTTGAGCAATAGAAAATTAAAAAACAACCAAGTTCTGCATTCAAATAAGACGTACTTGTTATTAATTAAATACGTAACGTATGTTCATATTTAATTCAGACATTTTGGATTGGAACTCAATGCGCGGAAAGCGGAAAAAATATAATAAATGTTAATTTTGAATATATTTCTCAGAACTTGGTTGTTACCAAAACGCGATTTAACTAACCTTTAAGGTTAGTTTAGCGTTAGTTTGTATCGAGATTTTTTTTTTCAAAACTTGTTATGTAACAACCACATATACCTACAGCCTATAATGTTCCCACTGATGGGACACAGGTCTCTTCTCTATGAGAGAGAGTGGGCCGTAATCCACCACGCGGGCCAAGTGCGGGTTGGTAGATGTCACATGTCTTCGAATTTTTGATTCTAGGACATGTCGGTTTCCTCACGACGCAGACGTTTTCCTTCACCGATTTTAGAGCAGTGGTGATGAAATAATTTACACAAAGTAAAGCGCCTGTCCGGGTTCGAACCTACGACCTACAACTAGTAAGTCGCGGCCGTTACCACTGGGCCACCACTGCTCATTTTCCGCTACCACAACCAACTTTTTTTCTTAAGACAAGCCTTTGGTCATTTTTCTCTTGTCAGCGCCTTAAGGTATACATTCCAAGAAAATAAATTCTTAACGTTTTTATAATTTCTCCGGACAATACAACATTTTATTACTTGCTTTCCAAGTTTGAGCGTGGCAACCCGACCTACCTACATACAAACAAGTGGGTACATCAGTAAGAGTACCTCCATGCCGTCGGAAAACCAATTAAACTTGATGTTGACAGGAAATACGCGACATCGCCGACATAGGTCACTTCCGGCGTTGAAAATTACATCCCTTATAGTTTCCAGGCCGCTTCGGGGAATGGCTGCCGGAAAAATTATTAGTAATTTTACAATTTCGGTATGTTATTTTTATCGTCCAACGATAAAAAAAAGGCAAGTTACTCCTGGCATACAATTTACTTGCGCAAATATATACTTGCGCAAGTATGCATGACGGCGGTATTGACCACACACGGCTCAAGT
This sequence comes from Atethmia centrago, assembly GCA_905333075.3. Lineage (NCBI taxonomy): Eukaryota > Metazoa > Arthropoda > Insecta > Lepidoptera > Noctuidae > Atethmia > Atethmia centrago. The sequence continues at coordinate 20,878,066 of HG995381.1, read as the reverse complement.
TTGTTTGTGACGATATTATTTCTGTTTAGTGACCATCCAGGGCCTTAAGTCTGCTATTACAATAGTGTCAGAATGGTCTATAATTGATTTTATAATTGTTGATTTTGACAAGTTTGGTAATCTACTAATATAATATGTCATTAATGAGGATCGGAACAGACCATTCTGACAATATTGTAATAGCAGACTCGAGGCCCAGGAGTGTTGTGTTGCGCGGTAATGGCATCCATTGATGTAAATCCTATGAAAATCTATTCGGTAGTTTTTGAGTTTATCGCGTTCAGTACGGACAGACAGACGCGGCGGCTGGACTTTGTTTTATAATATGTAGTGATGATGATTATGAAAGGTTTACTTCAAATTAGTAGTTTCATTGATATACACTTTATAGGTAAAACAAAATACTACTGAAACTTGAACGCGACACATGCTCAAGTACACTTCTGCAAACGCAAATTTGCACAAGCTCGGAATCGAAAATTGAAAATCACACAAGTCTAGAAATTTGCACAAAAATTTTCCAACACAGCGCAAGGCTAAACTTGCGCAAGTATATAACGCGTGTGGGGTACTATAAGTCGCTACAATGAGCTCAAAACATGCATGCTTTAAGCATCATCTTGAAAATTTGCTTGCACGTTCTTTATTGTGATATGAGCCAAGCTCTCACCAATTTCTTTTGTAAGGTCAATCAAAAATCAAAAGCCATTTATTCAATCCTGCCGGGGTCGCGGAAAGGTACTTATGGGTCACCGAGGCCCCCGCAACACAGGCAACAGGAAGGAATACGGGTGGGTTTTAGTCAGTAAGAGTCTGACACACCCTCCCGCTCCGCCCAGAGCGGGAGAAGTTATTTGGTGATTTCCCACACTCAAAAAAAAAAAACATTTAATCAAACTAGGCTGAGAATCAGCACTTTTCGAACGTCAAAATTACATAAGACAGTCCCCCAAAACGCCCACCCTTCGCCACTTCCTAGTGCTTTAGCTGAGAAGAAGAAGTGGCCAACAAAGTCCCCAGCAGCACAGAGCTGTCTGTTCAGTTAGAGAAAAAAAATGGATTCTATACAACAGTATGCAAAACAATTTACATTGCGTGCAACACAAAACATTAAATTATTAGACATATGTCAGCTAGCACACCACTATACCAACAAAAAAAAAAGAAAAAAAAACACCGAAAACTATTCTCAATAGGGTCAAGGGTCAAATCAAGGTGATAATAACATGACAATATTGTTGTTCACTGCTCAAGATCGCTCAAAGCACCAGTAAGTATTTAGTACCCCACATTCCAGCCATTCATATGAACTGATTCGCACATCTACTATCTCTTATAGAAAACCAATATACATGAACTTGAGACCTACGTTGTAAGTTAGTCTCAGTAGGGATAGACCCTATGATTTTCCGTCTCAGTGAATTTCCACCTGAGTACAATCATTCTGAGTATCAATCCGCGGTCAAGCAGAACCGCCTATTCCGGAACAGTGCATTGTGGACTATTTAAAGCAATGGTAATAATAATACACATAGGTATAGTTATTTCGGTGAAGCGAATGTGGATGGGCTTTCAGTAGCTGCATTAATGAAATAATTACCTACCTTCTTACCTATTACAATAATTTAAGAGCCACATAGTCAAATATTCAGTGTAGTTTATAATTCTTTAAAAGCTTTTCTACTGAAATGAAAACTCTTTTTTTTTTTTAAATGACTTAAGTATTCATGATCTTGTATCTTGAACTGAGAATATGAAAATACAAGGGTCTGAAGTCTGTATCTTTTATCACATGATACTTCATATTAAATTTGCAGAAAACAGATGCAGATTTCACAGAAACCATGTCGATTTCATGAAAAACATACACTATCGTGTTTGTTTTGTGATTATCGTTTGTGATTTGCCGTGCACAAATATTTTTACACAAAGCTAAAACAAAAGCGAGTTTCTCATTCATATCGGTGTAATGTTGTGAAATGTGATACAATTGGCAAAGTATTGAGTGCGAACTTGCAGTATTTTTATCTCACGAAGCGACGCGCGCTATACTTGTGGTAACCAAGTGTACAAACACGCTGTGAATGTGTACATGTGAAGACAAGTAGCGTCAGCACATAACAACACACACTTCCGTCTTCACCATTGTCTCGGACAGTACCGAAAGCTCCTACGCTTACACACACATTCACAGCGTTTTTGTATACTTGGTTACCACAAGTAAAGCGCGCGTCGCTTCGTGAAATAAAAATACTATACCATAGTGTAAAGTCAGGGAAATTAATTTTCTAAGCAAATTGACTACTCTCTTCATTTGTCCATATTATTATATTCAAATCACAACTGTCATTCATGAAATGCCAATAAAAAAACACGCCAATTGAGGTAGGGTCTCAATTTGTTTAACAATAAATTTCCCTGTCTTCACACCACCGCATTTCAATCAATCCTTCAGGATAAAATCGTCGTTGAATTTCACTAACTTTATACATAATTTAGCATTAAATTCTACCTACTTCTTAGTAGGTATAACTAAACCTATCTACTTTTACGAAGACTGTGTGGTTTAAAGCAGCTACCGTCAAGGCTTGCGTTTAGCAAGCCTTGACGGTAATTGTCAGTTGAAATCAAATTATAATGGAATTAATCATGGAGGCTCTTCAAGTAAGTCGTAAACGCAAAGGGGTTTTGGCTTGCTAACTTTTCAGGAAACCAGTTAAATTGAAGGAAAAATAAACGCGAAAAAGAAGTTCAAAGACACGAAACTCGGAATTGGTGTTTTTTTAAATTAAATTTTAGTCTGTGCGTTTGCTAAAATTACAAGTTTTTTTGTTACCTTTGCAGAGGATTCAGCTTTAATGAATTGAGATTAATTAAGCTTAATCAGTTGTAGTTAAATAACACTTAAGACAAGTGCTCTTTTGCCATGACCGAGTAGAATATGACATAAAAATAAATCATTTATTTGCTGAAAAAACAGGTTTTATCAGATGTTTATTGTGGTTTATGCGCAGTCCATATTTTGCCTGTTTAGGGCATGCAAATTAGTTTTATGTTAATATTACTTACTTAGGTACTTATATTTAAGTAAAATTTACAAATTAAAATTTACAAATTAATATATACCAGTAAAGTTCACTACAAACACCAAAAAATACAGAACCATAACCGCATCCAAAAAACCAGATTTAAAAAGGAAATCCTTCCACTTGACTTCATCCGCTATTAAAATCCTAAACCCATCTGCGCTCGACAGTTACACGGCTTTTTTCGATAACCCTGCAATTTCGGGGAGCATGCAATCAATACGACAGCCGCTCGTGGGTGATTGCTGTTTTCAATCAGCCGGGTTATATGGGTTCACGAATATCTACGACATTTTTCTGTGGTCGTATGCAATTGCATGCGGTTGTAGGAACGAGTATATTTGAGCAGAGTGAAATGAAATTCAGCGTTAAGGAAAGTAGTTTTCCGATATGTACGTGCAATGTGCATGGAAATTGTTGTAGAAATATTCTTATGAAATTCTTCGATGAATTTCTTAAGACGCTGACAACACCTAAACCACGGTCACTGTCAGACTGTATAGAAATGAAAGAGAAGCGCGATGACACAACATTTGTAAGTTATTGCAAAATATGAAGTAATTATCTATTTACTCAAAATTGAGTTGAGTAATCGAAAATAAAAAACAACCAAGTTCTGCATTCAAATAAGATGTTCTTGCTATTAATTAAATACGTAACGTTTGTTGGTATTTAATACAGATATTTTGGATTGGAACTCAAGGTAAAAGGTCAGTTTAACGTTAGTTTGTATCGAGATTTTTTTCAAAACGTGTTTTGGTAACAACCAAGTTCTGAGAAATATGTTCAAAATTCATATATATTTTTTCCGCTACCACAAACTATACAGATTTGGAATGTTTTTTTCTTAAGACAAACCTAATTGGTCATTTGCCTCTTGTCAGCGCCTTAAGTAGATATTGAGTTGTAGTCTATTGTAGAAGAAAATCAAAAGCATTACACAGTCTTGTTTGTCGTTCCGAGAAAATGTTATATTGAAAATTTGCCGTAAGATCCAATGTAGGTAGAAACTTTATGAAATATCCTACTTTATTAGTGACTGCCTTTCTCTAGAGACTTGGTTACTTAACCACCTCAGTAAACCGATAGTGGAGCTTTAATAAGAAACCTTTCCACGTACCAGCAGAAGCTTCCTCTTTACGACGTCATGAAACAAAATATTATAAAACTACCCACATTTTCGTAGAATAACATGCGGTGTTCATTTACCGAGGTGTTCCCGTCGAAAGCAGACGCGTGCACATAATGCAGAACAAGTGAACAATGCAGCTATTGAATTAAACTATCTGCCTCCATTGTGAGCGGTAAATAATGCGGAATATTAAATTTTATCACGCACCGTAATGATGGAGTATTTATTTCAATCATATTTTCTACGTGTAATGACTGGAATATGAAGTATACTTTTCATGAAATTAGTTTTTTCTTTGTGGTTGGCATTTCGGTACTAGAGGACTGAAAGCTGTATGAGTATTCTTGCATGTATGTGTTGCAGGCTTAGCATGACGCTTTTTATTTCTTCGAAGTATAGACACGGCTCTTTCTATACAAAGTGACATTACGTTTCTCCATTTTTGACATCGCACCGTAGAAACCCTTTTGCAATCTGTCATTTTGTCTTTCGTTTCTAACGAACTTTACAGGAGAGCGTTTTGAACTCAAAACTGTGATAATTATTAGAAGAACAAGGCTATCTTCTCCTATTTTACATCATTTAGTTAATAGGACATTACCAAGGAAATGGTGAAGGCCAATATTACTATAATATTTGTTTGTTCCAAAATACGGTTCTTCGACACTTGAGAAAAATTGTTGTAGTTGTCGTTGTTATACGTGATTTAGTAAAAATTGAGAATCAAGCAGAAAAAAAAGTATGACAAAACAAAGAATTCTGATTCGAATTATATAAAAGAGTAAATTTCGTAAAAAGTGCAGTTGACTGTTTCTACTTTGCGATACGTCATCAACTTCTCTAAGGTTACGTTTAAACCTTGGAGTTATTGATTTCCTACGCAAGCAGGCGGAAAATAATGCCAAAAACATTGAGTGAACTTTTAAAACTTAACCTGATCCCAGAATGTACCTGTAAAACTCCAAAACTCTGTATCTTATAAACTTTGCAAGTCTTCTTATTTGTAATTCCGTGTGAAATGTTTTCGTCAGTTTTCCGCGCATCGTCAATAACACTAGTGCGGGGCCGACATCATATTGCGATGCACGAGGAGCGGAGCGTTCGTTCGGAAATTGCATCGTGATGTTTTGCTCGCTTTTCCCCTCACTCGATGGCACCGAAACGCGCTAATTGCTCGCAATCTATTGCTTTTTAATGTGTTTGTAGCAATCGGGAGCTTTATTTTCGATTATTTTTGTACGCCGAGTAAACGGTGACAATCATTTGAATTGCAAAGGTTTTTTTGTTCAACCAATTCCGGTTGGGATTGCGTAATTGATGTGCTGTTTTTACTGTTTTATTGCAACATTTTCGGTAATGTATCAAATGAAACGTTGCTTTACACAACACTAGCGACCCGCCCCTGCTTCGCACAGTTTTAACGACTTGACAAAACATCAAAATGTCTTTACTATACGTAAATATCATATTATATTAGAGGAGCTTGTCGCTAAGTAACAACAGCCGCACGGGTCGATCGATCAGGTTAATCTACGCTGGCCGCGGTTGGTCTGTGGATGGGTGACCATATTTACATACCAAGCGACCCCTCAGCCGTTGGTCCCGGCTATCATTAGTTGGTCTTTGAGTCTTTCGGGTCGTCAGAAGCCCGAAAGTCTGACAACCACTCCTGACCGAGGGGTATTGCTCAGTATCTGGGTTGTGGAGGTCAGATATGCAGTCGCTTCATGTAAAATACTGGTATTTTGCTGGACGACCGGTTAGACTTGAAGCTGACCCCGACATAACTGGGTAAAGGCTAGGCAGAAGATGTTGATGACGTTTTCATATTGATGTTTTATTCACATAAACCTTCTCTAAATGGTGATGCTTTAATTTATAATATGTGATTTACATATCGTCGGTGATATTCTGAAACCGCGGAACTAACAGTGTTTAAAACCGCGTACTTACAAAAGTAGCAAAATCTAGATTTGGGAATTTCTAATTCATTAATACATATTTTACAAAACTAATGCCTACAATATTAAGAGGATTTTGACAATTTAAAAGTTTAAACAATAGAAAGTCAAGTGGTTTAGTAAATATTAACTGCACCTACCTTACGCGGTTTTAAACACTGTTAGTTCCGCGGTTTCAGAATATCACCGACGATATGAGATGCAATGTTCCTTGTAGTCGGAACTTCAATAAATCGTGCAGTGCGCTTGATATTTCGTGTTTGTCTCAAGAGACTGCCAATCCCGGACAAGTATGTCTGTAATCTATGCCCGATGCAATCTGCTGTAAGTGGTATGCAGGGCATGTGTTCAACATTGATTGGTGCTATTCAGAGATATCACTCTCTATCCATATGCAAAGCAAGACAATTATACCTACATGACGACCTGAACAACGCCTCTGATGCTGCAATAAATGTGGCCAAACAGTCTATGAAACATATACTCGTATGTGAGAGATATCGATTTTTTATATTTTGTCCTTTATTTTTTAAGGGTTTTTTTGTACAGATATGCGACGATGTCAATCCCATCCCATCCTAAACTAAATTAACTAATCTTAGTCACACAAAACTTAACTTAATCTATTGCCTTATCTAAAAAAAACACGCTTATTGAAGGGTTCCGTGGTTGGGAATGTTTTGATGAATTTATCCCAAAAACAAACTTAACATTGTAGTTGAGAGACATGTTCTTCCATACAACGATATACGTCACGGTCAATTCTCCAACTGCAAATTTAAGTTGGTCGACTATTACTCGTTAACTTGTAAAGTCTACTTAGCTGTGATACTTTACCTTTTAATTTCATTATATGTACTATTGCCCTGACTTTTTCACATTTCCATAAACAACCATTTAGCTGGCAGGGGAGGGGGCACACTTGATTCTAACAAAAATTAGCACTTTAAAGCTTAATATTACGCAAACGGATCCTTGAATCGAAAAATGGTGTTCACAAACCTATTTTTGAACGACCTATCCAACGATACCCCACACTATGGGATAGACGAGAAAAAAAATATTACCTACTCCGGCAATCCCCAAAAAAAAAAAAAATTATTCAAAATTTTATTTTACCACGCTGTCGGCGTGATTAATATTTAGGTATCATCATCATCATCATTTCAGCCGAAAGACGTCCACTGCTGGACATAGGCCCCCCTCCTAGCACCTCCACTTCGACGGGTTTTGTGCTTCCTCATCCAACGGATTCCTGCGGCCTTCACAAGGTCATCGGTCCACCTTGTAGGAGGCCTTCCAATGCTACGTCTTCCGGTACGCGGTCACCATTCCAGAACCTTTCGGCCCCATCGGCCATCTGTTCTGCGATCAATGTGCCCTGCCCACTGCCACTTAAGTTTGCCAATTCTTCGGGCTATGTCGGTAACCGTGGTTCGCCTGCGGATCTCTTCATTTCTGATTCGATCACGTAGGGAAACTCCAAGCATAGCCCTCTCCCTTTGAGTGACTTTTAGCCTTTTAATAAGGCCCATTGTAAGCGACCACGTTTCAGTGCCATAGGTCATCACTGGCAACACGCACTGGTCAAAGACTTTCGTCTTGAGACACTGTGGTATGTGGGACGAGAAGATATTGCGTAGCTTCCCGAACGCTGCCCAGCCGAGTCGGATTCTACAATTGACGATGTAGGTATAGCCATGCCAAATTACAGCTTTGTAGTACTAAGCGTATCTGAGCTAAAGCGGGGACAGACAAACAAACAGTCAGATGGACATGGCATGGCGAGACTATAAGGGTTCCTTGTTTTCTACGGAACCCTAAAAAGTATATAATATTTTTGCTGCTTTAGAAGTAGGCTTAGCCAAAATCTCAAGGAAAATTCCAACATCCATTACCGACAATTTCAACGAGTTGAGAAATGATACTTCTGATAAATAATACTAATATATCGGAAACGTTCCACCAACACATGATGTGCATCCTCTGTTTTTCCACACACCTCACAGTTAGGAGAATCCGATTTTCGCTTGAGATAAAGAGACACGGATGGGCCGTCAAAACGAATAAAGAAGACTGTTTCACATAACATTGTTGCTCTGTAAGCACCAATCACCTAAATTGCTTAATAAATACACAAGAATTTATACCAAAATAACGCGAACGCGAAAATGAGTTTTTTCCTACACCCAGTTGCTCAAGTGCCGTACGAAACGGCGTTCTTAAATAAAGATAACTTATACTAAGCGAGCACATTACAGATATTAAGCTATTATCTACATACACTGTTCAAATACGAGTCGCTTGGAAGAAGCGATGGCTCGACGCTTAACGAGCGAACATTGCCGGGAATGAAGCGATTACGCGTAGAGTAAACGTCACCCGTATTCGGTTTTGTTGTGAGCTTTAAAATGAATATGTATGTATATATACGGTAGTTGCTTTGGTAAGTGAAGCTCAAATATTTGACAGTCACAAAGTAACCGTATCATACATACATACATACATACATAAACTCACGCCTTCTTCCCATGGGGGTAGTCAAAAACTATAGAACGCCACCTGCTACGCTCCTTACATACTCCTTTTGCTTCGTTTACGTTCATACATCAGCAGGCTTAGTATGACACTCTCTATTTCTTCAAAGAATAGACACGGCTCTTTCCATACAAAGTGACATTTCGTTTCTCCTTTTTTGACATCCCACCGTAGAAATCTTTCTACATAAAAAAGGACATAGACAAAGATCGTTAGTAACGAAAGGCAAGATGACAGATTGTAGAAGGATTTCTACGGTGAGATGTCAAAAACGGAGAAACAAAATGTCACTTTGTATAGAAAGAGCCGTGTCTATTCTTCGAAGAAATAGAGAGTGTCATGCTAAGCCTGCTGGTCATACACGCACGCCGGTTGCGAGTGCTACACACCTGACCTTTTTGAAGAACATCATTAATGAGGTCACTATATGTCTTTCTGGGGCGTCCCCTCCCGTCATTTCCACTCACGTCTGCCTTGTAAATACCTTTTGTTAGTCGCTTTTCATTCATCCTCTCAACATGACCAAACCATCTAAGCATACTCTTTTCAATTTTTGTCACTACATCTTCCTTTAAACCGCACCCGCGTGGCCTTATCACATCATTTTTCAGCCTATCATTAAAGTCACACCACAAATGCTACGCAAGAAAAGCATTTCCACAGTATTTACTCTACTTTCATGCTTCTTTTGAAATCGTAACCGTATCATTTCGTAACAAAATCAAATTAATAATGAGAATCGATATCTACATATACAGGGTGACATTGAAAACATGCGACAAATCGAAATGGGAGATTGTACTCATCATTATGAACAACTTTTACTAAGGGACCAAAGCTACAATCCCAAAAAAAAAACTGCTGTCCCCTACATTTATGTTCGCAATACCTCATCAAAATGTAGGAAAAGCAGATTTTTTTTTTGGGATTACAGCTTTGGTCCCTTAGTAAAAGTTGTTAATAATGATGTATACAATGTCCCATTTCAGTTTGTCGCAAGTTTTCAATTTCAACCTGTATATTATTGAATTAAAGTATACTTTGTCAAGCAATTCACTAAAATTATTTTCTAAGCCTTTGCATGAAACGGTCGCGACCATAAAAATATAAAAATACATTGCATTGGAATCATTCCAAAGTCTTATTCATCATCATCATCTGCCTAGCCTTTTCCAAACTATGTTGTGGTCGGCTTCCATTTTAATCGGATGTAGCTGAAAACATGGAACTAATGCCTATCTGACGTCCACAACCCAGTTACTGGGTAAAGTGACACCCCTTGGTACGAAAAAGTGTAAGACTTAAAACAACAATAAAAAAAACTTATCTTGAAAAACACTATAACCTTCTAATTAACCCTCCCGAACACCCATCACAAACTCCGTACCCGCTGCATTATTCATAACTTAGGGCCACAAGTACCAGGTACAGTCGGTGATTCATAAACCCTAGTCTAGACAACTGGTATTGATCACCGTCCCCCTATGCTGGTGACACTGCTGCAATGAATCACCGATAAACAGATTATGGGTAAATACCCGACCCGTTTAATTGCACCCGCAGTTGTAAATTTTATTTTAATGGGGTTTTGAGTTAAAGTTCTTGTGGGGTTGGATAAGTTCGAATTTTCGGTTGTAAGTGTTTTGCATTATTTTGGAGAAGGGTATTTTTAAATAGTAATGGTTTATCGGCTTAGTGTGTTCGAAACTGATATTCTTTATTTGTATTACTTGTCAACGGAAATATCTACTTGCTCTTGTAATACTAACTTGTCGTCTTAGCTCAGAAACCACGGTCACATTTCTTTCAACAGTGTTAACATTGTCACCGTCACAACTTAGATTTTTGGTAGATAAGTCAGCTACTTTATGGAAAAAAACAACGTAACATCGGGGACGAAGCCACAAAAGTGAGCCTGGCTGGGAACAAAGCGTGGAACGTGTAGAACATTACAGGCCAGCGTATGTGTGCATGATAAACACATTCATTTGTTTAATACCACAGAAACACCCAAACGTAAGCTCACTACATTGTCGGAAGATTATCCTACAACTACAACGGTGCTGACAGACCAACTGGTAGTCGCTTTTGATAAATGCCGCTGCTATCCATTTTCCTGACGTACTCCTTTCCTCACTTGACTACACCCACAAAACGTCACGCTATGACAAATATCGTCTAGACGGTGGAACGGTCTATTTGTCGTGTGGACTCATACCTAGGCCTAGGTATACTCCATCAGGATTACCGTTATTAGCTCAGGCAAATATGAGTTCAGGTTATACTGACCAGTCTGCAAATACGCATAGCGTGATGTGTTGCTTGTTGCTAGCTGAAATACTTTAAAGCAGGGGTTTTCATCCCTTTTGAAGTCAAGGGCCGAGAAATTTTTGGTTCGGCGGGCCGCAACACAAGGGAAATTGACTTATATTCAATTTTAAACTTATAAGTAGGTAAGTAATTAAAAAAAAAACACATTCATTGAAGTTATTTATATACAATTTTACAAGGCAATCAATGAGATGTTTGACATTGTTTAGATACTCGTTAACAAATTTATTAATATCTGCCCCAAGAGTAGTTTCGCGCGTTAGTGTAAGTACCTGTCTTTTTGTTCTAATTTCTAGACATGAATAAATAAATGTAATTTTGCCTAGCTATTGTCGGGCCGCCAAGAAAGCCACGTCGGGCCGCAAGCGGCCCGGGGGCCGCGGGTTGAAGAACTTTGCTTTATAGGATAAGGTTGATTTGTCTTCTTTCTTTTCAAACGATCGATTGTTCACCGATATTTTGGATATTAGTGAATATGATACTTCTTAACAGAAGACACTTTTACTACAAGACCTCATGAATAGAATTACAAAAATATGTATCACAATATTTCAGCATATCACTGCCATCTAGTAACGCCAATAAAATGCAGCATTGCTACGTTGAAAACAATGTTAATTTTGTCAACGGAACGAGCTGCCCCTGAATTTGTTTCGAAAAACTATTTTCAACCCCTTCTTTTACTTACGGTGACGTTCTTACCGTTCATAATGGCCCTATTTCGATACACTCCATTACTTCACGTAGGTACATCAAAATGCTTAAGTCCAACGAATCCTCACGATATTGTACCTCACATAGTATAACACACGCCCATCTGCGCGGCTATAATGTAATCTGACTGCAGACTATAATAAGATAAAAGCACTCATCACTCGCTTGCCTCAGTTACTTGTACTAAAGGTAACACCCCTTTCTTGCGAGATTCTGAGGGATATGGGGTAGCTCTTTACTAGGTAATAGCAGCTTAGCGTACTATATATAGCTTGTAAGCTTTAGAGAGACAGTGTGATATTGTATCTTTTGTTGTACCTATTTATTGTCCTGTTAGAAGGGGATTTAGCATTTTATAAATTGACATATCTCGGAACCCCGGGGTTCCGGATCTTTGGAATGTACGAAGGGCCGAAGTCAACTTGCTTGCAGAGGCTCGTTAGACAGTTTTAATTGAACGAGGAACCAATCGACGATCAACCCTGTATGCACTATGCAAGTGCACCTAAGGATGCCTTATTAATATACAGGATGGAATTTTGTAATGCCACCTGGAGGGAAAGTACTCTTAATACTGCAGATAGAAAATTTTACTCACAGGAAACATTCCTTTATTTTTTAATAGAAAGCAAACTGCATTCAAAGATTTTCGAAAATTCTCTTCTCCCACACCCGGGAATCGAACCGGCTAAAATCTGAAAAAATTATACCCTGTACTTTTATTGCATCGATCGTTAGGGTCAATTATAAGGATGAAATCTCTCTAACAAACATACATTAAATGAAAGGAAAACCAGGAAATCTTAAATTAATTTAATTATTTACAAAAAATGGTAAACTAACTAATTAGTTGCTCGAAATGGGCTCCATTCTCACATACACAAATACACAACACAATACATACACAAATTTATTCTTTTAACGAATTCATTTCTAGTAACCTTTAATAAAGTGTTGTGGTGAATATTATAAATCGTATTCTGAACTTCAACTCTCAACTCGTTGTCATTCGCATAAGATTTCATGTAAATTTGATTTTTTACATATCCCCACAAAAAAAAATCTAATGGGGTGAGATCAGAAAAGTACAGGGTATATTTTTTTCAGAGTTTAGCCGGTTCGATTCCCGGGTGTGGGAGAAAAGAATTTTCGAAAATCTTTGAATGCAGTTTGCTTTCTATTCAAAAATAAAGGAATGTTTGAGTAAAACTTTCTATCTGAAAGAAAGAAAGAAAAGAAAGAAAAAGTATTTATTGGGACTCGCACAGGAGATCACACATTAAACTAAAAAAAAAAAAACACTCATAGAAATATATAAAAAAAAAAACAAAAAGTAAAATTAAAATAAAAACAAAAAGTCCTGTACGAGGCCAAAAGGCTCCCATCTCAGCATAATGCTGCAGTACTTAAGAAATAAGTGTCGCAGCGCTGGTATTCTAATAGGGCCCACTGTGATATCACGGATAGATACAGACATAAATAAAAAATAAAATAAACGTATGAAATAACCTATAAAAATAAATAGTTATTAAATAAATATTCATATAATACTAAACCGCGTGTCAGAACCCGACGTAACATCAGTTACTTGTCAATGCCATTTGAGTTTGTGGTACTCTATGGTATCGTACTACTTATTTGTGTTCTGTGGTGATGGCATCTGCAGTATTAAGAGTACTTTCCCTCCAGGTGGCATTACAAAATTCCACCCTGTATATGTATTATATTGTTCAATACTAGAATACAAAAATATAAAAACATTTAAAAATATAAAAACAATGTCGCCAACCGGTATCGGGAACAGGGTCCAAGCTACCTGGGTCAGAGCTCCAGAGAGAAATTGACAAACGGAACACCTTTTATAAATAATAACAAAATAAGTGCCTTTAACTTTAGGGTGATGGAAATTCTCACAAATAAAATTAACCAATCAAAACAAGACTGGTCCGTAAATTAGTTAATCCAAACTTCGCCATAATGACCTATTTAGGTCCTTTGAAAATATTATATTACAAGCGTTGGTTACAAAATATATTCGATCAAAAACGATACACTCAAACGCGTATCCATACGCGGTGTATTGTCTAATATGCTGATACGTTTCATACGTGTGATACGTGTGGCGATGACACTTTGACAAGCACCTGATGTCGGTCGAATATTTATTTTGCGAATATTACGCTTGTTAAAATCCCCAGCTCCGAGAGTGTTTGCTCTCAAAATAAGCCATGTGAAACATGAATATTTAAATCTCTTATTTGTTGTTTGCATGAATCACGTAATTGTTTTCGCAAATTAACTGATTTAATTTGATTGATTGTGTTGATAAAGATGGCAGTTTTTATTTTTTAGTTTGTGGTAAAGTGAAGTTTTATTTTTACACAAAACGCATTATTAGAGTTGAAATGCTATTAAAACTTCTAGAAATGAATATATAAAATATCACGTTGCATTTCAGTCAATGCTACAATAATGCTCTCATTATCTTCTATCGACACAAAATCCCTGCAAGAGATTACGCAACGCTCAATTAAGCTAACAGAATAGAAACAAAAGCAGTCCCAAAACATTATTTAAACAAAAGTCACCCTTTGTTAAAACGCACGTATACTCGGAAATTCGACACAAATTGTACTCGAAAATTGGGTAAATCCGGGTTTAGTTTCTAATTTCGTTTCAGTGAATGTAATCGATCCAACATTCCACGTATCTTCAGTTTATATGCGAAATCCAGCTACCGTTGGCTTGTTAAATCCCTATTCTGCACTGAATGTAACATTAGTTTTCACCAGTGTTGCCAGTTCACGCCGAGCCGAATGTTGCCAGTATTATCGGCGTTTAGTTTTCTCATCACGTTCGACGTTAGTGCAGCACTAGTTTGAAATCTACTTCTGTGACCTCATACCATGCTGTATTATTTAGAGCTAATGCAGCAATAATCGTTGCGTTTTATGGAGGCTACATATTTTATACAGGGTGTCCAAGAACCTGGCGTCCAACTGGATTCCCACGATGCCCCAAGTTCTAACAGTACTCAGAAAAATATTTTAAAAAATCCACCCCATGTACTTACAGAATTATACTGATTTCAAAAAAAAAGGGGAAATGAGCACCCTGTGACATACTTTTGAATGCTGTGACTGCTAATGCTGATAATTTCGATATTTCTTGGAGGTTTTGTAATCTAGGGTATTGCTGTGTCTAAATAGAATGTAAAAATAATGTACTTATTGTACCATTTTAAAATAAAATATTATTTTAACTAAAGGTGATATGGAAAACTATTGAATTTCGCAACTTTGACCGACTGTAGTGTAAAAAAAATGTACCAAAATAGTATGGCAAGTGACGTCAAATTTTGACGCGTTTATTCCTCTTTTTAAAAAGGTATAATACTTACACATTAATTTGAAAAAAAAAATTTTGATAATATTTTTACTCAACAACCCAATTTTTACGAAGTGCCTACCTACTAACGGTAACTGTCGGACCCTTTCTTATCTTAGAAACTGTTATGTTACTACTATTATTTACTTCGGTTCCAAGAGTGAGCAAGAAGGAAATACACACAGGTAGATGGGTTCCCAGTAGAATAAAAGCAAAGAATGTTAGTTTAAAGATATTTTATTACAATAAATGTTCAAAATGTTGACCACCCGCGGCAATACAAGCTCTCACTCTCCTTAAAAAGGACCGCTTTATGTTTCGCGAGTAACTTTTTTGACGTATCACCTGCACTGCTTGTGTTATCTTCTCACGAAGGTCAGCGATGTCATTAATGGGCTTCGCATAAACGAGCTCCTTCATAGTTCCCCAGAAAAAAAAATCCAGCGGATTTAAGTCAGGTGAGCGGGCTGGCCACGGGATTGTTCCTGATCGCCCAATCCACCTGTTCGGGTATTGCTCGTCCAAAAACTCTCTAACGGATACGCGAAAATGTGCTGGACAGCCGTCGTGTTGGAACCACATATCTGGTGGGGTCTCTTCTAGTAAGTTTGGCAAATCATTTTGAAGAAAATTTAAATATGATTCGCCAGTCAAATTCTCGGGCATCTCAAATGGACCAATAATATTCCCACAGAGAATACCGGTCCACATGTTCACTTTGAACCGGTACTGGGATCTATCTTCTCGCATCAAGTGCGGATTTTCCACATGCCACTCGTGCAAGTTGTGTAGGTTCATGTAGCCATCCTTCTTAAATGTTGATTCATCTGACCACAAAATTTTGTCGATAAAGTTTTCGTCTTCTCGATGTTTTTGCAGGATTGTTTCACAAAACGCGACTCGGCTCGGATAGTCTCGAGGTAAAAGACTTTGCACTCGCTGTACGTGGTACGGATGATATTCTTCTTTTTGGAGAATACTGTGTGCTATGCTCTTCGGTATCCCCGTATCAGCTTCTATTCCTCGCACAGAGATGCTTGGATTTGCCGACACCGCCTCTAAAACTTCATCGCGTATGAAGTCATTTACGGGTCGTCCTTCACCAGCTACTTGATTGGGGAACCGCCCGTCACATAGTGATCTGTGCACATTAATGAAAACTCGATGGTCGGGATATCGCGTAGCCCTCGGATACCTTTCTCTGTAAAGTCTCGCTGCAGCTCGTCCATTACCTCTACATTCTCCATAAATGTAGTGCATATTTGCGTATTCTTGCGGAGTGTAGGTCGCCATGGTAGCACACACAAAACACAAACTGTCCAAACACAGGCAAAGGTCGTCGTAAAGAGTTCGTTTCAAAGTCCAGAGCACAAAGAGTAATCGAGTCCAATAAACAAAGCTTTAAATCGTAGTACGTGATCAATGGTAACAATAAGAGAGAGGTGCGTAGTAACGGCAGGAGGCAGTGACGCGTACTGACCGTACTGTTATCCTAAATAGCACGATCCCAGATAGCGTCACTATCTATCTCACTCGCACCTCTAACCTTTTTCTCCCTCACTCTTACCTGAATAATGGGGTACCATAAAGAAGAACCAGCAAATCGCAAAGATAGTTTCTGTCTTGCTCCCTCCTGTTGTAATAACGAATCACTATGGTGAGATGCATGCACATACCGTCCCTTACGGTCTAACCTGTTTTTTGAGAGGCCTGTTGTTATTTTTATGAGCATACAATAGTAATTCTTTAGAGGTTAGATTCAATTCGTCGTAAATTTTTCTTTCTAAGAATTCTGTAAGACATCGTAAAAATTGGGTTGTTGAGTAAAAATATTATCAAAAATTTTTTTTTTCAAATTAATGTGTAAGTATTATACCTTTTTAAAAAGAGGAATAAACGCGTCAAAATTTGACGTCACTTGCCATACTATTTTGGTACATTTTTTTTACACTACAGTCGGTCAAAGTTGCGAAATTCAATAGTTTTCCATATCACCTTTAGTTAAAATAATATTTTATTTTAAAATGGTACAATAAGTACTTTATTTTTACATTCTATTTAGACACAGCAATACCCTAGATTACAAAACCTCCAAGAAATATCGAAATTATCAGCATTAGCAGTCACAGCATTCAAAAGTATGTCACAGGGTGCTCATTTCCCCTTTTTTTTTTTAAATCAGTATAATTCTGTAAGTACATGGGGTGGATTTTTTAAAATATTTTTCTGAGTACTGTTAGAACTTGGGGCATCGTGGGAATCCAGTTGGACGCCAGGTTCTTGGACACCCTGTATAATAGAATATACGTAATATTATTTTATCGTATTAGCCTACACAAAGTCGGTATTATTTATTTCTAGTACCATACCATACTACTCATTTTATATGTAAATACAGAATCATTCTTTGGGATATTACCAAACCTCGCCCAGTGGATCATAATCAAGCTTTTTAGCAAGTATCTATCAGTCACCGAGGTTCTAGTTCGGCACTTTCCACTAAACACATAGTCTGAACTAAAGCACATATAAACGTCTCTACGTCTTTAACGTACCTGCAATAAAAGCAAACGACTTTACCTCCCCGTCCCGTCTTTAATCTAATAAGTAAAACAAGACGGAGCTATTACCTAGATGAGTTTCACATTCGCTAAACAGTAGCTCTCTGCCAATAGTCTGGCTCCACCGCAATGCAGCCAAAAACGTTGACCTAAAGTCGCGACCTATTTACTCGGATATTCGGGCATTCGGATACGCGGATATAATAGACGATGATCCGAATTGTGAATGCGTCTCACGCTCCAATTGATAGTGTTTCATAGAGTGCGTGGGATACGTTTTTTGTATCGTTAGAGAGAATATTTTTCGGTGGAAATATGAAATAAAAGTTTTTGTCGTTCCACATAAATGTTGAAGTGAATTCACTGGAATATGAAAGGTCATATCGGGCATGTATTCAATCGCAAAGCTTAGATAGCTATTTGAATTTATAACATAGGTACTAATAATAATTGTATTACACTAATATATGAGATTTGACATAAAAAAGCGGTCCCATAGGTCAACGAATCAACACAATAATATAAATAAAGAAACAAGATAATAAATAAAAATAACAATAATACTAAAACATTTACGTCACTAACGGCGTCCACACGACTGACCCACATAAAAGGATTATGATTCGGACACATAACGCTGATGATCCGCATTGTGCATGAGGCTCACGTCCAACCTGCGGATACGGCGGATACTGCGGCTCATAGTCACTGCACTATGCATGAGGTACTGCGCAAAAAGTTTTATGAAAATCTCATAATATAATATTCTACGGTATGACAAAATCTGTTCTGCTTCTTGTTATGTCGCCTTGCGTAAAATCTGTTCTGCTTCTTGTTATGTCGCCTTGCGTAAAATCTGTTCTGCTTCTTGTTATGTCGCCTTGCGTAAAATCTGTTCTGCTTCTTGTTATGTCGCCTTGCGTAAAATCTCAACTGAATAAGTTTGTATAATGCAGTGGTTTTGTTAGCATTATCTTACGTGATATTTCTTCTTTATTTCCTTTTAAAGTTAATCAATCAGTAATTTTTGTTCTGTCTTTTCTTATTATAATAACTTGATGCGGTGGCAGGGATTTCTCAGTAGCAGCCCAAAGTCTGGATTTGTGCCCGGTTGGTGGCAATGGGCTCGGGGCTCGCCACCATTACATGGGACTTAAACTTAAGGCGCTGACAAGATAGGCTAGGTTATAGGATAGGTTGACCAAAATAGGCTTCTCTTAAGAAAAAAATTGCCAAATCTGTATAGTTTGTGGTAGCGGAAAAATATATGTTAATTTTGAACATATTTCACAGAACTTGGTTGTTACCAAAACGCGTTTTGAAAAATAATCTCGATACAAACTAACGTTAAACTAACCTCTTACCTTGAGTTCTAATCCAAAATATCTGTATTAAATATCAACATACGTTACGTATTTAATTAATGATAAGAACGTCTTGTTTGAATGCAGAACTTGGATGTTTTTTTTATTTTTGATTACTCAACTCAATTTTGAGTAAATAGATAATTCCTTCATATTTTGCAATAAATTACAAGCGTTGTGTCATCGCGCTTCTCTTTCTTTTCTATGCAATCTGACAGTGACCGCGGTATAGGTGTTATCAGCGTCTTAACAAATGTACCAACATTTGGCCAGTTAAGTACAGTTTGTACAACTATACTAGTACTATAGTTACACCTCTCCATCCTTGTTGGTGGCCATTTTCTGATTGACCTATAACTCTCAAACTCGACTGAAAGTGCCATTCGTTTTTAACATAACGAATTCATGAACTCAATATATACTATACACAATATACATTTGTCATGCTCACGAAGAGATGTGATGTAATGTAAATAATATACTGCTAACGATCCTCCCATATTATGAGGCTTATCACGTACCAATTATGTGGGACTCGCGCGTCTAACTTAATATAGAAACGATATTTGAGTACTACAGAATTTTACTGAATATTGTGTTCAGTGAAGAAATGGCTAGAAAGGTAGTGACTACCGAGATGACGACTTATAGAGAATTATGGAAGAATAATACATGTTGCACCGACCACAAATATGTACAATGGGATAACAGCAGGAGAATGATGATGAATGATGTTGAATGTGTTCAGTGAAGGCAAAATCAGATACAGAGAAAGGTTTGACTTGACTAGTAGTGGGACTGTCTTGATCATAATCGTAATCATCATTTATTGCATCCATGTGGTTTACAAGTTGTTACAAGGATACGAATATAGGTTTCATACATGAACCCTGCTAGGGCACAGCAATATAGTTTAATGCCACAGTGTCACAATATTAAAACCACTGTGCTTAAACAAAAATACAAATTTTAACATGTTTATCAGGTGTCCTGTCATTTGTTATTTAAATAAGTAGGTGTCATGACATAATATAGGATAAAAAACAAATAATTAGTATTTTTTTCCATTCATAAATTAAAATGAGATCAATAATTAAATTAAAACAAACAGCGATAACAATAATAATCATGAAACAACATAACATAACATAACATAACATAGGTAGGTAGTATGTCTCTCATCTGTCTAGCCTTTTCCCAACTGTGTTGGGCTATCAGTCTAACTGGATGCAGCCGAATACCCACTATTTTACATGAGCCAATGCCTCTAAACCCCGTTACTGGGTAACACGGGGTTGTCATATTTTCGGGCTTCTGACTACCCATATCGACTGTTACAGATCTACAAATGAAATCCGGGACCTACGGCTTTTGTTTAAACATCGTAAAATGTTCAATTAGTGAAGCTATTTACTAATTTAAAACAAACACATTTTAATTCTAATTGCTGTTGACTCCTGAAAGTATATTTTAACTATTATCTATCTGTTTCTTCCACCGTCATGTCGCAGTTGTTTACTTCGCTCAATATCTATGAATCCATATCCTTTCATTTCTTAATGCACAAAGTCTCTACCTATTCTGTTACAAAGCATTGTTTACCGGATAATCAATAACGCCCCTCCATCTCTATTGACTTAGTATTGGCACATATCAAACCTTCCTTTACCAAAGAAAAAATGATACATATTTTCTTTTGCGATATCTGAAGTATCTCGAGAGCTTTCTTCGATGAACGGTGAAAGTTAAGAGGGATGTGTATTTTTAGATTGACTGACGTCATTAACCTATATTTATAAAGGTACTTACTGACGCACTCGGGTCCCATTCTTAGAAGGGAGGTGGGTATTAAAGGTCCTTCAGTTGCTCTCAGTTTTAAATATAAGTATATGTTTTGTTCTACATTCAAATAAGATTTTTTTTTTCAAAACATGTTTTGGTAGCACCCAAGTTCTGGGAAATATGTTCAAGTTAACAAATATTTTTTCCGCTCCCACAAACTATACAGATTTGGCAACACACAAGCAGATTTATTAGAATAAAAACATAGCATTGACTTTGTTGTCGTGCAGTCGGGTAAAAAGACAATGATGTGTGCAGCATTCAGCCAAGATGAGCAGAAACTAACATTTATTAGTGGCGGAGCTGTCTAACCTCCATAGTGACGACGAACTGACTGGCTGACTAGAATAATGACAAGACAGATGACACAAAAAGAGACAAGAGAATATAGACGGAAAAATACATAAATATATTATAATTATAATCTAATAATCGTTTTCCTTAAAATCCCTGACGACAAGACCGTTCAATTAGTATGTTACAAAACGTTTCTTATCATTTCCTGGAAGCTAAACCTCTTTCTAGCGTATTTAGATGTTTGATTAGACTGTTAACTCAGCCTAATTTTCAAATAACCGTCTCCTTTGCTTCGTGCCACCAAAAATCATGAACCTCTAAAGAGTCCAAAGTAGCTATACTACGGAAACGTACATAGTTTCACAAAAACAAAGGGAAAAAAACACTAAACGAGCCTCCGTTTTGGACCACCGAGGTCCGGGACTGTTCCACTTCCAACGCGAATTAATTTAAAGCACCATCCTAACAATTTTGTGACAGCAATTAACCGTTATACTTTGAACTATAAATATTCACAGTATCGCGTCCAGCCTCATCGCTGGCATTTCGCAGAGAAATTGCCAATTTCCTGCCACTACGGTGCCAGTCCATATAGCTGTATAATACATAAATAATTTGTTTTCATAGCAATTTGCACGCAGTTTTGGTTGATTTATAAGCCTTTACAGTTTTTAGTTTATTATTGGTGTTTTGGTTTCACTTTATTGAGTTAGAAATATGAGCTTTGTTGTGTGCTGTCAGTCAGCGCAGTATTTATTGTTAGGAAATTGTTTTTGAACATGTTTGCCTGTGTTGTTTGTATTTGAATTTCTTTGTGCGTTTTAAAGCTTTATTGATTAAGTATCTGTAGTGCTTATTAATAGGTAACACGTAACATAATATATTCCCAAATATTCCCCGAAAGGTTAGGCCGAGGTACATCTAAAGTACACCCACATTTCGCCAGTTACTTACTACGCGTGGCGTAGTGGTATTTAGTGTAAAACTATAATTTGATATTTTTTTATTTTTTTTTCTTCTTTAGATTTTAATAAGGGAATAGCGCATAACGATCAAAAGTTTATATTTATTTTTATATTTAATATAAAAAGTTTATATAAAAAAGTTTATAGTAAAATATTTAGTAAAGTTTATATTTATATTTAATATAAAAAAACTCACGAGTCGAGCTATGGGTTAAACACTACCCTAGGGATAATCGAATTAAATTAACTACGTCAAGGCATCGTTATGAAAAAATATCGTAGGTTTCTAAACAATTTCTAGAAAGGCCAAGTGCTCATTAAGTTAAGAATAAGTTCAGTTATTTGACTTCCAGACGTTTTTACGATATTTCTTGAAGTATGAAGCACTATCTCATAATTGTATCTTTCGTAAGACCTTCCAATAACAAACGTAGTTATAAAAAGATAGAAGAAACTTTGTAAAAGATTATTTCAGTAGAAAACTTTGTCAAACGCTAAGAATCAAAAAGATTTCCAGGTAAGGTTATGTAACCGTGTTGACCTTTGTAGGAAAATCTTGTTATTTTCTTGGCACTTGGATCACCTTTATCTTTAAAAATAAATAAAATTGAAGTGTCTGTTTGTAATGTCAAAATCACAGCTTTTTACTAAATGCAATACCTACATATAATAAAACAACAAAACAGAAAGATTTACATTTTTTGTCTGTTTTTCTGTCTGTTTGTTCCATGTAATCTCCGAAACGACTTTCACTGGCAGATAGCTGATGTTATAAGGAGTACCTTACTTAGGCTAGTTTTATTTTAGAAAAAGCAACGCGGGCGAAGCCGCGGGTAGCAGCTAGTATAACAATAAAATATTCGTATTTGTATTAATTCAAAATCAAATTATTTCAAATAGGCACATAAAAGGCACTTCTGAACGTCAAAATCTAAAAAAATCTAATCTAATCTATCTAATATCAAATACCACTTAAACTTACCAAATTGAAATTGTTCTGTTGCACATAGAAAATGTATAATGGAATGGAAAACAAACAGAATATTTGCTTTGGGTTTTTAAGTGAAACAAGCTCAGAATAATTATGCATAACTAATAGTAGGTAACATTTTCAATTTAACAGAATAACAATTGGGTAAATACTGTATAATTGAACTCCCACGTTTATTGTGTGAATATCACTAAAACAAAACCTTTAATTAATATCAACTACATTGTAAACAAAAACATAATTAATATCACGTAACAAATTCAGCTGTCACATCATTATATTGCACTGCTAATATTGACACTCGTTATCAAAACGTAATTCAGTTCGACCATATTGGATTACACGTACACTCGCGGCCAATATAATTACACCAAAATTGAATTGCGTTTTTGGACAAATATTTCGCTGGGTAATTTTTTTTGGCATGACCTGTAGTGGAAAACGGGCAACTTTAACCATCCTTTGCAAAATAATGGAATGAGTCGAACGAAATCCCTTCACAGGTAACATATTGTTTAGATCAACATCCTAATTGCATAACTATCAATCATAATCTGAATGATTTTTATGGGTATTCAAAATCCATTGCTTTATATGTTTGAAAAAATTGTCTGCTCAACACCGTTAATAACGCAATGAATATTGTGGAACTGTCAAAATGAAACACACTGCTACGGATAGTGTGTTACGCAATTACCCCGGAATTATGATATTACTTCACAGTGGGAAAGTGATGGAGCTATACAGGACTTATAGCTCCATCTCTTTCTCACGCTGAAGTAATATTGAAATAATACTGCTCTAAGAGGTGATGGTTACCCTCCAGGTCTATTCTGGACAGTCTGTTTAACGAGGCCTAGCTGCGAGATACAACAGGACACAGGTTGACAATAAATATTAGGTACCTACGTGTTTGTACAATGTTCGACCCAATTTGAGAAAATTAGGTTCGTAATCCAATCTGGTCCCAACATTCATACAATCTGCTGTATGAATTGTGTGTCTGACTACCAATCAGTAACCCCTAAAAATATGAACTCCAGCCAACTGGGTGCCATAAAACTTTACTAGACTAAAACAGGCTGGATATTACTGCCATAAAATCTGAAAAATAATGTAACTAATAAAGGCAGATCTAATTTCACAGAGTACGAGTACTCGCTAGAGGAATATAAAGTGATTGCAAAACCTTAGTCGCGACAATGTCTAGACTTTAATGAAGTTAGGGTGGCGTTACACTTGCGTCTCGGGTACAAAAAGCAGCGCCAACACGACGCATTAGCGCCTACGCGACATATAAGCGCCTATGCGACGTATAAGCGCCTCTGCGACGTTTATTATGGTATAGCTTTGTCATAATCCGATTAGGGCCTTTGTTTGACAGGTGCGATATCATCCTTAGTAGCACTCAATAAATTTTCCTAGCCTTTGCCAGTCTAACCAGATGCAGCTGAATACCAGTATTTTACATGGTGCGACCGCCTAACTGGCCTCAACAACCCAGTAACTGGGTAATACGATAGCCCTTGGTTAACAGGCCTTCGGGCTTCTGACGACCCGTAACGACTGTCAAAGATCCTCGACTAGCCAGGACCAACGGCTTAACGTGCTTTCCGAGGCACAGAGGAGTCTCGGTATGTAAACATGGTCACCCATCTACGGACCAACCCCGGCAAGCGTAACTTAACCTGATCATCCTTATTAGCATCAATCATGTTAATCATTTTTCCATAATTGAATTTGCATAATTAGGCTACCGTAATATCTCGACAGGTGCTTAAAAATCACCATAAATATAAATTATTTGATGCGATTAAAATAAGGACTGGTTCTATAGAGACTGCACATCCTAAGTTCAGTGATTTTCGAGATCTAGTGATTGAGCACCGGGGTGTGATAAAAAGCCTTAAAAGTATAGCCAGTATTTATGTTGAGAAAATCTAATTAAACCCTGTCCCGCAGTAAATTTTACCACTCTTAAAAACGGGACAACAGAACCGCTATAACACGACAAAAACAAAATGGAGAAAAACTAAAAAACACCGAAGAAAATCAATTTAAATCCCAGCGGGCAGCTATTCAATTACTGGCGCCACCGATATATCGCTCAGCTAGCCAATCAGTCGTGCTTTACGCGATAAATTTAGGTTTTACACGTAAAGCCTGCACTGTGATTGGCCAACAGTGGCTAGTGCCAGCGATATTAACTGGTATTCAGTGATATATTGACTGCTAGTTTAAATTGACTATTTTTAGGGGATTTTGGTTGATTTGTTTTGGGTAAACTGTGTGGAAAATGGACTGCCAATTGTATGATTAAGACGCTTACAACAGCTAAAGCGTGGTCACTGTCGGACTGCATAGAAAAGAAAGAGAAGCGCAATGACACAACGCATGTAATTTATTGCAAAATATGAAGCAATTATCTATTTACTCAAAAATTTGATGAGTATTCGAAAATAAAATAAACAACCATGTTCTGTAAACAAACAAAACGTTTCTTGTTATTAATTATATAACAACGTACTTTGATATTTAATACCGATACATATTTTGGATTGGAACTTAAGGTAAAAGGTTAGTTTACCGTTAATTTGTATCGAGATGTTTTTTCAAAGCTTGTTTTAGTTACAACCAAGTTCTGAGAAATATGTTCAAGATTAACATATATCTTTTCTGCTATCACAAATTATATAGATCAGGCAATATATATATTTTTTAAGACATGCCTACTTAGATCTTTTGTCTCTTACATAATCAGCCTATAATGCTCCCACTGCTGGGACACAGGCCTCCTCTCTGTGAGAGGGAGTGGGCCGTAATCCACCACGCGGGCCCAGTGCGGGTTGGTAGATGTCACGTCTTCAAATTTTTGGTTTTTGGACATGCGATGTTTTTCTTCACCGTTTTGAGAGCAGTGGTAATGAAATAATTTACACAAAGATAAGCGCCTGTCCGGGTTCGAACCTACGACCTAACGCAACTCGTAAGTCGCGGCCGTTACCACTTGGCCACCACTGCTCTCTCTTTTGTCTTTTTTCGGCGCCTTAATTTATTAATTATTTGGCAATACATGACTTGATAGCGCCCCTTTACACTAATAGTGGCCACAACATGTCTTTAGCTTAGTCTACACTAAGCTAAAGACATGTTGTGGCCACTAGTCACTGTCTGAGATTTGATCGATCGACCCGGCTGTTATTTCTTAGCCACAAGCCCCTGATAATAACACAACTGAACTCTAATAGAGGTCCCTGACAGATTTCATTATATTTATTCTATCATCGTTGTATTGTTTTTTTCTTCTAAAACTTTAAACTCGTCCTGTCGTAACCGTCTAAGGCGCGGCGATAGTCACGCCGTGACATTAAATTCAATAGAAACTGTATGGAGAAATCTTCACACGGGAATGTCATCGCTGCAAGAATTTCATGGCACGTCGAGACTGTCATCGCTATTCTCTCGCCCGTGGAGATGGCACATAATTCTCGCTTAACGTGTCATAAAAACTAAATTATCTTCCTTAAAATCTTAGTTTATATGAAATATTCTGTGAAAGAAGCTCTATATGGACTTGTTGAAGTTTATAAACCGTATCGCAAACATAAGGAGCTCTGTTCATGATAGTGATCGTACCGTTATTGGCATGGAAGATATTGCCGTTCAAAATTAATATGCAGTATCATAATGCCTGTATTCTCTGGTGGTTTGAGCAAAACTTCCAACTATATTAACGTTACAAATGGAATTGTATGTACTTTTAATGCATAGATTTTTTCTGAAAAGGTTTTAGTTTTGTTTAAAGTTCCAGTAACACTAATGACGTTTTAAAAAACGATAAAAGCTACCACAAAAGTTTTAACAACGATTTGTACAGTGCGCATGACAGAATGACAAGTACCTAACAAATTGTTGTAACTTTCACAAAACCTTTACACAGAACTCTTGATTAAATCATAACTTGAAAACTTTTCACCTCAGAGGTCACCTATAATTGAACCAAAATATAAAAGGCATTTTCATTAAATTTTAAATCTCTCACAGATAAAATATGGAATTGATAATCCAGGGTCGGCCGTATTTAAATTATTAAGATATGAAGGATCCTTTGATTAGAGGTCGTGACGACAGCCGTACTGACGGAATGGAAATTAAATGAATATCTGATATAGTTATTTTGGGAATTCATGAGGCTTTTGACGCGTCCTGATCAAAGATTTGACGCTAATGAGGGGCTAAATTATTGTGTAATTATAAACAACTTTGTATACGGTATTGTGTTAACCTGGAAAGCTATGGGAGGTTCTTCTTTCGTATTGGCCTGCACAAATTACATGATAAGTTCGTGCCAAAAATATAAGCTACTCATTTAGGTAGTAGCGGGGCTGACCCTGATTGTCCCAGACTTATATTTAGGTCCTTGAGGAAACTATTTTGGGTATAGGAGGAGAAGAAAGATATCTATCATGTATGGATATGTACAGACTCTAGAATTTTATTATTTATCCCCTTTTTTTGGGGTGGGAAGTTATCAAATAACTTCTCCCGCTCTGGGCGGAGTGGGAGGGTGTGTCAGACTCTTACTGGCTAAAGCCCCCCCCGTATTCCTTCCGTTGCCTGTGTTGCCAGGGGCCTCGGTAACCCTTTTGAACTTCCACGCGACCCCGGCAGGCATCGGCCCTAGTGGACCCCTACATTTGTGTTGACATTTCTTTAAGGCGCGCGTGGAACACAACGCGCTGTCGATCCGGGCCTGGTCCTTATGGGGCGATGGGCTATCCACTGCTCACCGTCCGCAAGCCCGCACATATTTATCCTCTAACACTTTTTTTCTGGTGTTATTATTATGCGTGAGGGCTTTTCAATTAATGCAAGAGTTTGTACCTACTATGGTGACGGTGGTATCTTAGAATTTGTTAATGAACCTTCAACTGGTTTGCTTCACATCATACACATACAGGGTTATTTTAATTGGCTAGCTAAACTCTGCAGACGCGATGGGTATCTAAACATCATCACCTGCCTAGCCTTTTCCCAACAATGTTGGGGTCAGCTTCCAGTCTAACCGGATGCAGCTGAATACAAGTATTTCACATGGAGCGACTGCCTATCTGAACTCCACAACCCATTTACTGGGTAACACGATAACCCTTCGGTAAGACTGGTTGTCAGGCTTCTGACGACCCGTAACAACTGTCAAAGATCTACAAATGACAGCCGGGACCAACGGCTTAAAGTGCTTTCCAAGACAAGATCCACGAACCAACCGCGTCATGCGATGTCTAAACATGTAAAAGACAAAAAAAATGTGATGTTTTTTTTGTGATATCATCGTCCGCTGTTATTGTACCTATAAGTCACTTGAAGTATCAGTTTAGAAAACCTGTTTTTTTTTTGTGTTAACTTCACAGACGTGAGGAGTATCAATATCTAAACACAAATAAAATATAAGAAAACAGTTTTTCTCAACTCCTACTTCAAGTAACAATACTAATAGCGGTCGTTGATAAAAACATCAAATATTTTTATTTTTTATTTTAATATCTTTAGCTTGCTTTAACAGGCGAAACGCCGGGACGTAACTCCGCTGCCGCGAGAAATCGCGGCACAGCGGACGGAGCTCCGGTGGGATCTCATGGCGACATGGAGAGTACGATTGTCGCAACCCTGTGCTGGGCACGCCACGATTGCGGCGATAAGTCCCCTCTTTGAGGAGTGGCTAGAGAGGCGCCACGGCGTCCTCACCTTCCGCCTGACGCAGGTCCTCACCGGACACGGCAGCTTCAGGAGGTTCCTGGGTCGGATAAGGCGGGAGGAAACGCCCGGGTGTCACCACTGCGTGGATCGCCCGGAGGACACGGTGGAGCATACGATGGAGGTCTGCCTGGCTTGGGCAGAGCACCGCCGTGTCCTCGTGGAGGCGATCGGCGGTAGAGATCTCTCGCGTTCGGCCGTGATTCAGGCCATGGTACGGAGCGAGAGGGCATGGGCAGCCGTCACCTCCTTCTGCGAAGCAGTAATGCTCGCGAAGGACGAGGCGGGATGGTTGAGGGAAAGGCAAATTTCGCGCCCCCTCACCCCCAGCCGCCGCAGGAGACGCCCTGGGCGTCGGGAATCCCGGGCGGATTTTCGGCCACCGTAGGCGCGCGCTTGCGGACGGTGAGCAATGGGTAGCTCATCGTCCGGTAAGGACCAGGCCCAGGTCGACGGCGCGTTGTATTCCACGCGCGCCTCAAAGAGATGTCGTCAGCACAAGGGTCCACTAAGGCCGATGCCTGCCGGGGTCGCGTGGAAGTTCGAAAGGGTTACCGAGTCCCCTGGCAACACAGGCAACGGAAGAAAAACGGGTGGGTTTTAGTCAGTAAGAATCTGACACACCCTCCCGCTCCGCCCAGATCGGGAAAAGTTATTTGATGATTTCCCATCCAATAAAAAAGACGCGCGCAAACGTGATAAATGAATCTAGCTTATCCAATGCGGATTAGGCACTCTTAGGTGATAGGTGAGTGACCTTAGGCCCAACTAAGAGCTGCCAATAAATCATAAAGGTATATGAATTATATACAACCAACCAGAATTATCACCAATTTAAAAGTTATCCCTCTAAAAGCTACGAACAAACTAACTTAGATATTTGTTTAGTGACATCCAAGTCGCGTACTTTCCCTTCTTTATGTCTCATGAATATGTATCCAAGACTTACCGAGTATAAGAAACAATAGTTTACTAGTTCAAAGAAGTTAAGACAAGAATATTATGGAGAATGAAAGCGTTGTTCCCTCTTTGGACGCGATAAAACAAAAGAGAACCGTTATCTTACGACATCGTCAGTGAAGAGTTGAATTAAGCATTTATTTTAATATGTAAGATGCTCGTTTTAAGTATAAGGCCCTTTCGTCATGCGTCCCTAAGCAGCCGTGCAGAATAGTTTGCTCTGTATACCGAAACAATACGGCACTGCTTTCATTTACAGACCTTTTTTTTTTTGGGTGGGAAATTATCAAATAACTTCTCCCGCTCAGGGTGGAGCGCGAGGGTGTGTCAGACTCTTACTGACTAAAACCCACCCGTATTCCTTCCGTTGCCTGTGTTGCTAGGGGCCTCGGTATCCCTTTCAACTTTCCCGCGACCCCTGCAGGCATCGGCCCTAGTGGACCCCTACACTTGTGCTGACATGTCACGGACGGCAAGCTACCCATTGCTCACCGTCCGCAAGCTCGCGCCAACGGTGGCCGAAAATCTGACTGAGATTCCCGACGCCCAGGGCGTCTCCTGCGGTTCATTTACAGACCTGACGTTATGTTTTCGGCATAATTTGTGCAGTACCGCTTAAATCCTCGCTAAAAAATGTCGTCACTGGATGTTCCTAACCGAAACGCGGTAAACTGATACAATCCCGCTCCGCACCCGCGCATACCGACCCAATCAGGAAACGCTTATTGAAATATAGGCGCTCGGTGAGCTTTCGGTACCGGATACACCGAGCATTCTTGTTCCGCACTGCTGACGCACCGACCAATGAGAAAAGGCCTGAAGGCTCTTACAGACTGGAGCGATATCGCGGGCGCGACAGGCATATTGCTGCCTGTCACGCCCGCGATATTGCCCCAGTCTGCAGAAGTCTTTAACATGGAATATTTTGGGAATGTAAATGAATTTTGGTACCTATAGTCTGTTCCAAAGACCAAAAGTTTTTGATGAAAACGTAATCAAATGAATCACTAAATGTGTGGTTGTGGTGCCACGTATAAATTGAGTGCTTTAATTTGATTGTTTGAATACTTAAACCCGACATTCGGCCACCGTAGTCGCGGGCTTGCGGACGGTGAACAATGGGTAGCTCACCGTCCGGTAAGGACCAGGCCCGGGTCGACGGCGCGTTGTGTTCCACGCGCGCCTCAAAGAGATGTCGTCAGCACAAGTGTAGGTATCCACTAGGGCATCGGCCCTAGTGGCCTGCCGGGGTCGCGGGAAGATACTAAAGGGTCACCGAGGCCCCCGCAACACAGGCAACGGAAGGAATACGGGTGGGTTTTAGTCAGTAAGAGTCTGACACACCCTCCCGCTCTGCCCAGAGCAGGAGAAGTTATTTGATGATTCCCCATCCAAAAAAAAAAACCCGAAATTCGAATTTTAAATCACAATTGAAGATGCTTTCCATTTGACAGTTGAGGTTAACCCTCAATTTTCTTCGATGATGAAATTACAGTTTAGTCATGTTATTCAAACAATAATATTTGTTGGAAAAGGTGGTGAGATACTCGTATAATGTTGAAACCTTTTAAATAGAGATGAATTTATTAGATACTAATTTAATTTAGTGAGTTATTGTGTAAGAATTTAACCTAAAAACGGTTGGTTCACACCTTCATTAGATACTTTCCGAACATAACATGGGTAAATTATTTGTAAGTTTTTACACCTACGCTGTAAGCGTCACTACGGTCATACACGTGACGGGATTATTGTGTATCAACCTTCGATCACTAATAAAGAACCGAAGGTTTCATAACGAAATCCCTAGCTCGATGTTTAAATAACATGAGCCCTATGTATACTTAGGTAGGGTTTAATGGATAAAATTCCAGTCCAAAATGTCGTTGAACTCAGTAAAAAAATCTAATATAGGTATAATTATAAAATAAAATAAAAATGTAATAATAAAAATCATGCCTAAACAAACCTTAACATTATTTATTAGGGGAGCTTAAACAAAAAAAATCTAATTTGCTGCTATGTTTGCAATGTTTAATATTCTTATAGCGTACTCTCTAATATTTCACATCGCCTGCTATAACCTGTTCCATTTCACATAAAATAAAATACGTTTTATTTCTTGATTATATATTGTACGGTTTCTAGGAAACGGTGTTCGAATGATAGGATCTGTGCTTGTTGTTTTTATTGTATTATAATGTATGCTACGGAAAAGTAATCTTAATGTGTTCTGAAGTAGCGTTTTCAATCCACGATGAAAAGTAACTATGTCCTTCTACAGGTCATGGTCTACCCATGTGCCACATTTCATCCAAATCCGTTCAGCCGTTTTAGCGTGAAATCGTAAAAAAACTTATAAAGATAATTATTTAGCTTTGAATGAAGGAACCTATCTTTCAAAGCTAATTAACTGCTGGACATAGGCTTGTCCCAATATGCAGCAAGACACTAGCACTTCTACAGCTAATCAGAGTTTCTCTAATAAAATATTACGTAAGTATTGTTTTTCACAAAAGATTTGATTTGTTGAGATACAATTTAAGTTTACGCAGCAATCAAATTTTTAAATAACAATCGTGCCAATTCCCTTGTTCACAAACTAAACTAAAAAGTTCAGTGCAACTTTTTCTTTGTATTTCATTAAGAAGAGGATAGAAGATACATTTTAATTTAGTCCTGTCAAATTAATCAGCGCCTATCACTATTATAGACGTGATTAAAAACTTGTCTACTAAAATTACGTCAATTTACGTCAAGCGCTGATTAATTTGACAGGACTGAAATGCATATTCTGTCCTTTTCTTAATGAAATAGAAAGAAAAAGATGCACTGAACTTAAATTTAGTTTAGTTTGTGAACAAGGGAATCGGCACCAATAACTACTAAGTTACCTCAACTAAATGTTCCCTTAAGAAACAGAATAGTTGTAACACTACTCATTTATTGGCTTCCACTGTAATTTAGATTGCATTACCCATTGACGCAGCGCAACAATGTGGAATAACTTCTCCCATTCCGTTAAGAACATTATGTACCTATGTATTGTTTACTGCTATCGGCTATTCGAGAAATAACTGGCGTTACTAATTGTACCGTTGAACAGTCGTAAACGGGAGGGGCTTGTGGCTAAGTAATGACAGTCGCACGGGCCGATCGATTAGGTTAAGCTACGCTTGCCGCGGTTGGTCTGTGGATGGGTGACCATCTTTACATACCAAGACCCCTCCGTGCATCGGAAAGCACGTTACGCCGTTGGTCCCGGCTGTCATTTGTAGATCTTTGACAGTTGTTACGGGTCGTCAGAAGCCCGAAGGTCTGACAACCAGTCTTACCAAGGGGTATCGTGTTGCCCAGTAACTGCGTTGTGGAGGTCAGATAGGCAGTCGCTCCATGTAAAATACTGGTATTCAGCTGCATCCGGTTAGACTGGAAGCTGACCCCAACATAGTTGGGAAAAGGCTGGGCAGATGATGAACAGTCGTAAACGAAGTTGGATGTTTTAATTGCGAAAAGCCAAATTTTTTCTCCAAACCCGAAAAGCCAACGCGATAAACCGTTCATAAGTAGTATTTGCGCCTTTTTTAACTACCCCAACTTCGTTGCCAGTAACACGGGAAGGCTCAACAGTGGCGCCATATTTTTACAGGATTACGAATACGCAAGCACGTGTGTGTTTTTGTCGTAAATTAAAAAGTTTGCTCAAACATCCTCGGTGGCTGACACATCGCTGTGTTAACTAAGGTTAACACATGTCTGGATTGTAGCGCCCTCATAAAAATGTTCGATTCAAATCGTCGCGTCTCCCTTGTTCCTTTTCCACCCCATTCCCCCCTCGGGGTGGGTGCGGTGCGCGCGCACACAAAATCAATACGGTCCGTGTTACGCACAAAATATACGGTGGCAACGAATAGAGATGTCATGGTCAGCTTATCGATATCAATTAGTTTCGACACTTTTGGAGTGGCCGTAAAAATAGCCGAGAGTGTACTTGGCTTCATATTTATTTGCACAGCCATTTCCAGGTCAGGGGCTCGTAATACTCGTAACAGCCTAATAGATTTTTGCACTGTTGTTCGAATTACGTTTCTCTAAAATATTGTATTCTTTAGCTGTTCTCTGCTAATTGAATTAGCTACGCTTATACCTACTATTGTTAGTAATTTTCGCGTAATTTACGACTTGTTCAAAGAAAATACATAATCAGCCTATAATGTTCCCACTGCTGGGACACAGGCCTCTGGGCGAGAGGGGGTGGGCCGTAATCCACCATGCGGGGCCAGTGCGGGTTGGTAGATGTCACATGTTTTCGATTTTTTGGTTCTAGGTCATGCCGGTTTCCTCACGATGTTTTCCATCACCGTTTTTAGAGCAGTGGCGATGAAATAATTTACACAAAGTAAAGCGCCGGTCAGGGTTCGAACCTACGACCTACAACTCGTAAGTCGCGACCGTTACCACTGGGCCACCACTGCTCTCTCTTTCATCTCTTGTCGGCGCCTTAATTTATTAATTATTTGGCAATACATGACTTGTTAGCGCCCCTTTACACTAATAGTGGCCACAACATCTTTAGCTTAGTGTAGTGTGAGATTTGATCGATCGACCGGCTGTTATTACTTAGGTAGGTACAAGCCCGTTAGTTCAAAGAAAATGCTGTTGACTTATTTTCTTACTAATTTACGGGGAATTGGGAATGGTCATCAGTAATTTTAATTAGGATGAGGATGTAGCCATTTTTATTCTTAGCTGATTAATTTTTCGAAAATACGTGCATACAAAATTATCATGCAAATAGAGTACGGTAGACCCTATCACTTCCAAACTATAGCCACCAACTCGGGTCTATGTGTTCATTAGAAGTTAATGAAAACAGGGCTCCTATCAATAACGCTGTCGCCCGAACACTTAGCGCTGAACAAACCGTGATATAAACTAATAGACTTATAATAGGCACGCGGCCGATTGAATTATCGATGTAACAGCGACCCCATCCTTATTGACATCGCTCTACAAACCGTGATTAATGACTACAGAATCTGCACGTTTTACCACGACAATTCCTATTTTGAATTTGTAATCCAATAATTTAAATGGTGTTTGCGAATTAAAACGTTTTGTTTTATTCAATAGAAGGGGTAATTTAAGCATGATCGGATCGCCATCTATTGAGCGTTCTGAAGAGTTTTGAACGAAGCATTTATATTGGAAGCCTGTTTGTGACGTGACCTCTCCGGTGTTATTAGCTTGTCGAGGCTTTTATCATATTTATTGCTCGGGTCGCATGCCCTCAGATTATAAATTTACAATTAAAAGTACTCTGTATTTGAATTGATACAGCCGTAACATGAATTCGCCAATACCGTTAAAGGCTGATAATTGCAGGACAATGCAAAAAGGTTTCAATTACTACCTAAATTGCCTATTATTTTAATGGGTACGGTCATTATTGTCACTGAAGCTTGCTTTTCAGAGCAAATTTAGAGTTTCAAAATAACATTTAAACAGCAAAAAAATTCCGTTATTATTAAATGTCTAATTATATATTTCGCTATTAATGTAGTCGGCTGACTTTTGAAAACAAACGATAACAGAACAGCGAGAGGTTCCATAAAATTCAATTAATTTAACGGGGAGAGTCGCTTTCGCCGAGACGTGATTAAAATAACAAAAAAGATCCATTACCCCGCTATCTTCGGGAGTGGAGTCGACTGTTGGCGTCAAGAGCGAATATTGAACTGAATTATACGTAATATACGTGGGTATGCAGATATTGCTTTCGTGTCTCGAGCACGTTAAGCTGCCTCGGTTGTCAGGCGAATACCTCTGACATTCGAGTAGACAGAAGCCCGAAAGATAGATTACCGATATCCTGATATAGATATCGAAATCCATCATTAAGTGTCGTGTAAACGCCGTTAATTATAGACAAAAATAACATGTCTGCTCCCAAAAAATAACATGAAAATATCTCAAGTACTCGTAGTTTGCATGTAAAATCATTTTGTGTGCTTTGGGTAGATTTTAACTTCCTGAATTTATTTCATAAAGTATGAAGCGTTCTCTTATGAAGCGTAGGTACCCCATGTGGTGCCAAACAATGGAAAATCAATTGTGTCTCATTAGCTGTCCTTGACCGATTAATATATTTAGAACATGCCGGTTTCCTCACGAGGTTTTCCATCACCTTTTTGAGAGCAGTGGTGATGAAATAATTTAAACAAAATAAAGCGCCTGTATGGGTTCGAACCTACGACCTACAACTCGTAAATCGCGGCCGTTACCACTGGGCCACCACTACTTCGAGCTAGAACCAAAATTTCGAAGACATGTGACGTCTACCAACCCGCACTGGGCCCGCGTGGTGGATTACGGCCCACTCCCTCTCACAGAGAGGAGGCCGGTGTCCCAGCAGTGGGAACATTATAGGCTGATTGTGTACTTAAATATTTACATATAAAATTGATGTGTATGCGTTCTAGATAATACATTTTTTATACTGTAACTTACTTGCATTATATGAAGGCATAATAACAGATTTCAAAGTTACTAAAATCATATATCTGCGCCTTCATTGAGTGGCAGGGATGAAATAACAATCCCCAACCCAACTCTAGTTAATAAAAAGTTAGGCTGATAATAAAACATAGTAAGTAGCCCTGACGTTTCATTACAAGCAAGGAATTGCCTTCATAATTCCTTATGACAAAATGTAATAGCAGTCTGCAAAAGTTGTAATAGTGTACGAAGCACGGTGCAATAACGTCTTGAAATTAAAGTCGGAGATTTTAAAAGCAGCAGTATTCTGTGTTCCGAGTACACCGAGAACACGTAGTACAATTGTGACTTTATACTAACGCGTTCGTACTGTATTTTGCCTGAAGCAGTTCTGAAATGCATTGTATGATGTAGGGTAAAATTATAAGTTTATTTTATAAGGAAAAGATTTTGTAATGGAACTATCAGTAACTTTTATATCTTAAGGCGCTGACAAGACCCTGTGAGGGATTTCTCAGTAGCAGCCCAATGTCTGGATTTTTGCCCGGTTGGTGGCAATGGGCTCGGGGCTCGCCCCCATTACATGGGACTTAAACTTAAGGCGCTGACAAGATAGGCTAGGTTATAGGATAGGTTGACCAAAATAGAAGCCTATTTTGGTCAACCTATCCTTCTATCTTCTATATATGATATTTATCTTATGAAAAAAATTGCCAAATCTGTATAGTTTGTTGTAGTGGAAAAAATACATGTTAATTTTGAACATATTTCCCAGAACATGGTTGTTACCAAAACACGTTTTGAAAAAAAAAATCGATACAAATTAACGTTAAACTAACCTCTTACATTGAGTTCTCATCCAAAATAACATACGTTACGTATTTAATTAATAACAAGAACGTCTTATTTGAATGCAGAACTTGGTTGCATTTTATTTTCGATTACTCAACTTAATTTTGAGTAAATAGATAATTGCTTCATATTGTGCATAATAAATTACAAGCGTTGTGTCATCGCGCTTCTCTTTCTTTTCTATGCAATCTGACAGTGACCGCGGATTAGGTGTTGTCAGCGTCTTAAGGAAAATATATGTGACACTCTTTACGACTAACAACTCCAATATTTTGTTTCATGTGTAGGTAAAACAAACCGTTGGGTTTGATTTGGATTTGACAAGCATTCTTAAGAATTCTAGTTTATCTGATTTACGATACATATTTGTTTACGTACCTAGTTATAATGTAAATATCTACGGTTAGTATCAATAATATTTCCTATCCATTACATATTTAAAGAGGCGTATTATCATCTTATTTAAAGACAAGCTAAAAAATAACCGACTTTGTAGCCGCCACAAAAAGGTATAATAATCCTCCGTCAGTTCCCCAATGGCGGCACTTAGTACAAAATAAGTAAAACTGGAGTTATTTCGCGAGTACAATCTAGAGTGTTAATCCGGGTGACAATTGGATGTCCTTTGAGCGGCACGCCCCGTGAGCCCGTATTATGAAACAGAGAATACAGAAGACTCACCTTTGCTTCATCGTATTTATTACTTTATTTTCTTTATTTTCGGAAGGCTTACAGACTAATAACATTATAATAACAATAATATCAGAATCAGAATCTTTATTTGTTAAACATAGGTATTTACTTGATGGGGTTAGGTTAACATATTTGAGCGCTATGTTTTGCCCCGAAGGCATACAAATTTTAATTAAAATGTAAGTTAATAAAACTAAAATACTTAAAAAACTAAATAAAACAAGCAATAAAAACAAAACCAAAAATAAACTAAAAAAATATTAATATTTATCATTTATAAAATCTTGAACAGTATAATAACATTTTTCTATTAATCGAGAGGCGAGAACTTTCTTAAATTTTGATAGGAGCATATTTTTTATACTATCAGGTATTTATTACAAATTTTCGAAGCCATTCCAAAAAAGCTCTTTTTCATCAAAGTGGTTCAGCATTTTATGTTGCACAATTGATTTTCATATTGAGAACGCATTGGAGTTTTTTTTACATCGGATTTTTTTGTAAAAAGGTGTACTATAACTAATATATAACTAAGTTGCTAATTACAAGCCCCAACAGATAAATACAAAATGATTGGAGTAATGGATGCAGGATGTGTCAGCCTCATAGTCTAAGTT
The DNA here is from genome assembly GCA_905333075.3 of Atethmia centrago. NCBI lineage: Eukaryota > Metazoa > Arthropoda > Insecta > Lepidoptera > Noctuidae > Atethmia > Atethmia centrago. Next base: position 20,839,523 of record HG995381.1, on the reverse strand, counting down.
ACAGCTTATCTGTAGACTCTGTATACCTACAACATAAGCAAATAAATTATATATATTTTATTCTATTTAGCTATTCCCTCAAAGTTAGTTAATTTCGTTCAATCTTAAGCTAAATTGTCCAAATTTTAAGCCAATCCAGACAATACACGGATCATGTGCCATCAGGTGCCTCTTGAACAAAAAATGGCTTTGCTAGAGCTTTATTGTGATTCCATTGGTGTAGAAAAGGCCAATGCCTTGCTCACAACAAATCTTGTTTAAACTGTGACTGGCTGTAATAAAGTATGCTTTACGCCTGTAGTTAGTGATACAGACAGACACACTACACGATTAAAAAAAAAAGAAATAAAAGCGACACAATGTGGTTCATTGTGATCATGTTCTTCATCATGACAACAGTCGTCCAAAGAAATGATTTGTACACAGTTAGCTGTTACAAGTTTGTTACTTGCTTAAGCTTGTTACTTGTTACAAGTATCAGGCCAAAACATATAGCTCTCGCAGCCTGTTCCGCAAAGGTGTGCCTTAATTGTATAATACCGTTTTATGAATAGATTTTGCTTCGCCTACGTTCATACATCTGGTCATACGTAACTACGCACGACGCATTTCGAGTGCAACGCAACTGACCTTTCTGAAGAACATCACCAATAAGGTCACTATATGTCCTCCTAAGGCATCCCCACTCAGCGTTTCCACTGAACTCTGCTTCGTAAATACCTTTTGTCAGTCGCCTTTCATTCATGCTCTCAACATGATCAAGCCATCTAAGCATATTCTTTTAAATTTTTGTCACTACATCTTCTTTTGAACTCCACCGTTGCCTTTTCACATAATTTTTCAGCCTATTATTATGTAAGGAGCGAAGCAGGTGGCGTTCTATAGTTTCTGCCTACCCCCATGGGAAGAAGTATGTATGTATGTATGAATAGATTTTCCGTCCCTACCCATCATCATCTGCCTAGCCTTTTTCCCAACTATGTTGGGGTTGGCTTCCAATCTTACCGGATACAGCTGAATACCAGTATTTTACATGGAGCGACTGCCTATCTGACCTCCAAACCTAGTTACTGGGTAACACGATACCCCTTGGTAAGACTGGTTGTCAGACTTTCGAAGTCAAAGTCAAAGTCTAATTATTTATTTCAAATTAACAAAAAAAAAAAAATTGAATTGATTCTAGTTGCCCCTTCCAAAAGGTAGTTTCGTATGGAGAAGAATGGGCAAGACACTCCACCGTTACTCTTTTAAAATGTTTTAGGTACAAAATTTTGTGTAGGTACATTTTAAAATTATATGTGAAGACGATGCACCTAGAATAAAATGAATATACCAAAATAGGTAAAAAAATAATTAAAAATGAATTAATGACAGATAAATTAATTATGTGATAGATAGATGCTCACATATTTACAAACATTGTAAAAGTATACGTTTTCCTAAAAATAATAAATAAAGTAATAGGTCAGTGTGTGAGTTAAAGTTATCACAGAATATAAATTCAACATTGATTTATTATTTAGTATCAAATAATAAATTGTACAGTTAAAATAGCAACCAGTTTGAATTTGTCTAGACTCTAGATTGTCCTATGGAGCTGGACCAGCATGTTTCCAAGCATTCTTATCTTGGATATAATCCTCTAATTTGTAATATGCTTGTTTACAAAGTGTACTTTTAACATGAGTTTTAAATTTTCTTCGAGCTTCTGAGGACCCGTAAAGACTGTCAAAGATCTACAAATGACAGCCGGGACCAACGGCTTAACGTAATTTCCGAGGCATGGAGGGGTCTTGGTATGTAAAGATGTCACCCATCCACGGACCAACCGCGGCAAGCGTAACTTAAACTGATCGATAGACCCGTTCCGCTGTTATTACTTTCCGTCCCTACCCATCGCTATACCTAAACCTAATGATTTGATTCTGTACTATGGATTAGTTTAATTACGCGTATGCTACTAGTTCTTCTGTGTTCACTTGTTTGGTGAACCGTAACTCCCACATCGGTAGAACAGGGGTGCCGGGTGCGTGTTAAATCTGCTGTCTTCCGCCTCGGGTGATATGGTTACGTTAAATACTTTGAAGGGCTGTTATTCAATCAGTGATTGTATTATTGTCGAGGACCGTATGCGGTTTGTTCTGTTTGGATTTTGATTGAGGGTTGATTGGGATGAGTACTTTTTTGATTATAGCTTTGGATACTTTGCTTGTTTTGGTGACATTATTTGGTTTTTATATTTTGAATTATTTCGTTGTTTCCTGTCTTTTGTTCTGTCGTTTTCCTAATGCTACGGCTACATTGTCGCGATGATGCGTACTATACTGCGCGCGCTCTCTGGTGTACAGCTAAACATTGAGCGGTGTGCGAGAGAGAGCGTGCGAAGTTTAGTTCGCGTTAACGCGACAATGTAGCCGTAGCATAAGTGAGGAGTGTTCGAACAAAAGGTAACATTTCCACTTTTTGGCTTGTTGTTTTTTTTGCAGAATCATACGTAGGTACCTAAATCTATGAACTACACATTCTAGTTGAATTTGCCGTATAAAATAGTAATGATTCCCTTGGAAAATCGGATCCAAATGTAAGTTTTCGAAAGAATAAATTGGCCTACTCAGGAGACATATAAACAGAAATATGCAGGTAAAAGGTACAATTTCCATTTAATGATTACTTATCAAAAAGTGACATTTTCAGTGATTTACCTACTCACAAAAGGTAACATTTCCAAATTTCAAACGTTTTTATCTTCATTAATATTATTATAAAAGTTTCTGAATGGGCAAAACAGTGATAGACAGGTAACTATTTGAATGCATATTTCGGTATAAATATAATATTTGAAAAAAATATAAAATAAAATAAATAATAAAAATCTTTATACAAAACAAAAACCTTCAACAATGCTTAAAAACTAGGTCGCAATTACAGAGAATAAAGGTCACACAGATGGAGTAAACCCTGACTCCCAAACTAGGTGATCCTGTGACTGAGGAGTCAGAATATGTTACCTCTTTTAATCACATTTTAGTGATTTCCAAAAAAAAAAACCATGTCGGAATTACTTTTTGAACACTCATCATGTGTTTTCGTAGTCTCACTTAAACCTCAGCTTCCAAGTCTTTTAACTAAATAACAACATTACATATTGGAACGCAAGCTGTTTGTTTCGTTAAAAATCGAATCTAAAATTCAGAGTAAAAAAAATCACCAATACACAAAAACATTATCACTACAGTATCATCCAACCCTTTATCCACTTTCATCCATCTATCATCCACGGCAGACACCGCAACGTAACGTAAGTCTGATGAGCTGTATGATGCATCATCATTAATCACTGGCTGTCTCAGTTCTATGATATACCTTATCATACATACGCCTGATAGCCGTATAGCAGCGTGTGTATCGCTGCTATACGGCTATCAGGCCCGCCAACAAATTAAAAAAATAATAAAATCAATGATATATTTGTTTACAAGAATATACTCGTATATCTATGGGTTTCACTATATTCGGAATTACAGCCTTGCAAATCAATGGCGTATTATATATAGACACGTCGTGAACCAACATCGCGGCGCTTAAAAACGGCGAAAATACTAGATAGCTACTTATACGCGTGAAGAAAGGGAAATGAAACGTTTTTGTCTTTAACTTTTGGAGTATAATTTGTACATCGTCTGAAAACACACGACGGCATGTTTTTTTATGTTTTGCACAGGTTTACACACACAATATAAATTAAAAAAAAAACGTAGTGTCGCGCGACAGGTTGGTGCGTAACTAAGCGCGATGTGGCCAATTGGCTTCATTTCATGTTGTCATTTTAGAGTGCGGACAACGTATATATAGTTTTAAATATCATTGGTGCAAATATTTAGATTTTACATCTTGGTTATACTTATAGCATACGGTACACATGTAGAGAAAAAAAAAAATGTTGACAACGTTGTATACCTAGTTACCTACATTACCAAGCTGGTGCTACGAGCTTTTACCAAATAACTTCTCCCGCTCTGGGCGCCGCGGTAGGGTGTGTCAGACTCTTACTGACTAAAACCCACCCATGTTCCTTCCGTTGCCTGTGTTGCCAGGGGCCTCGGTAACCCTTTCAAACTTTCCCGCGACCCCGGCAGGCATCGGCCCTAGTGGACCGCTACACTTGTGCTGACATCTCTTTGAGGCGCGCGTGGAACACAACGCGCCGTCGACCCGGGCCTGGTCCATACCGGACGGTGAGCTACCCATTGCTCACCGTCCACAAGCCCGCGCCTACGGTGGCCGGAAATCCGCCCGGGATTCCCGACGCTCAAGACGTCTCCTGCGGCGGCTAGGGGCGAGAGGGCGCGAAATTTGCCTTTCCCTCAACAGTCCCGCCTCCTCCTTCGCGAGCATTACTGCTTCGCAGAAGGGGGTGACGGCTGCCTATGGTTGCGAGCTTGCTATCGGAATTATTCGGGTATTACTTGGGTGAATTCGTGCGAGAGGGGTGGGGCGCGGCACTCAAAAATATTGTAAGGGCAATGCAATGCTATGCATCAAACTTGAAACAATATCAAAAGTTTTACAAAAAAAACTAGGTATAACGGGGAAACAAGACGTGCTGATAAGTTATGTTACGTATTATTAAGGCGCTGACAAGACGCAAATGACCAAAATAGGCTTGTCTTAAGAAAAAAAAAATGCCAAATCTGTTTAGTTTGTGGTAGCGGAAAAAATATATGTTAATTTTGAACATATTTACCAGAACTTGGTTGTTACCAAAATACGTTTTGGAAAAAAATCTCGATACAAACTAACGTTAAACTAACCTCTTACCTTGAGTTCTAATCCAAAATATCTGTATTAAATATCAATATACTTTACGTATTTAATTAATAACAAGAGCGTCTTATTTGAATGCAGAACTTGGTTGTTTTTTATTTTCGATTACTCAACTCAATTTTGAGTAAATAGATAATTGCTTCATATTTTGCAATAAATTACAAGCGTTGTGTCATCGCGCTTCTCTTTCTTTTCTATGCAATCTGACAGTGACCGCGGTTTAGGTGTTGTCAGCGTCTTAACTGTTGAGTTGTTAATTGTTATTTATTCGTTTGGGGTTGTCGTTGGATAATGTGTAAGTTATCTTGTTATTGGCTTATTAAATCGGGAAAACCGATAATTAATTTCGATCGTAATGTGAGAAGGTATGTACAAAAAAAAAGCCAAAAAAAGAACTTCTGCCAACAAACTGCTTTGCTGTTTGGCGGAGGTAAATGTCTTGTAAAAGTATTTTAATGAATAAACACTTTTCATTTGTTTTATTTTTTTTATTGTAAAAAGTAAATGTATTTTACAAGGAAAGCAGTTTGACTGAAAAACTTTGGTTATATTTTTCTATATTTATGGCTTTTGTCCACTTTTGCTTTACAAACAACAAATTCAAAGGATGAAGCCATGTCATTTGAAAATGTCCGCTGGTCTTTCAAATTCTAAAGTACTGTTCCTTACTTTAACTACTCATTACTTTCAACGCAGGTCACATTTATCAACCCTATTTATGTGTAACAATATTAAATTAATTATTGCGGTAAAATTCTATCCCAGCCATTTATAGGCTCAGTTACAATAATACAACGTTGGCGGAAAGTTACGTAATATAGTTACAGCTGAAGCAACTTTAATATCTGAACTTAACTATAACGATTTGCAAACTAAAGCACTTAAACAATATTAATTGCCTACGTCATCAAACTGCAGTTTTAGAAGCAAAATGTGCGATCATTGCTTGTGAGTTATAAGAAAATGAGAAAATAATGTATAGCGTGTACTTTTTGTTCTCAAAGGTCAGGATTAAGCCTTTAATGGAACCATGTATCAACGGATATCATAACAAGTCCATATGTACAAGTATGTACACAAATAACTTCACTTTCTTCTATAAATAATATGACTAAAACTTTACAATCTTACGGTGTCTACAAGTTCTTAAGATTGGAGCTTGTTTCCGACACATGTAACCACACAAGTCAAGTTTTAAGACCTGTTCCAACTAGTAAGATACTCGAGAGACTTCTAAAAGTTTGAATACTGTCTGGATACTGGTCTATGTAAAATATAAATAAGTCTAGCAACAGTTATTTTGTCAAATATGTCGAATTCCAGGCGCTTGGAGAATTGCCTCTTCTATTATATTCACATACACACTTAAAACTTCATAGTCATGACCAAAACTAACGCTCGCCAAGTTTCTATAAATCAATTGGGACAAACTGTTTCACAGTGGAGCACCTATATATCTACATATACAGATATACGAATAAGACAGATAGGTACTACCGAAGTTTCAAGAACTTCGTCGACGTCGTCGCCCGGGGAAAGTGGTGAAAGGCGGTGTTTCCACTACCACCACAGAATATATAGCTACAGAAAGCCAGCTCCATACAATGAGTGAAAACAGGCGCACGCACACGTAGACGCATACGTACAGCGATCTTAGACTGTCAAACAAAAATAACCGGCCAAGTGTGTGGAACCACACACAATGAAGGGTTCCGTAGTTGAGATTACTTGGGACGAATTTATTCCAAAAATAAACTTAACATTGCATAAGATTTTAGTTTAGCACTTTGTCGGCGTGATTAATATGTATACATAAGCCAAATTACAGCTTTCTAGTACTTAGCGTCTCTGAGCTACAGTGGGGTCAGACAGACAGACAGACAGACGGGCATGGTGAAACTATAAGGGTTCCTTGTTTACTGCGGGACCCTAAAAAGAAAGAAAGAAACAGTATTTATTGAGACTCGCTCTGGAAGATCACAAATTATGTTCAGTTTAATTTGTGATCTTCCGGTGCGAGTCTCAATAAATTCTTTTCTTTCAATATAAAATAAAAAATATATAAAAAACAAAAGAAAAATAAAAACAGAAAATCCTGTAGGAGGCCTAAAGGCTCCTGTCTCAGCATGATGCTGCGACATTTAAAAATAAGTGTCGCAGCGCTACTGGTATTCTGATAGAGCCCGAACTAATGCGAGTTGCGAGCGCACTGTACGTGAAACAGGTTTATGTGTGCTTGCGTTTTTGCTCATAATATGGCGCTGACCTTCTGCACCTATCAATTTTGTGCTACTACAAATTATCCCTGCGAGATGCCTCGAGATGTAAAGCCTCCATGCTTGTATTAATGAGGTGGAAGTTTGCTTGATAAGTTTTATGACTGTAAGCTACCGTTAAGGGAATTCCGGATGCTTCAAGTACGTCTTTCAAGCGTAAATGAAGATGTGCTTATGGTTGATGATGATATTTGTGCCGTTTCTAAGCACGTTTGAGAAGAAAATGAAGCTACGAGCTATTATATTTCTACTGCAACTGACTTAATGAATAAAGGCCAGGACAATGAAGCCTTGCGTGTCTCAGGAAAATAATTCAACAGTCCTGAAACCCCACAAGGAAATAATCAAAATAATTGGAGGAGCAGGCTAGATGGGACTATGTATCGAGCATTGATGTATTTCTGAATATTTTGATTGCCCTCTTGAACGCAAATAGAATGTTGGCCGTTGAAACCAAATGAGTGTCCTTAAAAGGAAATTGGGGTCGATGAAGCATCAAGTAGCTTTCGGCTGTGCGTAGGTCAAGTCAAGACTGTCTTTATACAGCCTATGAAACAAACTACACTTGCAAGAAAATAGTAGGTAGTGAATATAATTTTGATTTTTAATTTTAAATTAAATTAATTTTAAATTTAATTTAATTTTTATTATGACTTAATAATAATTAAATTCACGAAAAAAAACGCTTTTTTTTTCTCTTGCGTGCCCACTGGATTTAATATTTAGGTAAGATAGATAAAGTTTGAAAACCAGATTGGTTTTCAAACTTTATCATTACAAAGCTTGATAACATCGTTGTCTCCAACAACATATAATTACACAGGAAGTCATCAAGTGGCTCGTGTTAATCCCGAAGAAAACCTCAAGTTAAGCCAGAATATATACCTACATACGCAAATCCTATAGATATATATTCTTACTTTAGTTTGAGAAAACTTAGTGTGAGCACATATTGGGCCGAACTTATCAACTTTGTTTGACGCTTAGAAGGCTCCAAAGTTTGCCGTGACAAATACACATACCATGTACTGATGGGAAATCAATAGCTCTAACGTGCTTCTTTTGTTTTCTATTGGCACGTCAGGTTTAGGGATGTTACGCAGACGATTTTTGAGTAGTGTTTTGTTTTTATTTGTGTGTAACGTTTTTCCTATTGCTTTATGTGGGAGTGTTTTCGTGAAAAGGGAAGGAAGTGTGTAACGGGAAGTGACAGCTTGAGCATGGAATAAGCAAGTACTTTTTATTAGCCTGGAAATAGTAAGTACTTTTTAAGAGCATGGAATTAGTGTACTCATGGAATTAGTAAGACAACTATGACAATCTAATTTTCAAATTTTAATCTAACTTTCCATATTTAAATTACCTCATACACGCAGCTACGAGTATGTCGCAAAGGAGTCTGCATTACAAAAGATGGATGTTAGTTAAAGAGCTTTAACTTGACTCATTGAATTTGTAACTTCAGATTTCCTGGTTTTCCTTTCATTTAATTTATCATGTTTGTTAGAGAGATTTCATTCTTATAATTGACCCTAACGATCGATGCAATAAAAGTACAGGGTATAATTTTTCAGATTTTAGCCGGTTCGATTCCCGGGTGTGGGAGAAGAGAATTTTCGAAAATCTTTGAATGCAGTTTGCTTTCTATTCAAAAATAAAGGAATGTTTCCTTTGAGTAAAACTTTCTATCTGCAGTATTAAGAGTACTTTCCCTCCAGGTGGCATTACAAAATTCCACCCTGTATATATTGTAAGTAGATTAATTATTCGAATAAATATTTCGATATTTAACTTTTTAAATTCTTAGGTTAATTTCGGTCGCTGTTCAGTTGCTTATAACCAAGGTGAGATGTCAGATGTCACATATCATGTGCGACTACTGTAAGGCTTTTTATTATTCTTTCTTTTATGAAATAATGTACCAGAGTGAAATTTTTTTGCATTTGCAGATATGATAGGAATATATATTGATTTAATCAATAATGAAGAAAAACAGCTTAGAAACTATACATAGAACTATAAATAGGCACGTTAAACCAACTTTTGTAAGCTGTTTTTTTACTAACACTACCGCACTGTATAGATTATCTGTGGTTTGAAATATTATCAATATTATTATCATTAAACTTTAAGCCCCGCGCGACACCAATTCGGAGTCAAACAATAGAAAATCAATTGTGACTCATTAGCTGTCCTTGACCAATTAAACACAGTTTTCTATCGAATATAACTTCTCATATAAAATGTAAGCAGACACTTTCTCTCGTAGGTAGTTTCACCTCTTATCAATTTCCCTAACTCAATTTCCGTACGCGCTTAGCATCGATTTTTTGTTCCTATAATATCCTCGTAAAATTATAATGAAGTTGGTTCGAGCCATAAAATGTGGCGATCAAATTAATTTGTAGTTGGTTGGTACGTCCGGAGTGATATACCGGTACTCATCATGAGTTATATCGATGTTTACATAACAAATTGTTGCCGGCAACAGTTACTTTTATACTTCGACGTTTTCCTAATTGAAAGTGTTGGAGAATGTTTTGTTTATGGTATAAACCTAACTTTGTATTTTTTGTAACTATTGAGTTCACCTACTTGTAAAATTTACTTGTTTATAAGAAAATCAACGAGCAAAATCGAGAAATAGAGACAAACCCGAGCTTATTCGATAAAATAAAATGTTAATAAGTGAAGCAATCAATCAACTTGCCCGACTGGCGACTACATCTAATAAAGTTCACATAAAACTGAAAATAGGTATTATTTTACTGAAATTATGAAAAGAGTTTATATCAAGCAATAAATTATAAAAATCTAGCCTAACTTATAAAATTAATTGAAAGTTATAAAATATTTTATAAACTCTACTATTAGTTTTAAGTTTAATTTGCTATAGATAATACATATCTAATAAGGAGCACATAATTATTATTACAAACTACAAACATTAAGAACTAGCAGAGTACAATATATAGAAGAATACTTGAATAGAAGATACTTCAGTATTTGTATTCAGGAGATGTATAGCTACTAAAACCGACTATAAATTGAGTAGTTTTGGGAAAGCATTAAACATGCCCAAAGCATTTAAAATAAGTACTCGGAATGACTGTGGCGTTACTAATTCATTCTGAAAACAATTAAGCTAGCATAATTTCTGGAATAAGTACTCAGCAAACGCTCCATAACCTTTTTATAAATCTATGTAGGTCATTTCCGATTAATAGCTTTACGAATAAACTTGAAAACGGCCGCTTCAACTGATATATCATCTACTTTTTTTTTTTTTTTTTTAGGGTGGGAAATCACCAAATAACTTCTCCCGCTCTGGGCGGAGCGGGAGGGTGTGTCAGACTCTTACTGACTAAAACCCACCCGTATTCCTTCTTGTTGCCTGTGTTGCGGGGGCCTCGGTGACCCATAAGTACCTTCCCGCGACCCCGGCAGGCATCGGTCCTAGTGGACCCCTACTTTTGTGCTGACGACATCTCTTTGAGGCGCGCTTGGAATACGACGCGCCGTCGACCCGGGCCTGGTCCTTACCGGACGGTGAGCTACCCATTGCTCACCGTCCGCAAGCCCGCGCCTACGGTGGCCGGAAATCCGCCCGGGATTCCCGACGCCCTGGGCGTCTCCTGCGGCGGCTAGGGGCGAGAGGGCGCGAAACTTGCCTTTCCCTCAACCGTCCCGCCTCCTCCTTTGCGAGCATTACTGCTTCGCAGAAGGAGGTGACGGCTGCCCATGCCCTCTCGCTCCGTACCATGGCCTGAACCAGGGCCGGACGCGAGAGGTCTCTGCAGCCGATCGCCTCTACGAGGACACGGCGGTGCTCTGCCCAAGCCGGGCAGACCTCCACCGTATGCTCCACCGTGTCCTCCAGTCGATCCACACAGTGGTGACACCCGGACGTTTCCTCCCGCCTTATCCGACACAGGAACCTCCCGAAGCTGCCGTGTCCGGTGAGGACCTGCGTCACGCGGAAGGTGAGGACGCCGTGGCGCCTCTCCAGCCACTCCTCAAAGAGGGGACTTATCGCCGCAATCGTGGCGTGCCCAGCACTGGGTTGCAACAACCGTACTTTCCATGACGCCATGAGATCCCGCCGGAGCTCCGTCCGCTGTGCCGCGATTTCTCGCGGCAGCGGACTTACGCCCCGGCGTTTCGCCTCCTCGCGCCACTCCCATACGTGCGCGAGGACTTTTGCCTCCAGATCCCATGGCGGCAATCCGGCAAGGAGGCTCGCTGCCTCACAGGAGACCGTGCGGTATCCTCGGACCATCCGGATGGCCATGACCCTTTGGGCCGCGCTCAACCGGCGGGCTGGCCGCAGCGCCAGAGAGCGCGCCCATACAGGTGCCCCGTAGAGGGCCATGGACCGCACGACCCCCGCGTAGAGCCTCCGGCAGGAGGCGTTTGGACCCCCTAGATTGGGCAGGAGCCGCTTTAATGCAGCGCCCGCCCGCTCCAGTTTGGGAGCCAAACGTCGGAAATGCTCCACGAAGTTCCACTGGCTGTCGAGGACGAGTCCCAGGTACTTCATCGTCGACTCGACGCCGATAGAAACCCCTCCTACCGTTATTTGGGACCCCAACGGTGGCGCGTTCCGAGGACCATGAAAACACATGGCCTCGGACTTGTGCAGGGCCACCTCGAGTCCCAATTGCCGGATCCTTTCGACGATTGTCGCAACCCCGCGTGCCGCTAATTCGGCCGCCGCCTGGTGCGACCTCCCCTGCGCCAGGACCAACGTGTCGTCAGCGTAGCACACTACGCTGACGCCGCTAGGGAGGTCGGCGCGCAGCACCCAGTCGTATCCGATGTCCCACAGATGCGGCCCCAGGACCGATCCCTGTGGGACACCGCACGACATCTCTTGCCGGTTCCACACTCCCTGGTGACCGGGGTAGATGACGGCCCTGTCCGTCAAATAGGCCTCGACCACACGACAGAGGTAGGTCGGCATCCGGTGATACCGGAGTGCCTCCCTGATGCAACTCCAGGGCAGGGTATTGAAGGCATTGGCGATGTCTAGAGACACCGCCAAGACGACCCCACCCTGGGCAACAGCATTCCCCGTCGTCAGGGCTCGCACACGCATGATGGCGTCCACCGTAGAGCGCCCTCTGCGGAAACCAAACTGGCTCTCCGCCAAATCCGGCCCCACCCGCACCAGCTGGCCGACGAGGCGGTCTGCAATGACTCTTTCAAAGAGCTTGCCCACCTCGTCGAGCAGCACGATGGGCCGATAAGCGGACGGAGAGTCCGCAGGGCGCCCTGCCTTCTTTATGAGGACCAGTTTCCCCGTCTTCCAGCGAAGCGGGAACTGGCCCCTCTACATGCATGCGCTTAGGAGCCCCCTAAGTCGAGGCCCGAGAGCCTCCAAGGCCAGGACCCAGGCCTTCCCAGGTAGGCCATCGGGTCCTGGGGCGGTATTTTTGGCATTAAGCCTGCGTACTGCCGCTCTCATTTCTCCCTCGGTCACCTCCGGAGCATCGTCGTCGTCGTCGGCGGTGTGGTCCGCATCAGGCACCGCAGTAGGCGGAGCCATAGGTGGGGAGGAGTGTTCCCCTCGCGAAGGGAACAGAGCGCTCACCACGTCCTCCACAAACTGGGGCCGGAGACTCTGCGTTAGCGGGGGAGCCCATGGGCGGAGTTTATCCCGCACCACCTTGTACGGGCGTCCCCACGGGTCCCTGTCCAGAGTCCCCAGCGACTCCTCGCGGGCCAAACCCCTGGCCCGCAGGATCTCCGCTTGGAGGGCGGTCTTCGCCGCTCTGTATCCCTCGTACAGCTCCGCCTGAATGGCTTCCGTATCCGGAGGTTTGATACGGAGCCTGCGGTGCCTGGTGTACCGGCGTCGCGCAGCCACGCACGCAGTGCGCAGAGCCGTCAGCTCCTGCGACCACCAGTACACCTGGCGCGAGGCACGTCCAGGCTGGACCCGGGGCATTGCCACGTCACATATGTCGGACATGGCCTCCCGGAACCACTCCGCCTCGTCGTTGATGTCGGCAGGCCTGTCCGGTGGTGACACCCAGGCCTGCACGATCGAGGCTTCCAGGAGGAGCTCCCGGTCCAGCTGCTTCAGCGCCCACCGCGGACCACTCGGGGCCCGTCGGACCGGCGCGTCTGAGGTCTGGGCGGAGACGTCGAACCGGATATACCGGTGATCGGAATAGGTCTCCACCCCCTCCATGACACGCCAGTCAACTACACGCGGCGACAGAGCGGGGCTGGCGAACGAGATGTCCACCACTGATTCACCCCGCATCCGCACACACGTGGGGACAGAACCCCGGTTTAGGACGACCAGGCCTGTCTCCAGAGCCCAGTCCTCCACCATCCTGCCCCGTGTGTCCGTTAACCGGGAACCCCAAGCCAAATTCTTGGCATTGAAGTCCCCGAGGACGAACACGGGGAGGGAACCAAACCCGACGACGATGTCTCTCAACTCCGCAAGGGAGTTGTGGAACTCGGCAAGAGTTCGGTTCGGAGAGAGGTAGACCCCTACCACGACAATCTCCCCGAACCGTGCTGCTACGCAGCCCCGTCCTCTCTTGACGGCCTCGAGGGACGGGGTACCGGCGGCGGCCGACGAAATTAGGGTCACTGAGCCGCTCAGGTCCTCTACCCAGTCATCCCTGGGCGGGACAAAGTACGGCTCAGCGACCACGGCGATGTTAATCGACCACTGCGCCATGCTCTGGAGCAACAGATCCTGAGCGGCGGCGCAGTGGTTGATGTTCGCCTGGAGGAGGCGTAATGGGGCCATTAATGGCACTCCATGTCAGCCCCCTCTTGGGCCTCCTTCCCAGCCCCCTGAGAGGGGCCTGCCGCAGCGGCCATGGTGGCAATGGCGACGACGGCGGTGTTGGAGGCGGCAGCGGCGGTGGCAGTGGTGGCGGCTGCGGCGGTGACGGCGGTGGCGGTGACGGCGGTGGCGGAGGGCTTGCCTCTGGCCCTGGCTTTGGCGGGTGGGGCGCAGGCCTTGCCGCCCATCCGGTGCTCGGCTGGCTTGCCAGCCGCCGCACATATGGCACAGTGCAGCGTGGCATTACACGAGCCAGCCTTGTGCCCAGGCAGACCACAGCGGTAGCAAAGACCGCTGCGGTCCACCTCCGAGGTGCAATTCGCTTGCACGTGGTTGCCCACCTGGCAGCGGAAGCACCTCAGAGGTCTGGGTTCCAGCAGTTTCACCTGCGCGGAAACCCAGCCCACCAAGAGCCGTTGGCCCTCCCCGGTAATTTTTTTGGCCGCCGACACGGGGCAGCTCACCATAACGGTTTGCAGCCCCGTGGAGTCAGGACGGATGGTGCCTGCCTTCACCTGCTCGGCAGAGCACCCCCCGGTCCTAACCACTGCGGCGACCACCTTCTCTTCCGTCGCGGAGTCGTCCAGGCCCGTGATGCGCATGCTAGCGCATTTGGTGGGCCTGGACACTCGGACCTCGTCCGCATATATATCATCTACTTAACTTTACAAAATTTATAGATTATACCTTTACAACGTTAGTTTTATGTCTACTCAAGAATGAAACGTAGGTTCACCAGAAGAAAATTTCAGCGTACAAGCTCCTTATATCCCTGGAAAATTTAAAAGTTAAAAGCAAGAATAATCGCAGGCTAGGCGATCGGCTGGTACTATAAGGGAATTTATTAAAAAAAATAATACCTCTTTACATAGGCTTCCTAAGTTGTGCGGCGAGAAACTTCGCAAAGCTATACGGCGGGTGAATATTTAACTTTACCGTGGATGGCCAGAACTTGTATGAATAGAAAAATAAGGCGTGGAAATATTAATGTTGTTGGTATTTAAAGAGCTTCCTTACTTTTTAATTCGAAATATTTCTTTTGACATTCCATATAAATTGTGTCTTTCTTAGAAAAATGTAAGTGTAAAATTCAACACTTTTGCGGAATTTAAGCCAACTTATTTATAACTTTCCCCTCATCGCTATCATATTATGTTAAATGGTGCGTGCTAAAAAAAAAAAAATATCTCTACCAAGAAACGAGACATTAGAGCTTCCACAGAAGCGCCTGAACGCTTTATAACAATTCTAAAACCTATCTACGAAAAATACTGAAGGCAAATATCGAATATCGCCTAAAGTCGTGGTTTGTCTGGCAACATTAGGGTAGAATATGTAAATATGGAAGTTTTTCGTCGCCTCCAGTATTCAGGCTGTTAGACAAATGGTTCTCGCGTCGAGACACTCAGAGGGTGCCATTTATCATGTCCGTAAGGAATCTATAGGTGAGAGGAGTCAGCCACGAAGGCCACACGTACCGAATGGATATTTTTAGGGAGATTTATGTTCAGAATGATGGGAATTTACCTTTGGGCTTATGACAATAGAGATATTGCGACGGTTACGAGTGAAGAGATCCAGCACCCTAATTCCGTAACATGCTGATCACAATCTAAATGATTTTGAATTATATTGCTACATATGTTCGAAAAATTTGTCCGCTCCGCAACGTAAATAACGGAATGAATGTTGTTGAACTGTCAAAATCTAACCCATTACCACTGACAGTGTGTTACGAAATTACCCCTCAGGCCTTCTTAGGCCTGAGGGGTAATTTCGGTTTCTAAAGGTTTGTAGAAGATGATTTTGGTTTGTAAACTTTTAAAAGCAGTTAGTTAAAACGATCAAATTCCCATTGCAGTTTGTAACAAAATACACCCCTTCAAACCTTCTAAAGCATTCACGAATGTCGCAAAAACATGTCTCCTGTTCCTGTTTGTTATTTTAAATGCCATAAATCTGAATCGCACGTTAAAGAAGAACGTGACTTGTCGTCGATTTAAACCAAATTAAAAATACATTCGTTCAGTCTGTGCATGAGTTTCTTTTTTAATTTCTCCGTCAAGTTGTGAGTTGAAGGAGCGTGTAAGTAAAAAACGCGGGACTTCGGGAGCGAGTGCTGCGGACGTTTAAGTACGGGACTTGCCAAGCCTGGGATTTGGCAGGGCTGTCAACTCTTGACAGCCCAAATTGTGATATATTATGCTTGAGCGTCAACAAGGGTCAAGTGTATTTTTGTGAAGGATATTATTTTGTATATGTTTTTATTTGTGTAAGCTGGGTGTGATCTTCTTTTTGAAATGTAATTTGTACGTGGACGGAATACATTTTCCATTTGATACTTATTATTTATACATTTATACAGATGTTATTTTAGCTTTATATCAAATATGCGCATAATACTGTATAGGTAGGTACATCTTTCAGACATAATAAAACATTCTGAAAGATACCTACATAATTATCAAATTCTTGTTTGAAGTTACGATGAGTTTCAAAAAGTGTTCAAGACTTTCTTATTGACCTTAAATGTAAAAACATTGTCAAAATTCAACAAAATTGAATAAACAAGACCTACAATTTTCCTTCGTCTCATTTGTCTACTTAACTAACAGCGAGCAGCGACTCACCGAGGCAATTAATTAGTAGTGACAGCCCTATTTTTCCCGATCCTTTAGTGTCGTAACAAGTGTCCGCGGGATCTGCATGCATTTGCATAAAGTGCCAAGTTCCCGGACTTGTGGAGGAGCCCGTCACTAGTGGCTGGTTTTATTTGTCTAGCGATTGCATTTTCGAGGCGGTCTACGTGGCTTTAATTTTCTTTTACTTTCAAAGTTGTTGAAGAATCTCTTGGGATGATAGTAGACATCTTTGGTTGAAATTTTACAGAGCTAATTTGATTTTAGCTATTGTGGCATACAAACAATTTTAAAAACATTATTAAAATGGAATATAGTTTTATTCATTTATTATTTTAGATTCAATGGCATTCTTTCCAAAAATTTATAAAATAACCAATTTTCTTTTTTTTTAAACAATAAATTGATGAAATTTATTATTTCAAAATTATTATCTTGAAAATGTATATGTTTTTCAGCTACAATTTAGCTAGATATTACAATACCAAGAATATTATCTTTAAAAATATTTTCTTGGAAATATAAAATATTTATTAGCTCAGATTTTAAGTAGATGACTTGCTTACAAGTAGCTAGTTATCAGAAATTTGCATCAATTTATATTATAACGTTGTACTCAATTATTACAAAAGTAACTTAATTTATTCGTATGACTTGCGTATTAAGTGAAGGCTGTCTGGGTCGAATGTGTCATTTGGCACTTGTGAATTGAGATGCAAGAGAGGACTCAAAAAGGGTTTGTAGTCTCGTTTTATTATATTATAAATTAAGTTGTCTTAAAAATTATATTCATAACAAAGTCAAAGCCAAACTTTTTAGTTACAAGGACTAGATTAAGGGCATATGAGCACTAAAATTTTCTAGTGATTTCGTCCTAATTATACTAATGAAACAACAAAAAATGGGAACATGCTTTAAATTAATCTAACTGCAGTAATCGGTAGACTTAGTCAGTATTAATGACCTTTTCTTTTGCCTAGATCTCTCAAACCACATTGACCCCATCTATCCAGCATTAAACGCCACCTGACTAGATAAAAGCCTCATAACCCGACTACCAAGCTCGCCTGTTCCATAAAAATAAATACTTGTGTTGGCGACTATTCGCCGGTACTTAGGGCAGGGCGGCACTTTTGGTGCCAACTGGCATGAGTTCAGCATTGTCGACTCGGTGCCTACCCAACATTGCTCGATTGTGTTTACAGTATTTGTTTCTTTTATTTTCTTTATATAACACTGGGAAACAGACTAGATTGTATCATGTTTGTATTGTATGTGTAGATACAATACATAACATAATCAACCTATAATGTTTCCACTGCTGGGACATAGGCCTCTTCTCGGTGAGAGGGGGAGTGGGCCGATATCCACCACGCGGGCCCAGTGCGGATTGGTAGATGTCACATATCTTTGAATTTTTGGTTGTAGGACATGCCGGTTTCCTCACGACGTTTTCCTTTACCGTTTTGAGAGCAGTGGTGATGAAATAATTTACACAAAGTAAAGCGCCCATCGCTCGTAAGTCGCGAACGTTACCACTGGGCCACCAATGCTCCGCTGGGTCTACAATGAGACTGCGATATTAATGGAAATCTATCAAAAAAGTTTTTACCTTCTTGTTCTACGGTGCTTATTTTTTTTTTTTTTGGATGGGAAGTCATCAAATAACTTCTCCCGCTCTGGGCGGAGCGGGAGGGTGTGTCAGACTCTTACTGACTAAAACCCACCCGTATTCTTTCCGTTGCCTGTGTTACGGGGGCCTCGGTGACCCATAAGTTCCTTCCCGTGAGGTCTACTGTGCTGGGGATCAAATTATCCTTGTTTGGACAACATCGAAGTCCATTTTAATGTGCTGTGCTCCATACATCCAACCCAACTAATAAACACAATGCCATGAAAATTAGTTGAAAAGGGTTTCGCTACCATATTGTGACACAATACTGTAATTTTCGGAGTTTATTTGGCAATTTTGCTACTCCAAATATTTACTGCTCACCTAGGGATGGTTCCCACATGTTACAAAATTAAGATGTTCTATGTCCAAAGTTTGCCTCGGGTAATAAATGTTGCGTCGTAAACCATGGCCATGGGGGCCATAAAATAGGGCTTGTAACTTGTAAATTACAACTCTCTTATCATTTGATTAATCAGAAACTTATTGGATGAAACATAGTTAGTACCTTAAACAATTTGGTACCAAAAACGCCTAAATGATTGATCATTTAGGCGTTTTTGGTACCAAATTGTTTTATCTTGAGATAAAACAAAATGTTATTGCAAAACTGTCAAACACAGGAATCGGTTTCTCATTTATTTACAAAACACACATTTAATCCAAAACAGCAGAATAGCCTTTAAAGCACAATAAACAACCACACCGTCTTATAGGAAATTCAATCAAAGCAACAAAGGAAACGCTGTCAAATCGAAATAGTTTTCAAAATAAGCCGGAACAATTTTGTAAAGGCACAACTTTAGCAATATCGGACAGTCTGAGTGTCGACACTCCCAACACTCCCTGACACCGCCGACACCGGTCTCCGGTGGTGTACGTTCGATACGATATTAAATACACTTGAGAGCGATGTAACTTCTAACTTTTATCTCGCTCAGTTTGTAACTCGTCGACTTAAGAATCGGTTTAGGAAAGCTATTTTAAAACTGAATTTGATAACTTTGAGTCTGGTTTGAAGTGTTATTTGAAAAGTGGATACTTTAAATTAGTTGTTAGTAAATGGCTTGATTTTTAGGGTTCGATACGTCTGCATGAAAAACGAAACCCTTAATTATAAGGGTTTCGTTTTTCATGCATAGACAAACAGACAGACACACAGACATAGACAAACAGACAGACACACGAGTGATCATATTAATGATCACTCGTGTGTCTGTCTGTTTGTCTATGTCTGTCACATCTGGTTTTCTCCGACTCTAATGGACCGATTAACTTGAAATTTGGTACACATATGATTTTTAGAGGTAAAAACGGAACCTTTATAGGATCACTCGTGTGTCTGTCTGTCTGATTGTGACCCAAAGACGTAATTGTAACGTAAATAAATGAATTTTGAATATGGGGATTAATTTTGGGAGGTAAATAATAAAATAAAAAAAAGTTTCAGGAACTGTACTGTGTAACATATTAAATGAAAGGGCTTACTGTGAGGGTCTCAATTTTTGTTTTTAATATATAAATATTCATAAAGTTATTTACGAAAATAGATGAAAGTTGACCATTCCTTAGCTCCGAAACGACGAAGCCTAAAATTATTAAGAAAATACTGAAAATTGTTCTATACTTAGAGATTGCAGGAAAACCTGAAGTAAGTATATGGTCTTAAATGAATAATTAATAATTATTTATTTATTTTCATTTCAAGACAAACGTCTGTGTAGTCCTGGCTCTTGTATTAGGAGTTCTTGTATCACAAGAGCCACCCAAAATAACGTGGTAAATCTCTCAATATTGTGCGTAAAATCTTACATTTGCAGTTGGCATGTATGGGAGAACATAATATATTTTTCAACTACAATGTTATGTTTGTTCTTGGGATAAATTCATCTCAACTACGGAACTCTTCATTGTGTGTGTTCCAACTCGCACTTGGCCGGTTTTTATAACATCTGTATTATTGGTTGGCATTTTCAATCCACTTTTAAGTCTATATATTTTCTCCCACGACTGGGCAAACATCTGGGGTATATACCCCAGATGTTTGCCTATACTCACATTAAGTACCTAAAAAAGTTCTCAACTTGTACATATCTCTGTTATGTAGGTTAATTCCGAAAACTTCCAACCTTTTTAATCATTTTGGGGGAAAAAGGTTCAGTAGAATTAATTTTACGCTTGCAAAGGCAGCAGGGGGCTGCCAGTAAAGTAATTAGGTAGATAAATTTAATTGTCACGCCTGTATTACCCTGAAGGGATGCCTGTAGTAGGTGGACAGAGACAAGTTACCTACAATAGCTATAGAAAAACAAGAATGCTGTTATGTGTGTAACTAGACTACAAATTCAAATTCAAATTCATTTATGAATTTTGTGAATATAGGGTAAATATACAGATGTTATTCTATAGAAGTATTGGTACATACTATGTCCCGCCAACAACCGACAAAACCCCAACATAGAAGCTGCGAAAGCCAACCCCAACCATTATACCACCATTCCAACCACCAAACATTCAACCATTGGGAAAAGGCTAGGTAGATGATGACTATGTCCCGCCAGAAGGCATACAAAATAATTAGTTACAAAAAGTCACATTAAGGCGCTGACAAGAGGCAAACGACCAAAATAGACTGGTCTTAAGAAAAAAAATTGCCTAACCTGTATAGTTTGTGGTAGCGGAAAAAATATATGTTAATTTTGAACATATTTCTCAGAACTTGGTTGTTACCAAAACACGTTTTGAAAAAAAATCTCGTCACGAACTAACGTTAAACTAACCTTTTACCTTGAGTTCCAATCCAAAATATCTGCATTAAATATCAACATACGCTACGTTTTTAATTAATAACAAGAACGTCTCATTTGAATGCAGCACTTGGTTGTTTTTTTTATTTTCGATTACTGAACTCAATTTTGAGTAAATAGATAATTGCTTCATATTTTGCAATAAATTACAAGCGTTGTGTCATCGCGCTTCTCTTTCTTTTCTATGCAATCTGACAGTGACCGCGGTTTAGTTGTTGTCAACACAATAATAAATAATAAAGTCACTAGGTAAGTACACGCCACAGTTTCATGCAAAACACTAACAGTTAATAACGTGTCAATAAATTAAGATGGCACACAAATAAAAAATAGGTAGTAAATAGTCACAATTTCGTATAAAATATCAAAATTAAGTTAATGTCATTAAAGAATAGGTGGAGCAGGATTTTAATTATACAGATATTAAATTATAGAAGTACATATGATTTTAATTTGTCATTAAGATATTCATTAACAGAATAATACGCCTTGTCATTCAGTTGTTTAAAAATCTTACGTCTAAACTCACTTACATGAACTAATGTTCATGTAGTCTAGTTACACACATATGTAGGTGTGTAACTAGACTAAAGTACCCCTCTGCGGGATTACAAGCGTGCTGCTATCAGCACGCCTTTAATGCAGGCTTAGCATGACGCTTTCTATAACTACGAAGAAAAGACAAAGCTCTTTCTATACAAAGTGACATTTCGTTTCTCCATTTTTGACATCGCACCGTAGAAATTCTTCTACCTAATAAAGGACCTAGACAAAGATCGTTAGAAACGAAAGACAAAATTACAGATTGTAGAAGGATTTCTACGGTGCGATGTCAAAAGTGAAGAAACAAAATGTCACTTTGTATAGAAAGAGCTATGTCTATTCTTCGTAGAAATAGAAAGCGTCATGCTAAGCATGCAGGCAGAGGGGTACTTTTAGTACACCCTAATTTTGCTAGTTATGTTTGCTAGCTCATGTTAAGCTAGCTTTCCAGGGTGCGTGATATTGCGGACGGACGCAGACCAGCCCGCACTGACGCACCATGGGAAGAGTATCGTCCGTGGTAGCGCAGACACGTCCGTCGCGGTGCGCCCGATCCGCGGCAAGTTCGGTAACTTCAAACGTGCGGTGCGAGCTCTCATTACGAATTCTCTTTCACTTTGCATTTTGGAATCAAAATGGATCCAATCTCAAGACGCACACCGACCTACACGCATCGTTGGAAGAACCTAGGTGTGTAGTGCGTGGTTGTCCGTGGTCGTCGGCCGTGCGGGATAATCCACAATATCATGGATCGTGGGAAGCCACCTTAATAGGGGGCGAGCCTATTAATATCAACCAGGCACAAATACAAACTAGACTTAGTTACTATTAAGTAACTAAGTCTAGTTTGTATTTGTGCCTTTTTTTTTTTGGATGGGAAATCATCAAATAACTTCTCCCGCTCTGGGCGGAGCGGGAGGGTGTGTCAGACTCTTAATGACTAAAACCCACCCGTATTCCTTCCGTTGCCTGTGTTGCCAGAGGCCTCGGTGACCCATTAGTACCTTCCCGCGACCCCGGCAGGCATCGGCCCTAGTGGACCCCTACATATGTGCTGACGACATCTCTTTGAGGCGCGCGTGGAATACAACGCGCCGTCAACCCGGGCCTGGCCCTTAACTGACGGTGAGCTACCCATTGCTCACCGTCCGCAAGCCCGCGCCTACGGTGGCCGGAAATCCACCCGGGATTCCCGATGCCCAGGGCGTCTCCTGCGGCGGCTAGGAGCAAGAGGGCGCGAAATTTGCCTTTCCCTCAACCGTCCCGCCTCTTCCTTCGCGAGCATTACTGCTTCGCAGAAGGAGGTGGCGGCTGCCCATTTCCTCTCGCTCCGTACCATGGCCTGAACCAGGGCCGGACGCGAGAGATCTCTGCCGCCGATCACCTCCACGTGTATTTGTGCCTGGTCACTAAAATCATATATATCTGCGCCTTAAACATATTTAGTAGTAGTAAATATGTTTAAGGCGCAGATATATGATTTTAGTGACTTTTAAATCCGTTAACACGCCTTCGTGTAATGCAAGGAAGTTATGCAAAAAATGTATGTTAAACTAGAACGCACATACAGATCAATTCTTTATGTGAATATTTAAGTATTGTAGTAAAATACTTTATGAAATAAATTCAGGAAATTAATGTCTAGCTAAAGCACAAAAAACGATATTACTTTCAAACTACTAATATACTACATAGTTTTATTTAACCAAATTACAAGATGATTATTAACATTAATTAAATTAAATTAAAACTAAGTTAAGCCTAAAAAAGGCCCTCGGGGCATTGTACCGAGGATGCTGGCGGCATTTCCTCGCTGAATTGCAATGCTGATGCGTTGCGCGAGAAAGCCGTCAGCTTGTCGGTCACCAGTTACATCAACTCGACGTTTCGCGATTTCCGCAAATAACTTATGCGCGCTGGGACCCCACGGACCGAGGGTCTCGACGCCAAAGGGCACAAAGTTGTAATTATGTTCATGTTTTTTTTTTATGAACAGACTATTTTATTATATATAATTATATCTGTTACACACAACAGAAACGTCAACGTAACCTAAGCAAAAGGAGTATGTAAGGAGCGTAGCAGGTGGCGTTCTATAGTTTCTGGCTCATGGGAAGAAGGCGTGAGTTTTAGGGCTATCTGTGATTGTTTTCAAATATTAAATTTTTCGTAACTAAAAATAGATATTCCCTATGAAACCGAACGGCGGGCGGCACGGCGTGAGTGCGACACGCATTTATCAACAAGATCAACGGCGATTACCCGTCCCTTAAGATTTTCGTAAAGGAGCTCGTTCGGGGAGGAAGTTCTACCCTTCGAAAAAAAAAAAACGAAAGGTATGGTACCCTTCGCTTTTTGTTTGGGTTGGAAATCATCAAATAACTTCTCCCGCCCTGGGCGGAGCGGGAGGGTGTGTCAGACTCTTACTGACTAAAACCCACCCGTATTCCGTCCTGTTGCCTGTGTTGCCAGGGGCCTCGGTGACCCTTTAGTACCTTCCCGCGACACCATACCTTTCGCTGCTGCCAAGTAGTGTTACTGTGTGATCAGTTTGAATAGGTGTAATGAGATATTTCAGTATTTTAACCTGAATACTGAAGACAGAGCCAGCTGAACCCCAGCCAGCTGCCCTAGAACCGGAAAGACGTGTGACATCCATCAACCCGCACTGGGCCCGCGTGGGGGATTATCAGTTAGAACATTATAAGTTGATTATGAAGACAGCCTGTCTTGTAGTAAGATAGGCTGTATTCCCTACGTCCATAGAGGTGGCGTTGACAACTTACCATAAGAAAGGCTCCGAGATTGACTAACATAAAAAAAGACTAAAACAACATTGATTCACGTACAATTAAAACAGGAATTTAAATTAAAAGAGCTGTTAAAGCTGACGTTATATAAATATTACCTTTGCCCATAAAACCCTCTTCAAAACACAGGTGATGAAGTGTACCCCAACATTAGCGATCGTTAATTACGAAATGATTAAATTTTATACGTCACGGCACGATCTTAATTAAGCTTTTAACATAATGGCAGATTTGTAGGAGCTACGTATTTCTAATAACCATGTTTAGAGCTTTTTGTGTTCGTGTGTGAGTGTGTGTGTAGGAGATGTTACTTTCGCGATAATTCGATTTATTCAAGTATGTGTTGATAGCTTACATGAGTGATTATATCAGCTAGCATCTTATAAATTGTATGTCTTTGAATTTGGATGTTCAAGACTTTGTATTGTCTTGATCACTCCTTGCGAAATGGTAATAGGCTGTCTGCCACCTATTAGGTACGTGTCATACATAAGTCAAAGTTACTGGTGAAATATGTGTCTACGCCTAACCTAGGTTAGGTTAGGCGTAGACACATATTTCACGTTACCTACTAAAGAACATTTTTTTTCACAACGAATTTCGTTCGTTTTATTATGAGAATATCAATATCAAATCGAGTTAAACAACGATTCACAAAGTCTATTTATTCCCAACCAAAATTATAGTTACAGAAGAGCATTAATTAATTGACCCCAATAATTCTATCAAGCCGAGCTAGATGTTAACTCGACTGAACCAGACTCAATTATTAAAATTATTTCTAATTCTTACCGAGAGGTTTTGCGCAATATCGGGAATTAAATGAGCTAGTGGCAGCCCTGTTTCGGACGTAATTCCTAAGAATTTTCCGTTTTACAATACTAGAGTTTGCACTTACCGTTCCTCCCCCATTCCCCTGTTCCCCCGTTCCTCTTCGGCGTTCCTCCGTCGTCTCGAGCCATCGTGTACCGACTCGCAGTCGACAAGTCCGACTTAAATGGAGCAGCCTGTATTTATTCAATGTTTATTATTGTGTTTTCAAATGGCGGTATTATTTTCTGAAGCCTGCTTTGTTTTAAGAAAACAGAAATGTTAGATCGTAAGATTTTTTCTTGGTTCAGTTGGATGGCTTGGTTGGTTTGCATTTTGCTATCGATAAGGAATCCAGCGAGCAGTGGTGGCCCAGTGGTAACGGCCGCGACTTACGAGTTGTAGGTCGTGGGTTCGAACCCAGACAGGCGCTTTACTTTGTGTAAATTATTTCATCACCACTGCTCTCAAAACATCGTTAGGAAACCGGCATGTCATAGAAACAACAATTCGAAGACATGTGACATCTACTCGTACCAACCCGCACTGGGCCCGCGTGGTAGATTACGGCCCATTCCCTCTCACAGAGAGGAGGCCTGTGTCCCAGCAGTGGGAACATTATAGGCTGATTATGAAAGGAATCCAAGGAAAAATTATAGTATCTTCAAGCTATCCATTTGAATAGGTTTTTATAATTTCAAATGAAATGAGTGTGTTAGGAATGAGATGAGTCAAATTATATTCCACATTGGTTGTAAGATTTTAATTAATTGTAGCATTTTTCATCGAAGCGTTTTAGTAAATGTACACGTATCAATTTACTATCAAACTGTAAACTCTAAACTTTTACCATAAAACCTTACAGCGAACACATAAAACCAACTCAAATATTAGTTTGACAAATTCGTTGTACCTACCGTCCAAACTTTACAGTGGATGGCTCTTGTCACTCAGTGTACTAACGAGCTAAGTTCTGAAGACGTGCCCTGGCTAATACCTACGAACTATTCAAGAAACTAGCTATCATTTGGACTAAGTACCCGCGAGTTTGTACAATTGAAACTGAAATGTTAGAAGTTTTGCTGTTATTTACTTGGCTCTGGTAGCAATTTGTTTTGATGTGTGAGCCTACTATATTTTGTAAATTATTTTAGGATTCAGCGAAAATGACTGCTTTATTTGCAAATTCTGTCGCAAGAGATTGATCATCATTCTTCTATCCTTATCCCAATTTTTTTTAGGGTTGGCACAACATATTTTTTTCCATACATCTCTACCTATTAGTCATCATCTCGGGAGTCATCCCCTTTCTAGCTATATCATCTTTCACACAATAAATCATCACAATCTATCGTTTCTTTGGTCTTCCCCTACTCTTATAGCCATACACATTATATCTCACAAGATTATTATAATTATTTAAATCTAAATGGTACTTACAAAAAACAGAAATATTGTCGAACGAAAATGTTACCAACTGAATAAATTAATCATAACATAATCTTTTGCTTTTCTATATACTTATTACAATTATTATCTTAATTAATGTATTTAATAATGTTAAAAATACAAATCAACTTAAATGTTGTTAATGTTGTAACGAATATTATAACAGTGTTTAAAGCACCTGATGTTATTATAAAAATCAAGATAATTTATTCAAATAAACCAGATATTATTATTAAGTAAATATTATATTCAGAAATAAAAATATCCGATTTGATATTGTTTGGATTTTTTTGAAACAACCTTAAAAACGTTTTCTTTCTTCTACTTCAGATAGGCTGATTGTTAATTTTATAAAACATCAAAGAGTCGTAATCATTGTAAAAATTTACGAGTTTTATAATAAATAATTACAACCAAAACCAACTCGAATCTGAGTTCATACAAAACAGACAATTTTAACCGAAATGTCGGACTGTTTTAATTAACTAACCGAGAGATGGCAAAGTGAAAAGTCTGTAATTAACTGTAACGAGTCAAGTGGCATTCTGGTAACGTCTTGAAAACTGGTGAAAGGTGGAAAATGGCGACGATGGAAAATAAGGGTTTCATTTTATTTTGAATAATAATATAACAGAGTATTGGCATAATATTAAAAATAAAGTAAATCATCAATCATTCATAGTTTTTTATAAAAAAACCCCAATTTTGAAAAAAATAATACATTTTTCTAGTAATAATTATATAACACAGTATTGACTAAATATTAAAAAAAATATTTTGCCTATACTGTGTTACCTACATTATTATTCGAAATTAAATAAAAACCCCTATTTTCCATCGTCGCCGTTTTCCACCACAGTTATTTCACCAGTTTTCAAGACGTTACCAGTATTCTATTTGACTTCCACAATGTAGGTTTATTTTAATTTGTTATTAATATATTATTTACTTTGAAAAAATAAATCTTCTGTTTGTACCTTCTGGTGAAAAACACCGCATCTTCGTGGAATTGTATTCCGGAATAAGAAATTGCTACCGTATTTAAAATGAGCAAAGTTTCTCAAGAAAGCAATATTTCTTCATCGATAAAAATCAAACAAGTCTATTCAGTCATATTTCACTGTTCAGATCTGTTAAAGACAAATCTTTCTTCGTTTTTATGAAAAATCGATCCGAGTTTTGCATAAAAACTGTAAAAGCGCAAATAGTCGTCTTTACGACATCCTCGGTAAAACAGACGGAATATATTTATATTATTATAGCCTTCATGAAAAGCAGAAGTTACATTAAGCTAAGCGAAAATTAATCCTTTTAAAATATTGTTTTTGTAAATTGACTTTGTGGAATGGTTAAACGTACCTTTTGGCTGAATTAACGAAATCTTTGCCTTATTCTAGGGTTAATTGAAACACTTTTTTACAACAACATTGTTAGGAATTTCCATACTGAATACGAAAGAACATTTTTTAACTTTCGTTTACTTTTTTCGCTATTACTTTCATTGTTTTAGAGTTCAAGAATAGCGTGGCTTTAAATATCTTCATCCATTTCGACGCTTAGTCTGCTATCAAAGTACATTGCCCTCTTTGTTTACGAACGATCGATTAACAATAGGTTTGAAAGTGCAATGTATAGCAAAGCTAATAGAAAACCGTTGGTTGGGCTGACGTGTATTAGGTTACGGGTCGTTGCCCTTTGCCTGTTCTGTTTCATGCAGACGATGTTGTTCCATTTTTAAAGCATTTGAATTTTAAACACCGTATCCAGCTTATTCTACTTTATACTGATTATTCGGTGCTTATTTTGTATTGGCTGAAAAATGAAAAAAAAAATTTTTGCATATTTTTATTTGCAATTGGCTATAAAACTAATATAAACTTTCGATTTATATTTCATTAGTATAATTTCTTTAAAATATTGATCAAGAATTTTCCCTTTAATACCCCTAAATTCCTAAGTAGGTAATTACTCCAAAAAAAGGTTATACATATATAAAACGTTAAACCTCATTTTTTTACGTTATCGCAACTAATATCTGAAAGCCCATTCCAATGTTACAGAGATAAATAATACTAATCACTTATCGGGGAACAATGACCCGGTCTGTTTTTCTTTAATAACCAGTCTCGGGGACCAAAGGGGGTAGTCTAGGCCAGATCTCCTCCCTCCCCCTTTGGTCTGTCTAGACTAATCTGACAGGTAGACATTAGACTGCGTCTGAGTGTTGGGACAACTTGGAAAATTGATTGGTGGTATTAATATTTCAGTATTTTTATCTTGTTAAATATTATGCTTACATAAGTACCTAATTTATTTATTTATCTTATTTTATTTGTTTAACCATTTATGTACACCCATATACAAGATGCAGTTTTGAACCTGCAAAACATTTCAGGAGGTTGTTATGAAACTCGTAAATAATCATATAACAATACGATACCAAGTCAATAATCAATAATACTTTTTATTTTAGATTTTTAAATATTATTATTTTTCAGAATAACTCTCTTAATAACCCTAATCTAAGATCTATGAAAGAAATGTCGGTTGCGTTTGTTTGTGTGTGTGTGAAAGCGCAGTTTAAGGACACGTAGAGACTGGCCGCGTTTTAAAAAGGGGAGTTCACACTTACCGATTTCCGGCAATAAGAATAAAATGACAAAAAATACCTGTCCATTTTATTGTTGATTCGGGTCGAGAATCACTAACATAATTACGTCCTAAAATGTTTTGCAGATCCAAAACAACACCTTGTATAAACAGACAAGAAGAAAATAATAGAAAAATACGGACAAAGGTGATTCTTATTCTAATTACAGTTGTAATGACAGCATGGTACTGTTTACATTACGGAGATATTGACGAGGTTCTGTAAATAACCGGCCATTCTATCTCTGGATAGGTTTACATTATATTTCCTTCGAAAGGTTCTGGAGTGGTGACCGAGTAGGTACCGGAAGACGTAGCGTTGGAAGGCCTCCTACAAGGTGGACCGATGACTTTGTGAAGGCCGCAGGAATCCGCTGGATGCGGGAAGCACAAAACCGGTCGTGCCCTATGTCCATGTATCATCATTTCGTCTTTCGGCTGAAATGATGATGCATGATGATGATATTTCCTTCTTATTGGGCACAGGACAAAAACTTTGAACCTTTGACTCAATCAATCAGTTTAAGATTCAAAGATTTTCTTTGTTTATTGATTTCAAAATTATGATTGTATTAATGATGAATTTATATACTCAAATAAAAATAAGAGTCCAGTAAGATTAATATTGATTACAAGTTTCAAGTGTTACCCATACACAAGGTGTTTGATTATCAGATCGTGATGTGATTTACCATTCATCACAAAACATCGATAGTGTTTTATATTTTAATGGAGTATGGAAGAAAAATACATGTTGCGCCGACCCTGAATAAATTAAATAAAGTTATTTAATTTATTATAGATAAAGTTATTTAAATTAAATAACTTGATAAGGACAAGAGATTTATGAATAAGTTCGTTCCTCTTCATTTAAACACATTTTCCCTAATGTTTTTATTAAATCCGCTGTTTCTCTTGTTCCAGGCTAGCAGCGGGGCTGAGCCCCAGGTAGCAGTTCTGTGCGAGGCGGGAGGCACCTACCACCCTCAGTACATGTCAGCCGCTGGACGATGGACACCCGACCTCACCACCAAGCCTCACAATTGCCTTAAGGACAAGATGGAGATCCTCGACTACTGCAAGAAGGTAAGTGATACTGTACTTGATATGCATCTCAATAATGACACTACGAAGTAGTTGGACTCAGATCAGTCAGCAATTCAAAGACATTTATTAAATTTAAAGACATTTTTCAATTCAAATTTCTTTTTCAATTGATCATTGGCCATTGTGAACTAACATTAATCCTATAATCGGTAACAGCATTTTTCCTGAACAAAGGTAACAAATAACAAACAAATAACAAATAATTACAAACATTGGTAACAAATAATTGATGGCTCGATTTTCTTGCTAATTAACAAAGCATTGTGGACGGAGAAATTAGTTGTTTTAAATATTAACTATAAAAGAATGTGATCCAGAAAACATATATATTTTCGGTTGAGTACCTATAAGAATGTCTATCATAAAATAATATCAAGGTTTACCTGTAAAAAACATTAGACACTAGACGGGAGTTATAAGCAAGGTATTTATAATATTATGAGTATTTAATTGTCAGCCCGTCAGGGTATATGTGTTCTGTGATTATCAGTGAGTCTATAAAATAAAAAATAAGGTTGCGCCTAAAATACTAAAACTCAGGCCTTTGTCAAAACAAGCTAAGTGATTGAATGAATCGTAAATATTGGGTACACCAGTGGTGAACACAGACATAGCCTCGTGCTGCTCCCCGTGAACTCGACTTATCGGCTGTATACCGTCTAATCTTGTTACTGTACCGCTTAACAAACAGTACACATACTTACCAACAACTAATTCCCTGAAACTAATTGCTAACTTAACTATTTTTAAACTCAAGGTTTTTCCATTCCTTGATATATCTTATTGATCCTTAAAATGTTTTGGGTTTCTCATACTTTGGTAGTTCGACATATTAAAATGCTCTCGTGTAATAATAAAACAGATTTGTGCAAAACAGATTCAGATAGATCGTGATGATTTTGGTTTCCTTGATATCTTTACAGTGATCAAAATTTGCAAGAATCCATCCTGTTTAATCCACTATCATGATTCTACAATAGAAAATATCGGTTGAGCAAGATTTAGGGTGCCCCTACGGCAACTTTTAAGTTTTGAGGTTAGCTTACAATAATTTGTTTTTTTCAAGAACGGTGCGTTACCTTTTCATGGGAGTGTTGCAAGGGGAGAGGGGGCAGCCAGAGGAGGAGGCCGGGGAGGGAGGGAAGGAGGGCCCTCCCTCCCTCCCAGCTGCCTCCTCCTGCCAAACGATACTAAATTTTTACCAAGATATAAGTCTGTTACAATTACAAATATAATGGAGTACACAAGCCAAATAATTAGAGAGACAGTCTTAATGCCTAAGCACAGAGGTATATAACTCCCTTTTATGTTGCCAAATTCCTTTATTTTATTGTATGCCTGATCTGGGATGGAATGTGTCTAGGCAAAGGTTATAAAAGGGACGATATTGCCGCCGCTCCCAGCTGCCACCAGACAATTTCGATTTTACCCTAATTAAATTGACTAATGTCTGTAAAATTGGCCACCCCTGCGTTGTTAGCCAACCATGGTAAATATTAACATTGCTGGAGAATTTCTGATTTAGCTATTACAAACACGTCGCTAGAGGATTCTTGTAATAAAACCTAAGTCATGGAACTCATATTTCCACAGTATAAGTTTGAAAGTGAACTCCTACCTATTTATCCTCACACATCCTCTAGTCACAGTTCAGTCTTCAGAACATTGTTATAGTATTAGAATCTTACAAAAAGTCACGCCCAGTATTCTTCGGAAGGTATAGGCTTTTTTTTTTTTGGATGGGAAATCATCAATTAACTTCTCCCGCTCTGGGCGGAGCGGGAGGGTGTGTCAGACTCTTACTGAATAAAACCCACCCGTATTCCTTCCGTTGGCTGTGTTGCCAGAGGCCTCGGTAACCCTTTTGTACCTTCCCGCGACCCCGGGAAGGAATAGGCTGAGGCGTACATTCCGCGTACATTTCGCCAGTTATGTAAAAGTCCTATATATTAAGAGGTTAGCAGGGTAGTCTGTTGCAGTTGCCTTCAACCGGGCAGATATTCAGACAAAGGATCAATAGGATCTTTCAGATATTCATACTAATATTATAAATTCGAAAGTAACTCTGTCTGTGTCTGTCTGTACATATGTTATAACTTTTCACGCCCAAACCACTGAACGAATTTCGATAAAATTTGGCAAGGAGATAGATGGCATCCTGGGAAAGGATATATGCCAATATTTGCCTCAAAAATAATCCTAAAGGGGGTGATATAGGGGATGAAAGTTTGTATAGGAAACCCTGCATTTCTATAGTTACGGATATGAAAATTAAAATTTATGCTTTTGGTAAGAAAAATAAAAATATATGTGTTCAGCGTTTTTGGAAAATCATAACCGATTTTAAAATTCACATACCTCTGCATAGCTTTGTGGGCAGAGCTGGAGGTATGTGAATTTCACAAAATCAAAATTCGCATACCTATAATATTTAAAAAATTGTATACCTCTTTTTAAGATAATGGGGGGATCAGAAATCAAATGAAACTAAATCAAATAATTTATGTGCATAAAAAGAAAAAAAAATAGAAAAAAAAAGAAAAATATAGTCATAGTCCGTATCTTGAGGTAACATATAGTATTTATTTCAATAAATTTTAATCTTGTGTGGTCTACTCGGTCAAAAGTTATTACAATATAAAGTCATAAAATAACTTTCCTAACGTGTATGTAGTGTGTACGACAAGAGCCGGATCGACATAATTTTAACTTACGATTGTTGTATAAAAAACAAAAAAATAAGTGTAGCAAGTACTTAAAGGCACTCTTTGCCTAGAATGCAGTCGTGTTCGTGACAGCGTAGGAAGTTTGTAGAGAAGGTTTTCACAAATATCACTTGCGAGTGCCTCGTGCGCGGTGCTCCACAAGCAGATTCTCCATCCAAAGGCACCTAAAATATCTCGTGATCAACCTGCAAAGTATTTGAAGAAGTAAAAGACATTCATGACTAAGTAAATAAAACTATATATTCAAACTAAAAAATGTCGATATCCGACCAGACCGCGGTAAATTTAGTAGGATGTGTCCCGCCGAAGAAAAAGCTTCATATAACTTTAAAACAGGTAGGTACCACGATTATCGTAGGGAGCCTTAAAGTCGAATTAATTAATCTCTGGAGTTATCTGACACGTGCTAGCTGTCACTTTGTGTTGTAAAATGGTCATATTTATTGTATTCTAGTCTTTTACACTTATTCTTACACATTTATTTTACGCTTATACAATGTGGAGATGACGATCCAACAATAAATGAAAACACTGGCTATAGGTACTAGTTTATAGTAATATTTTGAAACCATCATATAAATCCTATCACTGAAATGAAAAAAAATGATTTTTTTCAAACAAACTAAATAGCATAAACATGTAAAGAAAATAGAACACTAACCTGAGAGAAGAGCGGCAACAACGCGTTGTTATGTAGCGACGCATCGCGCGCTGAGGTGATATTTTGGCGCAATATTTAATTGCTCAATAAAAACAATTACACCGAATCACTGATTATTAGCCGAATTTTTAATTACTAATCACAAACAATGTTCAGTCACTTAGCAAGAACCTAACTATGTCATTAAATTGCGAAATTGCGAACGAAAAATGCGACCTGCCCCACGCAGACTAGAAGTTGGGTTGCGTTCAAAATAATTTATAATTCGTTCGTCTCGAATCACTGTTTTTCGTGAATTAGCACTATCCAAATGTGGGATTACAGGTAGATTTTCCCGTATCCTATAAATCGATTAATCTAAGCGATCACCATTACGATAAATATGACCATCTTATTACACAAAATGACAGCTAGCACATGTCAGATTACATATTCCAGTGAATTAATAATTCGACTTAGGTTAGAGCGCGAATTGACTTACTTCCATAAATTCGTCCTATCCATATCCATAATTCCATACATACTATTCATATTACCATTATAAATGCGAAAGTAACTCTGTCTATTAAGGCTCGTGTAGACTGGTGCGATAGGGCGGGCGCGACGAGAAGCAATATGCCTGTCGCGCCCGCGATATCGCCCCCAGTCGGCGCGAATCTTTGCCTTTTCACGCCTTAACGGCTGAACGGATTTGGATGAAAGGCATACAGATAGACTATGACCTGGTTTATACTTTTTATCCAGGTAGTACGTTGCCTTGGAATAATTTCCGCAAAGCACGCGGGCGAAGCCGCGGGTATAAGCTAGTCCGTCTATTATTAATTCTGAATCATTTTAATCCTTTCAGGTATACCCGAGCCACGACATCACCAACATCGTGGAAGCCTCCCACTACGTGAAAGTCAGCAACTGGTGCAAGCTGGGTACCGGCAACGCGGCCAAGTGCAAGGTCACTCGATGGGTGAAGCCTTTCCGTTGTCTTGGTACGTATCAATTACTGATATATGATTACTTTGTCATTCGATAGGGTTATCGGCTTATAAGGTGACTTCCGACTTATGAGTTCAAAAGGAAATTTGTCTAAAGCAGGGATTCCCAAAGTGGTCGATATCGACTCCTTGGGGTCGAAATTGGTTTCCCAGGGGTCGACATAAACGGAAACTGATTGACGAAGTCTACAAATCGACCCTTATTAATTAACTCAAGTTATTATTTGAAACTTTCAAGATACTGTATAAGTTATGTTACGTGTACCAACTTTTTACAAGAATTACTAATATTTATTAGAAAGTATCATTATCATCAGTGGTACTTTAAAAAAAAAACTCAACAAGTCGATAAGCGTGCAAAAGTTCGTACAAGATGAAATAATTTGGCTATGGGGGTCTGAGGTATCAGTTCATTTTGGAAAAGGGGTCTCTTGCCCAAAATAGTTTGGGAATCCCTGGTCTAAAGGATATATTGTTATTCAGTAGGCGACTAAGGTTGGGTTGTAAAAGGTCACCTAAATGATTGTACTATAGCGAAGACCACTTGTGCGATAAAAATGAACTATGAGAATTCTCTTGACAAGAAAATATGAGGTTACTGTCTTGTTTTTTATGACTTTTAGCGTTAACAATAAGGTGACACCCTTCCCTACCTTCGTCATTTACTAAAAGTGTAAACCCATTAGAACCCGTCCTTTCCTCATACGTATTGCCTGAACCCTCTCATCCTCCCATTCCATTTACGCCCACCTACAATGCATAACTACAAAGAGTGTTTGGCGGCAGAAGGTCCATTCCAATCGGACGCGCTCCTGGTGCCGGAAAGCTGTCTGTTCGATCACATCCACAATCAGTCCCGATGCTGGCAGTTTGCGAGATGGAACGCCACGGCTGGACGTGCCTGCGCCCAGAGAGGATTGAAGCTCAGGACCTTTGCGATGCTGCTGCCTTGTGGAATTAGCCTGTTCTCTGGTGTTGAATTTGTCTGCTGTCCGAAACACTTTAAGGGTAAGTTATCATGTAGCATGCAACTTATTTATAGTACCTAATATGAAGTCGTAAAAAATCGAATCAGTTTTGGCGCAAACACTTGGTCGACGAACATAATAAGCCAATAATGAAACCCGATTGCGGGTTAGTTACTTTATGATCAGAGACCACGGTATTCTAAGTAAAATCATAGCATTGCTAATTATATTTTTTTTTCCTAATATACTCATATTTTTATGCGATCTTCCAGAAAACGTGAAAATGCACAAGCCCATGGATGTAGGCGTCCCCGTCAGTCCCGGAGGTGAAGAGATGCTTGCAGCTTCAGCGGCGATGGATGAGCGTGATGACGATCTTTTGGATGATGATGACGCTTTGGATGACGATGATGATGACGACACCTTGAACCTCAGCGATGATGATGACGATGACGATGCGGATGACGGTAAGAAATCTATTTTTATTGCTTTACAAAAATGTGGTTGCTTTTCTATTTAATATAGTAGTAAAGACTGCAAAAAGATTACAGGTGACCACTCGCGAAATCTTATGACAAGATTTATTTGTAAAAAACGTGAAATGAAATGAAATGAAATTGTTTATTCTGTAAATAAGATATCAGAATCACTTTTACATGTCAAATTAAAAAAAAAAATAAGTTAGATGGAGTCGACATTTCCTATCTGACTACCCCTGAGAAGAAATGGCGAAACAAATTCAAGCGTCAAAGTCTCTTTTAAAGTCCAGACATAATCTTGGTCAGATCATGTGAGGACCATGTAGATCCATGTCTGAAATGGTCTTTTGAGGAAAGAACCACACAACTTTGAGTGGACCTGTCCAGTCAGTGCAAGCAGCGTGCGTTCTCGTGCTTGTTTCTCAAATGCATACAGTTTCTGCATTCAGCATGTTCAAATATTTTGGAACACCGGTTGTCATAGGAGCAAAATAATAAGAACCCAAGCCTAAAACTTCTCAATTTCTAGACATGGATGAAGACGAAGATGCTGACTTATCTCGCGATGACGACGCCGAAGATGACGATTATACAGATGGTGATGACAACTCTTGGCCACGTCCGGAGACCTCATCTCAACCATCGACTACCACGACCACCACTACCACCACCACGACCACTACGGTAAGTTGTATTATACCATTAATAGTATTGTTTCTTAGTGCGGAACAAAGGACTAAGACAAAATACTGGAAAAAACAGCCAAAAGAAAGTTAAAACTTATATAATTTATGAATTCAAGTTCAAACTCAGTATTTTGAGCGGTAAATTAGAAGTAAATTAGGCAGTAAATTAGGCGGGAAATAAGCACATTTAAAAGATTGAAGTTCAAGTAGATGAAGAAGACGCAGCGGAACAAAATGCAGGGGATTTGGTCATTATTGTTTAGATAGATTGATACAAGGTGCAATACTCGAACAATTAAATTAATTGAACATTTGAAAGACAGAACATCTCAAGCAAAACAATAAATGATAAATGATTTATTTTCTGTAAGTAGGTTTGTACAAACACTTTTATACGTCAATCATATTTTTTAAATAAAGCTAGATGAGGTCGGCGTTTCCTATCTGACTATTCTGAGAAGAAAGGCCGAAACAAACTCAGAGGTCACAGTCTCTTTTAAAATCCAGACATAATCTTGGTCAGATCATGTGAAGGCCATGTAGATTGGTGTCTGAAATGGTCCTTTTGAGGAAAGAACCACACAGATTGAGTGGACCTGTCCAGTCAGTGCACGCATTTGTCAGTAATCGTGCAGCTCAACTCGGAACTTAAGGAGCTCAACGATTCGACGAACAATACCAAAGAAAGAACATTTGGGTAGGCCGCATAAATTACTCAAACTGCCAGACCATGATTAATACTAAATGAGAATAAAAAAAAAAAACAATAATGACCCACATAGGCTTCACATTCACAATAATTGAAAACAATATAATACATCACTGTCTTCCAATGTTGGACCCATTAGCGTGGTAACGTTAATGTTAAGACTGATTGTTATATTGTTTGCAGGCTTCTTCCGCTACCTCCGACCCTTACTTCTCGCACTTCGACCCTCGCACTGAACACCAGAGCTACAAGGATGCGCAGCAGAGGCTGGAGGAGACGCATCGTGAAAAGGTAAGAACAGCTCTAGAAACTAGACAATCATAATATCAGTGTCTTAGCAGTTGCTTCTGAAGATTCTGAATGGGGTAATTGCGTAACACACTTGGTTCATTACGCACTGTCGACTTGTCGCCGGCGACCGGCAGTCGCTTGTGCGTCTCCACTACGCGGCGAGTCGCCGAGTCGCCTGGGCGACTGACGACCAAAATCAAAATCAAAAGTCATTTATTCAAACTAGGCTGAGGATCAGCACTTTTCGAACGTCAAAATTACATAAGACAGTCTCCCAAAACGCCCACCCTTCGCCACTTTCTAGTGCTTTAGCTGGGAAGAAGAAGTGGCCAACAAACTCCCCAGCAGCACAGCTGTCTGTTCAGCTAAAGAAAATAATGGATTCTATACAATAGCATACTATTGTATAGAATCCATTATTTTCTTTTAAACAATTTACACCACGTAAAACGCAAAACATTAAATTATTAGCCATATGTCAGCGAGCACACCACTACACCAAAAAAAAAAAGAAAAGGAAAAGACCGAAAACTATTCTCAGGCAGACATAAAAACGTAAACAGAACTTAAAACCTAAATAAAAGCCTTCAAGTATAAAGGGCGTGCCCGCTTACATATATCTACAGCCGTAACAGTCACAAATGATGTACTAGGACCATCAAAGTAAAATAAATAAACAGTTAATGACTAATAACAAAACAAAACAATGGTCAGCAAGACGACCAGTCACCACAAGCAGCACCCGTTCACGAGCATAACGCAAAAATCAGTCATTATCAAGTGCGTAACCACCTAATTAAACTGTAGTAAGTAACAGTAGCCAGCGACCGTGTCGCCGGCGACTAGTCGACAGTGCGTGATGACACTTACAGTAGCAATGTATTTCATGTTGACTGTTCAAAAACATTCATCGCGTTATTTAGGTTGTTGAACAGACAAATTTTTCGAACATATGAAGCAATGGATTAGCAATATCCTTCAAAATCATTCAAATCATTGAGATTTAAAGCGTGTTACGTAATTCGGGTGCTGTTCAAGTCACTGATCAGTGATCAGTTAATAGAGTGTTACAGTTAACTTTCATTTTAGCTATTGTGATTGGTTGACCTAAATAATACGTAAATACTAAACATATAACTTAGGAAATGTAGTTCTTAGTTTTATGCCTGCTCTTTACCATGATCTTGCCTAATGGAAAGCGATGGATGGATAGGTAGTTTGACAATGGACGAGATAGAATAGCCTTTACTTGAACTTGGTATAGGATTATAAAAGAAAGAAAAGTTGCTGCTTTTTGTAACTCTCGAAATATGAGTGTTAACTATTTTGTGTGTCTGACAGATTACCAAGGTGATGAAGGAATGGTCGGAGCTCGAAGACCGGTACCAGCAGATGATGAGCAACGACCCCGCCGCCGCCCAGACCTTCCGCCAACGCATGACTGCCAAGTTCCAGTCTAATATTCAGGTAATTTTGGTACTTACTTACTTAGTGGTTTCAAATACTTATTATGACTGTAACGTAACTTAAGTACATAATTACATACCCATATTCAAGGAAGCAAAAACCAAAAGATATAAATACAACATTTGCATCTTATGTCGATTTATTATCGATTGTATTACGTACCACATAAATAAATTATTTTATTAGTGTAGGGATTAGGATTTATATCTCATACTTTGTCTTTAGCTTCCAAATAACATTATAATGTAATTTAAGTTATTCACAAGTTCGCCAAGTTCCAAAAAGTAGTTACAATGCATTTCAGTACTGAACAGTTTTTTAATTAGTTCTTTATACTAAATTGTGTTTCTCAGACTCTGGAAGAGGAAGGCGTAGCTGAACGTCGCCGCCTGGCCGCTTTACATCAACAACGTGTGTTGGCTCACCTCGCTCAACGTCGCCGCACTGCACTCGCATGCTACACTCGCTCACTCCGGGACACCCCACCCAATGTAAGTACATACTTGTAGTTTTATTAGAGTTTGTAAACAAGATGATCAAATTCTTTACCTTCTTATACAGTTATTTTAAGGATATCAGTTGATACCATCTTTTTTGACATTTGGTCTTGTTTGATCAAGTTGTATTTAAAAACCTCAAATGTTTAGTCTTATTCTATCTTATGTGATTGTCTTTGGAGATCTACAAATTCTCACTGTATGAACCGTAAGGCTTACATTGAGTATATTAATACTCATAGATGTAAACATTAATTTGCCATATCAATAGCTAGCTACAGTCCTGAAAGATGCTATTTCGGGGATTGCTCAGTGAATGCCTTTTCGACCAACATGTGGCTTAATCTAAACGGACAAGACTAGGTATATTAATTCCATAGATTGGGACTGTACATGTACAGTAACAGTCAGAAGTCGACTAGCAATCTCACAAAACTATGGAATAGCAATATTAGTTGTACTTATGACCTTCTTCTATAAGAACGTTTGACAACACTACACATTGGCATCTTGTTGCCCGTATAGCGCCGGCGATAATGGTCATTGCGGTGTAAGTGGACTTCTGGACGTTGACTGTACATGTATATTATTCTATTTGCACAGGCTCACCGCGTCCAGAAGTGCCTGCAGCGCCTCGTGCGCGCGCTGGCCGCCGAGCGCAGCGGCGCGCTGGCCGCCTGGCGCCGCGCCGCCGCCAGCGGCCGCGAGGCCGCCGCCGCCGAGCGCTCCAGTGCGGCCGACCGGCTGCAGGTACGTGAACCGATCTGATGGGCGGTGCCCCCTTACAGCTTCACACTGAACATAATACAACATAAAGCAATGCAACTAAACTGCGACCGATCGGAGATATCCTGACTTATCTGAGATATTGTATAGATATACGAGATAGGTGTCAGGTGACCTATCATTCCTAAAATATGTGGCTGACGCTTAGCCGTTCTGCCATACCATAGGTGACCTATTTCGAAGCTACCAATATCGACTGGTTATCGGCGATGGACCGCAATCGAATTGCATCTGTATCATTTCTTCTATCTCTTTTCATCATAACTGTTATTTCACAAAGGATGCCGACCGTGCTCTCCAGCGTGCCCTCTCCTCTCTCCGTCGCCGCCCTCATCTGTACGCCAACATCGGAACTGCTATTGAAGACTACGTTCAGGTAAGAAATGTAGGTTGAAAGTTTAGTGATATTTAGAAAACCTTTGGAATAAAATATATATTTATTTAGACTAAGATTTCACCGAATCAAAAACTCCTAAATAATAAAACATATAATCACGCCTTTTTTCCCCGAAGAGTTGGGCAGAGGTGTACCTGTAGGTAGTACACCCAAATTTTGCCAGTTTTTTTTAAAGTCCCTTGTAATAGGGGACGAGCCTATAAAAATAATAATAATTTCTATCCTCCTTAATAATAATCTTCCATGTCCCTATTTTCGATGGTATTAAAACGGTGGTCATTTTAATACCTAGAATCTTGAATTCTGCAGTCTACCTTAGTATCTCTAGCCATTCTTTAGGGTACAATACCAAGATACATCATCTTTCCATTTCCCTACCACTGTGGTTACCAAGAGTTCTAAATCTAGTTTACACTTTTACTCTTGGTCACACAAAATTAATTCTAACATTCTAGTCGATGCAATCCAAGGACGACATGGCGGTGTCCCTGATGTCGATGACCCCTGAAGCTGAGGAGCTGTTACTGGACCGCATTGAGGCCGAGGTTCAGCGTGAACAGGCAGCCCGCGACCAGCTCAACGCTAAGCGAGACCAGCGAACCAGACAGCGACAGGACATCCAGAATGAACGGGCTAAGGTAAGCATCCCTTGATATAGTGGATGGTCCCTTTCTGAGGAATATACTAGATATATTAAAAACTAGTGTGGATCGTTGATAAAACTGGATCAAGCTAGTAAGCACGTTCGTTAAGTACAACTTCGAAAATCACTGCCATTAGTTTTTTCGTTTTCATTGGTTGTATACCAAAGAACGAATCCATTCTGTATGTAGGAATCTAACTTACATCTACGTGTCTATTTCTAGATTTTGTGCGTTGTTGTTGTTTTGTGGTTGTAGTCATTTTAGAGTATTTTAATTTTTATACAATGTACTTCCATATCCGTGAATCTCAAAATGACTTCGCCACTATCGCCTTTCAGACCTCAAACGGCGTCAAGGAAAGCCTAGAAGCCGATGATGAAGCGAGTGAAGCCAGTGAGATCGAGGACCCGTCGTCCAGCAGCACCCGCGGCCCCGCCCCCTCCGCCTCGGCGCCCCCCTCGGCGCCCCCCTCCGCGTCTGCCAGCGCGTCACCCGCGCCATCTGCTGCGTCTGTCACGCCACATGATTCCACCACCCATGCTGCCTTCTCACAGGATATTACTACTACTGTAAGTGATTATATTATTATGGCCAAAGGGTTGAACATTTTAAGTGCTTTTCAGTCAGTGTCTGACTTCTCCTGGCTGAAAAGCATTTTACTCGAGCAGCTTTTGCGTCCTCAATTGTATTCTCTAATTTACTTGGTCCTCAACAGGATTGAGTGAGGTTAATGTTAACGAATTCGATAGCAACTAGGTTCCATTCAATTATAAATGACTTTTTTTTGGGTGGGAAATTATCAAATAACTTCTTCCGCTCTGGGCGGTGTGGGAGGGGTACCCAGTCACCGTCCGCAAGCCCACGCCTACGGTGGTCGTAAATCCGCCTGGGATTCCCGACGCCCAGGGCGTCTCCTGCGGCGGCTAGGGGTGAGAGGGCGCGAAATTTGCCTTTCCCTGAACCGTCCCGCCTCCTCCTTCGCGAGCATTACTGCTTCGCAAAAGGAGGTGACGGCTATCCATGCCTTCTCGCTCCGTACCATGGCTTGAACCAGGGCTGGAAATTTTAAATGACTAGCAAGTCATTTTATGTAAATTAAACTATGATAATGCCTATTATTTG
The DNA here is from genome assembly GCA_905333075.3 of Atethmia centrago. Lineage (NCBI taxonomy): Eukaryota > Metazoa > Arthropoda > Insecta > Lepidoptera > Noctuidae > Atethmia > Atethmia centrago. The sequence goes on along the minus strand of HG995381.1, from coordinate 20,796,704 downwards.
TTATAGGAAATTATCACGAGCACGGTGACTGATGTACCAGAGAGCGAGACCGCGGAGACCGGAGAGGTCAGCGAGACTTCCAGCCGACGATCCACTAGCGAGGTGAGCAATATAAAGGTTACCATTATATAGGGAGACAAAACTGGCAAAGGAATCGATAACGTAATAATACGATGGTGGTCTGAATCACCACGTGTTTTTTTTTTGGGTTGGCAATTACCAAATAACTTCTCCCGCTCTGGGAGGAGCCTCTTGGAGGAGGTCAGACTCTTATTGACTAAAACCCACTCGTGTTCCTTCCGTTGCCTGTGTTGCCAGGGGTCTCCGTATCCCTTTCGGACTTTCCCACGACCCCGGCAGGACCACTCGAGAGTATGAGGTAGTAAAAGTTATAACTCTTTACAGACGGAAGGCGAAGGTCTACGCGCGGCTCTAGAGCATGCAGAAGAACGTGCGCCCCCGCCACCTGCGCACGCGCTCAAGCACGAGCTGCAGCACTCGCAGCCTGTGAGTACTTCATAAAGCAATAACGTAATAGTTCTTCCGGGATTGATGTACCGCGTGCTGGTAAACAAAAGTTGCACAAGATTGTTTCAGCAGCATTTTCTTGTGTTGAATGAAACATGTTGTTGGCAACATTGAATACATTTTATTGTTGACCAGCGAAACAAAAGAATGTTGCATTGAATATTATGTTGAATACAGTAAAAAAAATACGGGGCAAAAGTCTCTAAATCCAACATTCTTTGTCGGTTTCCACTTGAATTTCCAGCTTTTAGAAAATTACAAAATTGCTTCAAGTAATTTCGATTCTCAGGCTCAAAGGACCAAAGTTGTGCTCAAACTCACCCCCTAGTTACGCTTGCAGGGCTACACAGTGCGCGGCGCGGGGCTGGCCAACGGGCCCGCGGCGGCCAGCGCGCTGTACCCCGCGCTGTGCGTGGGCGGCGCCGCGCTCGCCGCCGCCGCCTGCGTGGCGCTGGCCGTGGCGCGCCGCCGGGACCGCGCGCCGCCGGCGCAGGGCTTCGTGCAGGTCAGTGTGGCGCTGCACTATTAGCCGTAACTCTTCTTAAAAATAAGTTATGGTACTGGAGACCTCGTAATCAAAGAATGCCCTAAACATAAAAAGGTCAGAATTTTATTTTGAACTCGTGTGTGGAAACACAGAAGTCTTCCCGACGTGTGTTTGTGAAATCTCTTATCAATTCAAAACGTATTGTTACATCAACTCAAGTAATTAAAAAAAATAACGACTCCACGATAGTCCATTATTTTAGATCTTTGGGCATAGAAATAATATTTCTCGTAACCCCAGGTGGAACAGACCGGTGCCGTCGCCCCCACTCCTGAGGAGCGACACGTAGCCAACATGCAGATCAACGGCTACGAGAATCCGACCTACAAGTACTTCGAGGTCAAAGAGTAGATTCCCACCTCTTACCATGCCCTCCCCTCCCTTTTCCCTCCCCATATATCCCCGCTAGGAGTGCGAGGTTCGTCACGTCCAGCGAAGTGACTTGACTTGTATGTATTGTCAGGTTTTCTTTGGACGGGAGTGCTATAGGTTGTTGTGGTGTCCATTTCGGCCAATTCTTCAGTCTATTTCCTTTGGTAAGTCTTCAGCGTTCTCAACTTGGAATCTCATCTAGGAGAAGAAAAAATCTTAGTGCAATATCGACACAATACTCAAAGACGCTGTTGGTGTCAAAAGAAATAGACAGACTTCCAAATTCTTGTGATGTGTGCTAGATGCCCCTAGAGACAGGGTGTTTTTCTACCCCTACACCTTTATCTATTGTCCTCAGCGTAATTCTTTATGGAATGAATGTGTGTGTTACTTATATATTGTTCGGCGAGGTCGCACTTTCGGCGGGGAGACCCTTTGTTATAAACATTCATTTTAATAAAGCTTGTGTGATTAGTGGGAATATTCGTTTGCGGTAACGCGGTCAGTCATACTGTTAAGGTTAGGAGTGATAACGGTTAATTTTTTGTTATTTATTTTGCACCAAAATATTTATTATTATTTTAAGGACTTAGATCTAAGTTTTTTTGTCTAGTGTCCTAGAATTCATAAGTGTCACTGTAGTCGAGTTTTTTAAATTAAGTTTTTGATGCCGCTCCCGCAGTGGTGACGTCCGACGGACCCCTCGGTCCTTTGGTGCGTTTTGTTAGTCGTTACTCAAATGATCTCAGTTTTAGTCTGTCTATCGTTTAGCTATAGTTTCCCTGTACGGTTCGTTGAATGTTACCACTGGGGCGAGAGGAACAAACGTCCATGGTACGCTGTGTATATAGGCTCCGCGTACAAATTTGAACCTAAATTACTTACACTTAATGCCCGCTTTCATTTACTTTTCTAACGTAGGTAGAACATAACGTGAATTTTATGTAATAAATGCGAAAATATATTTTAATAATTAATGTGTACTTAGCAATGGGACGGGCGGCATAGCCGGCGCGGGTGAACGATCTTGTATTCAGTCTTTGATTACTCTGAAACATTCCTTCATAATAATTTAGTGATGATAAGTTGTCGATGAATCTGTCTCTTTCTCTCTCATGGTCGCTATGTATCCTTCCCGTTCGCCCGCGGGACAATATTCAAGTTCCCGACGTGAAAGATCGCCGTGTACTCAACGTGTGTTTTGTATTAGAGTACTCGACCACGTGTGACTGCGCCTGCAGCGGTCACGTCGTGCCGACACGTGTTTATCTAGTCAAGGCAACAGGGGCATCTACTTTTGGCAGTTTTCGGCAAACGGTTGTGTACGCACCTTGGGTACGCGGTCGCGAGGCAAATAAGCTTAGTGGGTGTATGTACGGTTAATATATAAGTAGATGTACAAAAAGTAATACATTATATAGATGTTTTAGCGTCAGATACATAGATATAAAGCAAAATATAATTATATATCGCATTCGTCCGTATAAAGTAAGGGCTTGCGCTCGTGTCTAATCCCACGTACCACACTTAATGTTACGTCGTAGTTAAGATGTAATTCTGCCTCAGTATTATATACATTTAAGCTTATTTGTTACATAAGCTAATTTATATACACTATTTCTATTTATTTACGGGTGTTGTGGCGTTACTACAAATGAAGTCATATCAGATGCGCCACGGCGCTCTGTTGCTCCTATTTCGCTGCGCACGGCCATCTGCTTGAATTGAGGATAGATGGCGTTGTTATCATCGACGTAGTACGAGGTTTGAATAACAGATGGTGCTGTTAGACATTCGTCTTGTAGCGAAAGAGGTGCGAGTAGGCGCCCACCCGTGCTTATCGTACGGCATTTACGTAAGTTACTCACTGTGTATAACGTAAGTTTAATCCCGCATCAAGTAACCGCTATGTATTTTTAATAATGATGGTAACGAGCCGACCACTTATTTTTTTAACAAAACTTTTTGCTCAAAATCAGCTGTTTCTCATATAGGATGTCTACTTTCAATCGATCTAAATTTGTTGTCGTTCGTCAGCAATATTCGATGTTAGTAGTACCTAAAACCTGGTTTCTGTACCTTTTTCCAATCACTGTTTCACGTATTTTAATAAGTATTCTACATAATTATAATAAATGGTTTGATGATTTTTGTGTTTACTGTGCTGCATTTTATTGTGAGTTCGAAGTTCAAATTGAATCAATAAATAGAAATTTAAATATTGGTGTTTTTATTGGCGCATGGCGCTATCGTTACCTCTCCCTACAAAGTTCTATAACAAAATATGTGAATATATAAGTACAATAATAAAATAAAAGCATGCACCTACGTACTTGAAGATGGAGGCGGACAGGAGTCTCACCCTCTTATAAATAAACAAAATATGCTGAAACAGACATTAATCATTACTTAACTTTAAGTTACGTTTATAATTAAAGAAGCTTATCTAGAAAGCAATAGAACTTTTTTCCCCGTGGGGAAATCCTCATGGATACCCTCCGTCTGGGAAGAACGGAAGGTTATATCGGACTCCTACCGACTAAAACCCCACTGTTCCTTCTAGTAACTTGAGCAGCCCGGGAGTTACTTGTACATTCGCCGTACCCCCGACTGGTATCAGCCCGCCTTGACTAGTGGGCCCGACGACTTTGCCTTGCAATGGGATGCTATTGACTAAAAATAAATTAAATAAACCTAATATTTTGTGAAGTTCCTTTTTGCTAACTTCTTGGACAATAATGTCTACCTACTCTTAAAGTGCTAATTTTTGTTAGAGTTAAGTCCCGTCCTTGCCAGCTAAATGGTTGTTTTTGGACATGTGAAAAAATCCATTGCAGTAGTATATACAAAAGGAAAACTATCACTGTTAAGTAGGCTTTACAAGTTAAAGACTTACGATTACGACTTCAGACTTTTGGTTTTATTATGTGATTCCAATTAGTCATCTTAAATACAATACACAAGCTAACACTAAAATATATATATAATGTACAAGTAGATATACTAAAAAATATATAATCATTACTAACGCCCTTAACCAAGTCATCAACTTTTCATTCTAGATTAGTGCCAGCATTGAAAAGCTGGTCACTTTGATGGATGCGAACCTATTGAGGTTCAATAACCTCAATATGTACGCATCCTTGCACTGGTTGGTAGGTGACTTGCCTTTGCCTACAGATTTAAGAAGTCTCCATACATCGGAAGTACTGCGGTTATTGAGTTGATCGTGGAAATACTTAGCATTTCGACACAAATGACTGCAGCGATTACGTAAGTACTTATTTGTAATAAGAAAGATTCAGCTCTGAAGGTCTGCGCTTACATCTGCTCTTAACTTTATCCCTGCGAGCCATAAGCTTTGCATAATTTGCAGCGTTATGCATGGTGCAGGGTTATGTCGAACTTTGACACGTCGGATAGGGGCACGCTGATCATATAAGTCGAGAACGGTTCCGTTAAAACAATTTACCTTATCGTCGAGGTCATCGTCCTTAACAAAGGGAGTCCAATCGAGATCACCGGCATCACGCTGCTAAGCCTCCAAGTCTATGCGTTTGTAGTTACGGAGATATAAAAGCTGGGACTTTCGCTTGGGAACACCGATACGATAGGAAAGATAAATGAGACCGTGGTAAGAAAAAGAAGCTGTAAGTTGACCATGGTAAGAAACATTATTAGGAGAGGAAACAATCATAAGTTCACCTTATTAGGAAAATAGTCAGTTGCAAAAAGAGGCAATACTTGAAGATTGAAAAAAGACAAGGGTGAAAGGAGTTTACTATAGCAAGAGTAATTTTTAATCAAGTAAGTATTATAATTACCCATTAATATAACTTGCTCATACATGAGGCAAAGATAACTGAGAGTGGAGTCGAGAGAATTAATGTACTCAATGTAAAGTTTAGGACTGTAGAGCACTGCAAGGAAAATTTTTGTGTGATGGAAAGTTTCAAGAAACAAGTATTCAGCCAACTCAAAATACTGTGAAGGAGGTGAACTGACCCCCCCCTGTAGGGTAAGCACATAAAACATACATAGCAACATATCCTCCACCTTTGCCGGTCCTATCGTTGCGGATCAAGATGGAGCCGGGGAGTGATTATTGAGTAGAGAGGAGAGATGGCTTCAAAAAGGATTCCGATATTAAGAGAGCAGCCAGGTGAGCACTGCTGTAGTGCGTGTGAGGGTATGTGTGGTAATAAATCCCAAGTACACAGGAAGAAGAATGAAAGTTTATTAAATACACAGACACAGGTTTCAGTTCACACACACAAGAGTTACACTTAGTTAAGAAGGAGTGTTAGAAATGTAGATAGCAGAGAACAGCACGAATACACAGATAATCTTAAATACAAGAAGTCTCAAGGGTTGCTAGTTAGCACGGTAAAACTAGGATCGTGTGGTAAAATATGTAGTTATGCGCGTAGTGAGCATACCGACTAGATACTGGCAAGTCACGGTGCGCGCGCGTCATCTGTACGGTGCGGGTGCGTGAGTGCAACGCAACTGCAACTGCTAAAGGATGCCAGAAGGTCAGAATAGTGACCAGGAACACTCTGAGCATTTATGTGAGCTATATGCAGATTTTTAGCGTCATTGGAAAAAAAGAGAAGATATTTTATCATGTAAAGCAAGTGGTATGGAAGAGTCACTGTCCGCACTAACAAATCCTTATTAAAACTAGAAATTATCCAACTGGCCGGTGTCAGGAACGCATTCTCTCAACGGCTGCACTGTAGGTGCGGAATCTTAATTATCTAAATATTTATAGGAATGTGTGAACGTAGAATAGAATAGAATACTCTTTATTTTGCACACAATATAAATTACAGATATTAAATGTAGGTATCTTTCTTAGACCAATAATTTTATAGTTTCTACCTATCCACTTTGGAAAAAATGTAGCGTATGTTTTAAAAAAAATACCTACTTATATTAGGCAGAGTTAGAACAGGTAAGTGTGAACACTTAATTTAAAAACGAACGAGCTTGTGAACGAGTAAATGAATAATAATTAAGCTAAGGACTTGAAATCCAATATTCCTACGCTAGGGAAATACCTACCTAACCTAACGATTTATACGGACTCAACTAATTAAAGATAATGGGTATACCTAAACCTACGCCATGAATTCTATGGTGGCATCTGTTCCATACTGTATGTCTTTTTTTTTTTTTTTGAGGGTGGGAAATCATCAAATAACTTCTCCCGCTCTGGGCGGAGCGGGAGGGTGTGTCAGACTCTTACTGACTAAAACCCACCCGTATTCCTTCCTGTTGCCTGTGTTGCGGGGGCCTCGGTGACCCATAAGTACGCCGGTGATACACGTCGCGGACCTGAACTTACGCCCTGCCAGTCACTTGTTAGCTGAGCCTATCTGATTGGAAGTTTTCTTATTAGTGGCGCTGCGATTGCTGGAAGGATTTTAATAGTTGCTTGTTGTGATGTGTGGGTGGTTGATAATAGGGACAATTTTACCTTCCCGCGACCCCGGCAGGATGTATGAGGTGGTAAATAAAGTAGTGACAATCTGCCTCTCTACGCACGTTTATCACCATCTGTACCTACTTTTAACAAACTGATAAGAAATGTGTAGGTAACATCTACAGGAGCCACCTAGTGGACTGAACGCCAACTTCGTAGAAATGTGTAGGTAACATCTACAGGAGCCACCTAGTGGACTGAACGCCAACTTCGTAGAAATGTGTAGGTAACATCTACAGGAGCCACCTAGTGGACTGAACGCCAACTTCGTAGAAATGTGTAGGTAACATCTACAGGAGCCACCTAGTGGACTGAACGCCAACTTCGTAGAAATGTGTAGGTAACATCTACAGGAGCCACCTAGTGGACTGAACGCCAACTTCGTAGCTAGGTCGTAGAACTCGTAGACAGTTGCTACGACTCGTAGCAAATAGGGCCCTAAAACCACGACACAAAAATCACAGCTGGTGGTACACTAATTGTGTGTAGCTACCTACAGACCGTGTATACATAAATGGCGTATAAATACGCCATCCGAAAACTTTTAAATATTCTAGTGAAAAATGTAGTCGACCCGGCTCTTAGGACCATGATTAATTTGATAATAATTATGTGTTGTCTGTTTACAAAAATGTGATTTCCCTTATCTCTTTCCGTTGGTGTTCTGTTAGAAATTGTTTTTGCGTTGTAGGCAGCACATAACACAAGCATCGTATTGCAAAATAAAATAAATTATTGAAAAAACAAAAAACCCGACTGCAAAAACACATAACTGAAAAGAGAAAAACAAGCATTATAATCTATAGAATTTTGGTATCGCCGGCGGGGACAAACAAAAGTTACACCATTTCAGGTTATTGGTTTCTCCGGGGGCCTGCGATACCAAAATTCTATAGATTATAATGCTTGTTTTTCTCTTTTCAGTTATGTGTTTTTGCAGTCGGGTTTTTTGTTTTTTCAATAATTTATTTTATTTCAAGCTTTTTAGTTTTATTAATATATATATTTACAAATTACTCATTACTAGATTTTATTTGATACCAATATTGTTGCACTTAATTAAAAAAACCTTCCCCTCTTTTTTTGTATTTGCAGATGCAATTTATAAATATTATATAGCCTATGTCACTCCCACAATTAAGACGAATCTAGGGACACCTCATATGTTAAAATCCATCACGCCGTTTAGACTACAGAGCGTGCCATAGAAATAGACATACATACATACATACATACATACATACATACATACATACATACATACATACATACATACATACTCTCGAAAAACATTACCCTCCTGAAGCAGTCGGGTAAAAAATGGTTCCCTCAAACTGAAAAAGATAGGACAAATAACAAGAAGCGCCATCTATGAATGGTACCCTATACCTTAATGTCCACTTCCTTCAAAGCATGGTTTTGAAATTCAAACCACGTTCCATCGTAACCATGTTCTGCCACCGAGCGCTTCGCGCAACTAGCACTTTTCCAGAGATGGCGCTAGCAGTCCTGTGTAAACATTGACTGTGTAATTAACTTATTATTGCCTACGCTAGCTTTTACGATCGTTTGATATTCATGCATCTATGATAGGATCTTTTTATAAACAGTGTGTGTTTGAATTCTTTAACAAACTGTTGATATTGTAACATGCACCCAGCAACTGCTTACTTTGTAATACCTACCACGTATTAGATTACGATGCATAACTGTATGACTTCTTACTTATATATTTGTTGTTGCACTTTCGCTTCTTGAATTCGAATGTCGACAAATTCAGTTGTTTCGTGTGTTTAGTGCCTAAATTATTTGTAACGTCAGGATTCAAGGTCTAAACCAAATATTGATAAAAGATTTCAAATGTAGGAATGCCTACTTATGTAGTATTTGACGATAAATTTTATATAGTACCAGCTTTTGGCCGCGGCTTCGCCCGGGTGGGGGTAGGAAATAATCCCACGGGAACATACTGCCGACCGGGATAAAAAGGCCTGTGTCATAGCCGAGGTCACGGTCTATCCATGCGCCAAATTTCATTCAAATCCGTTCAGCCGTTTTAGCGTGAAAGCGGAACAAACGATCAAACTCACTTTCGCATTATTTTATATTATTAGTTAGTATAGAGGAAAGTGACAGTGTTATTACACCTACTTACACATTCTATGACTATGCGAGCATTATGATACACAACACAACACAAAATAAAATAAAATTTAATGAAATTGTTTATTCTGTAAATAGGATATCGAAATTACTTTTACACGTCATATATACACGTCAAATAAGGTAGATGGAGTCACAGATATAGATAGACTATCTATCGGTCCATCTATATCTGTGGATGGAGTCGACATTTCCTATCTGACTACCCCTGAGAAGAAATGGCGAAACAAACTCATGGTCAAAGTCACTTTTAAAGTCCAGACATAATCTTGGTCAGATCATCTAGGACAATGTAGATTAGTGTCTGAAATGGTCTTTTGAGGAAAGAACCACACAGATAACTTAACGTAATATGATGTGATGGCAATGCTCAAGTAATTAGTGCAATTAGTAACGATTAAGGGTCGGATAATCGCCGTTGACCTTGGCCATGCAAATCTACGTCGCGCTCACGCATCGACGCCGTTCGGTTTCATAGGAAATATTAATTTTTAGTAACGAAAATATGAATAATTGAAAAAAAATATAGTAGATAGAATAATAGTTAATAAAATAAACTGTAATTTAAAAAAAAAAAACATTAAAATATCTTAAGTAATTTGAAAGTAATATCGTTTTGTATACTTTGGGCAGACATTACTTCCTGAATTTATTTCATGAAGTATTTTACTACAATACTTAAATATTCACTTAAATAATTGATGTGTATGCGTTCTAGTTTCACGTACATTTTTTGCATAACTTACTTGCATTAATTATATGAAGGCGTAATAACACAGACTAAAATCATATATCTGCGCCTTAAACTTAATTATAGCCGAACCCCTCGATATTCGATACATAAGGATATTATCATGTTACAATGGCATAATATCTTGAATAATAGGTACCTACTTACAAAATAGGTCAGCTGTTTGCTGGTTATGAACCTACGGCAGTGGAAGTCAGAGAGAGACACAGGTCAGGTCTTGTGGGGTTTAGACAAATTAAAATCATAAAACATTTACCCTATTTGTTAAATACCTATGGGTAAACAATATAAGTACTACATATTAATACAGTGTGAGTTAATAAATCTCTAAGCATCTACCAACCCGCACTGCGCCCGTGTGGTGGATTACGGCCTACTCCCTCTCAACGAAAGAAGACCTGGGTCCCAGCAGTGGGAACATTATAGGTAAATAAAAAGGGCTCGCGAAAGATCGAAGGAGTGGAGGGAGGCCTTTGCCCAGAAGTGGGCGAGCGCAGGCTAGAAAAAAAACGAGCGAGACTTTCAGTAGTCGCATAGGATGTGTAACATCCGGCATCTCACCTTGTTAATAAGCAACTGAGCAGCGACAGAAAATAACCTCAGAATTAAAAAAAACCCAATACTGAAATATTTATTCAAATAATTAATTATTTATTACTAGTGGTTGCCGACTGATCTAAATCGACACCCTGTATTTACAGTCTATATAGTACTTACTTATTCCATGCTCAAGCTGTTACTTCCTGTCTACACACTTCCGTCTCTTTTCACGAAATCACTGCCACAGAAAGCCTTAGGAAAGAAAAGACCCATAAAAAGAAGGAATCTAGGACAATTTAGGTTAAGAGGCCGACAACACCTAATGCGCGGTCACTGTCGGACTGCATAGAAAAGAAAGCGAAGCGCGATGACATAACTCTGGTAATTTATTGCAACATATGAAGCAATTATCGATTTACAAAAAACTATAGTTTGTTTATATAAAATAAAACACTATTATGCTAATATGATGCTTGTAGAATAATCTGACAAAAAATCTAAATGATTGCATGTATATTATAAAATAATTTTTTAGAGGTAACTTCGTGATTTTTTTCTATCGTATCAACTTAGTTGTATTATGTTTTCAACACACTATCTACCTAGCATATATCCTTAATAATATCATATATTTTTCTGATTTTGTTTACTGCAGTGGATCATATACTTTTAGGCATTATAAAACTTATAAAAGTTGCGTTTAGGTCCTGTAGTCCCCTTAATAGAGCTGTCATTAAAACTACTTAGGAAGTACGAGAATAAGACATTGGTGCCGATTCCCTTGTTTACAAATTAACCTAAATTTAAGTTCAGTGCATCTTTTTCTTTCTATTTCATTAAGAAAAGGACAGAAGATAAATTATAGTTTAGTCCTGTCAAATTAATCACCGCTTGACGTAAGTTGACGTAATTTTAGTAGGCAAGTTTTTAATCACGTCTAAACTTGTATGGAGAAGTGACAGGCGCTGATTAATTTGATAGGACTAAACTAAAATTTGTCTTCTGTCCTCTTCTTAATGAAATAGAAAGAAAGAGATGCACTGAACTTAAATTTAGTTAAGTTTGTGAACAAGGGAATCGGCACCATTGTATCATCTCTTACCTAACTGACACAAATACATTTGTATCAGTCGGGGATTGAATTTATGCCTTCCTGATTGTATGCTACGAAGGAGACTTCGTAGCACTCTTGTCAGAGCGGTCGTGGTCTTCATGTAGTTTCTTGTCTAGGAGCTGAATGATTCGCCTCTTGATTTTTCGCCATCTAATTGTATATCAAGGTAATAATAAAAAATCGGCCACATGCGAGTCGAACCACACACAATGATGGGTTCCGTAGTTGGGATGATTTTATCCCAAAAACAAACTTAACATTGTAGTTGAAAAACATGTTCTCCCATACGTAAACGTCACGGACAATTCTCCAACTGCAAATGTAAGTTGGTCGACTATTAGTCGTTAACATGCAAAGCCTACTTAACTGTGATAGTTTTCCTTTTAATTTCATTATATGCACTACTTTTTTTTTTGGTGGGAACTTATTAAATGGCTTCTCCCGCTCAGGGCGGAACGGGAGGGTGTGTCATACTCTTACTGGCTAAAACCCACCCGTGTTCCTTCCGTTGCCTGTGTTGCCAGGGGCCTTGGTAACCCTTTCGAACTTTCCCGCGACCTCGGCAGGCATCGGCCCTAGTGGACCCTACACTTGTGCTGACGACATATCTTTGAGGCGCGCGTGGAACACAACGCGCTGTCGACCCGGGCCTGGTCCTTACCGGACGGTGAGCTACCCATTGCTCACCGTCCGCAAGCTCGCGCCTACGGTGGCCGGAAATCCGCATGGGATTCCCGACGCCCAGGGCGTCTCCTGCGGCGGCTAGGGGCGAGAGAGCGCGAAGTTTGCCTTTCCCTCAACCGTCCCGCCTTCTTCTTCGCGAGCATTACTGCTTCGCAGAAGGAGGTGACGGCTGCTCATGCCCTCTCGCTCCGCACTATGGCCTGAACCAGGGCCGGACGCAAGAGATCTCTGCCGCCGATCGCCTCCACGAGGACACGGTGGTGCTCTGCCCAAGCCGGGCAGACCTCCACTGTATGCTCTACAGTGTCCTCCGGGCGATCCACACAGTAGAGACACCCGGGCGTTTTCTCCCGCCTTATCCAACACAGGACTGCCGTGTTCCGTGAGGACCTGCGTCAGGCAGAAGGTGAGGACGCCGTAGCGCCTCTCTAGCCACTCCTAAATGAGGGGACTTATCACCGCAATTGTAGCGTGCCCAGCACTGGGTTGCACAATCGCACTCTCCATATCGCCATGAGATCCTGCCGAAGCTCTTTCCGCTGCGACGCGATTTCTCGCGGCAGCGGAGTTAAGGCTCCTACATACTGGCGCGACTTGTCGCGCGACGCGTCGCGACACAAAGGCACCGGTTGTAGCACTACTCGCGGTGTCTTTGTGTCGCGTCGCGTCGCGCGACAAGTCGCGCCAGTATGTAGGAGCTTTTACGCTCCGGTGTTTCGTCTCCTCGGGCCACTCCCATACGTGCGCGAGGACTTTTGCCTCCAGATCCTATGGCGGCAATCCGGCAAAGAGGCTCGCCGCCTCACTGGAGACCGTGCGGTATCCCCGGACCAGCCGGATGGCCATGACCCTTTGGGCCTCGCTCAACCGGCGGGCTGGGCGCAGTGTCAGGGAACGCGCCCACACAGGAGCCCCGTAAAGGGCCATGGACCGCACGACCCCCGTGTAGAGCCTCCGGCAGGAGGCGTTTGGACCCCCCTAGATTGGGCAGGAGCCGCTTCAAGGCAGCCCCTGCCCGTTCCAGTTTGGGTGCCAAACGTCGGAAATGCTCCACGAAGTTCCACCGACTTTCGAGGACGAGTCCCAGGTACTTCATCGTCGACTCGACGCCGATGTAAACTCTTCCTACCGTTATTTGGGATCCCGACGGTGGCGCGTTCCGAGGACCATGAAAACACATGGCCTCGGACTTGTGCAAGGCCACCACGAGTCCGAACAGCCGGATCCTTTCGACGATTGTCACAATCCCGCGTGCCGCTACTTCGGACGTCACCTGGTGCGACCTCCCTTGCGCCAGGATCAACGTGTCGTCAGCGTAGCACACTACGCTGACGCCGCTAAGGAGGTCGGCGCGCAGCACCCAGACTTATCCGATGTCCCACAGATGCGGCCCCAGGACCGATCCCTGTGGGACACCGCACGACATCTCTTGCCGGTTCCACATTCCCTGGTGACCGGTGTTTATATGTACTACTGCCATGATTTTTTTTCTCATATCCAAAAATAACCATGTAGCTGGCGGGACACTTGACTCTAACAAAAATTTGTACTTTAAAGCTTAATATTACGCAAACGGATCCCTGAATCGAAATATGGTATTAACAGGCCTGCAATATTTTTGAACGTTCTATCCAACGATAACCCACACCATGGGATAGACGAGAAAAAACATATCATCCCCCACTTTACGTGCAAGGGATGACCCAAAAATATTTATTTCAAAATTTTATTTTACCACTTTATCGGTTTCATTAACATGTAATACCCTTGCCAAATTACAGCTTTCTAGTACTAAGAGTCTCTGAGCTAAGCCGGGGACAGACAGACAGCTGGATATGGCGAAACTATAAGGTTTACTTGTTGACTACGTAACCCTAAAAACGCAAGTTGTTTGTCGTACCTACTTATTGCTGCTTTTCAGATTTTTTTCAATGGCCTGAAGTATTTTATTTATATAAACCAAATAATATATATTTATTTTTTAACTACAATTTAATAATTTAATGTAACTATACAATATTGATGCTACTAACTATTTACACTAGGTAAACACTAAATTAAATTACTAACTATATATACAAATTAATACAAAAAACAAAAGGACACTTAGGCGTCAAAGTATTCGTCCGCATCGCTGTCATCCGGAAACGTGCCCAGAAGACTGGCAGCATTGCCACGATGAATGGCAATAATAATTATATTATTACATTGTTCAATAATAATTGAACAATGTCCCGTGATCTAGCGGTAGTTCGAGCTATTTTCAGTTGAATAAGAATTATTTTGTGCCTGAAAATCTACGTGTAAAAAAGATCAAAGCCATTCATAAACAAATTAATAGGAAAATATTTTGTGAAAACAAACTACGTTTAAAATATAATCTCAGTGAATGGCCAGCCTAGGCCACCACATGACTCATAATTCAGCTTGATAAAAATTTTAATTGTTGACCCATTACACACATCGTGTAACTAGTCAAAATAATAGCTAAGTAGTATTTATTTGTACCAACTCTATTTATTTTAAATATTATGTTTGTTCAAGAAATATAATAATCTGTCATACCTTCCTATACCAAAAGCCAAGGCATTATATGGTTAAATTAAATTCTGAAAGGTATAGCTGTATTCGAACTTGATGGCGGCTCTGAAGTGCGCTACTCGCTGGCCAGTACCGCACCCCTCACACCCGCTGACGCGTGAATTTATTACTGCGCAGTGACTCGCCTCACGTTCCGAGCCGCCATAAAATTTGATCCGGGTTGTACCTACTAAGTTTTTTTTGTGGAACCTTTTATGGATTTCATTTCCTTGATTATTTGAGCGTATTCCAGTCATCGTGCTTAGGTAAAATCATTGCTCCGGCAGGAGACGCCCTGGGTGCTCGTAACGACGCCGCGCAGTAACAAATTCACGATTTGTTATTGAGCAGCGACTCGCCTCCTGTTCCAAGCTAAACAAACTTTATGGCGGCTCGGAACATGAGGCGAGTCGGGCTGTACAGAAAAATAAGAACAACAAGACATCTCGTCAAGTTTAAAAAGTAAAAACAAAAAGGCAACGTGACAAAGTTATAATATTTTTTTTAATAGTTCTAAATTCATAAGCTTAAAATTATTATTCAGACTTTAGTGAATATATTATAAATTAAAAAAAACAATTCCAAATAAACATCAACATTTTTCATTCATGAATTTTTTTTGTAACTTCCTACAGTTCTCAGCTCTCTTTTATGGTTGAGTCTACCACAGGACAGGGACTACGAGGATTTTTTGGCGCTCCAATGATGTTGACAAAAGGGCACTGTTGGTAAAAAAATAAAAGTCACTTAAAATGTATTCAAAAAACAAGATGGCGGCGTTAGTTCCGATTTTGGTCACGCGCCAAAATAACCTTGCAGCGCTATGTCTACCTACCTTTTCTTTTTGGTTGGTAAATTATCAAGTAATTTCTCCCGCTCTGGGCGGAGCGGGAGGGCGTGTCAGACTCTTACTGACTAAAACCCACCCGTGTTCCTTCCGTTGAATGTGTGTTGCCAGAGGCCACGGTATCCTTTTCGGACTTTCCGGCGCTTTTTGGCGCTAAAATGATGTTGACAAAGGGGCGCTGTTGGTAAAAAATTGTGAAATAAGCGCCAAAATAACCTTGCAGCGCTAAGTCTACCTACCTTTTTTTTTTTTGAGGGTGGGAAATCATCGAATAACTTCTCCCGCTCTGGGCGGAGCGGGAGGGTGTGTCAGACTCTTACTAACTAAAACCCACCCGTATTCCTTTCTGTTGCCTGTGTTGCGGGGGCCTCGGTGACCCATAAGTACTTTCCCGCGACAAGTCTACCTACCTGCGGCCTCATCGGCGTGGGTTGCGGGCTCCACGGACCCACACTCCAAAGATGTTCGAACTAACTCCCACTAACAGTAACAGAGCATAGTTTATTTATTCCCGATTATCATATCAAAACTTAGAGGGACTTGAGGCAGTTTGGTCTGTGAGTTTCAAAATGAGACTGTTATTTTAATTTAATTAACATACCGGTAGGTAGCGAATTCAAAATTCAACAAAATAAATTAAATGCAGGATTTGTTGAGGTGGTATCTATAAATAAAGGCTCCCACATACTGAGGCGATATCGCGGGCGCGACAGGCATATTGCTGCCTGTCGCACCCGCGATTTTGCCTCAGTACGCAGGAGCCTTAAGGTTAAATTCAAATAACCTACTTTCTTTTTACAAAACGCAAAACGCTTTATATTAATAAAACCGGCCAAGTGCGTGCATTGAACGGTTCCGTAGTGTGGATGAATTTATCCCAAGAACAAACCTAACATTGTAATTGAGAAATACATATGTATGTTCCTTCATACTTTATTCCAACTGTAAATGTAAGTTTGTACGCACAATATCGAGAGAATTACCATGTTGCTTTAAGACCACCGACTTCTTATAGGTTTTCCTGTCATCTATAAGTAAATAACTATATTCTGTTATTTTTTTAATTTTAGGCTCGGAGGTGTTTCGGAATCACGGGTTGGTCAATTTTCTTCTACTTTCTTCAATTACTGTAAAAGTATTTATTTTAAAATTATAAAAAAAAAATACTGGAAATTCTTCTAACAAACCTTTTCATTTGATATGTACACAGTACAGTTTGCAAAACGTTATTTTTTAATTTTCTAGTTTGCGCCCCAAAAGTTACCCCCATATTCAAAATTAATGTATTGACGACACACGAGTGAATAGGATCACTCGTTTGTCGTCAATACATTAATTTTCCGTTGGGGTTCCGTTTTCCCTTTTAAGGTATGGAACCCTACAAATTGTAATGCATTAAGATCATCGCGATGAAACTGTAACATTTTGAGACAGCAACACGTCGGCACTACTAATTTGGGAAGCGGGCAATCCTACCCAGCCAAACCATAGTGCGTTAACAAACTGCAAACTCTCATACAACTGACAAACAAACATGTTAACTGTTGTCCTGCTCGAATGTATAACTACGTCACGACGACCTACGTAGGTACACTAGGTACGTAACGTGACTTGTACGATATTACAATAACGGTAGTGACGTCTAGCTCTGACGTGACGTTGGTTATAAACCGTAAGACCGACAGTCAACACCATTTCACACCTATTAACAAAACTTGTAGAGATGGGTTTCTAAAACTTAGAATAAAAATGTCGAGTGAGTGAAGAATTTAGTAGACTTTAAACAGTCACTCTTTTGGAGGATAGGCTTCTAGCAAAGTTATTTACGTAGGTAGAAAGTAAGGCATACTAGGTACTCAGAATGCTTTCGAGATTTTATTCAGAATAGCTATAATTCAAAAACGAAGTCTCGGATAGCCAACATCCCAAGGAAGAAAGGCTTGTTGGTCGATTCGCTCGCATTTACTCGACCGAAACGGACGAATCGATACTTTTAAATAATGTTTTTTTCTGAGGCGATTCGCACGAAGTTAATTTATTAGTGGGTGAATCGAAAACTCCAGCAGGCTTAGCATGACGCTTTCTATTTCTACGAAGAATAGACACAGCTCATTCTATGCAAAGTGACATTTCGTTTCTCCATTTTTGACATCGCACTGTAGAAATCCTTCTACATAAAAAAACCTTGTAAAAAACATTGTAGTTGAAAAACATATTCTCCCATACATCGATATATACATAATCAGCCTATAATGTTCCCACTGCTGGGACTCAGGCCTCCTCTCTGTGACCCTCTCACAGAGAGGAGGCCTGAGTCCCAGCCAGTAATCCACAACGCGGGCCAAGTGCGGGTTGGTAGATGTCACATATCTTCGAGAATTTTTGGTTCTAGGACATGCCGGTTTCCTCACGATGTTTTCCTCCAGCGTTTTGAGAGCAGTGGTAATGAAATAATTTACACAAAGTAAAGCGCCTGTCCGGGTTCGACCCTATGCCCTACAACTCGCAAGTCACGGCCGTTACCACTGTGCCACCACTGCTCTCAAATGTTTATGAGTAAATATTAAATAAAATATTTTGAGTGCCAATTGCCTACTATTTCTCAATTATAAGCGCAGCTCAGACATGTTAGGTATTAAGAAAATGAAAGAACCATTATTAAATCAGGAAAGAATACAAAAAAAAAATGTTGCTGAGAACCATAGAAAATAGTTGTTTTATATTTTTCATTTTTAGGCAGCTAGTTTAATTCACTTAGGGGGAAGTCCCGTAGCGCCGGACGGCACCTACCGCCGGACACTCGTACTATTCAAGCAAGTATAAACCGGTTCGATTCAAAGTACAAGTGAAAGGGGCGCGGGGGGCACACAGCAACAGGATCACGCGCCGTGGCTCGCGAGTGACGCGCAAGGCCACGGCGGGAGCGGGCGTTTGCTGCTTTTGGCGGGAAATCACGGCGTCACGTAAAAATCGATGTAAGTAATTCTGGCACATTTCTGCATTTACATTTTAATGGTATTCAAAAATAAAAGTAGTACTTAATTGTTACCCGTAAACTGATAGAATATTATTAGATTTTTTAACTAATTATAGTAGGTACCACCTAATGTACGAAATCATCTGTCCCTTAGTACCGGACACTAAGTCATCCCTTAGCACCGGACAGTAAACATATTGATATTTCTCGTGAGAATTAACGTTATTTATTCTAATTGTTAAATTTTGTTTTAGAACATAGAAGAATGAATAGCATTGAAATGGAAGAGAAGAAAAAGAAAGGATCGTGGGCTTACAAACGGTGGAAAGCTTACAAACTGCTATCGATATTTTTTTTCCAAAGAACTGAGTGTAAGACAAGCTGCAATGAGATACAATATTCCTAAAAGCACTGTATATGACAAAATAAAGGCGCTAAATCGAGGAGAAGAAGAAACGCCGTACAAAAAAGTGGCAGAAGAAAAAGAAAATGAAAAGAACATGAGAGACAAAAAGAAGGAATTAGGATCTAAGTTTAAAGCAGCAATTGTAGGCAAAGGAAAGCAAACCAAAGGAATTAAACCCAAAGGAAAAGAAGCGAAAGACGGGCTCCACCCAAAGAAAAATATGGAAATAAAGTGGAACCATTAACTGAAACATCTAACACAAACACAACAATTTGCGTGGTTTTCTTAGAAGACACTGAGGAAGACTGGATCCAGAGCTCATCCTGTCTTGGGTGGGCACATGAAGCATGTGCAGACGTCCCAGAGGCTGGAGGTGGCTACATATGTGATCGATGCAAGCTATTCTGAGATGTCCAGTGCTTTTGGTATGGCACAAATATCCGTCCGGTACTAGGTGCCACTTTTATAAATTACATTTTTTGTTACCGAAGTCTGATTAATGGTGTTAATTATTTTTAAGCAGAGGTTGTGTTTTTTTTAGTTTAATTTGATTTCTAACTTAGTTATCTATTGGCGCCGATTCCCTTGTTCACAAACTAAACTAAATTTAAGTTCAGTGCATCTTTTTCTTTCTATTTCATTAAGAAAAGGACAGAAGATAAATATTAGTTTAGTCCTGTCAAATTAATCAGCGCTTGACGTAAATTGACGTAATTTTAGTAGGCAAGTTTTTAATCACGTCTAAACTTGTATGGAGTAGTGACAGGCGCTGATTAATTTGACAGGACTAAACTAAAATTTATTTTCTGTCCTTTTCTTAATGAAATAGAAAGAAAAAGATGCACTGAACTTAATTTAGTTTAGTTTGTGAACAAGGGAATCGGCGCCATTGTAAGTCATAAATAAATAAACATTCCTTAAAATATTTTTTATTTTATTTCTAAAAAACCTTAAGTGTCCGCCACTAGGAGACTTCCCCCTACTTTTTCACCCATTTTTTTCACTCGTATTTCTCGTTATCATCGGGACAATTGTTTTATAGAAATATAGAATAGAATCAAAAAGTTTGTAAAATCGAACTACCGTCATAACCTTATACGTAAATGTCTATAGAATTGTCTCGTCGGTCTTGTTGTCGCAGGCGCTACTGTTTGAGCATGAGGTCTTAACTCGATTCCCAGGTCGGGCAAAGTGTTAATGGGTTTTTCTATCAGGAATTTCTCAGCAGCAGAATTTCTCCGGAGTTTAGATTTGTGCCCGGTTGATGGCAATAGGCTCGCCCCCTATTACATGGGACTTAAACATAACTGGCGAAATGTGGGTGTTACTATACTATAGGTGCATCTCTGCCCTAGACCTTTGTGGATTACAGGCTTGATGTTAAGTTATGTTTAGAATTATATGAAGTGATAAGTGAAAATAAATGATTAAGTGATGAAGTGATATAAGTGAAAATAAGTGATTACGTATACGTAATAATATTAGTTGTCAAGGAAGAGGAGGTCTGGGGACCAACCACCGCCTCTTATAGCAGTATTATTTTAATATTGCTTCACATTGGGAAAGAGATGGAGCTATACCCCCTGTACAGCTTCATCTCATTCTCACACTGATGTAATTTTAAAATAATACTGCTTTAAGAGGCGGTGGTTGGCCCCCTGTTCTACCGTAATACAGTGATGAAGCTGGTGATGTGAAAATATGATGTAAGTGAGTGTGAGTGGGGGACGTAAGTGAGTGTGAGTGGAGGACGTAAGTGAGTGTGAGTGGAGGACGTAAGTGAGTGTGAGTGGAGGACAGTGCGATTTAACCCCCAGACTATCTGTTCCTGTATTGAAATTATTGTTGCATCACCTTACTAAATTCGCAACGGCTACTGCAGACAGGCACGAAGCCACAGCGCGACGCGATTCTGGTTAAACAATTTCTATGAAAGCTTCATGCTAATTTTTCTATAAGAATCGCGTCGCACCGTCGCGGCGTGCCTGTCTGCATGACCCTTAAGTATTCGCTTATTTATTTCAAACTAGCTTCAGCCCGCGAGTGAATTTCTTAGTTTAACTTAAAATATATCCTATGACAGTCGGTAATACTGTAGCCTCTCATAAGTGAAAGAATTTTCGGAATCGGACCAGGAGTTCCCCTACCCCTCACAGAAACTCGAAATTTTTACCTCTGTATAATATTAGTGTAGTATGGGAAACTATGTATGTACTTAATACATACATACATAATCAGCCTATAATGTTCCCACTGCTGGGACACAGGCTTCCTATCTTTAAGAGGGAGGGGGCCTTAATGCACCATGGGCTCAATGCGGGTTGGTAGATGTCACATGTCTTCGAATTTTGGTTCTTAGGACATGCCGGTTTCCTCACGATGTTGTCCTTCACCGTTTTGAGAGCAGTGGTGATGAAATTATTTACACAAAGTAAAGAGCCTGCCTGGGTTCGAACCCACGAACTACATCGTAAGTCGCGGTCATTACCACTGGGCCACCACTGTTCACATCATGTACTTAATACTTACCTGAATAAGTTTCTTTTAAAGTAACCTTTTGCGAAAACAAAATACAAAACGTTATAATAATTTCAGTGCAGTCTAGTAACAGGCCGGTCGCAGTGAATACTTTATTCATAAACCTACGGTGCACACATCCAATTATTTATTGAAGCAGGATATAAAAATAAAATGGCGTATTGCAACAATATTACGTTATCTCAAATGACAATTCGATATATCTACTCTTCTCATCGTAGAAGAGTATGTAATTGTTTAAAATGAACCATGTGTGTCCTCGTTAGGGTTCCGGTCACAAAGTGTGGAAAGAAAAACGTGACGCTATTAGACGCCTATACGCCCGTATGACTGACTGCCCCATGGCAGACAGATGGACGCCGTGGACGTACGGTCGTCCGTCTGCCATGGGGGCTCTAACTTTATAACCGTTATGCTATGGCTCCATTGTCGCGATAACGTGAACTACGCTTCGTGCGCTCTCTCTCGTACAACAGAGAGCGCGTTCGCGTTATCGCGACATTGTAGCCGTAGCATAACAGGTAGTCTGTTGAAATTTTCACAGAATGCGTATTACTATGGCCTATGTCATGGGAAATAACGAAACAGAAAGTAAACTGGTACATAATGGTGTAAATAATATGGGGTATTTCTTTGTAATAATATACATATTTAGTTACACTTTACAAATCTTAAATACAATATCCAATCTGGCACTTAAATGTATGTATTATGTACAAGTACTTACAAAAACGAATTAAAAAAAAATGAATAGATTCATTATTCATGAAAAAATTCGGCCACACTGAACCCGTCATTTGCCAGCAGTCGACCGTACGTAGGTACAAAATTGTTTGTACATAGCACGAATTAACTCGACATACTACCTGGGCAAACCTTTCACATTCAAGGCCCACCACAACATATCCCGAGGTACCCTATCATACGCTTTCTCCAGATCAATGAACACCGTGTGCAAATTCTTGTGTGCACGTCTGTACTTTTCGGATGGCGCAAGGGTGTCGACACAGCTTGCATCCCATACCGAAGGCCTACCCAACTTTCAAGACATTATGGTCATTCCGTCTAGCCTCTTCCCATCGTCGCGTGCCAAGCCATTGGGTGGTAAAACAGCTGGAGTCTAGCTGGCATCCGTCGGGCTTTACAAGAGCCATGCCAACCGGCCAGCGCTCTTGCTGCAGGCAAGGCCATGGTGTCCGAGGCGGTCGACTGCTTCATTGCAATCACAAAATGTGGAGCCCCGCAAGGAGCGCCCAGACGCAGATTTGTAGCGAGCCGGAAACTGGTGTCACCAAGCATATGATTACCAGAGTATTCTATTCGTGTCGGTGGCACGGAACCCTTAGCGCACAAGGCCGAGTCGCACTTGACCGGTGTTGTTATGTAAGTACCTATGCATGCTTTTAAAAGCTCTTCATTTGTATTTATTTAGTTCGATATTAAAATATTTGAATTCTATGAAATTGGTTGTCCTGATATCTATGCAACGCGATATTTCGTTGTAAATTGTAATCTGCATGTTCAATGCAAAACATGGTTGCCTGTTATCTACGAGAATTAATGTACATTTTATTGTTTCTTTTTTAAATAAATACAGGTGGCTTTTATTAAATGGGGTAGACGAATTTAACTATTCTATAACCGATGGTTGTAGGTTCAACTACTATATATTGCTTATTAATCTACCGAGTCTTTTCCGAATTATGTTAGGGTCAGCTTTTAGTCTAACCACCCGGTTAGACTGGAAGCTGACCTTACCATAGTTGGGAAAATACTGGTATTCAGATGGGTGCATATGAATACCAGTATTTACATGGAGCTACTGCTTATCTGACCTCCATAACCCAGTTCCGGGTTACACGGTACCCCTTGGTAAGATAGTTGCTAGACTTTTCAGCGTCTGACTACCCGTAATGACGGTCAAAGATGGAGATCTTTGAATGACAGCCGGGACCAACGGCTTTCTGAGGCACGGCCCCTCCGTGCCTCAGAAAGCACGTTAAGCCGTTCGTCTCGGTATGTAATTGATAGTCACCCATCCACGGACTGACCGCGGCAAGCATAGCATAACGTTCGATTCGCATTTAGCCACGATCCGCTCCGTTCAGTTCCCTTGAGTTCAGCTTCTGTGGTGTGGTTTAATAATGGTCAAGATACGAGATGATTATTAAATTATTATTAGATTATTACATTTTAAGGTATCGTAAAACAATACTTAAAAAAATTGTTATAACTTAAAATTTTATTATAATTTAAAATATATTATATTATTATTTTATATATATTTTTTTTATCATTATCATCATCCACAGCCTGATTGCACCCACTGCTAGGCATAGGCCTCTCTTTGCTTATGCCTGTGGCGGCATCTACAACGCCATATGCGAACTACGCATCAAAAACCGGACGTCACACAAATCCTGCATCGCGCAAGCAGAGTTTACCGCGCGACTGGCAGATAAGTAACATCCCGACATCAACCGTCGGGCAGTAGCTCATCAGACACAACACTCTCGGAGGATCCTTTCTTTCTATGAGTAAACTTTACACCTTCTCTGTTCCTCATACCTCTATATGCCAATGCCCACGCTCCTTGCCACCTTAATTCAGGTTTCACCCCCGATGGTAACAATGTCGTGTACCCATCTCATCGCCGGACGACCAACACTTCCTTTTAACAGGCTTTTGCTTACTTAACAGGCTGAAATTACAAATAGGTAAACATTATTTAAAGTTCTCTAAGTTCCAGTAAGTAACATGCCTCGGTCTAGTGGTCGCAAGCGCTACTGTCGGGCATGAGGTCCTGGTCCTTTTTCAATAACAAAACGGAGTCTAGATATGTGCTCGGTTGATGGCAATAGGATCCCCCTGTTACATGGGACTGGCGAAATGTTGGTGTACTATAGGTGTACACTTCAGCCTTACCTCTTGGGGATCAGGCGTGATGTTGTGTCATGTTACCTATGTATATCAAGTTGACAAAAAAAACAGATACACAATCACTACGCCATTTGAGTGATCTTCAATTTAAGGACAAAAATAATACAGAGCCATTGATATACAAAAACCCAAGATGCACACTCAACGTCTAAAAAACGTCCGCAAAAAATGAGCGCAACATTCTAAATTGTGCACTCATTTCAAATAATCTCGCGTCACTCGCGTCTGGGAGCAGTCGTTAAAAATGCCGAAGTGAGAAATTGTAAAAATATTACGTTAAGAAGGTTAAAAAAGAATGGGATGTAGTATTTTCGGTAAGTAAAAAAGTTTATGATTAGTTTTTGTTGTTTTTATGACTGATTATAGCAAGCAATGTGTGATTTTGATTTATTTTTTCTACATACTTCATTCAACGCTCAAAGTACAATACGGCCAACTTCAATGGCCGCTTGTTAAGTTTTAGAACAACGCATTACAGCCTCCTTTTTATTTTAGTCGCATTATAAAAACGACCCTGTTCTAATAAGTGGAGTCGATATTTTTTATTTGTGTTTAATTTTTTTTATAAATAAATTTATGTACTTTTGAACTTTTTGTATGTATTGTTTTGACAATTATATTTACTTTATATAAAGTATAGGTCAGGAGTAGCCAATTTAACTTTTTTTATTTTAATGTTCCTAAATACTTATGAGTTCGCGACATGCGGCATGCTAAGGATAGAAGTGTCGCGTAGTCTGTAGTCTGTAAGTGTCACATTATAAACTTCATGGAAACTTCTAATTTTATATTTTAGTTTTCCTCGTGACCCAATACGATGTGGAGAATGGACATCAATCGTCAGTCAACAAAGGCGAGAAGATTTTTTTAAGCCGAATAATTCAGGCGTCGTTTGTTCCGAGCATTTTTTGGAGGAAGATATGTATGTCACTTCAAAAGGCATAAAACGTCTTCGCAAAACGGCTGTTCCTAATGTAGTGGTAAGTAACTCTAAAATAAAGTGGTAAGTAATATTTGAATAAACAATTTTAACAGTTATTATTTGTTTTTTTGATATACCCATAGGCTACCCAAAAACATGTTTATGCACAAATAAAAGTATATTTACGAGTATATGTGTAAAACACAATTTAACAACTCTTAAAATACTGACTAATTAGGTGTAATGAAAAAGAAAGTCATGTTCGACTCTACTCAATGCCTTGTCCTAAAATTTCGTAAAATTTTATTGCTTTAAGTACACTGCATTGTAATAACAACTTTAAACAATTCGCGTAAGGTTGAACTTGCAATAATATATGCTTGTAGCGTATAGAAAGAGACAGAAATAGTGTTTGTTTGGGGACACTTTCGAGACGTTACTTTTATTCGAGACTGTACATCTTGGGTTTGTGGTATATCAATGTACAGAGCTCATAAAAAGAGTTTTTCGTATATACTCGTAACGGCATGCGGCAACTCAATCGTAAAGATCAAAATATTATGTAGTGACTAAAGCCCTGCCCTATACTCGTATTTAATAATAATTTCAAGCTCTGTTATCTCTGGGCTGAATGGAACGGCTGTGCCTTCATTGTATAATGCCACATTATTAGATGCGTCACTATTTGTGACTGTACCAAACCAAAGTGATGATTCAGATCACTTCAAAAGTTAACATTACAATTATTGTAAAATACGGAAGAAGTATTTTATTCGATTTGGATCAAGGACTCCAGACCAATTCAATAAATGTGTCCGAAAAGTACATTTTGAAGAAAATTAAGTCAGGAGAAAGAACTATCTGTGACAGATCCATGGATCCGTGTTTTGAGTACTTCTTACCTTTTTCTTCCACCATTTTGTTAACACGAAACTTAGTTATTATCTTTCCTTCATTCATCGCCAACAACTGTAGCTCTACCATGAGTTTACTCAGCCAAAACTCGCTAGCGTCTCCGTAAATGATATGTATGAAATATTGTACAGCGCCCCTAGCGGTCATAGAAAGAATTAAAATTCATACCTTGAGCACTATATATTTCGATAGGTAAGAAACCTAACATAATCTATCCAATAGTCACTAACGTTTTTCAGCTGTCACCATAGAAAACGGCACCATGGGTCACTAATTGCACAGACGCTATCGAAAAAAATACGCTTACGATAGTAGTTACGTAGCTCACTAGCATTTTGAGGTGTGAAACATATGTTTACATTAAAATTATATACGTTTTAGAGTCTATTAAAGTAAAAATAATGTCTCGAGGAGCTTATTTAGTATGTAATATGTTAGTGGCCATGGGAAACTCACTCACCTATCACCTAAGAGTGCCTAATCCGCATTGGATAAGCTAGATTCATTTATCACGTTTGCGCGCGTCTTTTTTATTGGATGGGAAATCATATGGGAGGGTGTGTCAGACTCTTACTGACTAAAACCCACCCGTATTCCTTCCTGTTGCCTGTGTTGCGGGGGCCTCGGTAGTGGTCAACTCTACAGGCTTTCTAAAGAAGCGTTTGAAGATTTGTGCTTATTATTGAATAATGTTACGGAATTGAAGTCAACACAAAGAGTTTAATTAGGACTAAAACAATAATTTTCATTTCTCAATATACTATACTAAATTGTGACCCACTGGTCCTCATCTTATGATATATTATAATTTAGTCAACTTATTTCACTTTAAATGTAATTAAAAAACGCTGCGGAACACACAACGTAAATAAAATTACAAATTGAATCGACGACAGTGACATATTATTAGGAATAAAAATTCAACAACCACTAAATACCATAAGTACCTAGTCCACCAAACGCCAATCTTTCTATTTAGTCGGATTATTTCGAGATTTTCACTGTCATATGAGCTTATGAGCCGTTCTCTCTTCTTGTTACTGATACAGAAAGAGATAAAACATAAGGAGTAAAGTTAGCTACACGACACGATCTATCGAGCTTACCCTAGCGTCTGCGTATGACTCCGTAAAGCTCATGGTGCAGGCATTATCGAAATCTATTCTCAAACTCAAACTCAAAGTCAAAGCAT
This sequence comes from Atethmia centrago, assembly GCA_905333075.3. Classification (NCBI taxonomy): domain Eukaryota; kingdom Metazoa; phylum Arthropoda; class Insecta; order Lepidoptera; family Noctuidae; genus Atethmia; species Atethmia centrago. Next base: position 20,769,200 of record HG995381.1, on the reverse strand, counting down.
TTATTTCAATTAAACCATTTACAGGCACTTTTGAATTGTCAAGGAGTCGGTCAGTTATAACTAGGAAGCTAGTTGATCCACGTTAATACGCTAGCGAGTAATTTTTCGATAACAACTCATGGTAGACGTATTGATTGTGGCTATGTCACCGTATGAATATGAACATCGTTAGTGTATAATCTGTCTACCGATATCATAGACCATCGAAAAATTGTGAAATCTTATATAACAATATTAGGCATTAATTTTCGGTAGTGTATAATGTCAAATCGTCAAATTGTGAACGAACCTGCACTTACCGATAAGTGCAGGTTCCTTGACAATTTTATCGTAATCTGTCCGATTTTATCTCCCGTAAAATTGTGAACCGTCCCTGATTGGTAGGTCTTGGCAGTAGCCGAAATGGTCGCAGTATCTAAGCTAGGGCACCCCGAACCAAATGGTTTAGGTAAGGTTAGAACTGCGGCTCCGTCAGGTCGTGGTGGCGGAAGGGCGGGACACGCTTCTCGGGTATTACGGTGACATCTATATTCTTCCGTAATTGAATATAAAATGCGTATAGGCAGGTCTAAATATCCTTTACGCGGTCCACAAGTGACGATACTCAAATAATGTGAGTACTTCCAGCTCACCCTGGACAAGATAATCTCAGCCCCGTTACCATCTTCATGGCTGTTGCCAGGCAATAATTTTTATAACAATATACTTTAATTGTTCTAATTTCAAATTAACGTATCGATATAAGAGACGGAGAATCAGGACAATTGTTAGCAGAGGATGATAAATTAAGTTCATTTATATAATATTTAAATTTTGAGTTTCTATTCCAAATTTTAATATCCTGTGTTCCTTACTCCCAAGACTCCCAACCAGCATTAAGGCATACTGGCGCGACTTGTCGCGCGACGCGTCGCGACACAAAGGCACCGCTTGTAGCGCTACACGCGGTGTCTTTGTGTCGCGCCAGTATGTAGGAGCCTTTAAATGACAAGCACTTAATACGCTGTTCTTGAATAACCACAGCCTACAGAATTGTTCCAATTTAATTTGCAACACACCACATCGTTTGGCTGTCATCTCCAGTACTCTGTTTCCATACTGTTAGTAAGAATTCTGTGCATTTCGCTAACAAGCTTACGTAGTTATTTCTCGGTAAGAATTCTCGGTAGATAGGCAGGTATGACGGGGCCAGCGAAATACTTTATCGCTTTCGAGAAAAGCGTAACGTTATCGTACTGTGATAATTGGTAGGTAAAAGGTATTGGATCGTTGAATTGTATTGAATTAAATATTTTGTAGCGTTTTTTAAGACAAAAATATTATACGTTAATAATGTTGCCTTATATTTTTTTGTCGGCATAGTAACAGGCTGCAAGTTAAAGACAGGGTTCCGTAGAAAAGGACTTCCTAATTATTCATAGCTATCCTAAAAGTCAAATTCAAATCATTTATCTACAACTAGCTGTTTCCCACGGCATCCCCCACGTGGTATTTTCTAAAAAAAAGCCTAAGCCCAAGTTATGCCTTATAACATCAGCTATCTGTCAGTGAAAGTCCCGTCCAAATCGGTCCAACCATTTCGGAGATTAGCCGGAACAAACAGACAGATATGTTTTTTTTGTTATAAGTACCGTATATACTTTCATATGCATTAAGTAAAAAGCTGTTATTTTGACATTACAAACAGACACTTCAATTTAATTTTATTCTTTAAATGTACCAAAAGGCACTTTTAAGACGCTGACAACACCTAAACCGCGGCCACTGTCAGACTGCATAGAAAAGAAAGAGAAGCGCGATGACACAACGCTTGTAATTTATTGCAAAATATGAAGCAATTGTCTATTTACTCAAAATTGAGTTGAGTAGGTAATCGAAAATAAAAACGACCAAGTTCTCCATTCAAATAAGACGTTCTTGTTGTTAATTAAATACGTAACGTATGTTGATATTTAATACAGATATTTTGGATTGGAACTCAAGGTAAGAGGTTAGTTTACCGTTAATTTGCATCGAGATTTTTTTTTCAAAACGTGTCTTGGTAACAACCAAGTTCTGGGAAATATGTTCAAAATGAACATATATTTTTTTCGCTACCACAAACTATACAGATTTGGCAATTTTTTTTTCTTAAGACAAGCCTATTTTGGTCATTTGCCTCTTGTCAGCGCCTAAAAGGTCATTTACAAGATAAAATAGTAAATTGAATCTACTTAGTTGCCACTTCAGAATGTAGTTTCGTATGGTGAAGAATGGGCTAGAAACTTCATAAAGGTAACTATTGACTAAGTTAACTAGGTGTTAGGTAAATATTTATTTATATACAATATGTAACAAAAACCCTGTTGTTCCTTCTACCTACGTTTTAAGAATCGGTTTACTAAGCGATAAAGCAACTCATTTATAAAAAACTGTTCCATAAAAAAAATTAAAATAAATATTTAATTATTAATATTTGTAATGTTTAATCGATTTGTTACCTCTGCAATTCTGCATGAAGCGATGACGCGAAACCAGAAGTAGATAGAACGTTCCCGCTCTCTCTTTGATCGGCGCCGCCGCGCCGCCGATTATCTACCTATTTTTCTACACAAGTTCGTGACCTTGTCAGCTGTTGTTTATCAGTATCACTTTAACGAATTAATCTTTGAAAATCTTGGTTTACACAGCATTTTTAGCGCAATTGATATTTGTTAAAACTACATTTAACACTTCACTACGTTAAAAAAACAAATTCGCCACGTCTGTCACATAAAACCTGATGTACCTATTTACATTTTAATGCATTAATTTATTATGATATCTACTTGACAGCCACGGAGTTGCTGTTCGATATGACCACCTTGTACCTCTACACTTCTTGGCTCATAGTCGGAGGGAAGTAGTGATTGGACACGACAATAGTGAAATGGGTGCTGTCCATCTTCTTTGAGTACTCTCTTAACGCGCATATGATTTACTCCGAGTTCGTGTCCCACAGAGCGTGTACTTCGCGTTGGATCGTACTCAAACAAGTCCAAGACTTCTGTCTCGAGTCCTCGGTCTGCCTGCATCAGCTCGATGTCAGGTCTCGCCCGTGCACATTGACGGTATTGTACGTACGTATGTGCAAACGTCGGAATGCCATCGCCGACGGTAATGATCGCAAAACGTTCTTGGTAGAGTCTGCGTGCTTCTGCATAATTGCAGTCACATTTCCGAAGACACATCAACAAATTAAAATATTCTACGTTAGAATAAGACATTGTTAACGTTTACGTAAACAAAACACAATTCACTCACTACGTAGGTCAACAATAACATCCATCCTGAAGTAAAGTGCGCGGGAGACTAAAGGAAGTTATTCGCAGGGAGACGGGTGGCGGGGCGGCGGTGTAGGTACCTTTTGTCGCATTCAAAGAAAGCCGCCGGCAGCTAGTAGGCTATTTAGCGAAATAAAGATGTACTTGTAAAATCAGATACTGTAAACATTTTTTTGAATGTGTCGATTTTAATAGTTATTTGATTTTGACCTCTCGACTAGCCAATGCTTATTTTTTTTAAATTATAATTTCATCAATGTTCTGCTTATAGGTAAATGTATACGTTCCTAAAAGGAACAACAGGATTTTTGTTACATATTGTATATATAACAATTGCTTGCTGCACTTTCAGTTTAAACAAGCGTGCAGCAAACCAACAACATAACAATTTAAAACTAAAAAGGTTAATGGAAACATTTAACATAGAGTAAATGCTATCTTAACTGCGAAAGTGAGTTTGTCTGTTTGTTACGCTTTCACGCTAAAACTGCTGACCGGATTGAATGAATGAATGAATGAATTAATTAATAATCAATGAATGAATGAATGAATGAATGCATGAAGGATTGAATGAATGAATGAACGCGAAAACTGCTGACCGGATGTGGATGAAATTTGGCACATGAGTAGATCATGACAGGATACTTTTTATCCAGATATTCCCACGGGATCGTGAATTATGCGGGTAAAAAACCGCGTGGCTCAGCTAGTAGGTACATATATACAATCAACATCCGGTTTCTGAGCAATCAGGGCGTTCAGCAGATTGGTCGCCTGGGTTGTGGGAGCATATCGAGCAGTATGGGTGCACACTGGCAATCTTTTATCGATTACCTTTCTTGGATTACGCTAGTCCACTGTTGGACAACACACTTTGCCCGCTGGACTCCGTAACTGTCCTTATCCAGTTCGCCCCAGCCATATTTTCTGTGGGTCGTCGTCCTATCTAACTGAGGGCCTTCCCACGCAGCGTTTACCGATTCGCGGTCTCCACTCAGGGGCGAACGCTATCAGCTCCAACCAAATCATTTCTGTATAAAGAATTAAAGAGCGTTGGGGGTCTTTAACTGAAAATATTTGAAAATAATGTCACGGGCAATGAAAAGAAATAACTGCGAAGAAAATCTAAGAATAGCTATTCATTTCTACAATAATCGTGACCTCATTCTGCATAGCGTTATTTTAAATTCTCACGAATCCCCATTTTGCGGAAAAGAGATAGCAAATGGAATCTGAGTAACGTTGCGAGTTTATTTTAACTCATTTAATTATTTTTTTTCTAGCTGCTCCCTGCGGTTTCACCAGCGTAAATCTCCATTCCTTGGGAGTATCGGGATAAAAAGTAGTAAGGTAGTAAGATAAATTCAACATTCTCAATGAGGTACAACCTTATCGGCGTTATTACAAAACAAGAATTACTTTTGGACATGGTTTAATCCATCGAGCCAGTTTTTGTAATAAGTACGTTACTATGGTTGAAATACAGTTCTTTATACAAAACTGACTACTTAGTCCGGTACTAATTTGACAGTTTTGCATTAAGAACTTTAACGTAGACGGAATAAAGTTCGAAATTCAAAAATGGATCAATAGTTTAAACCTGGGTCTAAAGATAATCCTTGTTTTGTAATAAGACGGAGAGAGTCCATTTTCTTTTATGCCATCATCGTTTTCCAAAGAAATGAATGATTCCCGAAATTTTCAGTGCCGCCCTCGTATAACGGATGACCAAAACCCCAGGTCGATTGATTCTGGGTCTATGAACTAAGTGATAAATTGGTGCACGTTTATTAGCTATCAATATTAAGAGCGTGCATTCTAAAAGTTGGCAACGTCGCAAATATCTGTCAAATATTTACCTGTTTTTATTAATTTGTTAATATTGCTGAATGGAAATATTAAATATAGCTAACTAGTGACCTAAAATATTAATAATGAATTGCAATCATGACAATGTTTTTTTATGAGTTGTATTGCAATAAGTGGTTAGCTAGCGACCTCGACAATTGATCATACCATTCTTGCTTGAGCAACCGGCAGCAAGTTCGTCATGCTCCCTTAGATATCACTGCCTGCGGTAGCGTCGGGGGTCGGGTTGCCTCCTTCCCTTCAATATGGGGAGGGGAGTGATGACTGATCTTTGCGTTATGCTCATGAACGGATGCTGCTTGTGGTGACTAGTCATGCTGACCATGGTTTTATTATTGATTAACTGTTTATTTATTTTACTTCGATGGTGCTAGTTTATCATTTCTCCCTTCGAGTTACAGCTATAGCCTTATGTAAGCAGGCACGCCCTTTATGCATTTTTTTTTGTGTGGGAAATCATCAAATAACTTGGAGGGTGTGTCAGACTCTTACTGACTAAAACCCACCCGTATTCCTTCCGTTTCCTGTGTTGCCAGGGGTCTCGGTAACCCTTTTGTACCTTCTCGCGACCCCGGCAGGGCCCTTTATGCCTGGAGGCTTTTATTTAGGAATTAAGTTCTGTTTACGTTCTTACGTTGTAATTTTTTATTTCTGCTTGAATTAGAATTTAGTTTTCATTGTTTTGTTGGTATATTGGCGAGTGCTAGGTAATATATGGCAAGTAATTTGATTTAATGTTTTGTGTTTCGTAGTGTTAATTTCTTTGCACATGATGGGTATAGAATCAAGTTTATCTAACTAAACAAACAGGTGTGCTGCTGGGGAGTTTGTTGCGCCACTTCTTCTTCTCAGTTAAAGTACTAGGAAGTGATGAAAGGCGGGCGTTTTTGGGGGACTGTCTTATGTAATTTTGAAGTTCGAAAAGTGCTGATTCTCAGCCTAATTTGAATAAATCACGTTTGATTTTTGATTTTGAACACATAATTAAATATTGTTACCGGTATAAAAAGGGCATTTGTAAAGTTTTCAAATACTTTTTTTACATCTAAAACTAAATATTCGGTGTTACGATATTAATTATTGCATTTCATAATCAATATTTTAGTTCACTAGTTAGCGATATTTCATATTTTCATAAAGTAATATTGCCAAATTAATCAAAACAGTGACATATTTGATAGGTATTTGCGACGTTGCCCACTTTCAGAATACACGCCCATATTACATTATTACTTGTCTTGACTGACTGAATGACTCATCAACTCGGAGTGGAAACTTCAGGGACTAGGAACGTGAAATTTTGTAAACTGCTTCCTTTTGCAGTGTAGGGGGCATTAGAAGGGGTAATAAAAAATCGACCTTTAATGGGGTGAAAATAGGGGATTTCGTTTGTAAAATCTGTTTGAAAAATCTTATTCCTTGAGTTAGTAAACTTAGCACGAATACTTTAGTAAATTATGAACTTTGTATTTTTTTGTTTTTCTAAACTACGCCCTAAAGGGTGTTCGGGGGTGTCAAAGTTTGTATGAAAGAATTTAAACCTGCGGTCCGATTAACGCGAAACACAGTATTTATACTTAAGATCGAAAATAAAGAGTAACGTGTATCAGGGTTTTTCTTAATTCTACCCCTAGCGGGGTGAAAAGGGGTAGTCAATTTTACAGGGGAAGAATTTACTACGGGGCTTGGTTAACTCAAAAATTGAGATCAATAATCTTTAATTGATTGATTTGATTTAATGCGTGGAGAGTGTTGAACTTCGTAAGGATAAGTACGAAAGCCACGCGGACGAAGTCGCGGGCGAAGTGGTAGTTGCTAATATAGCTCGTCCCTATTACAACGAAAATGGCGAAATGTGTGCGTACTGCGTAGTATACATCTCTGCCTCTCTTTCGAGGAATACAAGCGTGATGTTATTGAGCAAAATCTACATTTCGAACTACTCATACCGTGAGAACGTACGTTACCCGAGTAGGTAGGCTATTTGACAAATGTTGGCTAGTTCAATAGGTATTAATTATGTGCGTCATCCGAGCCTTTTCCCAATTAGGCCAGGAATTACATTATTCTGACGCGAGCGCCCAGATACATGTCTACCGCGAAATTGTACCAATTTTGTCCACCAACATTGGTATACGTATGTTGGTAGTAAGTTCGTTACGTGGCCAACATTTTGGGCGAAAAATGTTCGTGGAAGCGAATATGGGCTGAAGTTATAACGATATGAAATGTTTTAGTGCTTCCCTGTTTGTTTTTGTCAATACTTTATGGGATACAGTTAATTAGTTTTTCAGGTGAGGAATAAACTAAATGCTAAAAAGGTTTTGATGAAATAGAGGCTTAGCATGATGCTTTCTATTTCTACGAAGAATAAACACAGCTCTTTCTATACAAAGTGACCTTTCGTTCATCCATTTTTGACATCGCACCGTAGAAATCCTTCTAGAATCTGTCATTTTGTCTTTCATTTCTAACGATCTTTGTCTAGGTTCTTTTTTATGTAGAAGGATTTCTACGGTGCGATGTCAAAAATGGAGAAATTAAATGTCACTTTGTATAGAAAGAGCTGTGTCTATTCTTCGTAGTTATAGAAAGCGTCATGCTAAGCCTGTGTTTTTAAAGAAACTTACTTCTTCTTTTCTTTCCGAATGTTTTTGTAATAATTGATGTAACTTTCAATCAGCACTAAAAATGTTTTTGAAATAGCCTATGAGCATTGAGAAGTTCAGAATTAGTAGGTTGATAAGTACTTACTGAAAAAAATGAAAAAAAAAATTGTTTGAAAACCTGTCCAGAAATCTGAAAAAATTGGCAGTCATGGGGACTGCCAACCGAAGTAGAAATTTAAAATTTTGGAATAACATATCGACGGTTAAAAGGTAATAAGGCTTAAATAAGAGACATTGGCGCCGATTCCCTTGTTCACAAACTAAAGTAAATTTAAGTTCAGTGCATCTTTTTCTTTCTATTTCATTAAGAAAAGGACAGAAGATACATTTTAGTTTATTCCTGTCAAATTAATCAGCGCTTGACGTAAATTGACGTAATTTTAGTAGGCAAGTTTTTAATCACGTCTAAACTTGTATAGAGTAGTGACAGGAGCTGATTAATTTGACAGGACTAAACTAAAATTTATCTTCTGTCCTTTTCTAAATGAAATAGAAAGAAAAAGATGCACTGAACTTAAATTTACTTTAGTTTGTGAACAAGGGAATCGGCGCCAATGTGGTCAAAAATGAGTTGAGAAGAATGCCATCCTACTTAAAAATAGAGATTAAGTAGGATGGCATTCATAACTCATTTTCAACCAAAACGTCGCTTATCCATGTTACCTTTTAACCGTCGATATGTATATACAGAGTGTCCGGTATAGAATGTATAACCTTGAAATAGCATAAAATAGACCTTACAGACGTTCAAAAAAAAAAATACAAAAGAAAATATCTCAAATAGTAACCTAAGATTTTTTTTAAACAATACTAACGTTTTTTTACCTTATTTTAAATTCTTCTTTACCATGACCACAAAGGAATGAATTCCATCAGTTATTTGTTTTTATAATATTTTACGTTGACTACCTCTCACGTTGACAAAGAGGCAGTAAATAATGTGACTAGAAGATGCAAAAGGTTTAAAAAAAAAAATGGTATCTTAGGTACTACTTGGTATATAATTATTTTTTGTGTTTTTGAATGAAATTATCCGAAAAAGAACCGGAGTTACCGACATAGTAAGCAAACTCAAGTGGCAGTGGGCTGGCCATGTTTGTCAAAGGACCGGTGGCCGATGGAGCCAACGAGTCCTGGAGTGGAGACCGCGTATTGGCAAGCATAGTGCGAGACGCCCTCCAGCTAGATGGACCGACGACCTTAAGAAGGTGGCTGGGACAGACTAGATGCGGAAGGTGGAGGACAGGGTGTTGTGACACAGCCTGGGAAAGGCCTATGTCCGGCAGTGGACTGCGACAGGCAAAAACACTGTGCAACTTCTAGCCACATTATTTACTGCCTCTCTGTCAACGAGAGACTAGAACTAGAAGTTGCACAGTGTTTTTTTTTTAAAAATGATATCTTAGGTACTACTTGGTATTATATATATATATACTTTTGACTTTTTTAGAACGGCCGCAAGGTCTATTATATATATATATGCTATTTGAATGTTCCATTCTTTACCGGACACTCTGTATATGCGTACACAGGCCGCTGCGCATCGCCAGTCTGGCGCAACACGTATCTTTAGCATATCGCGGTTAGCATGTCGATGACGCGAACCCATAAGTATTCCTCTACGAAAAATCGCTCAACGCGCTAAAGAAGTGTTCGCTTGAAAAACGTAAAACTCATGAATATCAAACCCTATTTCCTATGTGTTCAGAAGTGTACTTCCACAGACTGATAATAACGTTCCTATCGCTGTACCAATTGTAGCTTGAAATCTAGGTCATCCTTGAAACCCAGTATGAACGCCCAGATATAGAGAAAATACATATTACTCATATCAAACCTATTTCGCGTACAATAAAAAGATTGTTTTCGCTTTAATCAACGCGGCTACGAGTGGCCCACACTCCACACTCTGTATGTACTTACTTATGTGGAGTACAGTCGACAAAAGAAATAGGTATTCATACAAGCAACTACACACTCGCCCTGGGGCAGGCGGAGGGGTCTGTCAGACTCTTACTGACTAAAAACCACCCCGCTGTTCCCCTCCCACACTTGCACCGGGGATCATGGGATCTAGTGCAATTTCCGCAATCCCCGGCTAGTGCCGGCCTGACATTGCGGGCCACCTCAGGCTCACGGGTGGAATGAGGTGTAAAACTCCCCCGCGTCGTCCAATAGGGGCGCACGTGGAACACTACGCGCCGCCACCTCGGGTCCTGCCATGTGGGACGCGACGGATGTCGCTGAGTCCGTCGACCCTGGACCCATTTAGGGGGACTAGAAGAGGGCGTTGTCCCCCTCCGCCGACGCCCGGTGCGCCTGCTGCGGGCAGGGTGAGTGGAAGAGATCTCCCGCACCCTTTCCGCAGCCTCCTTCTGCGATATGACTGTTTCGCAAAAGGATACCACCGCGTCCCAGGACTCCTTGCTGCCGGCCATGGAGTTGACCACGGCTGGCAGCGACAGGTCACTGCCTACTCCTGAGACGAGGGCACGGCGCAGCTCCTCCCATGCGGCACACTCTGCCAGCGTATGCCCGGCCGCCGTGTCCTCCCGGCAGTCGACGCAGTGGTAACACCGACTGTTTATGCGACACAGGTACTTCCCGAATCAACCATGCCGTCGGCGGAGATCTCTCGCGTCCGGCCCTGGTCCAGGCCATGGTACGGAGCGAGATGGCATGTGCAGCCGTCACCTCCTTCTGCGAAGCAGTAATGTGGATTAGTAATAGGAGGCGCTCCTTCTTCGCGAGCATTACTGCTTCGCAGAAGGAGGTGACGCCCAAGGCTAAGTAGTAATGCTCGCCTTGCAATGGACGGTTGAGGGAAATGCAAATTTCGCGCCCTCTCACCCCTAGCCGCCGCAGGAGACGCCTTGGGCGTCGGGAATCCCGGGCGGATTTCCGGCCACCGTAGGCGCGGGCTTGCGGATGGTGAGCAATGGGTAGCTCGTCGTCCGATAAGGACCAGGCCCGGGTCGACGGCGCGTTGTGTTCCACGCGCGCCTCAAAGAGATGTCAGCACAAGTGTAGGGGTTTACTAGGGCCGATGCCTGCCGGGGTCGCGGGAATGTATGAAATTGGCTTCGCACGGTTTGTGCATTTAGCCAATGTCACATTTAGTTTTATTTAAAGGTAGGGAAACAACATTATTATAAATATTTTAACAACCGAGGCCCTTGGCTGCACAGGTAACGGAAGGAACACTGGGTTTTAGTCAGTAAGAGTCTGACTCACCCTCGCTCCGCCCAGAGCGGGAGAAGTAATTTGATAATAACCCAAAACAAAAAACGCTTAGGTACATATATACCTACCTACGCTTACCTATATACCTACCTACGCTTACCTATATACCTATCTACGCTTACCTATATACCTACGCTCATCAACCAATAGGATCGCCCCATTAGATTTATGCTGAGCTCCTTGTTTTTGTATTTGAAAATAAGAGCGTAAAGAAAACGGGTAAAGGGTGCTCTGAGTGATCATTGTAACACAGCCTGATAAATTTATTTAAACAAAATATATTTATTTTATTGGTCGACGCAAAAAGGGGCGATAAACAGATGTGGTCATCGTGAGTACGGGATTTTGTTTTGAAAGTGGTTCGATTTGAACACCCGCGATAGTACATAAAAATGGTAACAGAGCTCTTGTACCAAACACTTTTGTTAAATGTACTACGGTACGTAGGTAGATACTGAAAAATAGCATGCACTGAACTAGGACTGCATTTATCTCTGGTAAGCCGCAGAAAACTAGTTTTATAATCAAAATATTTCTTTCTCCAGTCTTCATAGTATTAAAACCTTGTACGTGGAGAAACATTTTTATTTCATGCTTAGACTAAGAGAAAAATAATCTTTGTTTCAGTCATAGAATAAGAACTCCTAAGTTTTAGCTGTTTTTGTTTAATAAATTGTGCTTAGTTATTATCATTATTAAGAGGCTTGTGCCTAAGTAATAACAGCCGCACAGGTCGATAGATCAGTTTAAGCCACGCTTACTGCGGTTGGTCCGTGGATGACCAAGATTATGTCTGGACTTTAAAAGAGACTTTGACCCTTTTTTTTTTTCTTTTTAGGGTGGGAAATCATCAAATAACTTCTCCCGCTCTGGGCGGAGCTGGGTGTGTCAGACTCTTACTGACTAAAACCCACCCGTATTCCTTCCTCTTGCCTGTGTTGCGGGGGCCTCGGTGACCCATAAGTACCTTCCCGCGACCCCGGCAGGAGACTTTGACCCTTGACTTTGTTTCGCCATTTCTTCTCAGGGGTAGTCAGATAGGAAATGTCGACTCCATCTAGCTTATTATTTTTTTTTTTTATTGTGACGTGTAAAAGTTATTCTCATATCCTATTTACAGAATAAACAATTTCATTTCATTTCATTTCGATGGGTGACCATCTTTACATAACAAGACCCCTCCATGCCTCGGAAAGGATTTGAGAATCTTTGACATTCGTTACGGGTCGTCAGAAGCCCGAAAGTCTGACAACCATTCTTAGCCGTATCGTATTACCCAATAACTGGGTTGTGGAGGTCAGATAGGCAGACACTCCTTTTAAAGTACTGGTATTCAGCTGTATCCGGTTGGAAGCCGACCTCAACATAGTTGGGAAAGGCTAGGTAGACGATGAGTTATCATCATTATGAGTGTACTTTTATCAACTCAGTAAAGACTGAGTCCGACTGAGTGAGTGAGGGAGAGGCCTATGTCCAGCCTGGGAAAGGCCTATGTCCAGCAGTGGACTGCGATAGCGCAGTCCACTGCTGGACATAGGCCTTTCCCAGGCTGCACCACAACACCACTGTCCTCCGCCTTCCGCATCCAGTCTAACCCAGCCACCTTCTTAAGGTCGTCGATCCATATAGCTGGGTGGCGTCCCACACAATGCTTTCCGATACGCGGTCTCCACTCCAGGACTCGTTTGCTCCATCGGCCATCAGTTCTTCGACAAACATGGCCAGCTCACTACCATGCCCACTTCAGTTTGCTTACTTTGGAATCTATGTCGGTAACTCCGGTTCTTTCAGGATAATTTAATTCCTGACTTTATCCTTCAAAGAGACTCCAAGCATAACCCGCTCCATAGCGCGCTGGGTGACCTTGAATTTGTGGACCAAGCCGACTGCCGTTTCGGCACCGTATGTCATGTCACCGTACTTTAATGGCGTATGAAAACCCTGTTATTGTAAAGTCAGGAAAATGAATTGTTAAGCAAACGAACTACCAACTTAAATTGTTCGTATATTCAAATTACAACTGTCACTCTTTGACAGTTGAATGAAATTGCTATAACACGATAAATTGACGTATGGTGTCACTTTACTTAGCAATTAATTTCCCTGTCTCTACATTTGTTGTTGGACTAGAGTCGCCAAACGACAACACTCTCATAATATTTCGTGCTGAAATATAACTTTGCCAGGAAGATCAATGGGTACAAAAATATATAAGCAGGCTAAAATTAAATGATAGGTACGCTACAGATGGATTTTTAGGTCATACTTGACTTCATATTATAAAACAAAAAAACTGCAGAACGGATTTTCATACGGTTTTCACCAATAGACGGAGTGATTCATGAGGAAGGTTTTAGTGTATAATTCATTAAGGTGTTGTATTAGGAATTGGCTGAAATATGACGATGATTGTTGAAAATATCATGGCGACTTGGGAGATTTACTGGCGTGCGCGTGATCGTGCAGACTAGCGCGACATCGCGGGCGCGACAGGCAGGAATATGCCTGTCACGCCCGCGATATCGCTCCAGCCTGTAAGAGCCTTTACGGTAGTACGTTTCCGTGAGATAGTTTCCGACCTCCCAGTTACTTAATATGATAAAGCTGACGAGTTTGTTTTTTGTTTGTTTGAACGCGCTAATCTCTGGAACTGCCAGCCGGATTTGAAAACATTGTTTTTGCATTTGATAGCCCAGTTCTTGAGGAAGGTTACAGGCTATTTAACATCACGCTAGTAGGACCCTTAGGAGCCGAGCAAAAAGAAAAGAAAACAGAAATAACGCTAAGCGAAAACGTAATAACGAGGGCGGGAAATGTGGCTGTTATTTTATTATAATTTGTGTGGTGTCGTTGAGCAGTGGTGGCCCAGTAGTAACGGCTGCGACTTACGAGTTATAGGTCGTAGGTTCGAACCCAGACAGGCGCTTTACTTTGTGTAAATTATATCATCACCACTGCTCTCAAAACGGTGAAGGAAAACATCGTGAGGAAACCAAAATGGGCCGAAATCTACCAACCCGCACTGGGTCCGCGTGGTGGATTTCGGCCCACTCCCTCTCAAAGAGAGGAGGCCTGTGTCCCAGCTGTGGGAACATTAGAGGCTGATTATGCTATTGTGGTGTCTTACGACTTCGACGCGAACGAAGTCGCGGGCAGAAACTACTAATGATATAAATGGGGTCACATATATCCTTTCAAATATTAAACTTGGAGACTTCGACATGGCTTAGTCCATGTTCAACCACCAAAATCATTACCCCCGACCATGTTGAACCCCTAAATGTTAGCCATATTCAACCCCGATGAGGTTGAACATGGGCTTTTATTTTTGGACGTCTTTAATCCACGTTCAACCCCCAATGGACAGTAAAACACAAAAGTTTTTCTCATCTATCCTAAATGTATTGCTATTAGCTACAGTCTGCCTATCCTCTATTTGCCCCATATTTCTGCAATTTCTTTGAAATACAAATGAGTTTATTCTATCTTATTAGTAGTTGGCCGGTTGTTATAAGTGCATAACTTTATTAATAGTTATTTATAAAAAGGATATATTGAAGTCACTTTGACAGTGACAGTTATTGTATTTCTGATTATGGCTGAGATTCCATCTACGAGTAGCGGTTTATTTAATTTTGATTTTGTGACTTCTAAGCGAGGAGGACGTGTACTACTTTTAGCAGGCCATCAGTATTACCAGAAAAAAGAATATAAGAATGGATCTACTTACTGGCGTTGTGTTAAGTGGCCTAAATGTCATGGAACTATTACTATTATGGAAACACAAAGTCAAATTATTAAATCAACAGTGCATAGTTGCCCAGTAAGTTATGCTAAAAACGAAGTGAAAAGGGTTATTTCGATTTGTAAAATAAAATTACTCGTAAACACGTAGCTTTACTGACAGTATTGGCTCATCTACCTCCGGAGGCTGTAAGCGACGGATTTCTCTATATTATGGAAGATAGCCCTACTGACGAAGCTGTTACTAAATTTAATAATTATTTTGTAAAACAGTGGTTGGAGAATAAACTGATGAAAGATAAATGGTGTTGTTTTGCTGAAAGGCATCGCACCACAAATAAGTTAGAAGGTTGGCACGCCATGTTAAATAGGACGTTAGGTAAATCCTCTAATCTGGTTCAATTTTTAAAAACTTTGGAAGAGGATTCTATTTACCAAAAAATTATAAGCCAAAAAAAGAATGAAAGAAGATCAGAACATGTTGAAATTGACAGGAGGATAAATTATATTGTAAATCGCTTTATAAGTGGTGAAATAACGGTAGATCTTTGTCTGGAGAAATTGAGTCCATTTATTTTTTAAACTTTTCACACGCATGATGTTTTATGGTATATAAGCCCGCCACACTATTCCCAACCACTGCAACTCCTGAAAGCCAGAATCAACAGTGGCGACCACCAGAAAAGCACCGAGGCAATGAAGCTCAACGGGTCCCGCAGAAACGGATCAACTATCTTGGATCACGCAACGAAATTAATCAGAAAAGAACAGCGGAGGAGTAAGAAAAAACATATCTCCCCTTCTACTAGAACTAGGCCAATAGACACAAAGGGACGTTTAAAACTGGGAGAAGCCCAGATTACCAAGAACCACGAATAATATTGCATTCATTCTGCCAAAGAATAAACTCTCATAAGATATGATGTGCAGATTGTTCACATTCACAGTCAGATGTAGAACATTGACACAAAGGCGAAGCAACAAGCTTGAAAGAAAATAATTTACTCTTAAAGTTACCATGACCTGTGAGAAATTGGCAACACAGGTCCACCTCAAGCCATGTCCCGGCCAGTCGCTCACGAACGGAAGGAAAGAACTGATGGAAGTGTCGGCCCGAGATGGAGTTATCCCACCTACATTGCCATTCGGATAAAAGTTCCTCGCGGACATCAGTCCGCGGTTTAAATAATCTGGAGATCTTAGCTCGGTCACGTTGTGTTAAAAAGTTTTCGTCCATGGTCGCTCGTGTGGCATTGCAGCACGTCGCCGCACCTCAAGATCGACTGGAAGTACACCTGCAAGTTCCGGTAGCGCTTCAGTACTAATACGCTTTACATAAGAATTTATAAATGGATGGTTATATGTAGAGGCTTCTAATTAGCTATTTGTCAATATTATTTTCTTTACATCCTTGGTATTAGTCTGTAAGCCTTCTGTAAAATACTTAAAATAATAATAAATAAATAAATAGAATCATCTTCATCATCTGCCTAGCCTTTTCCCAACTATGTTGGGGTCGGCTTCTAGTCTTACCGGATACCAGTACTTTACATGGAGTGACTGCCTATCTGACCTCCACAAACTGGGTAACACGATACCCTTTGGTAAGACTGGTTGTCAGAGTTTCAAGCTTCAGACGACCTGGACCAACGGCTTAACGTGCTTTCCGAGGCACGGAGGGGTCTTGGTATGTAAAGATGATCACCCATCCACGGACCAACCCCAGCAAGCGTAGCTTAACCTGATGAATCGACCCGTGTGGCTGTTATTACTTAGCCACAAGCCCCACAAAAAAAGCTTCTATAAATAAATAGAATATCAAAGGTAAACGTTGACTTTGAAGAAATTTACATCGTACCGCCCCTTTATTGGCCCTATCAACCCAGACAGGTGCACCGAAGCACATAAAACTCAGGTAATTAGCCCCGTAAATAGTTTTTGGAGTTATAAATGATAAACCCCATGTAGCTCATCATCATCAATGTTTACCACAGAGCCATTTTTTTTTACCCAACGTGTGTAAAAGATTAATTGTAAAGAAAATAAATACACTTCTGCTCTCAATGTTACTTTAATGTAGTTATTAGTTACCTAGCAACAGGGGGTTGAATATGGACAAAGAAAAGATGATCAATGTATTAAAATCCATGTTCAACCCCCAGGGGTTGAACATGGAAACATTTAGGGGTTCAAAATGGTCGGGGGTAAAGATTGTGGTGGTTGAACGTGGACTAAACCTTCGACATCTACAGGGTCAAATTCAATTAGCTAGCGAAACTCTTCAGACTTCATCGACTTCATTTCGATATCTCTGAACATGTAAAATAAAAAAGATTTAAAGTTTTTCAAATATTTTTATTTTTGGGGTTAAGGTATCGATACCAATCACGTCTGTGAAGTTTACAAAAAAAAAAAAATGATTTTTAAACTGATATTTCAAGTGACTACACTAACCGCGGTCGATGACCCCACAAAAAAATTATCAAATAAATTTGTTTTTTGTTTTATCATTTTTAAATATCAGTTACACGTCTGCGGAGCTAGCTAACTTAATTTGATCCTGTATAATCTCCAATCAGATGGCTAGTCTAATGTGTCATTAGATACTTCATTATAATATGTCCAACATCAACAATTCAAATGAGCGATCATGGTACAAAACTTACAAATTACAATACCTTAATGACTTTACCATTATCTTCTCTAAATGTTAGTCAGGGGTCGTCTTTGATTGACAGCGCGGTCTGTTCCACGCGCGCCTCAAAGAGGTATCAGCACAAGTGTAGAGGTCCGCCAGGGCCGATGCCTGCTGGGGTCGCGGGAAAGTCCGAAAGGGATACCGTGGCCTCTAGCAACGCACAGGCAACGGAAGGTACACGGGTGGATTTTAGTCAGTAAGAGTCTGACACACCCTCCCGCTCCGCCCAGAGCGGGAGAAGTTATTAGGGAATTACGCACCCAAAAAAAAAAAGTGTGTCATTAGTACTTCAAAAAAATATGTCCAACATCAACAATTCAAAGGAGCGATCATGTTACAAAACTTACAAATTACAATACCTTAATGACTTTACGATTATCTTCACTCAATGCTAGTCAGAAGCTGTCTCTGATCACACGATCAGTGTCTGGGTAGGTATGTTGCATTCCAATTTTAAGCTGTATATTTTATTATTTGTCAGAAATATCTCACGGGAACGTATTAAGGCTCGCGCAGACTTGGGCGTTATCGCGGGCGCGTCACGTCAGGCATATTGCTGCCTGACGCGCCCGCGATATTGCCCCTGTCTGCGCGAGCCTTTACCGAGATAAAAGTATCCTATGTCCTTACGCGGGTCATGATCTACCCATGTGTCAAATTTCATCAAAATCCGTTCAGCGGTTTTAGCGTGAAAGCGTAACAAACTTTCTTTCGCATTTATATTATTAGTTAGGGTTCTCAACTGATTCCAGGGGCCTATTTAATATAACTAAAAATGCAATACATTAGAAAAAAAATAATAATATATATATTATGATTTTTACAACAAGACTTGTCATAAAAATGAGTAGGGGGAAGTCCCGTAGCGCCGGACGGCACCTACCGCCGGACACTCGTACTATTCAAGCAAGTATAAACCGGTTCGATTCAAAGTACAAGTGAAAGGGGCGCGAGGGGCACACAGCAACAGGATCACGCGCCGCGGCTCGCCAGTGACGCGCAAGTCCACGGCGCGGCGGTAGCGGGAGTTTGCTGCTTTTGGTGGGAAATCGCGACGTCACGTAAATATCGATGTAAGTAATTCTGGCACATTTATGCATTTACATTTTAATGGTATTCAAAAATAAAAGTAGTACTTGATTGTTATCCGTAAACTGATAGAATAGTATTAGATTTTTTAACTAATTTTGGTAGGTACCACCTAATGTACGAAATCATCTGTCCCTTAGTACCGGACACTAAGTCTTCCCTTAGCACCGGACAGTAAACATATTGATTTTTCTCGTGAGAATTAAATTTATTCTAATTGTATAATTTTGTTTTAGAAAATAGAAGAATGAATAGAATTGAAATGGAAGAGAAGAAAAAGAAAGGATTGTGGAAGCCACAGAGCTTACAAACTGCTATCGGTAAAATTTTGTCCAAAGAACTGAGTGTAAGACAAGCTGCAATGCGATACAATATTCCTAAAAGCACTGTACATGACAAAATAAAGGCGCTAAATCGAGGAGAAGAAGAAACGCCGTACAAAAAAGTGGCAGAAGAAAAATAAAATGAAAAGAACATGAGAGACAAAAAGAAGGAATTAAGGATCTAAGTTTAAAGCAGCAATTGGAGGCAAAGGAAAGCAAACCAAAGGAAAGAGCATAGACAAAGGTAATGAAGCGAAAGACGTGGAGCCCAAAGCAAAAAATGGAAATAAAGAGGAACCATTAAGTGAAACAACAAATTGTTGTGTTTGTGTTAGATGTTTCAGTTAATGGTACCACTTTATTTCTCTGGCGTGGTTTGCTTAGACGACACTGAGGAAGACTGGATACAGTGCTCATCCTGTCTTTGGTGGGTACATAAAGCATGTGCAGACGTCCCAGAGTCTGGAGATGGCTACATATGTGATCGATGCAGGCTATTCTGAGATGTCCAGTGCTTTTGGTATGGCACAAATATCCGTCCGGTACTAGGTGCCACTTTTATAAATTACATTTTTTGTTACCAAAGTCTGATTAAGGCGCTGACAAGACCCAATTGACCAAAATAGGCTTCTCTTAAGAAAGAAAATTGCCAAATCTGTATAGTTTGTGGTAGCGGAAAAAATATATGTTAATTTTGAACATATTTCCCAGAACTTGGTTGTCACCAAAACACGTTTTGAAAAAAAAATCTCGATACAAACTAACGTTAAACTAACCTCTTACCTTGAGTTCTAATCCAAAATATCTGTATTAAATATCAACATACATTACGTATTTAATTAATAACAAGTACGTCTTATTCTAATGCAGAACTTGGTTGTTTTTTATTTTCGATTACTCAACTCAATTCTGAGTAAATAGATAATTACTTCATATTTTGCAATAAATTACAAGCGTTTTGTCGTCGCGCTTCTCTTTCTTTTCTTTGCAATCTGACAGTGACCGCGGTTTAGGTGTTGTCAGCGTCTTAATGGTGTTAATTATTTTTAAGCAGAGGTTGTGTTTTTTTTAGTTCAATTTGATTTCTAACTTTGTTATCTATTGTAAGTCATAAATAAATAAACATTCCTTAAATTATTATTTATTTTATTTCTAAAAAACCCTAAGTGTCCGCCACTAACTTGCCCCTAATTTTATTTTTTCTAAAAAAGTAAAATTACTTTTCTTTTTTTTTATTAAGTAGATTCCTTAGTGCTGTTTAATTGTCGCTTGTCACGTAGGTATCGCTATTCGGTTCGATTAAATAGGGCTCAGCTAAATTTTAACGTTCATACTGTCTGTGACCTTTAAAAAAACCGTTTTAATTTTTTCACAACATCAGACAATTTCGCACGACGAACTTAGCTATTTGTTGGTACAAGATCGCATCAAAAGCAAGGGCCCTTTTCGCTTTATAATTGGCACTTCATTAATCCAGTTAAAGTTTCGTGGATTCCTATATCTAAAATGTATTTGACCTGTTTTGAGAGTCGTTTTCAAATCGTAATTGTATATTGCCGACAAATCTTTATATAAATCTGCTAATTTATGCCGGGAATTTTACTCATACCAATTAAAAGCAGTTCCGTGTGGTGTCGGACGTAAAGAATAGCACCATCCCATTTCTTCCCATGGGTGTCGTAAAAGGCGACTAAGGGACTCACTAGAGAATGGGCAGCAGCGTTCTCTATGCATTTTAACACCATACTGCGATCGCCAATCCGCCTGCCAAGCGTGGCGATTAAGGCAAACCCCCCCAATATTGGGGGAGGCCTATGTCCAGCAGAGGACGTCTTTCGGCAGGAATGATGATGATGATGATGAATTAAAAGCTCCCGTAGACAGGTGCGACGCGACACTAAAGTCCCCGTCACGAGAAGCTATAAATTTTGTAAACACACATTCAGGGGTTCGCAACCTTTGGGTAAAATAAAATAAAAACAGTTTTGTACGGATATTGATCAGACGGCCAAGTTTCTTTTACATACTTACATACGTTAATAACCATGTTTTTTTTCATTAACCGTAAAGCTCGTTACCTGTTAAAAATATTATACAAATGTACAAATAATAAAATTTATACACTCGAAAAACCATTACTCTCTTTTTGACGCACAAGCGCATAAGCACATACCTTTTGACGTTTTTTTCGTGGCGAAATAATTTCTTTATATTTTCGGATCCATTATAGGTAGTAAAAAACTAACAATTCCTTATACAATAATTAACAATATCAACAATAACAAACAATAGTATAGGTAACCTAATCCGCGAAAATACCACAAACAAACAGACGCATTCGAAACTCGAATGACAGCAGAGACAGCGTCCGCGTGAACTTACTTCAAAATCGTGGCCCAAATGTTTACGTTCCATGAATCAGATGAGTTCTAGTACCACAAAACATTAGACGACAGCGCTTTATATCGCTAAAATATAACCCGATCAAGTGAAATTGCTCATTAGTTTCGTATAACACGTACGTTACTTTGAGTTCATTGAATTTGGAATTATTTGTTGTTGATTAAATTGTCGCTACGTAACTTGGTAGAAGTTCTTTATTTACAAAAATTATAGCTTCTCGTGACGGGGACTTTAGTAGCACACGTTCTGTGAAAACGTCATGGAAAGTCGCGCTGCCTGTCGCGCCCGCGATATCTCGCTAGTCTTCCAATTGGTCGTTTCCTATAAAGAAGAGGCGGCAAGTAACTCCACGGTTTTAAAAATAATTGGCTTTCAAAATGTTTTCAAATTACAGTTTTAATAGGTATGGGAGGACAGTGTAGGCCTGTCAAGAAGTACCAGGTACTTATAAAAAAATAAATGGTCTACAAATCTAGTCTATTGCCTACAACGTTCTCACATTCACAAAATACAAAATAATCTATGTAAAATATTAATAAAATAATAAAAATAAAAACCTATTTAAACTAAATGACATGTTTGCCATTACAACTGTAACAAGTCCCAATTAATATCCTGTCCACAAAAACCACTAATAAATAGTGATACCAAAATTGTAGGTATATAATGTCAAATAATGAAAATATTATGTCAAAAAAGTATGTATAAAAAAAAACGTCGAAATTTGGGAGCAGATAATAATATACACTTACATAGTTATGCCGTTTATGAGGTACTAGGGAAGCCACATGTGCAGAAGGAATTATTGCCAAACTTCCTTGTCTTCAACGTAGTCTTTAATCTTATAATATGCGTTTTTGATGTTGTGACATGTTTGATGTGGGTTTTGAGCTTTCCATCTTTGAGTTCTGTAACCGACTTTGGCAATTTGTTAAAAAAGCGGATACTGTTGATAACAAATTATTTGCTTGTATTTGTTAATCTAAATTTGGGCATCACAATTTCATGTTTACTACGTGTATTTATATTAAGACGCTGACAACACCTAAACCGCGGTCACTGTCAGATTGCATAGAAAAGAAAGAGAAGCGCGATGATACAACGCTTGTAATTTATTGCAAAATATGAAGCACTTATCTATTTACTCAAAATTGAGTTGAGTAATCGAAAATAAAAAACAACCAAGTTCTGCATTCAAATAAGACGCTCTTGTTATTAATTAAATACGTAAAGTATATTGATATTTAATACAGATATTTTGGATTAGAACTCAAGGTAAGAGGTTAGTTTAACGTTAGTTTGTATCGAGATTTTTTTCCAAAACGTATTTTGGTAACAACCAAGTTCTGGTAAATATGTTCAAAATTAACATATATTTTTTCCGCTACCACAAACTAAACAGATTTGGCATTTTTTTTTCTTAAGACAAGCCTATTTTGGTCATTTGCGTCTTGTCAGCGCCTTAAGTATGGAAATCACTTCTTGTTTTGAAAAGACCTAAGTTTTTGGGAACATACAAAATACTTTCTAAGATATAAAGAGAAGGCAGAGTTAGTACATTCATTTCTTTGAATTTGTTTCTAAAAGACTCACGAGGACCCATTCGATTGCGTGGATTGCCCTCTTTTGTAAAATAAAAATGGAATCTACATCAGCTGCCGATCCCCACAGTAGAGCGCCATAAGACATAATACTGTGGAAATAAGCAAAGTATACTAACCTAGCTGTGGCTATATCAGTCAACTGCCTATTTTTTTTACTGCATATGCAGCTGAACTTAATCTACCTGAAAGAGCTCTAATGTGGGCTCCCCATTGCAATTTCGAATTTAGAGAAATTCCTAGAAATACAGTTTTCGTAATAACATCTACGTAGTTTCTTGCCATCAAGTTTTAAATTTAGACCTACTTGGGGTACATTTGGTAATAAGAACTTAAGACATTTTGTTTTTTCGCATTAAGTAAGAGATTATTAACTGCGAACCATTTCGAAAGAACAGCCAGACTATCGTTGACGTGTAAGACATCCGTATCTTTTCTATCTATTTTAAAAATAAGAGAAGTGTCGTCAGCGAATAGAATTATATCCGATAAGTTAGCCATCATGTATAGATTATAATATATACTATTTAAAAATAACCAATTTAGTTACGATCAGTAAGTTACCGGA
Source organism: Atethmia centrago (assembly GCA_905333075.3). Classification (NCBI taxonomy): domain Eukaryota; kingdom Metazoa; phylum Arthropoda; class Insecta; order Lepidoptera; family Noctuidae; genus Atethmia; species Atethmia centrago. Next base: position 20,745,691 of record HG995381.1, on the reverse strand, counting down.
ATTGGATAAAAGATTAAGGTATTATATTACGTGATGCTCGTGACTCATGCATGAGGGACATGACCGATCACCTAGCAACGTATGCACGTTTAGCATAAATTTATGCTAACGCTACATGATCATTTAATATGTAGGTATATTGTGTACTTAATATCGTATTCTTCAAACTATTATGTGCAAAAGATATGGACGATTTTTCAAATGCAACAATTTGTACGGTTATCTTCGTAAAATTAAATTAAAATTCATTTATTTTCAGACAATAGTTACCCATATTGTGCTAATATTACAAAACAACTTATATTCTAGGGTTAGTAGTGGTACTGATAAAAAAATAAAAAATACTGGTAAAGAATACGTTCAATATGTACTCGTATAATATTCTTAAGGCACTGACCAAAATAGGCTTCTCTTAAGAAAAAAAAATGCCAAATCTGTATAGTTTGTGGTAGCGGAAAAAATATATGTTAATTTTGAACATATTTCCCAGAACTTGCTTGTTACCATAACAAGTTTTGAAAAAAAATCTCGATACAAACTAACGTTAAACTAACCTTTTACCTTGAGTTCTAATCCAAAATATCTGCATTAAATATCAACTTATGTTACGTATTGAATTAATAACAAGAACTTCTTAATTGAATGCAGAACTTGTTTTTTTTTTTTATTTTCGATTACTCAACTCAATTTTGAGTAAATAGATAATTGCTTCATATTTTGCAATAAATAACAAGCGTTGTGCTATGCAATCTGACCAGTGACCGCGGTTTAGGTGTTATCAGCGTCTTAAGGCGCAGATATATTGGGCACGCCACAATTGCGGCGATAAGTCCCCCTCTTTGAGGAGTGGCTAGAGAGACGCCACGGCGTCCTCACTTTCCGCCTGACGCAGGTCCTCACCGGACACGGCAGCATCGGGAGGTTCCTGTGTCGGATAAGGCGGGAGGATACGCCCGGGTGTTACCACTGTGTGGATCGCCCGGAGGATACGGTGGAGCATACGGTGGAGGTCTGCCCGGCTTGGGCAGAGCACCGCCGTGTCCTCAGGACATGGACACGGAGCGAGAGGGCATGGGCAGCCGTCACCTCCTTCTGCGAAGCAGTAATGCTTGCGAAGGAGGAGGCGGGACGGGTGAGGGAAAGGCAAATTTCGCGCCCTCTCGCCCCTAGCCGCCGCAGGAGACGCCCTGGGCGTCGGGAATCCCGGGCGGATTTCCGGCCACCGTAGGCGCGGGCTTGCGGACGGTGAGCAATGGGTAGCTCACCGTCCGGTAAGGACCAGGCCCGGGTCGACGGCACGTTGTATTCCACGCGCGCCTCTAAGAGCTGTCGTCAGCACAAGTGTAGGGGTCCACTAGGGCCGATGCCTGCCGGGGTCGCGGGAAGGTACTAAAGGGTTACCGAGGCCCCCGCAACACAGGCAACGGAAGGAATACGGATGGGTTTTAGTCAGTAAGAGTCTGACACACCCACCCGCTCCGCCCCGAGCGGGAGAAGTTATTTGATGTGTTCCAACCTAAAAAAAAAAGGCGCAGATATATATCTGCGAAGTAATGTCTAAAGCATAAAAAACGATATAAATTTCAAACTACTTAAGATATTTTCATGGTTTTCTTTTTGTATGAACAGACTATTTTACTATGATCGTGAGCGCGACGCACATTTGTATGGCCAAGTTCAACGGCGATTACCCGACCCTTAACTCATCATCATTCTCATCTCATCAGAAGATTATCGATGATTTCACAAGTGCAATCGTTTGTGTACATACATAAACACGCATAAACTCACTCCTTCTTTTAATGGGGGTAGGCAGAAACTACAGAACGCCACCTGCTACGATCCTGACCCTTACACATATTCCTTTTGCTTCGATTACTTTCATACTTACATCATAATAATTAGTAAGTAAACCATACTGAGAGAGGGGCTTGTGGCAACAGCCGCACGGGCCGATCGATTAGGTTAAGCTGCACTTGCCACTGTCGGTCCGTGGATGGGTGACCATCTTTACATACCAAGACCTCTCGTGTCCCGGCTGTCATTCGTGCATCTTTGGTAGTAATTATGGGTCATCAGAAGCCCGAAAATCTGACAACCAGTCTTGCCAAGCTATTGTATTATCCAGTAACTGGGCTGTGGAGATCAGATAGGCACGCGCTCCATGTAAAATACTGGTATTCAGCTGCCTCCAATTAGACTGGAAGCTGACCCCATTGGGAAAAGATAATGAAGAAAGAAAGATGCTTATATTCAGCAGTAGACGGCTATATGCTTTGTTTGAAGCCTATAGCCGTCTACTGCTGAATTTATTGTATTGTACAATCCCTTTAAAATAGATGAAGGAGGTCCAGTACCTAATGTAAATTGATCATGTGTATTTTAAGGTCCTTGTATGTATGTATAACATCGTCTTGGGGAACTGTAAGATGTTGTAATATTTTAAATACAACGGCCGAAGCCAATTACACTATTTAAACATAATTTATTTAACACAGAATGTTTGAATTCGTAAGAGAGGAATGCATGACATTCCTCTCACAAGAAGGTTGTGGTGTGGAGAAGAAAGTGTGGAGGTCAGATAGGCAGTCGCTCCATGTAAAATAATGGTATTCAGCTGCACCCAGTTAAGACGCTGACAACACCTAAACCGCGGTCACTGTCAGATTGCATAGAAAAGAAAGAGAAGCGCGATGACACAACGCTGGTCATTTATTGCAAAATATGAAGCAATTATCTATTTACTCAAAATTGAGTTGAGTAATCGAAAATAAAAAAGAACCAAGTTCTGCATTCAAATACAACGTTCTTGTTATTAATTAAGTACGTAACGTATGTTGATATTTATTACAGATATTTTTGATTAGAGCTCAAGGTAAGAGAAATTAACATATATTTTTTCCGCTACCACAAACTATACAGATTTGGCAATTTTTTTTCTTAAGAGAAGCTTATTTTGGTCAATTGGGTCTTGTCAGCGTCTTAAACTGGAAGCCGAACCCAACGTAGTTGGGAAAAGGCTAGGCAGATGATCTACGTAAATCAAACGTTCAATATACCTAGTATAAGTAAGCGACAAAATGTTACACATCTATAAATTCTAGCGAGGTTACTTACATAGCAACATCATTTCATATCGCGTTAGCAACAAGAAATTTCCCAGGTTTCAGGCAGACTCGCTGAATTATTCAAGCAATTTTCAGTAGCCTTACCTACACAGTTCATTCTCTACCTTAATTAGTCACATCTATCTAAAACACTACATTCCACACATTTGCGAAATCAATTTATTTCTCGATCCATTAAATCACGTATCGCTTCAATACTTATCCTTGACCAGTTTTTGAAGACCTCTTCCAACCCCCGCAGCTTTATTGTTTGAGGAACTTTGAAGGGTATTTGAATGGTGTGTGGCGTGTCTTTGTAAATTGGCCGACAGTAAAAGTTACCCCATGATAAGTACAATGCATGTTGCAGGGGCTGCTACCCTTACTGGAGATTATGGGGGTCTGTCATACGAGGAAATAGTGTTTGAAATCACTTGTGCGATGTATTTGTTGATGCTACGTGATGGGATCGAACTAATGGTACGTGGGTAAAGGCGGCTACACATGTGAGTGTGTATCTTTTGGTGCAAGCATGATTTATGAATGAATGAGTGAATGAATGATAGGTATATTGATTTGCATGAATATAGGTAGCTAACATAAGTTCTTAAGATCTATGGGTTTCACTATATTCGGCATTTCAGCCGTGCAAATATTTAGATTTTGACATTAGAACCATATCGAAGTTGTTACTAAGCGATTATTGTACAATAGATGCCACTAAAGATGAGACTTGACACGCTTTGACTTGCGCAGTAGACGAACTAAAACCTATAATATAATGACTATTTCGTATAACTATGTCGTATAATAACTATTTCATACACGACTGTACCAGTGTATCTACGCAGGCTCCCCACTACTGACGCTCGTCAGGTCTCATCTTTCGTGGCGCGTATTATTGTACAGAAGCTTGAAGTTTGATGTAATTTTCACTAAATCTTACGTCACATGTGTACAGTCGCCAACACAATCATAAAGTTACCACAAACTGTCAAATTTTTTCAATCAATTTTGAATTTAATCATCAATATTTTAAGGTTTAAAATCATTTAGATAAATTTGACAGTTTTGTGGTAACTTGATGCGCTGGCGAATGTACCTACAAGGTTCTACTCTGTTTCAGCCCGAAAGTAATATTTTAATATTTCTGGTGTAAAATACCATAAGCTTTAGTTATTTATAAATATATCTGCGTAAGACTTTACTTCTTAAAGTACGGTCGCGCGTCCCTAAGACAAATCAATAAATCAATAAACACCGTATTTGTCAAAATTGTTTTTGCGTAGCTGTACATTCGTAAATATAGACAGTAGTACTATAGTATTGTATAACTATGCAAGTTGGAGGGTGCTACTGAAAAAGGCTGTAGTTTCTAGACAAAACTACTGCATTGCTGTTTATTTAGGCGACTTCAATTTAACAGAGATTTTCTAAACTAGATTCTGTGTGCTACGAATGAAATTATTCTTGGTTCGATTCATAAGTAGCAGAATCTGGAAAAATAGCATATTGAATTATCAGTATTTTCGGGCCAGCGAGAGAATGCATTCCTGACATCTGTCAGTTGGACATGATTACGAACTATTTTTTTTTTCTTTGGGTGGCAAATTATCAAATAATTTCTCCCGCTCTGGGCGGAGCGGAAGGGTGTGTCAGACTCTTACTGACTAAAAACCATCCGTATTCCTTCCGTTGCCTGTGTTGCCAGGGGCCTCGATAACCCTTTCGAACTTCCGTGCGACCCCGGCAGTCTAGGAACTAATAAAGTTTAAATTCGTAAAACACTTATTCTTTTGCACTCGGCGTTTGCTCAGTTCTTTCAAAGTTATTATATCTCTGATTTTCATCACAGTGATCTTTATTGTTATTGCTATAAGGTTGCTATTCAATCTAAAACAACTAAAAATGTAAAAAAAAACTGTATACAACTGACAGGAGTCAGGAACGCATTCTCTCATCGGAAGGCGTGTAGGTCTATAATAGGACTTATAAAAGTTTTAACGACAACACAAAGAAGATTTTGGTATCATATAAAACAAAACAATAAGTAATTATATCAAAGCAATATTTAATGTACCTACCTACTTATATTTACCCTTATTATATGAAGCATCATGCAACAGAAATGTAATGTGGCTAAAGCAAATAATCAAATGCAAATATGCACTGTGAACTGGGTATTTATTTATCATAATTTGGTGAACAATGTACACACGGCTGCATATTATGCTACACATTTCCAGTTCAAGCTGATCTCGCATTGTATAGGATTTCCGTACAATGAGAGGTCAACTTAAACTGGAAATTTGTAGCTTGATATGTAGCCGTGTGTACATTGCATTATTGGCGTACTTTTCATTGGAATCTTACTTCCTGTGTGTGTTATGGCTTTACGCTGTTTTTATTCGGATTATTTTCACTTGGCCACGGCTAAAGTCAAAGAGAGAAAATTTCGCTCTACTGGTCTCCTCATCAGCAACGAGGGTTTCCTTAATTTGTTCATCATTCGTATCATTCATTCATTCGTTTTTTATTTAGACAAAAGTATCAAAGTGACAGTGTAGTTGACATTGTCACTGATACTTTTGACAAGTGCCCGGACCTACCGTCTCAGTGCTGCCACCTAGTGAGTGTCATTTCAGAAAACCCTCATCGAATATCAGCTTATAGCAGTCCACAGTAGGCCTTTTCTATTGCACGCCCCTATTCTTGATCTTCATACTCTCTTTTCCAATCACTAACAATCACAAAGTGGTTACCAGGAACTGGTGTAAAAATTAAATAGGTACCTAAGAGTCAGTACTTAAGATTCAATTTTGAGCAAAATAATTATAACATCACTTATCACCACACTTGTAATCCCCGAAGGGTTAGCCCACATTTCGCCAGTTATGTTCAAGTTCCATGGTAAAAGGGGGCGAGCCTATTCCCATCAACTGGGCACATATGCAGACTCCGGGCTGCTAATGAGAAATTCCTGATGGAAAAACCCAATAACAGTTAAAATAATTATAACAATAAATATAATGTATTGTAATATCCTACACACTTTTGTATTGCCCAAATGTCCTCTGTTAATAATTATAGGGAGATATTACCTGTAATTGCCACCCTTAAGTATGAGAGTTAGGACTTCGTTATACTTCATAGTTTCATTGCGGTACTTTCCACTAGTGCCCGATAGATGGCGGTAGGATCGCCGCGTACAGGTTCAAGTTATAATAGATGGTTGTTACTCTTATATTAATAATGTATTTTAGTTGTAGCTCATATTTCATGTGTAGTTGAAAAGCTCCATGCTCCATTAGCAGTGATAGGAATAGGTAGTACCTATTTGCCTAAACTTCGAAGAACAGAGACAAGAAACGGAGACTTCCTTAGGACTAACTTTTTTTCCGAGACATCTGTCCCGAAATTTCGAGACAACACATAAATACATTTAAAAAAAATGTTATTTGGAATAAGTAATTCGTCTATATTTACCTAAAGTTTGCGACTAGATATATCATAATAAATAACATACACAGTCGTTACAACCATAAAATTTACTGAATTTTTTTTTGGAGAACATTTTGTAAATGACTTGTTGATCGTAATACACAATGAATCACAATGTTTGAATAAGAAGCCGTACACGTTTCGAAGTAAATATCTTCTTTCTAGCTCACTCTCGGCTACGTTTAATGAGATTTCTAAAGTTCAAGTGTAAAAAAGGCATTATATGTAACCCATAATATGATTTAAAAGAGTGTCCATGGAGTTACTTGCACGTTCTTCTCCATAGAGACCTACTCTTTGGAACGTGCAATTTAGCTTCACTTTTCTTGGACTGACCGACATTTGACTATTCAAAAGTGCCCGTAAATGGTCTATTAGAAATAAATGCTTTGATTTTGATTTTATCGGTATTTAAAATAAATAAATAATTCATTTATTTGCCAGAATGTAGGTATACAAAGTGGTATGATCTTAATATTAATGAGGTCCCTTTACATTCTACCGTTATACATGATGTGCAAATATTTAGTTACAAATGAAAATACAAATACCTTTTTTTCTTTCATCTTAATGAAATATATTTCTAAAGTATATTTAAAAATGTGCATGATATTAAAATAATTGCATAATAATGGTATCACATAATCACATTTTACGGCAGCGCGTTTCGTTATCTATTCTTAGAAATTACAAAAGGTAACCGCCATGGTCGCATACCTGTGCGGCGCGGGGAGGGTCTACATACCCCCTCCCCCCTACTCCTTACCGCCCCGCGTGCGCGCAGGTTACCTTCACTTCAATCCTGTACTTCGGTTTGTTAAGTGCGCATCTTCCTGTATTGTTTTTGTGAATATTGTTTTTCACCCTCGCTCGTTTTTTGGTTCATTGGATCTTCTTAATACGACTACTTTGGCTTGAATTTATGGATTACGATTTGCTGCAATAACATTGTTCCTGTCTGTCTACATCAAATAATACGGTAAGTCAACATTTATTACTTTTTAATGTTTTGGCTAAAGTTATTTATTTTATTTCTTGTAGGGAAACAAACAGTAAGTTAGATATAAAGAAGAACATTAATGTATATATTATTTTATCTTAAACTAGCAATTTGACAGTCTAGATTGATATGCAATTGTATGAACTTGATATTTTTTAGTGGAGTTTTTAAGATAATTATTGTGTATGAAACGTAGTTAAAGAAAAAAAACATACGCATTTAACTTTTGGTTCAAATATAAAAGTGAACTTCAATACTACCAAGCATAGTAATGTTATATCTTTGGTGTCATAAAGAATTGCTAAGGTGGACGAATTCTATCAAAATATATTATTTTTCTGGCCGGTTCTTTTAATATTTGAACCAAAAAGGAATATGTCTTTTGCGCATTGACTAAAATGCGAAAAAAAAAATTCAATAACAATGATGTTACGCGTGTTCATATTATCTAACCGTTTTTCTTTATTAGAGCGTAAAATGAAAGAATAAAATCTTTAAATCGATACAATCGATGCACCTAGCTGGAATGCGCGCACCTCTCCCGCTTTCCTTTCCACCTCCCTGTATCTATAAAGGTTCGTTATTCCTTTTGAGGCATGGAAAACTTAAAATTTTATTTTATTTTAGGTACTTGCCATCGTACATCTTTTTGGAGACCAGTAAGATTGGAGATGGCGAACAAGCCTAAGAAAGCAATAGTACAAAGTTGGATTGGACTTCATCCTGATTTATATTACGACCCGGCCAGTAATTTGATTTACTGTTCTAAGTGCGAGAGCAGTATAACAGCTAAACTTAGTAGTGTCAAGAGGCACGTTAAAGGTCCGAAACACAAAGGGACAAGTAAAAAACCAAATGAAGAATTTTATTTGGACCTAGTACAATTTCTCATATTATGTAATATACCTTAGATTCAAGTAAACAACCCCGCTTTCAAAAAATTCTTCCATAAATATATTTGCTGCAATTGTACAAATCGACAAAAGCTTCCTGAGCAATCATTGCTGAGAAAAGTTTATTTAGATAAGATTTTTAAAACTAAAATTGACTCGATTTATGAACAAATTGCAAATCAAAAGCTGTGGGTATCTTTAGACGAGACAACTGATTTTTTAGGCAGATACATGGTACATTTACTTGTAAAACCTTTAAATGCGATCACACAAAAACCATTTTTAGTTGCTTGCAAAGTACTAGAAATTTTTAATGGGAGCACAATTGCCCAATTTGTAATAGACTGCTTTGAAAATATGTGGTGCGATTTGTATGAATCCAAAGTAGGAGACGTTGCTGTATTATGCACTGATAGTGTAGCATATATGCTAAAAGCGGGACGTGCTGAAAAATTATTTGCCCAACATGATACACGTCACTTGCTTAGCACATGCACTGAATCTCGTGGCAGAAAAAATACGATACGAATACTCAGATGTAGATGAATTAATTTAAAACGTAAAAAAAATATTTTTAAAATCACCTAATAGAGTGCGCTTGTTAAAAAACACCTTTCCCCACATGCCGCTTCCTCCAGAACCCGTTATTACAAGATGGGGTACTTGGTTGGAGGCAGTGTCATATTATGCAAAATATTATGATCAAATTAAAACAATTGTAAATCTTTTATGAAGTTCTTCAAAAGTAAAACTTGAAATCGGACTTTGACTACATTGAGGAATATTTTAAAGATATACAAATTGGATTAAAGAAATTACAAAAATCGAATTTAACTCTAACGGAATCCTTTGAAATATTTGATCACGTGAGAACTGTGCTTAGCTGGTGTTGATCTGAGCTTATAAAAAACAAACTCGTAAATGTCATTGACAGAAATCCCGCTTTAGATAAAATTAGAGACATATGTGAAGCGATAACAGCAGGAAAGGATGAGCGATCATACTATATGTACGCGCCTTTAACCGCTCAGGCCCGTGGCTCAATAACGTCATCTCTCAATCTCAAAAAAAACATTTTTATTCGATAACTACTTTCAAATCGCGCGCCGCGAGGGCTCCTATTCGGAGCCATTGGGGCTTTATCGGTTAACCTCAGTTGATGTTGAAAGGTCATTTACAACTTATAAATGGATTCTTAACATAAAAAGAAATCGCCTGACAGTTGAAAATATAGAAAAAATTATGATTGTGTATTTTAACTTAGATGACTCATCTGACAAAGAAAATTTCGGTTCTGATACTGAACTTGACGAATCGAATCACGATGATTAAATTAAAATCGTTCTTTATTTTTTATGGTATTTGTAACACAAATAAAGATTTTCAAATTCTTGGCAAATTTTTGATGCATCAAGTTCTTTATCAAAACCGAACAGTTAGTAGTTCAGTATTAAAACTGATTGTCCTAAATGCTTCAAATATTAATTTGTAAACTTCAAAGGTTAATTTGTACTTTGATTTGAGTAAAAATTGCATCCCTCAACGTCATTAAAATAAATATGACATAGATATTTAAATTTATGTTTATCTATATAAACATAAATTTGTTTCTTAAATCTTTCCTTCTGTACATTTTGTTTCATGGTTTCCAATTACGTCATATTTTAAAATAATATAAATATACATATATTTGTTACAACAATATTTTATTTTTCCTTTAGAGCCCATTAATTATTTAATGAACCTAGAGCGATATCGACCGGCGATTTTTGAGCATTTTTTCTTTCGTTTTTTTTGCATAGAAATCTCCAAAAATCGCCAGACAATATCGGTGGTGTGAAAGGACCCTTACGTTTTTTTTTTAACTAGTTAATGCCCGCGGCTTTTCCCGCGTGTACTATTGTTTTTGTATCCCATGGGAACTATACTTTTTTTTTAATAGGAAGTAGCATAATAAGTTCTATTCCACACCTTAATCTATATCACTACCAAAATCAGCATTTTCAGTGGCATTGAGTAATGGACATCCATACAAACTATCACATTTATAGACAAACTTTAGATAAATATAGACGAATTACTTATTCCAAATAACACATTTTTTTAAATGTATTTAAGTGTTGTCTCGAAATTTCGAGACAGATGTGCCGGAAATAATTTAGTCCTAAGGAAGTCTCCGTTTCTTGTCTCTGTTCTTCGTAGTTTAGGCTAATAGGCACTACCTATTCCTATCACTGTCCATTAGGCGTGCGTCTTTTTGTGTTCTAGTTTGAAGAGTAGGTAGGTAAAAAGAAATATTTATATAAGTTTTATTTCACACGGACTTAAAACCTCAAATAAGATATAGATACCTAACTTTTGGAGGTCGGTAGTTGAAAATGATCTATCAACAAGCTTGATTACGTCTCCGTTTTAAAGGTAAATCATACAGAAGTGAGGTGTGGTTCTTATTTTGAAATTATAGTTATGACATTTATCCCAGAAAGATGGCATAGCAATATTTCATGGAAACTTAATTATTATAATACACATAAATATACGAATATACTAAAACAGATAAGACAAACAATGGGAAAACATTACCGTTGTGATGATACTGCCAGCTTCTTACGAATGTGCTAATTCTAACTTCAGGAGTTGTATTTCTGATTCTAACGATAATAATTCTGTAAAGCCATATTTAATGTTGTTACGGTCGCGAATCATATTTAAATCAACCTGCAAATTTCAAAAAAAGTTATTAAAGGTGAACGGCAGATTTCTTACCGCTTACTTTTTTTTGTTTGTTTTGTTATAGAATTTGTACCACATATTAAGGCAACTAAGCCATTTATTTTCATGTAAGTGTACTATTTTTAGAAGTTCGGATTAATTAATAATATAAAAAAAAAATAATAATAACTACACGTAATTTAGTCGTAAAGTAAACGCAGTTATGTTGGTATTTAAGCTATGCTCGCCATGAAGCCCGACCGACCTGCCCCCTTCTTAGATGAAGTAATATTAAGAATTAATTAATTATAAATAAAATAAATGTACTTTAAAACAAAATATTAACTGTATTATTTTATTTACCTACACCTAAAACCCCATCAGGACTTCATCATTATCAAACTGTTGCAGTCAGCTGCAAGCCATAGGTATCTCCTAATGCACTCCGCTGAGTAGGTACGGTCCTCATCTCAATTTACCTACTTGATAGTGAGTAAAACGCTACAAAAAATAGTGACAAGCAATCTAGAACATATACTTTATTACTGAAACAATATTTAAGTGCCTTTGTGTAACAATCTACATTGGTACACTAGTACATAACCTTAAAAAATAAAACTGGTTATAACTTTTACGTCCCAAGTTCTAAAAATCCAAGAATTTAAAAAGAGCTTGTCTATTATATTAACTACAAATTAAAACAAAACATATCCCAAAACACGAAATTTTGTTAGCGGTACGAAATTCCCATACAAGCCTGCCATTCGCCTTTAAATTTCGGGGCTATCTTAGCGCAAAAGAAAAATAAATTCTATTAATTTCTTAAGGAAAGACTAAGTAGGTACAAATTTGAATTACTTGCATACGTACTGAAATTCAGGGGGCGAATCCGTCATAAGTGATACCTACTTATCTTTTGAGTTCCAAACTGGTTGTTTACAAAGTCGGATTCACAACATTTTAGTATCCACTATTTAACTATTATTTAATCAAATCAAATCATTTTATATCGGACAACTAAAGACATCCGTAACTTGTTTTTTGCACTTAAAATACTATTGTTAGAATCTTAATTAAACCAAAGACGAGAATGGATTAGGTAGGTAATAGATTAAGTCAGGGAAATTAGTTGTAGTAATACATTTTGACACTCTTCGTTAATTTTCCGTGTTAAAGAAATTTCTTACGCCTAGGCCTGTCTGAGAATTACAGTTGTGATTTGAATGATACGGACCATTTACGTTGGTAGTCAATTTTTTTAACAATTAATTTCGTGCTAACTACATGTAAATTACCCTGTTTCTTTTCCTCTCAATTCGTTTAGTACGTAGCAAGTCTTCGATTTCACGCAGGTCGACAACCGACTCCCATATTACTTCCCCAACTCTTAGGAATACCATATTTCGCGCTATCTCATTCACCATATAAATCCAGGTAACCCCTTATTCACCCCACACGACTCTACAGGGACAGGGTTATTTGTACCTTTGTATCTTAGAAAAGGTCCCATACCTAATAAAACTACGTGAACTTGTAGTAACGAATAATGTTTCAATAAACGCTTTAGCTATGGGAAAAAATAGCCTTGACTCCATTTGAATAACCTCCATCTGTATTAGGTTAATCAAATTCAGCCAGTATTTATGTACTGTTTTGCCTGGTGCGTAGTTTTTAGGGTTCCGCATCTCAAAAGGAAAAAACGGATCCCTTAAAGAATCACTCAGGTGTCTGTCTGTCTGTCACAGACGATTTGCTCCTGATCTACGGGACCGATTAAGTTGAAATTTGGTATACATATGGATGACCCAAACACGAACGTGTAACGTAAAGAAATAAATTTTTATTATGAGGGTCACTTTAGGGGCTAAATTTTAAAATTTAATAAAAATGTTTTGCATACATCTACCGTGTGCCATATGAAATGAAAGGGCTTGTTGTGAGAGTCTCAATTTTTTTTTATAATTGTAAAATAAATAAAATTTAAGAAAATATATGAAAATTGACTATTCTCCCCTTATCTCCAAAACTACTGACCCTACAATTTTGAAAAAATTACATAAAATCGTTCTACACTTATACGTAGATTACAGGAAAACCTGTAAGAAGTCTATGGTCTTAAAATAACATGCAAAATCATCTAATACAGTGCGTACAAGCTTAGATTTGCAGTTGGATTGTAGGAATGAAAATGTTTTTAACTACGTTTGTTCTTGGGATAAATTCATCCCAACTACGGAACCCTTCATTATGCGAGGTCTGACACGCACTTGGGCGGTTTTTTTTATACCTACCTTATTTTGTATTTTTTGTAAATGTGATTTACATAGTATAAGAATGCTGCTCTCAAAATGGTGAAGGAAAACATCGTGAGGAAACCGGCCATGTCTTAGAACCAAAAATTCAAAGACATGTGACATCTAACAACCCGCACTGGGCCCTCGTGGTGGACTACGGCCCACTCCCTCTCACAGAGAGGAGGCCTGTGTCCCAGCAGTGGGAACATTATAGGCTGATTATCTATGAGAATGTCGTAGTAGTAGGTATGGACGTGACCCATATTCACCCACAAACAATTACAGGTCGCTATAATGACTTTTATCCTATCAAGGGTCAAGCTGCGCCTATGCGATCGTTCCCCGCCCTATCGCTAAGGTTGTCATCGCTAAAGGGGGACTGGCCATGCGCTAATTAGTGAACGACTGTTGGTTTCACGCAGAGCGACTCGTTTAACCCCTTAGGAAAAATAGGGTTGAACGTCGTGGGATAATTTTGGGAATTTATGTCGGAATTAAAAGGATGTGGTCGGATGCAGATGGAATTTGTGGCTGTTACTGTACATTGTCCTGCAGAAAGTCAAATTCGAGCACCAAATACAAATGGCTAACAAAAAAAAAACGAAACCCTTCCAGCCTGGGTCGTGGGAAGGTACTAAAGGGTTACCGAGGCCCCTAGCTACACAGGCAACAGGAAGGAATACGGGTGGGTTTTAGTCAGTAAGAGTCTGACACACCCTCCCGCTGCGCCCAGAGCGGGAGAAGTTATTTGATGATTTTCCACCCAAAAAAAAAAGCCTGTTGTCAAATGGTTTTGACAGAGACTGTCAATTCAAGTATATTTTTGTAAAAAACCGGTGGTACATTTATTACGGTAAAGTCAAATTATCAAATTTCTCCAAATGATTGTAAACCTTAAAATGTTGATAGTTAAATTCAAAATCGAATGAGAAAATTTGATAATTTGTGGTAACATAATGTGCTGGCGACTGTACGTAACTGAAAACATATTTAAAGCCGAATTATTAATTCACTGCAGTAATCTGATTTGTGCTGGCGTCACTTTGTGTAATCAATGGTCATATTTATTGTATATTAGACTTTTACACGTATTATTATACATTTACTTTACACTTATACTTAACAAACTGTCAAATTTCTCCAAATGATTGTACACCTTATGATGTTGTTGGTTAAGTTCAAAATCGAATAAGAAATTTTGATAGTTTGTGGTAACTTGATGTGCTGGCGACTGTACATAGCTGAAAAAATATTTAAAGCCGAATTATTAATTCACTGGAATAATCTGACATGTGCTAGCGTCACTTTGTGTAAAGAATGGTCATATTTATTGTATATTAGACTTTTACACTTATTATCATACATTTATTTTACACTTACATAAATCGATTAAGCTAAATGATTAATATGATCATTTTATGACACAAAGTGACAGCTAGCACATGTCAGATTAGGTACTCCGGTGAATTAATAATTCGACTTTAGTTTTTGCCATCCCTGGATCCTAGTTCAACAAATTCACCTGTATGATTTTTTACTCATTAAGAGCCTTACAACACCTAAACCGCGGTCACTGTCGGACTGCATAGAAAAGAAAGAGAAGCGCGATGACACAACGCTGGTTTATTTATTGCAAAATATGACGCAATTATCTATATCCAAAAAATCCATTGATTGGAGATAAAAAATAAAACACTATTATGCTAATATGTTGCTTGTAGAATTATCTGACATAAAATCAGAATAATTGCATGTATATTAATTAGTATGGTTTTTAATCGTTAAAAGATTTTTTTCGAGGTATCTTCGTGATTTTTTTCTATCGTATCAAATTATTGATATTACGTTTTCAACACACTATCTGCCTAGCATATATCCTGAAGAATATCATATATTTTTCTGATTTTGTTTACTGCACTGGATCATATACTTTTACGCATTATAAAACTTACAAAATTTGCGTTTAGGTCCTGTAGTCCCCTTAATACTTACAAGCGAAGTTTGGAACTACTATCCAATTATTCCTATCGGAAAAAAGTCGCAAAAAACATCAGATCAAAACATGAGCCATATACCTAGTTGTTATTGGGTCGTAACTGTTAATTTATATTGTGTACTAGCTTTTACCTGCGGATTCACCCGCGTGGATGTTGGAATAATATATCCCACGGGAACGTACTACCGGGATTAAAAGTAGCTACCCTATGTGTTAATCCAGGTTATAAACTATCGGTGTGCCAATTTTCATCCAAATCCGTTCAGACGTTTTTGCGCCTATCCGGAATATACATCCAGACAAACAGACAACCTGCCGGGGTCACGTGGAAGTTCGAAAGGGTCACCGAGGCCCCTGGCAGCACAGGCAGCGGAAGGAATACGGGTGGGTTTTAGTCAGTAAGAGTCTGACACACCCTCCCGCTCCACCCACAGCGGGAGAAGTTATTTGATAATTTCCCACCCGAAAAAAAAGACAAACAGACAAACGGACAAAAATTATTCGTTAAGTACTATTTTATTAAATGTACAGATAAAATGTTTTGACCAGACTATACTTTTCTTGAGTGTACCTTGTGACCTCGTTGCTTTGATATTTTGCTTTAGGCTTTTTTTGTAAATAAAGGAGTTTTGGAGATTGAACTACCGTGAGTGGACGGGTTGCTAGGCGTGTTGGCTATGTGACATGTTTACATTCATGTTCTTATAGAAATATGCTTATAAGAGGGGCTTGTGGCTAAATAATGACAGCCACACGGATCGATCTGTCAGGTTAAGCTAGGCTTGCCGCGGTTGGTCCGAGGGTGGGCGACCATCTTTGCATACCAAGACTCCTCCGTGCCTTGGAAAGCACGTTAAGAATTTGGTCCCGGCTGTCATTTGTGGATCTTTGACAGTCGTTACGGACGTCAGAAGCACGAAAGTCTGACAACCAGTCTTACCAAGGGGTATCGTATTACACAGTAACTGGGTTGTGGAGGTGAGATAAGTCGCTCCATGTAAAATACTGGTATTCAGCTGCATCCGGTTAGACTGGAAGCTGACCCCAACATAGTTGGGAAAAGGCTAGGCAGATAATGATGAAAGAAAGATGCTCATACAAGGTGTCGTTTTGCATCCTCATCAAATTTCAGGAGGCTGCTATGAAAGACTTATATAATCAAATAAAATTACGATACCTGCTCAATAATTAATACATACTTGTTTTTTTAGTTATTTAAGTTTGACAGTATTTTAGAATACACCACTTTCACAAAACAGAATCACCCCGTTGCATATACGGCAGTGTGTGTGTGTGTGTGTAAAAGGGCAGTTACAGTGCGGTTTCACACGGGCCGCTAATGTCATGGGTGTCCCACACATGCCGATTTCCGAAAATTAGAATAAAAAAAAAACAAGACCTACTTTTTTATTATTGATTCGTATCGAGAATCATTAGCATAGTTACCTTCTTGAATTTGACGAGGATGCAAAAGGCGACACTTTGTATTCAGCAGTAAACGGCCATACGCTTTGTTTGAAGCCACAATCCCTTTAAAATAGATGAAGGAGGTCCAGTACCTAATGTAAATTGATCATGTGTATTTTAAGGTCCTTGTTTGAAAGTAAATTGGATATTTCTCCATTAATATTATTTATTTATTTTAAATAGAACGGCCGAAGCCAATTACACTATTTTAACATATAATTTATTTAACACAGTCATGCATTCCTCTCACAAAAATTCAAACATTCTGACAGTATCATCTTCCATTCATTCGCAAACATATCAAGATCTGTGTTTGAGTTCAGGAAAGCGCTAATAGCAGCTAGTGTCCGAGGAATAGGTGACTTGGAGTGTGTAACAGTACGGCAAGTTGGAACAGCCAGTAAGCGGTGTTTTCTGCCATGACAGCAATTGTCTGGGACAAATAGATTACCTACAGATTTCATTATGCAGATCAGCATGTCGATTCTGTAAAAATCTCACCGTGAAAGCTCGCGTGGAGTGAGCTGTCAGTGTCATCTCACTGATGCTAGGGAGAGACCAAGCATTACATTTATAATCATAATCGAGATTTTAATTATATTTTTATGCTAATTCTATTGATCATTTTATATTATTTCAAAACTAGTATTTAAGTGTTGAAACGTTACTATTTAGGGTTTTTTAAAAATAAAATAGCAAAACAGAAATTCAGTCAGAAACTCAATTTGGTTTTTTTTATTCCAAAAGGTTTGGTAATTTTCGCAGCCGCCATCTTGCTTTTTGGATTTGACCACACTATCGGCGTTAACACCCCCGAAAACCATGAAAACGACACCCATGATGAAAAATCTGAACATTTCCGCAGCCACCATCTTAATTTTTAGATTTGACCTCAGTATCGACTGTAACACCCCCGCAAACCATGAAAACGACACCCATGATAAAAAATGTTTGTATCCGCCATTTTGGATTTTGATATAAAGGTGGTAAACCAAATTTTTGTTTGTCACGCATTTAAAAATAAAAAACGGGAAATAAAAAAAAAAAACTCAACTTGATATTAATAACAGCGCCTCACGCGCAAGCGCGGCGTGATCTTATCACTTCACCCGATTCTCGTAACCATACTAACCACCCGCGCCGAAGTGAATCGGCTAGGTGAAGTGAGTTGGTAAGCGCGACGCGCATGTGTCGTGATCTTATCACTACACTCGATTCTCGTTGCCATAACAACATCACTTCACTTGGGCTGGATGAAGTGAGCCTAGCCGCCCGCCGGCCGGTGCGCGCGCTGCGCGAGTGTCAGTTGAACTGTTGTGTTTAATTGATGACGGTGATTTTATGAATATTATTTTATTATTGGCAACGCGTAGGTCGGTATAAATTTACCTACCTAAAATAAAATATTAGAAAGGTACTTATTAAATAATCCGCACGTTTTTTATTCGAATGGCTCAGGTACACAGGCACACACATCGTTTAGTTTGGATTCCACATAGTTTGTGAGGGCATAAATTCTATGGTCCGTCAGCGAGGGATACTTTTAGCACTTGATCACTTGGTACACTCGGTTATCTCTTCTTATTGAATAGATTTGGGTTAATAACAATGCTGAATAACGTCACACAGTCTTTAGTCGACTCAATCCACTATCGCTTCTTCAAAAACACATCGCGGTTGGGTCACGGGATTGCGTTAATTTAATCAGTTAAAAAACATCGCGATTGGGTCATGGGATTGCGTTTATTTAATCAGTTAACTGATTATGATCCATAGAATTAGCATAAAAATTTCATTTAAAATCTCGATTATGATTGTAAATGTACATCCTTGGTCCATCCCTAGTATCAGGTGGGATGACACTGACAGTTCACTCCACGTTCACTTCACTTAAGTTTCACGGTGAGAAGGTTACAGAATAGCACTGCAGGAACATCAATGATCCTCCTAAGAATCAATATATGTAAAAATATAATTTAAAAGAAACTCTATGGACCCCTCAATGGAGTATCTTGTCCGTTCTTCTCCATAGGTCCTCCTGCTACGCTTTAGAATAGGTGATCAACACAGCTTCATATTTCTGACTGACCGACTCCTTGACAATTCAAAAGTGCCTTAATGGTTTAAGGTGGATCCGCATTTGTTCATATGGAACAAATCTAACAAAGAGAGACGTAATAATGATTATAATTAATTAAATACATAGTATTTGTTATGGTCGCGAATCATATTTTGATTAAGATACAACCTGCAAACGTAAGAAAATTTGAATTTCGCTGGCTAACACTGCGGATCCACCTTAATCCAAATTAATTCTTTCAAGTTTCAGTTTGGACCTTTCAAATGACACCCTATTTGTTCAACATACAAACATAAAGTGACCATACGTCCCGTTTTGAACGGCATTATCCCTTTTCTCGGTAACCTGTCCCGTCGTCCCCGGACAAAGTTCCGGGACGCAAAATAGTCCCGTTTTCCGAAACCGGGTGAAAATTCCTCTGACAAATATAAATATAATTAAAAAATATATGTTGGATATAATTTAATAATTAATGTCAGAGGAACTGCTTTATTATTTTTATTAAGCTTGCGAACCGGTGACAGATTTGCTTTTTCTCAATTTGTTTAGTATAATAAAAATAATTATTCTGAATATATTATAGTGAACATTAATTGTATTAACTTTTTATGAATAAAGAACATTAAAAAGTTGTGTTTCTTTTCAATGTTAACTTGCTAACTGACGTCTAAAAACCCATGTCCGTTTTAATTTATAAAATAAATGGTCAGTTTATACATACCCCCTCCATACCCAGTTTAAAAAGTTCTCAATACTCGAACACTCAATTATCTATCGAGTCGATTAATCTCAGAAACCACTTAACTATAAGTATTTAAAATAGGTATTTTTTTCACTTATGTAACGCGTGATGGAGAATGATTGGACAATTTGGACATTCCATTCCATCATTCTTTCATGTTTACTTCAAATGATAAATCATAAATGGTTTTATTTCTGTAAGTAGGTTTGTACACTTTAACACGTCAATAAATAAATATTATGTCGATTACGATTATCAATATTTATCTAAGTAAATTGTCAGAGCGACACACCAACGGTTTCACTTGCTTTCCGAGGCACGGAGATATCTTTGGTATGTAAAGATGGTCACTCATCCACGGACCAACCGTGGCAAGCGTAGCTTAACCTGATCGATCGCCCCGTGCGGCAGTTATTGCTTAGCCACGAGCCCCTCTTTTTTACCGTTCCTCGTTTACCAAATTGACTACCAACTCAAATACGTGTCCGTCCGTATATTTAAATCACAACTGTCGTTCTGTAACAGTTGTATGAAATGGTTATAACACGGGAAATTAACGTAGGATGTTTCCCTGACTATTATTTAGGTATTTAGAAGTTTCTTTTATGATACAAACTAGGTAATGCATGAATTTTCCCGTTTTCTGATAGTTTTCTTCTTATTCAGAGTTTTTCAGGGCATATGTATATATATTTTTTTTTATTACAAATTATCGATCTATCAATCAAATTAGCCTACAATAGTCCCATGCTGGACCTATGTCCAGCTTGGGACTATTGTAGGCGCAGCATGGCAGAGGCCTATGCCAACACCCTGTCCTCCACCTTCCGCATCCAGTCTATCCAAGCCACCTTTTTAAGGTCGTCGGTCCATCTAGCTGGGGGGTGTCCCACACCACGCTTGCCGATACGTGATCTCCAACTCCAGGACTCGTCTGCTCCACCGGCCATCGGTGATTCGACAAATATGGCCACTTCAGCTTGCTTACTCTGCAGGCTATGTCGGTAATACCGGTTCTCTTCCGGATAACTTAATTTCTCTTTGCTCCGGTACTGGTATAGTATGCAGCAGAATACCGTTAGATGGGCGGGTGCGCGGTCGGACGTGTATGGGCTGGCATGTGGAGTAAGGCAAGAGGGTTTATCCTCGTCTCACCACTTTAACCTGTACATGAACCGGCTGATTGGTGAGCTCAGCAGCACTAATATTGGATGTTCCATAGACGGAGTGTGTATAAACAAAGTTAGTTACGCAGATGATATGGTGTTGCTGAGCCCATCGATCGGTGCATTACGCAAACTTTTGCGCATATGTGAGTCATATACGGCTCACTTACAATGCTAAAAAGAGTGAATTCATAATCTTCTAAGCAGGTACCAAATGTTACTCATCAGTACCTCCTGTCACTATTTGCAGTATTCCTTTAAAAAGGGTGCAGCATTTTAAGTAATTGGGCCACTGGGTCTCTGACGACTTATCTGGACATTGAGAGGGTGCGCAGAGCGCTGTCTGTCCGGTGTAATAAGTTGGCTCACAGGTTTGCGCTATGTGAACAAAGACTTGTGAAGGTAACTTTATTTAAGGAATATTGTCAGTCGTTTTACACGTGCAGCCTTTGAAATCATCAAATAACTTCTCCCGCTCTGGGCGGAGCGGGAGGGTGTGTCAGACTCTTACTGACTAAAACCCACCCGTATTCCTTCCTGTTGCCTGTGTTGCGGGGGCCTCGGTGACCCATAAGTACCTTCCCGCGACCCCGGCAGGAAACGTGCAGCCTGGGCCAACTTTACGCAGCGGGCGTACAGCGCACTGCGTGTGCAGTACGACAGGGCTCCGCGGTTTTGTAGTGCTTCGACTATGTTTGAAGAGGCGCGGATCGGTGATTTATTCGCGATCATAAGGAAGCGGAGCGGTTCACTTATAAGTCGCCTACGAAGCAGCTCGAACAGTCTCCTGAGGGTGTTGTCCGAGCGGTGGGACCTGTCCCTGAAACAGAGGTGGATGCAGCTGCATGTTAGCGCCTCTCCTCATATTATTTGACAGACCTTGTTTATGATTATATTATGTATGTTTAATTTTGTTATTTATTTTTCAACGTGCATTCTTTTTTTCCTTTCTTAATATTGTTTGTTTTCATTTTATTTAATTTTATTGCTAGACATTGTTTTCTAATGTGTAGGTATGTGTAATTTTTAAATTTAATATTATTATTGTTGTTGATTATTTTAAAGTAATGTGTTTTTATGATTTTATTTTTATATAATGTATGGACTATGTCTGAAATAAATGGATTATTATTATTTCTGATCTTATCCTTCAAAGAAACTCCGAGCATAGTCATGGCGCGCTGAGCGACCTTGAATTTGTGGACCACCCCGACTGTCAGTGTCCACGTTTCGGCACCGTATGTCATAAAGGACAGGACGCACTGGTGTGGTATTTTGCTACACAAAGCTACATCTTTATGCTATAATAATTATAAATTTATCTTTGTTATAATTCCTGTACTGTTTTCCTTGCTTCAAACATATGAAATCCTATTATTTCTCTAACTTTCTTAGATATGTTTGAACACCACAGCTGAAAAGCAACACCACAATGAACTGTTTCTAACATTGAATACTGTATTTTATATTATTAATTTTCTCTTGTTGTAAAATCTTAGAATATTTTTAGCCATTGACAATTTGACATCTTCGATCATAAATTGTCATCTGTCTGCTATTTTCTTTCTCTATGAATCGTACCGGCCTTGATAAAGCTAGTTTCAGACTTGATTCGTTATGTACTCATGTAAACCGTTTTCATTGATCCTGGCAGGCATTCAAACTAATCTTTTGAATTATGCTTCACAGAAACGTCTAGAACTTTTGCCAGGATCTATAAAAGCGGTGATCGGACCTGAAAAGGGTTCAGTTCGACTCAGTCTAATCTCAGTTCAGTCAGTTCCGGTTGAGTCCGATTCAGTTCTATAGCTTACTCTGTTTACTTCTTGACAATTCAATTCAAATTCAAATTCTTCTTTCAATTGTAACGTGTGAAAAATATAATCTTTAAAGAATCTTATAGTGTGTGTGATTTGTGATTCACTTTACATAGCCTCCGGCCCTCTCACTTCCGCCTTTGGGAGATTTCTAAGGCCGAAGGCGTTATAGTCGCGTGGCTTAGGACGCCATAGCCGACCACTCCTGTGTGTCTTGGGAGGCCCAGACACTCGTCTTGTGGAGCGTGAGGTGCTGTAGAGCGCCTCCGAAGTCAGCCGTATCGGCGAGATTCGGACAACGCCACCCTCTTACTAATCCACTCCAGGACGGAGAGCTCTACCATTATTAGGGCATTCTATCAACATGGCGTTGGACACTAACACCAATTACACAACATACCACCAACCACACCAACCATACCACTAATTTAGGTACTATAAAACAAAACCTCTTGTTTAACAAGGGACGTTTTACTCCTTGGGACAGAGTTGCCGACTGACTGCGAATGCGAGATCAACCTCATCTTCGTGCTCCGCCTCGTCTGTCAACCCTGTCCCACTGCTGCCTGCCGACCCAGTCCAACTACCTGCCGACCCTGTCCACTGCTGCCTGCCGATCCAGTCCAACTACCTGCCGACCCTGTCCAGCTGCTGCCAGCCGATCCTACATCCTGCCGTCCAAACGTCCCGTGCACTCGGACCGGAAGCCTAGAATACTTTTAATATTTAATCTAATCTTTTTAATATTTAGTAGTAAGTACTATTACTCTAGTTTTCTTTTTTTAACGTGACTTACGTCTGGCCCTCCGGCCAATCGTAACGTTACACTGGTTGAAGACCTTAGTCTTCAAACACTGCGGGATTGGCGCCGAGAAGACTTGACGAAGTTTTCCAAACGCTGCCCAACCCAATCGGATCCTCCTGTCGGCTTCTTTCTCAAAGTTGTGTCTACCGAGCTGGATAACTTGTCCTAGGTAGACAACTGTGTGTATTGTGGATTGGACTCAAGCAAGACGTGCGAATTGTACATGTATTTCGTCTTGTCCAAATTGCCGAGGCCTACCCGCCGAGAGGCTCCATTTAGGCTGTGCAGCATCTAGTCTAACTGTTCCAGCGTATCTGCCATTATGACGATGTCATCGGAAAAACAAAGGTGTGAGATGTACTCGCCGTTTATGTTGATACCCTGTCCAGTCCAGTCCACCGTCTTCCAACGCATTGGTGAAAAGTTTCGCGGATATCACATCCCCTTGTCTCACCCCCTGAGCAGATAGGGCTAATAGGGCTGGTTAGGGCTGGCTGGACAGTCATCGTTGCAGCGTCATACAAACACCTCAACACTTCGATGTAACGCCTGTCAATTCGACATCGTTACAGAGAGGCCAGAACTGCCCATATTTCGATGGAGTCGAAGGCTTTCTCGTAGTCCACACAGCGCCTGGTTGTACTCGTCGATCTGTAAAATCTGCCCAACAGTATGGATGTGGTCCACGTTACTGAAGCCTTTTCGAAAACCGGGCTTTTCTGGTGGCTTGAACTTGCCAAGTCTCCTGGTGAGACGGTTCGTGACGACCCTCGAGAACAGCTTGTAAACGTGGCTCAGGAGTTTGATGAGTATATAGTTATTCAGCAAGGTTTTGTCGCCTTTTTTGAAGAACAGAACCACCGCACCTCTGCTCCACGCCTCCGGCGTTGTACCCTCTTGGGTGACGGAAATGAAGAGACTCGCTAGGTCTTTCAGGACTGGAGCTCGCTTTAAGGAGCTCTGTCGTTATTCCGTCATCACCAGGTGCCTTGTTGTTCTTTAACTGCTCGAGGGCCGCCCTAATCTCTCACTGGTCGACATCCGGGATGTCGTCCGTGTAGTGACGCGTTAGTTCGGCTCGATGGTCAACTTCACTATGCCCAGCTGGTGCCGCTGGTTTTAAAAATTTATGCAAATACTGTACAGAGGCGGACTTAATGCCTGAGGCATTTCCTACCAAGTTTCCTCCTACTGTCAACCTTAGGGTGATACAGATACAAAACATGGCAGGTGCAGAAACATACGGGATAGATAGCTCGAAAATAACTATAAAATACAAGAATAATTAGTAATTACATACAGATAAATAAAATAAACTTTGTCAGGAGAAATAACGACCGGTAGAGGAGAAAACGACTCCAGCAAATTACCGCTGGGATGTTTCGGAGAGCAGTGGTGGCCCAGTGGTAACGGCTGCGACTTACGAGTTCTAGGTCCTAGGCTCGAACCCAGAGAGGCGCTTTCCTTTGTGTAAATTATTTCATTACAAAAAGACATGTGACATCTACCAACCCGCATTGGGCCCGCGTGGTGGATTACGGCCCACTCCCTCTCACAGAGAGTAGGTCTGTGCCCCAGCAGTGGGAACATTATTATTATTGATTATGTGTGTTTCGGCCAACTTCTGACGAATATGTTCTCGTACCTTCACTTTAAAACATAACCGGCTGGTTGCCGTCCTAATGTTCGGAGTTGTCCTAATTTTTGGAATGCACTCCATTCATCATCCAGAAAGAAGAATGAATGAAGTCAGAACGGTGAGAATGACGTCGTAGAAGACGATTGTCGGTGGAATGAAGATTATCACTATGGGTAGAGCATAAGTATTGAATTTGGGAAGTCAGGTAAGACCCAGTTCTCCTAGTGGGTTTGTCGAGAACAGAGAACAACATAGACATAGCCCTCAACTCTCTGCGCTGATGAATGGGTAACCATTTTAAAAGCAATCGGTGCGCGGATACATGGTCATACTTACGAAAATTGAAAACGAATCCATGTTGTAACCTATTTCTGACTATCCTCATCCATTTAATTCACAGAATAGCTATGTCCAAATAGTTCGATCGATTTACGCCCTCTGAAATTTAATAAACGGTAGCTTGCATGCAGTGGCCAAATAATCTAATGAACTCTTTATTATGTAACGTCTATGTCATCGCCAAATTATTTTCATCAAGTTTTACGTTTCGCTTTGCACACAGGTTTGTTGTATACTATATAAACTGCAACTCAAACTCAAAGCATTTATTTCAAAGAAGCCAAGTACAGGCACTTTTGAATTGTGAAGGGGTCGGTCAGTCAGAAAGATGAAGCTAGTTGCCCATTCCAAAGCGTAGTAGGTACCTATGGAGAAGAACGGGCAAGAAACTCCACGGACACTCTTTTAATCAACATATTATGGTTACAATATATTGTTTACATCATTCATTTTGAAATTATACAAGTGAGAACGATGCAAAACGTAAAAACGTCCGTAATAAAAAGAAAAGATTAACAAAAAAAATAAGCCGTGGCAGCTAAGAGATGACCACTACTGACGGCGTCCGTTCACGAACATGACGCATGGATTAGCACCATTCAGTTCAACCATTTTGAAGAGACATAAATGATCCAACACACGCGCCACCATCAGCGTCATACTCCCAGCCGCCAGGGCACATTCAAGTCAATGAAAGACGTATCCAGTAAATGGCAACTTTATAGTAGGAACATAGTACTCACATAACAATGTGCTGTGCAACTATACAATACTAAGAGATTGAATTTATACAATGCAAAGAGAGTTTTTGAAATCTTCAGCAGCTCCAACAATATTTTCAATAGCTGATCAATTAGTTATTGCGCCCTTGTGGAGCAGGACCAGCGTTGAGCCAAGCATTTTTATCAGCGATGTAATCCCCCAACTTATAATATGCTTGGCTGCATAGTGTGCGTTTTATACAAGATTTATTTAGATATGTCGCAGCCAACTAGCTTAATTAGCTGTCTAGTTAACTTCCTAACTCTGTCATTTAATGCCGGCACCCAGTTAAATAGCTGAAGGACAACTAGAACATTGACTAACCACGCGTGCCGAAGTGGTAGCAGTAACTAAGCCAGGGCACTCCGATCAAATGGGTTAGGTCAGGTTAGAACTGTGACCAACCGCGCGCGAGCCGAGCGAGCGAGCGATGCGAGCGGTGCCGGCAAGCGCTACTTCTAACGGTTAGGCTGTTAACTAAACGGCTAATTAAGTTAAGGCTGCGACGTCGGTGCCGGCGTTTAATGATCGGCCTAGGCGTCCAATTAGCTGGCTAATTTAACCTGCTGGCTGCGATATATACCTATACTTCGTATCCTAAAGTGGATGAAATACGTGGTAAAGTCCTAACTACGTCACGTTCAAAGTAGAACCTAGATTAAAGCTAACTAAAACAATTTATAATATATTTTATATACAACATGTCCCGTAATTAACGCACACCAACAAACACCCTAATTAGAATGTTATGTTAAGATCATAACATAATACTGAATTTTTGCTATTGTATAAAACATTGCTTATTTATTAAAATGAGTTATACTGATTGTGGTGGAACATTGTGGTCACATTCCAAATCTACGCACGCACACAGTCGCACACGTATCGTTCGTCCATTTTGGTTTATTTTGATTGTACAGCGGAAGTGAGACTGTAATTTAAATAGTTTTAATTAATTATAGGATAAAAAAAATTTCCTCTATTAAAAATGATAGAAATCGATTCAGTAAACGATTCTGCACAAACAACCTACCAGTTCACATTGTATAATACTTCTGTACCTACGTCTGTATGTCGCTGAACTCCTCCTAAACGACTGGACGGATTTTGATGAATTTTGTGTGTTTGAGTTGGATTATTTAGATTCACAATTGGAACCGGTAGGTGGCTCTGTTCGGGCAAGACAACGTAGCAGGTCCGCTACTTAAATATAATACAGTAATGGTCTTATTGCAGAGCAGAGGCCTCTTCATTCTGAATACGAATGGGCGTTGATTACCGTGCCTGCTTACTGTAAGAGATTTCCTAGATCGAAGGAGATTTCTGACTATTAAGCCCAGGTTTCCTCACTATTTAGTTCAACAGGGTCACATTAAATTAGCTAGCAACACTGTGCAGACGTAATGGGTTTATATCATGATAAAATAAAAATAAAAAAGATTTGATGTTTGTTGTGTGTATTTTATGTTTTTTTTTTTTGTAATGTGCGTTTTGTTTATTCAGAGAAACTACAATTTCTTCCTTTTTTTTTTCTTGTGTTTCTTTTTTGAGGGGCAATGACCGCTGGTAGTGTTGTTACTTGAAGTATGAATTGAGATCTGTTTTCTTTCGTTATATATTGTTATTAAGATATCGATACCCATCACGGCTGTGTAGTTCTAACAGAAAAAATCCGATTTTTAAACTGAAATTTCAAGTGACTACACTAACTGCGGTCGATAACCCTACCAAAAAAGCATCAAATTAATTATATATCGATTTAGTTTGACCCTGTGTACTGTAAGTTAGTGGTGTCCTAAATTTAAGAGGCTGACAACAGCTAAATCGTGGTCACTTTCGGACTGCATCGAAAAGAAAGAGAAGCGCGATGACACAACGCTGGTAATTTATTTGCAAAATGTGAAGCTATTATCTATTTACCAAAAAAAAATAAAAAACACTTTTATGCTAATATGTATGTTGCTTGTACAATAATCTGACAAAAAATCAGAATGATCACATGTATGGTTTCTAATCGTTAAAAGAAGTTTTAGAGGTATCTTCGTGATTTTTTTCTATCGTATCAAATTAGTATTATTATGTTTTCAACACACTATATCCTATTCACTATATCTATAGCATATATCCTGAAGAATATCATATATTTTTCTGAGTTTGTTCACTGCAGTGGATCATCATTTTGTTCACTTTTAAGCATTATAAAACTTAACTCCTGTAGTCCTCTTAACTCAGAAAGAAAATATTAATAGGAGAGGCTACTAAGTTATTGTTATATTTTGTTTTGTTACTTTCAAAACCAAAAAAAAAACAGCAATTATCCAATCCACGACACATAAAATGTTTAATATCCCTGACTAAAGGTAGTTCCGCCACTATAACCGATTACATTTAAAAGTAGATACTTTAAAAGCTCGTGTAGACTGGTGCGATAGAAATTGAGCTACTAGTGTCGCGTCGCGCCTGTCTGCGGGAGCCTTAAAAGTATTATAAATAATGTAGTCATATATTTGATTGTGCCCCTTTGTGACGGAACTCCACTTTCACACACGAACCGACACTGCACGGAGTGGGTCAACTTAAGCCGTCACTTGTGTGTTTGCTAAAAACAAAATGGTGGATTTTTGCTAATATACAGGGCCAAATTAAATTAGCTAGGGTAACTCCGCAGACGTGATGGGTATCGATATCTAAACATGATAAAACAAATGAATTATTTTGATGTTTATTGTTTTTTTATCAAACTTGGACTACCCAAGTCGCCTGAAATATCAGTTTAAAAAATCTTTTTTTTTTGTGTGTAAACTTCACAGACGTTTCGATATCTAAACACGATAAAAATAAAAAAAAACAGTTTTTCTCAACTGAAATTTAAAATAACATAAATTTAAAAAAAAAATATTCAAATCTTTTTCTCGTCTGCGGAATCTCGTTAGCTATTTCAATTTGACCCTGTATGAACATGTCGATTGGTAATCAGCTGTAGGTACAGGTATCTGTTTTGGTTGGATATACTTTCTATCGAATATATTTCTAGGTTTTGTTTTTCTTGCAACAACCTTAAGGCGCTGACAAGACCCAATTGACCAAAATAGGCAGAATTCTCTTAAGAAAAAAAATTGCCGAATTTGTATAGTTTGTGGTAGCGGAAAAAATATATGTTAATTTTGAACATATTTCCCAGAACCTGGTTGTTACCAAAACACGTTTTGAGAAAAAATCTCGATACAAACTAAAGTTAAACTAACCTCTTCCCGGGCGGATTTCCGGACACCGTAGGCGCGGGCTTGCAGACGGTGAGCAATGGGTAGCTCACCGTCCGGTAAGGACCAGGCCCGGGTCGACGGCGCGTTGTATTCCACGCGCACCTCAAAGAGATGTCGTCAGCGTATGCGGTAGGGGTCCACTAGGGCCGATGACTGCCGGGGTCGCGGGTAGGTACTTATGGGTCACCGAGGCCCCCGCAACACAGGCAACAGGAAGGAATACGGGTGGGTTTTAGTCAGTAAGAGTCTGACACACCCTCCCGCTCCGCCCAGAGCGGGAGAAGTTATTTGATGATTTCCCACCCTCAAAAAAATAACCTAACCTAACCTAACCTCTTACCTTGAGTTCTAATCCAAAATATCTGTATTAAGTATCAACATACGTTACGTATTTAATTAATAACAAGAACGTCTTATTTGAATGCAGAACTTGGTTGTTTTTTATTTTCGATTACTCAACTCAATTTTGAGCAAATAGATAATTGCTTCATATTTTGCAATAAATTACAAGCGTTGTGTCATCGCGCTTCTCTTTCTTTTCTATGCAATTCGACAATGACTGCCGTCTAGGAGTTGTTGCTTCCGTGTTCGAAGTCTTTTTTTAATTTAAAATTTAAATTACTGACACAAATGTGCATGTGTCTTCGATAAGTAATGATCAGTTCAAATCTTTTGAAATAGCGCGTATAGCTGTTTTGCCTACTTTAGGCTGCCTGTCCACTGGAGCGGAGAAGAGAGGAGAGGAATGAAGCTGTGCCAATATAAAGGGTTGGGTAATCGCCGTTGATCTTGGCCATACAAATACGTGTCACGCTCACGCCACGCCGCCGTTCGGTTTCATATGGAATATTTATTTAAAAAAAATCCCAGATATAATTATAAATAATAAAATAGTCTGGTCATACAAAAACAAATCATGAAAATATTAAGTAATATCGTTTTTTATGCTTCGGGTAGACCTTTTTCCCTGAATTTATTTCATAAAGTATTTTACTACAATTCATAAATATTCACATATAGAATTAATGTGTAAGCGTTCTAGTTTAATATTAGTTTATTTTTAACTTACTTGCATTATATGAAGGTGTAATAACAGATTTAAAAGTCACAAAAATCATATATCTGCGCCAATAGAATCTATACTTCGCTCCGCTCCGCGTGGATCAAAACATTCCATTTGTTAATTTTGGCCCAGCTCCGCTCCTCTCCTCTCTTCTCCGCTTCAGTGGACAGACAGCCTTATGATCAAAATTCTAGCATTGAATAAATCTATTTGACTCAATGCACACTCCAAAATATTACTACCCTTTCAGAGATCACATATTCTAAATACCAACCAAGTGCGAAGGCTAACAAACAATACTTCAAACATTCAATCTTGAAATTGGATTTTTAATCCCATTGAAAAGACCAAAGGTCACGCGAGCGAACTCGTGGGCAGAAATAAAACGTAAACGTACGTTACAAACGTTGCGTATAGTCTGTTCATACGGTCCCAACCAGTGAAGTGTTACACTCTCTCTGTAACACATTTTCTGAGAAATCCAGCTAGAAATTATTTACACGTGTATATTAATGTAAGTACAATGTTTTAAACGGAGTTTCGTTTGCATATAAATAGCCAGCACGAAGCTTACATTTCTTTTCGATACCCAGTGGGTAGAGAGGGGGCTAAGTGTCGAGTGATGCTAATTGGCTGGATAAGGATGATGTGTGGCATTAAGAGTAAATCAATTCATAAAGTCAGGCCTAGCTTTTTCCATCACTATGTTGAATACCAGTATTTTATATGAGGCTACTGCCTATCTGACCTCTATAACCCAGTAATGGGTAATACGATTCTCCTGGGTAAGACTGATTGACTGACTGTCGGGCTTCTGTCGACTCTTAAAAACTGTCGTGTATCCACGAATTTCAGCCGGGGTTAGCGGCTTAACGTGCTTTCCGAGGCACGGAGAGGTTTTCGTATGTAAGGATGGTCATCCATCCACGGACCAACCGCGGCAAGCGTAACTTAACCTGATGGATCGACCCATGCGGCTGTTATTGCTTAGCCTTCTTTTTTACCGTTTGTCGATCGTCATTTACCAAATAGACTTCCAACTTAAATTGTCCGTATATTCAAATCACAACTGTCACTCTTGGACAGTTATATAAAATGGCTATAATACGGCAAATTAGCGTAGTCTATCAATTTGATAAACGATTGATTTCTTTGACTGTTCTTTACGTGTAGCTTAGCTTATTAATTGGACACATAACATTGGGAAAAAGTTGTTACCACACCAGCTAATAGACTGCTGATATACTTAGTAAGAACTGCTACAGAAAACAGTTAAACGCGTTACCGTATTGTTTTTATTAAAATTGGCAGAAGAATTGGTGATCAGCAGTATGCTGGTTCTTTTTCTTCTCCAATTTTGTAAAAGATCACGTTTCTATGTGTTAGGAAAAGCTTAGGATCAATTAAATTAAATGAAGAAAAGTCCTAACAGACTTTTATGCACTTCAAACCTCCGTTTTGGTACGGTACGTATTCAGCAAACAAAGCTAAAATATTCAACGTCCAAATTCGCAGAAGCTCAATTAAACCGGTATAGAGGAGGGAAGCGAAAATTTTGATAAAATCCAGGGAATTTTAGAACAGATAACATGAAGCAACGAAACAGAGCCAGGAATTTCACTCACTCAAAAGGATATACCAACATACTTGCTTTTAAATCCAGCGAAAATAGTTTTTTGAGGCAAACGAATAGGTATACACAGCCATGATTCCGTATTAGTTAATTATTAAATTACTTTTGTATCATCATCCATAGCCCGACTTCACCCACTGCTGGGAATAGGTCTCTCTTCTCCAGTGCTAGTCTGATCCAGGGGAAAAACGTTGTCCACCAATCTCGCCGCCGCGCGCTGAACGACCGACACCTCGTCTTACAGGCCTTGGACGCCACTCGGTCACAGCCTTAACGCTTTTACAGACGGCAGCAATATGCCTGTCGCACCCGCGATATCGTCTCAGTATGCAGGAGCCTTTACTCCACCTGTCAACACTGCGCCAACTCCACTTGAGTTCCATACTTTTGTACAGCCAATTTAAATTACAAAAGTTTGTAAGTATTGGCTACGTCGTATGTGTGTTTGTGTTTTCCTTGTTTTATCATGTGGTTCTATTACCGTGGCTGTCGTATGAGCGTCAATCGGATACAAATGATACAATTTAGATAATGTTACTAACGCATGTGGTGCATGGTTTCCGGTAAACAACTTCCTTTCTTGTATATGGACATTGTTAATTAGCATAATCATAATCATTTAATCATTTGTTAACATAGGTACAATCAAATAGTTGTTATAAAAATAAAAAAAATAAGTTTCCGTGGTATAATTGCCGACCTCCACGCGGGCGAAGCCTCGGACAATAACTAGTTTACCATAAACCGTGATGCACCTTAGGGATGGAAAGGCAAATTTCGCGCCCTCTCGCCCCTAGCCGCTGCAGGAGACGCCCTGGGCGTCGGGAATCCCGGGCGGATTTCCGGCCACCGTAGGCGCGGGCTTGCGGACGGTGAGCAATGGGTAGCTCACCGTCCGGTAAGGACCAGGCCCGGGTCGACGGCGCGTTGTATTCCACGCGCGCCTCAAAGAGATGTCGTCAGCACAAATGTAGGGGTCCACTAGGGCCGATGCCTGCCGGTGTCGCGGGAAGGTACTAATGGGTCACCGAAGGCCCTTGGCAACACAGGCAACAGGAAGGAATACGGGTGGGTTTTAGTCGGTAATAGTTTGACACACCCTCCTGCTCCGCCCAGAGCGGGAGAAGTTTTTGATGATTTCCCATCCAAAAAAAAAAAAAAAGGGATGCATACAAAAAACTTAAACGCGAAACCCGCAGACGTGATGGGCTTCTGTATATATAAAAAAAAATATATGTAAAATGAAACTGTTTATTACCTTATTCTAGTTACAGGTGGGGAGAATCCTCTTAAGAATATAGTTTGCTTGTGTTAGGATGGTCCGCCCTTCCCCAAGTTATGTAATTGTTATTAAGACGCTGACAACACCTAAACCGCGGTCACTGTCAGATTGCATAGAAAAGAAAGAGAAGCGCGACGACAAAACGCTTGTAATTTATTGCAAAATATGAAGTAATCATCTATTTACTCATAATTGAGTTGAGTAATCGAAAATAAAAAACAACCAAGTTCTGCATTAGAATAAGACGTACTTGTTATTAATTAAATACGTAATGTATGTTGGTATTTAATACAGATATTTTGGATTAGAACTCAAGGTAAGAGGTTAGTTTAACGTTAGTTTGTATCGAGATTTTTTTGTTCAAAACGTGTTTTGGTGACAACCAAGTTCTGGGAAATATGTTCAAAATTAACATATATTTTTTCCGCTACCACAAACTACACAAATTTGGCAATTTTCTTTCTTAAGAGAAGCCTATTTTGGTCAATTGGGTCTTGTCAGCGCCTTAAGTTACTGAGCTTGTTCAAAATATGTAAACTTATACAAATTAAAATTAAAGAATGAAATAGAAAAACAGTGCTTTTATGAAAGGCAATAAGCGCGCTGGATAATGTGTTTTATCTTTGTAGGAGATGGTGTGGAGGCGAATATGTATATGAGTGGTGGGTGTAAGTGTGGGAGTGAGAATTGTACCTACAAAAAATTCATGGTGGACTATCTACTATATAGTGGTGGTTATCTAAACAAGATAAAAACCAAAAAAAAAAATCATAAATTATTTTGGGGTCAACGACCGCTGGTAGTGTAGTTTTGCTAACTAATCTAAGTAACCTTGTATATTCGATAAGTTAGTAGGTACCTGCAGTCAGTTTTACAGATATTTCTGTGACGATGGTGACAGTGACCACTATCAAACTCAAACATTCCAACGGGGATCAGCACAGTTATAGTAATGGCTAACACTTTGGCATAGACTGAGAAAACCGTTACAAATGAGGGAACCACGTGTAAGCCTTGTTCCTTCATTTCTTTTTAACTTTCCTGCAAACACGTAATCGATATACTTACGAGCCTATTGCCATTAACCTTACATTTTCACATTGAAAACCCAATAACACTGCCTGATCAGGGAATCGAACCCAGGACCACATGCTCAACAGTAACGCTTGCGGTCATTAGACCAACGAAGCAGTTTTTAGGGTTCTGTGGTAAACATGGTTGGTGAAGTTTTGCCATGTCCGTCTGTCTGTACAGACGGACATGGCGAAACTACATAATAAGGGAACCATGTTGAACCATGTTGACAAATTACAGATTTCAAATTATAGATACTAGAAATCTGTAATTTGGCATAGTAATACATTATAGGCATCGGTTTGGCGTATTAATAAAAAATGCGTAAAACTAAATCTAGAAAAAAAAATATTTTAGGGTCCTACCTCCTTTGCACGTAATGTGGCGATGATATTTCTTTTTCTCTCGTCTATCCCATGGTATGGGGTATCGTTGGATAGACCGTTCAAAAATATTTTGGGTGTGTGAACTCAATTTTTCGATTTAGGGATCCGTTTGCATAACATGCTAATTTTTGTTAGAGCCAAGTGTCCTCCCACCCCCTGCCAGCTAAATGGTTGTTTATGGAGATGTGAAGAAGTTCAGGGCAGTAGTACAAACAATGCAATTTAAAGGAAAACTATCACAGCTAAGTGAGCTTTACAAGTTAACGAGTAATAGTCGACCAACTTAAATTTGCAGTTGGAGAATAGACCGTGAGTACCGTGACATATATCGATGTATGGGAGAACATGTTTTTCAACTACAATATTAAGTTTAATTTTGGTATAAATTCATCCCAACTTCCCAACTACGGAACTCTTCATTGTCCGTGGTCCGACACACTTTTGGCCGGTTTTTTTATACTGTTACTGTTTGGTACTGACTTTATAAATTCAATTTAGCTTGTTTCAACTTCCGTGAGCGAGACGGAAGAAAACGGCCAGCAGTCTAATTGTTGCGTAATACACTCGTAATGGTCATAGCTTCCATGTTGATTATTGCACTCTGTTCTTCAAAGCCGTCATCTCAACATTCTCAACACAGCACGTATTTAGAAATACACGGCCGTCAATTGGCTCATCGAGTTAGAGAGAGAGAGAAAAATTAAGGATGTGTAGAGCGTCGTCTCTACCACTCATAACTGTCTGACAGTTCTGTCTTATAATTGACTAGCTGTGCCCTGCGGTTTCACCTGCATAAGTGATCCCGATCCTGTGGGAATATCGGGATAAAGGTAAATATACTCTCTCAAATCATATGTACTAACCCAGGTCATCCGATGTCGTCAATCTACCGATGTGCCAAATTTTATGCAATTCCGTTCAGCCGTTTTAGCGTGAAAACGTAACAAACAAACAAACCCACTTTAGCATTTATAATATTACTACTGTTACCCGCGACTTCGTCTGCGGTTTTTTATCCGCATAAGTCTTGATCCCGAGGGTATATCTGGATAAAAAGTCTCTATGTCATGGTCTATCCTTCATCTAACTTTCATATTTATAATATTATTTAGGATTTGCTGTTGCTAATACTGTAATTAAAAAAAAAAACTTGCAAATTGAAAACTATTACGATAACGGCTATTTTCAACACGGCTCTTCTAAATACTGTCCTTAGGGATATGTGGTCTAACACGCGGAGGCCATTTGTACAGTTTTTAAAGTAAGTATTATTAAATTGCTTTTTCATGTAACTCCGAAAACTACAACTTTATTCTGGATAGTTTTCATTAACATCACTTTTGGACTGTGTACTTGTGTATTGAGATAGAAAGAAAAAGCAAGAAAGAAAGAAAATACGTTTATTTCCGCGGTAAACATGACGCAAAGAAGGAACACAAATACAAAAATAAACAATTTGGGGGAGAATATGCGTCACATCCACGCAAAACGGCCAACACTCAGCATAATGCTGCGACCCTATGCGAGACAGAGCCCCAGCGCTGGTTTTCAGCGATAGCCGACGTTGACGTGATGACGTCGACCGGTGCAGCACACAGTGAGATAGATAGGTATTTACCTCAACAAAATCTCTGACGTCGTTGTTTTATTGTGTCACTGCGCTTGAATGACGAATGCCTGTAAATGATAAATGATTTTATTTCTGTAAGTAGTTTTTTACAAACACTTTTACACGTCAAACATATTTTTTAAAACTAGATGAGGTCGGCGTTTCCTATTTGACTACTCTGAGAAGAAAGGCCGAAACAAACTCAGAGGTCACAGTAGTAACATTACAAAATGACGCAGTTAAAAAAGTGTGCTGTTATTTTAATATATTGCGGTGTTTTACGACTTCGACGCGAACGAAGTCGCGTGCAGATGCTAGTACTTAAAATATATGTAAACTGTACTGTGTAAGTACCTACTTATGCAAATGGTACTCCTCGGACTACATGCAGTATTGTCTCTTCTTCTCCCTTTAAATCCATCCAAAGGTTGCCTTTAAAAGATAGCTTTAGCGATAGGACTGCAATATGTGACACCCTATGTAAAATTTCTATATTTATATCTGTAATTATCTGTTTTTTCATATCTATTTTTCATATTATTCATATCTGTAATTCTTATGGTGTATATACTTAATAAAGAGTACACTCCGGCCGATGAGAGAATGCGAACAACTGTCAGCTGAGTACAAAAGAAAACGTGTTTTACGAATTTAAACTTTATTATTTATTAGTTCCTAATCGTGTCCAACTGACAGGGGCCGGGAACACATTCTTTCGGCTCTTTGCAGTCGCGTGATTGGTAGTTCTGTTCGTCAGTCGCCATTTTGAAGTCTATTAAAACGAACAAAATTCAGTGCTACCAATGTCGTCTCGTGTCAAATAATGGTGAACGTACTATATTCTATTCTATTTTTCCTTTATTTTTTATTTCTCTCCTAGATTGAACAAGAAATTAAATTAACCAAACTTAATTACTCTTACAAATACGGTTCCGACGTTTTTTTGTTTATTTCTGAGCTACTTTAATCAATATTTTAAATAAGCGGCATTCGATCATTGGTTTAATACAAAGGTGTGTTTACACCAGAGAAACAAACAGAGACACCAGAAAAATAAAAAAACGCGAACATGAATGGTGCTAGAAAGAAATTTCCGGATCCAGCTTGAAGATAGTTTAAACGTAGATAAGACTGCGCTTGCTCTCTGGCTTTTACTCGACTGTGGCGGAGCCCAAAAGTAGGATAATGTTCTTAAACATGTAACTTTGCAGAACCCTTAAGAAACTGCTGAGTGAACGAGTAATTCATCAACTCGTCCTACATGCCTACGGCCTATTTGGGACGACTTGCAAAAAATCAAAATAAATACCTAATATTTTCATTCTGCAAGTCGTCCCGTTTCTTTTTGTGTGGACCTTTAAACTTTATCAACGGTTGGTACAGTTAGTAAGACAAGATATGAATTTTGAACTCCAAAGAAAGCTCTCGAAGAAAAGTTTATGCACCACTCTTAAATCATAAATAAGAGTATAGATTATACAAGATGCGCCCCGCGGTTTCACCCGCATAAGTTTTGACCCCGTGGGTACATCGGGATAAAAATCTATCCTATGTGTTATTCCTGGTTATAAACTATCTGTGTGCCAAATTTCATCCAAATCCGTTCAGTACTTTTTGCATGAAAGAGTAACAAACATCCATCCATACATCCTTACAAACTTTCGCATTTATAATTTTAGTAGGATTATATTTTATGTAGGTTACTTATCATACATAATGAATCGTTGTGGATCGAAAATTATAATTATCCATCTTTGAATAAACAAGAAAAATTTAGAAAAGAATCTGTGTTCCTGATAACGATCTAGTCTAGACACACCTTAGGCGAAAGAAATAAGAAATAAAACATAGGTCATTAGAATTTTAATAAAGTAGCGATCTCGATTCAGATCTAGTACTAAACGGAACAGTTTTTTGGTGCCAAAAAACTGACAAAAGAATAGACTGTCTTGCTGCAACACTATTGTTAAGGATATGTATCAGTTTCTTTTGAGGAACAGCATTGTACTTAGCTTCCTGACGTTATCCAATAAATGATCTGTCATGCTGGAGAGTATATTTATTTGGGCTAGACTGGATGCAGAAGGCGGAGGACAGGGTGTTGTGGCGCAGCCTGGGAGAGCCCTATGTCCAGCAGTGGACTGTTATAGGCTGAGTTGATTGATTGATTGGTCGCTGGAGAGTTAGTTGTGCCACGTTAGAAAGAAGATCAAACTTCAGAATCTACGTAGGTTCTGAAGTTTTGATGTTCTTTTTCGACTTTTTTAATTGTATTATTTTAGAATTATTTGGGCTTGGATTTATGGTAAAGAATAACATTGTGAGGTACCCAAAACTCGTCTGAAAACGGCAAACACTTAGTTAGTAAGGCGTCTTGATTAAAGGCTGGATAATGTGACGGTCCCACTGCAATGGAAAAGTCCAATGTAGTGGGGCCATAATAGACTGGCGTCATAAACTAATTAAAAAATTATAAATATGTATACATTAAAGGAAGTCAGAAATCGGCAACCCGTGATAGGGTACGTGGGGTCACTACTGCCCAACAGATCGCCACATGCTGCCCTGCGGGTTTCTGTATCTCTTTTGGTCTAGCTCCTTACCTTAGACCTGTTTCGGCAAATTAAACTCTATCGGCACAGACTTAGAGTTCGGAGAGCTTAAACCCCACCACGACGTCAACGTAAAGATAAGGCGGAAAGGTTATTATTATTATTATTATTATAGATAAAAGGAGCTCAAACAGCAGTATGTAATCTGCTCAGATTTTAGCGACCAATAATAGACAGCCTTATTGCCCATGTCTAATCAAAAGATATAATTTATTTTATTATAATTTATAATACAGGGCTAAGGCTAAGTAAAAACAGCCGCACGGGTCGATCGATCAGGTTAAGCTACGCTTGCCGCGATTGGTCCGTGGATGGGTGACCATCTTTACATACCAAGACCCCTCCGTGCCTCGGAAAGCACGTTAAGCCGTTGGTCCCGGCTGTCATTTGTAGATCTTTGACAGTCGTTACGGGTCGTCAGAAGCTCGACAACCAGTCTTACCAAGGGGTATCTTGTTACCCAGTAACTGGGTTGTGGAGGTCAGATAGGCAGTCGCTCCATGTAAAATACTGGTATTCAGCTGTATCCGGTAAGACCGGAAGCCGACCCCAACATAGTTGGGAAAAGGCTAGGCAGATGATGATGATGATGATAATTTATAATACAAAGAATAAGTTAAGGTCATAGACAAGTACCTAACTACCGTAACCCTAAATTACATTGCACTTAGAGTAGATTAGAAAAGTCTGGAAGCAGCAAAACAGCTCCGTCTCATGTTTTCATAACTGTAAACCGATACTCCAACAATTTACAGCATAGCAACACACACTATAAACGTAAAAACATATTCCTCGCTTACATATTATTCAGTAATATGAAACTGCAACCTCATTAGAGATATGAATTTAATAACATGCCTTATAGAAATTATTGCCATTTGTAGGTTATAAAACGCAGCGAAGTAACCAGTACCTATTTATTTATAATTGGGTACTGAGTTGAATTTCTACTATATCAAATTTATTTTAATTTATTAAAAATTTGAATTGATGGCGAAATTATGGCAAAGAGCAAACCGGATAAGTAATCTTAAAAATCGGGGACTAATCAAACTGAGGAACGAGAAGGAAATTAAAAAAGAAAAACCGGCCAAGCGCGTGTCGGACCACGCACAATGAAGGGTTGCGTAGTTGGGAATGTTGGGATGAATTCATCCCAAAAACAAACTTAACATTTTAGTTGAAAAACATGTTCTCCCATACATCGATATATGCCACGGTCAATTCTCCAACCGCAAATTTAAGTTGGTCGACTATTACTCGTTGTAAAGCCTACTTAGCTGTGATAGTTTACCTTTTAATATCATTATATGTACTACTGCCATGATTTTTTTCACATCTCCATAAATAACCATTTAGCTGGCAGGAGGGGGGACACACTTGACTCTAACAAAAATTTGCACTTTAAAGCTTAATATACAAACGGATCGTTGAATCGAAAATGGTGTTCACAGACCCGGAATATTTTTGAATGGCCTATCCAACGATACCCCACACCATGGGATAGACGAGAAAAATATATCATCCTCACTTTACGTGCAAGAGAGGACATTAAAAAAAATGTTTTTTCAATATTTTGTGTTACCACTTTGTCGGCGTGATTAATATATTGTATGTATATGCCAAATTACAGCTTTCTAGTACTAAGTGTCTCTGAGCTACAGCGGGGACAGACAGACAGACGGACATGGCGAAACTATAAGGTTTCCTTGTTTACTACGGAACCCTAAAAAGCAATAATGAATTTGCATTCGACAAACAAGTACAGACAAGACATTTTAGAAAAAGAAAGACATCTATACAAATAATCTATTTTTAATGTCAAAATAACAGTTTTTTACTAAATGCATATTATTATGAAAGTTACGGTACAAATAAAAAAAAAAAAAATTTTGTCTGAGTCAGTGAGTTATGTTTGTTCTGGCTAATTTCCGAAACGGTTGGACCGTTTTTGACGGGACGTTCACTGGCAGATAGCTGATGTTATAAGGAGTAACTTAGGCTACTTTTATTAAAAAAAAAGCGGGCGAAGCCGCGGACAGCAGCTAGCCTGAAATATGAAAATATATGCCAATAACATCGACACATCTGTCAAAAATCACATGCAAATAATTACATATGTACTTACACACACTCCTATAATGCGATATTGTTCATTTAGATACGGTATTAGGCCACAAAATAAACCTATTATGTTGACCCAAACTGTAGTACGATTAACGTAAGAAGAGCAAGATTATCTTCAGCCAAGTGAGGCAGTTATGAATCGAGTCGGAGTTACGCAACACTCTGTGAAATCCACCGAGAAAGTTGGTCGTAGATAAAAATTACGGAAAATATAAGATTATTTTGTCGTCTTTCATACGGTTAGGGAGGATTTTTGAGCACAAAAGACAAGTTTTGTTTATCGTTTTTTTGGGGTTCTGCATTTCCAGGACTTTACAAATTATGTGTCTCGTTGGTTTTGGTCTTATTAGGAGAGCAAAAATCTCTGTCTAATATAGGTTGTCTCGTCTCCTTTTCTAAGAGAGGAATGTTTGTGAAAACATGAAGACCTGCAAATTGTGTACTTGATATTTACAAAATGCTTTGTAAGTAGTAGCGCAAAGTTAAATTATTGGGTGCTAGGTGCTAGCTAGGTGTTCAAATCGAGACGATTAACTATTTTATATATATATAGATATATATATAGATAGATATATATATATATATCAGAACTCAGAAACCCTTATTCATTCAAACCGAAAGACGTCCACTGCTGGGGGGGGGGGGGGGTTGCCCTAATCGCCACGCTTGGCAGGCGGGTTGGCGGTCGCAGTATGGTGCATAGAGAACGCTGCTGCCCATTCCCTAGTAAGTCCCTTAGTCGCCTTTTACGACACCCACGGGAAGAAAATAAATGGGATGGTGCTATTCTTTACGTCCGGCACCACACGGAACTAGTCCTCAGTTGGAAAGAATAGTCTGGAAAGTTCTAGATTGAACAAAAGTGAAAAAGTCACGCTTCGATTTCTAGCACAATTTTGTAACATTTGTAACTCGCGCCACCGAGCTGTATTCGATATCCCGTTAGGTACTCTCCATTGACGTTTTAACTTCAACTTACAAAGATAGCCGCATATTTTCTATAATGTAATCGCGTAGGTAGCAACAAGCACCGAGATCCTTATTTCTGTAATAACTGGAGGTTTTACTACGCTACCAAGAACTGTACTTTCTACGTAGGTACGTACTAGCAATTGCCCGCGACTTCGCCCGCGTGGATGTCGTAACGGGATAAAAATAGCCTGTGTGTTAATCCAGATTATAAACTATCTGTGTGCCAAATTTCATCCAAATCCGTTCAGCAGTTTTTGCGGGATTGAGTAACAAATATCCAGACATCCACGAGCGCCTCAAAGAGATATCGTCAGCACAAGTGTAGGGGTCCACTAGGGCCGATGCCTGCCGGGGTCGCGTGGCAGTCCAAAAGGTTTACCGAGGCCCCTGGCAACACAGGCAACGGAAACGGGGTTTTAGTCAGTAAGAGTCTGACACACCCTCCTGCTCCACCCAGAGCGGGAGAAGTTATTTGATGATATCCCACCCAAACAAAAAAAAGACATCCAAATATCCAAACTTTCGCATGTTAATATAATTAAGAGACTGCGCTCATTACACTGATTGCGCGCTGATTGGATATAATCTGTGCTTGAGCAACTGGCCGGTTCAGATAGCTGTTTTACAGGCGACCTTTGCATATTTAAATCAGCCCTGTACATGAAAGCACTTAAAATAAGTCACTATAATGTCAGTGTGTAGGATTATTACTCCACGCTTCACGGTTTTGTCCGCAACGTCTCTCATTTTGAAATCGATTAAGCCCCAGGAACCTGTTTTGATTTCAGATTAGAATGTGTTTTATGTCTGAGTTATGATTGCAATTCGTTTTATCGGATTCGATCCAGACATATTTCAGAGGTTTTGTAACTAGTGCCTCACATAGTATATATAGTGTATATAGTGTCAGGTATTTTTGCCTGACACATGCTGAGCTGGATTCCCATTTGGTGCAACCTTGAGACGCACACCGCAACTTGTATTCGAAAATTAATTTCTACTATGTCTAAGTGTCACTCTATTTCTTTAACCTTTTGACCGCCACAGTCATGTATAGATGACAGCCCAATGTGCCCAGCACGC
Organism: Atethmia centrago; assembly: GCA_905333075.3. Lineage (NCBI taxonomy): Eukaryota > Metazoa > Arthropoda > Insecta > Lepidoptera > Noctuidae > Atethmia > Atethmia centrago. The sequence continues at coordinate 20,702,267 of HG995381.1, read as the reverse complement.
ACGGTCACAACTACATGACAGATTTTAAGGAATAATTCGTAGCTTGGCGCCGAGGGCACATTTTTGCTTTCTTGACGTGGCGGTCAATAGGTTAAGTATGTTTTTCTTTTTTTGTATATTGGCACCTTGTCCTGTAATTTGTTATATATTAATTGTGCTATTGTGTGTTGTGTTATGTATTTTGTGTGCATTAAGGCGCTGACAAGACCCAATTGACCAAAATAGGCTTCTCTTAAGAAAAAAAAATTCCAAATCTGTATAGTTTGTGGTAGCGGACAAAATATATGTTAATTTTGAACATATTTTCCAGAACTTGGTTGTTACCAAAACACGTTTTGAAAAAATATCTCTGTGCAAACTAACGTTAAACTAACCTCTTACCTTGAGTTCTAATCCAAAATATCTGTATTAAAATAATGTCAACATACGTTACGTATTTACGTAATTAATAACAAGAACGTCTTATTTGAAGGCAGAACTTGGTTGTTTTTTATTTTCGATAACTCAATGCAATTTTGAATAAATAGATAATTGCTTCATATTTTGCAATAAATTACAATCCTTGTGTCATCGCGCTTCTCTTTCTTTTCTATGAAATCTGACAGTGACCGCGGTTTAGGTATTGTCAGCGTCTTAAATGTTTTATCTATTATATATATATATCTATCTATTTATAAGCCGATTACTGTCACCGCAGGGCAAAGGCTTTCTCATCACCGCACCTCGATCACCACGCTTGCTCAAGTCGGGTTGGCGATTTCAAACTTATATCCTAATCCTAACTTCTTAGCTATCCAAATCCTAACTAATATTATAATTGCGAAAGTGACTTTGTTTATTTGTTTTTTTGTTTGTTACGCTTTCACGCTAAAACGGCTGAACGGATTTGGATGAAATTTGGCATATAGGTTGACCAGGACCTGGATTAGGACATAGGATACTTTTATCCAGCTATTCCCACGGGATCGAGGCTTATGCGGGTGAAACCGTGGGGTGCAGCTAGTAATATTATAAATGCGAAGGTGAGTTTGTTTATTTGTTTGTTTGATTGTGACGCTTTCACGCTAAAACGGCTGAACGGATTTGGATGAAATTTGGCAAATGGAAGTGAGTTTGTTTGTTTGTTACACTTTCACGCTAAAACGGCTGAACTGATTTGGATGTAACTTGGCATATGGGTAAACGTTGGCGTATGGGTAGGATTTAGGACACAGAATACTTTTCATACCGATATTCCTACGGGTTCGAGGTGTATGCGGGTGAAACCGCGGGGTGCAGCTAGTAATATTATAGATGCGAATGTGAGTTTGTTTTTTTGTTTGTTACGCTTTAACGTCTTAAATGATTAACCAATCATCATGAATATTTTGCATACACTTGTCAGGTGTACAGAAAAGGACATAAGGTACCTTTCATACAGAAATGACTGTTCTCGAGGGATAGAAAAATGATTGACAAACTCTCCATTAACGCGAGCAAAAGCTAGTTAAGACGCTGACAGACCTAAACCGCGGTCACTGTCAGACTGCATTGAAAAGAAAGAGAAGCGCGATGACACAACCCTTGTAATTTATTGCAAAATATTAAGTAATTATCTATTTACTCAAAATTGAGTTGAGTAATCGAAAATAAAAAACAACCAAGTTCTGCATTCAAATAAGACGTTCTTGTTGGTATTATAATACAGATATTTTGGTTTGGAACTCAAGGTAAGCGGTTAGTTTAACGTTAGTTTGTATCGAGATTTTTTTCAAATCATGTTTTGGTAACAACCAAGTTCTGAGAAATATGTTCAAAATTAACATATATTTTTCCGCTACCACAAACTATACAGATTTGGCAAATTTTTCTTAAGACAAGCCTATTTTGATCATTTGCCTCTTGTCAGCGCCTTAACTATAAGTATAGATTTCCTCACGATGTTTTGCTACTAGTGCCTATCCCTAGTATTATTAGAGGGACTTGATGACTTGAGGAGATATTCGGCTTGGAGGACGATCAGCGAACCAATAACGGATCGGCTCGTAAGTACTACCGCTCACCGATGCCAAACGTGGTGACTTAAGATTACGGCAAGTCGACAATGTGTGCCCCGAGCGTTCGATATAACCCAGTATGAACAGAACCACTCGTGTATTTAACAGTAAATGTTTTGCATCACCATTTCGGCTTGCAGTAAAAGTCCGGTATTGGCTACTGATGCTGTGATTTAATTTTTGTAGTACGAGTAGGTAGATACACTTTCAAATGTTGCATTCCTTTGATACTCAGCTGACATTCACAGCGCTTCAACTTTTTGTGGGATTTAAATGTCCTTTGACTACTGTATCATAAGTCATAATGAATTAATTAAGTTAAGTCTAATTTCGGCAATAAGCCGTTTGTTTGGTATGTACCGCCGTAGCCGTTTGGTTTGTACCAGAAGGAATCATTTTGTATCAACTTAGATGATATCATGTAAGAATAGAAATTGTGTTGATTGTCTTTTGTTCCTCAGGGGGTTGTGGCTAAGTAATAACAGCCGCATGGGTCAATCGATCAGGTTAAGCTACGCCTGCCGCGGTTGGTCCGTAGATGGGTGACCATCTTCATACCAAGATCCTCCGTGCCTCGGAAAACGTTAAGCCGTTGGTCCCAGCTCTCATTCGTGGATCTTTGACAGTAGTTACGGGTCGTCAGAAGCCCGAAAGTATGACAACCAGTCTTGCCTAGGGGTATTGTATTACCCAGTAATTGGGATGTGGAGGTCAGATAGGCAGGCGCTCCATGTAAAATACTGGTATTCAGCTACATCCGGTTGTATAACCGGATGCAGCTGAATACCAGTATTGGAAGCCGACCCCAACGTAGTTGGGGAAAGGCTAAGTAGATGATGAGATGATGATGTCTTTTGTTCCTCCTCAACTGAACTTACGACGTTGTTGTTAAAATAAACACAATACTTATTCACAGATATTCAAAGAAAATCATTATGAGCCCTAGAAAGGGCGCGTGTACCAATAATTTTCTTGCCATTTCCTTTGACCTACCTGTTCGAGATGTCTCACGGTTACCGTACGAAATAACTTTGTCCCTTCAATACTAATCAACCGATCCGCTTAGAATATACGTTGTATTGTATTTATATTGTAGTTCGCGGATTCGGAAAATGTAGGTAATGTACAAAGTCGATTAAGTGAGAGTTTGTGTGTCTTGAGGATAATTATTTGATGGTTGAGTTTTTAGTGTGATGTGATGGGAGATTTTAATGATGTATATGATATATAACAACAGTTGTTGAAGACGAACTGTGAAAGTAAAGCATTAGTAGATAACGTAGACAGTGGCGCCGATTCCCTTGTTCACAAACTAAACTTAATTTAAGTTCAGTGCATCTTTTTCTTTCTATTTCATTAAGAAAAGGACAGAAGATAAATTTTAGTTTAGTGCTGTCAAATTAATCAGCGCCTGTCACTACTCTATACAAGTTTAGACGTGATTAAAAACTTGCCTACTAAAATTACGTCAATTTACGTCAAGCGCTGATTAATTTGACAGGACTAAACTAAAATGTGTCTTCTGTCCTTTTCTTAATGAAATAGAAAGAAAAGGATGCACTGAACTTAAATTTAGTTTAGTTTGTGATCAAGGGAATCGGCGCCAGTATCCACACTATTAATAAACTTTCCTTATGGGGACTACATGACCTAAACGCAAATTTTGTAAGTTTTATAATGCCTTAAAGTATGTGATCCACTGCAGTAAACAAAATGATATTCTTCAAGATACATGCTAGGTAGATAGTGTTGAAAACTTAATACAACTAATTTGATACGATAGAAAAAAAACACGAAGATACCTCTAAAAAAATATTTTAACGATTAAAAACCATACTAACACTAATAATAATAATAATAACTACATATACATGCAATCATTCAGATTTTTATCATGTTATTCTATAGGCCACATATTAACACAATAGTTTTAATTTTTTTATTCAATCTATAGATTTTTTGTAAATAGATAATTGCTTCATATTTTGCAATAAATTACCAGCGTTGTGTCATCGCGCTTCTCCTTCTTTTCTATGCAGTCCGACAGTGACCGCGCTTTAGCTGTTGTCGGTCTATTAAGGTGGATCCGCGTTTTTTTGCAATTTGCAGATCCGTCTCAGGTTTTATCTTTATCAAAACATGATTCGCGACCATAACAATTTTGTATTTACAGAATTATACTCATTAGAATCATTAATACATCTCTCTTAGATTTTTTTTTCATCAGAACAAATCTCTTATGGAACAAATCTTACTTAGAGAGATGTAATGTGAATGAAATATTAATCATTTTAATGATTATAATTCTGTAAATACATGTTTGTTTCTAAGTTAGTTCTCATCGAACCTCGAAACTAAAAGGTTGCCTACAAGAAGTCCTTTTTAATATAATATTGAGTTATTAAATAAGTTTGTAAAAAATTCTATTGCTATATATATTTACCAAGTTTGTATGTGTACAAGATTATAAAATCCAGAATTATTCGTACTGAAAAGGCGTATCATTTCATACTGAATAATTTAGTCGACCTCTTTTAAAACTTAAGTTTACAGGAATAAAATACCAACATGAATTCGGCCATTACAAATTGGTATAAAGCTTTGCATTCAAGGATTAAAGTTACATAAACATACTTGGCATACAGCCCTTTATGAACTTACACGAGGTTATAGAAAGCGTCGTCCAAGGGCTTTGGGGCCATCATTCTTAATGTGACTTACAAAATGTTGTTTAGGTAGATCAATTAATTTAGGCTCAATATTTGACAAATTCATAAATTAAGTGAATCACTGCAGGACATAGGCCCCCTTTTTTCGCTAAGTACCTACAAATCGTCCACGGGCTTTGAGGCTTTATTCTTAATGTGACTTATAAAATATTGTGTAGGTAGATCAATTCATTTAGGTTCAATACTTGACAAATTCATAAATTAAGTGAATCACTGAAGGACATAGGCCCCCTTTTTTCACTAAGTACTTAGAAAGCGCTGGACTTTGAGGCTTCATTCACAAAATATCGTTCGTGTACTCGTAGGTAGATTAATTCATTTTGGTTCAATACCTGATAAACTCATAAATTAAGTGAATCACTGCAAGACAAAGGCTCCCTTTTTTCACTAAATACCTACTCTCGATATTATAGTTAGTGTTGGTCATTCTGTCTAAAGGTGTCAAGCTTGTCCGGCCTTTTTCGCCTGAATCGACGATGCATACTTATGGCGCCGACAAGACCCAATTGACCAAGATAGGCTTCTCTTAAGAAAAAAAATTGCCGAATCTGTATAGTTTGTGGTAGCGGAAAAAATATATGTTAATTTTGAACATATTTCCCAGAACTAGTTTTACCAAAACACGTTTTGAAAAAAAAATCTCTATTCAAACTAACGTTAAACTAACCTCTTGAGTTCTAATCCAAAATATCTGTATTAAATATCAACATACGTTACGTATTTAATTAATAACAAGAACGTTTTATTTGAATGCAGAACTTGGTTGTTTTTTTATTTTCGATTACTCAACTCAATTTTGAGTAAATAGATAATTGCTTAATATTTTGCAATAAATTACAAGCGTTGTGTCATCGCGCTTCTCTTTCTTTTCTATGCAATCTGACGGTGACCGCGGTTTAGGTCTTGTCAGCGTCTTAAACTTATTTTTTTACTTATCTCATTGATCAATCGAGTCCATTACTTTAGTCCATTTTTTTTCGTAAGCGTGTCGATGGCAAAAATAACACATATTTATTTTTGTATGACTACAGTCACAGGTGCGTACATCGAACCACCGTAAAGACTATTCCCGCTCATCAACCAATAGCATCGCCGCATCAGGATTTTTGCTAAGCTCCTTGTTTCTGTAAATGAAAAAAAAAGACTGTAAAAAAACTGGCAAAGGGTGGTCAGACATCTGTGATCATTGTAACAGAGCTTGAGAAATGTATTTAATCAAAAGGTTTTTTTTATTGTTGACGCAATTAGGGTAGGTAAACACAGTCACGACTCACGGTCACAGTGGTCCGAGCGACCATGACTGTACATCATCATCTGCTTAGCCTTTTTCCCAACTATGTTGGGGTTGGCTACGAGTCTTACCGGATACAGCTGAATACCAGTATTTTACATGGAGCGACTGCCTATCTGACCTCCATAACCCAGTTACTGGGTATCACGATACCCCTTGGCAAGACTGGTTGTCAGACTTTCGAGCGTCTGACGACCCGTAACGACTGTCAAAGATCTACAAATGACAGCCGGGACCAACGACTTAACGTGCTTTCCGAGGCACGGGGGTATGCAAAGATGGTCACCCATCCACGGACCAACCGCGGCAAGCGTAGCTTAACCTGATTGATCGACCCGTGCAGCTGTAATTACTTAGCCACAAGCCCCTCATGTACATAATATGATTTTTAATTGTTAGTTATTCTTAGTACTTACAACAGCATGATTGTTAGTACTCATGTTCACTGCTGGACATTTGTCCAGCAGTGAACATGAGTACCGTTGCCTATCGTAAGCTGTCCAGTTAATCTGCTTACAAAATATACTCGCCAATCGAGCCACAAGGATCATCAATGTTAGTCATAGCACTGAATGACTTGAATGCTTGGCATCCGACGCATCCCGGTTACGACTGCGGTTCACGTCCATTTTATTGCTAAGTACGGCCCCGTGGGTTTGTTCACCGTAGGATATGTTGCTCTGTTGCTAAATTGAATGAAAACGTTTCTACGATCTTCATGTTTTAAGTTATTTTATTACTGATTCCATATAGCGGTATTTAAGTAAGCCTATTTCGTTCACGGCTAGACAAAGGACGCCCCTAGTACTTCGCATATATGTCGATAATCTTTTAATTCATGTCATTTAATTGTCATCATCATCATTCATCATTTCAGCCGAAAGACGTCCACTGCTGGACATAGGCCTCCCCCATTTAATTGTAAATTGTCAGAAAAATAAAAAACTTGCGAAGTAAGAAAGAAGAACCAAGCTCTTGCTGGTTCGGCTTTAAAATATCTGCTTTTTGGAACCTTTAACACTTATGAGGACTAAGAATTAGTTCTAAATATATTTCAGTTATAAAAGAGCTTTTAAACAATCAGCAGGCTTAGCACCAGAACCGTAGAGAAGCGTTTTGTCGACGGTAAAGTAGACAAAAATGACGTTTCCGTGTAGACAGTTGACAGTTTTCTACCGAGAAATGTAGACAAGCGATTTCCATTCTATAGTAGAGTAGAAATAGAAAGCATGACGCTTTCTATTTCTACTCTAGTAGAGAAGCGTTTTGTCGTCGGAAAAGTAGACAAAAATGACGTTACCGTGTAGACAGTTGACAGTTTTCTATCGAGAAATGTAGACAAGCGATTTTCATTCTATAGTAGAGTAGAAATATAAAACATCACGCTTTCTATTTCTACTCTAGTAGAGAAGCATTTTGTCGACGGAAAAGTAGACAAAAATGACGTTTCCGTGTAGACAGTTGACAGTTTTCTACCGAGAAATGTAGACAAGCGATTTCCATTCTATAGTAGAGTAGAAATATAAAACATCACGCTTTCTATTTCTACTCTAGTAGAGAAGCGTCTTGTCGACGGAAAAGTAGACAAAAATGACGTTTCCGTGTAGACAGTTGACAGTTTTCTACCGAGAAATGTAGACAAGCGATTTCCATTCTATAGTAGAGTAGAAATAGAAAGCGTCACGCTTTTGTATTTTTTTTGGGGGTGGGAAATCATCAAATAACTTCTCCCGCTCTGGGCGGAGCGGGAGGGTGTGTCAGACTTTTACTGACTAAAACCCACCCGTATTCCTTCCTGTTGCCTGTGTTGCGGGGGCCTCGGTGACCCATGAGTACCTTCCCGCGACCCCGGCAGGCATCGGCCCTAGTGGACCCCTACCTTTGTGCTGACGACATCTCTTTGAGGCGCGCGTGGAATACAACGCGCCGTCGACCCGGGCCTGGTCCTTACCGGACGGTGAGCTACCCATTGCTCACCGTCCGCAACCTACGGTGGCCGGAAATCCGCCCGGGATTCCCGACGCCCAAGGCGTCTCCTGCGGCGGTTAGGGGTTAGAGGGCGCGAAACATGCCTTTCCCTCAACCGTCCCGCCTCCTCCTTCGCGAGCATTACTGCTTCGCAGAAGGAGGTGACGGCTGCCCATGCCCTCTCGCTCCGTACCATGACCTGAACCAGGGCCGGACGCGAGAGATCTCTGCCGCCGATCGCCTCCACGAGGACACGGCGGTGCTCTGCCCAAGCCGGGCAGACCTCCACCGTATGCTCCACCGTGTCCTCCGGGCGATCCACACAGTGGTGACACTCGGGCGTTTCCTCCCGCCTTATCCGACACAGGAACCTCCCGAAGCTGCCGTGTCCGGTGAGGACCGACGCAGGCGGAAGGTGAGGACGCTGTGGCGCCTCTCTAGCCACTCCTCAAAGACCCTGGACTTATCGCCGCAATTGTGGCGTGCCCAGCACTGGGTTGCGACAACCGTACTCTCCATGATGCCATGAGATCCCGCCGGAGCTCCGTCCGCTTCGCCGCGATTTCTCGCGGCAGCGGACTTACGCCCCGGCGTTTCGCCTCCTCGCGCCACTCCAACACGTGCGCGAGGACTTTTGCCTCCAGATCCCATGGCGGCAATCCGGCAAGGAGGCTCGCTGCCTCACAGGAGACCGTGCGGTATCCCCGGACCATCCGGATGGCCATGACCTATTGGGCCGCGCTCAACCGGCGGGCTGGCCGCAGCGCCAGAGAGCGCGCCCATACAGGAGCCCCGTAGAGGGCCATGGACCGCACGACCCCCGCGTAGAGCCTCCGGCAAGAGGCGTTTGGACCCCCTAGATTGGGAAGGAGCCGCTTCAATGCAGCGCCCGCCCGCTCCATTTTGGGAGCCAAACGTCGGAAATGCTCCACGAAGTTCCACCGGCTGTCGAGGATGAGTCCCAGGTACTTCATCGTCGACTCGACGCCGATGGAAACCCCTCCTACCGTTATTTGCGACCCCAACTGTGGCGCGTTCCGAGGACCATGAAAACACATGGCCACATGTAGATAAGCGATTTCTATTCTATAGTAGAATAGAAATAGAAAGCGTCACGCTGAGCCTGCGGAATGATACCTAAGGCGATGGACTGTGGAAGTAAGAAAAGATCCACCTCGACAAATTTGCCTACCCCTTCATTGAATTAGTGAGTTGACTCCAATGTAGGCGAAGTGTAAACGAAAAAAAACCTTCGCCTTCGATTTTTTCCAGTGCCGAATTAGCCTTGAACCGAGCCCTAATCAAAACATCAATACTTATTCAAAAATAGTGCAATGCAATGAGTTCGCCTTGTTTTTGTTTCCTCGTACGAGGAAATAACAGGGAAAATATTAAATGTGTACCTAACATTGCTGTAGTAGAATAGAAATGGATTATGTATGGATTGTGTAACATCTTTAATCTTGCCTTTCTGTGGGAGTGATTTCGTGAAAAGGGACGACAGAGTGAAGAGTAGACAGGAAGTGACAGCTTGAGCTTTAAGTAATTACTTTTTAATAGCATGGAATTAGTAAGTACTATAAAGATTGTAAGGAGGTCGTATTTCAACCAGTAATTAATATGCGTATCACTCGTATTTTAGGGTTTCGTAGTAAATAAGGAATACTTATAGTTTCGCCATGTCCATCTGTCTGTCTGTCTGTCCCCGCTGTAGCTCACAGACGCATAGTATGCTGTAATAAATCACGCCGACAAATTGCTAAAATAAAATCTTGAAAAAAAAATTTTTAGGGTACCTCTCTTGCACGTAACATGGGCATAATTTTTTTTTTTTCTCGTCTACTCCATGGTGTAGGGTATCGTTGGATAGACCGTTCAAAAATATTACGGGTTTGTGAACACCACTTCTCGATTCAGGGATCCGTTTGATTATATTAAATTATCATCATCGTCATATTAATTTATTGCGTCGCATTAAAGTGCACGTTTTTGTTAGAGTCAAGTCCCCCCCCCCCCTGTCAGCTAAATGCTTGTTTATGGAGATATCAAAAAAAATCATGGCAGTAGTGCATATAATGAAATTAAAAGGAAAACTATCACTGCTAAGTCGGCTTTACAGGTTAACGAGTAATAGTCGACCAACTTAAATTTGCAGTTGGAGAATTGACCGTGATGTATATCGATGTATGGGTGAACAGTTTTTTCGACTACAATGTTAAGTTTGTTTTTGGGATAAATACATCCCAACATACCCAACTACGGAACCCTTCATTGTGCATCGTTTGACACGCACTTGGCAGGTTTTTTTTTTGTTTGGATGCTTATAAAATGTTGGCAAACATCGTTTTCTCCTTTTAGAAGGACCGTCTAAGACCACTGAAGAGATCGGCTTAGGTTTTTAGGGTTCCGTTCCGTTCAAAAGGAAAAAACGGAATCGTTATAGGATCACTCGTGTGTCTGTCTGCCTGTCCGTCTCTCACAGCCGATTTGCTCCGAATCTACTGGACCTATTAAGTTGTTTTTTACTTTTTATGCTCTAAAAGTTCGTCTTTATGTTGCGCGTAGGCGACATAAAGTGACTTTTTATGCTCTAGTGCAGGGATTCCCAAACTATTTTGGGCAAGAGACCCCTTTTCTAAAATGAAGTGATACTTACTTCAGACCCATAGCCAAATGTTTTCATCTTGTACGAACTTTTGCACGCTTATCGACTTGAGTTTTTTTTTTAAAGTAGAACAATGTTAATTCCTACTAAAATATTAGTCATTCTTATAACAATTTGGTACACGTAAATAAGTTAATAGGGGTTGATTTTTAGACCTCGTCGACCCCCAAAATCAGTTTTCGTTTATGTCGACCCCTGGGAAATTGATTTCGACCCCAAGGAGTCGATATCGACCACTTTGGGAATCCCTGCTCTAGTGCATAAAGTATTATTTTTTCTAAGTCTAAGATTTCAGGCCCAACAGCCACACGCACAATACAACGTCGCAGATTGAAGTCGTTATTTTATTTAATTTGCTTTAATTAAAAAAACCAGATAAAATGGTTGTCATTTATTATTGAAAAACGCAAAGAAACGTTTTTATGACTTGGCAGTGTCAAGTACAAGTCGAATGAAACATGTTGAAATATAAAAAAAAAACTTTTAAAAAGTTTCGTGGCGGGAATTAGCTATTCTCTTCTTCAATTTTGCATTGTTTTTGGCAGTGTGAAGTACCCAAGTCGAAATACACATGTTGCAATATTAAAAAAAAAATACTTTTAAAAAGCTTCGTGGCGGTATTAAAGCTATTTATTCTCTTCTTCAGTTTTTCAACATTTTTGAACAGTGAAAATACTGATATATACTTTATGCCTGTTTTATTTTCTTGCAATCGAAGTGAAAAGCAGAGTGTATATAACTCGCGGGCATAAACGAGCGCAGCTCGGGTGGATATAAACGTCTCTCGCTCCGCCCAGAGCGGGAGAAATTAATTGATCATTTCCCACCCAAAAAAAAAAAACTATTAATGGGTTTCATTTTGACAGTTCAACAACATTCATTGCGTTATTTACCTTGTTGAGCAACAAATTTTTCGAACATATGAAGCAATGGATTAGCAATACGCTTCAAAATCATTCAGATTGTGATTCGAACTGTGTTAAGTAATTAGTGTGCCGTTCAGCCGTTTTAGCGTGAAACCGTAATAAACAAACAAACAAACTCACTTTCGTATTTATAATATTACTAGCTGCGCTCTGCGGTTTTATCCGCATCAGTCTCGAAACCATGCGAATATCGGGATAAAAAGTATCCTATATCCTAATCCAGGTTATGGTCTACCATGTGGCAAATTTCATCCAAATCCGTTCAGCCGTTTTAGCGTGAAAGCATAACAAACAAACTCACTTTCGCATTTATAATATTACAAGCTGCGCCCCGCGGTTTCATCCACATAAGCCTCGATCCCGTGGGAATATCGGAATAAAGTTATTTATGCCCTAACTCAGGTCATAGTCTATCCATGTGCCAGATTATGTCCGAATCCGTTCTGCTGCTTTAGCGTGGAACCGTATAGTAACAAAAAAAACTCACTCTCGCATTACCAGCTGCGCCCCGCAGTTTCACCCGTATAGGTATCGATCCCGTGGAAATATCGAAATAAAAGTATTTATGTCCTAACTCAGGTCATAGTCTATCCATGTGCCAGATTTTGTACAAATCCGTTCAGCCGTTTTAGCGTGAAACCGTATAGTAACAAACAAACAAACTCACTTTTGCATCACTAGCTGCGCCCCGCAGTTTCTTCCGCATAGGTATCGATCCCGTGGGAATATCGGGATAAAAGTATCCTATGTTCTAACCCAGGTCATAGTCTATCCATGTGCCAGATTTTGTCCAAATCCGTTGAGCCGTTTTAGCGTGAAAGCGTCACAAACAAACTTACTGTCGAATTTATACTATTAGTTAAGATTATAAGTATAGATTAGTACGGATTTTAATACACCGTGTCACGTGCAAGCCGTGCTATGTGTATTTTAGAAGGCAAAATATCTACAGCTGATTCCTCGTAATTCTAAATTCCCAGAAGTTTTCCAACTAGTGCACACAAAGCTATGACGTCAGACAAAGATTACCTTAGAACACATTACTTGAAACTCCATACCAAGACTGTTTCTCTGCAGCAGACTGATCCAGCTGCTCTCGACTTAAAACATCACGCTTGTATTCCCCGAAAGATTATGCAGAGATGAAAAAAAGTACGGTGAGGGAAATTAATTGTTTATCAAGTTAAGTCACTACGACAATTTACTTACACACAACTGTCAAAGAATACAGTTCAATCTGTCTAGCCCTTTCCCGACTATGATGGTTCCAGGCTAACCGGGTGCAGCTGAATACCAGTATTTTACATGGAGCGACTGCCTATCTGACCTCCACAACCCAACCCACCAACTGGGTAATACGATACCCCTAAGACTGGTTGTCAGCGTTCGGGCTTCTGACGACCTGTAACGACTGTCAAAGATCCAAGAATGACAGCCGGGACCAACGGCTTAACGTGCTTTCCGAGGCACGGAGGAGTCTTGGTATGTAAAGATGGTCATCCATCCAAGGACCAAACCTGGCAAGCGTAGCTTAACCTGCGGAATCGACCCGTGCGGCTGTTAAAAGAATACAGTTGTGATTTGAATATACGGACAATTTCGGTGGGTAGTCAATTTGATAAAGACTTAATTACCCTGACTCTCAACCTTAATACGGCAGTTATGTTTAAGTAAGTAATAGGGTGAGGGCCTATTGCCATCAACCGGTTACATTCAGTCGGAGTACTCCAGACTCCGAGCTGCTAGTCAGAAATTCGTCCTTGGTTTCTGAGAAACCTGAATACTTTTTCAGAAACCAAGGACGGATTTCGAAATTCAAAACATGCACTGCGTTCTAAATCAGCCTAAAGAACCTATGTTGCCGAAACAAATCCAAATGATTGGTAGTTTCTCATTTGTTTCTAAGTTCACAAGAACACTGAACTCTTGTAACCCTAGAAGAATTTTAACACTTTTATTTCTTCCAAAGTGTTTTTCAAGAGTTTTTTGTACCGAGGACTTCAGTATACCTTAGAGATTTATGGCAAGAGGTTTTATATTTGACCCAGATCACGTAAAAAAAGTACAACGCACACACTTTCACACGCTGTATTAAAGCAAGCAGGGACCCAACCATCACCTCTTATAGCAGTATTATTATAAAATTACTTCACAGTGGGAAAGTGATGGAGCTATAGTGGACTTATAGCTCCATCTCTTTCTCACGCTGAAGTAATATTGAAATAATACTGCTATAAGAGGTGATGGTTACCCCCAGGCCTCAACTGGTTAAAGCAACCGGTAAGTCCCTATTGACTCCGGAATGGAGTTCCACTGCGGAGTCAACAGGGATCCACCTGTACCCTTGCCCGTGTTTTGATAAACTAATTTGAACAAAAAACGATTATGTGACTTAACTATAATAGTTAAACTTATAGCCTCGCGGTATTTTTGTGGCTAATGATGAGTACTACAAACATGTAGTACATTTTGTTATGTATCATCAACAGTTTTCGCAGCACACGCCAATTAATGACTTTTATAGGCAAATGTTTGATACCTTGGGTTACATTATTGTAATTTTCATATTTTTCGTATTGTAATTTTCGTTTCCCAATAAAAAAAAAAATACAGCCCATGTTACTCGCTGATAATGCAGCTTTCTATAGGAGAAAGAATTTTTAAAATCAGTTAAGGAGTTTTTGAGTTTCTCCATTACAAACAAAAAATCAAATCTTTTCTTTTTATAATATTAGTATTATTTATAATGATAGTACCTACGGATTATCAGAGGTAACGGGTCGTCAGAAGCCCGAAAGTCTGACAACCAGTCTTACCAAGGGGTATCGTATTACCCAATTACTGGGTTGTGGAGGTCAGATAGGCAGTCGCTCCATGTAAAATACTGGTATTGAGCTGCACCCGTTGTGACCGGTAGCCGACTCTAACGTAGTTGGGGAAAGGCTAGGCAGATTGAGACCTACGTAAACAGTTATGAACTTATGACTATAGGTAACCGTAGATAGGTATATGATTGATTGTGTGGTAGAAACAGTAGTTGTGATTTCTGCTAACCTAAGATAAGATATGATAATATTTATTTGGTTAAACATGTGTCATACACACAAGAAAGACATGCATGCAAGAAGGTAACAACATTATTAGGTACAGACATGTTTGCCACATGATGTGACGTGCAAATGTCAAGAAATGTTATTAATTACTACATTCTCTTAAAATAACAATTAATTAATTAATTGTTATTTTATGGACATGCCGCCAGCATCCTCGGTACAACGCCCCGAGGGCCTTTTTTAGGCTTAACTTAGTTTTAATTTAATTTAGTTAATGTTAATAATCGTGTTGTGATTTGGTTATGTAAATAAATATTATTGTATTAATTAAAGAATAATAATAATATTGCAATAAATTTAAATACAAAAAATCAAACAGAATATTAAAAACAAAATAAGTTATTAAGACATTTAAAAAATAATCAATTCAAATTCAAGTCAATTATAGTCAATAATAAAAATAAAAATAATAAAAAGATCAAAATATCATTAAACTATGTCATTGTAAATTAACAAACACAAAAAATACATGAATTAATATTCAAATCAAATAAGCTACACAGAAATCTTTCCCCTAGGAACTCGTTAAAGTTATAGTATGCTTATGCTTTATTTACTAAATATGTCTAATTTAGTAAATAAAGCATAACATATTAATAACGTAAATGTTGACTGAATAAATGAGTAAACTTTTTAATTAAATAACATATTTGACTGGCCAAATGTGGGACTACAGGCGTGATACGCACACACACACACACACACACACACACACACACACTCACATCTCTCTCCTTAAACATATTTTTTATGTTCTTTGTTCTTTGCAACTGTTTTGATTCTTAGCGCTAGTTTTATGATTAGTTATTATTGAATATACTATATACGAGTAGATAATTTTAATATATTTTATGTATGTATGTATGTATGTATGTATTTATTGTATATAATTATGTAAATGGTACACCACAGACCTCCACCTGCAGTATTGTCTCTCCTTTCCCCCTAATCCATCCAAAGGTTGTCTTTAAAAAATCGATTGTAGCGATAAGACCGCTGTAAGTCAGCACATAGTAGGGGTCCACTAGGGCCGATGCCTGCCGGGGTCGCGGGAAGGTACTTATGGGTCACCGAGGCCCCCGCAACACAGGCAACAAGAAGGAATACGGGTGGGTTTTAGTCAGTAAGAGTCTGACACACCCTCCCGCTCCGCCCAGAGCGGGAGAAGTTATTTGATGATTTCCCACCCTCAAAAAAAAAAAAAAAGACCGCTGTAAGATTGTGTCACCCTATGTAAAATTTCAACATTTATAGCTGTAATTTTTATGGTGTACATAATAAAGAGTATTCTATCTATCTATCTTCTATCTATACGCGTCTATGGTACGTTTCAAAAGAAACTCAGATCACCTATGTGTGTAATCCTGCCGAAACTCTTAATCACAGAATGTACATAATAATCAGCCATATAATGTTCCCACTGCTGGGACATAGGCCTCCTCTCTGTGAGAGGGAGTGGGACGTAATCCACCATGCAGTCCCAGGTTGGTAGATGTCACATGTCTTCAAATTTTTGGTTCTAGGACATGACGGTTTCCTCACGATGTTTTCCTTCACCGTTTTGAGAGCAGTGGTGATGAACAATGTTGTCTGTCCGGGTTCGAACTTACGACGTGCAACTCGTAAGACGCGGCCGTTACTATTGGGCCACCACTGCTCTCGTCACAGAATGTATTTCAGGATTATATTCCGCATTTTTTTTTTTTAACAGGGACTTTTATAACCTCAATACGTATGACAGCTCCATGATATCATCCTAAAGGCTCCTGCATACTGAGGCGATATCGCGGGCGCGACAGGCAGCAATATGCCTGTCGCGCCCGCGATATCGCCCCAGTCTGTAAAAGCCTTTAATAAATATTAATAAAATACACGCTGCTATGGATAACATTTGGACATATACCCTTTTTTTTTTTGGGTGGGATATCATTAAATAACTTCTCCCGCTCTGGGCGGAGCGGGAGGGTGTGTCAGACTTTTACTGAATAAAACCCACACGTATTCCTTCCGTTGCCTGTGTTACCAGGGGCCTCGGTGACCCTTTAGTACCTTCCCGCGACCCCGGCAAGCATCGGCCCTAGTGGACCCCTACATTTGTGCTGACGACATCTCTTTGAGGCGCGCGTGGAATACAACGCGCCGTCGACTCGGGCCTGGTCCATACCGGACGGTGAGCTACCCATTGCTCACCGTCCGCAAGCTCGCGCCTACGGTGGCTGGAAATCCGCCCGGGATTCCCGACGCCCAGGGCGTCTCCTGCGGCGGCTAGGGGCGAGAGGGCGCGAAATTTGATGAACAGACTCTGGCATCATAACCATTTAATTGAGACAGAATTCTATGAAATGTGCCTAAATCAAGTCGGTCCAACCGCAAGACCCCAAACCCATAATCTCTATCAAACTCATATCGAACACAGTCCATCAATAAGTGATGTTGAGTCTTCCATAATTCGCTTTAAATCCTCATTCTAAATATCAGTCGCCCTTCCATTATCACACGACTTCTCACGGAACCGCGTGTAGTAATACAACACAGTATGTATAAACCCATCAAATACTCGAAACACGTGCAATAAACATGCAATATCAAAAATCGCAGCAGTGTAACTAGATGCGCCAACGTTCGCGTGGATATGCTTGTGTAATCGTACCGAGCGGCACCGGCGCTCGTCTCCAATGTGATTTCATAGTAAACTATTTAAAAAATGTTCTGTGTACGTTTGCCTGGGTGTGTGCGTTTGCTTCCATGCGCCTTTAAACATAACGCATGTATTTCTGAAGAAGTAAGCAGAGGTGGTACACTCACATTTACATAATATGTTGTAACTAGTGTTGTGTTAGTGCTCACCTATGATATATTTCATGTGTCTATATACCAGCGACGCCATTTTTTTTTTGCGGGTTTTTGAAAGCTTTTGAGTAAAAAATGCGGGACTCCTTCGTCGAAAGCGGGTCAATAAAAAATCAATGAAAAAAAAAGCAGTGTATTTCATTCATCCCTTTATATATTTATTCATGCTTATTATAATTGACTTTCAAATTAAGTTTAATTATATAGCCATAAAAATGTATTTTTAAGAGAATACGTTACTTTAATATAGTAAGTAGGTAATATCTAACAATAATTGTCTAGTTTGCTCTGTAAGGCAGTTAAGTCTTCAGAGGAATATAATATAAATAAGTAATACTTTACTTACGAATTACTCTTTTACTCTTTTACCCCTAAAAACGGAACTAAGGCTGTTCCGCGCGGGTCATTTAATTTTGAGCTAAAAATCGGGACGTTCCGCCAAAATCGGGATGTATGGAAACTGGGTCTAGACCCTGTGCTTTGTCATGTCAGAGATAGGGGTGAACTTATTTTCCACATTAACCGGGCCCTACTACATGGGACTTAAACATAACAGGTGAAATTTGGGTGTACTAAAGATAGACATCCTTTTTTTGGGTGGGAAATTACCAAATAACTTCTCCCGCTCTGGGCAGTGGCAGGGTGTGTCAGACTCTTACTGACTAAAACCCACCTGTGTTCCTTCCGTTGCCTGTGTTGCCAGGGGCCTCGGTAACCCTTTCGGACTTTCCCACGAGTAGATACACCTCCTCCTAACTCTTCGACGAATACAGGCGTCATGTAAAAATGGTGTTATGTTAAATTTTGTCTACTTGGAATTACCTGATGAACACTGCCTGACCTAGGGATCGCACCCAGGACCCTGCGCTAAGCAGTTAGGCTTGAAAATACTACACTAATATCAAAACATGATATTAATCCTTATCCAACTAAATAGTTTCATAATCAAGGTTGATTATGTACATGTAAATTCCACTTTAAATTATCCGAATCAGAACTTTCGTTCAAAAGTTACGACGGGTATAAAAATGCTAAAAGTAAGAAAAATGACGCGGTGTGAGCGAACACGCTTACGAATACGCTTAGTCTATTAGTACACATTTACACACACACATTTTATTTTTTGTAGTTTAACATATAGGAATTACTT
Organism: Atethmia centrago; assembly: GCA_905333075.3. Classification (NCBI taxonomy): domain Eukaryota; kingdom Metazoa; phylum Arthropoda; class Insecta; order Lepidoptera; family Noctuidae; genus Atethmia; species Atethmia centrago. The sequence goes on along the minus strand of HG995381.1, from coordinate 20,683,539 downwards.
TCAATCGCGGACGAAGCCGCTCAACGTAAATAACTCAATGAACGTGGTTGGTGAACTGTCAAAATGAAACCCATTGAATGAACCCATCCCTGGTGCGCAGGGTTCGGGCTAGCCCCAGCGGCATCCTGGGGGCATTCGCGCAGAGGTTCGATTGCCAGTACCTGAACCATTGCTGTATGGTTCACATACTGAGCAATCGAAGTCTGTAATATGTCTATGGTGTGGTATTTATAATTGTGTTTTTTATTTGTTTTCTTATTTTGTATTTTTTGTACACACGGCTACACATCAAGCTATACATTTCCAGTATAAGCCGATCTCGCATTGTATAGGATTTCCGTACAATACGAGGTCAGCGTAAACTGGAAATGTATAGCTTGATGTGTAGCCGTGAGCCTATGATCAGTGATAGGAATAGGTAGTGCCTATTTGCCTAAACTTCGAAGAACAGATACAAGAAACGGAGACTTCCTTAGGACTAACTTTTTTTCCGAGACATCTGTCCCGAAATTTCGAGACCACACATAAATACATTTAAAAAAAATGTTATTTGGAATAAGTAATTCGTCTATATTCAACCATAAAATTTTCTGAATTTTTTTTTGGAGAACATTTTGTAAATGACTTGTTGATCGTAATACACAATGAATCACAATGGTTGAATAAGAAGCCGTACACGTTTCGAAGTAAATATCTTCTTTCTAGCTCACTCTCGGCTACGTTTAATGAGATTTCTAAAGTCCAAGTGTAAAAAAGGCATTATATGTAACACATAATATGATTTAAAAGAGTGTCCATGGAGTTTCTTGCACGTTCTTCTCCATAGAGACCTACTCTTTGGAACGTGCAATTTAGCTTCACTTTTCTTGGACTGACCGACATTTGACTATTCAAAAGTGCCCGTAAATGGTCTGTTTGAAATAAATGCTTTGATTTTGATTTTATCGGTATTTAAAATAAATAAATAATTCATTTATTTGCCAGAATGTAGGTATACAAAGTGGTATGATCTTAATATTAATGAGGTCCCTTTACATTCTACCGTTATACATGATGTGCAAATATTTAGTTACAAATGAAAATACAAATAACTTTTTTTCTTTCATCTTAATGAAATATATTTCTAAAGTATATTTAAACATGTGCATGATATTAAAATAATTGCATAATAACGGTATCACATTATCACATTTTACGGCAGCGCGTTTCGTTATCTATTCTTAGAAATTACAAAAGGTAACCGCCATGGTCGCATACCTGTGCGGCGCGGGGAGGGTCTACATACCCCCTCCCCCCTACTCCTTACCGCCCCGCGTGCGCGCAGGTTACCTTCACTTCAATCCTGTACTTCTGTTTGTTAAGTGCGCATCTTCCTGTATTGTTTTTGTGAATATTGTTTTTCACCCTCGCTCGTTTTTTGGTTCATTGGATCTTCTTAATACGACTACTTTGGCTTGAATTTATGGATTACGATTTGCTGCAATAACATTGTTCCTGTCTGTCTACATCAAATAATACGGTAAGTCAACATTTATTACTTTTTAATGTTTTGGCTAAAGTTATTTATTTTATTTTTGGTAGGGAAACAAACAGTAAGTTAGATATAAAGAAGAACATTAATGTATATATTATTTTATCTTAAACTAGCAATTTGACAGTCTAGATTGATATGCAATTGTATGAACTTGATATTTTTTAGTGGAGTTTTTAAGATAATTATTGTGTATGAAACGTAGTTAAAGAAAAAAAACATACGCATTTAACTTCTGGTTCAAATATAAAAGTGAACTTCAATACTACCAAGCATAGTAATGTTATATCTTTGGTGTCATATAGAATTGCTAAGGTGGACGAATTCTATCAAAATATATTATTTTTCTGGCCGGTTCTTTTAATATTTGAACCAAAAAGGAATATGTCTTTTGCGCATTGACTAAAATGCGAAAAAAAAAATTCAATAACAATGATGATACGCGTGTTCATATTATCTAACCGTTTTTCTTTATTAGAGCGTAAAATGAAAGAATAAAATCTTTAAATCGATACAATCGATGCACCTAGCTGGAATGCGCGCACCTCTCCCGCTTTCCTTTCCAACTCCCTGTATCTATAAAGGTTCGTTATTCCTTTTGAGGCACGGAAAACTTAAAATTTTATTTTATTTTAGGTACTTGCCATCGTACATCTTTTTGGAGACCAGTAAGATTGGAGATGGCGAACAAGCCTAAGAAAGCAACAGTACAAAGTTGGATTGGACTTCATCCTGAATTATATTACGACCCGGCCAGTAATTTGATTTACTGTTCTAAGTGCGAGAGCAGTATAACAGCTAAACTTAGTAGTGTCAAGAGGCACGTTAAAGGTCCGAAACACAAAGGGACAAGTAAAAAACCAAATGAAGAATTTTATTTGGACCTAGTACAATTTCTCATATTATGTAATATACCTTGGATTCAAGTAAACAACCCCGCTTTCAAAAAAATCTTCCATAAATATATTTGCTGCAATTGAACAAATCGACAAAAGCTTCCTGAGCAATCATTGCTGAGAAAAGTTTATTTAGATAAGATTTTTAAAACTAAAATTGACTCGATTTATGAACAAATTGCAAATCAAAAGCTGTGGGTATCTTTAGACGAGACAACTGATTTTTTAGGCAGATACATGGTACAATTACTTGTAAAACCTTTAAATGCGATCACACAAAAACCATTTTTAGTTGCTTGCAAAGTACTAGAAATTGTTAATGGGAGCACAATTGCCCAATTTGTAATAAACTGCTTTGAAAATATGTGGTGCGATTTGTATGAATCCAAAGTAGGAGACGTTGCTGTATTATGCACTGATAGTGTAGCATATATGCTAAAAGCGGGACGTGTGCTGAAAAATTATTTGCCCAACATGATACACGTCACTTGCTTAGCACATGCACTGAATCTCGTGGCAGAAAAAATACGATACGAATACTCAGATGTAGATGAATTAATTTCAAACGTAAAAAAAAAAAAAATAAAATCACCTAATAGAGTGCGCTTGTTAAAAAACACCTTTCCCCACATGCCGCTTCCTCCAGAACCCGTTATTACAAGATGGGGTACTTGGTTGGAGGCAGTGTCATATTATGCAAAATATTATGATCAAATTAAAACAATTGTAAATCTTTTAAGAAGTTCCGACGCGCTATCTATTAGGTGTGCCAAAAATGTTCTTCAAAAGGAAAACTTGAAATCGGACTTGGACTACATTGAGGAATATTTTAAAGATATACAAATTGGATTAAAGAAATTACAAAAATCGAATTTAACTCTAACGGAATCCTTTGAAATATTTGATCACGTGAGAACTGTGCTTAGCTGGTGTTCATCTGAGCTTATAAAAAATAAACTCGTAAATGTCATGGACAGAAATCCCGGTTTAGATAAAATTAGAGACATATGTGAAGCGATAACAGCAGGAAAGGATGAGCGATCATACTATATGTACGCGCCTTTAACCTCAGTTGATGTTGAAAGGTCATTTTCAACTTATAAATGGATTCTTAACATAAAAAGAAATCGCCTGACAGTTGAAAATATAGAAAAACTTAGATGACTCATCTGACAAAGAAAATTTCGGTTCTGATACTGAACTTGACGAATCGAATCACGATGATTAAATTAAAATCGTTCTTTATTTTTTATGGTATTTGTAACACAAATAAAGATTTTCAAATTCTTAGCAATTTTTGATGTATCAAGTTCTTTATCAAAACCGAACAGTTAGTAGTTCAGTATTAAAACTGATTGTCCTAAATGCTTCAAATATTAATTTGTAAACTTCAAAGGTTAATTTGTACTTTGATTTGAGTAAAAATTGCATCCCTCAACGTCAGTAAAATAAATATGACATAGATATTTAAAGATAGATAAACATAAATTTGTTTCTTAAATCTTTCCTTCTGTACATTTTGTTTCATGGTTTCCAATTACGTCATATTTTAAAATAATATAAATATACATATATTTGTTACAACAATATTCTATGTGTTTTATTTTTCCTTTAGAGCCCATTAATTATTTAATGAACCTAGAGCGATATCGACCGGCGATTTTTGAGCATTTTTTCTTTCGTTTTTTTTTTTTGCATAGAAATCTCCAAAAATCGCCAGACAATATCGGTGGTGTGAAAGGACCCTTACGTTTTTTTTTTTTTTACTTGTTAATGCCCGCGGCTTTTCCCGCGTGTACTATTGTTTTTGTATCCCATGGGAACTATACTTTTTTTTTAATAGGAAGTAGCATATGTGCTATTCCACACCTTAATCTATATCACTACCAAAATCAGCATTTTCAGTGGCATTGAGTAATGGACATCCATACAAACTATCACATTTATAGACAAACTTTAGATAAATATAGACGAATTACTTATTCCAAATAACACATTTTTTTAAATGTATTTAAGTGTTGTCTCGAAGTTTCGAGACAGATGTGCCGGAAATAATTTAGTCCTAAGGAAGTCTCCGTTTCTTGTCTCTGTTCTTCGAAGTTTAGGCTAATAGGCACTACCTATTCCTATCACTGCCTATGATCCATTTGTTGATCGAAAAAACGTTTTTTTATTTTTAGTTTTATTTTTTTATTGCGATCAACCGTAATGTTATGTGTGTTACGCAACTATCCCGATGTTTGCCAGTCATCGCTGCCAGAAAAAAAAAACCTACTACTTCAACAATTTACCAACAAGGAAAACATCAATACCATGAATTAAATCATAAAGTAAAGAAATAATACTAATAAATCCTTATAAACAATTACCATTTAAACAAGGATCGTCGTAGGAAACTTGCATAGTTAATAGTGTTAGTCAATGAATTAATAACGACCTTTAAACGTAATAAGCATCTATCTATAGACTGGTAATAGATATAGCAAACGTCACAGTCTACTAAGGGATGTCGCCCCATTCCACACCGCGATATAGTTGGTGCAAATTCCATGTGAGTTTTATGACATTGACATAAGGTTTAAATTACATTGCGCTTGTGAAATGCGATGGCTATCTGTTGCTATGTTGTTTTAGATTAGAGTTTAATAGTTGTATTTGTGGTACTGGTCAGCTAGTTTCACCTTCGTTATAATATTAGCGTTTCCATTGATATTAGAAACTCGAAATGAAGTCGGGGTCATTTCTTAAGTTTTCTAAGTTCTCCATACGGCGATTTGGTATAATGTCAAAGTCAATCATCAGGGCCTCAAGTCTGCTATTACAATAGTGTCAGAATGGTCTATCATTGATTTTATAATCGTTGATTTTGACAAGTTTGGTAATCTACTAATATAATGGCGTCATTAATGAGGATCGGAACAGACCATTCTGACACTATTGTAATAGCAGACTTGAGGCCCTGTTTCAAATAGGCACATAAACGGCACTTTTGAACATTAAAATTTATAGAAAAATAAAACTGATTCTAGTCGCCCCTTCCAAAAGTTACTTTCGTATGGAGAAGAATGGGCAAGTAACTCAACCGTTACTCTTTTAATTTTTTTTACACTATTTTGTATACATTAATTTTATAAATATATGTGAAGGCGATGCATCTGGAATAAAACTACTACATCACAATACGTAAAAAGAATTAAAAATTAAATAATGACAGATAAATTAAATAAGTGATGTATCTTTTACATAATTAATTGATCTATCATTATTTATTTTTTTATTATTTTGGTGCAAACAAACGTATACAACAAACAACAACCTACACATATATTTACAAAAATTGTAAAAGTAGACCATTTTCATAAAATTTTAACACGTAAATAAAATAATGGCCACCCCGCTGGTCCGGGGATACCGCACGGTCTCCAAAACTAAACTGATCATTTAAATGTTAAATAATAATCTTAATACTTAATAACGTTTTCAGTCAGTGTGTGAGGTAAAGTAGTATAAAGTGCAAACCAAAAAGTACATAATGTCTCACGCCTGTAATCTAGAGGTGTACCTATAGTACACCCACATTTCGCCAGTTATGTTTTAAGTGTAATGTAATAGAGGGCGACCCTATTGCCTTTAACCGGGCACAAATCTAGACTCTGCTACTGAGAAATTCCTGAAGGAAAAACCCAATGTCTTTCCCCGCCCGACCGGGAATCCAATCCGACCATTAGATCAACGAGGCAGTCACCAAAAAGTAATTTGTTTAAAATCTACCCAATATAACAGATTTCGGTAATTTTTAAAACAATTTAAATGCCCTTTTGTTTGTATATTTAGTTAGAAATTTAATTTAGTACCTAGTGTAAATAGTTAGTGGCGTCATATTATATTGTATAATATAATATAGGTTATATTAGTTTTAAAGTTATTAAAGAATATTAATTCAATACTCACCAAAACCATCCCTGGACGAAACGCACACAATCTAGAAATAAACTACTCCAAAACTAAACTCATTAATTAAATGTCAAATGATAAATCTTAATACAATACTTAAAACGTTTTCAGTTAAGTGGCAAGTTGTCCTTTTCTAATTTTTACAAATAGACTCTTTTTACCCGACTACGGGGAAGCAAATAGGAATTAACCGTGGCATATATCGATGTATGGGAGAACATGTTTTTCAACTACGATGTTAAGTTTGTTTAAGGCGCTGACAAGAGCCAAATGATCAAAATAGGATTGTCTTAAGAAAAAAAATACCAAATCTGTGTAGTTTGTGGTAGCAGAAAAAAATATATGTTAATATACTTCTGAGAACTTGGTTGTTACCAAATCAAGTTTTGAAAAAAAATCTCGATACAAACTAGTGTTAAACTAACCCCTTACCTTGAGTTCCAATCCAAAATATCTGTACTAAATATAAACGTACGTTACGTATTTAATTTATAACAAGAACGTCTTATTTGAATGCAGAACTTGGTTGTTTTTTTATTTTCGATTACTGAACTCTATTTTGAGTAAATAGATAATTGCTTCATATTTTGCAATAAATTACAAGCGTTGTGTCATCGCGCTTCTCTTTCTTTTCTATGCAGTCTGACAGTGACCGCGGTTTAGGTGTTGTCAGCGTCTTAAGGGATAAATTCATCCTAACTTCCCAACTTCATTGTGCGTGGACCGACACGCACTTGGCCGGTTTTTTTAATTAAAAACTTTTGGGCGTGCCTTTTTTTACAATAAATATAACGTTATATTAATATATAGGACTTTATGTTACTATTGACTATAAAAGCTTAAGCTTTAGAAACCAGGTTGTCCCATATCCCTCGTGCACTGGTCTAACAGGCTGTCTCGAGTTGTATTGCTAACTTGCTGAGTTGCTTGCTTGCTCCCGTTTAAAACTCAACATGACATGTATTGTGTCCAGATAAATGAGAGACAAAAGTTAGGACTGAAGCTTTACTCATAAAAAAAATAACGAATATTAATTTGTTTATTTATTTCCCTCTCACAGAGAGGTCAGTGTCCCAGCAGAGATTATTCTTATGCTTGTTATTCACCAACGCTCGAGAAATGATTTTCCTCGAAATTGGAATGGCTGAACGCAGAGTTTTAAAAAAATGAACGGGAGGGATTACTGCGTCGATTTTAAAACTTTTTATAGAGCTAACTTAAGAAGTTGTGACGTACTCTATAATTGACTACGTACATTTGTGTTACATAATTTATGTGTAAGTCATAATGTATCATTTATTTTCTCCATGTTAGCTGTATATTGCGTAGTTTTGTTTTGTCATACAAAATAGAAGTATCGGGGATTTCCTTTGGTTGATAACCGTAAGAGCAATGCTTTTGTTTTCACAATGTGTAACTTACAACAATGTATTAATTATGTCTTGCTATTGAATGTTTTTTGGTAACTAGCTTCTGGTCGTTCAATACTGCTGCAGGCTTAGCATGACACTCTCTTAGACACGGTTCTTTCCATACAAAGTGACATTTCGTTTCTCCTTTTTTGACATCCCACCGTAAAAATCTTTCTACATAAGAAAGGACCTAGACAAAGATCGTTAGAAACAAGATGACAGATTGTAGAAGGATTTCTACGGTGAGATGTCAAAAACTGAGAAACGAAATGTCACTTTGTATAGAAAAAGCGTGTCATGCTAAGCCAGCAGGTAGTCGGTGGTGTACCATTTACATATACAATAATATACCTATATATTTTTTTTTTTACTTTTTATAAAGTTCTTTATTAGTGATCAATGTTCTGCTCGCGACTTGGTACGCGTGGAAGTCGTAAGGGAAATGTGGTATTTTGCTACACAAAGCCATATTTTTATAGTATATTAATAAATGTACCTTTTAAAAGGCTGTTATCTCCAATAATTCTTGTTATAATCTCTATACTGTTTCCTTGCTTCAAACATGAAATCATAAATTATATCATGATTCATATTATGTCTCTAATTTTCTTACATATGTTTGAGTAAGACACCATAATATATTTATATGCCACATTTTTATAAAAACTGCCTTGTTTGGTAATGTTACTACTGTAATAATGTAATTCGTCATTTAAGGGCAGTGACACAATGAGACAACGACGCGGCGACGTCAGAGATTTTGTTGAAGTAAATACCTATCCTCAGTACACAGTACAAAATTATTCTCAAAAGTGATGTTAATGAAAACTATCCAGAATAAAGTTATAGTTTTCTGAGTTACATGAAAAAGCAATTTAATAACACCTACTTTAAAAACTGTACAAATGGCCTCCGCGTGTTAGACCCATATCCCCAAGGACAGTCTTTAGAAGACCCGTGTTGAAAAAAGTCGCTATCGCAATAGTTTTTAATTTGCAAGTTTTTTTTTTTTTTTATTGCGGTACTAGCAACAGCGCATTCTAAGTATTCTAACTAATATTATAAATGCGAAAGTGAGTTTGTTTGCTACGCTTTCACGCTAAAACGGCTGAACGGATTTGGATGAAATGTGTCACATGGGTAGGACATAAGATTTGAGATTACTTTTATCCCAATATTCCCACGGGATCGAGACTTATGCGGGTGAAACCGCGGGGCACAGCTAGTCAATTATAAGAAAGAGTTGTCGACAGGTATAAGTGGTAGAGACGACGGTCTACAAACCCTTAATTTTTCTGTAACTCGATGAGAGTATTGCTGTGCCGTGCCGTGTTGTGTTGAGATGACGGCTTTGAAGAACAGAGTGCAATAATCAACATGGAAGCTATGACCATTATGAGTCTGTTACGCAATAATTAGTCTGCTGGCCGTTTTCTTCCGTCTCGCACACGGAAGTTGAAACTAGCTAAATTGAATTTATAAATCTACATCTTCTACATAGCTGTCAACTTACCTTGGGGTAGTGTTGCACCTGTTCCATTGTCCCTTCATCTCTCGTAACTCACCCGCTCCATAAAGGATCTCAACCAAGTCTCTGACAAACCAGTAGTCGTGACCACAGATCAGATAAATTTATCTGTTCTGTGGTCGTGACATACTGAACACTTCTTTTGAACATTCATACACATACATAACCAGCCTATAATGTTCCCACTGCTGGGACACAAGTCTCCTCTCTGTGCGTAGGAGTGGGCCGTAATCCACCACGCGGGCCCAGTGCGGGTTGGTAGATGTCACATGCCTTCGAATTTTTGGTTCTAGGACATGCCGGTTTCCTCACGATGTTTTCCTTCACCGTTTGGGGAGCAGTGGTGGTGAAATAATTTACGCAATGTAAAGCGCCTGTCTAGGTTCAAACCTACGACCTATAACTCGTAAGTCGGGGCCGTTACCACTGGGCCACCACTGCTCTCTTTTAAACAGTCAAAAATGTTAAATTATGTCACCATACGTGGCCTCTTTTTCTCTAATATCAGCCTGATCTACAGATCAGGCTGATGATGATGATGATAATTATTTAAGGGGAGAGGAAATGTTTCTTTAACAGAATGTGTACCAATACACCAATCTGTATACTAATCGCTCATCCCGTTGTCAAAATGTTAGCCAGTCAGCTAGGCAGTGGCGTCGCTTAGGTACACCATTGATCGGAAAATACAGCGGTAACGGATCAGACGCTAATACCTATTCGGGTCAAGTCAGCACTCCAATTAAGTAACTCACTTTCTCTATCTCTTTACTCATTGCTTCATAGAAAAATTCGTCTGTTCGACAACGTAAATTACACGATGAATATTGTTGAAATAAAAAAAAATAATGTTTAAAAATTACTGGCGTTTTTTTTTTTTTTATGGGATATCGTCAAATAACTTCTCCCGCTCTGGGCGGAGCGAGAGGGTGTGTCAGACTCTTACTGACTAAAACCCACCCGTATTCCTTCCTGTTGCCTGTGTTCCCGCGACCCCGGCAGGCATCGGCCCTAGTGGACCCCTACATTTGTGCTGACGACATCTCTTTGAGGCGCGCGTGGAATACAACCGCCGTCGACCCGGGCCTGGTCCTTACCTGACGGTGAGCTACCCATTACTCACCGTCCGCAAGCCCGCGCCTACGGTGGCCGGAAATCCGCCCGGGATTCCCGACGCCCAGGGCGTCTCTTGCGGCGGCTAGGGGCGAGAGGGCGCGAAATTTGCCTTTCTCTCAACCGTCCCGCCTCCTCCTTCGCGAGCATTAAGTACTGCTTCGCAGCAGGAGGTGACGGCTGCCCATGTCCTCTCGCTCCGTACCATGGCCTGAACCAGGGCCGGACGCGAGAGATCTCTGCCGCCGATCGCCTCCACGAGGACACGGCGGTGCTCTGCCCAAGCCGGGCAGACCTCCACTGTATGCTCCTCCGGCTGATCCACACAGTGGTGACACCCGGACTGGCGTTGGGATTGTGAATGCGTTATGCAATTACACCGTCTTCAAGTGTTCGTTTTGAGAGTTCCGTACGTCCGAATGAGTAAACGGAACCCTTATAGGGTCACTCGTGTGTCTGTCCGTCTGTCAATCGTCGTCTGTCAATTTGCTCCGAATCTAATCGACCGATTAAGTTGAAATTTGGTACCGTGTTACATATCATATGAATGGGTCACTGTGAGAGTATAAGTAATTTCCTTTTTTTTATAATTTTAAAATAAATCGTTTTAAACTTTTTTTTAATAAATGAATATTGAGCATTCCCCCTTATCTCCGAAACTACTGAGCCTAAAATTTTGAATAAAATACCGAAAACAGTTCTATACTTACTTACCTATAGATTACAAAACCTATTATGAAGTCGATGGTTTTAAAATAACATGGTTAATCTCTCAATATTGTGCGTACAAACTTACATTTGTAGTTGGTTAAGTTTGTTCTTGGGATAAATTCATCCAACTCCGGAACCATTCAGTGTGCGTGGTCCGACACGCATTTAGCCGGATTTTTTTTAGGTTTGAACACTAGGCTTTATTGAATAAAGCGCGGGAAAGTCCGAAAGGGATACCGTGGCCTCTGGTAACGCACAGGCAACGGAAGGAACACGGATGGGTTCTAATCAGTAAGAGTCTGACACGCCCACCCGCTCCGCCCAGAGCGGGAGAAGTTGTTTGATAAAATCCCACCCAAAAAAAAAAGGCCAAGCACACATGTTAACAAGACATGTATCACACAATAACTTGTATGAGATTTTTGATAAAACTCATGACAGTATACTTTACCACGGCACGGCAGTCCATACGAGGTAGATGGGAATCTTTAGCCCACATGCAAACCGTGTTCCATCGTGTCAACGCCTACATTGTCGAGCAACGCAGTAACTAGAACAGTTTGGACAAAAAATGTACAAGAGTTGATGTTTATTATTAGAATATTATTAACTCCAGTATTCTTTGGAGTACGTCATTATAGAATAGTTATTTTATTAGTCACTTTATTCATAACTGGCTGGCCCGACAGACGTTGTCCTGGAAAAAATCAATATGGTCTGGTGTTCTTACAAAAATGCATAGAACAATAGTTTGTCTGTAAAGTCGGTTTACGGACGATAATTTTACGTGATAACGAAGGAGAGATGCGTCACAAGCCGAACGCTTAGGCCGATCGTGCCTCTCTATCGCTAGTTCCGCGCTCTCGCTTGCACGCTCGGCTCAGGCGGAACGTGACACTTTTTCGTGCGTGCAGCCGGCGTTTATCGATTTATAAGACGTTATCACGTCGTCTTTTTCCGAAAAATATTCTTTACCAATTCTTTCCATAAAAACCTAATTCGAACTATAACGAACATTTACAAACAAAAGATCCAAACAGGTCCAGCCGTTCTCAAGTGATGCGTTTACCAACGAACAGAATTTAATTTTGATTTATATGTAAGATAGATACGTAGTTTTTGAGTAAGTCAAGTATAAAGTCATTAAGGGCTGTAAAGACAGACTTTTCACACCCCCGATTTGTGAAATAAAAATATGCTTGTAGTTCCAGCAACATGCGACGGAAGATGAGGCACTGGCATTTTTGAATTGTCAAGAAGTCGGTCAATCAGAAAGATGACGCTAGTTACCCATTCCAAAGCGTAGTAGGTCCCTATGGAGTAGAATGGGCAATAAACTCCACGGACACTCTTTTAAACCAAAAAATTGGCAATGTAATTTATGTACAACATATAAACATCTATGCAGTTCATTACGATACCATAACCCTTTCTTTAATTTGCTATTCAATACGGTTACCCACCCAAAGCTTACCTGCCAGCGCTTTCCTTCGCCTTGTACTTACCATAGCGTAGCTTGATCTCAGATCAACCTTGTTATAGCATGTCAGGGTTGAAATGTATACCCCTCTGTCTCAGGTAATAGAAGTAGATGCTCTCTTTAATTAATCTTTCAATAAGCCAAAACCACAATGTTTCGGTACTGTTTTTTGTGTATTTGCTTCATTAATGTCTTGATCGTGATCAAGGCCTCGTTTCAAATCATTTTATTTTTGTATAATGCTTTAATAAGGAAGCTGATGATCGTCTTATCGATATCCGTGGTCATAACGTATACCTATGGGGTTATTCTGCCCATTCTGTCACATTATTTTGCTACATATTCACATAATCTCTTAATAACTTTAACTATTCCAAACTTACAAGTTCTTTACAAGAATCAAGTTCGAGATTATTCAAACACACACTAGATGGCGCGAACAACCAAAACATTACGTACTACTGCATCGATAAATTCTGTTGCTTCTTCAATTATTTTTCTTCATGTTATTTTGAACGTAAACGCTATTTCACATGAAGGATATGTACCTATGTATACAGTGCCTGTAGTACACGATGTGGAAATTCTTTATGCCTAATGTCCTAAGTCATGCACGTGTGAAGCCATTATTTTTCTAACATGTTGGTAAATAGACTTGTTTACTTTATGTATTACGTCATGTGCATACTTTGTGGTCATTTTGGAATTAAAGAAGTTCTTGTGTATGGTATAAATAGGATGCATAAAAATTCATCCACATAAGCTACCAAGTCCCGGTAATTGCCCAGGCGTGAATTTGTTTGTATGCCATTTCATTGTATTTTTTTATAATATTTTTTTAATTGTATTTTTATGGGTCATGTGGTCTGCAATATTTTTTTTTATTATTATTATAAGCGATATTCAAAAGTGCGTTCCGAGAACCCTGGACATTTTATCCCCGCTTCTACCTTGCTGACTGGCTATAACTATATATTTTATAGTTTGTGCCAATGGAAGATAACAAGTTAAAGTTACATAACTGATCTTCCCAATGTTTTCTAAAATCATGGGCTGGGCGACAAATTGCAACATATGCATAATATATTATATTCCGCTGGCAGAGGGATCGTTAATCGCAGTTTTTTTAGCAGACAGGCTTATCATTAAATTGTTTTAATTAACTAAATAGGGATAATATTGAAGTTTCTATTATTGTATCTTTATGTAGGTACTGGTTACAGTTGTACATATAGGTACCTAGTGTTGTTTTTTGTGGTTTATCGAGGTCATGACGTCATTTATTTAATCAAAGGACTTGTCGTAATAAATTCTCAGTTATAGCCATTAGTTATTTTAGGGTTCCGTACTTCAAAAAACGGAACCCTTATAGGATCACTTCGTTGTCCGTCCGTCTGTCTATCAATACCCTTTTTCTCAGGAAAGCGTGAAAGCATAAAGTTGAAATTAATATTAAATACGTAAGTCTACGATCCCTTGAAGTTCAAAAAAATCAAGCTTCTAAGTCAACGCAATAAAAAAAATCGGCCATTTATGCGACATATTATGATACTCGCAAATAAATCAAAACCTAACAATACTTACCGTTGACCCAGAATCATGAAATTTGACAAGAAGGTTTCACAGCACAAGCAAAGGAAAAAGTCCGAAAATCGTTAATTTGTATTTTTTTTCAACAAAGTTCTTGGCATGGATTCATCCCAACTAAGGAACTCTTCATTGTGCGTGGTCCGACAAGCCTTTGGCCGGTTTTTTGGTTAGAGGCACACAATAAAATGTACAAATTATACAGTTTATATTTAATATTATTTTATTTATTGACCATCTCTTAGCTTAAGACAGGAAACATTTATAAAATAGCAGCTAGTCACAATAATAAAATTATGATAACATTTACAAAACATTCTCTTAAATTAACTATTTCACAAAACAAACAAGAATGAACCTCGCCTCGTATTGAACACGTTTACGTCATCCATATAATAAGGTTGGTACTCCTTGTGCCTTCATACAATACATTCAATATTTAAAATGTTCTCTGAATTTAATCTCAAACAAAATCGAAATAAAATAATTTCTTAGAACTTCCACATCCATTCATGAATCAATCCTTACTTACTTAGTACATTCATGGAAACTTCGTACGGGAAAATCTTTACAGCGAAACGATCTGCAGAAATTATTGTATTTGACATTATGGTTATGAAGTATATTGTTTGTATATTTAGCTAAAAATGTCTTTGTGCAAGCTTGATTACTAAATATATATATAAAGGATTAACCACACAATATTATGTTAGTTGCATTTTGTATTTATGGACATATTGAACGACATTATCACGTCAGTGATTCTTAAATTATCTGCACGTAGACTGTGTTACTCACTTCTATTCCCGATGTGTGATCAAGTGTTACATCAACCCTTTCCATACGTTACATTCATATATTACGGCTTGTACGGTATCACCCACTCATAAGTCCATTTCATTTCTATTTATAAATTGATTTTAGCCCAAATTAATGTATCCGTCCAAATTAATGTATCCGTCCAAATTGCACTATTCATTCTATGTAAGTTTTGGTCTGAACGAGGATGACTAAATCATTTCAACTGATTCTCTGACTCACCAGTGGTCTGATATTGAAAAACAACTCGGGGAATCTATTATTATAATATGCAGGAGTGCCAAGTAGTAAATAAAATGCCAAATAAGCTGAACTATTAAGTTTATTTAGATCTCAAGCTCACACGGAACCAATAAAATTATTCAATTGCTTTGGAGTATTATCGATACAGTATTACAATATTTCTTTCAACACATCTTCTCGATTTGTCTTTTGTCTCGCTCGCGCACGCAATGCGCGAGTGAGATGAACACGAGTTTGATTTAATAATTTGATAGTCTGCTACATCCTTTTCTTTTACTTACATTTTCCGATCAACACGATGGAATGGCTAAATCTAGAGGCTCGGTATTAAATTATTTATTTTCTAAGAATCTCACATCGTCCAAGGAGTAGCCACGTTTGTATCAAGTGGTACGATTACAAATATTCTCCTTACGTCTACCGTGACTCGTTGGCGTTAATTACAAAGACATAGGAATGTTAAAAAGCACATCGTTCAAAACAATTCTTGGTCGATTGGTATATTAAAAAATAAAAACCCGTTATAGGACAATAGAGTTCATTGATACAAAACTTCATTTACATTTATGAACTTTTCGACATGACTAACTCTCAGTCTGATATCTGAATTCCGTGCGCTCTCAAACGTGGCCGATTTACAGTAGGTACATTGAAAAATCTACTTATTTGTTAATATGTGCGTTTTATGTTAAATTTATAAAGTATATTTTGCTTGCAAATTCATTTTAATAACTAGTGACCAAAATGTTTTAGAACACCAATCACTTGTATGAATTTATTTTTTGTAGACATATCTTCTCAACATTATCCCCTAATAAGGGCAACGGCTAAGTGTACAAGCGTCTAACTTTATAAATTTTATAATACAATAATGATTATTCAACATTACATACAACATACCAACTGATCGAAACAAAAAGAATCATCTACTCGTCACAAATGGTGATCGAAACTCTAAATGCGATCCTACCGTCGGGTAAACGACTTATAAAATTCGGTTAATCCGTATAAAATGGCCGATATAGAAAAGGAATTAATTTTTTTCAAGCTTTTTACAAGCATAATATCCAAACAAGTCGGTTGGGGAAACTAGCACAAATACGACACACAGGCTAGGCTAATATCACAGGAGTGCTGGGAACGGTGCGGAGACCCACACCACGCGACCGCGCAAGGCGCCCGCCCCTCCCGCCCCGCGCCTCCCCGGGCCTCTCGCCCCGCGCCTCCCCTACCTATTTACTATTCAGAGGGGGCGAAACGGGCTACTAGCGATATATTTTGCGACAATTAAGATTTCAAACGAAAAGGAACTCGCTTGTTCCGCGTATCAATTGCACGATTGCACAATCGAACGACTGATTGCTTTCAAACTTATTGCACAACCGTTTGATAAGTAACGCTTTTTATTACACACAATCCCCCAACTTATAAACGTTGTTTAAAATTGAGCAACCGTTGTTGCAAGTCTGAATTGTAATTATTATAAATTTAAATTAACAACGCCTATAAGAGGAAAACGTAGACTCTATCTTGAATTACACAATAAATTAACAATGACACAATAGTTCTCTAAACCCCAGATTCAACCCAATTAAATATCATATCATTAATGGTAACAAAGCTTAAAATGGTGACATAAGCAACAGGGTAACATTAAAATGTACAAAACAAAAAACGTTTAAATAAAACTTAAAGCGATAAAGTACAACAAAACTCGTTCAAAGTAACTCTCGGACTTGTTAGTAAAATGCGAGGCGCGAGCAAACGTTGGACGGTGGCCGCCAATGTTGGCCGAACGTTTCTTCAACGTCGACACGCGCCCGATTTGATAAGGAAACTAAAATGCCGTCAAGAGTTACCTATGACACACACATACGTCAGAAATTTTCCTTTATCACCTTACAGACTATTAGTAATGTTAGCAATTAGATTCGAATTGAAAAATACTACATTAACACTTGTTTTTAACATGCTAACAGCATAATCCTTATTACTCCAATCGCAGACGCGCATGTGTGCATCAAGAACAACAGTTTTCACTCTATTCAGTAACGTCAACCGATCTCACAAAGGCAGCACAAAATAATACTATGCAAATAAAACTAAATAAGCGTGGAAGTTTTGTTACCGCTCGTCTACGCAACCGTTCCCAGTCGTTTTGCACTATCTCTTAATCACTATTTACTTTACAATACAATAATATAACATATTAATTATCGCTTAAAACTATGCCTCCATCGTGAACCGTTAAACTTGCACTACTAGTGAGCTCGTCACTGTAGCGACAACGTACACTCAGAGTCCTCTGTTCGATAAAAATTAATCGTTGAACACTAATTGGACCGCGCCCGTCGGCAGCGCCTGAGCAACTTTCACTAAATAATAAAAACACGCTAACAAAGTAAGTACTCTTCTTAACAACAAAGAATTGGCTAAACGTCGACAGTCCGTTCCGGGTAACGTAAATTAAACACGAATCAATAGTCCAGTGATTCTCGAGCCGCGGTTGAGCGCCGGCGGCTCGGACCGGGCCGGAGCCGACTCCTCGCGCGGCACGCGGCCGGCTCGCATCAGGAGCACGCGAACACGCCCGTGTTCGCTTATGAGTTGTGGAGATGCGCAGGTCGGCGCGGTCATGAGTCCAGCACGGTCAGGAGCCCGGGGGGCAGCAGGGGCACGTCCTGGCGGGGCATCTGCTGCCGCGCCAGCTGTGCACAGCCCAGGTTGGCGTCGCCCAGCTCGGGGATGGCGTCCAGCAGCGCCAGACACTCGTCCTCAACCTCTCGCCTCGCCTTCTTCCCGACCCACGAGTCATCGCACTCCTCTCTCGCCCTGCGTCGTCTCGCCTCCTTCTCCCGACGCGCCTCTTCGCTCAGTCGGCAGTATGTGTTGTTAATGCACACTGAGCGCCTCAAGTCACGCGCGGGGTCCTCGATGTTCTCTAATTTCTGCGAGCAGATCTCAATGACCCGCTTTCGTTCCTCGTTAGCGCGGATTCGCGCCGAGATCATGGAGAGCTTGGGCCTGGCGGCGGGCTCGGTGCGCGGCGGGCCGAACATGTCGTCCTCGAAGGCGTCGGCGATCTCCGCACCGCGTGAGCTCTCGCGCTCCTCTTGTGGCGTCATTCTGTAACAAAAACACGGACACATTAGCACATATTAGTGATACGTAAATTTTGTAATGGGAACGAAATTAGAACAGCCGGAAAGTAACCGGTAATTGCATATTAAATAATGATTTGAATAGTTGACTCCCCAGAAACTTGAAGAGGGATACGCAGTAAATCATTAATCACAAAGACATTATTAATCACAAAACTGTGACGGAATGTGAACGAGTCAAGGAGAAGCCCTAATTATTTCATAATAACAAGTACTAGGTCAATCGGAGAACAATGCATCGAAGTCCGAACGGGCCAATCAGGTTCACAACTCGTTATAATCCGCTCTCCATTCGCAATCACATCAAAACTACAACAGATATTAGCAAACAGGTTTTGAAGATAAAAACACCTTGAAATGCATTTCGTCAACACCTACCTAAATAAATCAGGGGAAATGATGAGGAACCCTGACATAAACATGATCGGTAATCCACTAAGATCCAATCACAGTAAAAATGGTAAATCCAATGTCACAAAGTTCAAAACACTGGCACAATACAGGCGCACAATTCGTCACTTGTCCTCGACGACTATAAAAAAGCAAAAAGACAAGTGAAACAAAAATAAATCGCGCGGTGAGCGGCGTGCGCGCAACTCGACGAACACTCGGTGAATGACAACATACCTTGCTGTAGATAAGACATTGAAAAAGCCAATTGCGTCATGTACTGCTACGTACGTATGGAGAGGAAACGGGTGACGTAGACCATAGCCGTCATTTTAGACGCTATAGCTTGACTAGTCATGACTCGCCGTATAAATTTGTGTACGAGACAAAAGATGCGAGTAATAACTAGTGTCCAATTTATGAAAAATATTTATGTAACTGAAATTGTAATAGATCCAGTTACACAAGGAAAATACTTTTTCCTGTTCGATAAAACAGTTGTATCTTGACAAAATTAATAGGCTACAAATGATGTAATTGAAAAACCCACATATATTATAACGATGAACCAGGATGGTATAGCTACAACATGAACTAATTTGGCGCAATATATTTGAAATGTTTGACAGTGGAAGTCTTCTGAAACGGGGTGAATGTCTGACACCATCCTCCGGAATAACAAGAACGTTCAGAGGACACTTGTGGTAACAATGTTACCCTTCGACCTTCGCAATAGGTCACTTTAGGAGCTACTAATATAAGAATACGTAACGCCTAGAGGTAAATTACAGAGACTTGACCTACGAACGAAACTTTATGGTATCTGAAACTTAAGTGTGGACTATAGATAAAGTATTTGTCAAAATTCCTACATATTTAGGCAAGGCAGCCAAATCCTTGCTAATCCTGCACATAAAATATCACGTCATTTCATGTCGGTAAGGCGTCGAAAATTTCGAAAGCTCACTAAATGAAAACCGATGCAACACAAAACAAGAAAAGTGTGTAAACCAGCCAAGGATTCATAAAACCTGGACTAGTTCTAGTGTGAAACACGTTCGTTCACAATCGTATTATCGAAAAGACGTTACGCGCTACGTGTTTTTCCACCAAAATTGCCCTTTGCCCAGAATCCTTTGAATCCAAAGCTTTTGTTTTAAAACCTGATTCATAATAATATGTATCTCTCATTGCATTCTGAATATTACAGCCGTCTGTCTGTGTTATCTCAGTGTTGGTTGAGTTCTGTTGTTTATTCAAGGTAATTGGCGAACAGAAAGATTTGCGACGACTGTATTAATGCGAATGTTTTCTTTTGTTTTGTGTTACCTTTTTATGCCTCTAGGCAATCACTTCAAGTCTAGAAGATTAAGCAACTATTGATCGTATACATCGCATTAAAATGCTATACATAAAAAGCTTTTAGCACGAAATATTAAAACAGACAGTCAAGTTAAACACATTTGGAAATATTGGGTACGTAACCTGATAAAATATAAAAATCCATGTTACTCCAGTTCAGTACTGCGTAATGAGCGAAATATTAATTTCAGCATTAAATGTGACGTAATATAAAGTTGACACAGCTAATATCGATATTGCTAACTGTTATTGCAGAAATCGCCAACACAATTATTATAATATTATGTAATAAAAACTGCAGTAACCACTTTGACAGCACCACCGCTTCTGACATTTAAGCTTTTTCCACCATAGACAACTAAGTCGATTGATGGACACATTTGAATAAAATGAGTTCAAAACAAGATTCAAAATTAATTTCTGGGTTTTTCTTGATATCCTGGGGCTTTTTGGTTCACTTCTGTATTTTCCCATCCGACATAACATAACCCATGACTAGACTTGAAATCGAATTTTATTTTATTTTTTGTTTCAATGGCCGCCACATAGTTTATTGTGCCGTAGTTCCTTTTCTGGATTTCATGCTAATCAAATTATGTTTATTGTCGTTGCTTGTCTGTATTTTATGGCTTATTTAGTAGAAGTGCACTTTTCAGTCTTCATAGTGATAAAATCTTGTTTAAAAATCATATAAAAAATTACTAAAAACATTAATAAATGTGCACAACACGCTTGGATCATGTTTTATTTTTTTCTATTGGTGAATGCGCGACGACAGTGCACCGGGTGTTGCCGACCCCACCAGTTACGATCTAATAAATCTCGCTCGACTCGACCGACGCTACTGCCTACCTGCACTTTCTTTTCTCTGTCCCACACGAGCCGGGGGCAAGAATCCACTGATATGTGAATGCCACCATAATATAGGGGACTTTTTTGTGACATTTGACATCGTAGATGATGCGTCTGATCCTAGTTCGTCTTTTCAAACATTTAATGTAAATCTCTACACAATTCTTGAAATTTATGTAGGACAGTTTAAACAAAACAATGAAGCATTTGAATAAGGTATTCGTTATCAATTCTCCTCGCTTTCGTCGAATAAGTCATGTCAAGCCACAACTAACGTGAACGTATGGTTAACTTTTTAATGTGAAAACTTTTTTCCTTTACAAAATTTTACGATGATTTATTTGCTTGCAGAGTTTATTTGTATTGCTTGCTTCAAACTGATAACATAATATATATTGTTCTCTTTCGGATTTTCCTACATGTATACATCATGTCATGAGTGCGTGATGAAATTAACAGTCGGCGATATTACATATTGGAACAGTTTTGAATTGGAACAACTTTTAATGTTATAGCCACTTCTGCCTCTGTCTCCTTCATCTGCCCATTCACTTCTTCTTGAAACTTCAGGGTACAGCAGAAAATACAGGCTGGATTGCATTAAAATCATTGCAGACGTATCGAATTCCAATCCACTTCGGACACAAATCCTTGAAGGTAATAGATATTTCTTCAAAGTATATATTTTTGCTAAATCACTTTGACCGCGTAGGGGTTTTGATAGAGCACCTTTTATGGAGAACGTATGATACGATGAATTATCGAATGTAGGTGGAAATATATTACCGTTACGATATAATAGTTTAAAGATCTCCGACATTTTTCTCTAATTTCCCGCATCGTACACTTTCTCGTCAATCTCTACCATGCCCTTAATTGCATCACCTCTCTTGGCTTTATAGTCGCATCTAAGTGAAGAAAATACGTCATATTCTGTATAAAACAATGGGCTACGATATATTTGTAGATTCTTATTATTATCTAAACTTTCAGTTTATCTGTTCAGAATTATCTTTGTATTAGTGTGTCATCTAAATATACTTATATATGAAATCCCATGTTTGATTTTTTTTTTGGTGTTTTTAAGAATCGTATCTTACAGTTTTTTGTTTGTAAGGACAATTAAATGTGTTGTAATTGGTGTCTATGGCCGAAATTGTGCCCTGTGTTGCATCACCAATTACCGAGCCGTGGGTGTTACAAAAATTACTTTTATTCATTATTACTACTATAACTTCACGTGTTTTACAAATTATTAAATACACGATATAGAATAACTATGAAATTAATTTGCACTGTGACCCTGTGCAAGCTTGGTCTTGTATCAAAGAATTTCACAAAAATCCGTAATTTTTGTATTGACTGCCTCATCTTCTTTAAGACATTCCCCATTTCAGTATTTACACCATTACTTTGTTTAGTACTCACACTTGATTTCATTACTTCATCTTTCCTATCATGTTACATGTTACATTCGTCAATGATGCGCATTAAAGAATTTTTCTATGGAAGTGGGTGAATCATATTTTTTTTAACAATTACTCGTACAAAGCCGACAGTGCTTATATAATGACCTCACAATGGGCAGTACCTTTCTAGGTCGCAAGTTACGAATAATTAATTCAGTTTCTACTATTTGTACTTCTAGCTAACTTTAACTTCCTCTCTGTCAGATTTTTTCTTTGTATCATCTGTAGGTACTTTAGTCTTGGAACAAGATCGTTTCGGTATTATTTTTGGCTTCCCGGAAAATTACTCAGCGTATTTCAATTAGCTTAAAAGTCTTGTTTATTTTTTAAAAGAGTTTCATAATTATAGTTACTTCTTCAAAATATTGTTTATTCACTCTAGCTATGCATTATTTTTTGTAAGAGGAAATTAGTTTTGATGCTGTAGAAATATAATGACCTATATAGCTTGTAAGTCTTATGCTCTAAGGTGATAGTAATAAAGTTCAAATGCCAGTTATGAGAAGTTATCCTTTTACGGTATCTTATACAAGGATTGTTTGAACTTGCAACGTGCTGTGCGTCATGATCATTACTGTGAAGTCATACTAAATGGAATTGTTGCGAAAATTTCCCTATACGAATATGGGTGACAACTACGAATCGAAACAAAGATACCTACTGGAATATAAACACAAGAGAATCAAACAACAGCTTTTAAAATACTGTTAAAGTATTTGAGACGTTCCACGGAAGCCGTAAAAGCCTAATACCAAGTAATTTAGCACGTGGGGTAATCAAAATCATTATATAATATAGTTTGCGTGTTTAAATCGAGTGCCTTATAACGTTGATAGCCCACAGCAGACAATGGATGCGGCTCACAGCGTATAAATCACGGATAATAGCTACGTATTTGACGCGCTTTTTAAACTTATAGACTCTATTATAGATATGTACTTTGTTGTTGATTTTAAATAAGAGCTGGGGTAAATTATGATTTTGGTTGTTAAGTTGTACAATGAGTCAGATATTTTTCTTTGAAGCAAGATTATCCTATTACAGGTATTAGGCACAATTTTCATAATCATGCTGATCGAACACAATAGTTTTTGTTGTTAACGAACAATCACGTGCCTAACATAAAATAACTTTATTCCAAGCTCTATTTTTCCACTTCACTAACAAAAGTAGCAGCTCTTGGCACGTTTCCCACGTCAGTAAAGTTTATAATATTCAGGGAGGGAGATACAGATATCATGCTGTCTCTTACTAGCGCAACACCTGCAAATGAGAGTGATCATCATGAAGTAGGTATATATCGCAGGAAAATCAATGGAAAACGAATTTCCTAGTACAATGGCATAAAAAACTTTCATTGGAAAATTGGTGAAAATTGCTTAGGTAGGTAAATTAAATTTAAAATCTACAGTCCTGTGAATAAGTGACTCAGGGATGCCTAATGCTGAGATGACCTTTTATACAGATTAGCCTTATAGAAATTTTGTAATAATTTGAGGAAAATGAATGCATTTTCCTCCGTAAAGTTCGGATTATTTTCGAATGACGCGTTAATAGAAATCTAGGAATTTTGAATAAATAGGTACGTACGTCTGACAAAAAATTCCAGAAGTAAAATATTACTTTAACAATACAGTAGAATTTATACAATTTATAAAGTTTCTTTCGGGCGCTTTGCTGCCGAACTTGGGTGGGGTCAAGTAATGATTTCATTTAGACGCCTATTTTGTAACATGGTGGTAATTAACAGGTTGATAAGCTTGACAAGTATGTGCTAAAACTGCATGTAGTATTGTAAGTGTTTATATTTTTCAGTTTTCCTAATCTATATTCTGAAGTGTCGGTTGCGCGCGACTGTACCGGTAGTGATGCACCGTGAAACGGAATTATTTTATTTTTGACCCTATTTTGCGGTTTGAGTGAAAAAAAGAAATGCTTTTTTTTCGGATAAATTTCAGGTGTTCCATATTAATTATTTTTCTCAGTTTTTTTGCAATAATTGCTTATTTTCATATATTTTCCTTGGAAAATGTAAAAAAATTATATTAAACAACTAGTTATTTTTCGTTAAAAGTCAACTAATAAGTAGGTATCTACATCTATTGGAGATTACTAAAAAAATACAGTGATTAACAAAAGATAAGTACTTATAAGGAACATCAATTCCAAATCCAAATTTCACAAATAATATCGAGTCACGAAACCCTATTCTGAAAATCTCGGTAGTCGAATTCGAATACCGTTTGTCACGCTCTTGCAGTGCGACAGAGATGGCTATATCCGATCGGCGAACAAAAGGACCCTTAGAAAACAAATTAAACCAGAATAACTCATTCACATAAACCAGTGACACATTGCCTATTAAAGAATTTGCTAGTTTTTCCTTAATTAGTGAAATGAATTGGAAGCCGTTAAATATTAAGTCGATAAACACACACCTTATTGAATAGAAAATTGTTGTTATTTTATTTACCCACTACACCGTCTGGCACGCATACATAATGCTGCGCATCGGTACATTAACTTACTGTTAGGTATTAGATAAAGATACTTTTTTAACACCATCCTTTGTCTATTTATCGCTTGCATTCCAGAACTTTTAAATTCGAGAAAATATTGCATCTTCATCACCCAAATATCTACTTTTGATTTCCTATTTTTTGTAAGTATAATAATACGTTTATTATCGCGTCGCAACTTTTAATATTCATAAACATACAGAGATAAGTAATAAAACACTTTCTAACAGTTCCCTAGATCCTAAATATATTTAAGAAAGTAACTGTGCTGCGACAGGTAGATTTAAGCGAGCAATTAAATTATTACGTGCTCACAAAAATATTTGTATACACAAACATAACATTACGTAAGAAATAGCCAATTAAACTATCGACTCCTTTGTTTCAAACAGAGAAAGTTTCGCAAGCACAATTTTTTGATTAAAGATATATATTTTAAAACTAAGTTATATCAATTAAATATAAATTACCTTAGCAATCCAAGAATCAACAGTCCAAAAAGTGTGCAACACTTCGATTGATTAAAAATTAAAATTAAAAACAATGACACGACACGAAACAATTTAAAAATCGAACGGTTAAATTAAACATAATGCCAACGAGGTGTATCACATAAAACGATCAACTTAGCACTTGTCCAAACAGGCGAGCGGCGAGCGCTACTACATAACTAAATGGAAGGCGAGTCGCGAACGTGTGCGAGTGACGGCTCCGCGCGCCGAACTGCGTCTGTTCTCCCCAGTGTTGCCAGACGCCGAAGGCGTGTCCTCGTACAGATATGGTCTGAAATCTCGTATTTTGTCAACACAACCTCGTACATACCATTTATTTAATAAATTGCTTAAAATCTATTGATTTTCTTGTCAACTATCTCGTATCCAAGCACTCTACAAAGCAGTTTCGTCAAAAAGTGTCCAGGTGGTCGCAGGTGGCAGGTCGTACAACCGGAATTTTGCATTGGATACTGTATGTAGTATCCGAACTGTACCTACTATAGTGGACGTGGAGTAGAGTGGAATTAACATAGACATATTTTCTACGTAAAATGAATGAAATTAAACCTTTCGTACGTACACACCATTCATTCATTTCGTATAGTCAGAGGCGCGTTCCAAAATATGACTTGTATCAACGAATCTCGTACAAAATCGTACGAGGATGGATGTAAGCTCGTACATCGTACCAGGACCACTAAATCTCGTACATGTACGAGAAACCTCGTATGGATGGCAACACTGGTTCTCCCGTACATAAGTTGTGGTGATTTACAGAGGGCGCGCAGGCGGGCGAGCGGGCGAGCGCGGCCCATAGATGCTCCCCTAGCGAAGGATACCTCATTATCCTCACTGTAATCCGTGTGCCTTTTTGATAATTTTTATTTATAGGGTGTCACTGGTGGTGACCCCTTTTTTATATCTCGTTGCGATTGCTGGCTTATCACGTAAACGCCACTTGTTCTTCAGTTCCACAGAGATAAAGAACGTTAAAATAAAATACCCACTAATAAAATCTCAGTTTTAAAAGTTAAATGCCGTTGTGATAATTGCATGCTTCCATCTGCAAAGGTCATATCTGAATTTATTGAAGTTAAAACAAAAATCCAATCCATTTGTATAACGCACGATCACAAAAAAATATTGCTCAATTGATATTCAAGGCTAAAAACAGCTACAATTGTACATTTGTTGTACTGTATCTCGCTAATGTGGAGTAGACAATTAAGTTTGAAACCATTTGGAACACTACAGTGAAATATTTTGATAATACATTAGTAATTAGCAGTTAAGTATTTGGGTCTAGGTGATCTCATTGCAGATAACGCAAGTAAATGCCAAGAGGAATACAAAGAAGGCGATCGTTTGGATGTCTAAATTTGTTTAAGCGAATTATTTACAACAATTGTTTTGTCTTTGGACAAGAATATTAAAATACAGCGTAGAATAGTATATTAATTAAGGTTTCAACGTAAATTTTAACTTTTATGCGCATTTCTCTCTAAGCAGTAGCGGAACACAAAATGAAGCTGTTAGAAGTGCTCCTCTTATTGTTATTACTTTTGTTTTCCTGGCAAACAGAAAATTTCTTTCCCTTAAATTGTCTTGTTCAGTTCTACATGAGAAATAGAAATCAAAATATCTCGTCAGCAGTTCGATTCCGGCTTTAGTTCCAAGTTTATACTTGTCTTTTTTACTTTGTTTTCGGGATTGTTCGTCACCGTGACTAAGGATTTGAGCAGTAACGTCAACATCAGACAACTAACTGCATAAAAAGATCGAACCGTACCGACCTTCATCGATGTGTAAGCACGCACAATATTATAAACATTGGCAACGGCTCTCTTCGCATTTGCATTATTCGCATTTCATTTAAAACGATTCTTATTATAATCTCTACTTAAAACTGCTGCATTGGAATTCACAGTATGTTCATTAATTCTTAATGTGCCAATTGTCGCACTGGACATAGGAGTGTCTAGTGCGCTTAGATAATTTTATCTTCAAATATATTCCTTTTTTTTAAATTAGATATTTCAATAAATGCAAGGCAAATGCATTTATCAGAACGATTCTAAACAAAAAGCAAAGCATGTTATCAAAATCATCGTCGTTGCAAAGTTACTACCTGAACCTGGGTCGCCCTTGGCCTCAGGCGGCAACTCAAGCCATATTCTGTCATAGTTTACTAATAAATAAACTTCCCGACCATTTGTCTAACATTTTTAAACAAACTTTCTTGGTTTCTTCGTCTATCGTTACAAGGAAATCAGTTGCGACTTTGAGAGTTACTTCAATGAGATTTTTGTGTTCATAATTATCGTATACCCATGGAGTATCAATGCATTTATGAATGCTAGTTAATGTAGAAACCAGTTTAAGCAATACTGTGCTGCACTTGTAAGCTATCTTTAAGAATAAATCTCTCATCAAGCTTACTATTCCTAGCGGGTTTACAAGGATTATAATTGGAGTCAAAGCACTACTTACAGCGTTTGGTACAGATATATGTGGACACATGTTGCCATCCCATCGCATATTACCTTAGTGAATTCACATATAGGATGTAGGCACGACTTGAGTGACAAAATTGACTTTTTAGAGTATCTTGAAACCTTAGTTACATAACCTCCAGTTGGTGATATTCACCCGCTAAATAACAACATTGTCAAGAATCGTATGAATATCAATTGAACTCGCAGATTCTTGTAGTAACGATAATTTAAGAGTAGTTTCATCTCGATAATACGTATCTGTTGAATAATTGAATACATTTACATTTGAATGAGAGCCAAGCAGTGACACAAGCAGATGTCAGATCGACCCTCAAACTGCCATATTCAATCAACCGCGAAGGTGCAGCTCAACGCTTCTAGCTGTATAAAAATAATTGTCCTAACACTGATTTATCGATATCATTCGATGTTTTATCTATTTGCGAACATGGTCCGAATCTGAATGTTATTTGTTTTTCGCAGAGCATCTACAGCCGACCAATAAAATTAGGGTCGGAAATGTTTGGTCGGGTTTGAGAATGCGGAAGTCTCCCGGTGTGAGCCGGAACGCATCGGTAGCGTTGGTAACCGCTGGGTTGGTGTAACCCGAATATCGGAGGATGGCAGGTCGAGGTTCAATAATTGCGGACCGTCAAGACTTTCACCTTCGGCGCACAGCGGCCGCGCTCCAAGGCCACCGAGGCACCGTTCACCGCGACTTCCGCCCGCAGCCCGTGGCACGGGCCGCGAGCCCGCGACACCGGCCGCTCGCGATCGCGACGTCTCGCGCTTTTGCAATCAGAATTTCGGAAAGCGGTACCAGTGCAACGGCCTCAACTCGCCGACACAGCCAGAATAACGGTTGGACGAAGTCACTCGCTGTTACGTAATACGCTCAAGGAAATGACAATCGGCTTTTTTTGCAAAGTGGAACGATTGATAGTGTCGAAAACTCGTCCGATAACAAACAATATTTAGAGCATACGACGCTGGCTTCGGTGCTATAATATGCGCTAATAACAGTTAAGTGCAATGCAGAGACGATTGCAATAGAGGGATATTCTGCGAGCAGCAAGTTTTATTAAGGCGGTTTATAATAACACAAAAACAGTTTATCGAAGCGTGGCGTTACACCTTTTGTTATTCCATTAGCGGGTGTGAGCTACTCGGAGCGAGTTTACATGCGAGCGGCCGGCGCGCGCGGCCCGACGCAGCCGACCCATATTTACAGTGTAGGTACGCTGAGTGTACCATCTCATTCCGCTCGTTAAATCGATGCTTTTAATAGAGATGATGGCTCAAGACTCCATTATATTTAAATAAACGGGAACGCAGGCACGTGCAAAATGTTAACCTGACATTTTGAATATCGCATTCCCACAATATTGATGCCGTTTAGATAAAACTCTGAAACGGCGTATTTTTTATCCAGGTGGAAAAACAGAATGTCATAGGTCGCTATAATTCCAGATAAGTCAATCATGCTTGGCTGTCTGTGGTATATAAACATTAATAAACTATGGCGGGTTCTAGAAAAAAAAATCATCTGTAAAATATGTTTTACATTATGTATGACATCAACCGAGGGTAAACTTTAACACTTCATACAATGGCATCGCCAAAAACCTCCGTAAATACAAAGACAACGACCGATAAATTTTCGAGGTCACGGAACAGCGTTGGACACGATACCCTTAAATTTTCGTTATCACCAATCTGTTGTCTGACGTCAGAGATAGTGCTATGTGTGAATAACGCTATTACATATTAATATTGATAAAAACAACGCTCACCGCGCTGTTGGACATTATAGATAATCCACTAGATAGATAAAAACATTTTGATAATTTCTCAAATATAGGCCGAAAGTTATACTCGTAAGAACGCATGTTTTGATAATTATTTAATTAAAAAGTTATTATTTAAGTAAAATATTTGTCTAAAAACTTACGTTCATGATTTTTATTTTTTTAGCAGAGATTGAAAGTGTTTGAAAAAGAACACCTCTGGAGATTATGCAAATAAATATAAGATCAATCGTACTTCCTTTACTAATAATACGAGCTGGCAAGAAAACAAAACAACAGGAAATGAACAGAATTACCTTTGTAGTAAGAAACTTGAAGATTGAGGCACTTTATTTTAACGTGAAGATAAATTTATTACAAATGATATCACAGAGGTTTGTGTACATATTGTGTTATTCATTACTTCTGAGAAATAGCACACCGTACACGGTAATGGTGAAAAAGTAGTAACATTATTATAATCTTCAAACTTAGTTGTGTACGGCCGGGTGTGTTGTTTGGAAATTTCCAGAAGACAAACAATACGCATGATCTCGATGTTTTTCAACACCAGCCGTTCGAGATTATGTGACGTGGAGAAAGTAATCGGGTCATAAAATAATGTGTGAATAAGATGGACAAGTGGGAAATGAAATACGCGTGTTGAGGAAGGTTCGATGATAATATTAGATAGCAGCTAGGGAGAGAAATAGAGTTTTTGAATTACATTTAGGAAATGATTGTGTGTTAGTGACCGAGCGGTTGATAATTTTCTACTTTTAAAAGTAAGAGAAACTTGAAGTGTACAAAAACATTAGTACCTAACATTAAGTCATTAGTTAAATGAAGTCGGTTAAAAAACATTACTAGTTCGTAAAAAAGAAAATTCCAATGACGGACTTTTGAATCATCTAGCTAGTGGGAAGCAAACCTAGGTAAACCGTTTAACTTAACCTGTTAGCAGTCACAACTTTATAAGTATTGATTCTTGTAACCGGTACCAGCAAGTGCACATTTTAGTGACACTAAACAAGTGTGTAGCTCTAAATGGCAAATGAGATGAAATGAGTATTTAATTCGTATTTTTCTGCATGGTTATACTTATAACATCCCAGGAAAAGAAGTAAAAACATCTTAATCTTCCTTCCAGGTATTGGTTACAACCAAACAGTTTATATTGATGATATGATGGTGACATAGATTCTGCTTATTTTATTATAAAATATTTTATGTTATCTTTTTATTTGAATAGGAACGTCAATCTTAATTATTCAATTAATTGGTTAAAATGCGGAAATAACTATCATCTCTAACATTTTACTGTAGACGTTTCGTGTAATAACGATGCATAACCAAAAGCAGATAGTTTATACAAAGTTAGAACTTACGTAAGTTATATCTAATCGGCCGTTATCATAAACTCTGAAGAAAAATCAACAACATTGTAAGTATATTGTGTAAATAACTCTTCATTGGGAACAATCTGAAAACCCGATATGAAATACCGTAAGCCGGAACGTAATTGGAACGTTTTTTAAGAAGATACTAAGTTATATTCGGATACACTGAAGTATTATAGGATCGATAAAGTATTTGCTGCTTTCTCCAATACTTTATTAATTGTTGGAACACAATAAATTACAACCCATTAAAAATCTTTTGAGTTTCATATTACTTAATTGAATTGAAACCAGTAAAAATGCGTGATCTTCCTGTTCTTTTTAATCTATTTAAGGAAAAACATATTACATTTGGCAATTTTCAATCGTTCCATTCCAAATGGGTGTGTTCATCGCTCGAAATATGTTCATAGTTATGGCAACCTTAGTTATACACCGTCTATGGTTTTCATAGACGGTGCTGTCTCGAGCGAGCCACTAGTTAATTAATGCCACTACCACGAACGGACGCAAATCACTGTGATCGCTATCGTTCGACTTTCTGTTTCACTAGAAATATTGTAACTAAATAAAGAATACGGACACCTAATTAATGTAGCAGAAGTTGTATTTTCTTAGACATCTTTGTAATTTTTGTTAGAAAGTACATATTTCTTGTATTAAAGATACTTTAACTGTTTTATTGCTCGTTTAATGCCAACCATTGAATGGAAACATGTTTCAACGCGCAAAATACTGATGTCAATCAACCTCCTGACCTAGTTAATAATTGATAAGTAAATAATTTTGATTTATACTGTATGGGTAGGCAGTCTTATTTAATTTAACCTCCTACATAATCGTGTATATCTTAACGTACCTACCTAGTTAATAATTGGACATATTCGAAGCCCACAAATGGCCAATTTTAGGTAATATACGTCTATATTGCCTTAATTTGGTAATTTGTTGTATTGCGGAGAGAAATCAAAATAGGTAAGCAACGGGTAAATGTATATGTCATTTACAAATATCAGAAGAGCTTCCTAATATATAAATATCCCCATGAGTAAGTACATAACGTCACATCTTGGCTGTTTACAAGTAATAACTTAGCATACTTTTGTGTATAATTATCTAACACATAAGGTAACTAATAAAAACAGCACATAGCGTGCTGTAGTATGTATAAATAAACCTACTTATATACTATAACTAATTAAATGATTGCGAGAATGCATTGTATTGGTTAACATTCTCATTAATAGTGCGGTGATTACGCTCGATTCTCGATGTCGAACAAAAAGACTTGCTACGTGGTACCGCACAGCCGATAAAACCCGAAGTAGTACACGAAAATAGTCGAGTCGACCGTTCGTGGCACCGATACGCGACGAGGCTGAGTGACGTCGACGCCCGAGTCCTTGATTATTAAAAAAGCAAGTGACAGTTGTGTGGTTATCGATGTGATTAGTTCTAATCAGGTCATTAACTCCTTTTGTTTATGTCTCGTGTTATTTTAATTCGAAAGCATTATGTTTAGCACAAACTTCCATATATCTACATGCATCTGTACCTTTAGCCTTTAGGTAGGTAGTAAAAAGTGCTAAACGAAAAACACCATTTGACCTTTTACAAAATCACGTCACTAGCCAGATTGCAGGCAGGTATCCGTAGTAATTTGTGTTAAAATATTTAACAGAAGTTAACAAACCAAATTATTATTCATCTATAGGAGATTATTACCGTATAAGGGTGTACAAAATTAATGTAATGACTACGGGACGGTTATCTATCAATGACTAAGCGTTCTCGTCACATGGGTTTTTTGTAGTCGCCAAATAAAGTTACACACCTACATTTAAGTAGGTAACTAATAGTATAGTTTCTGAACCTCTAAGTATATTTTTGGGGTTCTAAGAGTAACAATTTAAATATAACATGCAACATCACGCCTGTAATCCCCGAAGTGTTAGGCAGTGGTGTACGTGTACCTCTCATTTCGTCGGTTATGTTTAAGACGCTGACAACACCTAAACCGCGGTCACTGTCAGATTGCATAGAAAAGAAAGAGAAGCGCGATGACACAACGCTTGTAATTTATTGCAAAATATGAAGCAATTATCTAATTACTCAAAATTGAGTTGAGAATTCGAAAATAAAAATCGACCAAGTTCTGCATTACAAATAAGACGTTCATGATATTAATTACCTAAATACGTAACGTATGTTGATATTTAATACATATATTTTGGATTAGAACTAAAGGTTAGTTTAACGTTAGTTTTTATCGAGATTTTTTTCAAAACTTGTTTTAGTAACAACCAAGTTCTGGGAAATATGTTCAAAATTAACATTTATTTTTCCGCTACCACAAACTATACAGATTTGGAATTTTGTTTTTCTTAAGAGAAGCCTATTTTGCTCAACTGGGTCTTGTCAGCGCCTTAAGTCACACGTAACAGAGGAAAGCCAATTCTCATCAACCAGGCATAAATCCAGACTCCGGGCTGCTACTGACAAATTCCTGATAGAAAACTTTTACCGGACCTGGGATCGAACCCAGGTCCTCATGTTCAGCAGTAGCGCTTGCGACCACGATTTGGTTTAAATCGATACTAATACTAATAATAATATTATAAAGAGGAAAGATATTTTTGTTTGTTTGTTTGCTTGTACCGAATAAGCTCCGAAACTACTGGGCCGATTTTAACCATTATTCACTAATAGAAAGCTAAATTATCAGGAAGTAACATGGGTATTTTTATTTTTTCTAAATAGTGTTTCCCTACGTAAATTACAATAATGTAACCCAAGGTATCAAACATTTGCCTATAAAAGTCACTATTTAGAGTGCGCTTTTTTTTTTTTTTTGGGTGGGAAATCATCAAATAACTTCTCCCGCTCTGGGCGGAGCGGGAGGGTGTGTCAGACTCTTACTGACTAAAACCCACCCGTATTCCTTCCTGTTGCCTGTGTTGCGGGGGCCTCGGTGACCCATAAGTACCTTCCCGCGACCCCGGCAGGATTTAGAGTGCGCTGCGAAAACTATTAATGATACATAAAAATAATGTACTACATGTTTATAGTACACATCATTACCCACAAAACAGTCTGCGGGGTATATGTCTAACTATTATAGTTAAGTCACAATAACCGTTTTTGTGCACATTAGTCAATCAAAACACCACGGGTATAATCGAAAGAAGATGCGCGATGATCTCTGGAACTTTCAGTCGGATTTGAAAGATTCTTATTGCATTTTATAGCCCAATTCTTGAGAAATGTTAAAGGCTATTTAACATCACACCACGACCCTTGGGAGCCGAGCAAAACGAAAAAAAGTCAGAAAGAACCCTAAGCGAAGAAAGCGCAATCAGTGAAGTAACAGCGCGGGTGGGCGATGAGATGCGTGGTGGGTCGGGGCCTGAAATTTGACGCGGACGAAATCGCGGGCATGGCTAGTTACATATAAGTTATCAAGAAATTATTTTCAGGCCTTAAGGCACTGACAAGTGGCAGAACTTGGTTGTTACTAAAACACGTTTTGAAAAAAAATCTCGATACAAACTAACGTTAAACTAACCTCTTACCCTGAGTTCTAATCCAAAATGTCTGTATTTAATTTCAACATACGTTACGTATTTAATTAATATCAAGAACGTCATACTTGAATGCAGAACTTGGTTGTTTTTTATTTTCTATTACTCAACTCAATTTTGAGTAAATAGATAATTTGCTTTGCTTTATATTTTGCAATAAATTACAAGCGTTGTGTCATCGCGCTTCCCTTTCTTTTCTATGCAGTCTGACAGTGACCGTGGTTTAGGTGTTGTCAGCGTCTTAAATACAGACTCTAACAAAGTGACGAACAAGTTTTCAGAAACGCAACTTTCTGAGAATGTATACAACTAACCACTTAATAATTGGATTTTACTATAATAAAAGGTTTATTTGTGAAGACTTGATAGCCATCCATGTAATCCTTACGTCAAAGGAAACCGGAATTAGTTCCATTGGAGCGCTACCTCAAATGTCCAATAAAACCGTTTTGGATTACAAACCGATGAAATTAGACGACTGACCCTAGTTTAAACAACGTGTCAGTCAGATAAAATTGATGATTTATATTGAGGTAAATAGGGACTAGTTTACGTTGTATTGTTCATACAATGTTATTACAGGGTCCAATTAAATTAACAAACGAAACTCGACAGAGGTGATGGATATCGATAATATCTAAAAATCAACTAGAAAAGAGCTGATAATCTTCAAACGACGGAACTGATTTTCTGGAACCATAGCTAAGAACACTCTCGATTAAGTCACCTTTCAAACAAAAAAAAACAAAATCATCTACATTATTCTTATGCAATACATAAATTATAAATAACTATTATATACTATACCTATACACACAAACCTAAATACATAATCATACATCCAATTAAACACATATAATAATATTGAATTTCTTGAATTGCGACTTAAGGCTCCTACATACTGGCGCGACTTGTCGCGCGACGCGACGCGACACAAAGACACCGCGTGTAGCGCTACAAGCGGTGCCTTTGTGTCGCGACGCGTCGCGCGACAAGTCGCGCCAGTATGTAGGAGCCTTTAGGCCTCTCCCTCTCTCCTAAATGTTGCTGTGCCCGACAGGCTCCATATTGATCTTTTACTTTTATATCATCTGTGTAATACTTATGGAATGCAATAAAGAATTGAGAATTGAGAAAAATCGGTCCATGCATTCAAACCCCCGCAACACAGGCAACGGAAGGAATACGGGTGGGTTTTAGTCAGTAAGAGTCTGACACACCCTCCCGCTCCGCCTAGAGCGGGAGAAGTTATTTGATGATTTCCCACCCAAAAAGAAAAAAAGAGCCACGATGCCACAGACACACACACACACACACACACACAGAGACAGACACGTCAAACTTATAACACCCCGTCGTTTTTGCGTCAGGGGTTAAAAAAGACAAAACAATTTGGTTTTTTTTTCAGGTATTCTTTGCTGGTGGTGTTCTTACTTGAAGTATTAGTTGAGAAAATCGTTTTTTGTTTTGTTTTATCGTGTTTAAATATCGATAATTCGATACGCATAACGTCTGTGAAGATTACACAAAGAAAACTTAGTTTTAAAACTGATATTTCATGTGACTACACTACCGGAAGTTGATGACCCTAACAAAAAACTCATTAAATTAATTTATTTTTGTTTGATCATGTTTAGATATCGATACCCATCGCGTCTGCGGAGTTGCGCTAGCTAATTTAATTTGACCCTGTTATGGCAAGAGCCTGAAAAACATCTAAGGGTAATTCCCGTATTTCTAAAGGCGGCTTCTCACGGTGCGCTGGAAATTTCGAAAGGATTGCCGAGGCCCCTGGCACACAGGCAACGGAAGGAACAAGGGTGGGTTTTAGTCAGTAAGAGTCTGACACACCCTTCCGCTCCGCCCAGAGCGGGAAAAGGTATTTGAAAATTTCCCAAACAAAAAAAAAAAAGCCCGCACGGCCGTCGACTACGGACAGCGACTCACCGCACACCAAAGCTCTTCCAAACGTGCGTGTCGGTCTGTGTGGGTTTTGAGATCCGAAGCCATTTTCATTCCAAAACGCAAAGTGAAAGAGAACTCGTAAAGACAGCTCGCACCGCACCTTTGAAGTTACCGACTCGCCGCGGATCGGACGCACCGCGACGGACGAACGTAATAATATAATAATAATAATAAAAATTTATTCAATAAGTAGTTTGTACATGGTATACAAAGTTGTCTTATTTAATTAGATGTTATAAATAAATAGAACCAGTACAACACATATAAAATGGGTCATAGGACTGCCTTTCCTAAACTAGGCAGAAAATCTGCATGTCTACGCTACCACGGACAATACTCTTCCCATGGTGCGTCGGCGTCGCGTCGTCGGAGCGGGCTGGTCCGCGTAACTTCTTATGGAACCAATTTAACTTAGAGACCCCGTGATTAGCTGTTTCCTTAAAATTATGATTTTTTTAAATCGTATTTTTTTGTTTACCATTATGCTTATTTATTCATCACGTCTATGAAATTGCGGCAAATCTTAAAAACAGCCTGTATATATAATATTATTATCGTACAGGCTGTTTTTTCAATATTTAGCCAAACTACATAATTATCATTGGGACTCTGGGACTTACTTATGGGATTATTTTTATTTACGATCTGTAGGACTACTATTTAGCATTAAGGCTCCTGCAGACTGGCGCGACATGTCGCGCGACGCGTCGCGACACAAAGGCACCGCTTGTAGCGCTACACGCGGTGTCTTTGTGTCGCGTCGCGTCGCGCGACAAGTCGCGTCAGTATGTAGCAGCCTTTACTTTGTTGCTAATTATTTTTCCGTAAGTAATTCTAATTAGTAGTTAAGTAGTATTTAATACCTGGGACTCACATATGGGATTATTCTCATTTTCGAACTGTGGGACTACATTACTTTATTTCTAATTATTTTTCCGTAATTCTAATCAGTAGGTAAGTAGTATTTTAATCTTACCTTTAAGTTGTTTCTTACATTGACCTCACCTACTTAGAAACAACTTAGTCTTAATTTAACTGTTATAAATGTGTTTCTTTTTTATATTATACAGAGTAACATCATATTCCTGAATGACACTCTCATTAGCCACTCTATCCGTAGTAATAAGTAATATGTAATTATTCTATTAATTTAGGTATGTGTATTAAATGGTAAAGTACACAGGTAATATATATATTTCTTAAGATACAGGCTAGACCTAGTTTAAGGGATAGTCTATATAATTGTGCTTAAAGTGTAAAAAAAAGTATAATCTCCAATGTATACAGTGCAATGTGTTCTTGTTTTTATGAAATAAATACGTTTATTATTATTTATTATTATTAATATT
Source organism: Atethmia centrago (assembly GCA_905333075.3). NCBI lineage: Eukaryota > Metazoa > Arthropoda > Insecta > Lepidoptera > Noctuidae > Atethmia > Atethmia centrago. Next base: position 20,645,441 of record HG995381.1, on the reverse strand, counting down.
TTTTATTAACTTTTTTCTTTTTCTTTTTAGGTCGTTATTTTCTGTTATTTCGGTCAGTTTATGAGTAGGTAAATATCACTTTACACACTACTTGATATAGATACTTACCCGGTATAAGTAAACCCAGAAATCGAATTCGAGATCAGTAATGTAAACAAAGGTGTTGCCAATTTTAAATAATAACTTCAATTATTGTGCAGTTTGCCGAAAAGTACTATAACATAGTGCTAAAGTTGTAGGCATATCTTAAACAGTTAAAATATAATATTGCACACAGTTTTCAACTTTATAGTGACGGACGTGTTGACTACCCCTGAACTGTCACTTTGACGATGACATTTCTTTGTTTACATTTTTGATCTCGAATTCGATTTCTGAGTTTAGACAGTATCCCTGTCCCAACTAATTTTCCATCCCTACTAACATACTCTTCCCCAAAGCTCTTCGGGGCTTTGATGTTTTTTATCCGCGTCAATGACCTCAAATTATGATGATTTTTGTGTAGTTTGTGTTCATTTATGTACATATTTAATAATATTACTAACAATATTTTTATCTGTTTGTTTCAGTGTACTAATACTCGTCAACAAGTCTCACACTAAATCCAATAATTAATTATTTTATCAACAAATTAATAGATATTCCTTTTTTTTTCTTTTTTTTTATCTGCACGTTTTCTCAACACATTGACATTGGCAGAATTGTCGACATCGGCACCATTGCCATAGAGAAAAATAGAATAGAGTTTAGACAGATACAGATACAAGACATGTAACGTCAACTACATAAACACGCCTGTAACCCCCGAAGGGTTAGAGGTGTGTCAACTGTTTGTAATACAAGGTGTCGTTTTGCATCCTCGTCAAATTCAAGGAGGTAACTATGCTAATGATTTTCGACACAAATAAATAAAAAAAAGTAGGTCTTTTTTTCTAATTTTCGGAAATCGGCGTGTGTGGGACACGCATGTTAAAACGCGGCCCGTGTGATACCGCTCTGTAACTGTCTTTTTACACACACACTACTGCATACGCAACGGGGTGATTCTGTTCTGTACAAGTGGTGTATTCTAAAAAACTGTCAAATTCAGATAAATAAAAAAGTATGTATTAATTATTGAGCAGGTATCGTCATTTTATTTGATTATATATTCTTTCATAGCAGCCTCCTGAAATTTGACGAGGATGCAAAACGACACCTTGTATAAGACGTATTTACTACCATAGACAACGAATGACGTAAATATGACGTGGACATCTGAATTGAATAAATAACATCGAAAGGTAAAAGTTCATATAACCGTTATGAGGAAAAACTCATATTCTAGGTTTAACCCTTTGACGACCACGGGGACACATTTGTCCCAAGCCAAAAATATATGATAACTAAATAACTAAGATACGTATGGATGTTATTTTACTTTAGTTAGTTATTGTAAGTATTATTTCATTTTTTATTGCTGGCAACACAACATCCGACCCGTCAATCTTTTTCTGTGGTCATTTGAAATTGACGGTTAGTTTGGCGCTAAAACCTAAAACTTTGCAAAAGTGTTTCGAAGTGCAAAAATAGTTTTCAACATTTTATATTGTGAAATATTTATTCTCTGGTAAGTTTATTTTTCATATTTACTATTACAATATAAATGTGCATGTTGATTACTTGGCCAAGTAGTTGTAAACATAAAGGGACACTGGTGTCCCTGTGGCCTATGAGGGTCTGTTTCTATATACATATTGCAGTTATGTTTTTGTATCATTACCCTCATTTATTTTAATTGCAGATTATGTTTCGCCGAGGACTTGGAGTTTTCGAACTCCGAGAACACGAAATCCATCATATTTTTATGGGTGACCATAGCGACGATGACGATCCTTCAACTTCTGCAGTAGAACCTATCCCTGCACCACTTGGCAATGATCAACCTGCTCTCAAGTGGAGCCAGAGAACGTACGTTCCGAATGCTTTCACTAGTGTGGACTATGAATTCTATGTAAGGTGCAAATCTGACAAGATATTGAAGGCGATGTGTTGACTCCTTTCAAAATATTTCTTTCAACAACAAAATTAGATATTTTAGTTGAAATGATGCGATGCGATGCTACTACTGGTTACCTATTTGAATTTGATTTGTATACTGGCAAACGAAGCACCGGTGTTGAGTATGGACTAGGTGAATCCGTAGTACTTCAACTTACGCAAAAGCTAAAGGGTTTGGGATGTGAAATTTATATTGATAGTTTTTTTAATTCGCCGTTGTTACAATATAAATTGATTCGTCAGAATACGAAGTCATGTGGGTCTGTTCGAACGAATCGAAAGAACCTGCCAAAAACTGCACCTGTTGACAAATAAATGAAGCACGGCGATATTGACGCCACTAGTTTCCGAGGCATAAGTTACGTCAAATGGATAGACAACAGAGCAGTACATTTGCTGACAAACTTTCTATCGCCTGTACAAACAAACATTGTAAAACGCCGTCAAGTTGGCTCCGCGGAGAAAATTGATGTGAGATGTCCTAACATTGTATCACATTACAAAAAAAAATATGGGTGGAGTTGACCTTATGGATCAACGTAAGGTTTGCTATGAAATAGATCGTAGATCGAAAATCAAATATTACCTTCGGCTGTTCTTTGATTTGTTTGATATTTCCGTCAATAACTCATTAACTATTTACACGAAGCTTCACAATGAAAATAAAATGAAAGGAAGTCTTTTGACCAGCTTACAGTTCAGACAAGTCGTAGCTCAGAGTTTGATCAATGGTTTACCAACAGGCAACGAGATGTTCCTACTTCAAGAACAAGTGCAGTACGTAAATCTCTAAAGCGACAATTACCTATACATCCCATGGAAAAGGTCAATAACAGAAAGCGATGTGTAAATTGTGCCAAGTTCAAGAAAGACAATCGTACGAACAATACTTGTGTTTCATGCAAAGTTCATCTCTGCTACACTAATGAAAGAAATTGTTTTGCTGCCTACCATAACTACTAGAGTTTTAATTCTTTAGTATGTTAAAATGAGTATAATACTTCATTAATTAATAAATATAAGTATAATAATATTGCGTTTTATTTTTGTAAAATCCCTAGCTAATAATGACCATAGACGACCAGAGGGACATATGCGTCCCAAAAAAAAAATGGAAAGCTATTACGGGTTTCAGTATTTTGATTTAAAAATATGTTTATTAGGCGCTCTATGAATCATCCTAACTAGTCAAAATGATTACTTTACCTCCCACAGTCTTATGGTCCTGAAAGGGTTAATTAAAAAGAATACTTTATCAATATTGCAACTGACTTTAGTGAAAAATATTACATATATTATACCATTTTTGGCCGAATGACGTCAAGAAATATTTAACAATTAGAGTTTCCGCATGAAACTGGTCTGGACTCTGGGTAATAAAATAAGCATGGTTTTATGTACCTATACAATGAAAATAAACTAGTTCCAATACAAAATAGGAAATTATCAAATAACTTCTCCTGCTCTGGGCGGAGCGGGAGGGTGTGTCAGACTCTTACTGACTAAAACCCACCCGTGTTCAAACTCAAAACTCAAACTCAAAGCATTTATTTCAAATAAACCAATTACAGGCACTTTTGAATTGTCAAGGGTTGTGTCAGTCAGTCAGAAAGATGAAGCTAGTTGCCCATTCCAAAGCGTAGTAGGTACCTATGGAGAAGAACGGGCAAGAAACTCCAAGGACACTCTTTTAAATCAACGTATTATGGTTACAAAATATTGTGTACATCATTCATTTTGAAATTATACATGTGAGAACGATGCAAAACGTAAAAGCGTCCGTAATAAAAAGATTACAACAAAAACAAAAGCAATTCAAAAGTTAAAGTTAAAATAAGCCGTGGCAGCTAAGAGATGACCAGTCACTACTGACGGCGCCCGTTCACGAACATGACGCGTGGATCAGCACCATTCAGCTCAACCATTTTGAAGGGAGCTAAATGATCCAACACACGCGCCACCATCAGCGAGACATTAGAGTGAGCACGACATACTCCCAGCCGCCAGGGCACATTCAAGTCAATGAAAGACGTATCCAGTAAATGGCAGCTTTATAGTACATAGTACTCACATAACAATGTGCTGTGCAGCTATACAATAATAAGAGATTGAATTTATACAATGCAAAGAGTTTTTAAAATCTTCAGCAGCTCCAACACTATTTTCAATACCTGATCAATTAGTTTTTGCGCCCTTGTGGAGCAGGACCAGCGTTGAGCCAAGCATTTTTATCAGCAATGTAATCCCCCAATTTATAATATGCTTGGCTAAATAGCGTGCGTTTTATACAAGATTTAAATTTCATCTCTTTCAGTTGAAGTATGTGGGGAGGTATTTTATTGTAACATTTTAAACAGTACCCCATGAAAGATGAGTCTACTTTAGCCAGCCTGAAACCTGGTTGAACTAATTGGTCCCTATTTCTAGTGATATAATTGTGTCTTTCACCTCTTTTACTAAAAAGATGTAGATTTTTCCTTACGTACATGATGTTTTCATAGATATATTGACAAGGTACCGTCATGATGTTAATTTCTTTAAACAGTTCCCTTAGAGAGTCGCACCTGCGGAGGCCATATATGGCTCTGATGGCTCTTTTTTGCAGAATAAAAATAGACTCGATGTCTGCAGCCCGTCCCCATAGTAAAATACCGTACGACATAATACTATGAAAGTAACTAAAATATACTAGCCGTGCGGTATCTACATCAGTAAATTGACGGATTTTTCTCACAGCATATGCTGCTGAACTTAGCCGTCCTGCAAGGGAAGTTAAATGAGGCCCCCATTGAAGCCTTGAGTCGAGCGTAATCCCCAGGAAAACAGTTTTATCGACGAATTCTAATTTCTCTTGATTCAATACTATCTCACAAATACTACTTTTGACATTTGGTAAAGAAAATCTTATGCACTTAGTTTTTTTCCCATTTAATACTAAATTATTAGCAGTGAACCAATTTTGGACCTGCAATAGGGCGTTATTTACGTCGTCAAAATTTGAGGCACGTCTATTAATTTTAAAAATTAAGGAAGTATCGTCAGCAAATAACACCATTTGTGGTTGGGTTTTTAACAAGTGGGGTAGATCATTAATATATACTAAAAAGAGGAAAGGACCCAATATCGAGCCTTGTGGTACACCCATTTCTACTTTTAAGCCGAGTGAATTGACCCCATTTATTTGAACTTGCTGCTGTCTATCATACAAATAAGATTTTACTAAACTGAGCGCAAGGTCTCCAAGTCCGTAATGCTTAAGTTTCAAGAGTAATGTTTCGTGGTCGACGCAATCAAATGCCTTGGAGAGGTCACAAAATATTCCTATTGCGTCTTGGGCCTCTTCCCACGCCGTAAATATGTGTTTTAATAAGGTGACACCGGCGTCAGTCGTACAACGTCCCTTGGTGAAGCCATACTGTTGATCGTGTAAGATTCTATTGGTGTTAAAATGATTGAGCATTTGATTAAGCATTACCTTTTCAAACACCTTGCTGAAAACCGGCAACACGGATACGGGTCTATAATTATTGGCGTCTCTACTATCCCCGGATTTGAAAAGTGGTATTACCTTACTATATTTCATTAGATCCGGGAAGACTCCTTGATCAACACACAAATTAAATAGTAATGCTAAGTACGGCGCTATAGTCTCAATAATGGAGGTACAAACTTTGATTGACATTCCCCATAGATCTTCTGTTAATTTGATCTTGATTTGCTTGAAAGCTTTTATTACTGTTATGGGGTTTATATGCTTGAATTTAAATTCAGTCGGGCAGGATGAAACGTTTGCTCTTAATAAATCAATAGAACGCGAAGACGAGGAATTTAGGGTTTCAGTAGTTTTAATTGGGATACTGGTAAAGAAATTTACAAATTCTTGCGCTACTTCTTTGTTTGAGCTTAGAAGACCACGCGAAGTTTCTAGAGTGAAATCATTATTATGACTTTTACTCCTGTTAGTTTCATCGTTGATAATTTTCCAAACCGTCTTTATTTTATTATCCGCTGATTTGATCTTGTTGCTAATGTACAAGGCTTTAGCTACCTTGCAGGTTTTTTTAAAAGTTTTAGAGTAAGTAGCAACGTATTTATTAAAAGTTTCAGAGTTAATATAAGGCTTAAGGCCATACAGCTCAAACAAATTTTCCCTACAATTTTATTATTATTGTTCCTTATTCCTTCCTATTGTTCCTTCCGTCGCCTGTGTTGCCAGGGGCCTCGGTAACCCTTTTGTACCTTCCGACGCCGGCAGAATACGTGCCACTAAAGATGAGACTTGACACACCACGTGGTTTGACTTGCGCAGTAGACGATAACGATAATAATAACTATTTCGAACTAAAAAATTATAACACTAACTATTTCGTATAACTTTGACGTACAATAACTATTTCATACGCGACTGTACCAGCGCAAGCCAGCGCAGGCTCTCCACTACTGACTCTCGTCAAGTCTCATCTTTCATGGCGCGTATTTTAAGCAAATGCTACTATATTACATGACATAACTTATTATCACGCCAGTATAAGCCGAAGGGTTAGGCAGAGCTGCGCTTATGGTACACCCAAATTTCGTCAGTTATGTGTAAGTCCCATGTAACAGGGAGCAAGCCTATTGCCACCAATCTAGCAGATATCCAGACTCCGGGCTGCTCCGCCGGCTACTGAGAAATTCCTGACTGAAAAACGCAATAACACTTTGTCTGACCCAACAATCGAGCCCAGGACCTTATGCTCAGCGCTTGTGACCACTTATACACCAACGAGGCAGTCTATGTTAAATTATTCTAAATTATATCTTCAAAAACTCAAGTGCAATAAACTCTCCGTATGCTACATCGCGTCTGAAACATTTGTATTCAAACCATATCCCAAATAACAATGCCTCATTTTTTATAGTCCACTAATAAATTAACACTAAAAAGGTAATGATTGTAAATTAACGATTTTACATAGCGTCGGGTCCTTCACACTTTGACAAGAGTATCAATTAGCCATAGACAAATATAAATGAGGTGGCGTAAACACAAATTGTTTATGCGGCATGTTAATTATCTATGGTTAGGATGAGTGGAGGGCTTGAATGTGCGCTGATATAAAACCATGCAGCCTTTTGCAGTGGAACTTACACAGTTACACTAATTAATTACAAACAAGCGGAGCGACCTAGCTACATACAGGGTCAAATTAGATTAGCTAGAGTAACTGCAGGATATATATATATATTTTTAATGATGTTTTTTGGGGGGCCAGCGACCGCTCAAAGTATTGTTACCTACTTAAGAGGCCGACAACACCTAAAGCGCGGTCACTGTTGGACTGCATAGAAAATAAAGAGAAGCACGATGAGATGACACAACGCTGGTAATTTATTGCAAAACATAAAGCAATTATCAATTTACAAAAAAGCTATAGATTGTATAATAAAAATATATATTTTATCCTGCAGTTTCGCCAGCTAATTTAATATGACCCTGTATGTAGCTAGGTCGCTATTTTCTTACGGTTTTTTCAATTCGCAGGCCAGTGCCAGGTTGTATCTTGATCAAAATATGACTCGCGACAATCGCGAACATAACAAACATGTATTTACAGAATTACAATCATTAGAATCATTAATACTTCTCTTTTAAAAATATCTAACTATTTTGTTCTATATGAACTTTTCAAAATAAAAAATAATTGCCAAATCTGTAGGTATAGTTTGTGGTAGCGGCAAAAAAAAAATGTTAATTTTAAACATATTTCCCAGAAATTGGTTGTTACCAAAACACGCTTGGAAAAAAAATCTGGATACAAACTAACGTTAAACTAACCTCTTACCTACCTTGAGTTGTAATCCAAAATATCTGTATTAAATATCAACATACGTTACGTATTTATTTAATAACAAAAACGTCTAATTTGAATGCAGAACTTGGTTGTTTTTTATTTTCGATTACTCAACTCAATTTTGCGTAAATAGATAATTGCTTCATATTTTGCAATAAATTACAAGCGTTGTATCATCGCGCTTCTCTTTATTTTATATGCAATCTGACAGTTGACCGCGGTTTAGGTGCTGTCAGCGTTTTAAGGAAATATTGAATTTCGCGGGATCCACCTTAAATGTTGTCACGTAATCTAAAAGCTAATATTCTGTATCTAATTGATGAGAGGACACAACTCGCCATAGACTAATGAGCAATATTGGATGACAGTAGGCAGGTACCGCGCACTATCGCGAACAGGGTCATTCAACTCAAACATAAAAAAAATACAGATTTGCTCATAGATAAAAATAATTCTTAGTGACGTAAAAACCTTACTACTGACTGATATACAGTCACAGCCATGAAAACATTATGATTAGTGATATTTTTAGATATCAATGTCACTTTGAGCACACTTGAGTGATATTTGCCAAGTGTCAGTGACTCTCTTGCGTATTATTCATAACACTAACGTAAATAAAGATTCCTGTATTACCCTATCCCCTGACATCTTTAAAAATAAACTACGAATGCCATTATTAGGGTTCCGCCTCAAAAGGAAAAAACGGAACCCTTATAGGATCACTTCGTTGTCCGTCTCTCTGTCTGTCAATCTGTGAAGACCCTTTTTCTCAAGAACGCGTCTACGGTCCTTTGGAGCTCAAAAAATCAAGCTTCTTAGTCAAGGCAATAAAAAAATACGGCCATTTATGCGACATATTTTGATACTCGCAAATTAATCAAAACCGGTTATTTCCCGTTGACCTAGAATCATGAAATTCGACAAGAAGCAAGGTCTCACAGCACAACTAAAGGAAAAAGTCGAAAAACCGTTAATTTTTAGTTTTCTCACAAAGGTATTTTTTTTTTCGGTTACAAAATTCTTTTTGCAGATATAACTACAATGTTAAGTTAGGTATTGGGATGAATTCATCCCAACTATGGAACCCTTCATTGTGCGTGGTCTGACTCGCAATTGACCTGTTTTTTTTTTTTGTTCTAGAATGGTATTTTTATTACCTGACTGCGGCAAAGATTTGGGTCGGACTAGATCTCGTTAGCGCGTCTACATTCCATTGTGCTAGGATCCAGATATCAATCTTAGTTCCTGATGTCGAATCTTTTATGTAGGTACATACGGCTACATATCAATCTATACATTTCCAGTATAACCTGATCTCGCGTTGTATAGGATTTCCGTAGAATGAGAGGTCAACGTATATTGGATCGCGGGAAGGTACTTATGGGTCACCGAGTACCTGGCAACACAGGCAACAGGAAGGAATACGGGTGGGTTTTAGTCAATAAGAGTCTGACACACCCTCCCGCTCCGGAGAAGTTACTTGATAATTTCCCACCCTCAAAAAAAAAAATGCGTATATTGGAAATGTACAGCTTGATATGTAGCCGTGTGTACCAGTAGCCGTGTCATTGAAACTACTAGTTTTTAATGTTATATACAAACCACATTATTATTCCTTCGATTTATTTAATAGGTAGCACAGACAAATAATAATGACATTAATGACCTATAAAAAATCAGCGTGTATTTTTTTTATGTTTGAAAACAGAACGCCTACGTCTGTTGACAGTTCTTCACCTCACCCAAATGAACCTCTCTTCGTGATCATTTGACTTGATATCCAATTTATCATTATTTATTTATCTTCCTATATATACTAAGGCGACACGTTACGTGTAATGAATTTATTGCTTCATCGTTTCTATTTGCTTACGAAAACCGCCATCGTATATAATTTCCCTGCGTCTCCAAAGGTTCACGTTTTCAGATAATTCGGGCATTCAAAAAGTCAATTAAACATACAATGTTAGTATTATGTATGGCCGCGAAGTCCCTCATGGCTCTTTTTGACACGGACAGTATACATTTTTAACGATTTTCTACTGTGCTGAGCAGTTTCTTACAAGAAGTAGTAAGTATCAAAACACTTGAAAGAAAACATTAGGTAGGTAACAACTAAAAATTTACGGTAAATATTTTTTTTTAATTACAGTACTAAAATTATTACTTGCGTTTCGTTCTAATTTCCAATACGTTACTATTGTAAACATTGTCACTCAGACTTATTGATTTATGCAATTCGAATTTCAAATCAACAAAAATAATCGTTTTTTATTAAAAAAAAAACAATTAAAAGAAAATTTCTTACAAATTCTGCCAAAAGAAATAAAAGCAATGATGGATTGTCGATGCTTGTAAGCATTTAAATTATTTTAGAGAAAATATTTATTGAAAGGCATAATTTGTTTTTTTTTAGATGCGTAACAAAATACTGAAGCGAAATACGCGAAAAATGTACAAGATCCACCTATGTAACGAATTTGCGTAAAATGTCTGGAGTCTGGGTGCGAGTGATCTAGACCCAGACAGTTGGCGCACACAGGCAGGGTTCAGTGCACTACTCGATGGACTGCGTCAGTCTGGACTCGAGAAACTTTCGACTTCCAATGTTTTTATGCCCGCTCTTAATTAGATGCCGTTTCACTCTTAACTTTTCAACAAATTAGCTGATACCTAAGTTAGAATCTGTATAATGTTTAGGAGACTGCGACTGTTCATAAACAATTTTCGATAATTTTTTTGATGTTATTTGAAGTGTTTATTTAGAAACTACGCCGTAAAATTGTATCATCTGGTAACTGGTATTTTGATGGTAGGTAGGTACGAAGAAAAAATGTGTTAACATTCAACAACCATAGCTAAGAACCATTAAAATGTAACTCCTTCGCTAATCATGCTCACAGGGAAATATTGTCAAAAAGGCGGCATTTTAACAGCACCTATTATCTTCTCTTCAACACCGTAAATTAAACTGGTAGGTAGGTACAAAGATCGGACGGGTCGGCCGACCGGTGGCGCAACGTTGTTGATTCCGAATTAGTCGGGCGAGCGGTCGGGCGACCGGTCGCTCGATTACAATCTGTTTTCTTTGTCCGGAACGCAGCACTCGGAGCGATCCACGGACGAGTCGCGCCTCCCGCTAGTGACATCTGTGAATCGGTTTCGGCGACAATCTTTATGAAAACTGCTGTGTGTGGCTCCAAAGATGCTTGTGACAACCCTACAGCCCTAGGTCCGAGCAGTCCGAGCACCGAGCCAGGTGCGTTTTTATTTTTATCCCTGAATAGGGACCTTGAAAATTGGACTCGGAAATTAATTTGCATCGTAGTGTCGGAAAGTTAAATCATTTTATTATGATCTCGATTAGAATAAATCGGACAGAAACAACATGTTTTTGTTTGTCTACAATAAACATCGTAAATGCGTAACATGTTGATCTATTTGTTTGAGATACGCCATTTTAAAAGCGCTTCATGCGTACAGTGGAACGTAAGTAATTAGCGGGTTACATAATTACATTTTAACATATCGTATGAATGAATCTATTATCAGTGATATCAAAGCAAAATATGAAACCTTAACTGGGTATAATAAAGGCTCCTACATACTGGCGCGACTTGTCGCGCGACGCGACGCGACACAAAGACACCGCGTGTAGCGCTACAAGCGGTGCCTTTGTGTCGCGACGCGTCGCGCGACAAGTCGCGCCAGTATGTAGGAGCCTTAAAGCGGAATAACGTAGACTCAAATATGTAACTGATTCCTTTGATAAATTCCACGTTATTTTGTAAATCGTCATTCCGAACGCCAATTTACGGGCACTGTTATGAAGATAAACTTTTTACTATCGGAATTATTGGAGAAAGAATTTATATATAAGTAAGTACTTACATATTTTAACAAGGATGTTAGAAGCAGTTAGTTAGTTAGGTAGAGTACCTAGGTGTGTAGGTAATAGTTCTGGACTTTATGAATGATTTTTGTCTGAACTAGGTGAATACTACTTAGAACTAACTATACCTAGTTACCTACCTATTATCAGTGGGTAGGTATTTATTTTTCGTGGAGGTGATATTTCAGGAAAGTTTCGACTTTCGTGGGTATTATTTTGTCATTTCATCAATACCTATTCAATTTCACCATCTAATCCAATGCAAGTACTTAATTATTTTCATACAATTTCACCAAAAACCGATGCTCACTAACTAGGGCGCCATGTTCTATTCAGACAGATTACGCGAAAGTAGTTCGAATTCCGAACGCTCGGTAGTGTCGTAAGTTTACGCGACCATGCAAACTAGAGCCCCGGCAAATTAGTCGGCGTCCTCCGCTGCGCACGTTTCCCTCAGCAAGGAGAGGGACGTCGCGGGTCCGCGCCAACCGGTGATCGACTAAGTACCTTTCACGATCTTGAGGCGCGTCACTTTCCCCGCTCTAGTGAGTTTTTTCGAACGTAACAACATCACGATTACATCAATATAGCATGCGGATCGTTCCGCGTGTAAACTGCACCTGTGAATCGGAACGCATCGGCCGCTGCAAGTTGACTGTATGTCGTGCTGGCTTTGCTTATTGTTTATTTATCGACGTTGACATTACAGTTGAGATTAATAGCGGCCATCTTTGAACTAATGGGGCGTTCTTTATTACGTGACGACTTAATATAGAATGTTATTTTCTAGTTCCTGTACCTACTGCAATTAGTTAGGTAAGGTAACATGGTCGACATTACGAGCCCCCTGGGGCGGCGCAGCGATTAATAAAGTTTTTTCTAGTTTTATTTTATTTTATAGTGTCATTTTAGTACCTACTTAATAGGAGATAGTTAACTCAAGTGTGCTTGGTTAAAAATTATATATGAAGGTACATAACTATTCAGTATTCACACAAAGCTTTCGATTAGTTGGAGCATGTAACTAATCTATTCTAGCTGCCCAAAACCATCAATGCGCTCCTTATTTGACAATATATAGGTGTTCAGAGATTAACAGGATGTTTAATACTCTTTCGTCCGCTAATCTAAGTAACAATAGGTTGGAAAAAAAGTGCGCCATGTAAGTAAAGAAAGCATAGTGACAGAGTTACGTGGTGGGTCGCAGTTAGCGTCACAAATGATGGATGACGCACGGCACGCCTGCGGTACAACGAAACGTAGCTTAGGCACTTGATTACCGCTTTCGAAACTATAATAACACGAGTCCGTATGGATACTGTCTCCTACAAGGACAATAATTAATTCATTAAAAATATACCAAGTAGATTTTATCCGGGATTTGAACCAGTAAACCTCATTACATATAAACCAAGCCGTAACAATTATAATTTTTATAGTTTTGTTTATCGTTTAATTTCTTTTTTATATTTATTTCTAACTATTTTCCTTCATCTGCTTCTCTTTCATATAAATTACAAAATGCTTGTGCTTGTACTTAAAACTTCTGCAATGTAAGAAGATAATTCTAAGCCAACCTATGTGATTATTATTAGTAAAAGCTGTTGGAATGCAACAAAATATATCCGTCCCACTTTGAGAGTCCGTCCCACTTAAGTAGTTTGAGAGTCTTTCTCCTTCATAGATATTTACATTGAGCATAACTTTAATATAGTTTAGACGCCAGTGTTCCGTCTGGACCTAGCGAGAGCGCACACACACCTCTCCTGCTAATTATAAAGTATAAATTAAACATTGATAATTATAACTGTGTCTTTCATTGGTTCTCAAAACCCAACAAAAGCACGGTCGAACATTTTAATTCTATAAATATTAGCAAAGGGATTCATTAATAGGTACTTTCCAATGGTTTTTCTTTGTTCGTAATCGCTATAATGTATTCTACTATGTACGTATAGATAGGTTTATTGTAAACAAACAGTACTAGGGTAACAGACACGGACCTACTTTAAGTCAGTACTAACAAGTTTCCTTATACGTTTTATTGTCTTGATAATTTTCGAGATAGTTTGTTCGGACCAAACTTTGGTCTATGGCCTGCATTTACCACAAACTGTACATACATACATACATACACATATCGAACCGTTTACAATATACATATGCACCCACCTCATTACCTGGAACTAACCGGCTTTCAGGGATTCAATCCAAAAAGCACAAAACAAGGTACAATATCTGCAATAACTGGTCGCTCTATCGACTGTCGGAACCAATAATCGAGCGATCAAAAAGTGCCTTAAACAATTCACCAGGCTTAGAGAATACGCCCCCTCTAAACTATTTACGAACATGATTTCGCAACAAGCTTCGAGATTTTCGTGAATTAAGTAATTATTTAATCTTGTCCGTTTAATGAGAACGGGGATTTAATTTTATTCACTTTGGTTTTTAAATTTGCGGAGTATTAACGTTATTTAAATTATCGATAAACAGTTAAAAAAAATAAAACACAACGATTTCTCTTGTCTTAGACCGTATTTTATGTTCTTGTTTCATCAATTAGGTTATTAATTACCGTAATAAAGAACAAGACATAGATTTGTGTTCTCCATAAGAAGCATATCTTAAGTCCGATTTAAAAGTGTTGTACCTAATTACTTTATGAAAAGCCAAGTAAGTTGATAAATAGGTGAAAGCTTGGTTTAAGTGGTAGTGGTCAATAGATGGACCTGATAGTTATTAGGGTCGGTTGGCAAGCTGGCTTATTATTTTTTAAGTCAACCTTGCGCCATGCCACACCATAAAGCGTCCAACTAAACATCTACCTACAACCGTTATAATACTTATATCTTTGCTAAACATTTAGAACTAGCTGCGCCCCACAGTTTCACCCGCATAAGTCTCGATCCCTTGAGAATATCGCGATAAAAAGTGTCCTATGTGTTAATCCAGATTATAAACTATTTGTGTGCCATATTTCATCCCAATCCATTCAGCCGTTTTTGCGTGAAAGAGTAACAAACATACATACTCACAAACTTTCGCGTTTATAATACGGGTATTAGTAGGAGCGACCAAAACGTACCGTACGTATGTAAACGTACGTACTTAGATTAATTTCAACAATGCCATTTAATAATTCATCAAAACGCTATGCAAATAAAGGTCCCATATTATTTACATTATTCATAAATCGTTTCAAGGATAAAAGTTTGAAGGCTAATTAATTAGGATACAATGAAAAACGAGACACCGAAATCGATTCACAAATGTCGGATCCGATTCACAATATTCATCGCGTAAATCGACCATTCTATTTGTTTGAACTCGAGTTTCAACGTAGGAGAGCATAACGTACGAATTCCATTCAGTCGAGCGGCGCTGACAAAATAATGTAATATCATATGAATTAAAACACGCACGATAATGTACTCTATTCCTTTGTGTTAAAGATGTTACAGTATTTGTATAGTTTATCGCAGCACGGGCGTATATCGAAAACGCACCAAGCTTCTATTTTTAAAATCGATGCGGTGACCGAAGTGGGACATTTGTATAGCTTTTTCAATTAGGGAACAGTTAGAGACTTTGCGGTTACAGAGCGTCTTATAGAAGCGCAGTCATTATTTAGAACGCTTTATTTTAGTTAGTTTATTCGTAACTAAAAATAAACTGCATTTTAAACAACAACGTTTATATGCTCTAAATAGGTAGGAGTCTTGGTTTAACGTGAAACACAATTTAACTCATCTTCACTTACACGAAATCGATGTAATAAACAATGCCAAGTAAAATATAGGTTGATTTTAAATATAAACGAAGTGGTTTTTATTTAAATGAGTTTCACGATCGCACTTTTAAAACACCAATCATGATCATGTTAATTTAAACGATACTGCCGCGTTATGCGAAAAAGATGGCGGTCTGCCAGAGGGATTTACCATGAACCACGCTTTGTTGTGAGATTTGTGTAAGCTCTGGTAACAAAATGTTAGTATATGGTAAATTAGGTCTCCGTTTGTAACATATTTTATACTTAAATAAATAATATCCAAACAATTTTTTTTAAGCTGCCTCCGATTTAAAAAAGTACTCATATACACATCATGTTAATAAGTAATAATTTAATGAATTTGCTTAATATTATTAAATTATCAACAATTTATCAATTTTTACAAATTATATTATTTTTTTTTCTTACCAATTTTACCGATGTGTTTAAATGTCAAAGAATATTCAATATTACCTTTACTAACTTTATAATTTTTTATCGGAATTATAAATTTTAATTTTATTTATAATATATATAATTTTAAATGTAACTTTTTACCGATGTTGCCAGTTTTTCAATGTTATTACTTAGTAAGTAAGCTTATTTCCTTGATTCATTGTTTTGTGCATGTGTTTACCTATAAGTAACTGATGCACTGTTATTTTTTTTTTATGTATTATGTGTTTGTATCAGTGTAATCAATTGTTGGTGAACCTATTAACATAAAAATAAAAAAATTAAATCACGCCTGTATTCCTCGAAGGGTTAGACAGGTGTACCTATAGTAGCTACACCCACATTTCACCAGTAATAGGGGGCGAGCCTATTGCCATCAACCGGGCACAAATCCAGACTCCGGGCTGCTACTGAGAAATTCCAGATGGAAAACCTGATAACACTGCCGGAACCGAGAATCAAACCCAGGACCTCAAGCTCAGCATAGCGGTTGCAACCACTAGAACAAGGCTGTATGACTGGTTATTCTACTAGAGGTGAGTTGATGAGGTGGGTGATGTGAGGTGGTGAGTAGAGGTGAGCCCTTCGCACATAAGTTAGAACTTAAAATAGATGTAGATATATACCTATACAAGTAATATGTAGCCAACCGCTTTCTCCGTTGCTCGCGGTGCGTTCAAGCGTGGGTAATATCATCGCTGCCTACACTGTAACTCCATTGTTTTCTTACTTCATCGTCTTTTTTATACGAATTACAAATTGCCAGTGTGCTATTGAATGTATTACAGTTCGACATATCGACGGTGAAGGTACACATCTCCGATAACACATCTAGTTTTTGTTTTTTTCTTATTAAATTTCCATTAATTGCTATATGAGAAACCCTAGATTGATTCAACAAAAAAGTGGAATTTACAGAAGCACTCCTAAGTGAAAGATGGACTCAATAAAAATTGCCAAGTACTTACTCATACGAGGTATAACTTGGATATTTCAAGAACTGAAGTTACTTTAGGCGGTAAAATACTTGATAGTTCAAAGGAACTCAGTTTGCTTCGGTTTTCCTCATATCAAAAAGGTTGAAGCGATCAATCGGATAAACAAAACACTTGTGTACCGTAATTTATGAAACAAAAAAAAACAGGCTCTTTTAGTTTCGTACAAAATAACAAATTCAAGTGGAACTGTTTTGTCATACTTGCGGACGTCAATATTATGAATAGAATTTAGGGCCAAACAATGATTAAATAACTTTTTGAACTCATATCCGCGTAAATATGGCTTACATCGTTTTCAATAAAACTGTATCAACATATTTGATGAAAATTTAAAATTAGATAAAAATATTTTCTCTCTTTTTAATGTCACATTTATGATAATTAATTAACACAGCTAAAAATAACAGCAAACACTGATTATTTTTAGACTAATCAATAAAATATCGAACAGAGAATACAAAACAATTTAGCATATTAGGATATTAGCACCTACAGATAGCATTATCAGGTAAACAATGACCGATAATTTCCATTCGATGACTAACTGACTGGAACAGTGGAACTGATATACTACCAATACTATTACTAACAATACGCTGTTACAAATACAATCAGTGACAATCTGTTCCGATTACAGGAACACTAAGTGACACGGTACAAGCCCTAAGCATGTAATGTCATTGACAGCGTGGTCAATCAACTTGATGCTGCATAATGCATGTCGAATGACTCATTATTAGGACACTCATTGTTTAGACATAGTATTCATAACTCTTGAGTACAAAGAGTCTGCTACTAGGGGTGACCCGATTCGTTCTTTGCCTATGATTGATCATAGCGTGATCAGTTGCAATCGACTAACAGATTGCTGCAACACGAAACAGGTTCAACGGTATTCTGTAGTAAGGGTATCGGATTTTATGAAAAATGGTTTCCACTGTCCTTTACATAGACAGGTAAGTAAAAAAATTGATGTATTTAAAAATGTAATAATTTGTTACTCTTTATTATTTATGTACACCATAAAAAATACAGACAGAATTTTACATAGGCTGACATAATGGGCGGTCTTATCGCTGATAGCGAAAATAAAGTTTAATAAAATAAAGACATAATTAAATAAATCCAAAATAATATGAAAACTAAAAGTTATATATGCCAAAGAATAGTATTAATATACTTAAAATGAACAATGAATTTATTTCTGATCCAAAATGTATTTCTAATGTATTTAATAAATATTTTACTGATAAAATCCAGCCCATTCGGGAGATAGTCACAAAATATATTTTGAATAGGAAGAATTCTATTTTTATGGCTCTAAGTTTGCCAAACGACTTAGGTATTAAAATTATATTATCCCTTAAAAATACAAACAGTACAGGTAGGTTACGATGACATTTGTACAAAATTACTCAATGCAGTAGCCGAGGAAACTGCCCCTTAAGTTACATTATAAATTTGTGTATAAGCGAAGGTATTTTTCCAGATGCCCTAAAAATATCGGTAATAAGGTTTTTAGGATTCAAAAAACAAGATAGGGACTTAATGGAATACTACAGACCGATATCATCGATACCTTTGTTCTCAACAATTGAAAAGTATATTTATAAAGAACCCAATTTATATTTAGAAGCGAATAATATTATTTGCAACGAACAAAAAGGATTTAGGAAAAACAAGACAATTAACATGGCTATTTATGACTTTTTGCACACTGTTATGACGACAAATATGGACCAAAAATACTTCAGGGTGTGCAATATTTTGTGACATGACCCAGACATTTGATTATGTGCAACATAAGATTTTACTAAAAAGCTTGATGCTTGCGGGGTAAGAGGAAATGTCTTTGAGGTTTTAAAGTCGTACCTACACGACAGAAAACAAATAACGGAAATAAGCAGAATATAAAAGCACCAATAGAGAATACATCTTCCAATCAAATGATTGTAACGTTAGATAACGTTACGATCATACGATTGGAGTTCCATAAGGAAGTATACTAGGACCACCGCTTTTTACACTTTACATTAATGACTTTCCAATGGCAATCAAACACCCTATGACACTATTTTCAGATGACAGTACGATAACGATACCTTGTAATCAAATAGATTTTTATAAAGAGAACGTGTGTGTGAACGTTCCGCGTGGTGTCGGACGTAAAGAATAGCACCATCCCATTTCTTCCCATGGGTGTCGTAAAAGGCGACTAAGGGACTCACTAGAGAATGGGCAGCAGCGTTCTCTATGCATTTTAACACCATACTGCGATCGCCAACCCGCCTGCCAAGCGTGGCGATTATGGCAAACCCCCCCAATATTGGGGGAGGCCTATGTCCAGCAGTGGACGTCTTTCGGCTGGAATGATGATGATGAAAGAGAACAAACCTACCCACATTAAAAGAAACTATAGAATGGTTAGACAAAATTAATTTAAATAATACTATATGTAAGTATTCATTTTAGTCAGCGCGCATTGACTCTTTCCAATCTTGACATAACATACAATGACATTACAATTGACACAGTTAATACAACTAAGCTTCCAGGGCTTACATTGATCGGAATTTAAATTGAAAGGAGCATATAGAGGCCCTGACTAAAAGGATAAGCAGTAGTGCGTACGCCTTGTACATTCTGTCACACACTGTTACATACGTAGATGCTTTACTAACAGCTTACTACGGGCTAACAGAATCTGTTCTCAGATACGGTGTTATCTTTTGGAGTAACTCAAGTAATAAAACAGTGGTATTTAAAGTACAGAAGAGATGCCTCAGAGCCTTGTTTAAGTTGAAAACCACAGATAATTAGAAGTCATTTTTCATTCAGTATAAAATATTGACATTGCATCCCTTTATATGCTGGAAACAGTAATGTTTGTTAGAATGGCAGATATATTTCCCAGAAACAGGCGTGATCAAAGTCAGCTCTGTCTGCATACGAGTAGGACTGAACTTATGCGCAAAAGTGTTTTCTGCATGGCTCCCACTATTTACAATAAATTACCCAAAAGTTGAAGGCAGCTTAATCATGTACAGTTGAAAAAACAACTAAAGTCATTTCTAACTAACAAAGCATACTATTAATTAATTTTTGACACAGATTTTATGATTATTTTTTTTTTCTGTTGACATTTATAATGTAGTAGGTATTATTGTTTGCAGAATTGGCCTTAAACTAAAGATATTTTATTGAAATTAATGATTACCAATCATAATATTTGCACGCCATAGTAGGTGGCCAACATGTCTGTCAATTTTTTTTTATTATATCCTGCATGCATTTTTATTCTTGTATGTGCACACGTCTTTTAACAAATAAATATATATATATATCTCTTTAATAAAGCCATCTCTAACGTAAGGTAAAAAAATATAAGGAAAAACAAAATTCCTCCAAAGTTCACATAAGAGCCGTGCAAGAGGAGTAAGAGCCGTATCACGTCCCTGACTCCCACATTGAAGCCATTTAATTTAAGACCAAAATGTTTTCACGCATCAACCCTGACAGATGGGTAACGTAGAGTGACGTGTGTGTGAAAGTAAGCGATGTCAGCTCTTTTTTCATTCATAAATGTGTGTATTTTAAACTAGACTGTATTGTTGATAGAAAACTTGGTAGTGTTTTGTGGAGGGAAGCGCTGTAGCGCTGTGGTGTAGGCGACCGCGGGCCGCATGCGGACCGTTATGCGAACATATCTACTGAGTACCGACTATGAACCGAGTTTAATGACTGACTGCACAACGCGAACGTGAATTTAGCTCCACGGAATTTCACTGTTATTCTTGCAACCTTTTCTCAAACAGAATCCTGACAACGTTTTTCACATGATCCTTTGAAAGGCTTATTGGCTGACGATACAGCTAAAGAATAAAATATCAAGCCGAGAATGTTTATAACAATACAATAGTGACAATACAATATCAAGTGATTTACACAATCAAGTTACCCACGATTCCTTTGACACAGTTATTTTTCTCAGAAATCGGTTATGGTTAGTTTATTTACTTGTTAGTTTCGTCCGTAGATAATCTTTCTGACTTTAATCTGTTTCACTTATTTTTGTCAATAACTGTTGCAAGTTTTATTCTAAAAGCCTACTTTTGTAATGTAACGTAAGATTGTATATCTGAATTATCGTTAGTCAGATTTAGTTGATCTTGATCACATGCCGATAGCGGCACCGATAAAGTTACCGCCAGACTCCCTTCGGTCCATTGTTACTCAAGATATTCACAAAATTCAATTCAAACAGCATATTATATAGTATGTTTCTGTATTGATTAAAACGCTATAATTAAAAAAAGAATGCGGACGACACAGCGAATAATTTTACAAAAAGTATACTTTTTATATCTTTGTATAAATCCTGTAAACCAAAATATTACACAACCTTGAAACATTGAGCCAACGATAGTAATAGTTCTTAATTATACCCTCTGTTTACGTTGGATTCTGTTAAGCAGCTACTCTACGTAAAAAGTAATTAAAATATGCCACGATTAATCGACTTAAGACAACCAATCGGATCGTTATCGATATTATGGGCTGTTTAAACTGCGCGGAGAGCGTTGACTGACTCTTATCTTATCATGACACTAGATAATATGCCACAAAAGCTTGTTTATGACCGTCCAATCGTTTTTCTCTCTCAACAGTTGAAACCAGTGATATTTCTGTCGATAATTTTATGATACCAATCCGCAAAAATGTCAAACATATCGGTGACATTTAACTCGGTTATCTCGCAAGGACGCGGAGTAAATAAAAGTATAAATACAGTATTAATATAAACCAGATAATTAGTAATTACACGGTTATAAAATTATGTTTTGTACCTGGTAGCGACAAGTAAGTTCCATTTGTGGTTTCTATCCGCTAAATTGGTAGATGAAAAAATTCCTTTCATGAAAGACGAGATGAAAATACCAACATACATAGATTTTGATTTATTGTTGGTTTAATACAAAGTGTACAAATGTGTCATTAAAATTGCGGTGTTGATTAGATTTTGAAATGATTTTCACTTAATAGCATGAGTTCGTTTATTTTTGTTAGTAATTTATTTTGAGACAGTTTTCGTCTGTAAGAGAAATAGGACAGGCGGAGTGTTTAATTATTATTAGTTATTTGCAATGAGAAATTAATATAAATAATACGTAATGTGCTTATTTTATACTATTTTTTACATAAGAGTTTGCTTTACTATTAAGAGGTTAGTTCGACGACTTTATACAACGCTTAAATATTCCATTTAATGAAATTCAAGCTCCAGAAATCAAATAAATAATAAATAATGATTGTGTTGTGTCAACAGGGCACTACAGTCTTTTTTTAATCCGAGCCAGCGTTCACTCGAGCAAAGCCGGTTCCCGAGCTAGGAGGATACAAAGAAATGTGACGGAGCAATTAATCAAAACGACGAGTATCTTCGTCTAACGTTTATATCACAGCTCTCCCAAAGGTTATTTAATTTCTAAGGGTTGAATCTTATTACTTAGGGTTGAGATAGACATATACCTATTTGTACTAAGGTCTATTATCAAGGTCTGGATTGGCCCAGACGGCCTTGGAATCTGTGCGTGGGAGATGAAATTCGTACTTTTCTATCAAACGATGTAGAAACACAGTTCCTTTATTAATTAGGTTTATGTTGGTTCAAAGGTTAAGGTCAAATAAATGAAAATACATCCGAAATTCCTATTTTCCGACATTTTTTTATGAACCTTAGGGAATTTTTGAACTACTACTTTTCTGCCCTAGGATTCTGGTAAAGCCCCCATGATGTGAAAATGATGAGGACGTAAATAAAGTAACCTTTTCTTATCTTTAAATAAGTTCAAAAACTTATCTGTGTTGAAAGAGCCCTAACCATTTAATATTCACGCAACACGCGCCGTAGTAATTATTAAGTAAGTCGATAAACTTACGCATTTATACTGAATATTTATCTTCATAATTAACTTAAAATTTAAGTAATTAGAACAGGCGTTAATGTGCGCATTGTTCTTTCGCACCAGAAAAACGTAAATGGGTAAGTACCTACCACTTTTAAAAATTGTAGTGTTATATATATCTTAAAATGTATCATTTAAATTTTGAATGGCGCTTTAGTCTTTATTCGTCAAAGGCTCAAATCATGTGTCCAAATCGCATGTGTATCATATGAATGTTTACCGCACCCATTTGGGTTCTGCTAAGAGAGTCAAAATTCAGTGCCGCGTATAATCAATACACATACAATACACCATAATTCGATTGTAGATGGTTAACAACCACAATCCCTTACAATTATTTATTTGAAAAATCTACCCTCTGCATTATTTGAAACTCGCAAGCGGTGCACGGCAATATGGAACATAATAGGCTATATATAAAGAGTTTTATTGCGGGACGAGGAAGTAATTTCGCGCCAAAATTAGGGGCACATTTTACTGGCCCCTGCGTAACTTGGAAGTTTGCCTTCGAGGGGATACGGCGCCATCTAGTGACAGAAGCTGCTCGATTAATTACATCTTTCACCCCTTACCGAAATCGAACGCGTTGAAATTACACAATAGGGGCGTTTAACAGAATCATTTTGTTTATGGATTGAGATTGATAACGGACGCTGATTTTAAAAATTTATTTATTTTGTGTCTTTTACTAAGCTCCCGCAAAGATACCAAACTCGTGTGATACTGAAATGAGCACGTATAATTATGTAGAGCAAATTAATTTGCTAACAAATAGCTCCAATTTGCATCGGCCTGGATTTATATCCTTCGCCACGTATCGCTAAAAGTAATGGCTGCACAATGAATACTGTAACTGTAGCCATTTTTAGCCCTGAAAGAGCTTAAAATATTCAGCGAAAAGCGGTATCTAGCCATTCGCGGGACCGAATCAAGTTTTTTTACATTATGTTGGTAGCTTGGTAGTAGAACGAACTCGAACATACTCTAGAACGCGTGTTTCTGTGTTAATGCACCGTTGTCTCGTAATAATTTTTACACAATAATACATAAATAATGTCAGTAACATGAGCGCCTAAGAGAAACTCAGGCTAGCTCATTAAAATGTAAATTGAAGCTGTATTTGCTGGTAATATCTAATCTAACTTTATTTACAAAGGTACCTACAACGCCTCAGGAGAATCGAATGTTTCGAACACTAGTTTTGTAATTTGAGTTCATAGGCTCCTAATCGAATGAGTAGGTATATATCACTAAGTAGACGGTAATTACATTTTTTTTTTACAATAATTACACTTTACAAAAAAACTGTCAATTTGTAAACAAATTGAAAACAAACTACAACCATACAGCAAGAAAAACACCTAAGATAAGTTTGAAAGGAACACCTATTTGCTTTTGATTTTGTTATTCATTTGGTGGGCCGAGGACGCGGGGAGTGGTGGATCCACCCCACCCTGTAGGTTTACCAAAAATTTTCGTGTGAAATTGTATCCCCGCGATGTTTTGCCCCCACTCACTGCTGTAAGGATTATGCCGCTGTCTCGAAACATTATGGCACTAGCGTTCTTTTATGTTATTGTGAATTATTTTACGTATTGTTATGAAACGATTTTTGACGTAAGTGCACTCATGCGGAATGCGTCAAAGTTATGTTTTACTTGTCTACCTACGTATTGATTTACTTCGTTCGAATTTATACTCGCGTTTGTACCATTTTTCTTTGTTTGTGTTGTATCGCTATCAACGACTTTCAAGTGCGGTGTAAGTAAAAGTGTTTAAATACAGTGAACTAGTGAGCATTATCTACTGTGTGTAAACGACCGAAATCCGGACCTGTCCGAGCGCGTCCGGTTCTTTGGTTACTGCACTAGTCTCCCCCCGCACCGAGAAGCGCGCCATGATCGCCGTCCGACTGCTCTGCCCGACGCGACGCTTTGCCCGCCGTGCATTACCCGTTGCCCGTCAAAATACCGCAACATTCTCGCAGCCCGCTTAATTCCGCGTAAAATCGGCACAATCCTCGCCTACTTTACGTCTTGTGCGTCTGTACTAAATGTCAACAAGATAATGACCGCCAATAACGAAAGAAAGTGAGTGAGCATTTGTTTTTTCATTAAACTAAAACGATTTGCAACGTTGAAACAGTTTGAACAGCGTGGGTGCTAGCAAAAGAAATCATTCACATAATGGGGAGTTAATTGAAGCGCTCTAAGCTTTCAAAGAACTGAAAGCCACAACCGAAAGCAAGTTAGGTAGACTACAAGGTCGCTAACAGCTTGTTACGGCACTATGTGACGTCATCATTACGCGTTTGATATTTCAAATTTTCGTCAGAACTTTGGAGGAGTATACAAAATACGCTCTAATACATGGTAATACGATAGTGTTTGTATCTCGAGCACATTAAATTAAAGCGTAGATCGCGCTGGTTCTATACCGATCTCACAATAACACTCGAACATTGTAGATTACTTATTGCGCGGGTAAAAAAATCATTTAACGATGAACGCCGACGCTGACGCCGACGCCGATTGTCGCTAGAGGTCGACCCACTTTTAAGTAAGCATTTTGTAGGTTGTTTATCGTGGTCATTTCCCCGGCGGCGTGAAACAACCATGCAAACAAAAGACAGTAATTCAGGTTCACGCACTGTTGCCACGCATTTTTTTAATAAAGATTAGTTCAGTTACTTTGCCCTTTTGTAGTAACTCGTGTATCGTGTAACTAAACTTCTCATGTGCCTAAGGGTTTCATTGCTGAAAACTACGCTTCTATATATAATCTAGAAATACAAATAAGGTACAGTTACGTCTAGTTTACCCAATAACGGTTGGTATATAATAGGAACCGGGTACAGTAGTAGTGGCACGGGTGGTGCCTGTAATAGAGTTACGAATGACATTCACACCCACGTTTCTTAGGTTAGACGATTCTATCTGTAACTATAGTAACTCAGCAACTACACTATATTTGCACTGCACTTTATCACACTTATTATTATTTATTTATTTATTTATTTTTTATTTATTTATTTATTTATTTATTTATTTATTTATTTATTTATATATTTATGTATTTATTTATTTATCATAAGCAATTTTTATTAACATAGTACTATGCCCAGCAAAACCGTTTTTACGGTTTGTCTGCGGGAACAGAACAAATAGTTTTACAACAAAAAAAAATGGTTTATTAGTGCGGACACTTAATTTACACTTCTAAAGTAACCAATGGCATTCTTATATGTATCAAATGACTTACAAAACACTTAACAAAGTGGTTAAGTGTTTTGTAAGATATAAGTCTTTTGACACTTGTGAGATAAATAGTTACTAACCTAGATTTAAAAAAAAAAAGTTTCTTATTTATTTTCCTGTGCTCGCTCTGCCTTGCATTAATTCATTTCGTTGAAGACAAAACTTTGTAACATAAGATAAGACTTTTCTAAGAACGTCCCACTTAGGTACGGAGACAAGGCTTACTATTTTAGTAACACTATATTTTTCCGTTACCGTAGTTATTATTTTATCTTTATCAGGTTATGTACCTATCAGTTATTATTTCGATATCGTTTAAACGTAAAAAAAAACCCGTTTCAATTGCCCCTCGTCTTAATGGTTATAATTACCCTCATTTTAGTATCATTGTGTTTTTCCTAGAATCCACAGCAATTTTTTCCATTGTCGCAGGGCGTATGTCAAGGCTGCACGAACTTAAAATACTGTAGAAGAAAACGTGTTGTGACAAAACGTAACGTACCGTACTTACGCAGTACGCACCCAGCCTTCGTAATACGACACTTCAACTGAAACGATATTCAATACTCGTTTGCCGTGTCCTCCTCCAAATTACAGAGTAATTGGACCAGCAACGAATGTGGTACAAGTATGAGTTGTTGCTCGTTTTTGTGTTTGCGTTTTGTAAGTACTGTTGCATTCAAGGTTGGAACTTTTTGAAACGTGTCACTAAAAATTTTAATTGTTGATATTGAGACATGAAATATGTTCTAAATTGCGGTCTTATGTTAAATAATTCTGAATTAAGCCAATGGATGTATAATGGTCTACTCTACACTGATAAATGCAAGTTATTTAATTTCAAGAGCTGCCAGACAAGCGAAATCGAATCTATTAGAGACTGATGTCATCATTCAAATTCCGTTCGCTATGAAGATTTTGATTGTTAAAATAAACAAAACTGTAAATAAAAATTCTACTTTTTGTCAAATTATTGTTTTGGGCTTTCTATTCTCAAAGTCAATAGGACAGCTTTAGTTAAAAGTTTCGACATACAATGAAGCACACGATTCGAAAATGATATCATCATATGAATTAGCTTACGGTACCATATCTGACATTGCTCACACACATCTATGTTGAGCTATTAAAGTATTAAACACTGGATACTTCAACAACTAGAATATTCTGACAATTTGGATAGAGGTGAAGTTAAAACGGTTCATTTTGAAAATGAGTTTATTAAAACTTTCATTTTACTCGAAAAGAAGACGTGGTACGATGGAAGACAATGTAGTAATCCAAAAAAGGACAATATTCCGAACGATCAAAAAACCTGCTACGCTTAACGATAACAAAGCAAAAATCGAGAACAATGATCAGAATGGTACTAAAAACAGTTTTATACTAAGTGTATGCACAATTCCGTCCCAATAAGGGCAAAAAGCGTAACATCAACATTGCTAGAAGGGTATGTAACCGATACTCGGACTGTGGCGAGTACTCGAGTACTCGCATGTTATTACGATATTTATGTGCCGAGCACTGCAGAGTAGCGATCACGTGCATACGTGATACACATCATGAACAGACTTTATATGTATGTATATAGATGAGTCTCCATTAACCTCTTTACAGCTACTTTTGAACAAAGAATTTTATTTTCGAGATAGAATTTTACTTTCAATAATTCAAATTCGTACATTTTTTTCTAAATTTGTACTGTTCACTATTTGCTTGAATGTTTGATTAATGTCAACTTTCTCTGTAGACTTTTAGCAAATGGGCAATTTTTGTAAACGTCAAAAGTGTAGGTAATTCTTGTAAACTTTTGTCAAAGTATACTCTTTCTCATAAGTCAAATAATTACTAATCGTCATATCCAAGTAATAAAAGGGGCAGAATTGTTTGTTTGTACATGTGGTAAGGGTTAACACAAAAACGGCTTATCAGATTTATGTGAAACCTATTACGATAAGCTATCGTTTCACAGGACCGTATAATAACAACAAATACGTGGAAGAAATTGTTAAAGCTCGTTCAGTTTTGATTGTTTTTTATTAAGGTTGGGTAGGTATGTAAAACTTTGGAATAGTAGGTAATAAATTTAATTGAAATAGTTTTTTGTTAAAATTATATAAGGGTCCGTTTTTCAAACGACATCGTCAAATAAGTTTTATCCATACAATTAAATAAAACTGAAAAGTCTGTTTCTTAGGTAGGGTTGCCAACTTTTTGTACAAGAAATAAAGTATATTATGATCAAAGTGGGAAAATAAACAGTATCTTGGAAAAATAAACAGTATTTAAAGTATTTTTTTAATAGGTATAGACTCGCGCAACACATCAATTTAGCACGAATTTTGAGGGTTTCGTAAGCCTCACCAGATAGACGAGGAGCAATATTTTTATTAAATGTATTGAAGCTCTATTTCTGTAGTTCCACCTTTTAGCATTCCGATAGCAATTATCAATTTACTATGTCCCGAAAATACGAGACACATTAACAGTTTCATTCTGAAATTAAGGCTAGCTGAATCACCGCGCCCATGCCCTGGTGCATGCACGATGGTCTGCGTAAAGATTAAACTTTTTATTTAGGTATAGCTCTGGATATCAGTGAAACCAGTATATTCATATACTTTATTTTTGTTGAACAGTAAACAGTATTTTAGAGTGAAAAACAGTATAATACTGTTTTTAACAGTATGGTTGGCAACCCTATTCTTAGGGTGCGTACAGATTATGTTTTAAAACCCATAAATTTTTGTTATATAATAAGTCCACTTTATTTAACATTGCTAATCTCTCTATATGTTACTTAACTATGTTTTGTAACGTGTTATGTTATATAGTGTGGACGCACCCTAACATCAGAATAACAGGTTTTTACTAAATCCATATGAAAGTGTATACGGTTCTCATATCAAAAAAACTATATTTTTTTGTCTACGTCTTTCTGTTTGTTCCACCTAATATCCGAAACGGTTGGACCGATTTTGGCGGAACGTTCACTGGCAGATAGCTAATGTTATAAGGAGTAACTTAGGTTACTTTTATTTTAGAAAAAGCTTCGCAAGAGAACCCGCGGGCAGCAGCTTGTTACGAATGAAAACTTCAGATATATGCAAAAGCTATCAAATCGCAAAATTTATTTCTCAGCTAAAAAATATATGAGGTCCGAAAACAGCTTTATAAAAAAATATTTTCTAACTAGCTTCTTCCCGTTAGCCTGAAGTTTCTTGTTTTATTATAAATTATTATAGTTTTATTTACTGTTTATTTCGGCCAAAAAAACATACCTAGTGTTAGTAACAAAAAAAAAAAAAAAAAATATGTTAGCGTATTATGGTACATTTTATTTTGCATACTTTGCTGGTTTTAGGCTCCGGATCGACATCTGTAAATCTACCCAGTGTCTAACAAATGGATTTTCAAATTTACTAACTAATATTTTCCTATGACACCCGGCAATACTGTAGCTACCCATTACTGAAAGAATTTTCGGAATCGGATCAGTAGTTCCGAAGATTACCCCCTTACATACAAACTCACAAATTTTACCGCTTTAAGGCGCGTGCAGACTAGCGTGATATCGCGGGCGCGACGGCCAGCGATATGCCCGTCGCGCCCGCGATTTCGCCCCAGTCTGCAGGAGCCTAATAACTAGATAACTAAATTGTATCTAAATTTTAACATAATATACACAGATATGGATAAATAATATATGAAATAGTTGGCTGGTATAAATCTCCGCCATTTCTATTTCTGTGAGAATCGATAAGCGTCAGATCCTGGTATATCATATCAATGTCCACTACATCCAATTTCAGTTGACGGATTTTATTTTATAACTTGTAAACTACATTCATTTAGTTAGATCATGCCATTTCTGCGGGGGTCGCGGGAAAGTCCGAAAGGGATAATACCGTGGCCTCTGGCAACACAGGCAACGGAAGGAATACGGGTGGGTTTTAGTCAGTAAGAGTCTGACACATCCTCCCGTTCCGCCCAGAGCGAGAGAAGTTAATTGATGATTTACCACTCAAAAAAAAACATCATGCCATTTAGAAATGTATTAGAGTGTTTTTGTTTTCTTTATTTTTACAAGCTTATTTAATTAAAGTTAACCGGTAACTCCCCATTGACTCCGAATAGGAGTCGCACTCCCGACCCCTTGAATCCCCACTGACACCGAATAGGAGTCTTGGGCCACGCGGTTTGCAACTCTATTATAATGCTATAATATTAGGTGCTCATCCGTTATAATAGAGTTGCAAACCGCGCGCCCCAAAGACTCCGAATAGGTGTCAGTGGGGACTGACGGTTGGAGGAGTGAAACTCCTATTCGGAGTCAATGGGGACTGACTGGGGTTTCCAGCAAAAAAGTAAAACACTGTAAAATTCAACATTCTGGATCTGATGGAGTTAAATTTTATACAACACATCATAATCTGCTTAGCCTTTTCCTAACTATGTTGGGGCCGGCTTCCAGTCTAGCCGGATGCATCTGAATACCAGTATTTTACATGAAGCGACTGCCTATCTGACCTCCACAACCCAGTTACTGGGTAACACGATACGTAAGACTGGTTGTCAGAATTTCGAGCTTCTGACGACGAGCTGGGATTGCTTTCCGAGGCACGGAGGGGTCTTGGTATGTAAAAATGGTCATCCATCCACGGACCAACCGCGTCAAGCGTAGCTTAACCTGATCTATCGACCCGTGTGGCTAATATTACTTAGCTACAAGCCTCTACGACGAGTCCTGGAGTGGAGACCGCGTATCGGCAAGCGTAGTGTCGGACGCCCCCCAGCTAGATGGAACGACGACCTTAAAAAGGTGGCTGGGACAGACTGGATGCGGAAGGCTGAGGACAGGGTGTTGTGGCGCAGCCTGGGAGAGGTATATGTCTAGCAGTGGAGTTATTGACTGAGTTGATTGGTTAATTGATTAACAAGCCTCTCCTTAAATATCATCATTACATAATACAGTTTCTTGCTCTTGTTTCATGTTTATTATTGTATTATTTTATACAGATAAGTAAGTACATAATTATATGCTTTATGTATGTATATATTTATTGTATAAATGTATACCACCGACTACCTGAAATATTGTATCATTCATTAGTTAGCCACAAGCCCCCAAGAATGTATACGACACATATTATAATAATAAGCCGTAATTAAGCTTATTCATATATGCCTGGGACTACCTATTAGATTCAGAATATAATTTTGATTGCTATTTGTAAACCTATTCAACATGAACAAATATTCAGTCCAGGAAATGGAATATTTGTTTTCCAGGAAATTTAGTGAAATACTCTGCAATTATCCGTTTAAACACATTAAGACGCTGACAACACCTAAACCGCGGTCACTGTCAGATTGCATAGAAAAGAAAGAGAAGCGTGACGACAAAACGCTTGTAATTTATTGCAAAATATGAAGTAATTATCTATTTACTCAGAACTGAGTTGAATAATCGAAAATAAAAAACAACCAAGTTCTGCATTAAAATAAGACGTACTTGTTATTAATTAAATACGTAATTTATATTGATATTTAATACAGATATTTTGGATTAGAACTCAAGGTAAGAGGTTAGTTTAACGTTAGTTTGTATCGAGATTTTTTTTTCAAAACGTGTTTTGGTGACAACCAAGTTCTGGGAAATATGTTCAAAATTAACATATATTTTTTCCGCTACCACAAACTATACAGATTTAGCAATTTTCTTTCTTAAGAGAAGCCTATTTTGGTCAATTGGGTCTTGTCAGCGCCTTAACTGTTGCTTTTGATATTGGTGCCGCATTATAGTATAAGTGGGATAGCGGATAAAGGCTCGTGTAGAGCAGCGCGACCGGCAGCAATATGCCTGTCTCGCCCGTGATATCGCGCCAGTCTGCACGAGCCTTGAATCTGTAGTCTGTTTTAGTGATAAGCTGAAAATATTGAGAATCCGAGCTTTTCTGGCAACGTTTATTATTCCTACTCATTATAAAATTCACCAAATATTGTTTTTCGGAATATAAATGAAATTAACCAGAGATTTCACTAGGTACCGTTTGGAAGTATGGAAAATTAAGAATTAGGCGCCATCTCCACGAATGGGAGAATCGCGAATAGTATCACCGTACCGTCAAATTCTCGCCGCGAGGATATCGCCGTGTGGAGATTGCTCCATACAGTTTCTATAGAATTTGAAGTCACGGCGCGCGGCGTCACTATCGCCGCGGTCCTGCCGGGGTCGCGTGGCAGTCCAAAAGGGTTAGCGAGGCCCCTGGCAACACGGGCAACGGAAGGAATACTGGTGGGTTTCAGTAAGTAAGAGTCTGACACACCCTCCTGCTCCGCCCAGAGCGGGAGAAGATATTTGATGATTTCCCACCCAAAACAAAAAACTATCGCCGCGATACTCTCGCCCGTGTAGATGGCGCCTTAAGGCGCCTAATTCATGGAAATCCTTTAATTTCATGATATATAAGAAACTTTAATAGACGATATCAGTAAAAAGACATCCACATATGGTAGGTACTCGATTTGATAATCTTTTTTTTGTCTTTGGTCACCAGCACATCAAGTTGCCACACAAAGTTACAAACTGTCAAATTATCTCATTAATTTTTTTAATTTAAGCAACAACATTTTAAGGTTTCAAATCATTTGGAGAAATTTGACAGTTTGTAGTAACTTGATGTGCTGGCGAGTGGCGACTGTAAATTCATTTTGGCAACTTTTAATGCCTGTACCTATTACGACTTTTTATGAGTAGGTGGAGGTACAAAACTCATATTTATTACACATAAAATTTAAAATATTAAATTGGTTAATTTAATATTAAAAAATAATAACAATAACCAATGCCCTCAAGTCAGTCCAGTTGACTAACCTACCCGTCTATTTTCGGGCTCAGTAGCTTTCCCCGCCACATTACTGACTTACTGCCGATCTCGTCTACATGAACCCACTGACTGGGTCCAACTGGGTCCAGTCACTGCCATCGTATAAACCAGGCATTAAATAAAAACCATGTAGGCAGGTAAAAATCCATTGACAAAAAAAAAACAATACAAAACGAACTGTTCTCAAAATATTTCGAACTCGAACGCATTCATAATTCGAACGCGACGTTGAAGCGATGTGTTCCATTTGTATAGAACAGTTGCATTCTGTAATTGACTTTACTGATAAACGCAGGCAAGGCCGCCCTGTATTGTGGGCGATAACACACACTGTCTACCACAGTACCAAGCAACTTGTACCACATGACTTGCAGCTAATGGAATTTTTGTTTCTTTTGTCACTATATGGCGTTTATACTCAGGACAATTCATATTTTTCTTATTGTTTGCTTCCTTTCATTGCCCTAAATTCAAGTTCAGTTCTGTTTGGCACTTGCGTCATATTTTAATTATTTTCTTCTTTCTTTTTCTTGTATTGTGTTAATAGAAAATGTGTGGTATTTGTTCTTATTTTAGTTGTTTCTTTCATTATCAAACTGTATTGTCCAGTTAGCCATTTTGCGGAAACATTTGAGTGGCTTCTTGGTCCTCGATTTTACTGAACAAAAAGTAATTTAATCTTTGACATCATTCGATGCAATTTTCATACGAGAGAGAGCTGTAACAGCCTGTAACCATTCTATTGAGGAGTCAATTGCATATTTGGCAACTGAATTGGTCAATGCTTTCAGTCCATATCAAATTTGTTTACGTTTTTGTCGCCGCCTGTCTTTCAATACGTTTATATTTCGTCACGAGTGAATTTGATAATTGACCACTTATATGAGAAACCATGAAAACACCATTGACTCACTGAATACCTATGCACATTTTTGGGGTGACAATACATTCGTACTTTTTCAGGACATGAATTGAATAAATGCGCGAGCGACTCTCATGATCACAGTGCATGTTGATAATTTTATTTATTTTAGCCTTAGACCATATGTGTACCTATTCATTCACTCAAATTTACTCCTGCGATTCATTTTAAATGTTTCAATACCGTTTGTTTATTTTTGTGTTTTCTCACATTTTCTCACATCAATATGGAGATATTTTAATTAATTAATCCAACTACATAGTAACTCTTTCCACATAGGCGACTGAAACACGACAAAACCCGAGTAAGTACCGTTATCACAAAACAAGAAGGTCAAACGAAAACCTTTTCTGTGTCACTAAGTTGGTATTGAAATCTAAAACACATTGGCATAATCTGAACTTCGAGCACACAAGTAAGAAGTGTATTGAGATCTTATCGTGAATAAATAATGTAATTCGAGACGTACGTTTACGTACAACACTGTACCGACAAGCTCGACAATAAGCGGACAGATTACCGCAATGAAGTGATTAATAACATATAAACATTAAGGTATCATCATAAATCCATAGCATAACATTGTGCTACTGATTTTTTACTAAATAATTCGATCGTCAGCTCGCACTGTGCTATTTGTGACCTAGATCTTTGCACATGCTCAGTGACAAATAAGTTTTTATATATTCAAGGACATTATAAAGGTCGCCAGGCAACGTTCGAGAAAATTAAAGCGTTTCACCGATGATTAATATTTAATGCCTTATAATTTTAATTACCGTAGTAGAACTTTATGATGTTTGAGTTGATATTTCATTATCCTTACTTTACGCTCTGTCTATTGACTTTCAATTTTTAATTTGACGTAGGAGCAGACCTAAGATAATTAATAGAGCGAACTGATATTATAAAGTCGTGATAAATTAGTCCCCTTACGCCACTTTATCATCATTCAAAGCTACAATAACCAAAAAGTGGAGCGTCGGCAAAGGCAAATTCAATAAATAAATAATGAGCAATATAGTTCGGTCGGCAACACGCGGTAGGGCCGCCCGCCGTGACTGACGGCCTGAAGGCTCCTACATACTGGTGCGACACGTCGCGCGACGCGTCGCGACACAAAGGCACCGCCTGTAGCGCTACACGCGGTGTCTTTGTGTCTCGTCGCGTCGCGCGACAAGTCGCGCCAGTATGTAGGAGCCTTGACGCGAGCGGAGAGAGCGGCGCGGCCTCCGTCGAAGTGACGTCACTAAGGTCGCCGCGCGCTTCCTACAACATGTCAAAATCGCTCGCTATAACAACGATCGATTCCAAATTCGAAATTCACGAGTTAACACTTATATCAGAATAGTACCTTACCTAATACAAAAAAAATAAAACGTAGGTGAATTACTTTTACTAAAATATTGTCATGGTGATGGATTGTTTATCAGTTCTTTAGATTAACGTTATCTGATCACCTGGCAATTTTGACCTTCGCAAAGACGGTTTTTCAGTACCTATTGCTTACGGGAATTAATTTCTGACTTAAAGAGGTACCTATACTTAGTTTGCCAAAATTAGATAGATAATACATATAGGTACCTTCACTTTACCTACCACATTAAATAACCTCAATTTAAATAGCATTTTCAGCCAACAAATCTGTTATTTAATAAAAATCCGATTTCAAATTAATCTTAGAAACAAAATTTATTAGTGTACTGAGCAGTTGCGCTAAATGTGCACATGTGTATAAAAACGTTAGAAAAATCCCATCACAGTATAATAAGAATTTATTATGAGAAGAAACAATGGCGGGGCCGCGGAGGACTAGAGGCGAGCCTCGTAAAATCACAATAATACACTAGTTCTGCATTGCTAATAGGTAGGAATGGCACATCGATGCAATGAAGAATCGAAGCACATTCCTCGATCCATTAATTGATACAGCCCATATGAATATTGATGAGATTTCGGTTCGCGTAGCGGAGACGATTCGCGTTTTCTGCTCGCTTCCGGAATTTTTAATGACAGTAACAACATTACAGTATGACGATCCAATAAAACGGCTCTTTACGAAACAAAATGTTCGCAATCATGCAATAACAATGGCTTAACGTGCCCCGCTTGTTAAACGACGCAAAATGCTCGTACTTCATTAACCACAAGAACTAGCCATCTTTATTAAAAAATGTATCGAACTACTTCAGTAACATTCAAACAATTCACAAAGCAAAACAAAGTTTTTGTTATTACCCGCTCCGCAGCCCGAACAAGGTCGCCACGCGACCGAAAAAACTTGATCCACGTTCATTGAAAGCTTACAACTTGATGCTACATTGTCGAGCGGTCGGACCAGCAATGTACCTTGTTTGCGCGAAGAATACGATCGAACCGTACAAAATGCGATTTAATTATGTAGCCTGGCTTTGTATGGAGCTCGTTTTAGCGGAAAGTTGAGTAGAGACTCAAGTCGGCTTTGTCCCTCAAATAATAGCATATTCTCTGTTTGAGGTCCATGTAGAAATTGTACTGCTTCCATATTGGCACTTGATTTAATTCTTCCTTTGTCAGTTGACATACTGCCTGATTCGCTGTGGTTGTGCGTTGTGCGCAGTGTCGTCACAGCCGCGGTGATTGTCAACAAACGCAACCCTGCCGCTCAATGAAACGTCGTTCGTCGACTTATTAACTTATTAGGCAATTATAAATATTCCTTTTTAAACAATGTTTGTTTGTGGACGTGGAACGGAAAATTACTTTAAGGAAAAATTGCAGCGGTGAAGGTTTATTATTTTGACAGAAATTCGTCATCAAAAGTCGAAATTTGCACAGATAACGCTAGCATGTTTAATGTAGCAGTGATGCAAGAATAAGAAGCAAGTTACGAAATCTTAAGATAACTTAAACAAGACAATGAAATGTTAAACGTAACTATCGTCGAAGCCGTATCAATCACTGTTGATTACTTAACTAACGTACACTCGTAGCTGTCGAGTTTACGCACATTGTTTGAGCTGCGTCAACTACTTAAAATTTCAAGTTGGTGAACGGCGTTAAATGTGGAACGAATGCCACTAATACGCTATGCAGAACTGCAGCATGGCGCATTATAAAGATACATATAGGTTACACACACGCCTACCTAATCTCATTTGTGGCTGATTGGTCCAACTCGCTCTGAAATTACTAAAATAATACGTCGCGCGGTGAACGCTACTGACGGGCAGGCGCCGGAAACGACGAGAACTTGTGAGCTACTGCGAGATGTACGAGATCGAGAGTTCGAGAAGTCGAGAAACGGGCAACGCAACGTTAGCCCGCGCTTTGTTGATCGGTTTTTATGTCCAGTTTCATGTCGATGAGTTATAATTGACACGGTTTTATAATGTTACACACGGCATGCGGCACAGCCTTAAAGAAACGGTGCGATGAATTAACTTAGATCCGAACGACTGGGCCCTAAGATCTTTCCATAATTGAATATAATACAAAGCTTTTTAACATAATCTTTTTTAACTTTTTCCTGGCGGTATAGGCTACTTAAGTAAGTTGAATATTTTGATTTTCTTCTAGGTGTTTTATTAAATTCTAGGTCTTATTTTTGTATCGTTTGTTTTCTGGTTATGTATCAATTGGACACAATAACCTATATTTTTTCATGTTTTTATGATCAATGGAGAAAAAGAAAATATACCAATAAAACAATAAGACATCAGAAAAAAATCAGACTGACTTTTTTCTTGTCCAATTTTTTCTCAAAATTTTGGACACCATACTTATTACTCACCCCGTATATAAAAAAATGTGTCATTTTGTTACAAGGTTTCTCAACACGATCACATTTTAATTTCCTCTTACACATTGAGGATATTTTGTTCTTCGCAGTGACATTGATTTAATGATAAGTAAACGATCTTCCTGCTAATAGAGACCGGTTTATCACGCGTAATAAGTATTCTAAGGTCTTATTTCGCACGGTAAGTACACACTTGATTTATACGAGTACAAGATTATTATGAAGTTTTTACATGATGGACAGAAAACCTGAAAATAATTACTTACTTATTAGAAATAATTCCTTTGATTGAACATTAATGATGCTTTATTTCAGTACCTACCTACGAATAATGGCTTTAAAAACAAAAATTCTCACTCATTGACATATGTATTTATTACAACTGGAGGGTGCAGGCAATTTCGAATTTTATTGCCAACTTATTAGGTACTTTTTTAAACAGTTCAAAAAGTAATTATTATGTAAACTAGCACTAAGGTGTTAACCGAATAATTAGTAGAACACGAAAGAGATTACTGCACTCCAAGAAAACTTGATAAAAGTTAAGTGTTCACCTTGACTGCCGCTAGATGGCGACGTCTGACCCCGAAACATTAAAAAATAATCACGAAACGCTTATTTTGTAATGTTTTCGCCACGGATTGATGACGTCACAACTCATGTACTGCAACATCTTTTGTGTACGTAGGTATATGCCTTATGAATGATATCCCAGATGATGCCAGCCAAAGCAAGGTCCTTTGGCAACGCTTGAAGGCACGTACTACATACGTAGTATGTACCGGCTTGAAAATCAGTGCTATAGCTTTGTCCATTTGAGCAGGAAATGGCAGACTGAAGGCAGATGAAAATACTACCCATCGTTCAAAGAAAGCCTTAGGATTAGAGAAGAAAAAGAGATTATGGATCTTAATCACCTCGCTACGAAAAGATTTGGTGAAGGCATTAATAAAAGTTTGTTAACTTCCTGCAGGCTTAGCATGACACTTTCTATTTCTAGATTCTATTCTGTAGAATAGAAAACGCTTGTCTACATTTCTCGATAGAAAACTGTCAACTGTCTAAGACACGGAAACGTCATTTTTGTCTACTCTTCCGTCGACAAAACGCTTGTCAACGGTTCTCGTGCTAAGCCTGCTGCAAGAGAAGTAATTTGATGGCGTATTTGTGTTACTTTACCTCGAACACTTACTTATTTCTAATAGACTGATGTTATACCTATATACAGGGTCAAATTAAAAGTTAGCTAGTAAAGCTTCAGACGTGATGAGTATCGATATTTAAATACAACAAAATAAAAATTAAAAAGATTTCGACCGCTGGTAGTTGTTGCTTGAAGTGTAAGTTGATAAAATCAGTTTTATCGTGTTGAGATATGGATACTAGCGTCCGACCGCAAATTGATTTTCAGCTGAAAACAAGAGGCAAATAAATATAAGAAGCTTCGTCTTTATCCTTATTTGCGGCCGAAAACCAAAACGATTTAGACATTGTAAAATATTATTACTACATTAATATTAATCATTATAATTCTGTAAATACATACCTATCTGTTGTAGTCGCGAATCATATTTTGATCAAAATACAACCTGACACTGACCTGCAAATAGCAAAAAACTAAAGAAAATTTAAATTTCGCGGGCTACAGCTGCGGATTCACTTCAAGTTCTTAGAGTGAAACCGTGAAGCTTCGGCTGGTTTATGGCCAAAAACGAAAATATGGCCGAATCATGATCTTTTGGTCGAAAACGAAAACGAATATTCGGTCGGTCACTAATGGATACACATCACGTCTGTGAAGTTTACACAAAAAAAAAACCTGGTTTTTAAACTGATATTTTAAGAGACTACACTAACGGCGGTTGGTGACCCCAAAAAAAAACATCATCAAATTATTTTTTTTTGTTTTATCATGTTTAGATAAATAAATAATAATAAAGCTTTATTTCATAAAAATAGTACTTAGATTGCATTACAGTTAAGTGCTATGATAAAACAAAAGTACACAAAAGTTTGAACATCTGGAGTGGAACTAGGAGGAACCTGTATTTCGGCTGACAGCGCCAAATTCCTCGATTAGAGTTCTTAAATGCTAGCATTTTACAAAACAGGAATAATAATAGTCTAAGGTTCTACTTAAGGTCTATTAATGATCTGCACCTCTCTTTGTGTTGGGTGAAATGGTGAGTGAGTGAGTGTGAGAGGGTGTGACTATTTGTGAGTGTGATTGTGATTTTTATGAGTGAACACATGAATTAGTGGGATACACGGATATAGTAAATATGTATATAATATGTATGTGTATATATTTGTCTATAGATGATTCATTTTTGCTAGCATTAAAAGATACCGAATCCCATCACATCTGCGGAGTTTCTCTAGCTAATTTAATTTAACCCCGTATGTAAAATCACTTTTTTTTACTGTCTGTTCCACTAACTCCTTCAGTAACCCCATTTAAGTGACAGATAAACTTGTTAAGAAACTAGAACCAAGTTCTAGCTGTCTCCGGTTATTAATTAGATTCTAATACATAAAATAGGGTATTTTACTTTATACGAGAAAAAATCTATAAATATATTATTGAGATAGTTTAGGCAAAAAGGAGTAGGAAAATGTTACTTTATAAAATACTTCATAAAATAAAAAAAATAATTTTAAAATTCAATTCAACGTTTTTTTAATCTGTTAAAAAACACAATGAAATAGTAGCCGCCATGTTATTACGTCATACGGCTATGTAAATAAAAACGTGTCAACTGATAGTTAGTTAATAGATCAGCGCATTTGTTTACATAGCTAAGTGACGTCATGACCACAGAGCAACATGGCGTCCACTGCGTCTAGCGTTTTCGTCAAACTACGCGCGAAATTTGAAAATGTAAAATTTAAATGCATTTTTATGGCACTTATCGATTGAATAAAAAATGTGATTTTTTTGGAGCATATTAGCACTATAGAATTTAATTAAGACACTTTTCAAAAATGGGTGTAAGACCCTATTATAAACGTAAT
This sequence comes from Atethmia centrago, assembly GCA_905333075.3. Classification (NCBI taxonomy): domain Eukaryota; kingdom Metazoa; phylum Arthropoda; class Insecta; order Lepidoptera; family Noctuidae; genus Atethmia; species Atethmia centrago. The sequence goes on along the minus strand of HG995381.1, from coordinate 20,604,612 downwards.
GTGCGAACTGATTACTAGTTCCATAAATCTCGTCAATAAGGATGCAGGTTGTTTAGTGAGATAGCTACTATTTTGTACAGTAGCCCGCAGGTTAGTGGTAACAAAAACAGTATAAACTGACCTCTTATTCTATTCAAACTCCGTACTACGTTAAGCCAGATCAAGGTCAACGTGTACTCGCTGGCGTGCGATAGACTGTACACACGGCTACACATCAAGCTATAATTTCCAGTATAAGCTGATCTCGCATTGTATAGGATTTCCGAAAAATTTGAGGTCAGCGTAAACTGGAAATGTATAGCTTGATGTGTAGCCGTGTGCACATGATAATGCAAAAGTAAGACTTACCTCGGTGAAGACGGAACAGGGGGGCAACCATCACCTCTTATAGCAGTATTATTATAATATTACTTCTCAGTGGGAAAGTGATGGAGCTGTACAGGACGTATAGCTCCATCTCTTTCGCACGCTGAAGTAATATTGAAATGATACTGCTTTAAGGCGCTGACAAGACCCAGTTGACCAAAATAGGCTTCTCTTAAGAAAAAAAATTGCCAAATCTGTATAGTTTGTGGTAGCGGAAAAAATATATGTTAATTTTGAACATATTTCCCAGAAACTGGTTGTTACCAAAACACGTTTAAAAAACAAAACTCGATACAAACTAACGTTAAACTAACCTCTTACCTTGAGTTCTAATCCAAAATATCTGCATTAAATATCAACATACGTTACGTATTTAATTAATAACAAGAAATTGAATTATTGAATTATTTGAATGCAGAACTTGGTTGTTTTATATTTTCTATTACTCAACTCAATTTTGAGTAAATAGATAATTGCTTCATATTTTGCAATAAATTACAAGCGTTCTGTCATCGCGCTTCTCTTTCTTTTCTATGCAATCTGACAGTGACCGCGGTTTAGGTGTTGTCAGCGTCTTAAGAGGTGATGGTTGCCCCCCTGGCTTTGACTTATACCAGCGGGCTAATTACATGAAATGACAATATTGATCGCAATGGGTTTCATTTTGACAGTTCACCCATGTCCATTTCATTATTTACGTTGTTGAGAAGACGAATTTTTCAAACCTATGGAGCAATGGATTAGCAAAATCCTTCCAAACTCAAACTGTGTTACGCAATTAGGATTTGATACATACAGTAAGAGCAGAAAACAACATAAGCTAAGGTTAAACTTAGAAATATGATACACAATTTGATCCAGTCTAAAGAATACTTTAGAACTTCAACTTACTTATAGATTCATACTTCTCCTTCTCTTGTAAATCACACTTTACTACTAGCTGCGCCCACGTGGCTTTATCTAGAATAAAATTAAGTTACTCCTTATGACATCAGCTATCTGCCAGTGAAAGTCTCGTCAAAATAGGTCCACCCGTTTGGGAGATTAGCCGGAACAAACAGACAGACACTTTTTTTTAAATTACGTAACATCACACCTTGTTTCCCCGAAAGGTTGGGCATAGGTGTACCTATAGTACAATTCGCCATATATTTTGAAGTCCCATGTAACAGGGGGCGAGCCTATAGCATATCAAGAATGTCAAAATAACAGCTTTTTACTGAATGCATACGAGTATATGCATTCAGTAAAAAGCTGTTATTTTGACGTTACAAACAGACACTTCCATTTTATTTATGTGTATGGATATAGATTTAATCGATTAGGCATTTCAATAGTTCCTGATATTCCTCATAAGACCTCCATAAGAGAATAGGAGGTAGTTATAAAAATGATTAATAGCCCCCAGTCATCACTCCGTAAGGGTCCTCTAGTTACATATTGTTCAAAGAATCCCATTTCTGACTAAGAAAATCTACTGTTCCGAAGAAAAATTACTTCGAGGCAAATTACAAAGCCTTCGTTTGATTCCAAGGTATGAAACGTGAGCTAGGGTTTTGTTTTTCCATGCATAGCGTCATTTCTTAGGTAATTTTGACAAAATTCTTCGCATGTTACGTTAATAAAGAGCATTGGATTGTTAAATGGAAACCGTTATTTATATTACTTTTTAAAAGAAATCGAATAGTAGACTCTGATGGGAGGATATTGGTTCCTAGAAAGAATAGATGTGAAAAGGTAAACAACATTGATTCATATCTGTACCGACTAAACATTTTCCTTGATTCAAATCAAAGATCTTGCAAGAAAAAATTCTAAACATAAACCCTAATGACCCCTAACAATTAATAAACCCTAATAAAACCTAATAAACCCTAACAATTCTAAACATAAACCCTGATGAGGTTTATGTATAGAATGAAAGAAAAAAGTTTATTTGTCACAGAAACACGTGCATACAAAAAGATCTCGAGTAGGTAAACAGAAAATAAAACAAAATAGATCACGAGCATAAAACACAAGTAGTTGGCAGCTGCACGTCATGACTGTGACAAGAAGGCTTCCACTCAGCATGATGCTGTGCTATGGGGGACCCACAGCAAAGCGCTAATTTTCAGTGGTCATCTTTTTAACAAAACGGACTTCAACACAGAACCTAAAGACAAACAAGAACCCTTAGAACCGAGGGAATGTGGATTTTTTACTTGTACTACCACTTTTATTAAGTCCTTTCCGAGCTCTCAAGCTTAACTTTCCAGCTTCCACGGTATTTCCGAAGCGTTATTGTTCAACAGCTTTTCACTGTCGGTGTTGTCTGGAAGTGTCGCAGAAGAGTTTGTGGAGGGAATTTTCTGCTTTTTAGTAGCATATGTGATATTATTTTATTTGTAAAATGAATACAAACTACATAGATTATAAATTTATTCGAATTTGTTCGGATTTCGGTAAATTTTCATCTTGTTCATCATCATTATCTTTGATTTTACCTTCTCCCAATTTAATTTATGAATTGAAGATCCAATTACAGATTTGCCTGAAGCGTTAGCGGTTCTCACCGTATTCGCTGCTAGCTAGACCAATGGGGCAAAAGACCTGGCTATTATTAAGCTATAAGTCTTCCTGAGAATTGAAACAAAGTGAATTCCGTAAGTGGGTGTACTTGGTTGTTAGTTGATGTTCAGGATCTGTATTAGAAACGTTTCAAAAGTTTGGAATTGAATTTATATCAATCCTTTAGTTGAACCCTTACATTTTACAGTTTAGATTTCAGACTTATTTTGACTAGACACAGACAAAATAGTAGCTACACTACGAAGACTAGCAACTGACCTTCAGTTTATAAAATAAATAAGCAAAATCTTCTAAATGGTAGTGTAAATAAAGTCCCGCATATATGCATGTAAATGCTTTAATTTTAAATTTTATGATAAAACAAACGTATTTGTTAGAGTGTTTTTCATAAACACGTTCTAAATATCTGTAACAACTAGATTTGAACTAGGTATAGCCGAATCACTTTAGCGTGACAATAGCGGTTATTGACCCATCTACATTTTCTAGCATACTTTATTACAAAAACTAAAATAAAGTCCGTTAACGGCCTGAATCAATATTATCTATCGTAATTTTTAACATGTTCCAGTAATGAAAAAAACATACATCGTTTATTGTTTGGGTTATTACGGAGAGATATTCATAAGGAGAGATATTAGGGAAAGGGCAATGACCACTATTGCCACGCTAAAGCGATTCGGGTATAGTTGATAAACTTCTACGTGGGGACATGATAGTATATTGAAGCTATTCATCATATAGGTATCATAATAGAATACAGACGTTGGTATTTGATCAATGACATTGTATACAAACTAATGGGATCGAGTTCAGGGATTACGGTCGTTCAATTGAATGGTTGACGGAAGTAGCTGTGGATGCAGCTAAACGCAGTGTTTTAATACAACTTATATATATATAAAGCTGGCCATATTGTTGACACAGCTGACATCGAAACGTAAAATCGTTTGGAAATATAGTTTATATTTGAATCGCTAAAATTGTAACAATTTCTGCGAAATAATTATTTGGAAACACGTGCAACATTTAATAAAATGTTATGTTCGGAACAGACAAAATTGCTACCACTTATCTATATTGTGTGTTGTTCAGGAAAATAAACGTTGCCTTTCTGCCTGCTTAACTAAAATTGGAACTGAATACAGAACAGGATAGAAAGGTAAGCATCGGATTCTCTAATAGTCATCAGACGAAGTGTATTAACACTTTACCTTATTGATAAAGAAAAAAAAATTCTCTGTCTCCGAAGTATTTGTCTAGAGGTCGGAGGTTCAATGCCTACCCGTTACTTTTTTAATAAAAAGCTTGGTGCTATCGTGACGATTAACACGTCTTGTCGCAACGGGCAGAATACAGATAGCGACGTCGGTTCTGTCTAGACTAGGGAATATGGATTCATTCTGCGTTGCTACATATCCGTCGGTTTCAATTTAAGCAAGTTTTGCTTCTTTCGGTTTTTTTTCATAACTTTGTCGTTTTGTATTTACGAGTAGATGATTGGTTTGGCTAGAATTTTGGATATGATAATGTGTGTGATATATTACTCACATGTGTTATCTACTTGTCTTAAAACAGATTAGGAAATTCTTGTGTAATAAAAATGGCAATCAAGGTAATTACAATGACTTAATTTGTCAAAATTACTGGTGGTTTTTTCATGTAAAGTTTTATGACTCTTAAAAAAAAACGTTCCATTGCATTTTTTAACCTTTAATCTGCCTTGTGGCCTCCATTCATATAACTTTACAATCAGATTTCCAAAACTAAACAATAAAGTATCCTTATAAAGTACCTACGAATATAACAAACTTGACACAAATATTCTATGATATATTAGGAACATTTGTTTAACTACTGATAACAGTTTCTACTGGACATTAGCTACGATTAATTCGTACATTTATTACTAATATGCTATCCTAATTGGTAATTTTATGTAAGTCAGGGTCACCCTAAGATGAGTTGCTGTTTGTTAACCTTGGTGAACTCGTTACTTGTGTACAACCTCCTTTAAAACCAAAGTCAGCAGTTCACAACAAACATTAATCATCCTTTTTCCATGAAATAACTCTTTTGATTTGATTTAAATTACTTTTATAAATCGATTCAAACATGTTTCCCAGTTTGAAGATCTAGGCTTTTTTCGCAACGCATCTAAGAAAACTCAATTTATTTTGGAAAACTATTTAAATTTTTAACATTTATAAACTTTTTAACAAACAATCCTGAAAACGATACGAGTAATTATTGAATTAATGAAGCAATAGGAAGTACTAAGCACAATAAATTAACGAGAAACGAGTTCTTAATATTGTTCATAGTTACGCTGTGGTATAAAAAGTCGACACGTGTCATATGTACTCGCACTAAGGTTGTGCAATGAATAATATTTCTTGCTACAGAAAAGAAACATAAGCTAGATAAGGTATAATTACTTCATGTGTTGGCTTTATATTTGTTACCAATTGCTATTCTTTAGCAGCCGTGAACCTGGATGATGTTCGCTTTTTCTTTAGTCATTTCAATGTTATACATGTAAATACTTTGACTTTTGGCGCCCATCTCTCTTTTTGTGTGCATGAGGTTATTAAGCTTGTTATAAATACACTCATGTACAGGAAAACTATATTTTCCAGCTTTATTGGAGCCATTGCTTAAGAGCTACTAAAAAGTAGAATATTAATTTCACAGCATCAAGAATTCAAGGTGGTATATATGTCACATATTATTACTATGGTTAGGTATGGTTTATGTTAAAAAAGGTTTACGAAGGTAGAACCCAAGCTTAATAATTCTTCATAAAAAATATTGAACAGTGTCGTAAAGGACTCGGGTTTTTGACTTCTAAAGTCAGTTAACATAAATGTTGGACGTAAAAGTAGCAATAACACACTTTGTACTGGTTCGCCACTAGCTCGTAATCATAATAACCTACCATTCGGTTGACTTTTACCTCTTGCAAAAATACTGGTAAGAGGGTAATAAATTCTTTCTCTGTCCGTCACTGACCAGTATGGGTCTTTGGCTGAATTCATGGCAATCTTTGTTCGGACTGGATACTTCGGGAGGATACAATAAGATATTTTTCAATGTTGCTTATTGATTGGTTTAAGTTGATGACATAACTATTTAAATTTTGTTTGATAGTCTAGCTACTTACTTGCTGGACTGCGACAGTAAGTTGAACCTATAGATTGTAGTAAATAGTAGATCTAGTTTATGTTGTTTTTTCTTTAGAAATTAGGTCAAAATAGGCCCAAGTAATATTGTAATTTGTTTTAACGTCAACTGTAATTAGATACGTATTTGCACAACCTTTTCAGGCGTTAACTATGTATTGGACTATGAAATTATTTGTATGATAAAGTCTACGACATAAATTATTATGTGACGTGTTTGAAGCAATTATTTTTTGCTTATACATAAATCCCTTTTTGAATACAAAAGTCACAGTTAATATGTATTCCATGTCTTTATTTGTTCTCATACAAGGTCTACTTTAAGTTATTTTTCCCTTTTTATCAAAAACCTTCATTGCAATCGCGGTAGTGAGCATTCAACACTCAGTAGGTAGGTAGAATGTTTATTTATTTAAACTGAAAGGCCACCAATTGATATATAAATACAAATAAAATTTTATAGCAGTAAGTTCAGTCAGTTGACTCTTGTAGAATGATAATCATGATTTAATTATTTATGCAGACATCATAATTATGAAAAGAGATTCGTACCTAATGAGAGAAGACGCAAAAATATTCCGTGAATTTTATTACAAAACAAACAAGAAAAACAATAAAGAAGCAATTATCTTAATTGTTGAATAATAGTAATAATCAGTAGTCAACCATACGAGTAAACACCATCATTACCGATGTCCATTCATTACCAGTCATTTAAATATTTATTGTGGCTGGCAACACTAAAGAACGGGTTGCAAAGACAACAAAACTTTTTGTTATTGAAAGTTTTTACAACAGTGTACCTAGTTAGAAAAAAGTTTTTATGTGTATATAACTTGTGTGTAGAAATAGTTCCCAAGTTAAACTTTTCATAAAATCAAACATTTTGAAAGTTGTTTAAAAAAAAAACAAGTGCACATGCACTTTGCTTTATAGCAGCCGGCATCCATTCGGCAACGACAATGTGGCAATAGCATCCTATCGCGTGCAGGCAATACGTACTTACTCGTATTATGCGCCTAGGTATCTAAATATATTCTTTTAGAACTTTTAGTGTATGACTTTATAACTGCATGTTTAGAAATAATACGTTTTCTAAACATGCATAGTATAGTTAATGGTAATATCTCGTCAACTCGATCGCATACCGATTCGTTACGTCATGGCCGTCACTAGTCCCTCCCCCTTCTCCCTTGCCGTAGTCCCCACCCCCTCCCACTGCTAAGTACTTTATCAATCACTTATTTTGAGATCATGAAAAGTATTTCAGTGCGATTTGAATGTTGTAGTGACTTTTTAGTTTTAAAAGGCAGCTGCGTGTGTGTCATCCTTAAATGAGGTCAAATAGGTTAGGATCGCAACGACCTTGCTAGTACGTAATCATAGGTACTCGTCTATAGTTCTAAAAACAAGGTCAGTAGAAAGATACTTACTAAAAGTGGGTACCTATAAATGTGTGAAAGTTTATAATAAGTCGTCGTTTTCAGTGCAGCCTATCAATTAATATACATCAGAATGCATTTACGAGGACTTTCTTGTTAATCCCATTAACAAATTGTAAGTCTGTGCGCCGCTCCACTTCGACACCCATAATTATAAACGTCAGTTGATGCTATATCAATTAGTGCGTGCCAGATGCCTTTCCAGGGAAAACCAGTTTCGGCCCTTTTTATCGCCGCATTGAACGTAACCTTTGTTTCTAAATAGCTGCTCTCTTTAACGCTTTACTACTTATTTTACTTGTAAATAATTAAATCAACTCCGATAATAGTACGAAGAGACCGAAGAGTACGCATTTATAAACTATAAAAAGTGAGAACAATGAGAGTTACATAAAATTCAATTACGACTGAAAAATAAACCGACATAAAAGTAAGTCGATTGTGTCCGGCCGACGAGACTGTAAAAAAAGTTTAGTGAAGCATTTGCCTACCTGCTAATTAGACAAAGAGCTCGCGATCGCCGCGTCAGTGACAACACGGTACACAAACATGCACACACTGACACATCCGAGCTACGATGCGGGAAGCGAGCGAGAATCGGCGGGCAAACGGGCGGGAACGCGCGTCTGTCCGCGGGCGGCTATCGACGAACACTGGGTTCAGTGGCTGCCCGCAATGCACGCGGCATTCATCGGAGCAACGGCAGAACGGGCACGAGCGAGCGCGTCGAACAGCTGATGGGCCGGCTGCCTCGGCGCACACCTGTGTGCCGCACTCTCTCTTTCCCGCACGCCAGCCGCCGGCGCAGCGTCTTGCCCTGATATCGGCGTGACGTTACCGCCACATCGCCGCGCGACGCATGAACCCCGTGTGAACGACACTCATGTGCCACATTATCTCGACCAAATGTCGCTACTGCATTAGCCGTCACTGCCACCGCCAATACACCTCCACACGCTGTTGCTAGGTCAATGAGATCGTGTCCACTGACAACACCTCAACCAACATCAACGATAAGCCTGCCGAGTGCGAAACGATGCTAATAGTCATTGTAATCTAACCACATGCTTAATAGTACAAGTACAACGGCCAGTCAATTGGCGAACGTGTACAATCGATGATTACCATTGCAAAAGTCTTGGAAATATCCAAATGTACAACTATACATACATACAACATCAGATGAATTAGCAGAATAAGATTAGCCTTGCACCAGTGAACAAATTCCGTACATGCCGACGTGGTACATACAGAGGCCAACCGGTAAGAGTAATTTTGGCAGATAACAATTAGTTTTACTTGTGGTAGCAGCTGTGAAAAACAAATTCATATATAAATACACACTGTTTAGTGTTTACAATGGTAATGTATTCAAAATATATGAAGTTTTTTTGTATACAAAATTATAATAGAGTTAATGCAGTGTTTACTCTTCAGATAGGTGAAGTGTATTCAATAATTCATATTACATTGAGATAATGGCTAACTTTAACGGCTTTTGATTCAAATACTAAGATTGTTGCTATAGTCTTCTTGGAATGTGTGACCGCAGTCTCTTTTCAATTTTATTTCTCTCCAAGCTGGTAGGTTTCTGAATCTAGCTTTACTTCGAATTTATCTATACCTATATTTTTTCAGCTATCCTTCACTCCTAGTTGATACGAATAGTAGTTCTCTGAATCTAGCTTAATCGTTAGATGGGCATTATGAAATATTTAAGTGGCTCAGTGGCTGTCTAGATGGCTGCATCTTACGTGATCGCTGGCTGGCATGTCGCACTTCGGGACTTTCACAACTTTGCTTCTCATTTCTAATGATCTGTAACCGTATGCTCTACGGTTTTTAGCACCTACTACTTCGTCTTCTTTTAGATACTTATATTACACTGAAAATGGTAAGAAAATAATTATGATACAAATTATTAAATTTTTTTTTGCTCATTCGCGTCATCTATATAATTACTTTGTGATTTTGCTTAATCAGCTACTATATACTACTTTTAAACATTGCTTAATGATGAAGCAAATTAAATTAGATCATAAAAGTAACTCAGGAATTTGTTGCACCTTCGTAAATCTCCATACAAATGCAAATTAACCCTAAAAGCAATAAACATTAAACTAATAAACAACCGCTCATACGCAACACTAAAACCATAAACACGTAAATTAGTGATGTGCACTTGACCGGACTTACTTTCCGGGATCACTCGACTGAACGTGCTGAGTGTCGTATCGTTCGAAATTTAAAATTTCAACCGCGATCGCCCGCGCTCCCGCCATGACGACGGCCGGGCAAGGTTGGCGCGAACACGCCGCCCGTCGAGGTCATTGTACACAGATTTTGATGTCCCAAATACCTAATACAGAGAGCTAGCTAGGACATCAAACTCGGTAATACAGTACAAACGCTTATTGTAGTCGGCAAGTTATTGGATATTTCCCATGGTGATGTCATTTTTGTGATTCATTTATTGTTAGTAATGCACCACTTGCTAAACTCTAGGGAGTTGCATCACTCGTAAAAACTAAAATAATCGTTACGCAACATTTTATCCGTGTACTGCATGAGTGCATGCATGACTTATAATAATATTGAAAGGGAACTGGATATTCTTTTACGAAACGTAAATCTGGATATCATTGGAACTAGCAGTAGCCCTACATAGGATTTTATAGCATGTATCCTTTTTACACACTAAAACAAGCTGCTAAAACAAACAACTAAACAACATTCTGATTAACAGCGCAAATTCTTTCAAGAAACATACACCGATCAAACTCGATCATTTTGCTGACAAAATAAAAGTATAAATGTTCAAATGCGGAAAATTCTAAGTAAGAAAAAGATTCACCGTTATAAATTGTGTTTAAGTCAATGTCAACTGTTTCACAACTTTTTTCACGAGGAAAATAGAACTAATATTGGATTCACTCAGTGAATAGGATAATTTATTTTCATAAACGTCATGACTGATTTTCGAACTTTCCCCAATGATGAGCATGAATCAAGCCAGGCTTAGCATAATCTTCCTCCAAAATTTCCTAAATAATCATTCCACACAAAACTCCTTTCAAGTTATCTATAAATTAACAACAAAATACGACCAAAAAGAAAATACAAACTTTAGTACAACAATATTTTGTTAAATAGGCAATAATTTGGCTAAAACCGTTGTTTGCATTAAAACAGAGTTCAAACCGAGAAAAATAACAAATGTTTACAAGATAAACGTTATTTCATGAAATCATGACAGACAGTGAAGCGAATCTTGAACATGTTAAGTTTAGTACAACCGTTTTCAATGCTGAAAAACATGACAAAGAAACATGCGTCTCCCTCTGCAAATCGTAAAAGCAATTAAATCAGCGACTTGAAAGTTTATGCAATTTGAAGGCAATAAATTCTATCAGGTGTATGTTTTCAACAAAGGAAAATAATTCAAGTGAACCTAATGAAGTGTAAACAACTTAACATGTAAGCACCTGCTTTTGAAGCGTATTAGTTAGTTCCACGATCTTTCCTCTTTCGTGTTATTATCTGTACCTACTGGGGTGATTCAGTAATATTTTCAAAAAACCATTCAATTCATTCAAACCAACATCCTACTTGCGTAACACAGTTTGAATCACAATCCGAGAGTTTTGAAGCATATTCCTAATCCATTGCTTTATAGATCTAAAAAATTCGTCTGCTCAACAACGGAAATAATGCAATGGACATGGGTGAACTGTCAAAATAAACCGATTACGATCAATTGTAATTTTATGTGTGTTACGCAATTGCCCCTCTAGCTCTGGTTCAAATGATTGATCGTTATCAAGATCTTTGTTCAGTTTTCATGAGAATGTTGAGGCTTGAATTTTAACCAGAATTGCAAATCATGGTAGCTGTTATTTCGTTAATTTTTTTGATCCAACGCAACGTTTTCATCGTCTTACTCGTAATTCATCTGTAAACATATTCATAGAGAATACTGAAAGCGTATTCAGTTAATTTGTGTTTCAGAATTCATTATTTTGTTATTAATACATTTCTAGATAAATGATTAATGTCACTTTATTAAATTTCTATATCATTAATATTTGAGTATTGGGTGTGACAGAGACATTTCATTTTCAGAGCACCCTTTAAACTTATTGTGACTAATTACTAGTGTTTTTCTATATCAATATGCTAAGTTCAAATTATAATTCCAAGGCATTTGATACAAATGATTGAATGTTTTTCTTTAACACTCACAGATTGTTATTAAATGAAGTTCAACGGGCTATTCAACTGGCTAGCAAAGTTACTGACATCAAGCTCTTTCGAAATACGCTCAACGCAAAAAAAAAAATCATTTGAATGCAGTGCGATGAATGCACCGGGGCTCCCATATCCACAATATGTTAAAAAAGCACCGATAAATAAAAGACAAACGAAAAATGGAGAGAAACGAGAGTTTTTGATGGTGGATTTTTCGAACTAGTGCCAGAATTGTTGACCGATAAACCAAACCAAACCCTTTTTGTTTCCTCACGTTGCCGTGTAAACGTTGATGGATGATAGAAACCCTTACACAAACGTCGCCATCTCAATACCAACCATGGAAGAAAATACTAAAGCTTACCACAAACATCACTTTATCAAAACCAAGAATGAGCAGTTTCAATTAACAGCAGACTGGCTATTATTAAAGAGATTCCTCTCAGGATTATGTAACTTACCTACAGAACACAGATCTCAATATCACAATCTTGGAATTATTTTTTCTCCTCTCTTTTATTACAAAAGAATGTACCTGAAAGCGTTTTCCGTTTAACCTGTCAATTTCATTGAGATTATTTTCTGAATACTATCGTCTTTATTTCGTAACGAGTATATAATAAATCGTGTTTGCCGCCCATCTATCAAAATATATCTAATGTCTACCCTTCTCAACGATGTACATAGTTTACTGTTTGTATTTCGTGATTAATATTTGCTAAATTTAGTTAATCTTGGCTTATTTCAAGTTCATCTATTTTATCCCTTAAAACTTACTTAGGAAAGTATTGGTTATACTGTGATGAAGCTGCTTTTAATTTGAATACTTCACTACGTTAGGTACTACAAAGAAGACTTGTTTAAGTTACTAAAGATCATCTTTATAAAACTTCAACTTCCTTCAAATTACAATGTTCATAAAATGTAGGTAATTCTACTTTAATTTGTACAAAATTAAATACAAAACTGTTGCCGTCATGATTTAATAGTTATTGACAGGACTAAAATTATGAGATTTGTTTAAAATTGCCACAGCACTATCTGGGACGTATGCCTCTGAGGGGCAATTAATTATTCTACCTGCCGACTCGCCGACGCAGCCATTGTGCCTCGACTCGAACCCTTCCCCGCACTGCCTATTGTCTTTTTCTATAAAAGTATATTCACGCCTCTTACGAATCAACGGGCACGGATTTTTGGTCAAATTTTCAAAAGTCGGCTCGTACTTCTTTGATATTTAATTTCGTTTTACTATTTTGCAAACCAATTTCGTCCTTATCATTAGGACAGTTAGGTTTATATTCTTGTGATCCAGCTTCATCTGTATGGTCTCAATGAGTATCAAATATTGAATTATGTTGAACCATAAAATCTGTTTTATATTTATGTCGTAATAGGTTAATTAATGATGAAATGAACCACTTTGAAATGATTAAACACTAAATTGAAATCGATCTAAATTTACAAACACATAAGTTTGGCCATTGAGGTTAATATTGTAACAACATTTAATAAACTTAACAGCAAAAAGTAAAACCTGTTAATTTCACCTATAATTTGGTGTCATACCTACTGCAATGCATAGTCTAAGCAAGCTACATCACTACGCCAACGATTCCGGGAAAACTAAAATCTTCCCGCAATTTTCTAATACAACGATAGCGATAAGTATATCGTAGTGATGTACAACTACACCGCAATCCTCGGTTCGTCGGCGGCGGCGCCCGGCCCCGTTTCCTCGGCCGCCCGGCCGTCGGCGTGCGGGGCGGAGGGGGGGAGCAGCGGGGTGGCGCGCGGGGCGGGGCAGCCCCGCTAAACGGGATGCGCGCCTCCAATTTACATTTATGAAGTCCCGTAACAGATTCCGGGATGTTTACTTTCGATAATTAAAAACGTCTCAGGTGTGGTGTGAGACGCATAATAGAGCACCGATCCGGACGATATATCGGTAATTGTAAGACGCCTATTAGCTGATACTTTTTTGTTTGTGGTATTAAGGATGGCCGTAGTAAATTGTTTGAACTACCAAAACACTTAGTACAAACTCAGGCGAAAGTTCAATAAAACTTCTTAACGAAAGAAAGTAGAAATTGTTTATGAAATAGACTAAAATAAAATAGTTTTCTCAAGCCACTACTCACAATTATTTATGTAGCCTCCTCGAGAATACACATAGGTAATAATAATATTGTACCGTTTATAACGTTTGTGGAAACCTGAATTATTTACTTACAGGCTACCTACGCGCTACGCACCTCTATCATCTGAGACAGATACACAGACAACATTTAAGTCTAAGAACATGTTCTACCTTACTCATGGGATAAATGGTTTCTAATAAAATAAAATACGTTTCTAGAAAAGTTAATATAATCGTCTAGCAGTAGATAAGTTGGATGTGTCTAATAAAAACTAGTAAAGCTTGTAACATTTGCGAAATTCAAATTTTCTTACCTTTTACGTAATTTGCAGGTAGTCATGTAAGATATTTGTTCTTATGGAATGTATTAATGTATATTAATGATTGTATTTATGATATATTAATGATGTATTAATAATTCTAAATCTGTAATGTTTCGCAATTTGCAGGTCAGTGTCAGGATGAAGATACTTGTTGTTACAAAAACGCAATGAATATCAATTACCTGAATTTTCGATTTTTCTAAACAAATTACGCATTTGAAGTTACAAAAACGCAATGAATATCAAATAACTGAACTAGAGCGAAGGGGCGGGGCTTCACTCACACAACAGCACTGAGTCCGTTTGCCTAGGTTTGCGTTACATGGCGCGCAATAAAAAATAGCAATTTTTGTATACATAAAAATAAAAATCGGTTCCCAACAATATTTTTTACGCAAAGCTACTTAGATGTACAGTATGTGACGGCTTTGTGATGTGTTTTTTTACACCCTGTATATTAATGATTGTATGTATGATATAAGAGTGATGTATTAATGATTCTAGTGATTATAATTCTGTAAATACATATTTGTTAAGGTCGCGAATCATATTTTGATCAAGATACAACACTGACCCGCAAATAGCAAAAACGTAAGAAAATTTGAATTTCGCGGTCTACCACTGCGGGTCCACCATAACATTAGCTAACATGGTTTAGCCTAAAAAAAAATCTTACGTTTTTGCAGGTCAGTATCAGGTTGAAGGTATTTGTTCCTATGGAAAGTATTAATATATTAATGATTGAATGTATGATATATTAATGATGTATTAATGATTCTAATTCTGTAAATACATATTTGTTATGGTCGCGAATCACAATCTGTGTGGTTCTTTCCTCAAAAGACCATTTCGGACACCAACCTACTTGGTCCTCAAATGATCTGACCAAGATTATGTCCGGATATACACATTGACATTGATGAATTTTATTTATGCAATGACATGAATATTTACTCTGTGTAGTATTATATTATTTTAATTATTGTAAATATGAAGACTATGGGGGTCATTGTTTAATTTTGTTTTATTCTCGGTTAGTTTTTAACATGGTCTGGCAGTTTGAGTATTTTTTGCGGCCTAGCCAAATGTACTTTCTTTGGTATTGTTCGTTGAATCGTTGAGCTCCTTTAGTTCTGAGTTGAGCTGCACAACTACTGACAAATGCGTGCACTGACTGGACAGGTCCACTCAATCTGTGTGGTTCTTTCATCAAAAGGCCATTTCAGACACCAATCGACATGGTCTTCACATGATCTGACCACGATTATGTCTGGACTTTAAAAGAGACTGTGACCTCTGAGTTTATTTCGGCCTCTCTTCTCAGAGTAGTCAGATAGGAAACGCCGACCTCATCTAGTTTTAAAATATATGTTTGACGTGTGTTTGTAAAAACCTACTTACAGAAATATAATCATTTATCATTTATATTTTGATCAAGATACAACCTGACACTGATCTGCAAATTGCAAAAAATTAAAGAAAGTTAAATTTCGCGGTCTACCATTGCGGATCCACCATAACATTAGTTAACATGGTTCAGCCTAGGTCTTGAAAAACTTATCACTATTATCATCATACATATGGTATGGCCTTATTCCACCCACTACTGAGTACAGGCGCCCCCCTTTTGTGACATGATTCCCTGGTCTGTGCGAATCTCATACTGCGGGGTAATTCCGTAACACACATAAAATGACATTTGTTCGCAAAAAATGTAACATTTTGACAATTCACCCACGTCCATTGCGTCATTTACATTGTTGAGCAAACGAATTTTTCAAACCTATGAAGCAATGGATTAGTGATATCCGTCAAAACTCTCGGATGGGGATTCAAACTGTGTTACGAAATTAGGGTGCAAGTCTTCCCCGTGAACTTCTGAAATTAATAAGTAATAATAATAATAATAAGTAAAAATACTTAGAAAAAGTCAAAAATAAGTTCATCCACCATTGAAATCATTCCCAATGACGATATAATTTACTGCCCTACAATCATTTTCCAATAAATGTTCTACATATTTCTCACATAATTTCAAAATGAATGATGCGATGCGACCTAACTTATATTGTATAACAATATTTTGATTTGAACCCTTAATCACATCTTTCTGACTAACCGAATCTTTGACCATTAAAAAATGCCTGATATTGGTTTAATTGAAATAATTGCTTTGAGTTAGGTTATATTTATTTTTTCAAAAGACAACTCTTTGGTCCATCATTGGCGTTAGTAACGCTTAATGTACTGTGTATTCCTGCAACATACAGCTAACTATAATATAATCAGTTCTTTATATCTGGAACGCTTTTCCAACGTCTCTTGCTATTTCTTTTTTTTTTTACATCGTTGCGTGTTTCGAGACAGTTTACCAATGTCCTGGACTGGACACGAAGGAAGTCAACGCTCCGTGTTTCACTGATGACCACGCCAGATTGTGGAGTGTGGAAGCCTATGTAGATCGTACAACGGCTACCACTGTTTGTAAGAAAACAGGTATTATTATTACTTAAGGTTTTTAAAAAACGAAACTGAAAAACAGCCAGTTTTTTTTTTGGGTGGGAAATTTTCAAATAACTTTTCCCGCTCTGGAGCTGGAGGGTGTGTCAGACTCTTACTGACTAAAACCCACCCGTATTCCTTCCATTGCCTGTGTGTTGCCAGAGGAAAGAGTCAGTTTAAAGTGGATCCACAGTGATGCTCGCGAAATTCAAATATTCTTACGTTATTTGCTATTAACAGGCCAGTGTAAGGTTGTATCTTGATGAAAATATGATTCAGGACTATGACAGATATGCATTTACATAAATGTAATCATTATAACCATTAATACATGTATCTAAGTTAGATTTGTTCCCCAACGTCATGATTTGATGAAAAAGTCATTCATTCAAACCAGACCAGACCTGAAAATTGCAAGAAACGTAAGACAATTTGAATCTAGCGGGCTACAGCTGCAGATTCATTATAATATCTAAACTGTGAAACAGAAAGAGGGAAATTTAGTTCAAGACCATTTTTAAACGGCTGTAACATGTTCTGCTACAGAAAAAGGTAAAAAAAATATATTACTTAATACTATTACATGTTATGATAATTTAAAAAAAGTTTTTAAAACAAACAACGACTAACTTAAGCGAAAGCTGATAAGAAAAAACTGAAAATTATATTAATAGAAGAAATAACAGGATTAAGAGCAAATATCGTTTCCTAAGGTTTCATTAATCGGCTATCTCTGAGATTACTTATAGAAACAAACCGAACAAGGATAGTCAGAGCTGAGCAGAAGGAAAGACGATATGGTAGTTTCGGGGAAATTAATATTTATTTATCCATTGTAATAGTTGCATTACAATGGGTAAATAAATATAATATTACTATATATATATGTATTATATATATATGTTTGTCAAGCCTTTGAAGATTATAGCCTTTTCCCAACTATGCTGAGGTCGCCTTCCAGTCTAACCGGATGTATCTGAATACCAGTATTTTATAGCTTTGAATATATTCGATAAAATTTATTCGAGTAATACAGTAATATGAAACCTATGGAAGATATACCGCTCGATAATCGCTTCTAGTCCCCCCTTTATCATAAACAACTAAAACGCTCTACAAACCTATTTTAGTCAAAATAGTGTTTTATCAATTTCTTTCGAATTATGTTTTGGGTTTGAAAGAAGAAGACAAAACACTATTTTAACTAAAATAGGTTTGTAGAGCGTTTTAGTTATTTATGAATAAGGGGGTTAGTGTTTATATTGAATTGAACAAAATAAAAGATTAAACCTTGGAAAGTTTTGGAACTACATCAGTTCCGAAAATTCTCATTTTGTAACAAAAATCTAGAAATCTAATGCCGATGAACTAAGCTAAAACTAAAAGATCAGATTTAGATGTAATCCAACAAACGCTAGCTAGCTTTGATCGACAATGTGCGGAGGCGAGAATCGATGACATTTAAAATTGATTAGATAATGCCTTAACCGAACAGAAATCCTTATTTCAGTCTAAACAATCAACTAAATTATCATATCCAAAGACTAAGTAAGCTGTTGAAATTGTATATTTTTTTTATTGTTTTTTTTTCTGTTTAATAAGGGTCGAGATTATTTTAATAACTTAAGGTGTAAAACTGTTAAACAGCTACAGCGATTTGTTGACGTGCACATTTTCCAAGTTCCACAGAATAGCTATTAACAATGCCTTAATTTTATTTCATTCTAAGTATTTGTATTTATTTTGAATATAATTTATCGGCGTCTCTATATTTTATGTTTAAAGCCAATTTTTTTGTTTGATCTGTGATGTTATTTTTAAACATATCTCACGTTACTTTGAGCTTGTTTCTTTTGTATTTTCCTACTTATAAGTTATTAATTTTATAGTATAGTGCTTGTGGCACAATCGTTAGATACGTTTAAGGTTACACTAGTCGGTCATTATTCCATACAAACGTAGTGTGGTCATTACTCCTCTGTTTGACGATGTAGGTTCAAAACTAAAAATAATATCAATTTGTCTCGTCATTATCTAGCCCTGTATGGAAGCAGAATTGGAAAAAAAAATATTGGTTTGGAAGTTATGAGCGTCGAAACTTCCATATTTCAACGCTAATTTTAACTCATCTTTGAGCGTAAATAAATAACTTATGTAGTATGAAAATGGCAAAATAAAAACCATACAGGGATAGATAATTTTTTCAAAAGTTCAAATAATTTTATTTTGAGTAGATATAATAAGTAGTTTTTTCATTATATCAATACGCCCAAAGGTCTGTTCATAAAATTTTACACGGTCGTTTTCGTTATAAATCATCGTGCATTTCACTGGAATATACCTCCCCGCGCGGTGTGCGGAGGGGAGGCGCACGCAAACACCCGCGCGCTGGTCGGCTTGTGAGTCGGCTATTGCTTACGTCACGCGTGCTGTGATTGTTACTGACTAGACTACTTGTGTGCTATCTATCGTATCTGTTTACAACATTGACCACTGGCTTGATTTTGGATTCCGATTTTGATACCTTTCACGATTGACTTCACATGTGTATAATCTTTGAATTTGTCGTGTATCATATTGACATTGAAATTTGGATTTTGATTTTGATACATCGTACGCTCGTAGGTACCAAAAGCGTGACGAATGCGAGTATTCTTGGTACTTCAACACGCGATTATTGAACTCGCGTAGTGACAAAGGTCATTGATTAATGATTTGTTATTGAATTTAGCAATTTACTAGCTACAATAGCGCACTTTTTTTTTTGGGTAGGAAATTATCACATAACTTCACTCGCTCTGGGCGGAGCGGGAGGGTGTGTCAGATTCATACTGACTAAAACCCACTCGTATTCCTTCCGTTGCTTGTGTGTTGCCAGAGGCCATGGTATCCCTTTCGGACTTTCCCGCGACCCCGGCAGTCAATTGATTGATTTACTTTTTTTTTTTTTTTGAGGGTGGGAAATCATCAAATAACTTCTCCCGCTCTGGGCGGAGCGGGAGGGTGTGTCAGACTCTTACTGACTAAAACCCACCCGTATTCCTTCCTGTTGCCTGTGTTGCCAGGGGACTCGGTGACCCATAAGTACCTTCCCGCGTGATTGATTTACTTGGCGTTTGTATTTGGACTTATTGCGTCAGTGAAGTGATCCTTCAGTAGTGCAAGTACAAGAAACAATGGGTAAGTGGAATGTTTTCTTGACTCTTATTATTATATATCATTATATTTTCAGATAAAATAATTAATAAATAGTAGATAGGCGAATTGTTAGTATCATATTTAGCGATCTCCTGACTTTGAGTATATGAAAGTTAAATCTCCTAAAACGCGGCTTCCTCTCTCCTACCCTCTTGCTGTGCCCTACAGGGTCCATAATGATCTCAATTATATAGTTACCACCTAAGTACACATTATGGTAAAGCAATAAAGATATTGAGTGTTGAGTATTGCGTATTTTCTACAATTCACGGGGGTGCTTGATGTACCTAACTTTTTAACTTAATAGGTACCTAATAAAAACCCACCAAAAACATAAATGTGAAAAACTATTTTTTTTAAACCAACTTCTAAAAACACTAAATAGTACAAAAAAATTGTCAAGTACAGATTGCAATAAAATAAAAGTTTCAGAAGCCGGCTCCAAGCTATTCTAATGATATGTTATATAATGTGTTGTGTTATTTGAAGTCGGTTTTTATATAGAATAGAAATCTCAAATAAATCGGTAAAAACATCGACGAATCCATAACCTCCTCCTTTTTTGAAGTCAGCTAAAAAGCAGTTCAAGTTCGGTATAAATGACGTACGGGGTTGTCTGCATCGTGCGTCATTTGGGTTTCTGGCTGTTCAAGGGTGCCTTATTAGTTATTAGACATGCAAAATTGCAAATATGCAGGTGTAGTGGTTTTCAGGGTTCCGTAGTAAACAAGGAACCCTTATAGTTTCGCCATGTCCGTCTGTCTGTCCCCGCTGTAACTCAGAGACGCTTAGTACTAGAAAGCTGTAATTTGGCATAGGTATACACATTAATCACGCCGACAAATGAGTAAAATAAAATCTTGAAAATATGTTTATAGGCCACCTCCCTTGCACGTATGGGATGATATTTTTTTTCTCGTCTATCCCATGGTGTGTAATATTTTTGATCGGCCTATCCAACGATACCCTCGTTGGATAGGCCGATCAAAAATATTACGGGTCTGTGAACACCACTTTTCGATTCAAGGAAAAGGATAATTTTTGTTACAGTCAAGTCCCCCCCCCCCCCCTTTTTTTTTTTTTTTTTTGAGGGTGGGAAATCATCAAATAACTTCTCCCGCTCTGGGCGGAGCGGGAGGGTGTGTCAGACTCTTACTGACTAAAACCCACCCGTATTCCTTCCTGTTGCCTGTGTTGCGGGGGCCTCGGTGACCCATAAGTACCTTCCCGCGACCCCGGCAGGAAGTCCCCCCCCTTGCCAGCTAAATGGTTGTTATGGAGATGTGAAAAATTTAATGACAGTAGTACATATATTATAATCAAATTAAAAGGAAAACTATCACAGCTAAGTAGGCTTTACAAGTTAACGAGTAATAGTCGACCAACTTAAATTTGCAGTTGGAGAATTGATTGTGGGATATATCGATGTATGGGAGAACATGTTTTGCAACTGCAATGCTAAGTTTGTTTTTGGGATAAATTCAAACCAACTTCTCAACTACGGAACCCTTCATTGTGCGTGGTCCGATACGCACTTGGCCGGTTTTTGAATTATGAATGGTCAAAAGAAGCTCGAAATGGTTCGTGTAATTACACACTGCCGGTGTGTCGCCCTTTTCTTTTCCGAATTTAGTTAACATACTTCTCTTTGTCTAGAGCAAGCACTGGTATGATTTTTTACAGAATAATTTTAGTCTCTGTCACAATTTAATTATGTTTGGTTTTTGTGCAACAGAGCCCAATAAGGATTGATGGATGAGTAAGAAGACCAGCATATGGCCAAGTATCGCTTGCAAAAAGAAGTTCAGAGTAAAAGGGAGATTTTCAAATACAAATAAAGGAAATGTTCCTGCTGCACTGACTACGTTCGGATCGTAAATATTCCGGTGGTCAATGTGTTCTACGGTAGTACCTACCGTGACTTTTGTTGATAACTATAACTATACTGCAAGACCGTTATAAAACGCCATTGTAAAGAAACAAATTCTATTATCAATAAAAATATTTAAAAAATAACTGTATGTTTTATTTGATGAACAAGTTTTATAAGAAATAAAGTAGTAACCCTAACGTATTAGCGCTCACATCGAGTCGTGCTGTTGACAAAGCAAAGCTATCTCGACTACCTACATAGGTATGTGTGTAGTTATGTACGTTTCTTTCACAGGGAACGCTTGGTACACACGGCTATACATCAAGCTATACAGTATAAGCTGATCTCGCATTGTATAGGATTTCCGTACATTGCGAAATCAGCGTAAACTGGAAGTGTATAGCTTGATGTGTAGCCGGGCGTACGTACGTATTATCTATCTATAAGTCAAAGTCAAATTATTTATTTCAAATAGGCACATAAAAGGCACTTTTGAACGTCATAATTTACAAAAAAAATAGAATTGATTCTAGTTGCCCTTCCAAAAGGTAGTTTCGTATGGAGAAGAATGGGCAAGAAACTCCACCGTTAAGGCTCCTACATACTGGCGCGACTTGTCCCGCGACGCGTCGCGACACAAAGGCACCGCTTGTAGCGCTACACGCGGTGTCTTTGTGTCGCGTCGCGTCGCGCGACAAGTCGCGCCAGTATGTAGGAGCCTTTACGCTTTTAAAATGTTTAACAAAATTTTGTACATTTTAAAATTATACGTGAAGACGATGCACCTAGAATAAAATTACTATACCAAAATACTATAGAAAAATAAAGCAATGACAGATAAATTAATTATGTGATAGGTACATGATGCTCACATATTTACAAACATTGTAAAAGTATACGTTTTGCTAAAAATAATAAATAAAGTAATAGGTCAGTGTGTGAGTTAAAGTAATCACAGAATTTAAATTCAACATTGATTTATTATTTGTATCAAATAATAAATTGTACAATTAAAATAGCAACCAGTTTGACTTTGTCTAGACTCTAGATTGTCCTATGGAGCTGGACCAGCATGTTTCCAAGCATTCTTATCTTGGATATAATCCTCTAATTTGTATTATGTATACTAATAGGTATTATGTATAAAGAGTAAAATTTATTTGTAAGTTTGTATGTATCTCTGGAACTACCAGTCGGATTTGAAGGTTATAGGCTATTCAAAATCACGCTAAGACCCTTAGGAGCCGAGCAAAAAGAAAAAAAGTCGGAAAGAAAGATAAGCGAAAACGAAGTAATAGCGCGGGCGGCGGCGGCGGCGGGGGAACAAGAAATTTCACGCGGATGATGTCGCGGGCAGGATCTAGTATTAGAATAAGTTCACTATGCACGTACCTACTAAATTTTCAACTAAGTCGTTTGACCCTACCTAATTGTACCATAAAATATGAGTTGCACACAGTGACTATCATTTAATTTTGTCATACTTAGGTAGGTTTATGTTTGAATTCAAGCATGTTCGTCATCATCACCGCGCCGAAATAGTACGTAGGTACAGAATGTTCGCTCCTTTGATCTTGAAGAAAGCCGCCTTGTTACACGACTGCCCAAAAAAAGGACCAACAATATCTGATTTTAAAAATAATATACTTTTAATTTTATTGTATGCGATGTAGGCGCGTCATCCGTCCGACCTTCAATGAAATCGCGCATGTGTGCGTTATTAGCGTTGGTAGACTGTATACGGGAGTGTGTATCCGTGCGCGCACTAGCTTCTTACTGCTCATCACAGTGTTCGTCCCTTTCGCACATGATGTTGGATGAAATAGCATGCATTTTGACCACGCCCATCAACAAGTTCGAGCCGGCGACAAGTGTGTTCTTAAGGTGCATGCGGTGCTAACCTTTGTGTAAACAATTGTTGGTTGGCCATTAAAGAAAAAATAAAATAAAAATACTTTATAATGTAATCAATAACGCCATACCAACGTCCATGCTCACTTGTGTCAGTTATCAAATATTCTTTAATAAACAAGGAACATATACTCACGACGAGTTAATAAATGTCCGTTTTGGAAAAACCACAAGCGTGTTTCAATAGAAATTACCATTTATCCTAATTAAACTCTCGTGTTGACCTTAAATCAGAATGTTGCTGCTAAATTGTTATCTATCCAAAAACGAAAAATTTAAGCCTGTCAACAAATGCTTTCAACGAATTATTACAGAGGGTGGTTAATGGTCCAAGAAAAATAGTACCCGAAGGTAAGGGTAGCACAAAAGATGCAAAAGGGGGATCCTTGTTCGAGCAACTTATGGAACGACTTACAAAGAAACATGAAAAGTTAATAAACAAAACAATGTTAAATAGTTTTACTGTTTGTGGGAAAAATGTTGATGCATCAGTAGTTGTTTATGGTACAGAGTGAATTGTGGACTTGTTTACATTACATTACATTACATTACAATACAATACACCATAGCTATGCACTATGCACTGTATATCCACATGTACCTAAGTATGCATCGACTATGAGTGCCTTATTTTTTGGTTGGAGAATTATCAAATAACTTCTCCCGCTTTGGACGGAGCGGGAGGGTGTGTCAGACTCTTACTGACTAAAACCCACCCGTGTTCCTTCCGTTGCCTGTGTTGCCAGGGGCCTCGGTAACCCTTTCGGACTTTTTCGTGACCCCGGCAGGGACTATGAGTGCCTGTGATCGTGATAATATCTTCAATCTATACATACATACATACATACATACATACATACATACATACACACATACATACATACATACATTATGGGGTGGGGTTTGGGATCTACCTCCTAGTGGTCCAACCCGGGCAACGGCACCACAGGCTTGCCTGTGGTACGGCTGAATGATCCCACTTAGCGGTGGTAGGCTCCGCAAGGAGCCGCCTGGCTCGCTATCACCCTCCCACCGGAGTCCGGCGCCAAGCAGCTTGCTGTGTTCCGTCGGTGTGTGGGAGTGCCAGTGCCTTTGGGGGAGTAGGAGATTTGTCAGTTGCGCTGTCCAGAACCGGTCTTGGTCTCTGGGCTTAGCTTGCCGGGTAACTCATTGTGGAGGGTAGCGGGATCCGAAGCACGGTGCCAGCCGTTGGCCGACCGCAGTCAGTAGGGGGCCCAAGTAGCACGCCAGCCACGTGCCAAAGGCTGCCCCGCCAACTCGCGAAAAATCCCGGTATGCTCCACCGTGCCAGCTGGCGACTGGACGGGAGGACCCGGTGGCCATATCCGGGGGGGTTCGGGCGTCCCCGCAGTCTCCAAATGAGTTCCCCATAGGTTTAGTTGATTCTAGTGTTCCACATGGATCTCTGAGCAGCGCCTCGACAAGTCGACTTCTCTCCCCAACAACTCCACTCAAAATGTCTAAAGCAAAAAAGAAAGATAAGGTTAAACAACGGCTGCACTTCCTCCCACTAAAAGTGCACCTCACTAACATCAGGGGGTTGCACTCCAATCTCGATCCGGTCCATCACCACCTTGAGACCGAGAAGCCGCACCTGTTTTTCCTAACGGAGACGAAGATAACAACCCCGTCGGACGTGGCGTACCTCAACTACCCGGGTTACTCTCTTGAACACAAGTTCAAGAAGCAAGCTGGGGTCTGTGTGTACGTCCGCGATGACATTTGTTGTCGTCGTCTCCGTTGCTTTGAGCACTCGGGTTTTTCTGCCATATGGCTACTTGTGGACTCTGGCGTGGAGAAATTTCTCTACATCGGCGTTTACCGATCGCACAGCGGTGACGAGGAGACAACAGCGCTCTTTAATTTCCTCGTGGAGACGACTGACGTCGCCCAGCAACGGTACCCAACAGCGAAGCTCGTTTTTCTGGGGGACTTCAATGCCCATCATAAAGAATGGTTGTTCCCGTACCAGAAAACTGACCATGCTGGGTTAGAGGCGCGCAAGTTTGCTATTACGTTAGATCTAACCCAGATGGTGAAAGTGGCAACGCGGGTACCGGATGTTGACGGCCATACACCCAATTGTTTGGACCTTCTGCTGGCATCTGATCCGGACAATAATTCAGTGTCGGTCTCAGCCCCGCTGGGAACGTCCGACCACTGTCTGGTGAAAACCGTATCGACCTGCTCTCCACCAGATGAGAGTCCTAGAGGCACGAGACGAGTGTGGCGATACGAGTCAGCGGACTGGGATGAGATGCGGCACTTTTTTGCGTCTTATCCATGGCGGTATGTGTGCTTCTCTTCGGGTGACCCCTCGTGCTGTGCAGACGAGGTTGCGGACGTTATTCGGCAGGGAATGGAGTATTTTATTCCATTCTCCGACATCCCACTCGGCCATAAATCCCGGCCTTGGTATAATGCAGAGTGCGCCCACGCTGAGGCCCGAAAAGAGTCTGCCTACCAAGCCTGGGTCAAGGCCCGCGACCGTAAAGTTGGAGCTCGTAGGGTTCGCGCGAAGAAGAGAGCCTTTAACACTGCCGCTAAGTCCTGCAAGCGGGTTTTACGTGAGGCACGTTTTGGCCATGTCAGACGTATTGGGGCCGAGCTGGCATCGCACCCTCCGGGTAGTAAACAGTTTTGGTCCCTGTCTAAGGCGGCCGAAGCGAATTTCTGTCGTCCCACTTTACCTCCAATGCTGAAACCTGATGGGTCGCTGGCCCACTCCGCAAGAGAGAAAGCAAATTTATTTGCATCTCTCTTTGCAAGCAATTCACGTCTGCACGCTGGCTCCAAGCAACCACCTACAGTACCTCATTGTGACTCCACGATGCCGGAGATCGCAGTTCACATTAGAGAGGTCCGAAGAGTATTGTGCAGTCTAGACGTGAATAAGGCCAGCGGGCCTGACGGCATTCCGGCGAGAGTGTTGAGGCAGTGTGCGCCTGAACTGTCTCCTGTGTTGACACGTTTGTTCCGCCTCTCTCTTAAAAAAGGCACGGTACCAAAATCCTGGAAGCTTGCTAATGTACAACCAGTACCCAAAAAGGGCGACCGTGCTGACCCTGCCCATTACCGTCCGATCGCCATTACCTCCATTCTATGCAAAGTTATGGAAAGGGTACTGAACAGTAAGTTGCTGACCTACCTCGAAGACAATGATCTCCTCAGTGACCGTCAATATGGCTTTCGCCGGGGACGGTCAACTGGTGATCTTCTTGTGTATGTCACGCACCGCTGGGGCGAAGCCATCGAGAAACATGGCGAAGCACTTGCTGTATCGCTTGATATCTCGAAGGCTTTCGACAGGGTCTGGCACGCTGGTCTGCTCAGCAAGCTTCCTGCTTATGGCATCCCAGCTGATTTTTGTAGCTGGATATCAGACTTCCTTAGTGAACGGTCGATCAGAGTAGTCGTTGACGGCTGCTCCTCTGACCTTATGGCTATTGATGCCGGAGTTCCTCAGGGGTCTGTTCTCTCTGCAACTCTTTTCCTGCTGCACATCAATGACCTACTACAGACTGGTATTGTTGGGTACGCGGACGACAGTACTGTTTCAGAGAGATACTTGTCCAGCGCAAAAACCAACGGGGCCGCAGTTCGTTCCTTGAGAGAGGCCTTGGTAGAGCGGACAGAGTTGACGTTAAGCCTTGTCTCCCAGTGGGGTGATGAAAATCTGGTCACTTTTAACGCCACCAAAACACAAGCGTGTCTTTTTACCGCAAAAAGGAGTCGTTTCGACCTGACTCCTACTTTTCGGGGTACATCGGTTCCTGTAACTGATCGGCTCGAGCTCCTAGGCATGGAGTTGACATCTAACCTCAACTTCGGCGCCACCATCGAGTACAAAGCCCAGACTGCGGCCAAGAAACTGGGCATCCTAAATAAGGTGAAGCGATACTTTACGCCTGGACAGCTTTTGACCCTTTATAAAGCGCAGGTCCGATCCTGCATGGAGTATTGTAGCCACCTTTGGGATGGCTCGGCTAAATACCAACTTGCCGCGCTTGACTCGGTGGAACGCAGAGCTAAGAGGCTCATTGGCGACGTAAATCTGGTGGATGCCAAGCTTCACAGTTTGGCCCATCGTCGCAAGGTTGCCTGCTTGTCGGTCTTCTATAGATTGTACTTCGGAGAGTGTGCTCAGGAACTCCACGACCTCATTCCACCGGCCCCCTTCTATTATCGGTCATCTAGGCGCACTTCAGGTTACCATCCCTTCCTGGTGGCTATCCCACCAACTCGCACTAAGCGTTTCCAAACTTCTTTTATAATGCGCACAGCAAAGGAATGGAACTCTCTGCCTGCGTCTGTGTTTCCGAACGCATATAACCCTAATCTCTTCAAAGTGAGAGTGAACAGGCTTCTTCTGGGTAAGCTCGCTCCATCGTCGACTTTGTTTCTGTCGCCTCTGGCATAGACTAAAGTCAAGAGCAAACCCATCACAAATAAAAAAAAAATAAAAAAAAAAAATACATACGTACAAATAAATAAATGAAATTGGAGTGTGTTTGTAATGTCAAAATAACAGCTTTTTACTAAATGCATATGAAAGTCTACACAGTGCTTCTATTTTCTTAATGTCTCTAGGCAATCATCACATTTCCGAATACAAACGAATGCTAATTTCCATGTCCATCAGTTATTAGATTTATCGTGTATAGTAATTTGAATTCAGAACTAAGTATTTCTAAATTTTAGAAATCCGACGACTGACGAAACACGAAGTTTGCCGAGAGACATTAAGAAAAAAGAAACACTATACCGTTTAAAACCTTGAATGTAGTTATTAAAATCATGTTCTAAAATTTGTTTTTCCTATAAATAAATATGAGTCTATTCGCTAAGCTGGTTTAACGAGGTCACTGGTTAATTCTTCTATTTAATAGTTCCCTTTTACTCCACCAATAATTAAAAAAATATTTTTAGTTAAAATCTATTTTCTATCTTAATAACCTAAATACCTACCATCGATGGCTTTCGTATCGCCTGAATCTTTAAGGCTCGTGCAGACAGGCGCGACGAGATGGCGTGACGCGACACCGGTAGAACAATTTCCGTTAAGTTTTCATAGAAAGAAAGAGGTTTGGGCCCAGACAGGCACTTTACTTTGCGTAAAGTATTTCTTCACCACTGCTTTCAAAACGGTGAAGGAAAACATCGTGAGAAAACCGACATGTCCTAGAACCTAAAATTCGAAGACGTCTGTGACATCTATACCAACCCTGGGCCCGCATGGTAGATTACGGCCCACTCCCTCTCACAGAGAGGAGGCCTGTGTCCCAGCAGTGGGAACATTATAGGCTGATTATGTTTCGTAGAAATTGTAACAACAGAGTCGCGTCGTGCCAGTCTGCAGAAGCCTTTAAAAGAAATGCAATTTGCTTACTTGGAAACAACGAAGGGGAAGCACAGATTCCTTCAGTTTAAGTATGTCTTATAATATTGAACTGAGATAATTAAATCGTTAGCCAAACGTGATAATGGCTACTTTTCTTACAACCATTCATTGCTACTAACGATCCCTGTATTAAAAACTGGCCAAGTGAGTGTCGGACCAAGCAAATTCAACAACAAACTTAACTTTGTAATTGGAAAAATGTTCTCCCATACATCGATATACGTCACGGTCAATTCTCCAATTGCAAATGTACGTTTGTAGCATTTTTTTAATGTGGTAAAACTACAAATTAACGATTTTCAGACTTTTCCCTTTACTTGTGCTGTGAGATCTTGCGTCTTGCCAAATTTCATGATTTTAGGTCAACGGAAAATAGCCTATACATAGAGAGGTTTTAATTTTTTAGCGCTTTTCAAAGTATGTCGCATAAATGGCTGTATTTTTTTCTTGCGTTGACTTAGAAGTTTGAATATTTTAAAGCTCCAAGGGACCATAGACCTACGTATTCGATATATATTTCAACTTGATATCTCCACGGCTTCCTGAGAAAAAGGGTCTTGGCGGACAACAAAGTGATCCTGTAAGGGTTCCGCTTACGGTGAGCAATGGGTAGCTCGCCGTCCGATAAGGACCAGGCCCGGGTCGACGGCGTGTTGTGTTCCACGCGTGCCTCAAAGAGATATCGGCCCAAGTGTAGGGGCCACTAGGGCCGATGCCTGCCGGGGTCGCGGCAAAGTACGAAAAGGTTACCGAGGCCCCTGGCAACACCGGCAACGGAAGGAACACGGGTGGGTTTTAGTCAGTAGGAGTCTGAAAACCCTCCAGTTATTTAAGTTATTTGATAATTTCCCACCCAAAAAAAAAGTGCGCTTTTACCTTTTGAGGTACGGAACCCTCAAAAGACTGTGAACTCAAAATCAGTGCCACATATCACATTCCGATACAGCTGGTGTCCTTACGAATGCGCAATGTCCGATTTCAAGTGTGTTTATAGAATGTATGCAGTATGTATGACGTCACGCTTTCACTTGGCAAGTGCCTGACTTAAACGATTCGATGTATTCAATCACGTCATTTGGTAGGCAAAGGCGATCGATGGTAGGTTAGTAACTAGTGATGTTACTTAGTTTGATAGTTCTGGCTGTTTAGGGAATGTAGGGGACAATCTGGATGATTCTTGAATTAAATATGCCAAAAAAGAAGCAAGAACAATACAGGGTAATTAAAAAGAAAAACGAGCTAGCCTTACAGTAGTCGCATTATATGATGTGTACATCTGACATCTCACCTTGGTAATAAGCAACTGAGCAGCGACAGAAATTAACCTCAGAATTTTAAAAAGCTAAATACTGAAATATTTATTCGAATAATTATTCATTACCAGCGGTCGCTCACTGGTCGAGATCCCCCCCCCTCTACTTACAATTTATGTAGGTAGAACTTACTAAATCCATGCTATTATTTATAATAGCATGTATAATGTGTGTGTAGTAAGTACTTTAGTACTTACTTATTCCATGCTCAAGCTGTCACTTCCTTTCTACACGCTTGAGTCCCTTTTCACGAAACCACTCCCACAAAAAGCTAGAGGAAAGATGACACACATCAAAAAGATGAGTACGAGTATGGTATTCAAGCTGAAAATGCAAAAGCAACAAGAACTCATCGTTATTACACAGATACAAATAAAAATTCCTAACATAATATACCCAAATCTCGCGCACAAAGAAATGTTTTGTTGTAACGATTGCTTTTGCTCCTGATTCCTGTGCCTTCGATTCATAGAAAGCCACGCCTGAGTAACTCAAAGGGATAGTTACCGAACCCGTTTAGGGCAATTATAAATTGTGTCAGCGAAAGAGTTTCTGCGATATTTTTTTATTTTTCCCAGCAACTCCACTGATTGATCATTTCATAATTCACCATTATCATTTCAATAATTGAATGCGTATTTTGTTAAGCAGACATTCTATTTACAATTTACTCAGCTCCCTACAAACTGGTAGCACTAATAAAACAACTTTTAAATAAATTAAAACAGTCGAGCTGTCGGTATTCGCCTTAATTTTTCTTATTGTTATTTGATACTTAGTTTTGGGGCCGCTTTGCAAGAACGTGACAATGGTCCCGATTATAATGAACGTCTGAAGGCCCGATGAATTCCATTTCAACCGGCGAGATACACTAACGACTAGCGCCATCTAGGTAGCGACTGAGTAACAATGTGCCGCGCACTCTCGACCCGAGACAGACCGTGTCTGGTTCCGTTAAATTTGCTGTAAATTCCAGAACAATTCAACGTTTTCGGGGTTTACGGTCTACTGTTTTCAATTTAAACGACTTAATAGTAAAACTTTAGTTGTGAGACTGAAATTGTTTAAAGATCATGAACTGGTTAGAAATATACAAATCTGGGAGCAGCGTAATCAAACTTATAAGCTACTCTTGTCTAATGTAATAGTCTTAAATCTAATGAGTGCAGAAGTAAATCTGAAGACTGGCAAGTCGACTTTACCTAGCAACAAACCGATTTGATCTTGATGAATATTAAAATGTCAAATTCCTTTGGCTCTGATCCGGATATTAAGCATGACTTTGCGATTTTGTAGAAATCCAAAAAACTAGTATGAAATACTTAGTAGATATAGACTAAATACTAGGTACTTATAGGAAAGAACTGGTTTCATAATTAGATTCGTTGAGTTCCGAACGAATAACGGTAACCTTATTAATCACTTTCGATTCATTTCGCTGTTACTGACAAGAGCAGCTAAAGTGGAACTAGTCGAGTAAATTGAACATTAAGTTACAAAATTTTAATAGCTTGTACTTTTAGAAATAACAAGATATCCTGCTAAGGTTTGATGCAAAAATCGATTGCAATTAATTTTACTTCGCAATGACTTTTATAATACAATAACCAAATTACAAGATGATTATTAACATTAACTAAATTAAATTAAAACTAAGTTAAGCCTAAAAAAGGCCCTCGGGGTATTGTACCGAGTATTCTGGCGGCATTTCCTCGCTGAATTGCAATGCTGATGCTTGAATGCTAGCTTTTCGGTCACCAGTTACATCAACTAGACGTTTCAATAATATAATACAATAATAATATAATATAATATACAATTATATAATATACAATAATATAATATAATATTTATATAAAATGACTATTTTCTCTACAATAGTTATGAATTTAATGCTATTTGACAATAGTGCACGAACAATGAGTTAACTTTGTGAAAGACTGGAGCCTGAGGTAGGTTTATAAAGCGTAAATATTTATTGCTTTTATCTTAAGCTCTGATCCTTAATTACTTTAGGCGATTTTGGACCTTGCTCCTGAGACAATACGACGCGCACACAACCCACCACATCGCCGAGAGTTAAATGTATAAATTAAAATATACCTAATTGTAAATTTTTTATAAATTTATTTTCTTCAAACTTAACAATTAATGGATTACTATATACACTCGGCGTCACAAAAATCGCACCTCTTTCAAAATCCCCTTCAAATTAATTTAAACCATATTTATTAAATAGTAAGAGTATGACTATGGTACCTGCACCATTTGAAAGGCAATTTATTCAGCTTTCAGAAAAAGTTGAGAGTTTTTGGTGTAATTTACATAGGCATGAAATAAAACGGGTTAATTGTAAAGAAGGAAAAATAAGTTTTATTACAAAATCAAAAATTTTCAATTTCAACAGAAAAAAAATACAATTAAATTCTTCAAAACAACTTAAAACCTAGTGTTGCCCCCCTTGCCCTGATGACAGCTTCCATGCGGTCCCTCGTGGACCTAATTAATTTGACAACAATTTCTTGAGGAATATTGTCCCATTCCTCAATTACAGCATCATGGAGGTCTTGAAGAGTGGTAGGGGCAGGATCTCGGACCCGTACTCGCCGTTTTAGCTCGTCCCAAAGGTGCTCGATAGAGCTGGCCAGTGCATAACAGGATCGTAACCTCTTGCAAGTAGTCCCTTACAATTAATGCGGTGTGACAGCGGGCGTTATCATGCATTAACATGAAACCACTGCCAACAAAACCCACATAAGGGACCACATACTCTTCCAGGATCTCTGTTATGTACCGAGCAGCAGTCAACGACCCTTGCCCGCGAGCACCTTCAGTCCGGGAAACGCACACAAGATTAGTTTTCCCGTCAATTGACATACCGCCCCAGAACATGCATGAACCACCCCCTTATTCCACTGTCTCTTCTATACAGGCTTGCGCGAATCGTTCTCCCTGCCTCCTGTACACCCTTGTACGCCTATCGTTGCAGAAAAGACACACCCTTGTCTCATCCGAGAAGAGCACAGCCTTCCATTGCTCTATCGTCCAATAAACATGGTCGCGGGCAAATTGCAACCGGTCTCTCCTATGCTGTGCAGTAAATTTTGGCCCCGTAACAGCTCGATGGGCAGCAATTTTCTTCTCACGCATCCTTCTCCTAACCGTGGAGATGCTTACTGAAGTTCTGCGTACTGATCGGAACCGTTGTTGCACTTCAACAGCATTGGAGAATCGATTGCGTAATGAAGTCGACACAATGAAACGATCGTCTCATTCGGATGCGCAGCGTTGTCTGCCAGATTCACGTCTTCGGATATAGCCACCAGTCTCTTGAAATCGTTGGAACACTCGTCGAACGGAAAAACGACTTAAATTAAGTTGCCGAGCAACATCACACTGTCGCATCCCTGATTGCAATAGTCAAATCACTTGAGCGGCTTCATCTGCAGTGGTATCCATTTTCTTGCTGGAGTTGTTCACTTATATTCACTTCAAAGTCTGGATGGTGAATGACTCACATTTGACCTTGATCGGCCCTTTTTTACACTTCTAGGGTGGTGCAATTAATGGCCCCTGTAATGCGTATTTTAACAACACTTATTTAACGGCTTGTGCTCTGAAGAAATGTATTATTTATGAAATCTAACTGTTGTTAATTTAAAGGTAAATAAACATACTTTCAGTAGATACCAATATTAACTGGGTTTAATGTATGCGTTGATGGCTCGACAGGCTTGAATGCTATTTTCGGAGAGGTGCGATTTTTGTGACGCTGAGTGTATAAAAACAAGGGCTATTCTAACGAATGTATAAAAACAAGATTCTTTAGAAAATCTTATTTTCCAAGATAGGTAGATTTAACTAGATTTCAATCTGGTCTACCCAAGAGAGGCAAAAATCGATACCTATCCCAAACGATTGCATTGTATCTTACGGAACTTAATCCTTTGAGAAAGTCCTGACTAATATTATAAATGCAAAAGTGGGTTTGTTTGTTACGGTTTCACGTTTGACCAGGGCCTCAAGTCTGCTATTACAATCGTGTCAGAATGGTCTGTCCCGATCCTCATTAATGACGCCATTATATTAGTAGATTACCAAACTTGTCAAAATCAACAATTATAAAATTAATGATAGACCATTCTGACACTATTGTAATAGCAGACTTGAGGCCCCGTTGATCATCATGAAATTTTGCATATTATTATAACGTATATGCAAAATTTCATGATGATCAGTTGAACAGGGCCTCAAGTCTGCTATTACAATAGTGCCAGGGCTACAGAAAAGGACATAGGATACTCTTTCATCCAGAAAAACGTACTGAACGCGAGTGAAGCCGAGGCCAAAAGCCTGTTATAAATAGTGCAATTATGATGTTTGACATTCAACCAAAAGTATTGAACAGACTCCCAGAGATTTGCGAAGTGTTCAGGTAAAGATCATCATCATCTGTCCAACCTTTTCCCAACTACGTTGGGGTTCGGCTTGCAGTCTATCTGAATGCAACTGAATACCAGCATGGACCGACTGCCTATCTGACCTCCACAACCCAGTTACTGGGTAACACGACACCCCTTGGTAAGACTGGGTTGTCAGACTTTCGGGCTTCTGTGTAACAACTGTGAAAGATATACAAATGACAGTCGGGACTAACGTCTTAACGTGCTTTCCGAAGCACGGAGGGGTTTCGGTATAATGGATGGTTACCCATCCACGGACTGACCTCGGCAAGCGTTGCTTAACCTTGAAGGTCGACCCGTGCGGCTGACATTATTTAGCCCCCTCAAATAAAGATATAGTGAACAATTTGGCCGAAGTCGCTCGTAGAATGTGTTTTATTGGCGGTAAATGGCTCAACTTATTGTAATCAGCCGCGTAATGGCGTGTCTTTGGTCGAAGAAGTCTAGATAAGTCTATGGTCTGGCGTATGGCCAATGAGGCGCACCGGGCGCACCGGCCCCTTTGATACAACGTGTTAACTTTTTTTAATAAGATCGTTTGCCCTTTTTCTTTTCTTACGTGCTTGTTATGAGATAAAATCGTATTATGTGTAATGTTTTCTGTGTTACAGAAGCTGTAATTAATGTAATTAAGCAGCTGTTATAGGTACTGGATAAAAATATCATTACGCCAAAGAATTGAGTCAGAGTAATTATTAATTTTAATAACTATCAAACCAGCATTATTTCGAGAGATTAAAGGCTTCCCCAGACTGGGGCGATACAGCGGGCGCGACAGGCATATTGCTGTCTTTCGCGCCCGCGATATCGCGCTAGTCTGAACGAGCCTTAAAAAAAAACCTTAACCAATTAATCCGAAACTTTCACTATCAGCTTAGTATACAGATTGTCATAATAAATCTACACGTAACAATTACAGCAGTCTATTCTTACATAACTAGTAATAGTTGTATCGAAATAGATTTAGTAATTTCGAAGTTACGGACTAACAAAGAAGCTGAATTCTTTTTCTATTTTGACTAAAGGCTCTTACAGAATGGGGCGCGACTGGCATATTTCTGCCTTAAATTATGAAACTAAAACATAGGCATAAAACATAGGCATGAAACTAAAAAAGCGCCCAATTGTGAGTTGCACTCGCACACGAAAGGTTTCGTATCACCATACAATATTTAACACCATTACTTATTTAAAAAAATACTTTAAAAACGCAAGAAAATACGTTTCTTGTATGGGAACCCCTTTTAATTTAACTTTATTTTACATACATACATACATACATACATACATACATACATACATACATACATACATAATCAGCCTATAATGATCCCACTGCTAGGACACAGGCCTCCTCACTGTGAGAGGGAGTGGGCCGTAATCCACCACGCGGGCCCGGTGCGGGTTGGTAGATGTTACATATCTTCGAATTTTTGGTTCTAGGACAGGCCGGTTTCCTCACGATGTTTTCCTTCACCGTTTTGAGAGCAGTGGTGATGAAATAATTTACACTAAGTAAAGCGCCTGTCTCGGTTCGAACCCACGACCTACAATTCGTAAGTCGCGGCCGTTACCACTGGGCCACCACCGCTCGCTATTTTTATTATTTGCTGTTATAGCGGCCATTGTAGTAGGTAATCTGTGCAAATTTCACGTATTACGGGTCAAAAGATAAAGCCCTGTGACAGACGGACGGACAGACAACAGACCACTAGTAATAGGGTCCCGTTGGCGCCCTTTGGATACGAAACCCTAAAAAGTATTTATTACAAGCAGACGATGTTATAATGTGTCCAGACGGAGGCTTTCAAACTGAATTTTCGTGTCCTTCGAGTCAAAATGTTGGAAGTTCAAAGACCCTTTTGTGAACTTTATAATAATGTAAATCAATATTTCTGAGGAAATGTCTCATTTGCTTGGCTTTAAGTGTTCTTAATTATGACGTCAAAGACTATGTTTGAGGTATAATTTTAATGTCTACATTATATTTTTTGTTACGTAATTTCGTAACCTTTACCAACTAGCTATAGTATCATCATCTGCCCAGCCTTTTCCCAACTATGTTGGGGTCGGCTTCGAGTCTTACCGGATACAGCTGAATACCAGTATTTTACATGGAGCGACTGCCTATCTGACCTCCACAACCTAGTTACTGGGTAACACGATACCCCTTGCTAAGACTGGTTGCCTATACTTACATATAACTACCAAAAAATATAAAGGTGGTTCCTTCATATTTTTTGGTAGATTTCCATTAGTCATGTAGCCTGTGGAATAGTCTGTTAAATTCACAATGAGTAGCAAAAGTTTTAAGTATAATACGCGTCAAACTTTATAGCGGCTCTGAGGTGCGCTACTCGATGCGCAGCACCGCGCCCCTCACCCCCAATGAAACATTAATTCGTTACTACGCAGCGACTCGCCTCATGTTCCGAGCCGTCATGTGTGAATCGAATTATGTAACATCACGTGTGCCACATCACTAGTTTACTTACTGTAATGTCTCCATAAGGGTCGGGTAAACGCCGTTTGGTTTCAAAACGAATATTTATTTTAAGTAACGAAAATATGAATATGTGAAAAAAAAGAGGTATAATTAAAGATAATTAAAAAGTCTGTTCACACAAAAAAAAATACATAAAAAACATCTCTAATTGTTTCAAAATAATATCGTTTTTTTATGGTTTGTGTAGACATTACTTTCTGAATTTATTTTATAAAGTATTTTACTACAATACTTAAATGTTAACATATAAAAATGATGTGTACGCGGTCTAGTTTTAACATATTTTTTTTTGCTTAACTGACTTGCGTTATTTGAAGGCGTGGGAGATTTAAAAGTCACTAAAATCATATATATGCGCCTTATATGAGAGAGCCAGAAAACTACCACAACAAAGTAAGCTATGGCTCAACCTAAGAGTATTACCCCGTCGCGAGAAGGTACAAAAGGGTTACCTAGGCCCCTGGCAACACAGGCAATGGAAGAGACACGGGTGGGTTTTAGTCAGTAAGAGTCTGACACACCCTCCCGTTCCGCCCAGAACGGGAGAAGTTATTTGATAATTTCCCACCCATAAAAAAAAAGTATTACCCCAGCCTCTTAGGGGATTCAGTAAACGAATTTTTACACAGCCCTACACTTTAAAAAACGTCGCTTATCTAAAAAAAATATGAAACGCAATAAACGTTAACCAAAAAACAAAAGGTTAAGGATACAAATATGTAAAAATTCTCAACGGACCGAGTACGGGAGACCTTGGAGAAAAATGAGAAAACGCCACAACAGAAACGTAGTAGGCGGAGCTTATGCTTCCATGAACACAGATTACGCGCCATACAAATACCTTACTACATTCATGGTATGGCTACGCACACAGAGGAGTTATACGTCATTTGCAAGGAATTTTAGTTGTTACTCGCGAATGAGTCCTTTAGAGCGTTCGCAGACTGCACAGAATCGGTGGCCGATTTTTTGTAAAAGTTAAATGAAACAGTAGAGATCAAATTAAGGCGCTGACAAGACCCAATTGACCAAAATAGGCTTCTCTTAAGAAAGAAAATTGCCAAATCTGCATAGTTTGTGGTAGCGGAAAAAATATATGTTAATTTTGAACATATTTCCCAGAACTTGGTTGTCACCAAAACACGTTTTGAAAAAAAAATCTCGATACAAACTAACGTTAAACTAACCTCTTACCTTGAGTTCTAATCCAAAATATCTGTATTAAATATCAACATACATTACGTATTTAATTATTAAAAAGTACGTCTTATTCTAATGCAGAACTTGGTTGTTTTTTTATTTTCGATTACTCAACTCAATTCTGAGTAAACAGATAATTACTTCATATTTTGCAATAAATTACAAGCGTTTTGTCGTCGCGCTTCTCTTTCTTTTCTATGCAATCTGACAGTAACCGCGGTTTAGGTGTTGTCAGCGTCTTAATGTATCAAAAACGTAGATCATACAAAAAAATCTAACCTATTGTGGGATCTACAAAAAGTATGCCGAGTGCGAGCGCGCGTATACCCCGCTAAATTTCGTATCATCTAGATTTATAACTGTGTGTGTGTGGTAGACGATGAATGTTTGAAGTGTTATCTGCATAGTAGGTACAGAAGTAGATTGTGACTTGAATGCGGATACCACCGCGACAATTACCTACGATACCGCTCCGCGATCTACTGTTGTCACTGTTTCGCTTTGTTTACTGTTATTTGTGGGCCCAATCGATTAAGTATTCACATTGGATTATGACTTGTTGTTTTGAATTTCGATCGTGAATGCTAATAATAGATCCTGTAGTTTAAGACGAGTTAATTTTGGAAGTAATTTGGGATTGGGGCGACCGTCGTCAGCAACCTACTTATACCACGACGTCAAAGAAAATGTCTTTTGGGAAACGGTTGTAATGGTTTTGGTTGTGGAATCATATTTGTACTGTGGCAAAAAATCTAATAATAAAAAAACAAAACAATCCTATTGATCCAAGAACCAAGACTCATGATTTTACAAGCTCACAATCATCATACAGGGTGTTCGGCGCATAGTTGAACAAACCAAAACAGCGATGTGGTGCGGTCATGGGCTATGAACTCACGCCAAAAAATCTGACTTTTCGCCACGTTTTATTTTTTAAATAAATTTTATTAAAAATTACCAAAATTGCAAAAAAGCAATACAAATGTGAGCTTTAAGTACTTTTTATTTTTCTTAGAAACTTAAGAGACTGTGCTCAAAGTATGAATTTTATCAGAACTTAAGACGCTGACAACACCTAAACCGCGGTCACTGTCTGTTTGCATAGAAAAGAAAGAGAAGCGCGATGACGCAAAGCTTGTAATTTATTGCAAAATATGAAGCAATTATCTATTTACTCAAAATTGAGTTGAGTAATCGAAAATAAAAAACAACCAAGTTCTGCATTCAAATAAGACGCTCTTGTTATTAATTAAATACGTAACGTATGTTGATATTTAATATACATATTTTGGATTAGAACTCAAAGTAAGAGGTTAGTTTAACGTTAGTTTGTATCGAGATTTTTCTTTCAAAACGTGTTTTGGTAACAACCAAGTTCTGGGAAATATGTTCAAAATTAACATATATTTTTTCCGCTACCACAAACTATACAGATTTGCCAATTTTTTTTCTTAAGAGAAGCCAATTTTGGTCAATTGGGTCTTGTCAGCGCCTTAACAATAGAACTGAGCAGCTTTGGAACAGTTTTCTTGACAGTTTGTGGATATGTATGGGTTTAAGCGATGAGTTTTGGTAATTCTTTTTTTTTTAATAAAATTAAAAAAAGAAAACGTTGAGAAAAGTCCGAGTTTGTTGGCGTGACTACATAGCACATGACCCCCACCACTTCGCTGTTTTCGTTTGTTAAACCATGCGCCGAACAACCTGTTTATGGGACTTCTAATTTCTCTTACAATACAGGTGCACATTAAATTAGCTAGCAAAACTCCGTAAAGCGTGATAGGCATCGATATATCTAAACATTTTTTGCAACATTAAGGCGCTGACAAGAGGCAAATGACCAAAATAGGCTTGTCTTAAGAAAAAAGTTTGCTAAATCTGTATAGTTTTGGTAGCGGAAAAAATATATGTTAATTTTGAACATATTTCCCAGAACTTGGTTGTTACCAAAACACGTTTTGAAAAAAGAAATCGATACAAACTAACGTTAAACTAACCTCTTACCTTTTTTTTTTTTTTTTTGGGTGGGAAATCATCAAATTACTTCTCCCGCTCTGGCCGGAGCGGGAGGGTGTGTCCGACTCTTACTGACTAAAACCCACCCGTATTCCTTCCTGTTGCCTGTGTTGCCAGGGGCCTCGGTGACCCATAAGTACCTTCCCGCGAAACCTCTTACTTTGAGTTCCAATCCAAAATATCTGTATTAAATATCAACACACGTTACTTATTTAATTAATAACAAGACCGTCTTATTTGACTGCAGAACTCAATTTTGAGTAAATAGACAATTACTTCATATATTGTAATAAATTACAAGCGTTGTGTCATCGCGCTTCTCTTTCTTTTCTATGCAATCTGACAGTGACGGCGGTTTAGGTGTTGTCAGCGTTCGTTTGTTTTTAATCTGATGAGTTTTTTTTTTGTGTAAATTTCACAGACGTGATGGGGTACCGACAACCAAACACGATACAATAAAAAAAAAAACAGATTTTCTCAACTCATAGGTACTTGCAGTAAAATTAACAGCAGCGGTCGTTGACCCCAAAAATACAACACCAAATCTATAAAAAAAAAATCTTGTTTAGATATCGACACCCATCTCGCTAGCTAATTTAATTTAACCCTGTATATTTCTTCTTTAGGCTCATGAATATACCCATCAACATTCAGAGAGAGGAGAGGAAGGCCAAAGAAAAGATGGATGGATTGTGTGAGGAATGATATGAAAGAGAAGGGAGGGAATGATAGCATGACGGCTGACAGGGGAGGATGGAAGAAGATAACGTGTTGCGCCCAAATAACATAGAACAAGGGCAGGAAAATGATGATGATGATATTTATTCTTTAGGCTTTAGGTTTTGCGTATGTACAAGTTGAGATTTATTCTTTCTTTCACCTATGTTGTTGTGTAAAGAACCTTTATATTTTTTGCAAGAATTAGGGAGGTTTTCCAAGCGATGCGGGTGTGTGACTGGCAATGTCAAAGTTGCTTGTCCACATCCTATCCTGTTAAACTGCTGCGATCCATAACACTAGCTGTAAATATTTAGCTTGCATGCATATCGTCCCCGTAGAACGAAAAGTCACTAAGTCAAATAAAAAAATAATAATGGTCAAAATGGTTTTAAATGCCATAAAACTCACCATAATTTTCGGCAAATTTCTATCTAACTATAATTTCAATAAGTTGTATAGTTTTCGTTTTAGCTTGTGCGGAAACACATCATGTTGACATGTTGAAGCTTAAAGTTTGGGGAACAAATACCTAAGTTATTAAATTTTTTTATGACTACCTAAAATCAGCAAGACACAATACGTAAGTTATCTTAGTTATATTTTAATGATTTTCTTATCCACAATTGTGACTACTAGGAGCGATAAATTACATAGTCATTATTTTTAGACTATTTTGTTTCTCTCAGAAAGAAGTTACAATATAACTAAATCAATTTAAATTCTATCAAATTAGTCGAAATATCACTCAATCAGATCGAAAAATCAGTAACTTACTTCGAAATTAAATGATTCAAGGGTAAAAATCAATTACTTTCGTTTTTCCTAATTATCTTTAAAACAAATAATTTTCTTTTAATATTTTGTATTAAAACGTAAGCCTGAAACAAATAACAATGAGATAAAATATCGAATGTCAAATGAAAGTTACGTTTTGTTTTTCTTTGAGGCCTCGTATCTCATTTTGGTCATTTTCGACTTAATGACTTTTCGCTCTACGGGGACGATATATTAGAACCATTGGAATTATTACACTATGTATTTCTTAAGCTATAAATATACCATCCTGTTTGTCACAGCGTCAAGCTTCAACTGCTTCTGCATACGGTTCACCAAGCTTCGGGCCATCAGAACTTAGCCAAGCTCTGATGGCCTGAAGATTGCCAACAAATGGCAGAATAACTTTAAAACTAACCTGGTCGCTTGAGCAGGTTAGCTGGTGTATACTTATATACCAACCTGGTGAGGCACTATTGACTAAGTGGTGACTACGGTCACCACTCTGTTCTCCTGAATCTGGAATTTGTACTAATGGCTTCATCTTAAGGAGTTTGTTCATCAGTGGAGCCATACAGGTCTTCTAAACTAATTAAGCAAACATTGGACAGTAATCAGCGGTGCTATTCTGTAGAAATCTCACCGTGAAAACCTAGGTGAAGTGAGCTGTCAATAGTGTCAATCCCTAGCATCAGGTGGAAGAACATCAACTCACTTCAAACTCACTTCACCTAAGTTATCACGGTGAGATTTTTACAGAATCGACCGGCAGAACTCAAATTCAAAATAATTAATTTCAAATAAACCTACATGGCCACTTATGAAACGTCAGAAGCAAAGCTAGGCGCAGGGTTCCAATTGGTTGGTTCCTAAGAAGAAGAGCAGACCAGAAACTCCACGGTTACTCTTTAAAAAAAAAACTTTTTTAAAAGAGTTTTTACAATGTTTCTGGAGTTTCTCAGTAGCAGCCCGGAGTCTGGATTTGTGCCCGGTTGTTGGCAATAGGCTCGCCCCCTATTACATGGGACTTAATAAACATAACTGGCGAAACGTGAGTGTACTACTACAGACAGGTACACCTCTGTCCAACCCTTCGGGGAAACAAGGCGTGATGTTTTGTGTTACAAATTACAGTGTTAATAGATATGGGAGGACAGTGTAGGCCTGTCAACAAGTACTAGGTACTTAACAAAATAGAGC
Source organism: Atethmia centrago (assembly GCA_905333075.3). NCBI lineage: Eukaryota > Metazoa > Arthropoda > Insecta > Lepidoptera > Noctuidae > Atethmia > Atethmia centrago. The sequence continues at coordinate 20,561,242 of HG995381.1, read as the reverse complement.
GATGCTGGCGGCCATTACTTTCTTTATTGGCAATCCATTAATCCAATAATATTACTATAGTATTATTAACCTGTTATATTTAGCACGAGTCAATTATAAATCTAAACAAATAAATAAAATTGAAGTGTCTGTTTGTAATGTCAAAATAGCAGCTCTAAATGCATATAAAAGTATATACGGTACTTATTACAAAAAAAAACAATACATATTTAAATTTTTTGTCTGTCTGTTTGTTCCGACTAATCTCCGAAACGGCTGAACCGATTTTGACAGGACTTTCACTGGCATATAACTGATGTTGTAGGAGTAACTTAGTACTTTATTTTAGAAAAAGCCACGCGGGCGAAGCCGCGGGCAGCAGCTAGTAAGTAAATAAAATAAACAAGTTGCGTCACAAAAGAAAAGAGACTAAAATTCGTCGCCATAACCGTTGAATGAAGAAAAGCTATACTGATTTATAATAAAGTTGATAGGCACATAAGTCGTAAGCCAATAATAATGTAACAGGGCTTCGAAGATTTAAGCTTATTGTTAGCGCAGTGCAGCGAGCGAAGTGGCCCAGCCATCCAGCCACCCGGCTTCGGAGAAAACTTCCATTCATAAACATTTTATAGGACACCGCGTGATTTGTGACGCTTTATCTGAAAATTTTAAACGTATTTCTTTGGAATTGTGTTTTTGTTGCCTTGATTATGTTTGTGTTAAATTAGGAATCGATTAAATCCTCATTTACACGTTGCTAATTTCTTGCCTGTGGCATATCATAACATTGAAGAAACAACTGACTTGCATCGTTTAAACACTGTTTGACATATGGTATGCCACAGACAATTAAATCGCACCGTATAAATCAGGGTTTAATCTATATAATTATTATGTCGTCTATTAAAGTGCCTAAGTATGACTAATTATGAATTTATGAGGAACCTTACGTGCTGTTGAAATAAAGAACATCTCTATATTATAGTTTTCTCAGTATAACGTCATAATTTGCTTAGCTTTAAATAATTAAACCCACATAATAAAGTTGGTTACAAAGTTAAAGAAGATTTTTTGGTTTTATGAAACAAACGAACATGATCTTCAACCCGCCAATATTTTACCAAAAAAAATACTTTTCAGAACCTTTTCCTCTGCTCCGTTATCTACAACGTTACAATGCATTCAAAGGTCTTAAAAAAGGAAAGAAGAAAGGAATGAAGAACCTTTATATTTCAAGAAAGAAGGATCTTTATATTTCTAAGTTTATAATATTTATTTGTTGAAACTATACGCACAAGTAAAAAAAACACTGTATAAATGCCCGAGGCATTTCTGATGGGGGTGATGCAAAGACAAAACATGACATGTGCGACATATGGGATATATAACACATTAAATACCTAGATATATATAAACATATAAACAGAATAAACTTTGTCAGGATCAGTAAAGGAGAAACGAATCCAGCAAATCAGCGCTGGGATGTTTCTGCCAACTTCTTACGTACATGTTCACGTGCCTTCAATTTAAAAGACAAACGACTGGTTGCCGTCCTGATGGTTCTGATTCCAAAGAAAGACCGCCTGGACAAAGAAAGAAGAGTGAATGATTTCTAAATTTATTTATTTATTCATTTGCATAATGTACACTCAGTTACAGGCTAGGCTAATACATGACCCTGTTAGGGCGCAGCAAGTATTACCTACATTTAACTTATACCTAGGTTAAATATACACACACACATTTATACTTCATGCTTTATTTTAGATTCTTATCTTCCATAAACTCGTTAATACTATAATAACTTTTTTTCTAATAGTAATGACTTAAGTCTAAATTTAAATATGCACAGTGTTTTTGTGGATCTTATTTGTTCAGGTAACTTATTATATATTTGGATGCTTCGGTATTCTGGGCTATTCTTGTACTATCGGCCAATCTTCCGCATGCTCACCTCTAAGGCGATAATCGTATAGCACGGCTCACGACTCGATCGCCCGATGCAAGCGTTTTGGCCAATGGGATGCATGAAGCGTATTTTAGCCGTGTTTGTATTAATGTAATTATGTATAGTGTGTGTGACAGTCACACTAGGCGCGTGCTATGCTCACTTGTTTGTAAGACATTTTTTTAATGGGCACGGCCAGCGAGAGCGCTTTATGAATTGTTATTGTTGACAAGAAGTAATTTCGTACTAATATCTTCCGTTTGGTTTAGAAAATGTATTATTGGTATTGCTATACGCGTACCCTAAAAAACTTTATTTAGCATTTTTGTTTACCACTTTGCCAAATTACAGCTTTCTAGTAAGAGTCTGTGAGCTAAGCCGGGGACAGACAGACAGACAGACGGTCATGGCGAAACTATAAGAGTTCCTTGTTGACTACGGAACCCTAGAACGAAGCAAGTTACGTAGTTTTGTTAGAAATTGTCATTTGCTATCTCTTTCTTTTATTGCTGTTTTGATTAAAATAGCAAAATTACTTACAGTAGTATTTGAACCATTACTTGGCGCAGTTTATACAATGTTATCAGATTTTTTTATTATTGCTGTCGCAACTTTTGCAACTGCAATAAAAATAAGTTCATTATCTAAGCACCATTGTTATTCAGTGGGAACGTCAGAACATCTGGTTAAACAATAGATCGGCTTTATAGAACGGCCATAAAATACGGTCGCAAAAAATTACGAAATATTTCTTCAACACACTTGCTTGTAAAGTGACTCAGAAATTCAGCTTATTATATAGAAGTATTTTTACTTTACATTTCTTTTTTCAATATACGCAGTTTTTGTCCAAAAACAATGAATATTTTTGAGAAAAAAAATTCGTTACATCAGATAAATCAATCATCAAAATTATCATCATTTCATAAAATTATATATTTTTCACTACATATTAACCTTAATTTGCTTATTCAAAACATTATTTTGTTTATTATATTTTTTATATAGGCTGTTTAGCGGTTTTTCCAGCGCCTTTATTTACACCTGCGGCGCGCGGGATAAACAAAACAAGCGCGGTATTTTCCAGAAATACTTGTTAACGTTTTCATTGTGTGGTTAATTATTATCAAAAATGTTGACTTCAATTAGGAAAGAAGAGCGAAGAGCAACGCGTAGATTTAACCCCCCGGAAATACTAATCTAGGCACGAAACGCTAGTGACAGCCTGTTGCCTGCAAAATCTAGAGAGAAATACCTAGCGGCGTACGAAACTAATAACAATACCAGTCTCTTTTTTTCCTCTCAAGTTGAAAACCGTCGTATGAAACGCGCACACACTCGACTCCCTTATCGCGCTCGCTCGCCCTCGGCTCGCGCGAATAAAGGCTCCTACATACTGGCGCGACTTGTCGCGCGACGCGTCACGACACAAAGGCACCGCTTGTAGTGCTACACGCGGTGTCTTTGTGTCGCGTCGCGTCGCGCGACAAGTCGCGCCAGTATGTAGGAGCCTTTATACCGGCTCGTGCAGTGAGTAACCAACATACCACACATATTTATATTTTTTGTTACACGCCCTATACTCACACAAATTCATATTGTCTCTAATTGGACGAAACCAGGAAGGGGTGTGGTTTGTCACTAGCTGCGCTTGCCGCAGAAATATTTTCTAAAGTGAGCATGCTTAAGTTTTGCCAATAGTACATCTCTAGTCTAGGTGCTGGTAGAATTAATTTAGTTTTGCGGCGCTCGTTCTTATCAAATTTAAAGAGTTGTATATTCTTTTTAACAAATGTGGCAAATTTTTAACAAAATTTGTTGGAACTATACGCATAAGGTAAAAAAACACGGTACAAATGGCCGAGGCATTTTCTACCAGATGGGGGGGTAATGCAAAGGCAAAACATGGCAGGTGGAACATACGAGATAGAGAGCTCGGAAATATCAATAATATCATCTGCCTAGCCTTTTCCCAACTATGTTGGGGTCGGCTTCCAGTCTTACCGGATAGGTACAGCTGAATACCAGTATTTTACATGGAGCGACTGCCTATCTGACCTCCACAACCCAGTTACTGAGTAACACGATACCCCAAGACTGGTTGTCAGACTTTCGGGCTTCTGACGACCCGTAACGACTGTCAAAGATCTACAAATGACAGCCTCGACCAACGGCTTAACGTGCTTTCCGAGGCACGAAGGGGTCTTGGTATGCAAAGATGGTCACCCATCCACGGACCAACCGCGGCAAGCGTAGCTTAACCTGTTCGATCGACCCGTGCCGCTGTTATTACTTAGCCACAAGCCCCTTGGAAATATAAATACAATACTAGAATAAATACTAATACATAATATAATATTAGTTAGCGTATCTATGAAAAACTTCAGTCAAGCATATATCGTTACATACGTCAAGTTAAGTGTAAACTAGTTGTAAGTAAGTAGTAAGTTTGCTTCTCATTCGACTCGGCGCCATCCACTTCAAATTGAGTCTCGTTTATGTAACCGAGCTAATATTCAAATACTCAAACTAAACTAATTGTAGCGTCCGAGTGTCGTTTATAAGGGTTCTGTAGTCAACAAGGAAATCTTATAGTTTCGCCATGTCCGTCTGTCTGTCTGTCTGTCTGCCCGCGGCTTAGCTCAGATACTCTTAGTACTAGAAAGCTGTAATTTGGCACATATATTAGATAATCACGGCGACTAAGTGGTAAGACAAAATCTTGAAAAAAAGCGTTTGTACCACCTCTCTTGCACGTAAAGTGAGGATTATATTTTTTTCTCGTCTCTCCCATGGTGTGGGGTATCGTTGGATAGGCCGTTCAAAAATATTGCGGGTCTGTAAAAATCATTTTTCGATTCATGGATCCGTTTGCGTAATACCTGTTAAGCCCCGCGCGACACCGATTCGGAGTCAAACAATAGAAAATCAATTGTGTCTCATTAGCTGGCCGTGACCAATTAAGCTTTAAAGTGCTAATTATCCCCCGCCCCTGCTAAATGGTTGTTTATGAGATATGAGAAAAAAACACGGCAGTAGTACTTAGTTGTTCTACTAGAAACGCGTCGCACAGCCTTAAATCTCTAAGAAGAGTCTTTAGTTAGACAGTCTGCTTTGATAATGTAAGTTTGAGCTTATATTAAAGCCAATATTAACTGAGTTCAAGCCAGTGAAAAAGATGGTCCGTGGGAAAAATCCAATACCTACTTATGTAATCACCACTAAGTCCGGTTGCGATGCTAGATTAACAAAGAACATTTAAATCTCTATTTGCCTCATCTGTAAAGATTATTTTTTTTATATTTTAATGCAAAGCTAAAGTAGGTACTCGTACGAAAAAACTAAGGATTTATTTTTCCGCCTAAACACTGGAAAGTCTAAATTAATCCAAATTACGAGTAACATAGACTAACCTGCCGTCGCTTACAAAGTTACCTTACATTGATTGCATAGATTTTTGCAGTCAAGTCCATAATTAGCTACACCGCATCGCATCGAATTAGTCCATCACAGTATATCAAATCTTCCATGAATCCTTGTATACCGAAAAACACAAGAAGGGGTTCTGAAAGTTTGAATCTACACACATACATAAATTCAAGCCGTTTTCCCAAGGGGACAGACAGAAATTACAGAACGCCACGTGGTACGGCCCTGACACACCCCTCCACCCCTTACTGAGACACAAAAGGAGTATAAAATATATTGTTAACAGAATAAATAAATGTTACTAAAACCCTAAAAATCATCAATCTATAACATACCTAGATAACATAGCTTTTATAAATTAAAGTCAGAGAGCAGTGGTGGCCCGGTGGTATCGGCTGCGACTTACGAGCTGTTGTAGGTCGTAGGTGCGAACCCAGACAGGCGCTTTAATTTGTGTAAATTATTTCATCACCACTGCTCTCAAAATGGTGAAGGAAAACATATGAGGAAACGGACATGTCCTAGAACCAAAAACTCGAAGACATTGTGACATCTACCAACCCGCACTGGGCCCGCGTGGTGGATTACGGCCCACTCCCTCTCACAGAGAGGAGGCCTGTGTCCCGCGTTGTTCATATAAACAGGGATTTTGATGCAGATTTCAACACCATTTTAGAGTATTTATTCTGGAAGGTTTCAGTGTATAACATCAATCCCAACCATCCTATCCTAACTATAATATTATAAATGTGAAAGTGAGTTTGTTTGTTTATTTGTTATGCTTTCACGCTAAAACAGCTGAACAAGTTTGGATGAAATTTGGCACATGTAGACCATGACCTGGATTAGGACAGAGGATACTTTTGTCTCGATATTCCTGGGGGGCTTGTTGCTAAGTAATAACAGCCGCACGGGTCGATCGATCAGGTTAAGCTACGCTTGCGTGTTGGTCCGTGGATGGGTGACCATCTTTACATAAAAACCCCTTAGCCTAAAAGACCCCTCCGTGCTTCGGAAAGCACGTTAAGCCGGTGGTCCCGGCTGTCATTTGTAGATCTTTGACAGTCGTTATGGGTCGTCAGAAGCTCGAAAGTCTGACAACCAGTCTTACCAAGGGGTATCGTGTTACCCAGTAACTGGGTTGTGGAGGTCAGATAGGCAATCGCTCCATGTGAAATACTGGTATTCAGCTGTATCCGGTAAGACTGGAAGCCGACCCCAACATTGTTGGGAAAAGGCTAGGTATAATATAATAATAATATAGGAATAGGGAATAATATAGGTTATTACGTCACAATTACAACCAGAACAAAACTACAAGATAACGCGTCATCAAAGTAAATAAAAGGTTTAATAAAATAAATGATCTATAAATTACATGAAAATTTACTAAAACCTCTTGAAAGAATCTTGTGAAGTTCACGAACTCGTAGACTATGAAACATTATCGTTTTCTCATTAACATTTAATCATCTTCTAATTACAAAAAAAGATACTTTGTTAATAGAAAAGTACCTAAATCATTCTTCTGTCTATGGTCTTATCTCGTCATGTGTCAACGCTTCAAATGACCCCAAAGGATTCACACTCTTGGTACCTATACGGCCAGTTCGAGCAATACACATATCTAACGATGTAATCCCTGCTTTAAAGCGAAACATAAATGACTGCTTTCAACACACATCTACCTACAGGCACGCGCCCTTCTTCTCAAAACTCGACATCCATAAATCCTTGATAAGTCTCACCTGTCACTGTCGTTTTCTTTTCAATAAAGCGAGACGGCAACAGATTTACAGAACGCTTCAATTACAGAGTTCTTACAGAGCATTTATGAAGAGTCCCAGTTTTTATTGCGCACAAGTCTGAACGCCTAAAAAAGTTAATAAACATTTTATTCAGAACGGATGCCAGCTTCAATATTAGTTCTAAAGCGCTAAGTGGCTCCATCTACGTCATATTTATCACAACTTTCGCTGTCAAGAACGTACTTTAGTTTGTCTATAGTTTAGTATTATCGTATTATGTATAAAAGAGCAGGGATTGATATTAAGTTAATTACCTGCCGGCCCGAAACGTCCTTTGTCGGTCGGCTCGAACGGAGTTCATTGATTCCGTTTCTGCGCCCCCTTTGCTCCTATAAAGCCAACCAGCCTAAAAGACCCCCAGCCCACGCCAACGCAACCTCTTTTTATGAACATTTTTGTACGGATAAAGGAGGCAGGGGAGGTCAGCTTACTTGGTCGTGCAACGCCAACATGTGTTTGTGGCATTGGCCTCTACGATTCGATACTGTAATTTGGACTTTAATTGCGGGTTATAAAGCGTATTTTAGATCGTTTCGAGACTGGAGATTTTTTGAAAATACTTTTTTTGCGTAAACTTGTCAAGAAAGAGCGTAAACGTACAAGATATTAATTACATAATGTTGATGAACTTGCCGTTTGATATTAAAAAGCGATAGGTTTGTGTGTGGAGTACGCTTCGTGGGCGGTCCGTATTGCCTCTTCTCCTTAGCACCCCAAAACAAGATGAACTCTGTTCAATGCGTCTACATTAAGAGCTCTCTATTGACTCGCTCGTAAATCTAGATTCATAAAGTTTGTTTCACACGCTACGAGTTTACTTGTGTTTATTATAAAACACCATAGCAATAAACGCATAAAACTTTAGTAAGTTTTGTTTTATGCGTTTATTGCTATGGTGTTTAATCTTTAGTAAGTTAGCAGCGACAAGAAAACGCGACGAAACAGTGAGTATCTAGATGTGCATAATGAAATACTGCGAGTTACATAATCGTAAATGGTTAGAAGTACCTAAGCGGAAATATGTGATAAGGGAAAGAAAATCACGTTACATAAGATAGCTAATCTATCTTATGTAACGTGATTTTCTTTCCCGTTGTTCCGAGTTGGGTTTTTCGGAGTTTTGAAGTTTCCGCAATTAATGTAATAATAACCTGAATAGACCTTATTTTTAATTCAAAGGCCCCAGGCGTACCGTTGCCTGGATGCTTTTAGAATTCAACATTGAAATGAAACCTTACATTGAAGACAAATATTCATGAATTACAAAGTCGACTATTTAGATCCCCGATAGAAATGCTTAGGAAATTAACATAGAGCCATTTATTTACTTAACTATCAAACAATCTATGTTTTTGTCGCTAAACATCGTGTAGCTATCAATACACAGGCGGCCGGAAGCCTACCTGAACTAAACAAAGGTGAATGCGGACTCGCGCCTAACTGTTTTATAAATACCCTATTCTTATGCGCTGACCTTGTGATGCCAATGATAATGGTGATGGCATCCTACCTGCCTTCCAAATGTACCATGTTTTATAGAAATGGGTGTGTTATTAGAACGTTGTGAAGTGTAGGAATGAGCATCAGAACTAGCGCTTATAGAGGAGCAAATTAAGACGCTGACAACACCTAAACCACGGTCACCGTCAGATTGCATAGAAAAGAAAGAGAAGCGCGATGACACAACGCTTGTAATTTATTGCAAAATATGAAGCAATTATCTATTTACTCAAAATTGAGTTGAGTAATCGAAAATAAAAAACAACCAAGTTATGCATTCAAATAAGATGTTCTTGTTAGATATTTTAGATTAGAACTCAAGGTAAGAGGTTAGTTTGTATCGCGTTCTTTTTTTTTCAAAACGTGTTTTGGTAACAACCAAGTTCTGGGAAATATGTTCAAATAAACATATATTTTTTCCGCTATTTTTTTTTCATAAGAGAAGCCTGTTTTGGTCAATTGGGTCTTGTCAGCGCCTTAATAGGACTTTAAAAGCCTGGGAGTGTTAACATAGAAGATGTCAAATAATATAACTGAAAGCTTTAGTTAATTAAACTTGGGACATACTAGTAACATATGTACTTGAAAGCACCTATCTATAAGATAGATATTATAAAGTGCAATGCAAAATAACGCAATTTTAAATCAGTAACAATATGAAAACGTAAAAGACAAAGCTCTTAGTGAAAGTAAAAACGAAGAATTTAAATTATGAGCAGTGGTAACGACCGCGACTTACAAGTTGTAGGTCGTACGTTCGACCCCTGACAGGCACTTTACTTTGTGTAAATTATTTCATCACCACTGCTCTCAAAACGGTGAAGGAAAACATCGTGAGGAAACCGGCATGTCTTAGAACCAAAAAAATCCAAGACATGTGACATCTACCAACCCGCACTGGGTTCGCGTGGTGGATTACGGCCCACTCCTTCTTACCGAGAGGAGGCCTGTGACTGTGAACAATGGAAACTTACAAGCTGATTATGCTATTACAGTATATAGTTTTTATCCAAAACAAAAACCAGATGATAATAAAGCTCAAGCATAATTAGAACAGCAACAACGATAATTCAAAAGCTCAAATAACAAATAGACATAAAACAATGCAAACGATGGGCTACAGGCAGAGTTGCAATTAGTCGCAAAGCATTACTCAAATCCACGTTTAAGCGTAAATGTAGTAAGTTAAAAGTTGATAAAATTGCACTTTGTTGCGACAGACTGCCATTGTAACCAGTTATTCCTTTACTTTATAAACCTAACATTCTCAATTTAGACGATTGAAAGTTTGAAATGTTGTTTTTGCGTTTACAAAATTTATATATTCCAGTCGAAGATTCCAGTTTAAGTTTTCATACGCCAGAAATAAAGAAAATTCTAAATATATCATCATGTAATTGACCCACTGCAAGACAAAGACACCATCACCCTAATTGCGTAACACCTTTCAAGAACAATCCGGGAGTTTTGAAGGAAATTTCTAATTCATTGCAAGACGAATTTATTTCAATGAATATGGTTGAACTGTCAAAATTAAAAGCATTGTGATCGATTGCATTGTATGTTAGTTACGCAATTACCCCGCAGTTCACATTAGATGAAATAAATGAATTCAAGCACCCAAAACAAAAAAGGAATTATCCAATTTCAACCAGATTGCGTTGACATTATAAGCATGCATGTAACACTCTAATAGAGAAAATACAAGCATTGTATACCTAGCTTTCACAAGATATAGCCCAATAAACTGTCTGCGTTCACATTTGCGTTTGCAAACGCAATAGACTGCTCTTGTCTGCCTGTTAGCTGTACCATGCACCTAGTATTGTGTCGCCTGCAGTTCTGGTCAGCTGTCACCATGCGTCTAGATATATTGATGGGCTGAATAGATTGTAGTAAGGATATGCTTTCTAAGTTAAGGTTAAGGGCAAACTGTTTTGCTTGCAGATTCGTCTAGAAAGCTGTAGTGAACGTCATCACCACGCTTAGTAGATTGGTGATCGCAGTATTTATTACTTATTTAGCTTATAAGAAAAATACTGCTCTAAAGTTCATGAACGCTCTTGATATTAATGTATTGATAAAGTGACATTTCACATTTTTTTGTTAATATTGGGTTTATCTTAACTTTGTGAAAAATGGACTTAACAAAACACTATATAATTTTCTCCCGCATTATATTCGTAATCATGAACTCTAATATTTGAAAGATATAGTTCTATTGTTTTCTTTAAGTAATCATGATATAATTGCCAGTTAATTAATTCAACGTATGATGCTATGACACCTGAACTATTTTATTTGGTTAACATAAAATGATCTAGCTCCAAAATCTATTGGAAAATCTGTATAATATTCATTGTTTTCGTAAAATGAAACCTTGGACAAATATGGGTATTCTTATATGGCTAATATGGCACGCGTACTCTTTCTAAAAGCGTCAACGCCATCTTTCTATTATCTTGATGCTGCTATGTTACGTTTGACGTAAGTGATAAGTATAAAAAAAACGAGTGAGCGTTACAGTAGCCGGTTATGATGTGTAACATCTGACATCTCACCTTGGTAATTAGCAACTGAGCAGCGACAGAAATTAACCTCAAAATTAAAAAAGCTAAATACTGAAATATTTATTCGAATAATTATTCATTACTAGTGGTCGCCCACTGGTCGAATTTCGACCCCCTCTAATTACAATCTTTATAGTAGTTACTAATTTCATGAGTACACTAATTCCATTCTATTATAAAATTATAACGTACTTACTTATTCCATGCTCATTGCTCAAGCTGTCACTTCCTCTTTACACACTTCCGTCCCTTTTGACGAAATCAAAGCGAGAGGAAAGATTTTATACATCAATAATAATTAATAATTGAACTTGCTCATTTTGTACAGCTTATACTTAAAATAATTCATTCAGAGTAATATCTGTTCGCCTTGACTACCTACTAATCTCAATGACATAGTTTCAACCTAATAGGTAATAAAGTTAATTAAATATTAATTAAAACGCAATTATGATCAGTCTAATATTATTTTAAAATATTTGGAATCTCACGTGAGTATCGTCTACTAAATGGAAGACCATTAGTGATTATCTTTTGTTTTGTTCTGCTTTCACTGTATTATTATCTGCATCTTCTGTTAATACGAGTACTACATCATTGTCCTAGGATCAGCTGTCTTTGTCTTACTCCTCTATTTTATTATCTTCCTTCTCTTATCCCATTGGACTACATCCACTTTAGTTTAGGTTCTCATACCGGATGTTTTATCTCGGTAACCTAAAAACTATTATCTTTTGCCAGACAGTGTGAAAGTTTATTTACTGCAGGTATGTCAATTAGATTATTATCTAGATTTGTTTATATGTTCCTCGTTCCATCCTTTTTTGGCGTCTACGTCATAATGTGACAGACAATGAATGGCTGTCATCGATAAGTAAAACGATCCTTGTCGAAATAACTTCTTTCCGTGTGGAAAGCATTTGTTTGTGTGCGTCATTTTATTACGGAATGTGTGCGTTTGACGACTTGTATTAGAATTCTTTTGTACTTACGTATGTACATCTTCGTAAGACGTGCATTGCTGATTTGTTACTGGCTGTTTCGTCCGCTCCAGCCGTGTATACAGCAATGTATGTTTCATAAGATGGTTGTAAAGTATCGTTATCGTAGTCCCGTCGACCAGCTGTACGGTCGCGTTGGTAATCATATTCTGTTTCGTTTTCCTGCCGTGAGCTTGTAGCTCTTAGTTCGTTTTTATACGTCACAGCCAACATTGGAGCAAACATTTGTTCATTTGCTCCAATTCACCTAACATTTGTGTTTTATAGTAGCGTTAGAAATACAATATTATTGTAAACATGATTGTTACGTAATTGTTCGCTTGTCATTTAATCTAAGTGCAACTGTAATTGTATTTGTACTATGTTATCTGTCAACGACTTAATGGCGTAGGTAGACATTTCGACGATGCATTCGCTGTCGAAGAGTCTATTCAACTTTTAACATAGATTGCTCATGCCACTGATATTATCTGCAATACTACAAAAAGTTTGTAATTATTCGGATTCGGTGCGCATATATGCATAACCGACATTTAGTTCTACTTAAATATACAGCATTATTATCGTAGTCACGTGAATTTAAGTCATGTCTTCCGAGTTCCGAAGGTCATCGTAACCTGGTCATTTGTTCTAGGGATAACTTGTTCCCATAAATATGGCAGCGGTAACCCAGTGGGTGTCATTTGTAAGGGTGTGACCACACGGTGATAACTGTCGTCGCAACCCTCGCAGGTACGAGTGTGCGACACGATAAGACTACTTAATATGGCCAGTTTTTTGGAGAATGGAGATAAGACTGTTATTATATGGTCGTGCTGTTCTGTTGTTTAAAAGATGTTTTAACCTATTGACCGCCACGTCAAAAAAAACAAAAACGTGCCCTCGGCGTCAAGCTACGAATTACACCTTAAAATCTGTCATGTAGTCGTTACCGTGGCGTGCTGGACACATTTTGGTCTATACATGACTGTGGCGGTCAAAAGGTTAAAGATCTTCGCACATTAATTTTTTAGAAGTACTTAATTTACACGTTTTCATTACGGTAAGAATTCACGATAACTTTATTTTTTTTCTGATTTGGTGGCTGAAATCGAGATATTGTCGGTGATATTCTGAAACCGCGGAACTAACAGTGTTTAAAACCGCGTATTTACAAAAGTAGCATAATCGAGATTTCGAATTTGCTAATTCATTAATATATATTTTACATAACTAATGCCTACAATATTAAGAGGAATTTATCAATTTAAAAGTTTAAACAATAGAAAGTCAAGTGGTTTAGTAAATATTACGTTTTTTCTCGTTCCTGTAAAATTCACTGCACCTACCTCACGCGGTTTTAAACACTGTTAGTTCCGCGGTTTCAGAATATCACCGACGATATGTAGATACCTGCACAAATAAAGGCTCATGTAGACAGACGCGACGCGACAGCACGAAACTACTCTAGAAGATTCATTTCTATGAAAACTTTATAGAAATTGTACTACCAGAATCGCGTTGCACCGTAGCGTCGCACCTGTTTGCGGGAGCTTTAAGAGGCCGACAACACCTAAAGCGTGGTCTCTGTCGGACTGCATAGAAAAGAAAGAGAAGCGCGATGACACAACGCTGGTAATTTATTGCAAAATATGAAGCAATTATCGATTTACCAAAAAACAATAGATTGTATAAAAAAAGAAAAACACAAAAATAGTGTTTTTTTTTTTATACAATCTGTTGTCTAATCTGTTGCTTGTAGAATAATCTGACAAAAAATCAGAATGATTGCATGTATATTAGTATGGTTTTTAAACGTTAAAAGAAATTTTAAGAGGTATCTTCGTGATTTTTTTCTATCGTATCAGATTAGTTGTATTATGTTTTCAACACACTATCTACCTAGCATATATCCTTAAGAATATCATATATTTTTCTGATTTTATTTACTGCAGTGGATCATATACTTTATGGCATTATAAAACTTCTAAAAGTTGCGTTTAGGTCCTGTAGTCCCCTTAAGGTTACGACTTGCTTCGTCACTTTGAATGGCTTCTTGTAGCCCCTTACCGAAAATTATGAATCTTTGTGCCAATATACCTCAAAAACTATTACATTTCTGTATATTGTTTATTTACAAACCAAAATTCTAAAACACGAGAACGGGGCATAAAACTTTATCACAGCAGAAATCTTAACTTAATTATACGGGCCCATTCATAATTTGTTCCCACCAAAAAGCGTATAAAATTGTTTACACTTCATTCAATATCGGTGTGCCGTTATATTCAGGACCCCTGATGAAGGGCAGGGGTCCCCAGTCCGGGGGGAAATGATAGAAATTCGTCAAACGTCTGAGCTATAAAACTGAAAGTAGGCGTTGCAAATATCAATAAAGTTGATATCCAAGACTTTTGCATCTGTCTAGCTAGACGTAAGTTATGTATATTTACACATACATACATAAACTCACGCCTTCTTCTCATGGGGGTAAGCAGAAACTATAGAACGCCACCTGCTACGCTCCTTACATACTCCTTTTGCTTCGTTTACGTTCATACATCTGGTCATACACGCACGCCGGTTGCGAGTACTACGCACCTGACCTTTTTGAAGAACATCATTAATGAGGTCACTATATGTTTTTCAGGGGCGTCCGCTCCCGGCATTTCCACTCACATCTGCCTTGTATCCTATATACTTATTATTATTATAATACCTTTTGTTAGTCGCCTTTCATTCATCCTCTCAACATAACCAAACCATCTAAGCGTATATTTATCTATATATACCTATATAATTATCTAATATTATCGTCCGTCCTTCAGATGCGCCTTGCAGGTCGCATCTTAGAAACCTTCTTAAGTCCCCTCCCCACTCTACCGACTTCTACTCCTACTCCTTCACCGTGCACGCGGTGCGATTGTGGAATTCACTTCCGCCGGACTTTAGGGTCTGCCAAACTGTTGCAGTATTTAAAAGAAGAGTGAAAGAACACTATCTTTCCACTTCGTCATATTTGCGTATGTATTTATTATTTTAAATGACTCTGTATTTTTTTTTATTCTAGTGATATTTATTTTAGAAGTATGTATGTATGTATTTACGAGTATGTTAGTACATTCCCATAGATAGATAGATAGAA
Source organism: Atethmia centrago (assembly GCA_905333075.3). Classification (NCBI taxonomy): domain Eukaryota; kingdom Metazoa; phylum Arthropoda; class Insecta; order Lepidoptera; family Noctuidae; genus Atethmia; species Atethmia centrago. Next base: position 20,545,880 of record HG995381.1, on the reverse strand, counting down.
GATAGAATACTCTTTATTATGTACACCATAAAAAATACAGCTATAAATGTAGAAATTTTACATAGGGTGACACAATGGGCGGTCTTATCGCTAAAAGCGATCTTTTAAAGACAACCTTTGGATAGATTAGGGGGATAGGAGAGACAATACTGCAGGTAGTCTGTGGTGTACCATTCACATATATACAACAAATACTTACATACATAAAATATATTAAAATTATCTATATAATATATTCAATAATAATTATAACATATTTCCCATATTATTTGTTTTGTAAATTGTTTCGATTTTATGTGTTCTATTTTCTCTTCTACTCTTACACACGGTGTCTACATCTCTTTGTCTACGTTCCTATCGCAGGTATGCTGGAAGAGATTTCTTTAGAAATAAGCATCACTTTTGTACGTATTTTTCTTTTCTGTTCTTCTTTTCTGTTTTTATATGTGTATACATAAATGGTTAAATAAATAAATAAAACCAATTGCCGTGTGTTAGTCTCGCAAAAACTCGAAAATGGCTCGACCGATATGAATATATATTTATTTTTGTTCGCCTAAATACTGGGCTTATATTATTGTTATACCTAAATCATACCTAGTTCATACCTAAATCAGTTAGGCCTAATCATTTAATCAAAGTTATTTTTACAATATCAAATTTAATCCAGATTTGTAAGTGGTAACTGAAAAAATAATGGTAGGTACTTTAAATAGAGACTATATTTTTTATGATTTAATCACAAATGTATAGTTTTCAGATTTTACCTGCAGTGCTATTCTGTAACCTTCTCACCGTGAAAACTTAAGTGAAGTGTCTTAGTCATCCCACCTGATACTAGGGGTGGACCAAGGATTACATTTACAATCATAATCGAGATTTTATTAATATTTTTATGCTAATTCTATTGATTATAATCAGTTAACTGATTAAATAAACGCAATTCCATGACCCAATCGCGATATGTTTTAACTGATTAAATAAACGCAATCCCATGACCCAACTGCGATGTGTTTTGAAGAAGCGATAGTGGATTGAGTCGACTAAAGCCTGTGCGACGTTATTCAGCGTTGTTATTAACCCAAATCTTTTCAATAAGAAGAGGTAACCGAGAGTGAAAAGTGTGCCTGGCTGACGGACCGTAGAATTTATCCCCTCACAAACTATGTGGAAACCTAACTACACGATGTGTGTGTACATAATACATAACCATTTGAATAAAAAACGTGCGGATTATTTAATAAGTACCTATCTAATATTTTATTTTAAGTAGGTAAATTTATACCGACCTACGCATTGCCAATAATAAAATAATATTCATAAAATCACCGTCATCAATACTGTAACAAAATTCAACAGTTCAACTGACACTCGCGCAGCGCGCGTACCGGTCGGCGGGCGGCTAGGCTCACTTCACCCAGCCCAGTGAAGTGATGTTGCTATGGCAACCAGAATCGAGTGCGTCGCGCGTCGCCCTTACCGACTCACTTCACCTAGCCAGTGCGAGTGGTTACTATGGTTACGAGAATCGGGTGAAGTCATAAGATCACGCCGCGCTTGCGCGTGAGGAGCTGTTAATAATATCAATTTGAGTTTTTTTTTTAAATGTGCCATTTTTTATTTTTAAATGCGCGACAAACAAAAGTTTGGTTTTACCACCTTTATATCAAAATCCAAAATGGCGGCTACAAACATTTTCATCGTTTTCATGGTTTTCGGGGGTGTTACAGCCGACAGTGAGGTCAAGTCTAAAAACCAAGATGGCGGCTGCGAAAATATTCAGATTTTTCATCATGGGTATCGTTTTCGTGGTTTTCGGGGGTGTTTAATGCGATAGTGAGGTCAAAATTAAAAATCAAGATGGCGGCTGCGAAAATGTTCAGATTTTTCATCATGGGTGTCGTTTTCATGGTTTTCGGGGGTGTTAAAGCCGATAGTGTTGTCAAATCTAAAAACCAAGATGGCGGCTGCGAAAATATTCAGATTTTTCATTATGGGTATCGTTTTCGTGGTTTTCGGGGGTGTTAAATCCGAAAGTGAGGTCAAAATTATAAAGCAAGATGGCGGCTACAAAAATGTTCAGATTTTTCATCATGGGTATCGTTTTCATGGTTTTCGGGGGTGTTAAATCCGATAGTGACGTCAAAATTAAAAAGCAAGATGCCGGCTGCGAAAATGTGCAGATTTTTCATCATGGGTGTAGTTTTCAAGGTTTTCGGGGGTGCTAAAGCCAATAGTGAGGTCAAATCAAGCAAGATGGCGGCTGCGAAAAGTACCAATCCTTTTGGAATAAAAAAACCAAATTGAGTTTCTGACTGATTTTCTGTTTTGCTATTTTATTAAAAAAAACCCTAAATAGTAAGGTTTCAACGCTTAAACAATAATTTTGAAATAATATAAAATTATCAATAGAATTAGCATAAAAATATTATTAAAATCTCGATTACCTATGATTATAAATGTAATGCTTGGTCACTCCCTAGCATCAGTGGGATGACACTGACCGCTCACTCGACGCGCGTTTTCACGGTGAGATTTTTACAGAATCGACATGCTGTACTTCTAGTATAAGACTATATTACTTGCCAAATTTCATAGTTCTAGGTCAACGGAAAGTACCCTATAAATTTTGATTCCCTTGAGAGTGTCGAAATATTGGTACGTTTTTTGCGGCATAAACGGCCGTATCTTTTTTTACGTTAACTTAGAAGTTTGATTTTATTCACAGCTTCAAGGGACTATGATTATAAATGTAGCTCTTGAGCATATGGTTTTAATTTCAACTCGATACCTCCACTCGTTCCCGAGATAAATGGTGTTGACTTGACAGACAGACGAACAACAAAGTGATCCTATAAGGGTTCCGTTTTTTCCTTTTGTGGTACGGAACCCTAAAAATGAGGAAAAACTCAGGTACAGTCGAAAAATTGAAATGTCTTACGTGGTACAAAGTTCACCGAGTTACCTGGTAAATTATAAATTAAAGTCGTATTTCGTGTGTCTGTGTGACCGGGTTTTCTTTTAAACTGATCAAGGAATTTTGCTGCGATTACACGATCATTTAGAGAATTTATTCCGGAAGGTTTGTGTGTATAAAACATTAATATTAAACATACGTATAATAAAGAAATCTCGGTGTTTTGTCAAGACGTAAAAACTTGCGAAGGGGAGGGTCGCTAGTTAGTAATTATACATAATCTGCCTATAATGTTCCCACTGCTGCCCAAGTAACATTTCATTCGGGCCTAGGTTGTAAAAAATACCTTTAGGTTTTCTAAAGGCCGCAAATAGGTTAATGTTTTGCTATCTGGTCATATTAAGTACTTGAGAATGATTAATAGGTCTTAAAACTAGTTGTTTTTTATTACAACCTTGGAGCCGCTGACAAGAGTTTAAATTAACGTTATTTTGACTTGTGTTTCAAGAGCATATAGTCCTAGGATCTGATAGTTGTCGTAGACTCCTGATTAAGTTCTGAAAAGGCTAGCATTATGCTGAAATGAGATCTAAAGGTAAAATTTTTAACTTTGATATGACCATAAAGTTATGGAATGTTGAAATCGCTTATAAGTAATTTTTAAAACCTACCTCAAACCTTAAGGCTGTTTTAGAGTGTCTAGGCAAACAAATTAGGAGTGCGTGGTGATAACACAAACCAATAAGCTATTTTTTATGAGCTGAAAGCATGATAAACGTCTTACAAGAATATTTTAAAGCTTTAGAGGCATCCTCAAAAAATATCAGTTGTCTCCGCGACTTCAAAGCATTACGTTGTCTTGCAAGATGAATCAACACAGGGTGATATCAAAAAAACGGAGTGGAAATTTTAAACGTAAAGTGCGTAAAAATTTCTTACGAATAATAAATACATCGGTAATTTTTTATTATTTTTATTATTTATTAAGGTAGGACGTGTGGGAAGTGTGTGTAAGAAGACTGGTAAACTCTGGCTCTGGCTCTTACAGATCAGCGACCGTTAGAGACCGTCGGCGACCGTCACTCGTTGTTCTAGGTGTACGACAAACGCGGCAATACGACGCGACGCGAAAATATCAAATAGTTGTTGTACATCGTGTTGATCGAGTTGTTGCAATATTTTTTTTTGGGTGTTTTGCACATCTTAGAGTATTTCTAATATTTTTGTTTGATTTTTCACCACTTCATCGTTATCATTTTTCAGTAAAAATGAAGCGTTGACATCATTGAGGGAAAGGTCCGTCTGAAAAATAAAAAACAATGTCAGCATGGCGCACATTTATACCTATTAGCACCAGTGATAGAATTGACCTTGTATGGATAAAATACTAAAATAAGTACATACCTACAGTCTGTTTGCAGTTAGAATATACCTCGGCTACAGTTACTGTCGAATAACATCGGTCATATTGTCGACATAGGTAGGTAAGGGTAGCGATAAGTTAGTTAAACTGTACCTAACAAATATAATTATTTAAAAAAAATAGGAACTTACTTGCACTCTTAGAGCAGCCTGTAGCTGTTTGTTCAGCACTCTTGTTGAACCGGAACGCACGTCCTCCTTCAACCAAAACTTAAAAGCAACTAATTGTGCGCAGGGGTTGTTTTCGCGACTAGCAAGTCTTGAACTACTCCTGGCGATTGCCTTAAAGCTGCGAAAACCGCCTATGCGTTTTAAGTAGCTCTGCGAGATTACCTTTAGCTCTTATTTTGGCAAAAATTAAGAGCTTTTAGCTGTAACAGTTCTGAAAAGGTTAATTTTAATGCTTTCTAGTAATTTCCTAACGCCAGCCATTGTTTTTCAATGAATTAAAAAAAAAATCGTACCAAAAGGCAATATTTTAATTCAATAAGGCTAAATTAAGAAACTTGTGCTATACCATTTACAATATATGTTTTTAAGATGAACAGAAGTTTTATTTTTAATGCAACTTACCACTAACCCTTATAATTTTATAATTTTTATTTCATTAAAATATCTTCAAAATTATAAACTAACGCAAGGCCCGTCTCGTATACAGCACTATTATCCTAAAGTTTCACGATGAAGTGCCAGTCGCACAATTTTTTTATATTTTCCGTACTTCAGCAAGATACTTATATTTTTTTATAAATACTACGTAGTTAGCCATTTTGAAACTTGGTATAATGTCAGGGAATGTGGCGCCATCATCATAAATAAGTACCTATTTATATTCACGATTGGTCTTTCTGTGTAAAAAAATCTTACACAGAAACATTTTAAAACCTGAGAGTCCTGAAAAGGTATTTTTTCATGTCCATCAAAAAGGTTTTAAGTTGTCATAGGGTTACATCCAAGACTACTTTAGAACTTAAAAGCTGCCTTGGAAGGTTATATTAACGTTAAATTAAGGTTGTGAAGGTTATAATTGAGTACTGTGCAAGTAGTTCGAAAGGTTCTGGATTTGAGCTATAGGTTTTGCTGTAGCTCCCAGAAAGGTTCTAAAACGTGGGCCCTTTTTGCACTCAGGAGGTTAATATAAGGTTAATATAACGTTATTGAGCCTATTAAGACTTACGAGCAGATTCCCATATAAAGGTTCTAGAACCTTTTCAAACCCTTTCTAAAACCTAAAATGTTACTTGGGTGGGGCACAGGCCTCCTCTCTGTGAGAGAGGAGTGGGGCCGTAATCCCCCACACGGGCCCAGTGCGGGTTGGTAAATGTCACATGTCTTCGAATTTTCGGTTCTAGGACATGCCGGTTTCCTCACGATGTTTTCCTTCATCATTTTGAGAGGTGCAGTGGTGATGAAATAATTTACACAAAGTAAAGTGCCTGCTTGGGTTCGAACCCACGACCTACAAACTCGTAAGTCGCGGCCGTTACCATTGGGCCCCCACTGATAGTTAGTAATATACAAGGTGTTGTTTTGGACCTGCAAAACATTTTAGGAGGTAATTATGTTAGTGATTCTCGACCTGAATAAACAAAAAAAAAAATTTAAAAAAAAATTAAAAAAAGAAATAAAAAGAAAAGATAAAATTTAAAAATCTAAAATAAAAAGTATTATTGATTATTGACTTGGTATCGTATTTTTATACGATTATTTACGAATTTCATAACAACCTCCTGAAATGTTTTGCAGGTTCAAAACAATACCTTGTATATAATTATATATATATTTGGAAATATATTCAAAACCAAAAAGAATTAAAGTCATTGTTCAAAACGCTCATATTAACAAATCTAAGTATATATCGCTAATCTCCTTTCATCTCATTCACTTCAAAGAACTCGGACGGTCCGGTTTCCAATCCAATAAAATGTAACTGCAGTATAATATTGGCTTGTACTGCTGGAAGGAAAAAAATCAATAAGTTGTTCCTAGTTAATAACACGCTATAGTCTTGTAAAACCTTGACAAAAAGGGTTTTAATAATGAATGGTGCTTGGCTTTGGCTCCAAAGCCCTGTAGACATACCTAGTAAGTAAAATATATCAAGTATTTGACTTTATTTACTTTACTTCTAAACGAAGTGACTTTGATTATGCTTAATTAGAAATCCTACTATAAACGCGATAGCTTGTGAGTATGTATGTATGGATGTTTGTTACTCTTTCACGCAAAAACGGCTGAACTGATTGGGATGAAATTTGGCACACAGATAGTTTATAATCTGGTTTAACACATAGGACATTTTATCCCAATTTTCTCAAGGGATCGAGACTTATGCGGGTGAAACCGCGGGGCGCAGCTAGTATATGCTACAAAACATTTCAATATCTTTCTAAAAAGACCCCGAAATACTTAATCTTTCTAGGAATCCGATTCCAATTCGAGTAAGTGGGTAAATGAGTCAATAAACCATTAAGTAATAAGAATAACTAATGGAGCAATTTTAATCTCCACATTTTGACATCACATTAAACGCAGATAGAAACCACTGCAGTATTACTACGATGGCACTTTAATTTAAGTTACCTATAGTCTGTTCCAAAACAATCTGTTGAAAGTGTAAATAAGCCCTGTTTAGGTTAAATTCTTCCGCAATCACTCACTAAACGGAATTATTTAACTTGGTAGGTTTTAACTTTATATCAATAATTATATTATTGTTTAAATAACAATATTAAATTATAATTTTAAAAAACGTCCATTTTTGTTAAATTAATTAATGAATTTAAGTGATAAACATCTTTAAGATGATTTAAAATTAGAATTTCGTGTTTACGGATCCAAATAATCGAATCAAATCACTCAATTTGTAAGTGGCACTACAAATTGCCATCCACAAGTTAGTTTTTTGATTCATTTGTTTACATTTTCACTCGATTCTTTTGGCACAGACTATAACTGCTAAATAAAATGTTAAGAGACAGGTTACATAAATCATAGGATGATTAATAGTGCAAGCTTTCGATCTCGTAGACTTTTAAAGAATAATAAATACAGCGGTGTGTTGCACAATACTAATTATGTGGTAACCGTTAACTAGTCTATAGCTGAAGCTGGCTTTAGTTAATAATAATAATAATAATAATAATAATAAAATATCAGTAAATGTACAAACGTGAACGAAGTAATAGGAGTATGTAAGGATCGTAGCAGATGTCGTTCTGTAGTTTCTGCTTACTCCTATGGGAAAAAGGCGTGAATTTATGTGCAGTCACAGCCAGAACATCAAGTTAACACAATCTGTCAAATTTCTTTAAATGATTTTAAACCTTAAAATGTTAATGATTTAGTTCAAAATCGAATGAGAAAATTTGTCAGTTTGTGGTGTAAATTTTTGTGCTAGCGACTGTACTTATTGTAGCGAAATAAAAACCGGCCAAGTGCATGTCGGAACATACACAATGAAGGGTTCCGTAGTTGGGATTGGGATGCATTTATCTCAAAAACAAACTTAACATTGTAGTTGAAAAACATGTTCTCCCATGCATCAATATACGTCACGGTCAATTCTTCAACTGCAAATTTAAGTTGGTCCACTATTACTCGTTAACGTGTAAAGCCTACTTAGCTGTGATAGTTTTCCTTTTAATTTCATTATATGTACTACTGCCATGCATTTTTTCACATCTCTATAAACAACCATTTAGCTGGCAGGGGGCGGGGGGGGGGACACTCGACTCTTAACAAAAATTAGCACTATTACGCAAACGGATCCATGAATCGAGAAATGGTTTTAACAGACCCGCAATATTTACGGCCTATCCAACGATACCCCACACTATGGGATAGCCGAGAAAAATAAATATAATCCCTACATTACGTGCAAGGGAGGTACGAGTACCCTAAATTTTTTTTTGCGGTGTGCGGTCGATTAATACGTATACCTATGCCAAATTACAGCTTTCTAGTACTAAGTGTCTCTGAGCTACAGTGGGGACAGACAGACAGATAGACATCCTTGTTTACTACGAAACCCTAAAAATGATAATTCACCACTTTAAGGCGCTGACAAGACCCAATTGACCTAAATAGGCTTCTTTTAAGAAAAAGTTTGCCAAATCTGTATAGTTTGTGGTAACGGAAAAAATATGTGTTAATTTTGAACATATTTCCCAGAACTTGGTTGTTACCAAACCAATTTTTGAAAAAAATCTCGATTTAAACTAATGTTAAACTAACCTCTTACCTTGAGTTCTAATCCAAAATATCTGTATTAAAATAACAAGAACGTCTCATTTGAATGCAGAACTAGGTTGTTTTTTATTTTCGATTACTCAACTCAATTTTGAGTAAATAGATAATTGCTTAATATTTTGCAATAAATTACAAGCGTTGTGTCATCGCGCTTCTCTTTCTTTTCTATGCAATCTGACAGTGACCGCGGTTATCAGCGTCTTATCACGTATAATAATTTAAATATATAAAAAAAAATATCGCACAAAGAATATGTTTAAACCGCAGAGGTAACACTACACCATGTATATGTAACATAGTATGTTAGTTAAATCGTTACGTGCGGTAGTTTTATTTTTCTCGAGCATTCTGGGGTCTGTTTTCGATCTTGACACTTGTTCCGGACTCATTTTTAACTTTAGTATTTAATGTTTTTTTACCTTATTATAATGTTAGTTGAGCGTACTTGTATTTCAAACTAAAGATGAACTCATTTCAAAGCGTTATTTGGCTACTAAACTACATTGTTTAGTGAAGTCTTTCCAAATATTCAGATAAATCTCATCCATATGCGTTTAAACGCTCACAATCAGCCCTGATTCATCCACAAAGCATTTGTCGTCGATAACTCATCTACCATCTACACATACTTCGAACTTGTCCTTTATTTTTAACAATAAACAGATTACTATATAGAGCGAGCTGAGCGTCTCAAAAGCTTGGAGTGGGGTCTCGGCTAATATAAATATTCAACGGAGGTTAACGGCGGTCGTCCGAGGTGAGCCACCCTCGATAAAAAGTTAAAATAGGCTTCACACTGACGCACTCCCAAGTGCTGCTAACATATTATACAGGGTCGTAATAAATTAGCTAGAGAAACTCCGCAGAGGCCATGGGTATCGAATCTAAAAGAGGAAACAAAAAATTAACTATTTTGATGATTGTTTGTGTAATCATTTGAAATATTCATCTAAAACACAGTTTATTTTTTTGTATAAATTTTAGAAAGACGTTATGGATATCGACATACACAAAAAAAAACAGATTTTCTCAACCCATACTTCAAGTAACTAAACTGCCAACGGTCGATAATCCCCAAAAAAAACATCAATTCCTTTTCTTTTTGTTATCGTGTTTAAAAATCTATAATAATCACGTCGGCGGAGTTCAGCTAGCTAATTTAATTTCACCCCGTGTAAGCCACGTATTTGTGTTTTTTTTTTCTTTTTTATCTGCACAATGTGGTACAAATATTCCAAAATTAATAATAATAATAATAAAGTTTCATCGATTCATAAATAAGTGTTACAATATATAGGTATGATACTGGATCCCGCACTAGGATACCCTGTATCGCAGGATCCAGTCCCTTTCGCCAGAAAATATGAATTAAATAAGTTATCAAGTGCAAAGGATTCAGTATAATTAATTAACTTAGAGCTAAAAGGTAACCAAAAGTATGAGTGTATGTGATGAGTGTGAGTGTGTATGTGATGAGTGTAAGTATGCATGTGATGAGGGATAGTAAGTATGTGATGATGAATATATTAATAGTTGAATGATAAAAGATTTTCTGTTTCAGCATAATTAAGCCCAAACAGCCAATTTTGAACCTGGTTTTTGTCAAGCGGAAGATTTTAAGCTTTTTGTTAACTTTCTCATATATACAGGTATTATAATTATTTTATCATGCATGACAATCCTTAAGTCATAACATCATGTCGCGGGAAGGTACTTATGGGTCACCGAGGCCCCCGCAACACAGGCAACGGAAGGAATACGGATGGGTTTTAATCAGTAAGAGTCTGACACACCCTCCCGCTCCGCCCAGAGCGGGAGAAGTTATTTGATGATTACACATAAAAAAAAAAAAAATCATAACATCACGCCTGTATTCCACGAAGAGTCAGGTAGAAGTGTACCCAATAGTACACCCACATTTCGCCAGTAGGTAATTTTTTTCATCCTTCATCAATAAGAACTAGGTTCATACTCGTATTAATTATTAAGCAATTTTAATCTAAATTAAATGTTTACGTGATAATTATTTTAAAACTGAGAACAGTGTCCATTTTTAGGTACTTTTTTAACAAGTTCATTGGTTCCACTTTTTTAGAGTCTGTAAAAGTATAAACACTTTTTGAATCCAAATGAGATTAAACAATTATTGTGTAAAATGTTTGTAAACACTGACTGTCAAACACGTGCAAAATCGTAAAAAATACACAAAGTACACAAATTAAGTCATTTAGCCTTTTATTAAACAGCTGTCTCATTAATATAACAATCCAGCTAGTAGCGAGACTATAATTTCAAACAGAACACATGTTTTTCTTCAACATTCTCAATTTTATGATGGCAGACGTACAATCAATATGAATGTAGTTACTAGAACCTTCATCCATATTGATTTAACGTTGAACTGTATTGCCTATACTTTAATAAAAAATATTTCAGGTTATTCGACTGTCCCCGCCTGCAAGACCAAAATTATATAGATTATAATGCTTGTTTTCCCTTTTCAGTTATGTGTTTTTGCAGTCGGGTTTTTTTGTTTTTCAAATAATTTATTTTTTTATTAAACATCTAAATAAATATATAAAAACTAAGTCAAAACAAAGAAATAAAAAATGTACCAACAATCAAATAAATAAAATTGAATTGTCTGTTTGTAATGTCAAAATAACAGCTTTTTACTAAATGCATATGAAAGTATATAAGATACCTAAAATAACAAAAAAAAAAAATTGTCTCTGTCTGTTTGTTCCCGAAATGGCTGGACCGATTTTGACGGGACTTTCACTGAATGATGTTATAAGAAGTAACTTATAATAATAATAAAATAAACTCTTTATTTCAGAATAAAATTCCATAATTGTACAACTTTGTTAGCACATGACCACTTAAAATTTATGTTAGCGTAGGTGCAAATACAATTCAAAGATGTTAGTAACATAAAAACTCAAAAACTATGTTAGTAGACCAATATTTACAGGAGCCTGTAGCTGACTTAAGTATCAGATGAAAGGACAATCCAGTTTGTTGGCAATGACACTCAGGTGACCGTTGGTACTGGCACGCACCCTGTGCAACAAGGTCGCTGCTCGCTTGCGCCTGATTGCAGCGAAGCTGTCAGTTTGGGCGTCCACGAACATCCCTGAGGCACTACAGAAACGTGGCAGCCCCAACTGCATCCTGAATGCATTATTGTACTTATGCTACTTTTATTTTAGAAAAAGCCACGAGGGAAAAGCCGTGAGCAGCAGCTGGTTTATCAATAATACAGAAACGAATCCCGCTATTAAGTACTTGAACAATAAAATATTTAAAACAGAGTACAGAACAGAACACATGTTATTCTTCAACGTTCTTCATCTTATTATGTCATAATAATGAAAGGCGTACATACCTACAGTGCAGCCATCAAGAGAATGCGTTCCAGCCACCTGTCAGATCGACAATTTCTAGTAACTATAAGGATCAAATTCGCAAAACACATATACATAAATATGAAACTGACAGATGTCAAGAACCCATTCTCTCGACGGCCGGACTGTAGTACTCCATATTGGTTGAACTTTGAACTATAATATAATAATAAGCGAGTGCGTAATGTTCACATCTTGTTGAAGCCAACTGTACCGAACAAAAGGTTACAACAGGGTGAGATTTTTGCGTGGGCTGACCGTAGCTCGCACTTCTCTGCCTCTGATAAATATATTTATTTTAAATAGGGAAATATTTAACAGATCATCTAAAAACTTATTGACCTTTTAATGGTGGACACTTTTTAGGGTTCCGTAATCAACAAGGGATCCTTATAGTTTCACCATCTCCGTCTGTCTGTCCCTGGCTTAGCTCAGAGTCTCTTAGTACTATAAAGCTGTAATTTGGCATGGGTAAACATGTTAATCACGCCGACAAAGTGGTACATTAAATTATTGAAAATATATTTTTTTTTTGTGTACCTCCCATGCACGTAAATGTGGGATGATATTTTTTTCCCTTCTATCCCATGATGTGGGTATTTCTTGGCTATTTAGTATTCTTAGGACCCCAAAGTACGAAAGGGATACCGAGGCCTCTGGCAACACAGGCAACAGAAGGAACACACACCACACTAAGTTATGCAAAAAATGTATGTTAAACTAAAACGCATTATTAAATATGGATGCCTTGGCAGAGAGGACAACTTTGTGCCCTTTGGCGTCGAGAACCCAGGTCCGTGGGGTCCCAGTGCGCATAAGTTATTTGCGGAAATCGCGAAACGTCTAGTTGATGTAACTGGTGACCGAAAAGCTGGCGGCTTTCACGCGCAACGCATCAGCATTGCAATTCAGCGAGGAAATGTCGCCAGCATCCTCGGTACAATGCCCCGAGGGCCTTTTTTAGGCTTAACTTAATTTGATTTAATAATTTAGTTTATGTTAATAATCATCTTGTAATTTGGTTATGTAAATAAATTCACAAACGCATACACATCAATTCTATATGTGGATATTTAAGTAATGCAGTAAAATACCTTATGAAATAAATTCAGGAAGTATCGTCTACCCAAAGCATTAAAAACGATATTACTTTCAAACTCCTTAAGATATTTTCATGGCTTTTTTTTTGACAGACTATTTTATTATCTATAATTCTATTTGTGATATTTTCAATTATTCTTATTTTCGTTACTAAAAATAAATCATCATCATTTCAGCCGAAAGACGTCCACTGCTGGACATAGGCCTCCCCCAAGCACCGCCACTTCGACCGGTTTTGTGCTTCCCGCATCCAGCGGATTCATGCGGCCTTCACAAGGTCCACCTTGTAGGAGGCCTTCCAACGCTACGTCTTCCGGTACGCGGTCGCCATTCCAGAACCTTTCGGCCCCATCGGCCATCTGTTCTGCGAGCAATGTGCGCTGCCCACTGCCACTTAAGTTTGGAGATTCTTCGGGCTATGTCGGTAACATTGGTTCGCCTGCGGATCTCTTCATTTCTGATTCGATCACGTAGGAAAACTCCAAGCATATCTCTCTCCATTGCCCTTTGAGTGACTTTTAGTCTTTTAATAAGGCCCATTGTAAGCGACCACAAAAATAAATATTCCCTATGAAAACGAAAGGCGCGCGGCGGCGCGTGAGCGCGGCGCACATTTGTATTGCCAAGGTCAATGGCGATTACCCCACCCTTAAAGATTTTTCAAAGAATCTTTCTCTACAGAAAGACGAACTCCCGTAATTTTGTTATTTCTCCATACATTACTTACCGCTAAATTAGCCGTATTGTTAACTCTGATGTCGATTTTTTCAGTAACGCGAATTGCCAATCATGTTTTAAATTAATGCTGATATCGCCCGTAATGTGGACATTGTATAAACAGAAACCCAATAATGGTGGTGTAAGCTAAAAAATAAAATTAATTCGGTAGCGCACGAATTTCAGATTGTTGGTTGGTATAGAAAATTGAAATAACTTTTTAAATAAATAAGCCATTTGCCCGACACACTGGCAGTTTGAGTAATTTTTGCGAACTACCAAAAGCCCTTTCCTTGGTATTCTTCGTAGAATTGGTTATTTTTTGTGGTTATTTCCTCAAAAGCCCATTTCAGACACCAAGCTTCTTACATGGTCTTCACATGATCTGACCAAGAATATGTCTGGACTTTAAAAGAGACTGTGACCTCTGAGTTTGTTTCGGCCTTTCTTCTCAGAGTAGTCAGATAGGAAACGCCGACCTCATCTAGTTTTTAAAAATATGATTGACATGTAAAAGTGTTTGTACACCTACTTACAGACCCAACATTATTTATCATTTATCACAAAATGACAACCTTCCATATAATATTCATCCCTTCCCATACGTATTTAACCCTTTTAGGGGGGTCCATTAGAGCAGTGGAAGCCCAGTAGTAACGGCCGCCACTTACGAGTTGTAGATCGTAGGTTCGAACCCGGACAGGCGCTTTATGTAAATTATTTATCACCACTGCTCTCAAAACGGTGAAGGAAAACATCGTGAGGAAACCGGCATGTCCTAGAACCAAAAGTTCGAAGACATGAGAGATCTACCAACCCGCACTGGGCCCGCGATGTGGATTACGGCCTACGCCCTCTCATAGAAAGGAGGCCTGTGTCCAGTGGGAACATTATAGGCTAATTATGTGAGGTAGTTCATTTTCTAAAATATTCCTTCGGTACTGCCCACCTTCGTTACAAGAGGACTATTATGCAAAGTTTTAAGGCTCTCACAGACTAGGGCTATATCGCGGGCGTGAAAGGCAGCAATATGCCTGTCGCGCCTGCGATATCGCCTCAGTATGCAGGAGCCTGTATGCTTCTAGATCCAGGGGGTAACCATGCGGATTTCCGGCCACCGTAGGCGCGGGCTTGCGGACGGTGAGCAATGGGTAGCGCACAGTCCGGTAAGGACCAGGCCCGGGTCGACGGCGCAACGTGTTCCACGCGCGTCTCAAAGAGATGTCAGCACAAGTGTAGGGGTCCACTAGGGCCGATGCCTGCCGGGGTCGCGGGAAGGTACTAAAGGGTCACCTCTGGCAACACAGGCAACTGATGGAATACGGGTGGGTTTTAGTCAGTAAGAGTCTGACACACCCTCCCGCTCCGCCCAGAGCGGGAGAAGTTATTTGATGATTTCCCATCCAAAAAAAAGGGGGTAACCATCACCTTTTATAGCAGTATTATTTCAATATTACTTCAGCGTGAGAAAGAGATGGGGCTATAAGTCCTGTATAGCTCCATCACTTTTCCATTGTGAAGTAATATTATAATAATAATGCTTTAAGAGGTGATGGTTACCCCCAGCAGTAAAGACTATGCGTTATTTGTCAGTGAATTTATTTTTTTTACGTAGATATCATGTATAAGCACCAATCATAACAGCTGAAACCAAGGCATATAAATCTGCATACCGTCAAACGCTGCAACATTGCCTCGCAGACACAACTTTGCCTATTATATGAATTTACCAATATCTTTTTAAATATTGGTTGTAGCAACTTCAAATTGTTGGTAGTTATTTAAATCATTACCTGGCAATACGAAAAACCCGCCGCCATGTTTGTTTTCTTTGAAACCACATGACAGTGAGTTGTCAAACGCAATGAGTGATAGCCGAACACAACATTGCCTAGCATTGTTTCTAGTGGTATAAGCAAAAAGTGGCTGTTTTGCAATTCTTATCCCTAAGTCCTACTAATAAGGGTTAACTTCCAGTGCAAGAATGATGTACTTAAGTCGTTTAGACGGTCAAAATTGAAGCAGGCAATGTTACAGTTTTGTGGCCCAACTTTGCCTAGTGATTAAGACTGTTATTTATTTCGAAAATGATACAGAATAATCATAGTTCTAAGTACACTGCCAATGACCATTAATATAAACTTTATCCCCAACCTGACAAGGGTGAAAAAAGATTGTATTTTTTCGAAATATATCAATGTTACCTACTATAAAACTACGGCAAAGTTGCAGCGTTTGACGGTACTTACATTTTTTATTTTATAACTGCTTTAAAACGTACTTTAGAGGTTGTTTTGGGTTCTCATTGTCACGTAGTGTTTCATATAGCCTTCAATCAAAAACTAAAAACCTTTTACGATCTTAAATAATTTAGATCCCAGAAACCAATATCACTCAAAAGCGTAACCGAAACGTTCTCACAAACGTAAACGTTCACAATATAACTCCCCTTGTTCGTAAAAACGATTTGATGTGTGACAAAGCATTTGTCGGCGAGTGTACCGCGCTGAGCTCGATCCTCAGGGTAAGTTTTGTCAAACATATCGAGTAAGTAAACACTCCGAGCGTATTGTGTTTAAAAGTTACTTATTGGGTGAGTTTAAGTCGATTAATAAGATTAAATGCGAGTGGATTTTGTGACTTGTTTATTTAATAATGACATGCGGATGTTGAGGAATATAGCTTCAGCAAATCAGGCAGTGATTGTTGACTGTGAAATAAGGGTTCATCAACGAGAATATCGCACAAATGACTTCATATTGATAATATGAAGTCCCTATTACCGAATCATTGTGCGTTCACGCTTGAAAGACGGATTGGGATACATTGTTGATCGGACTGGACTATTCCCCGAAGAAATAGGCAGAAGTGCACGGTACTACATTTCACCCAAGGGTGGAAGGGGCTTTTAATTTTCCCAGCGACATGATACTCGACGATTTGCCGACATTGTTTAAATTTCCAGGTAGTTATCCTAAACAGTATAAAATTACAGAGCAGTGGTGGCCCAGTGGTAATGGCCCGACTTACGAGTTCTTACTTACGGTCGTGGTTTCGAACCAAGGCAGGCGCTTTACTTTGTGTAAATAATTCCATCACCCCTGCTCTCAAAACGGCGAAGGAAAACATCCTGAGGAAACCGGTATGTCCAAGAACCAAAAATTCGAAGACATAATGTGACATCTACCAACGCGCATTGGGCCCGCGTGGTGGATTACGGCCCTCTCTCCCGCAGAGAGGAGGCCTGTGTTACAGCAGTGGGAACATTATAGGGTGATTGTGATTATGCTATAAAAATAAACCTATAATTTGTAATGATCATCGATTAACCAGAAAATTCTACTCGATATACTTCCACTAATATAGTAGCTCTCAATAACGTGGGCGCAAACTGAGGACGTTCAATTGTACACCTCGGTATATCCTTTCAGGGGTAACAAAACATACGGTGGAGGTCTGCCCGGCTTGGGCAGAGCACCGCCGTGTCCTCGTGGAGGCGATCGGCGGCAGAGACCTCTCGCGTCCGGCCCTGGTTCAGGCCATGGTACGGAGCGAGAGGGCATGGGCAGCCGTCACCTCCTTCTGCGAAGCAGTAATGCTCGCGAAGGAGGAGGCGGGACGGTTGAGGGAAAGGCACGTTTCGCGCCCTCTCGCCCCTAGCCGCCGCAGGAGACGCCCTGGGCGTCGGGAATCTCGGGCGGATTTCCAGCCACCGTAGGCGCGGGCTTGCGGACGGTGAGCAATGGGTAGCTCATCGTCCGGTAAGGACCAGGCCCGGGTCGACGGCGCGTCGTATTCCACGCGCGCCTCAAAGAGATGTCAGCACAAATGTAGGGGTCCACTAGGGCCGATGCCTGCCGGGGTCGCGGGAAGGTACTTATGGGTCACCGAGGCCCCTGGCAACACAGGGAACAGGAACGAATACGGGTGGGTTTTAGTCAGTAAGAGTCTGACACACCCTCCCGCTCCGCCCAGAGCGGGAGAAGTTATTTGATGATTTCCCAACCAAAAAAAAAAAAGGGTTAACAAAAGTATGTTAGGCTACATTATTTATAATAACATTTTTACTTCATATACGTAAAATAACATAGTGATTGATGTTTTTGGGTTCTGATAGTCTTCAATTAAGGTTATATTTGAAGAGGATATATTAAAAGCACTTAGCAGCCTCATAAATACCTAGATACAATAAGTTTATCTCAGGAAGCGACGCGCGCTTTACTTGCGGTAACTAAGTTACGCCGTGAATATGTGCGTGAAGACAAGTAGCGTCAGGACATGACACACACACGCACACACACACTTCCGACTTCGCCATTGTCTCACACGGTACCGACCGAGAGCTCCTGCGCTTGCACACACATTCACAGCGTGTTTGTATACTTGGTAACCACAAGTAAAATGCGCGTCGGTCGCTTCGATATCGATCGAGATAAAAATACGTGATGGTGATTGTTTCCGATATCTGCGTGATACCTGCTAACTGTCCAAGATTATCGGGTAGCCGGTCATCTACCCGCTTAGCGCCTCAGGGCCCGTCCGTCTTAATACTGTGCAATCTGTCACATATTAAAGGCTTCTACATACTGGCGCGACTTGTCGCGCGACGCGACGCGACACAAAGACACCGCGTGTAGCGCTACAAGCGGTGCCTTTGTGTCGCGACGCGTCGCGCGACAAGTCGCGCCAGTATGTAGGAGCCTTTATTCGAATAATTATTCATTGCTAGTGGTCGCCCTTCTGGTCGAAATTCGACCCCGTACTTGCAATCTATGTATATAGTACTTACTCCATGAGTACACTAATTCCATGCTATTAAAATATACTTATTTGTTCCATGCTCTAGCTGTCACTTCCTGTTACACACTTCCGTCCCTTTTCAAGAAATCACTCCCACAGAAACCGACAGGAAAGATGATACACATAAAACAATCTGTTGTTTCCTACAAAAGTGCCTACGTGACGAACAAAATGTATGAACAACTATTTTTTTTTTAAACCGACAAAATTTCAACGCAAGCGTACGGTGAGCAGTGGGTAGCTCGCCGTCCGATAAGGACCCGACCCGGGTTGACGGCACGTTGTCTTCCACGCGCGCCTCAAAGAGATGTCAGCATAAGTGTAGGGGTCCACTAAGGCCGATGCCTGCCGGGGTGGCGGGAAAGTCCGAAAGGGACACTGGACCCTGGCAACACAAGCAACAGAAGGAACACGGGTGGGTTTTAGTCTGTAAGAGTCTGACACACCCTCTTGCTTCGGCCACAGCGGGAGAAGTTATTTTATAATTTCCCACACAAAAAAAAGGGTGATAAAGCAGTTATGAGGCCGACTTACCTACGTAACAGCTGGTAATTATTCAATAACGAGTGAAGACCTGAGAACTGAGAATAAAAGAAAAAAAACCGGCCAAGTGCGTGTCGCACCACGCACATTAATGGGGGCCGTAATTGGGATGAATTTTTCTCAAGAACACACTTAACGTTGAAAAACATGTTACAACATACATTCAAACCGCAAATGTAAGTTTGTACGCACAATATTGGGAGATTTACCACGTTATTTTAAGACCAATCTTCATAAAGGTTTCCCTGTAATCTAGAAGTATAGAACTATTTTCTGTATTGTTTTCAAAATTTTAGGCTCAGTAGTTTCGGAAATAAGGAAATGGTCAATTGGTCATATTTCATCTATTTTCTTATGTAACTTTAAAAATAGGTATTTATTTTAAAAATACAAAACTATTTTTTTTAATTTAAATTAAAAATAAGTTTTGTAAATGACCCCCATAATCAAAATGTATGTATTTACGTACCTAGCACGTCCGTGTTTGGGACACAGAAAATGATATGTGTGTACCAAATTATATCTTAGGTCCATTAGATTCGGAACAAATTGGCTTTGACAAACGGACAGACAGACACACGAATGGTTCCTATAAGGGTTCCGTTTTTCATTCGGACATACGGAACCCTAATCATAAGTAAGTTAAAGAGTAAGTGAAGCTGACTGCATGCACCCGGAAACTCATCAGGAATTCTTCAACGGATTTCCGGAAACACAATGTATGGACTCATTGATTCGAACTAACCGCAGGCCTCGCTCTGATGTCGTTCCTGAGTGTTCCTGTTGATCTTTCCGGAACTTACATACATTACTTTTGTGTTTCTACAAATCTGAATTGATCAGTAATTCCAAGCGTTATTGCAGATAACTGAATGTGCTAATAAGATAATAATTGATTTATAAGTTATTGCAGATAATTGATTGGGGACCTTGTGGCTATGTGATAACAGCCGCACGGGTCGTTCGATCAGGTTAAGCTACGCTTGCCGCGGTTGGTCCGTGGATGGGCGACCATCTTTACATACCAAGACTCCTCCGTACCTCGGAAAGCACGTTAAGCCGTTAGTCCCGGCTGTCATTTGTAGATCTTTGACAGTCGTTACGGGTCGTCAGAAGCTCGAATATCTGACAACCAGTCTTACCAAGGGGTATCGTGTTACCCAGTAACTGGGTTGTGGAGATCAGATAGGCAGTCGCTCCATGTAAAATACTGGTAATATTGGTAAGACTGAAAGCCGGCCCCAACATAGTTGGGAAAAGGCTAGGCAGATGATGATGATTGCAGATAATTAAATAATATCTTTTGAATGAAGAGGATTTAATTTCGTTGTAAGTACTTTTGATGTGTAAAATCTTTTCTTTCTTTTACTGTGGGAGTGATTTCATGAAAAGGGACGGAGGTGTGTAGACAGGAAGTGACAGCTTGAGCATGGAATAAGTACTTTTAACCTTTTGACCGCCACAGTGACTGTGAAGGTCAAAAATTGTATAGATGACAAAATTGTAAATTGTTAAAAAATGACAATGAATTATAGATTGACAGACCAAAATGTGCCAGCCACGAACTACATGACAGATTTTAAGGAATAATTCGTAGCTTGACGCCGAGGGCACGTCTTTGCTGTTTTGATTTGGCGGTCAATAGGTTAATAGCATGAAATTAAAGTCAAAGTCAAAGTCAAATTATTTATTTCAAATAGGCACATAAAAGGCACTTTTGAACGTCAAAATTTACAAAAAAAATAGAATTGGTTCTAGTTGCCCCTTCCAAAAGGTAATTTCGTATGGAGAAGAATGGGCAAGAAACTCCACCATTCTCCACCACTCTTTTAAAATGTTTTACAAAATTTTGTATAGGTATATTTTAAAATTATACAGGGTGACATTGAAAACATGCGACAAATCGAAATGGGAGATTGTACTCATCATTATGAACAACTTTTACTAAGGGACCAAAGCTACAATCCCAAAAAAAAACTGCTGTCCCCTACATTTATGTTCGCAATACCTCATCAAAATGTAGGAAAAGCAGATTATTTTTTTTGGGATTACAGCTTTGGTCCCTTAGTAAAAGTTGTTAATAATGATGTATACAATGTCCCATTTCAGTTTGTCGCAAGTTTTCAATTTCAACCTGTATGTGAAGACGATGCACCTAGAATAAAATTACTATACCAAATTAGGTAAAAAAAGAATGAAAACTAAAGCAATGACAGATAAATTAATTATGTGATAGGTACAGGATGCTCACATATTTACAAACATTGTTTTCCTAAAAATAATAAATAAAGTAATAGGTCAGTGTGTGAATTAAAGTAGTATTAGTTTAGATACTCATGGAATTAGTAAGTACTATATTATAGATTCTAAGTATCGTGATCGATCGAAGTATCGTATTATAGATTCTAAGTATCGGGTCGGTACTAATTAATTATTCGAATAAATATTTCAGTATTTAAGTAGCTTTTTTAAATTCTGAGGTTAATTTCTGTCGCTGCTCAGTTGCTTATTACCAAGGTGAGATGTCAGATGTTACACATCATATGCGACTACCTGTAAGGCTCGCTCGTTTTGTTTTTTCGTGGGGTTAGTGACTAATCTGGTGCAAGAGTTTTTTATGCCGCCCATCTCTGCAGAAGCATCTGACTTTGCTTCACATGCCGTGAAGAAATATCAGCATGCCAGTTTCCTCACGATGTTTTCCTTTACCGTTTTATAAGCAAGTAAACGTTTTGTAAGTACTTTTAAGAATTAAGCTTTAGTAACCTGTAATAAATAGTTACACATTATTTATATATGACTTATTAATCCTTGCGGATTAAAATTACAATCTTAATTTTGACTTAACTAAATGAGGGTTAATGTTTTCATTGCCACTGTTTAACCGGTCGGTTTAACCGGTTTTTCTAACCGGTCATGGTCTACCTGTGTGCCAAATTTCATAGAAATCTGTTCAGCCGTTAAGAAGTGGAAGCGTAACAAACGAACAAACTGTCTTTCGTATTTATAATATTAGTTAGGATTATTTAATTTTACTCTTGTCGTATACGTGGAGGAGCTCGTAGGTAAGTAATAACAGCTGCACGGGCCGATCCATCAGTTTAAGCTACGCTTGCCCGGGTTAGTCCGTGGATGGGTGACCATCTTTACATATCGAAACTCCTCCGTGCCTCGGGAAGCAAGTTAAGCCGTTGGTCCCGTAGGGGTCCACTAGGGCCGATGCCTGCCGGGGTCGCGGGAAGGTACTTATGGGTCACCGAGGCCCCCGCAACACAGGCAATAGGAAGGAATACGGGTGGGTTTTTTTTAGTCAGTAAGAGTCTGACACACCCTCCCGCTCCACCCAGAGCTCAGAAGTTATTTGATGATTTCCCATCCTCAAAAAAAAAAAAAAAGCCGTTGTTCCCGGCTGTCATTCGTGGATCTTTGACAGTCGTTAGGGGTCGTCAGAAGCCCGAAAGTTTGACAACCAGTCTTACCAATAGGTATCGTATTACCCAGTTACTGGGTTGTGGAGGTCAGATAGGTAGTCGCTCCATGTTAAATACTGGTATTCAGCTACATCCGTTTTGACTGCAAGCCGACAACATGGTTGGGAAAAGGCTAGGCAGATTGACTCTTGTCGTAACTGTGTTCAAATAAATTTTTCTTAAAAAAAAATCTAGCGAGCCTAACAGTAGTCGCATATGATGCGTAACTTACTTAACTTACCTGATTTATTACTTCACACAGGGGACGTCATTACGTCATTCGACAAGTAGGTAATTGCTGAAAATCAGCGCTGTTGACGATAGGTTTGTCCGAAGTCACAGCATTTCGCTGAGCAACGACCTTTTCTTGCACAGATGCGACGCATTGTTTAATTGTTCTAGTTTTAATTGTTTATTTGTTATAAAAGTAGTTATTTCCCCACTGCAATGGACATTCTGTTTTTGTTTTGATTGTTGTATGTTATGTTGTCATTGGTTGTCATCTGCCATTGGCGCAACAGAGTAAATAGTAATCGACAGGATTGTCAAAATTATATGGGTTGATTACGAGGCTTTTAGATACTTTGTATATTATGTGTCTATTTTACGTAAATTTTTATAATGTGCGTTTTGTTTGTGCAGAATAAACAATTTTTCTTTCTTTCTTTCTTTCTAATATGGGCTAGTTTATCATTTCTCACTTCAAGCTACAGCAATAGCCTTATGTAAGCGGGCACGCCCTTTATGCCTGGAGGCTTTTATTTAGGTATTAAGTTCTATTTACGTTTTTTTTATGTTGTAATTTTTATCTGCTTGAGTCCAGTTTGTTCATTGTTTTGTTGGTATACTGGCGTGTGCTAGCTAACATATGCCAAGTGTGTAATTTAATCCAATGTTTTGTGTTTCGTAATGTTAATTACTTTGCATACGATTTGTATAGAATTAAGTTTATATAACTAAACAGACAGATGTGCTGCTGGGGAGTTTGTTCCACCACTTCTTCTTCCCAGCTAAAGCACTAGGAAGTGGTGAAGGGCGGGCATTTTTGGGGGACTGTCTTATGTAACTTTGACGTTCGAAAAGTGCTGATTTTCAGCCTAGTTTGAATAAATGACTTTTGATTTTAACATCTGACATCTCATCTTGGTAATAAGCAACTGAGCAGCGACCGAAGTTAACCTCAGCATTTTAAAAAGTTAAATACTCAAATATTGATTAGAATAATTATTCATTACTAGTGGTCGCCCGTTGGTCGAAATTCGACCCGCTCTACTTACAATCTATATGTATAGTACCTACTTACTAATTCCAGGGGTACACTAATTCTATGCTATTAAAAAGTACTTACTTATTCCATACTCAAGCTGTCACTTCCTGTCTATACACTTCTGTCCTTTTCACGAAATTTCACTCACAGGAAACGAGAAGAAATACGGTACACATTAAAATCTCCAAATTAGTTCCTCTTTATGAACAAACCCCTTCCAACTACAACGAATTATCCAATTGTACGGATATAGAAAATCTACTAGGTACCTACATTTCTAAACGACCCTTAAATGTCAAACTTCAGTCTTATGTAATTCAATTCAATTAAGTATTTATTTCGGAAAAAACAAATCCATATTGTATTAGTATTAAAACTTAGAAAAATATGTTAGTAGAATAAAAATCAAGAACAAAAAAGAAAACAGTATTCAAATCAAAAACCCAAAAAAATTAAAATAAAATTAAAGTCAATATTAGAATCAAATTCAAAAAAAAAATTACAATTATAAAATTAAAACAAATTCAAAATTGAGATCAAAATCAAATTAAAAATTAAAGTCAAAATTACATTAGAATTAAAAAAGAAAAATTAAATTAAATTAGAAACAAAATTACTTAAACCAAAATCAAAACAAAATTAAATTAAATTTAAATCAAATTTAAAATACATTAAAATTAAATGTCAAAATGCTATTAAAAATAAACTAAAACATGAACACAACTTATCCTCTACATCAATATCAATTCAAATATATTCCTTCAGCACCAGGCCCGCAGCTATATCTATGGGACCAGTGCATCAGAAAAGGGCAGTCTGGCCTCTCCACAATAACCTAATAAAAACCAAAAACAAAAATAATAGTATATCCATAAACACACCAATTCTTACAATCTAACCTAACTGAACACCAACCGTCTGATAATAGCCGTATGAAATCGCCTTACACGCATGTAATCATAAACTACACAGCAGACACACGAATCACTCCAACCACTATAAGTTGAGCTGTGAAACCTTTCATACTCCTTTGTACAGCAGGCCTGTGGAACAGATAGTTAGCAGACTGCCGAGATTATGCCGACATAGAAAATTAAAAAATCTGCTGAATTCCTTGACTGGTATTGTTCATTATTTTGAGTCATTTCTGTTGGTAGCGTGCACAATTAAAAATGTGGTTCTGTGAGACTTGGAAAAAGCCAGATATAGGCTCGGTTTATAGTTAGGATTCACATAATATGTTGTCTTTGAATGAGCATGAGGCCCTGGGTTCGATTCCCGGGGCGGGCAAAGTATTATTGGGGTTTTCCATTAGGATCTTTTCAGTAGCAGCTTGGAGTCTGGATTTGTGCCCTATTGATGGCAATAGACTCGCTCACTATTCATCATAATCAGCCTATAATGTTCCCACTGCTGGGACGCAAGCCTCCTCTCTGTGAAAGGGAGCTGTAATCCACCACGCGGGACCAGTGCGCTTTGATCTTAAATATAATAATACTTAATACTTTATTACTACTTTACTTATAAAAAAGGCATAGGCTCGCCTCCAATTACATACATGGAACTTAAACATAACTGGCGAAATGTGGGTGTATAACACCTCTGCCTGACGCTTCGGGTATTACAGGCGTTATGTTATGTTATGTTATGTTAATTTTAACCCTTTAATACGCTCTGCCCATATTTTGGACACAATAATAATTAAATATTGCCGGCTGAATGAAACATCAGGCAAATTCAACTTTTTTACTCTGTGAGTTGACAGTTTGTTAGCAAAAACAAAACGTAAAAAAGGAAAAAAATGGCTTTTTTTATTTTTATTTATGGATCTGGCCAAATAATGGACACCATGTTTTTATATTAAAAAAAAAACTCATATTTTTAATAAAGAGGTCCTAGATATAAAAAATATCTTTATTTTATTAGCAGTTTCCTGTGCCTGGCGGGGACAGTCGCCTGGCGGGGACAGTCGAATAACTCGAAATATGGTGTAACTTGTGATTGTCCCCGCCTGCGATACCAAAATTATATTGATTATAATGCTTGTTTTTCCCTTTTAAGTTATGTGTTTTTGCAGTCGGGTTTTTTGTTTTTTAAATAATTTATTTTATCAATTATAAGAAGAAAGCCTAGTGTAAGTGGAAAAAATATGAAAACTTGTCAGACTACGAAGTATTCTCTACATATAGAGCTCGTTTTAAAGTAGAATGTAACAAATGCTATCTCATTTACACGAAGAGGGTTGAGGACAGTATTCCCCTTAACGTCAAACATTTTTGGACATATATATCCAATCGTCGTGGCAAGCCAGGTGTCCCAGCTCGCATATTTTATAAAACTGATATATCTAGTAACCCTTACAAAATACGTAACCTCTTTCAACATTTTTCCTGTCCGTCTATGAACCAACTTGTCTTAGACCTGATTGGTGCCCGACACTCGATCAATCTGACGTTGGCCAGACCTCTCTCCATAGCTTAAATTTCAGCCTCCCACTAGTTCGCAAACAGTTACACCTGTTGGACATTACTAAAGGCCAAGGACCTGATAGAATACCCCTTGCATTCAGGATGGTATATTGTCTTCTGTCTGGAAAAATACAAACTTAGTTCCTGTCTACTAGAAAGAGAATTATAGACCTATCTCTTTACTTTGTGCTTTAGCTAAAACATTTTAAAAACTTGTTCATCTAAAAATTTATCCTTTTATTCATCAACGCTTAATTCCTGAGCAACATGGCTGTGTCACAAACAAATCTACTGCTACGGACTTTAAAAAAGCATTCGATAGAGTTGATCACAGAATACTACTTAACAAAATTGCATTCAACGGCATCAGAGGCAACTTGCTGCGCTGGCTTCAGTCTTATATACCTTCCTTGCTACCTCCGGTGTTCCTCAGGGATCAATTCTTGGCCCTTTATTGTTTTTAATTTACAGTGATTTTCTGTTGTATGCTGATGACCTTAAAGTTTACAGGAAAATTGTAATGATCGATAATTGTCTTCTTCTACAACATGATGTAAATAGATTGTCTGAATAATGTGGTATAAATAAATTAAAATTAAGTATAGGTATATGAATCTCACCAAGAATAAAAACATTGTTAGTTTTAATTATTCTATATGCAATGAATTACGTTTAAGAGAAACTCAGATTATTGACTTGGGTATCCTATTGGACTGCAAACTGCACCTAAATCTACACATTGATAAAATTATTGCCAAGGCACTTCAAATGTGTCATCTTGTAATGAGATCTTCTGTAGATTTTAAGCGACCAGCCACTTTCCTGTATCTCTATAATACTTTAATTCGACCACAAATTGAGTACGCCTGCTTGATATGGGATCCATACTATGCTAAATACAATCTTGCTATAGAAAAAGTGCAGCGCAAATTCTTTAGAACAATGCAGTTCTGATGTCATATGGAACGTATTTCATACACTGAGTCCCAACAAAAGTTTAACCTTCTATCGTTGGAATCAAGGCGTCTGTTGCTTCAAGCCATGCACAACGAGGTTGACTGCTCAGTCCTAGTTAATAATATATTTTATGTTGTGCCCAGAACAGTTATTCGACGCGAGGCACGCGTTTACTCGCTATTTGCCACGACACCATAACGTACCAACGCGGGAAAACGGGCGCCTCTCCATAGACTAGCCAAAATCCACACACACACACATTTTGTGAATTTGTATATATTCGCTTTGGATCGCCAAAAAATGAAGAAAAGTTTAGTTAATAGTCTGCATTTGCGTGATGTGTAGTCTTTTATTTTTGTTTGTTTTCGTAGTAATTATATCAAGTACTTACTTTTTGTTTTAGTTTAAGATGAGTATGTACATCATCCTCCTTTTTTCTCTTCTTGTCTTCTTCTTTGTGTTTTTGCAACTTAAATATTGTCTTCACTATATCATAAACCTAGGTAATCTGTGGAAACGTCGTGGATTGTGCATTTACCCACCACTTCCGATGGCATCTTAGTTGTAATATATAATGTACAATTGATTGTTTTCCCTAACAAAATAAATAAATAAGTTATATACTCGGTTCATAGTTAGAATCATAATTATGATGTCAGTGAATATTGGCCTCCTTGAGAGGCCTACGCCCAGCAGTGGGTGAAATCGGGCTGTGGGTGAAGATGATCGATAAAGACCGCTACAATGAATATGATATTGCCATTATCACTACGCTTACCAGACAGAATGGTGATCGCAGGTATTATATAAGCATACTTGAGGACCATCATTCTCCTGCCCTTATCCCTATTTTTTTAGGGTTTTTTTTTTCGTTTTCGGCGCAACATATCTTTTTCTTCCATACTTCTCTATTAGTTGTCATCTCGGTAGTCACCCCCTTTCTAGCCATATCATCTTTCAAACAGTCCATCCATCGTTTCTTTGGTAGTATTAATGTGGACATCGACATTAATACTCAAAACTTTCCTGATGACATTTCCGTCATACCTCCGCACCTCATGCCCATACACAACCTATTTCCACACAACTTTTCAGTCACCGATGTCACTTTCAAACTTCCTTTTATATACTCAATTCTTCTACATTCGCGTCACACCACACATCCCTCTTAGCATTCTCATTTCAGCTGCATGCAATTGCCTTTCACTCATCCCTTTTGTGGCCCAACATTCTGATCTATACAAGACAGCGGGTCTAATCATTGTTTTATAAATCTTCCCCTTAAACTTAAGGGGAATGCGGGAGTCGCAGATTGTTCGCGTGACCTGCCGCCATTTCATCCATCCAGTGTTAATTCTGTGCTTAACAGTCCGATCTACTTCGCCATCGCTTTGCACGAGTACCGAAAGATACCGAAAGTCGGAGCAAACCGGGAGAAGCACGTCATCACGCGAAGGCCCAGAACTGGAGAGACCGCTGGAATCGCAGAATATATTCGGTTTTGGTTCTAAGCATATTAGAGGATGATGCTACCAATCTTTTTGACGTAATCCACTATCAGTCTCATAATTTAATGCTACCAATAAGAAAAGGGATGAACATTTATTAATTTCAAGACCTGCGGGTTAACTGCGTAGCACGGTCATGCTCGCGTTCCCAAGTCCCAATAATTTTGACAATTCAGCATTATTCACTGCGTAATTTACGTTATCAAGCAGACGATTTTTTTAAACATATGAATCGATTGATTTTCAATTTCCTTCATAATCCTTTGGATTGTCTTAATGACAAGACCCAATTGACCAAAATAGTCTTCGCTTAAGAAAAAAAATTGCCAAATCTGTATAGTTTGTGGCAGCGGAAAAAATATATATTAATTTTGAACATATTTCCCAGAACTTGGTTGTTACCAAAACGCGTTTTGAAAACAAAGTCTCGATACAAACTAACGTTAAACTAACCACTTACTTTGAGTTCTAATCCAAAATATCTGTATCAAATATCAACATACTTTACATATTTAATTAATAACAAGAACGTCTTATTTGAATGCAGAACTTGGTTGTTTTTTATTTTCGATTACTCAACTCAATTTTGAGTAAATAGATAATTACTTCATATTTTGCAATAAATTACAAGCTTTGTGTCATCGCGCTTCTCTTTCTTTTCTATGGAATTTGACAGTGACCGCGGTTTAGGTGTTGTCAGCGTCTTAAGTAGAGAGTGTGCTACGCAATATTGAGGTACCTACCTACTTACCGTTTAATCAATATTGATACTTTTATACAATCACTAGCAGCGTCCCGGGGTTTCACCCGCAGAAATATCGATCCCATAGGAATATCGATAAAGAGGGTATCCTACGTTGTAATCCAGGTCATGGTCTATCTATATGCCAAATTTCATCCAAATCCGTTTAGCCGTTGAAGCTTGAAAGCGTAACAAATAAACTCACTTTCGTATTTAAAATATTGGTTAGGATTGGGATTCGCATCACACCGATGTGAACCTTTCGATCGGTCGCCAAGCTAAATAGTATTGTAGCAAGCATAATAGTGTGAATCATTTCAATTGTTTCTATTTTAATCACAGTTAGAAGGCATGAATGAATCCAACCTACCAAGGCTGTAGGACGTTAAGGGTCGGGTAATCGCCGTTGACCTTGGCCATACAAAAAAATCTGCGTTACGCTTAACCCGCGCGCCGCGTCGCCCGCGCCGTTCATTTTCGGAACATTTATTTTTCGTAACGAAAACATGAATATTTGAATCAAAATCTCAAATAAAATTATAGACAATAAAACAGTCTGTTCATCCAAAAAAAAAACATGAAAATATCTTAAGTAGTTTGAAAGTAATTTTATGCTTTGTGTAGACATCATCATCATCTCATCATGCATTTGGGTGTTACTGTGTGTTAACTGCCTGAATTTATTTCATAAAGTATTTTACTACAATACTTAAATATTCTGATATAAAATTTGCGTGTACGCGTTTTACTTTAACATACATTTTTTGCATAACTTACTTTCATTATCATGAAGACGTAATAACAGATTTAAAAGTCACTAAAATCATATATCTGCGCCTTAATGCTACAGCTACATTGCCGCGACAACGCGAACACTTCGCGCGCTCTCTCTCGCACATCGCTCGACGTTTTGCTGCACAACAGAGAGCGCGCGAAGTGTAGTACGAGTTATCGCGACAATGTAGCCATAACATTATAGAATAAGAAATTGCCTTTATTTACACAATTTAAATCAAATAATGATGTAACTCAATAGTGATTTTGTTATTTCTCAATTCGTTTTAAATTAAAATTATTTATTAAAGCCGAAAAGAGCCGATTTCTGGTGACATTTGAGGAATGTACCTACCCTTGAAAGAAGACAATTAGATTGATTGTTTTTTTAGCTGTTCCAATATTATTGAATCTTAAAACCGCGGTCACTGTCAGATGGCATAGAAAAGAAAGAGAAGCGCGATGACACAACGCAATTTATTGCAAAATATGAAGCAATTATCTATTTACTTTAAATTGAGTTAGTAATCGAAAATAAAAAAACAATCAAGTTTTGCATTCAAATAAGACGTTCTTGTTATTAATTAAATACGTAACGTATGTTGATATTTAATACAGATATTTTGGATTAGAACTCAAGGTTAGTTTGACGTTAGTTTGTATCGAGATTATTTTTCAAAACGTGTTTTGGTAACAACGAAGTTCTGGGAAATATGTTCAAAATTAACATATATTTTTTCCGCTACCTACCACAAACTATACAGATTTGGCAATTTTTTTCTTAAGAGAAGCCTATTTTGGTCAATTGGGTCTTGTCAGCGCCTTAAGTTTTAAAATACGTGCTGTATCAAATTACGATTGAAAACCACGAAGTGTGTATCCAACTACTTACACAAGTATCGACACCCATCACTGCGGAGTTCTGCTAGCTAATTTAATTTGACCTTGTATAATAATCTTAAAAAAAAATTGTAGGTATGTGCATAATGTAAAATATAGTGCTCCAGACAATCCAAGTTAAGGCTCCCGCAGACAGGCGCGACATGACACTAGTAGCACAATTGAGGAGTGACGGAACAGAAAAGATAATTCCACTTTAAAAAAAAAAAGTTACTTAAAGCATTCGACAGAATACCGTAAATTACATTACACTCCAAGCTGGTGTGGTCCAAATCACGTTAATTCCTCTAGTAAATAGCCTCTAAAGTTGACAGTTTGACACAGATCATGATATATCCGTTTTAAAAAAATCAATAAAACCAAATCAGAACAAAACATGATAAATTTCGTACATTAGTGGTACGCCGACTTAAAGTTGGCACAAAATAGGATATTTCCATTGACACAACAACTTATTGATATATGTAAATGGCAAGTTTGGTACAAATCATGTTATTTTTATCGAATCGGATCAGAACATGATATTTCCATTTTTTTAATAAGAATAACTACATAGAATGGAAAAAAATTAAAAAACATGTATATTAAGTTTTTCCCATCATTATTTTATTAGCACTCGATTTTTTTTTATTTTACATAGCCAAATAAGTTAAGTACAGGTTTTTGAGATTTTGTGAAAAATTGGACATTGTGGAATTATTATTTTTTGTTCCGTCACTCCTCAATTTCTATGAAAACTTCATGGCAAGTGTCGCGCTGCCTTTCGTGCCCGCGATATCGCGCCAGTCAGCACGAGCCTTTATGCTTACCTACCTACTATTATAGGTTACAATTGGAATGGTTTTTTTTTATTGCAGAATGAATACGATTCCATTTCTAAGAAACATGTTTTAACAATCCTCTTTAGAAACAGCTAGAATTCGCGAGCATCGCCGCTGGCTGTCGGTGTTTAGTTTAGCATATAAAATGGTCAGACCTCTTACTGCCGGAACCTTGAGCGGATTGATTCACCTCGGCAGTGGGATACGGAGGTCGATGCGCACACGCGCCGGCCTGATCAATTGTTACGGCGTACCTGTCTTAAGTTGTTATTGATAATCGGTTACAAAATATATCAAAAGATTATTTGTTTGTAAAAACTAATTATACAGTACAAATTGGGGTTTTTAAGGTAAGGTGTAAATGTTTTAAATAATGGCCTACTTGTTTTACGAGTACCATAGATAATGGCGTACAAAGTAAAAAATGCAGAGATACCTACAAGTACACGAGTAGGTAACTGAAATATGTAACTAACGTGCATAAAGATAATAATGTTTAAAAGTTAATATATTTTTGTAGGTAAGTTGTCAGCGGATTGGTGGATTTGGCTCGCCCCCTATTACATGAGACTTAAACATACCTAACTGGCGAAATGTGGGTATACTACAGGTACACCTCTGCGCAACACTTCGGGGAAACCAGGCGTCATGTTATGTTATGTCAACTTTTAACTTCATAAGTAGGTGATTGCCCTAAAACTAGGTGATAGGAAAATATTTATGATTTCATCATTTCTACTATTCTACTATACAAGGTGTCGTTTTGCATCCTCGTCTAATTTAAGGAGATAACTATGCTTATGATTCTCGACGCGAATCAATAATAAAAAAGTAGAACATTTTTTTTTAAATTTTCGGAAATCGGCATGTGTCGGGCACGCATGTTAAAACGCAGCCCGTGTGATACCGCACTGTCCCTGCCCTTTTACACACACACTACCGCATACGTAAAGGGGTGATTCTGTTCTTGAAAGTGGTGTATTCTAAAATACTGTCAAACTTAAATAACTAAAAAAGCAAGTATGTATTAATTATTGAGCAGGTATCGTAATTTTATTTGATTATACATGTCTTTCATAGCAGCCTCCTGAAAATTGATGAGGATGCAAAACGACACCTTGTATTTTTAAGCTACCATTTCTAAGCTATGAGCTATGTCTACAACTTTGGTTCTCTTTTCTAGTAGAGAACCAAAGTTATCGATATAGCTCACAGAATATGCAAGCTGTAGTGGCAATGGGCCGGCAATATTAGCTGTAGAACCGATTACCGTTGGGATAGACGTGTTCTTGAGTGGAGACCGCGAATCGGCAAACGTAAGGTAGGACGCCCTCAGGCTAGGTGAAACGACAATCTCCGCAGGGTCGCTGGTAGCAGCTGGATGAGAGTTGCCGAGAATCGAGCTGAATGGCGTGCAATTGGAGAGGCCTATGTCCAGCTGTGGACTGCTGTAGGCTGATGATGATGATTACTAAGCTAAAATTAAATTAATCTTTAAATTCAAGACTTAAGTTATCATTTATTCAATATTTCAATCCGTCAAGAAGTTTTCATGTATTATAAATGAATTTTAAGGGGACTACGGGAGCTAAACGCAAGTTTTTTAATGCCTAAAAGTATATGATCCACTGCAGTAAACAAAATCAGAAAAATATATTATATTTTTCAGGATATATGGTAGGTAGACAGTGCATTGGAAACATAATACAACGATACGAAAGAATAAAGTCACGAAGATACCTCTAAAATTTTATTTTAACGATCAAAAACCAAACATGCAATTATTCAGATTTTTTTTCAGATAAGCAACATAATGTTTTAATTTTTTTATCCAATAAATAGAGTTTTTGTAAATCGATAATTGCTTCATATTTTGCAATAAATTACCAGCGTTGTGTCATCGCTCTTCTCTTTCTTTTCTATGCAGTCCGACAGTGACCGCGCTTTTACTGTTGTCAGCCTCTTATAATAAAAAAAATATCTTTAGTAGAAACTAGAAATTCATTGTAAGTACCTACTAAAAGCAGATACACTTCTGCCTAAACCTTGAGGAAAACAGGCGTAATGTTATGTGTGTAGAAATGCATTAGTATAGACCATCGAAAATTTGCAATCTCTAAAATAAATAATAAAATATATTAGGATTATATTACAGAGAAATTCTATTACTGTTATTATTTAATCATCATCTGCCTAGCCTTTTCCCAACTATGTTGGGGTCGGCTTCCAGTCTTAACGGATACAGCTGAATACCAGTATTTTACATGGAGCGACTGCCTATCTGACCTCCACAACCCAGTTACTGGGTAACACGATACTCCTTGGTAAGACTGGTTGTCAAACTTTCGGGCTTCTGATGACCCGTAACGACTGTCAAAGATCTACAAATGACAGCCGGGACCAACGGCTTAACGTGCTTTCCGAGGCACGGAGGGGTCTTGGTATGTAAAGATGGTCACCCATCCACGGACCAACCGCGGCAAGCGTAGCTTAACATGATCGATCGACCCGTGCGGCTGTTATTACTTAGCCACAAGCCCCTCTACTGTTATTATATAATCTTCTTCCATAATTGCAGCTTAATTTGAATGGAATCAGCGAGCGTTAAAGTTTGGAATTTGGCGTTTCCTAATGACGAGTTTTACTCAAGCAATTCAAAAGCTTAGCTCAACATTTTCAAGGAGTTAACACTACTGTGATGCTGAAAATTCAGTGTAAACTTTGTTATCTTGCGCTTTTTTGTGAATTCATGGGACAAACACGCGTTATAAATGGAATAGATAAGTGCAGAAAATGTAATGATAGTTTGTACACACGGCTACATATTAAGCTATACATTTCCAGTATAAACTGACCTCTCATTGTACGGAAATCCTATACAATATGAGATCAGCATAAACTGGAAATTTATAGCATGATATGTATCCGTGTATACCTTGCATGGCACTTTCGACTTTAATTTTAACATATTTGGAACTTTAATTGAATGGGAAATCAAAATAATATTATTTATTTATAATAATTTATTAAAGTTCTTTGGAAATCTTACAGCTAAATAAAGCAGAATACAGAACATCACGACTCGTTTCCCCGAATGGTTGGGCAGACGTCTACCTGTAGTACACCCACATTTCACCAGTTATGTTTAATCAGAATAACTTTAGTAGATAAGTATACATACACTTTATAACATAATCAGCCTATAATGTTCCCACTGCTGGGACAAACACAGGCCTCCTCTCTGTGAGAGGGAGTGGGCCGTAATCCACCACGCGGGCCCAGTGCGGGTTGGTAGATGTCACATGTCTTCGAATTTTTGGTTCTCGGACATGCCGGTTTCCCTACGATGTTTTCCTTTACCGTTTTGAGCAGTGGTGATTAAATAATTTAAACAAAGCAAAGCGCGTAGCAAGTAGGATAACTGTCAGGTAATTACAACTCTTCACTTATAAAAACAGCGGGACAATTGTGTAACGCACATAGAATGACAATTGATCGCAATCGGTTTCATTTTGACAATTCACCCACGTCCATTGCGTTTTTTACGTTGCTGAGCAGACGAATTTTTCAAACATATGAAGCAATGTATCAACAAGAACCTTCAAAACTGTCGGATTATGATTCAAACTGCGTTACGCATATAGGGTGCAGAACAGTGAAAACATCGTATCTCTATATATTTTACTATGTGTACATAAATAATAAAATAAATAAATAATACAGCACTGCCCACAAAAAGAAAAAGAGAATGTCAAAGCCTAAACTAACTATACAAAAATACGTATCGTTATACTACAAATATAGAAACTAACACTAAAAAGCTAGGCACTCAAACTTAGAACGATTTAAAAAAATAACATGTAAAGGGAAAAACTTAAGGCCATAATAGTATAAGTAAAAAGTTAAGCTTTAAGCACTTCAAAACGTTTGGCTCCAGGGGCGTAGTTACCGCCGTATCAGCCGTATCAATGACACGGGCCCCAAGCTACAGGGCACCCCGATGTTTTAGCAAAAATTCGTAAATTATTATCCAAAAAATAGAATTCTTATTAATAGGAGCTGAAAATATAATATAAGTTTAATTTACGTAATTTATTTATGGCTTACAAAGGCTTGCTTTCATTTAGTAAAATCACACAGAAACTCTAAACTGCCCAAGTCAAGTACTCTAACTTTCGAGCTCGCTTCGCTCGCTCTTTTATTATTTTATTAAAATCACAATGACAGCTTAATCGGTCAAGGACAGCTAATGAGACACAATTGATTTTCCATTGTTTGGCACCACATGTGGTACGCGTCGGGCTTCATAAGTTAACCTAGTATCCAAATCTCGCTTCGCTTGCTCTTGCATTTTCTTAGTAGAATCACAACCACAGCTTAACCTAAGTAGTATCCTTGTCAGAGTGCTCAAACGGGCCCCCAAGAAGGGTACCCTTTTTGTTTTTCGATACAGAGCCCCTTTATGACTAGCCACTGTTTGGCTCAATTATTACAGAGGCTATAACACACAGTCTATTTTGATCAGCTGTGTAACATATGTAAATCAGTAAGTAACTAATGTTCTTATATCCAACCAATAATATTATGTTTTAAACTCATTGTACCATTTTGGTAGGTGACTGAAATAATATACAATATTGCTAAAAGCACCTAGCGGCTTTTACAGTTCAATGTTTTCAATTCATAATTAAGTACGGATCACTGGCTCCATACAAAGATCCCCGTTGGTGGATTTTCAATAACTATTTATGTGTTCACTTAATAAGTACTTTGATTAACTAAACACGATAGCCTTTTGTTTGAAATATAGCCATAAATCTCTAAACTATTTTGTTAAAAAGCATCAAATATATTGCTAGCTATGCAAGGTGTCGTTTTGCATCCTCGTCAAATTTCAGGAGGCTGCTATGAAAGACATAAATAATCAAATAAAATTACGATACCTGCTCAATAATTAATACAGATTAGTTTTTTCTCGTTATTTAATTTTTCAACCGATTTCCGCACAACTTTTCAGTCACTGGTGCCACTTTCAGACTTCCTCTGTACTCATTTCTTATTCTTTCCATTCGTGTCACACCACACATCGCTCTTAGCATTCTCATCTCAGCTGCCAGCATGCCTCTATACAAGGTGTCGTTTTGCATCCTCGTGAAATTCCAGGAGGCTGCTATGAAAATCATATACGTATAATCAAATAAAATTACGATACCTGCTCAATAATGAACATATATTTGTATTTTTTAGTTATTAAATAACTAGTTTGACAGTACTTTAGAATACACCACTTTCACAGAACAGAATCCCCCGTTGCGGTAGTGTGTGTGTAAAAGGGCAGTTACAGTGCGGTATCACACGGGCCGCGTTTTAACATGCGCGTCCCACACATAACGATTTCCGAAAATTAGAAAAAAAAAGACCTTTATCTTATTTTATTATTGATTCGGGTCGAGAATCATTCGCATAGTTACCTCCTTGAATTTGACGCGGATGCAAAACGACACCTTGTATATTTGGTGCCTGAAGGGAGGCATTCAGGCGTTAAGATCAGTAAACTAGGTGTCAAATCTCATGTTATTAATTGTGATTGGATGTCGATTGGATTTGGCTACAGGATAAAACTTAATTGCCTTGTAACAAGAGGTTTAAAGTTGTAAAACAAAAACAGAACAATGCAAGAACCATACTAAAGTGTCTGTACTGGGCGGTGGTTCGTCGTAGCGTTAGTGTAGCGTAGCCGCGCGTAGGCTCGCGTAGCCGCGCGTAGATTCGCGTAGCCGCGCTTAGATTCGCGTAGCCGCTCGTAGGCTCGCGGTATTTGTGCTGGGAATACGAATACGGGGGTTTACTACTAACGCTAGTAGAAATTTACTTGTTTTCATATTAATCATGATTAGCAGGCTAAGTATTCTGTGGTTATAGTAGTCAAGCGCAAGCCACAAAAATACTCCTAGTAGTGCACCTAAATCGTCTCAATGCACTTAATATAAAAAATCGGTATCATTTTGACATATTTATTCTGTTATTCACAAACAGTATAAAAAATAATAAATATCGTATCAGTACGGAAATTACGTTCACTTATCGGGACCGTATCGTTACCGCATGTGTGTGCTTACGGTTCGCCGTCAACGCGGCGTCATCTCGCTTGTCGTGATACAGTGGAATCAGAAGGTTTACTGCATAAGATTAAAGGTATCAAAGCTCACCTTAGTAAAGAATTGCAATAAATAATAATAATCTTTACTTCAAAAAAGCCAAATACAATTTGTCCATCTTAATCGAACATTAAAAAAACGCCATTGTACAACGCTATGCATTTTTTGAGACAGAGTGAACGTCTGTGTCTGTGCTAGTATAAGCTGTATTACAGACACAGGTGCCTCCTTCTTTTTGTTCCACAGTTCATTGACATATTGTCAATGAACTGCACTTTGTAGGAGTTTTGGTAAGCATAAAACTTAGTTTATCATAAGCACGTAAGCAAGGAATGGGTGTG
Organism: Atethmia centrago; assembly: GCA_905333075.3. Classification (NCBI taxonomy): domain Eukaryota; kingdom Metazoa; phylum Arthropoda; class Insecta; order Lepidoptera; family Noctuidae; genus Atethmia; species Atethmia centrago. The sequence goes on along the minus strand of HG995381.1, from coordinate 20,507,316 downwards.
TGTGATATGGGTGCATGAGTGGCTGTGTGTGTGTTTAGTTGTGTGATTCGTATACATCACAGTATAAAATATAAATATAATAAAGGAGCAATAGTTCTCCGAAACACCAAACCGATCGTTTTTACTTACCTTACTACTCGGATATTAATTAAGTTACTATGTTGTAGTTTTCAATAGCAACCATTTTAATTATATTTGACAGGCCCTTGCAGTCAGATTTATAAGCAGCCATACTTTATGGACATAACGGAAAAAAAATGAGTCGGGGTGGGATGCCTGTCAGATTTGAAACATCGAAACTATTTCGTATAGAAAATATGCAAGAAAGGATTGTTTATTCATAAAGTAAATTAATATGGCATAAATAAAAACAAAATAAATTAAAAAAAAAATTTAAAGAAAAAAATATTCTTTATTTAAAGTCTGTTTGGATGTAGGCTGTTGGCCGCTTCGCCGCGCCACAGCTGGTCTGACGCGCCAAATTAGATATTTCACATCAAAAAACAATACTGTAAGATAGGTAATGAATACCTTATATCGTGTTAGGTCATAGTAGCAATGAAGTCGTTTTAAATTAATATCAAAAAGAAAATAATTTTCCATTTCTTGACATCAAATCTACTCCTTTCCCGCCATAATTTTTACTTGTAAGGCGTAGTTCAGAAGTAGACCTTCTATACCTTCCTACTTCTCGTCTCCGTCCCTCTTCCCCTCCACCCCGCTCTCCGAAGCCCCGCTCACCTAAATATTGTTTTCGTAGAAGGGCCGACAAGAACGCTTTGACGGGCTCCCGAGCCAAATTGACGGCCGCTCCGATGACGCTGATACAATGCAAGTATTGAGTGCTACTACAACACAACAGATTTCTTATGTGCAACTAGAGATTTTTGAACCAACATTGGTTCTAGCTAAGCTAGGCACGCTTTTGTAGTGTTTGACTTATTTTATACACACCGTTGAGTGTCGTAACCGGTTTCATAAAGATTAAAAATGACAAAAAAAACAACCTCGTTCGTAACTGAAAGCCCATATTAGGAGAGGTCAGAATTGTGTGAAAAAGGGAGAATGAGACCTTTGCCCTCTTGTATGACCAGGCTAGATAGATAAATTGACAGACATTTTGAAAACAAAATAGTATTCCATGTCATTAAAACTGAACAATTTAGCCAAATACCAAGGCGAGTTGACCTAGACATTGAAAATGTCATTGGACTAACCACCTTTTCATTTAAATATTTGACTGGAATACATCTGTATAACATATTTTACTTTATAGCTTCTAACAATAATATTCTAGTTTGCTTTTCCCCATCCGTTGCTCGACATAGGGTTCTGCCAAACAGGGAAGCAATACCCGTAGCCGCCATGCATACAAAAGCGCCGCCCGTGACAGAATAATATAGTGACACTAGCGCCATCTATGTACAGCGAGACGAACTAAAATAATTAATCAAGTTACGGTTCAAAATGGTTGAATTATTTTTATTTACGTGCTAACAGGTGGTGCAGAAGTTATTATCATAATCTTTGATAGCTTGTTGCATTTTTTCCTATATGGGTAGGCAGGAAACGAAACTAAGTACAGAATGCTACGACCTACAATTCTAATATCGATTTTCCTTCCACATAAAACATGAGTTTAATTATATTCTAGTAGTTTATTTTGTCCTTAAATAATTTATGGTGTTATAAACTAATTATAAGATACACAGGATTACACACGGGAATGCTACATTTTTAAGCGTCCTTTCACAGAGTGAACAGAGTCAATCCGTAAGTCGGCTTCACCGACGGCATGCGCCGCCTAAATAAATAATATCTGAACTGAACAAATGTGTCTTTTGCACCAAATATAATTTAAGTAGACCATGTTACTAAATAGTATGATTCGATTAAAATGACTACAGGTTTTAAATTAAATGTTTTTGATGGAAACAAAGCGTTGAATTTGACACAGTATTTTCTTAGCTATATACCTACGAAATCAAAATAAATATTATGGAGTTACACAACCAAAACAACTGCTTGATTAATTAATAAAAACTACTAACCTAACCTTTTTTTTGTTTTTTTTTCAACCTAATTCACAAACTAAAATATGGCGTCGAAAATTATTATAATAACCTTGTTGGTCATTATATTTTCGAGCCGTTTGGGGTTGAAACCCTCGCGCTGTGGGGTCCGAGTGCTCCTGGCCTTTTTAAGGAAATCTCCAAACGGCTGGTTGACACATATTGGTTCACCCAATGGCTGGCTTTTACCTTGGCCAGAGGCTAAGCATTGCCATACAACGTGCCAATGCACGTCGACAGCGATGTGATAGCACTAAGTGAGATGCCTGAAACCTTCATGGGAATTATCTTATAGTTATAATATAAGTCTGAAATCGCCAATCCGTCTTGAGCAATTGTGGTGACCTCGATTGTTTTTTTTTGGGTGGGAAATTGTCAAATAACTGACTTTCCCGTGACCCCGGAAGGGGACAATAATAGGCTGATATTATTATTTATTACAACGGATTTTTCTCAAGAAAAGAAAAACTCCAATAACAAAATAGGTACGTGATTTTGTTTTTGGAATGGATGAAAGAGTTTTTCCTTTCACCGTTCATAGTTCATATAAAGGTCGTTTTAAAAGAAGTATAATCCTGAATTCTGATGTTCTTGTTCACGATATTTTGAATAAAAATAATATATAGGAAAACCACAGAATACCAAGCAGTCAGCGGAAAGATTTTCACGAATTGGTTTTTACGTGTACCGACAATGCAACATAAGTATCTGTGTAGTGCGAATTGATTATAATATTATCATCATTGCCATTAGTCATACTGTCTCCTCTTGGGAGACAAAGGATTTGAATAAAGTCAGAACTTAATTATTACAATTTTGAAAATCATCAGATACTTATAAAACTTCACTATTATACTGCATTATTTTTAAAATATTATATAACGTTTTATAATAATTTTAAAAACATGATATTGAAAACCTTTATTATTATTTTTGCCTGTACTTACACAAACTAACATTCATTTTCATTTCTAGGATGCCTAATATGTTTTAATCTACTAGGTAGTTTATCTAAATTGGACGTCATTAAAGTCTTTTGTCTATGCTGCTGTAATTGTCCGTTTAATTATTCTACGGTTTCAGTCATCACCATAAAGCTAGGGACAGTTGTAAACTCCTTGTCTATGCTCACTTCTGTAATCTTTTGATCAATAATCTCTTTGGTACCAAAGGGATGGCGGATTATATCTACGTAAATTTTATTAGCTCTGAAACAATCTATTGCTTTGCTATTAACTCTATTATTGGCAATATCGTGTTCATTAACTACTGTTTTAAGCCAAGTAGTTAAATTGGCAAGATTTTGATCTTCCAGTGCAACATTTAAGACCATAAAATTAAAAACTCAGCTCTGATATTATGACCTTCTCCCTTCTGAAGCCTTAACCCAGAAGTCGATTCAGCCTCATTGATGACGCCACGACAATATGACCCTCAAAACACATTCTTAGCAACTTAGGGCCGATGCCTGCCGGGGTCACGGGAAAGTACAAAAGGGTTACCGAGGCCCCTGGCAGCACAGGCAACGGAAGGAACACGGGTGGGTTTTACGACACACCCTTCAGCTCCGCCCAGAGCGGGAGAAGTTATTTGATAATATCCCACAAAAAAAAATAATTAAAAAAAAAGAAAGCAACTAGAACAAGACCTAAACATTTCCGTATGCCTGTAGAAGCGTGGTGGACGCATCGTAACGCAAATAATAAAACTGGAAACAAAATAAAACACAAACTTCGCTCCACAAAATAGTTTGTTTATCTATTTATTAAAAGAAAGATTCTCGACGTCTTGAATGAAGCGGCTACCCACAACCAAGGTTGTACGAATACAATAACGCACAAAACGCCTTTCACAAAATAACAAATGAAATCATCACCAAACCACAACTGTTGGCCCAAATGTACCTACTAAATCTCCTTGTGTTCATCAGATAATGTTGGAACAAAGGTTGGGCAAACATTGTCTTAGAGTAATCAAACAATAAATATGTAAATGTAAACGCGGATTGGCCGGAAAATTGAGTGTATTTAATTTATATTGGCCGACATTGGATATTGAACGTTAATGAACCTAAACTTGGAACGAGTAAACTACGCGTCGCCGAACGTATGAACGGATTCAGTCGATTTAAAGTCGGTTACAAAAACTCTGGCTCTGGGTTTTATGGTTATGCCACATTTTTTTTTTATTATTATGTACTAGGGTTACTCGGTCTGTATTATAAACAACAGTTTGCTTCAATATGCAAACATCAATAAAATATTGCACGGAAAAAAGCCTCTTAACATGAAAATGATTCAGCAAAAGATTGTTGTTTTTGGTAACTAAGTTTCAAGAACTTCACTAAAAAGATTTAGTAAAGTTCCTGAAATTCGATGAACTTCCAAAATAAGTGTACAGGACGCCTTTTTAATTATATTCATGGGTAAATAGTAGCTGAAAATTTATTCTATAGGAGAGTGCCGACGCGCGACGAATAAAAACATTGCTGCGATATCGGAGATAGAGGGGGCAGCCCTACATTAATGGTGTCCCATTCCCGCCGTGTGCACGTGCGCGGCGACGGCACCCGAATGCGACCGATAGGCGTCGAACGTGCTGCCTTCTTTTATCAAAAAGGAGTTATAACGTAAGGGAGTGTATGCTTTTTTAGGACTTAACAGTGGGAGGTACAGTCGATATTTAAATGAAATAATTTCAGAACTTATGTCGTTTTGCTACACAGACACCGTATGCCCTCGAGACGACCGTAGCGCATGCGAAATCAGAATGTCACCTCCCATCTGTGTATTATACATTACAGTTTTTATACTGAACGTAAACATTACCTTGCTCATAAACAAGCAATGGATAATACAAGGAAAGATACCAACGGATCGCCTTAAATGGACTTACGGTATTTGTATGTAGGTCGTTACTACTCGCTTTGCTTTGTATCGTGTTGATTTTCAAACCACTTTTGTTAGCGATATGTTTTTTGTATGAAAGATAGTTGGATAACGCGTTGTTAGAAATATTTTTATTGTTATCTGTTACGCGACATCTGTGGGAGGTAATGGTCTCATAATGGGGGAAGCTCATTTACTCTTTTATTTATTTTTCTCAATGGTTTTTAAAGTAAGGTCCGTTTATCTTTACTCCTAATAAAGCGTAGTCTCCATGATTTATTAGTAGGTCTGTACTCTTTTAATGCAGTTTCTCAGAGTTTTGCAAATAACGCATACGCTTAAACTGGGATATAGGCACCTAGCTAGTTCTTTTTATAACGGGCTCGTTTTCATTTATATTAGAACGGAGAATACCGTAAAATAATGAGTTTATGGGCTTATCGTTTACGAGGAGCGGCCAGACCCGGGTTTTTGATGATAAGTGACGCTAATTAGCAATCGATGGGTATTTCAAAAGATAAAATATGTTTTGAAGTAATAATTGTATTATAAATATTTATAGATACTTAAGCAAGGTCGTTATTTAGATTAGTAATTTATAATTAGCCTTAAGCTTACTACCTTGTTCTCTTTATCTATATTTTAAATATTTTAAAGTGCTTCTGTGTGAAATTCTTATGTGTAGTGGATTATGTAATTTTCAGTCAGCGACAGAAGTAGGTAAATACGTACTTTTGTAGATCTCTCCTGTGGGCAAATCTTTTGGGGTAGAATTTACATTCCCCTCTTTGACAGTTACTGAGTTGTGGAGGTCAGATACGTAGTCCCTCCATGTAAAATACTGGTATTCAGCTACATCAGATTTAGACTAGAAGCCGACCCCAACATAGTTGGGAAAAGGCTAGGCAGATTGCAATCAATCTGCCTAGCCTTTTCCCAACTATGGACAAAAGGAGAAAATGATGTAGGGGAATTCTCGTAATTTTTTTTTTTGACATTCCGTAACTTTATTATAATAATATCTAGCTTACAATTATTAATAATAATATGTACAATTATATAAAAAGGGAGGGCAAAATATCACAGGGCGTCAAAAAATTCGTCCGCATCGTTGTCAACAGGAAAAGTGCCCAAAAGGCTGGCAGCATTACCACGTTGTATGGCAATGCTGATTCTTTGGCCAAAAAATAGACCAGCCCTCTGGTCACGTGAGGAGTCAACCAACAGCTTTGCGATGTCTCTAAAAACTAAGTGGGCACTCGGACCCCATGGCCCTAGTGTTTCAACCCCAAACGGCTCGAACATATAAGTCCCAATAAGATTTGAGTACTTGCGCCGTTTGAGGTTTGCCGCCCCAGCACAGCCCGCCGTGCTAGGAAGATGGGATGGCGCAAGGGTGTCGACACACGTTGCATCCCACACGAAAGGCCTACCTACCTTCCAAGTTCCAAGGCATTATGGTCATTCCGTCTGGTCTCTTCCCACCGTCGCGTGCCAAGCCATTAGGTTCTAAAACAGCGGGCACCCCGACGGTGCCAAGAGCGCGACGGATGATGTCGTTGATGCTGGCGTGCCGTGCTATCTGACCTGCGCTTTGACTGCAGGATAGGCCATGGTGTCCGACACAGTCGACACCTTCACCGCATTGGCAGCGATGCGGAGCCACGCAAGAAGCGCCCAGACGCAGACAAGTAGCGAGCCGGAAGGTGGTGTCACCCAGCATAGTGCCTATGTTGGGTGACGGTAGCGCCTGAAGCCAGAGGCCCGACTCCCACTCACCCACAGCCAGCAGGCGGGCACGCTCAGCAGTATTGGTGGACGTATTAATAAGATTTTTCCGTACCAACCTGCAGAGCGGCTCATCCCACTGCCTCTGGGAAGATGGGTTCACGGGCCGATCTGTATCCGGGCAAGCCATTTTCCAGGCGTTCACCGCGTCGGTCAAGCACAGCACTTCAGAGTCAACCAAGGAGGGGGCTAAAATTTCCCTGGTTAGCTTTTCAGTGCTGTGGACAGAGGACAGGAACGCCGGTAAGCTAATATTGGTAATTTTACGGACACCGAGGCCACCAAAACGGATGGGTAGTGTGGCTTGCAACCACGCTCGGTCGTCCAAGGCCACATTTAAAATAGAAGTTAATGTATTGCGAATAATTTGGTCAATTTTGTCCAAGAGGTGTGACTGCTTCCATAAAGGGGAAGAGCGTAGAAAATATATAAAGTTTGGGCCAAAACAACAGTATCTAATCAGGGTGAATGCCGAATGTAAATTAATTTTGGAGAATCTGTCCGAAATGTCGTGGAAGTTTTTGATTTTTTCGTCGATGAAAGAAGAAAAACTATCTTCTAAAATTGGGGAACCTAGGAGGAGGTGCAATGAACTTTTTTCTAAAATTTTGATTTGTGGGGTTATTTCATTAAATTTCTCTAGGGTCAATTGTCTGTCGGTAATGCCAGAAAGATAAATTTCACATTTAGATAGGTTAAGGTCCAGGCCAATAGATTTAAATTGCTGTTTGAGGAATTTTAAGTCTTTCAAAACAGTGTCTACATCACCTCCTAGCGTTCCATCATCTAATTATCACACATTAAATTTTGAATTTAGTTTCTGAATAATTGGATGAATAGCTAAGCTGAAAATGACTGGTCCGAGAGGGTCACCTTGTTGGCATCCTACTGCAGATTCCAAAACATTGTCCTTGTATAATAATTTTGAAGGGTACCTGTAACATTGCCATATAAAACCATAAATTTCGGGTAATTCCTTTTTGACTTCAGCCAACAAAGTGTCCCGATGTTGACATAGTTAAAGGCATTCTTAACGTCGACCTTGAGGATGACCTTACCTTTGTTGGAATTCAAAATTCAAAATTCTTGTTTAAATATTTAAACATGAAAAAAGTAATTACGTGTAGGGTAACTACTATAGTAATTGGCCACGCTATAGTAACTGGCCACTCATAACAAAAGAGGTAGAAACAAGGTAATGCAAGCAAGCCCATGAATAAAAAGGTCAAAAAATATTCCTGTATCTATTATATACATAATGAAAACAAGTCTATTATATACATAATGATATTGACTTGAAATTAATGATTAATAATCCATTCATATTTGCACGCCATATTATCTGGCAAACATGTCTGAACTTATTTTTCCTTTGTAATCCTGCATGCATATTTTTATTATTGTATGTGTACACATGTTTTTGCAAATAAATATCTTATCATATCTTATATTGTATTTTCATTTTAGTTCACATTACCTTGTTTCTATCTCTTTTGTTACGAATGGCCAGTTACTATAGTGTTGCCAATTACTATAGCAGTTTTCCTACCTAAGTAGAAATTGCGACATTTCTTGAACACATGTAATACCTTAAAATATTTCTATAGGATGCATAATAGGCTATAATACCTACTAAATTATTTACACATTTAAAGAGACGTCAGTTTTCCTTGGAAATAATTTTAGTATCTAGCCAAACTTGTGACAAGCGTTATTTACTTAGAAATATACAGCGTGTATTAGAACGGTGTGGTCATATTTAAGGGTGTGGTGTGTGTAAAGTGGTCGTGTACTGTGTGGATCCACATAAAGAGACTGTAGATAGGTCGTGGTCGGGGGATCTTAGAAAATATATAGTTAAACTGACCTTTTATTTTTTACTCAAAACGGGACGTGGGTTAATATACGTCAGTTAACAAGTTAACATTGAAAATAAACACAACGTTTTCATGTTCTTTATTTATAAAAAAGTGTAACTTAACACAATTAATGTTCACTATAATTGTATTCAAATTAATTATAATTATTTTTATTGTAACAAATTGTGAAAAACAAATTAATCACCGGTTCACTGCAATTTCCTCATATTTTTTTAAATATATTTATATTTGTCAGAGGAATTTTTGCGCAGTTTCGGAAAAAGGGACTATTTTGCGTCCCGGAGCTTTGTCCGGGGACAACGGGGCAGGTGATCGAAAAAAGGGACAGTTTCGTTCAAAACGGGACGTATGGTCACTTTATGTATAGTCCACCAATAAGTAATAATATACCTACTTTAATTAGACACGTCATTACATACTTGCGAGTGCGTCGGCCATTGCCACTAGCCCTACGTGTGACGCGAGTATTGCCACACGGCTTTAACGAATGGTAGTGTTGTACTACCTAACAGTGTGGTACAGACCATCAAACGGAACTACTTATCCAGGGGAACAATGCGGACGGTGAGCAATGGATAGCTCACCGTCCGGTAAGGACCAGGCCCAGGTCGACAGCGCGTTGTACGCGCGCCTCAAAGAGATGTCGTCAGCACATAGGTAGGGTCCACTAGGGCCGATGCCTGCCGGGGTCGCGGGAAGGTACTTATGGGTCACCGAGGCCCCCGCAACACAGGCAACAGGAAGGAATACGGGTGGGTTTTAGTCAGTAAAAGTCTGACACACCCCCCCGCTCCGCCCAGAGCGGGAGAAGTTATTTGATGATTTCCCACCCTCAAAAAAAAAGGGGGAACAACATCGTTATCTCGAAAAAATAATCAACCGTCCCATACATTTGGGTCGAGTAGTTATCGAAGTTTTGTTTGGGACAGTTGATATTTTTTTCACGATTACGATGTTGACTCTATCCTTAACCTTTTCTATCGAATATAAAACGTGAATCCACACGAGACACAATGGTTTTTTAATTGTTTCTGTAATAAACGGCATTCATTAACATTCCACACCTTTTTGAGACACGCTGTATATGAGATCAAATATGAGTATTTGAAGTAATTAGACACTCACTTATATTCAAGGACGTAATACATAATAAATACGCGAACTGTTATGTAAAAGAGTTAGTCAATGCTTTTAACTGAGAATAAGCTTTCAGACATTTTCATATTTGTCTACTTTAGGAATTCTAGACTATTTCAAAGTAGTTATTTAGACTAGTTTACACGAGTAGAGAAATACTCGTATTAGTTCAGGCATTACTAAATTGCTTATTAATATTGGTTAACTTATTATAGCGGACTATCTACCTAACAGTCCAGTCTAACCGGATACAGCTGTATTTTGCGTGGAGCCCACTGCCTATCTAACCTCCACAACCCAGTTACTGAGTAACACGAAACCCCTTGGTAAGACTGGTTGTCAGACTTTCGGGCTTCTGACTACCCGTAACGACTGTCAAAGATCTACAAATACATAATCAACCTATAATGTTCCTACTGCTGGGACACAAGCCTCCTCTCTGTGAGAGCGAGTGAGCCGTAATCCACCACGCGGGCCCAGTGCGTGTTGGTAGATGTCACATGTCTCCGAATTTTTGGTTCTAGTGTTCTAGGACATACCGGTTTCCTCACGAGGTTTTCCTTCACCGTTATGAGAGCAATGGTGAAGAAATAATTTACACAAAGTAAAGCGCCTGTCAGGGTTCAAACCTACGACCTACCTACAATTCGTAAGTCGCGGCCGTTACCACTGGGCCACCACTGCTCGATAGGCCACCACTGGGCCACCACTGCTCGCTAGGCCACCACTGGGCCACCACTGCTCGCTAGGCCAGCACTGGGCCACCACTGCTCGCTAGGCCAGCACTGGGCCACCACTGGGCCACCACTGCTCGCTAGGCCACCACTGGGCCACCACTGCTCGCTAGGCCACCACTGGGCCACCACTGCTTGATAGGCTACCACTGGGCCACCACTGCTCGCTAGGCCACCACTGGGCCACCACTGGGCCACCACTGCTTGATAGGCCACCACTGGGCCACCACTGCTCGCTAGGCCACCACTGGGCCACCACTGGGCCACCACTGCTCGATAGGCCACCACTGGGCCACCACTGGGCCACCACTGCTCGATAGGCCACCACTGGGCCACCACTGGGCCACCACTGCTCGATAGGCCACCACTGGGCCACCACTGCTCGCTAGGCCACCACTGGGCCACCACTGCTCGCTAGGCCAGCACTGGGCCACCACTGCTCGCTAGGCCAGCACTGGGCCACCACTGGGCCACCACTGCTCGCTAGGCCACCACTGGGCCACCACTGCTCGCTAGGCCACCACTGGGCCACCACTGCTTGATAGGCTACCACTGGGCCACCACTGCTCGCTAGGCCACCACTGGGCCACCACTGGGCCACCACTGCTTGATAGGCCACTACTGGGCCACCACTGCTCGCTAGGCCACCACTGGGCCACCACTGGGCCACCACTGGGCCACCACTGGGCCACCACTGCTCGATAGGCCACCACTGGGCCACCACTGCTCGCTAGGCCACCACTGGGCCACCACTGCTCGCTAGGCCACCACTGGGCCACCACTGCTCGCTAGGCCACCACTGGGCCACCACTACTCGCTAAGCCACCACTGGGCCACCACTGCTCGCTAGGCCACCACTGGGCCACCACTGCTCGCTAGGCCACCACTGGGCCACCACTACTCGCTAAGCCACCACTGGGCCACCACTGCTCGCTAGGCCACCACTGGGCCACCACTGCTCGCTAGGCCACCACTGGGCCACCACTACTCGCTAAGCCACCACTGGGTCACCACTGCTCGTTAGGCCACCAATGCTCACGACACACGACACGGAGGGGTCTCGATAATATGCAATGAATGGTCACCCATCCGCGAACCGACCGCGGCATGCGTTACCTTTGATCGACCCTTATTAAGGCGCAGATATATGATTTAAGTGACTTTTAAATCTGTTATTACGCGTTCATATAGTGCAAGCAAGTTATGCAAAAAATGTATGTTAAACTAGAACGCAATAAATTCAAGAAGTAATGTCTTTTTTTTTGTATGGGAAATCATTAAATAACTTCTCGGAGAAGTTATTTGAGCATCCTCACCTCCCGCCTGACGCAGGTCCTCACCGGACACGGCAGCTTCGGGAGGTTCCTGTGTCGGATAAGGCGGGAGGAAACGCCCGGGTGTCACCACTGTGTGGATCGCCCGGAGGACATGGTGGAGCACACGGTGGAGGTCTGCCCGGCTTGGGCAGAGCACCGCCGTGTCCTCGTGGAGGCGATCGGCGGCAGAGGTCTCTCGCGTCCGGCCCTGGTTCAGGGCATGGTACGGAGCGAGAGGGCATGGGCAGCCGTCACCTCCTTCTGCGAAGCAGTTATGCTCGCGAAGGAGGAGGCGGGACGGTTGAGGGAAAGGCAAACTTCGCGCCCTCTCGCCCCTAGCCGCCGCAGGAGACGCCCTGAGCGTCGTGAATCCCGGGCGGATTTCCGGCCACCGTAGGTGCGGGCTTGTGGACGGTGAGCAATGGGCAGCTCACCGTCCGGTAAGGACCAGGCCCGGGTCGACGGCGCGTTGTGTTCCACGCGCGCCTCAAAGAGATGTCGTCAGCACAAGTGTAGGGGTCCACTAGGGCCGATGCTTGCCGGGGTCGCGGGAAGGTACAAAAGGGTTACCGAGGCCCCTGGCAACACAGGCAATGGAAGGGACACGGGTGGGTTCTAGTTAGTAAGAGTCTGAGACACCCTCCCGCTCCGTCCAGAGCGGGAGAAGTTATAAGAGCTCATGCTCAACAGTAGCGCTTGCGACCACTAGACCAACGAGGCAGTCGACAAATTTTATTTTATATTCAATAATATCAAATATGGAACAAGGTTTTTTTTTTTAACAGGTTCATTAAAGTACAGTCTGAATACTAAAGTCGAAATAATTACTATGGAAAAAAAGGTGAGAGAGAAAAAATACTCAAAAACCGGACATCTCACTGTCCTTTCGATAAAAGTGTTCTACAAACGGGAAGCAACGCTATTTGTAAGCTCACGTACGCACGGACGTAAAATTATCGGGACGGGATTTTATTTACACTGGATATTCAACCCTCGTTGTTGAGCCGAGCATTGAGAATCCAACAGAGCGCATCTCAGCGCGTCAAAAAAACACACTGTTGGATTTTCAACTCTCGGCGCTAAGCAGTGCGTGGAAAATTCAGTGCGCGAAAAAAAATCGCCGCGGCTAAAAACTGGCTATGACTAAGCTTGAGATTTTTTTTTACTGATCTACAGGTATTTAGATAGATAAATACAGGTGCGTATATTATAGGTATTGTTGTTATTATATTATACTATATTTGCGTAAATGCAGGTATGCAGCAGTCTGCATACCTGCATTTAACCAAGAGATGAAAAGAAAATACATTGCATATTAGTGTGTGGGGTGTGGAGTGGGGGTTTTTATGGTGAACATAATTCTATTCTATTCCATTCTATTCTATTAGATCCCATAATTATAAAGATTAAGTTTTCTTTACACATTAGTGACCTAATTGTTAATGTTCTTCAGAAAGGTCAAGTGCGTAGTACTCACAATCGGCGTGCGTGTATGACCCAGATGTATGAACGTAAACGAAGCAAAAGGAGTATGTAAGGAGCGTAGCAGGTGGCGTTCTATAGTTTCTGCCTACCCCATGGGAAGAAGGCTTGACTGCCGAAAGAATGCATTTCAGTGCGCCCGCGTCCCTTCGCTTGTAATACACCATAGACAATAATGGCATGAACAAGGATTCGATTCGAGCGTCGGCGTGAGTCAATCGTAATATGTATTTTTATATTATTAATAGTTTTTTTTTCTTTAAAATGAATTTTGATTAAATGCGTTCTTGACCACTGTCAATTTCATACTAACGATTAAAGGCTCCTACATACTGGCGCGACTTGTCGCACGACGCGACGCGACACAAAGACACCGCGTGTAGCGCTACAAGCGGTCCCTTTGTGTCGCGACGCGTCGCGCGACAAGTCGCGCCAGTATGTAGGAGCCTTTTATATATTATGTTTTACGTATTTGATCCATATTACAACTAGAACTTGTCCAACTGACAGGAAACGCATTCTCTCAACGGCCCGACTGTACCCATCTTTATTTCTGTGAAAAAAAAAAACAGGTCAGTGCTCTTCAATTCAAGTCCTTGCAAGAATTTTGATAGCGAGGTCATTGTTAGCAACGTCTTCTGTCTCTTTCCCGTAAAACGGAAGTGGGCTCGCATTTGACAATGATTACGTCATTTTAACTACGATATTGTTCGTTTCACATGGGTTTTAAAACAGTCACTTTGGCCTTTGCATTTTATGACCAGGCAAATCACTGTCCATTCCATGGTTGCCTGGATGAGATCGCAGAAAGCGATAAGGCCGCCCATTGTATATTTTGTAGTGTTTGATTTATTTTTGTTAAGTATGTATTTTTGTGGTGTACAATAAAGTATTTATAAATAAATACTTAAATAATTTTATTACATACCAGTTTTTTCCCGCGGCTTCGCCCACGTGGAGGTCGGAAATTATCCCAGCGGAACTTACTACCGAGATAATAAGTCGCCTATCCCTGGTTGACAGTGGCGCCGATTCCCTCGTTCACAAACTAAACTAAATTTAAGTTCAGTGCATCTTTTTCTTTCTATTTGATTAAGAAGAGGACAGAAGATAAATTTTAGTTTAGTCCTGTCAAATTAATCAGCGCCTGTCAATACTCCATACAAGTTTAGACGTGATTAAAAACTTGCCTACTAAAATTACGTCAATTTACGTCAAGCGCTGATTAATTTGACAGGACTAAACTAAAATTGATCATCTGTCCTTTTCTTAATGAAATAGAAAGAAAAGGATGCACTGAACTTAAATTTAGTTTAGTTTGTGAACAAGGGAATCGGCACCATTGTCAGATGTGTAAATCAGCAACATTACAAGAGAGCGTGTCAAAGTTTGAATAGCATTTTTTTTTTCAAAAATCAACAGAATTGTAATACATGTTTATGAGTCTACTAAAAGAAGGGACTTTTTAAGAGTGATTAATGAAATAAAAAGAAAATGGCAAAAATACATTAACGACAATCTTAATAGTGATAGGTGAAGTATACCGTCTTATGTCCTAATTCAGCTTTACCAGTATGCCAACGTGCATCGAAATCCGAGTGTGAAAAGGTAACAAACAGACAAGCAGACAAACAGTTATTTTCGCATTTATATTATTAGTAATTTAGTATGGATATGGATATAGATAATTGATTAGTCTCGTAGTTGAATGATATCAATAAGGCTCTATTCTGAACAACTAGTAAAGGAAACAGCACGCTAAATGCGTAAAGGCTCCTACATACTGGCGCGACTTGTCGCGCGACGCGATGCGACACAAAGACACCGCGTGTAGCGCTACAAGCGGTGCCTTTGTGTCGCGACGCGTCGCGCGACAAGTCGCGCCAGTATGTAGGAGCCTTAACACATTCTCAATCACAATCTTTTGAAGTAAATTGGTAATCCATTGCTTCATGTGTTCGAAAAATTAGTCTGCTCAACAACGTCAATGGCGCCGATTCCCTTGTTCACAAACTAAACTAAATTTAAGTTCAGTGCATCTTTTTCTTTCTATTTCATTAAGAAAAGGACAGAAGATAAATTTTAGTTTAGTCCTGTCAAATTAATCAGCGCCTGTCACTACTCCATACAAGTTTAGACGTGATTAAGAACTTGCCTACTAAAATTACGTCAATTTACGTCAAGCGCTGATTAATTTGACAGGACTAAACTAAAATTGATCATCTGTCCTTTTCTTAATGAAATAGAAAGAAAAGGATGCACTGAACTTAAATTTAGTTTAGTTTGTGAACAAGGGAATCGGCACCATTGTCAGATGTGTAAATCAGCAACATTACAAGAGAGCGTGTCAAAGTTTGAATAGCATTTTTTTTTTCAAAAATCAACAGAATTGTAATACATGTTTATGAGTCTACTAAAAGAAGGGACTTTTTAAGAGTGATTAATGAAATAAAAAGAAAATGGCAAAAATACATTAACGACAATCTTAATAGTGATAGGTGAAGTATACCGTCTTATGTCCTAATTCAGCTTTACCAGTATGCCAACGTGCATCGAAATCCGAGTGTGAAAAGGTAACAAACAGACAAGCAGACAAACAGTTATTTTCGCATTTATATTATTAGTAATTTAGTATGGATATGGATATAGATAATTGATTAGTCTCGTAGTTGAATGATATCAATAAGGCTCTATTCTGAACAACTAGTAAAGGAAACAGCACGCTAAATGCGTAAAGGCTCCTACATACTGGCGCGACTTGTCGCGCGACGCGATGCGACACAAAGACACCGCGTGTAGCGCTACAAGCGGTGCCTTTGTGTCGCGACGCGTCGCGCGACAAGTCGCGCCAGTATGTAGGAGCCTTAACACATTCTCAATCACAATCTTTTGAAGTAAATTGGTAATCCATTGCTTCATGTGTTCGAAAAATTAGTCTGCTCAACAACGTCAATGGCGCCGATTCCCTTGTTCACAAACTAAACTAAATTTAAGTTCAGTGCATCTTTTTCTTTCTATTTCATTAAGAAAAGGACAGAAGATAAATTTTAGTTTAGTCCTGTCAAATTAATCAGCGCCTGTCACTACTCCATACAAGTTTAGACGTGATTAAGAACTTGCCTACTAAAATTACGTCAATTTACGTCAAGCGCTGATTAATTTGACAGGACTAAACTAAAATTGATCATCTGTCCTTTTCTTAATGAAATAGAAAGAAAAGGATGCACTGAACTTAAATTTAGTTTAGTTTGTGAACAAGGGAATCGGCACCATTGTCAGATGTGTAAATCAGCAACATTACAAGAGAGCGTGTCAAAGTTTGAATAGCATTTTTTTTTTCAAAAATCAACAGAATTGTAATACATGTTTATGAGTCTACTAAAAGAAGGGACTTTTTAAGAGTGATTAATGAAATAAAAAGAAAATGGCAAAAATACATTAACGACAATCTTAATAGTGATAGGCGAAGTATACCGTCTTATGTCCTAATTCAGCTTTACCAGTATGCCAACGTGCATCGAAATCCGAGTGTGAAAAGGTAACAAACAGACAAGCAGACAAACAGTTATTTTCGCATTTATATTATTAGTAATTTAGTATGGATATGGATATAGATAATTGATTAGTCTCGTAGTTGAATGATATCAATAAGGCTCTATTCTGAACAACTAGTAAAGGAAACAGCACGCTAAATGCGTAAAGGCTCCTACATACTGGCGCGACTTGTCGCGCGACGCGATGCGACACAAAGACACCGCGTGTAGCGCTACACGCGGTGCCTTTGTGTCGCATCGCGTCGCGCGACAAGTCGCGCCAGTATGTAGGAGCCTTAACACATTCTCAATCACAATCTTTTGAAGTAAATTGGTAATCCATTGCTTCATGTGTTCGAAAAATTAGTCTGCTCAACAACGTCAATGGCGCCGATTCCCTTGTTCACAAACTAAACTAAATTTAAGTTCAGTGCATCTTTTTCTTTCTATTTCATTAAGAAAAGGACAGAAGATAAATTTTAGTTTAGTCCTGTCAAATTAATCAGCGCCTGTCACTACTCCATACAAGTTTAGACGTGATTAAGACCTTGCCTACTAAAATTACGTCAATTTACGTCAAGCGCTGATTAATTTGACAGGACTAAACTAAAATTGATCATCTGTCCTTTTCTTAATGAAATAGAAAGAAAAGGATGCACTGAACTTAAATTTAGTTTAGTTTGTGAACAAGGGAATCGGCACCATTGTCAGATGTGTAAATCAGCAACATTACAAGAGAGCGTGTCAAAGTTTGAATAGCATTTTTTTTTTCAAAAATCAACAGAATTGTAATACATGTTTATGAGTCTACTAAAAGAAGGGACTTTTTAAGAGTGATTAATGAAATAAAAAGAAAATGGCAAAAATACATTAACGACAATCTTAATAGTGATAGGCGAAGTATACCGTCTTATGTCCTAATTCAGCTTTACCAGTATGCCAACGTGCATCGAAATCCGAGTGTGAAAAGGTAACAAACAGACAAGCAGACAAACAGTTATTTTCGCATTTATATTATTAGTAATTTAGTATGGATATGGATATAGATAATTGATTAGTCTCGTAGTTGAATGATATCAATAAGGCTCTATTCTGAACAACTAGTAAAGGAAACAGCACGCTAAATGCGTAAAGGCTCCTACATACTGGCGCGACTTGTCGCGCGACGCGATGCGACACAAAGACACCGCGTGTAGCGCTACAAGCGGTGCCTTTGTGTCGCGACGCGTCGCGCGACAAGTCGCGCCAGTATGTAGGAGCCTTAACACATTCTCAATCACAATCTTTTGAAGTAAATTGGTAATCCATTGCTTCATGTGTTCGAAAAATTAGTCTGCTCAACAACGTCAATGGCGCCGATTCCCTTGTTCACAAACTAAACTAAATTTAAGTTCAGTGCATCTTTTTCTTTCTATTTCATTAAGAAAAGGACAGAAGATAAATTTTAGTTTAGTCCTGTCAAATTAATCAGCGCCTGTCACTACTCCATACAAGTTTAGACGTGATTAAGAACTTGCCTACTAAAATTACGTCAATTTACGTCAAGCGCTGATTAATTTGACAGGACTAAACTAAAATTTATTTTCTGTCCTTTTCTTAATGAAATAGAAAGAAAAAGATGCACTGAACTTAAATTTAGTTTAGTTTGTGAACAAGGGAATCGGCACCAATATCGCAATGAATGTTGTTGAACTGTCAAAATGAAATACATTGCTACTGAATTTGTGTTACTCAATTACCCCACTGGACAACGAAGATATTCATACTTTTTTTTTTTTATTTATTTTTTTTTTTTTTAGGGTGTGAAATCATCAAATAACTTCTCCCGCTCTGGGCGGAGCTTGAGGGTGTGTCAGACTCTTACTGACTAAAACCCACCCGTATTCCTTCCTGTTGCCCGTGTTGCGGGGGCCTCGGTGACCCATAAGTACCTTCCCGCGACCCCGGCAGGCATCGGCCCTAGTGGACCCCTACTTTTGTGCTGACGACATCTCTTTGAGGCGCGCGTGGAATACGACGCGCCGTCGACCCGGGCCTGGTCCTTACCGGACGGTGAGCTACCCATTGCTCACCGTCCGCAAGCCCACGCCTACGGTGGCCGGAAATCCGCCCGGGATTCCCGACGCCCTGGGCGTCTCCTGCGGTGGCTAGGGGCGAGAGGGCGCGAAACTTGCCTTTCCCTCAACCGTCCCGCCTCCTCCTTTGCGAGCATTACTGCTTCGCAGAAGGAGGTGACGGCTGCCCATGCCCTCTCGCTCCGTACCATGGCCTGAACCAGGGCCGGACGCGAGAGGTCTCTGCCGCCGATCGCCTCTACGAGGACACGGCGGTGCTCTGCCCAAGCCGGGCAGACCTCCACCGTATGCTCCACCGTGTCCTCCAGGCGATCCACACAGTGGTGACACCCGGACGTTTCCTCCCGCCTTATCCGACACAGGAACCTCCCGAAGCTGCCGTGTCCGGTGAGGACCTGCGTCACGCGGAAGGTGAGGACGCCGTGGCGCCTCTCCAGCCACTCCTCAAAGAGGGGACTTATCGCCGCAATCGTGGCGTGCCCAGCACTGGGTTGCAACAACCGTACTTTCCATGACGAAGATATTCATACTTGACGTTAAGGCAGTTGGGCTTACCGGTTAACCATAGAATAGTTCCACATGAAAGACTCGAAAGCACGACCCCGTGTTGATGAATCAACACCTCAACCAATGCCTTGTTAAATTAACTTAATTAATAACCTACAACACGTGATAAACATCAACAAAACCAAATGAAGTGTCTATTAAAATAATCTAAATCCAAGATGGCGTCGTAGACGAACTGTCAAACGTAACACGTGGTCGTATCTGTATCTGATCGTTAAGGGTGGGCACACACAGTGCGGAATTGGGCGGAAATCGATCGCACGCGGGGTCGCCGGCGCATCCGACGTCGGTCACTCACCCCGCCCCGCAATCCGAAGAAAAAACATGGAACAAGACATTACAGAAGGACCATCTGTTAAATTACAATTAGCAGTTTGAAGTAAAATGAATAAGTCCGGTTTAACCCAAATTGCCAAAAGATTTTTTTGTAAAATAGGCTATCTGTTTAAGTTGGAGGAGTTGACAGGAATATCAGCAGGTTTTTTTTTTTTTTTTGAGGGTGGGAAATCATCAAATAACTTCTCCCGCTCTGAGCGGAGCGGGAGGGTGTGTCAGACTCTTACTGACTAAAACCCACCCGTATTCCTTCCTGTTGCCTGTGTTGCGGGGGCCTCGGTGACCCATAAGTACCTTCCCGCGACCCCGGCAGGCATCGGCCCTAGTGGACCCCTACTTTGTGCTGACGACATCTCTTTGAGGCGCGCGTGGAATACGACGCGCCGTCGACCCGGGCCTGGTCCTTACCGGACGGTGAGCTACCCATTGCTCACCGTCCGCAAGCCCGCGCCTACGGTGGCTGGAAATCCGCCCGAGATTCCCGACGCCCTGGGCGTCTTCTGCGGCGGCTAGGGGCGAGAGGGCGCGAAACTTGCCTTTCCCTCAACCGTCCCGCCTCCTCCTTCGCGAGCATTACTGCTTCGCAGAAGGAGGTGACGGCTGCCCATGCCCTCTCGCTCCGTACCATGGCCTGAACCAGGGCCGGACGCGAGAGGTCTCTGCCGCCGATCGCCTCCACGAGGACACGGCGGTTCTCTGCCCAAGCCGGGCAGACCTCCACCGTATGCTCCACCGTGTCCTCCGGGCGATCCACACAGTGGTGACACCCGGACGTTTCCTCCCGCCTTATCCGACACAGGAACCTCCCGAAGCTGCCGTGTCCGGTGAGGACCTTCGTCAGGCGGAAGGTGAGGACGCCGTGGCGCCTCTCCAGCCACTCCTCAAAGAGGGGACTTATCGCCGCAATCGTGGCGTGCCCAGCACTGGGTTGCGACAACCGTACTTTCCATGACGCCATGAGATCCCGCCGGAGATCCGTCCGCTGTGCCGCGATTTCTCGCGGCAGCGGACTAACGCCCCGGCGTTTCGCCTCCTCGCGCCACTCCCATACGTGCGCGAGGACTTTTGCCTCCAGATCCCATGGCGGCAATCCGGCAAGGAGGCTCGCTGCCTCACAGGAGAATATCAGCAGGCTTAGCACAACGATTTTTATTTCTACTCAACTGCAGAATAGAAATCGCTGGTCTACCCTTCTCAGTAGAAAACTGCCAACTGTCTACACGGAAACGTCATTCTTGTCTACTCTTCCGTCGACAAAACGCTTCTCTACGGTTCTCGTGCTAAGCCTGCAGTCGTGGACAGTCCAAATTGTTTAGGTATATTTACCACGATGAAATAAATCGAATCAAATTGTTAGTAAATCTAAATCTGTTGGTAAAGTTTGAAATTTTCCATATAACCCGTCCTCATACTGTATGTGTCCTGTGTATTTATCTAAGACCTAAACTTTCTTCTATTCTGCTGGTTTGTAAACCTCCTGAAAGATTCTTATGTAAATCGAAAATACAGGAATGCCTTGACGTAACTCCTAGATTCTACTAGAGTACAAAAAGGTGGCAACATCATCTCTCGACACTGCCATATATATATAAATACGTACATACTATCAATTTATGCGACAGATGCACCAAAAATAAGTCGGTAATTCACCTTCTGTTTCTGTCTACACTATGGAAGCTTGCGCGTGCGCCGACGAGCCAGCTGCGGCCCGGTACTTTATACTGGGAACTTTTTAAGGCTTTTTATTTTTTACCACAGTTTTGATATAAATTTATGTTAACTTAAACGCACCTTTGGAATACTGTCGCTTTGAGCCGAGGTCTGGGTTTATCAAGGTTAAAGAATGGTCTCGTATGAATACGTTGGTTTTGTGCAGAATAATAATAACATTTAGATTCAGAGGGACTTTTATTTTACTTGAAATAAGAGGTAGTAATAATTAGTAATGAAGTACCTAGACGAATTTCAGTTACTTCAAATAAAAAATGTCACAATCAAATAGTTAAATAAGAGGTAGGCGAACCGCGGTGTAGCAATGCCTAAGCTTTTAATTGAAAAAAAAAATATATATTTTCGCCTTAGTTACCTCTTTACTAGAAAATCATTATATTCAGTTCTGCAATTCAGTTCTGCAATTCAGTCGACCGATTGTTGTATCAAATGTATCAAACCGACTACAAAACTTTATTGTAAATTATACCTAACTACTGTGAAGCTCCAATCTATAAGAAACCTAATTCCCTGAATTTCACAGACGATTGTGTTGGTATTTCTTTCTGATAGCAACTCGCAAAAGTTGAAGCAAACAATACTAGCTGTTACGAGACTTGTATTATGTATAAACTGACCATTTATTTTTTAACTCAAAACGGGACATGGGTTTATATACGTCAGTTAGCAGGTTAACATTGAAAATGACCACAACTTTTTAATGTTCTTTATATATAAAAAGTGTAACTTAATACAACGAATGTTCGCTATATTCAGAAAGAATTTTTTTTTTTTTATTATAACAAATTGTGAAAAAAAAAACAATCATTGGTTCACCAGCTTAGTAAAAATAATAAAGCAAAGTTCCTATGACAGTAATTATTAAATTATATGCAACATATTTTTTTTAATTATATTTATATTTGTCAGAGGAATTTTCGCGCGGTTTCGGAAAACGGGACTATTTTGCGTCCCGGAGCTTTGTCAACGGGACGTATGGGCACTTTAATTATGTACTGAATTCACGAAATGTTGTTATGTTATTCAACAGGTTTCATAAAAGGGTCACCTAGTAATCCTAAGAGCCAGCTATACTCAGTTTTTTATTTGCTAGACTAAAATGACATTTCGACATAAAAATAACCTAGTAAATAATCTAGTTACCGAGTGACTCTCACCAAGGAGCTCTGAATCATTCTCAGGAGGACCTTCACTGTTGTCGTGTTTTCTCTGTAATATTAATTAATATACATCGTGTTATTAAAAAAAAAAAACCGGCCAAGTGCGCTGCCGCGCTAACGAAGAATACAATAACTTGATTTTGGACGATTTTGAGTTATATAATTATTCGGAATCAGCGATTTTAGTGAATTCCGAATATATATATACAGGATGGAATTTTGTAATGGCACCTGGAGGGAAAGTACTCTTAATACTGCAGATAGAAAGTTTTACTCAAAGGAAACATTCCTTTATTTTTGAATAGAAAGCAAACTGCATTCAAAGATTTTCGAAAATTCTCTTCTGCCACACCCGGGAATCGAACCGGCTAAAATCTGAAAACATTATACCCTGTACTTTTATTGCATCGATCGTTAGGGTCAATTATAAGGATGAAATCTCTCTAACAATCATGATAAATTAAATGAAAGGAAAACCAGGAAATCTTGTATTCTTCGTTAGCGCGGCAGTGCGTGTTGGACCACGCACACGAATTTTTTTCAAGATTTTATTTTAGCACGGTGTCGGTGTGATTAATAAGTAGGTATACCTATGCCAAATTACAGTTTTCTGACAGACAGACAGACAGACAGACTGACAGACTGACATGGCGAAACTATAAGGGTTCCTTGTTTCGCCATGTCAGTCTGTCTGTCTGTCTGTTCCCCGCTGTAGCTCAGAGACGCTTAGTACTAGAAAACTGTAATTTGTAACGTAGGAGTCCGCTAGGGCCGATGCCTGCCGGGGTCGCGGGAAGGTACTAATGGGTCACCGAGGCCCCCGCAACACAGGCAACAGAAGGAATACGGGTGGATTTTAGTCAGTAAGAGTCTGACACACCCTCCCGCTCCACCCAGAGCGGGAGAAGTTATTTGATGATTTCCCATCCACAAAAAAAAAAGGGTTCCTTGTTTACTACGGAACCCTAAAAAAAGTCGATCGCAGCTGTCATTTTGGTCTAGCAGATTCAAAATCTGAGTTTAGGTCGTATACTTTATATTTAAGAAGAAAGATATGGTAAAAAAGCGCGTTGCGTAAGTTTCCGTCGACAGCTTTTATACGTCAGATTTTATTAGTGCCTAAAATACGTCGATTTCTTCAGTGATTCATTGACTCACTGATCAAAACCTACAGGGCACTTCCCGAAATCGTAGAAAGCTGAAATTTGGGATGCAAATCTGGTATCTAATGTAGAGCCAAGCCCTTGTCTCTACAAGGCTTAACTCTACAAACCTTACACCTTGGTAAAAATATATGGCTTGGCTGTTCCGTTGAACTATTGCATTTCAATAAGACTACAGGGGGCGACCATTACCTCATAAAGCAGTATTATTATAATATTACTTCACAGTGGGAAAGTGATGAAGCTGTACAGAACTTATGGCTCCAACTCTTTCGCAGAAGTAGTATTGAAATAATACTGCTATAAAAGGTGATGGTTGACCCCCTGGACCTAAATGCAAGTTTGATATTGCCAAAAGTATATGATCCACTGCAGTAAACAAAATCAGAAATATATAGGTATGATATTCTTCAGGATATATGCTGGGTAGAGTGTGTTGAAAATATAATACAACTAATTTGATATAATAGAAAAAAATCACGAAGATACCTATAAAAAATTCTCTTAACGATTAAAACCCATTCTAATATACATGCAATCATTCTGATTTTTTGTCAGATTATTCTACAAACCACATATTAGTATAATAGTGATTTTTTTGTATCCAATCAATAGTTTTTTTTTTGCTTCGCATTTTGCAATAAATGACCAGCGTTGTGTCATCGCGCTTCTTTTTATTTTCTATGCAGTCCGACAGTAACCGAGCTTTAGCTGTTATCTGCCTCTTAAAGTCGGGTGACTTCTTACTAAAAACGGGTAATTTCTTACTATGATAATATTTCCATAGCAGTATCTGTGTGACGGGCGCGAAACAGCCAAACCGTATACTTTAACCAAGATGTAAGATTTGTATAGTTAAGGGCTTGGCTCTACATGACTTTTTAACAGTGAAAGCGTCATGTGACTCTTGGCAACCTGCTTTACATGAAATATTTTTGTTCGGGTTTTATTGGTCTTTAAAAGAATGATTAAACTTTGTATAACTGACTTTCAACTTGTGCAGGGACGTTATTGTATAACTGACTTTCGACTTGTGTAGGGACGTTATTGTATAACTGACTTTCGACTTCTGTAGGGACGTTCTTGTATAACTGACTTTCGACTTGTGCAGGTACTTAAGTTATGGCTCAGCTCTTAAATAAGCATGGTGTTATATCAATCATTAAGAAATAAACAGAGTACCTATATTTGGTCCCTAAGTTCCAAAGTGTACGTAATATATACTCACATTACGTCACTAAGTGTCGACCACAGGGTTTCGCCCATTCCATCAATCGCTATTTTCAAATACACGTGTAACAGAAATTTGACCCTGAACTGGGGTTGCCTACTTTTTCGCTGAGGGTATTATTTTCGGATAGTACCTAGAATGGGAAAACTAACAAAACAGTATGGTCTGGCAGTTTGAGTATTTTTTGCGGCCTACGCAAATGTCGTATTGTTCGTTAAATCGTTGAGCTCCTTAAGTTCTGAGTTGAGCTGCACTGGCGACTGACGAATTACCAATCACGTGACTGCAAAATTCAGTGCTACTAATCGCGTCACACGTCAAAACAAGTAATACATATATATCCTTATTTTATAAATTGGTAGTTTTTACTACGTTGAATGCTTTTAATTCGGATCAAAACATTTTCAGATTTTTTTTTAAACACAATTTAGTTTTAGCTGCCAGTCTTCTGGGCACGTTTCTGGATGACAGCGATGCGTAAGGACGAGTACTTCGATGCCTAAGAGGTTGTCCAGAAAGGGCGATTTCGGCGCGATTCTCTAGCGCGTATTACGCGCGAACGTTGCGTCCAGAAGGAGCGTACCAACGCGCGAGCATTTGGGAACGAATTTAGTCAGTAGAAAATATGGAGTTGAACGAAGCGGTCGCGTTGTGGTTAGCTTACCGTCGCTGGAAGAGACAAAAACGAAGGGAAAATAGAATGTATTTAGTACATCCAATTCTTAATGATAGAATGACACATAGTATGTTAGTAACTTTGTATCCAAAGTTAAG
The DNA here is from genome assembly GCA_905333075.3 of Atethmia centrago. Taxonomy (NCBI): domain Eukaryota; kingdom Metazoa; phylum Arthropoda; class Insecta; order Lepidoptera; family Noctuidae; genus Atethmia; species Atethmia centrago. The sequence goes on along the minus strand of HG995381.1, from coordinate 20,481,449 downwards.
ACAACATGAGAAGAAATTTTTTAACTACTTTCGTATGTCCGTGAAATCATTTGATGATTTACTTTTAAGATGTATCGCCACGTGAAAGTTATGTTCCGCGCGAGGATGTTGTATTAGCTGAACGAAAATTCGAGATAACTTTAAGGTAACGAATATTTTATTAATTTATCTACTAATACTAATACAGTCTTTTAGGATAAACAATCACATGTACTTATCAAATCAAATACGCGAAGACCTTTCCACTTTTTTTGAAGATTATTACCTGAAATTAACAGTTTTAACAATAATTTTCAAATTTAATTTCAGGTATTTAGCTACTGGCCGTTAGTTTGCAGATTTACATTATGCCTACAGATTAGGAAAACTGACATCGTTAAAAAAACTGTAGACGTTATTTGGAAGAAGTTAAAAGATAGAGTCATGAAAGAACCTTCGACAGAAGCGTGGGTGGAAATTGCAAGAGGATTCGAAAAATATTCAAATGTCCCTAATTGCATTGGAGTAGTTAATGGGAAATATATTAGAATCATAAAACCTTTAGATTCCGGCTCTACAACTATAAGCATTTTTTTCCACTGTTCTGCTTGCTGTGTGTGATGCAAATTATTGCTTAATCTGTATAGATGTTGGAGCATGTGGAAAGAGAAACGACTCAACGATTTTTAAAAGCTCCACATTCTTTAAAAAACTCATGGAAAAATCTTTTGGGTCATTCGAATCATTCCGGGACCAAAACCATTATCACAAATTCGTACAACACGTTTACCTCATGTCGTAGTTTGGGATGAGGCATTTAGCTTATCAGAAAACAATATGCGACCGTATTGCGGCAAACTTAACCAAAGAAAAACGAGTATTTAATTACCGCCTCTCTAGAGCCAGACGTTATATTGAGTGTTGTTTTGGAATCCTGGTAAACAAATGGCGAATATTTCACAAACCACTCAATGTAAATATTGAATTTGCGCAAAACATAATTAAATCTTGTTGTGTTCTTCAAAATTACGTCAGATTAAGAGATGGATACAGATACGAAGACATATTGTTCGAAACAGTAGTCTGAGTACTACTACAATTCGACCAAATGTAAGGTCTCGAAACACGAGGGATATATTCGCAGATTATTTTATGAAAGAAGGTCGACTGCCGTGGCAGGACAAAATGATGTAATTTTCTTTGTTTGTGTATCAATAAAATAAATAATAATTATAACTAACCAATATTTTTCTTATTTTCCACAGAGTCATCTTTATCAGAAAATATTAATACCAATTCTTCAGGTACACACAGCTACAGCTGTGCGTACCTACCTGACATGTATGTCAGGCTATACATTTCCAGTATTAGATGATATCGCATTGTATAGGATTTCCGTAGAATGAGAGGTCAGCATATACTGAAGATGTAAAGCTTGATATGTGGCCGTGTGTACAAGTTACAGATTTTAAGTTTAAAATGATCCTTAAACTCACTACATTAACTAAGGCATGCAAACAAATTCAATCAAATCAATACAAGTTTACCATGTCAATATGAAATTCAGTTTTTTTTTTTTAAATAGGCAATACAATACACAATGTCAATGTTTATCATGTTTCGACTTCGATACCCATCACGTCTGCGGAGTTTGCTAGCTAATTTAATTTGACCCTGTATTTTTTCGAAAGTTATGCTGGAAGGACTTGTATAGTAGGATACTTTATTAGGCACTAGATGCGCCCCGCGGTTTTACCCGCATAAGTTTTGACCCCGTGGGTATATCGGGATAAAAAGTATCCTATGTGTTATTCCTGGTGCCAAACTATCTGTGTGCCAAATTTCATCCAAATTCGTTCAGTACTTTTTGCGTGAAAGAGTAACAAACATCCATCCATCCATTCTTACAAACTTTCGCATTTATAATATTAGTAGGATAATAGTAGGATACTTTATTAGGTTCAATAATTATACAAGGTGTCGTTTTGCATCCTCGTCAAATTCAAGGAGGTAACTATGCTAATGATTCTCGACACGAATCAATAATAAAATAAGTAGGTATTTTTAATTTATTTTTCTAATTTTCGGAAACCGCCATGTGTGGGACACCCATGTTAAAACGCGGCCCGTGTGATCGCGCACTGTCACTGCCCTTTTACACACACACTACCGCACACGCAACGGGGTGATTCTGTTCTGTGAAAGTGGTGTATTCTAAAATACTGTCAAACTTAAATAACTAAAAAATACAAATATGTATTAATTATTGAGCAGTTATCGTAATTTTATTTGATTATATGTATATGATTTTCATAGCAGCCTCCTGGAATTTGACGAGGATGCAAAACGACACCTTGTATAGAGGCATGCTGGCAGCTGAGATGAGAATGCTAAGAGCGATGTGTGGTGTGACACGAATGGATATAATAAGAAATGAGTACAGAGGAAGTCTGAAAGTGGCACCAGTGACTGAAAAGTTGTGCGGAAATCGGTTGAAAAGGTGTATTAAGGCATGTGATGCGGAGGAATGAGGAAAATGTCGTGAGGAAAGTCTTGAGTATGAATGTCGATGGCTGTAAGTGTAGATAGGTAGGGTTTTGGTCTTCCACCAAAAAAACGATGGATGGACTGAGTGAAAGATGATATGGCTAGAAAAGGGGTGACTACCGAGATGACAACTAATAGAGAAGTATGGAAGAAAGAGACATGTTGCGCAGACCACAAATACATATATTGGTATATGAGCAGCAGAATGATGATTAATTAGTTATATTATAGAGCAGGGATTCCCAAAGTGGTCAATATCGACCCCATAGGGTCGTAATCGATTTCCCAGGGGTCGACATAAACGAAAACTAACCCCCCGACCCCTATTAATTCACACAAGTTCTTATTTAAAACTTTCAAGATACTGTATAAGTTGTGTTATGTGTACCAACTTGTTATAAAAATGACTAATATTTTAGTAGGAAGTATCTTTGTTGTACTTTAAAAAACTCAACAAGTCGATGAGCGTGCACAAGTTCGTACAAGATGAAAAAATTTTGCTATGGGGGTCTGAGGTATCAGTTCATTTTGGAAAAGGGGTCCCTTGCCCAAAATAGTTTAGGAATCCCTGTTATAGAGACTTGTGGCTAAGTAATAACAGCCGCACGGGTCGATCGATCAGGTTAAGCTACGCTTGCTGCGGTTGGTCCGTGCATGGGTGACCATCTTTACATACCAAGACCCCTCGTATGCCGTGCCTCGGAAAGCACGTTAAGCCGTTGGTCCCGGCGGTCAATTGTAGATCTAGAAAATTTGACAGTAGTTACGGGTCGTCAGAAGCCCGAAAGTCTGACAACCAGTCTTACCAAGGGGTATCGTGTTACCCAATAACTGGTTTGTGAAGGTTAGATAGGCAGTCGCTCCATGTAAAATACTGGTATTCAGCTACATCCAGTTAGACTGGAAGCCGACCCCAACATAGTTGAAAAAAGGCAGGCAGATGACTTTATTGGGTATAAATTGTACAGTCGGTCACCCTACCCTGAACTCACGAGATATTTCTGGAAACATAATGTACAATCAAGCTATACATTTCCAGTTTATGCAGCAGGTTTAGCATGACGCCTTCTTTTTCTTCGAAGAATAGACACGGCTCTTTCTATACAATGTGATGTTTCGTTTCTCCATTTTTGACACCTCACCGTAGAAATCCTTCTACAATCTGTCATTTTGTATTTAGTTTCTAACGATCTTTTTCTAGGTCCTTTTTATGTAGAAGAATTTCTACGGTGGGATGTCAAAAAAGGAGAAACGAAACGTCACATTGTATAGAAAGAGCCGTGTCTATTTTTCGAAGAAATTGAAAGCGTCATGGTGATCTCGCATTATTTGGAATTTCCGTACAATGAGAGGTCAGTTTATACTGGAAATTTATAGTTTAATATGGAGCTGGGTGTACCTATGTAGGTACAGGACTTTTGGGAATGCATAAATAAATAAATAAGAACCAAGGTTTCCTCTGCAGGATGAGGAAATGACAAACTTTTAGATGTAACAAAAGAACAGATCAAAAGCAAATTATGTTAGCGATTGAGTGATTAATACAAGTGAGTACACATTTTATTAGTGGCTAGCTGCCCGCGTAGCTTATTTTAAACTCTAGTTGCTCCTTATAATATCAGCTACCTGCCAGTGAAAGTCCCGTCAAAATCGGTCGAACCGTGTCGGAGATTAGCCGGAACAAACAGACAGACATAGAGACAAACATAAAGAAAAATTGTTATAACTATCGTACATACTTTCATATGCATTTAGCAAAAAGCTGTTATTTTGACATTACAGACACGTCAATTTTATTTATTTGTATAAATAGATTTTAAAAAGTATTAAGTAGGTAAGTCTTTAATTACAAAAAAAAACTAATAAATACTTGAAAATGAGATGAGTTACAATAAAATACCTGTAGATATTTTAAACACCAAGGAGTTCCCACTATTCAAATATAAATTGCGTAATTTTTTAAATTGACAAAGCCTACTACACGGTCCAAGATTTTCTTAATAATTAGTACCTTTTACAATCTGTCACCAATACTACAATCTCGGCGGCAGAGATCTCTCGCGTCCGGCCCTGGTTCAGGCCATGGTACGGAGCGAGAGGGCATGGGCAGCCGTCACCTCCTTCTGCGAAGCAGTAATGCTCGCAAAGGAGGAGGCGGGATGGTTGAGGGAAAGGCAAATTTCGCGCCCTCTCACCCCTAGCCGCGGCAGGAGACGCCCTGGGCGTCGGGAATCCCGGGCGGATTTCCGGCCACCGTAGGCGCGGGCTTGCGGACGGTGAGCAATGGGTAGCTCACCGTCCGGTAAGGACCAGGCCCGGGTCGACGGCGCGTTGTATACCACGCGCGCCTCAAAGAGATGTCGTCAGCACATAGGTAGGGGTCCACTAGGGCTGATGCCTGCCGGGGTCACGGGAAGGTACTTATGGGTCGCCGAGGCCCCCGCAACACAGGCAACAAGAAGGAATACGGGTGGGTTTTAGTCAGTAAGAGTCTGACACACCCTCCTGCTCCGCCCAGAGCGGGAGAAGTTATTTGATTATTTCCCACCCAAAAAAAAAATACTACAATCTGTCACTAATTCTTTTTGTAAGATTTGCTTTATATAAGTGATAACTAAATTCTTTATACTGCATGTTGACATAATTTATTATTGTATGCCTACTAGGCAGGACATAATGGATCTGTAATTTACCTAACATCTGTAAGTATAACCTATGCCCACAATAAAAATATTTGATTTGATTTGATTTAGTTTATTCATTTATTTGTTTCCCCACCCGGTATTGATCGTCGTTTAAAGGCACACCTATAAAATTAGCTTTTAACATACAATTTTAGTGACTTTTAAATCAGTTATTAGGTACGTTATACTTGCATTACCTTTATATAATGCAAGTAAGTTCTGCAAAAAAATGTATGTTAAACTAGAACGCATATACATCAATTCTATATGTGAATATTTAAGTATTGTAGTAAAATACTTTATGAAATAAATTCAGGAAGTAAGGTCTACCCAAAGCATGAAAAAAACGATATTACTTTCAAACTATTTGAGATATTACTTTCATGTTTTTTTTTTGTATGAATAGACTATTTTTTACTATCTATAATTTATATCTGTGATGATATTTTTCAAATATTCATTTTTTCATCACCAAAAATAATTAATCAGTGTCATAAATCGCCAGTTATGTTTAAGTCCCATGTAATAAGGAGGCGAGCCTATTGCCAATAACCGATGAGAAATCCCAGATGAAAAAACCCAATAACACTTTGCCCGGAAACCTGGAAATCGAACCCAGGACCTCATGCTCAGCAGTAGATCTTGCGCCCACTAAACCAACAACGCACAGAGTCACAAAATCTACAATTTCCGGACAATCAAAAAACAAATAGCCTATACTCCCCAAAAATACGTTAATATCAATATGGGTACCTCCGGTGCACCATGGCGGTAAACTTCATAGCGTTTGTTATTCTCTGGCACCCTCGCGCCAGATGGGACAATAACTCGCCCCACCACCCTAGATATGAGGACAGGTGCATATACCCCATAAGGTTGCGTACTTTATTATAACCAAATATCCTGCTTTAATGGTAAAGGCCGAGTTCTTATTGTTCAATGCGGTTTCGTTGAAGTAAGGAATATTTCACACTGTACGTATGTTTCAAAGAATAATAATAATACCAGCCTGTTATAGCCCCACTGTAGGGCAAGAGCCTCTTCCCATACAGAAAAGGCACGGACATTGATCACCACGCTTACTCAAGACGGAGGCTGACAACAGCTAAAGCGCGGTCACTGTCGGACTGCATAGAAAAGAAAGAGAAGCGCGATAACACAAAGCTGGTAATTTATTGCAAAGCAATTATTAATTTACAAAAAACCTATTGATTGAATAAAATAAATAAAGCACTATCAAGACTCCTACATACTTAGGCGATATCGCCGGCGCGACAGGCATATTGCTGCCTGTCGCGCCCGCTTCACGAAAACATTTATAAATGACCCCGTATCATTTACAAAGGTATTCGTGAAAATGACTGGGGGCATTATCAAACTAACAATTTTTACAAGACGGGCAGTCTTGAGTGTAATTGTTTAGGTTTAATGTATGTGTATTACAATCTCACTGTGTGCTGCACCGGTCGACGTCTTAACGTCAACGCCGGCTATCGCTGAAAACCAGCGCTGGGGCTCTGTCTCGCATAGGGTCGCAGCATTATGCTTAGCGTTGGCCGTTTTGCGTGGATGTGACGCACATTCTCCCCCAAATTGTTTCTTTTTTGTATTGGTATTCCTTCTTTGCGTCATGTTTATCGCAAATAAACGTATTTTCTTTCTTTCTTTCTATGTTCCGGTAATATCGACGTTCAACAACACTTCTAGATCACAACCACAAGTAAGGTGTAAAAATTAACTCTTAATCTTAATCAATAAATAAGACCGTTCAATGGAAAATCCGCGCAAGCACACAGGATAAGTTCAGAGGGCAAACAATTAACGCGCGTTTTCCAACAAAAATAAACGCAACGATGTGAAAATGCGTCATTCAAACGTAACCTGGGGGGTAACCATCACCTCGTATAGCAGTATTATTTCAATATTACTTGAGCGTGAGAAAGAGATGGAGCTATAAGTCCTGTATAGCTCCATCACTTTCCAACTGTGAAGTAATATTATAATAATACTGCTATATGAGGTGATGGTTACCCCCCTGCAATCAGTGGTGTCGTCATGACACTGTGTAGCAGTGTGTAGCGCTCGCACTTTCCCCCCATTTCTTTTTATTTTATCGAAAGTGTTCGAAACTCAAACGCTAAGCAGGTATTTTTTTTTAATATATTTTAAAGACTTGGCTAAAAGGTCCAAGCAACCAGGCCGCTGGTTGCTTGGACCTTTTAGCCAAGTCTTTATTTAGTTGTAGGTATTTTTTATACGTAACTACCACAGAGCATGGAGACGCGACGGCGCTGCTAGAAGCGGCATTTTCAACACTTTCCAAACAAACTAAGGGTGTCACCATTTTTTCGCACTACGACACAAAATTTCATGTATAGCAACTTGACGGCTTTGAACTACGCACAGGCGGACGACGATCAGCGTCTGTGGTCTAGTTGTGCGCTCAACGCACTTTCGGCGCCAAGAATTTTATAAGTATTGCCGTCTCCTGACGCTGTCGGCGCCCGGCGGCGGCGGCGGCGGCGGGGCGGCGGCGGCGGCGCGGCGTTTCGGTGCTATAAGGTAACTGCGTAGCAACACTAGCAACAATGGAATAGGGTCTAAAGATTGTATCTATAAATATTTGAATTCTGGTCTGCACTCTTTTCCCAAAATCATTCTCTAATTGCGGTTTTAATAAATTTTATTTACGAGTATTATCATCATAGTACCTTATAAAGGTCCAATATTGTTAAACGGTATTATGAAATTTTCTTGAAAAATTAAACCTTGAATCCGTTATCAACAAATTACAAAAAAGATCAACTCGTTTTTTCTGTGTTTATCTTAAAACAAAGAGATAAGTCGGACATCCTTATTTTATCGAACCGTAAATACAACGTCCTAGCCAGAAGTACATTTGTAATTTTATAAAACTAAACTAGCTTTGATACAAAACATAGCTTCTGTCGTCTTCTTAACGTGTCGATCGCAAAAATACAAAAAAGTATATATCGATGTTTTTAATTTGTTGGGCCCAAAATCTAGCAACGCAAATACCGTTTGCTGACGCAGCCTTTAGGTCCTCACTTGTGCAAGTGATGCTGTAAATCCATTCTCTTGACCGATCATAGAACCAAGATCCATCTAACCCTTCAACTCTACCTGCTCCAACTTCAACAGATTACATCAATTCACTAAACAGGTGCTCGACCACTGGGGGCCTAAGCCACGGACCCGTTCCAACCACCACTAAATACGAAATACACCATAAAAAAAAACAATGTACCTATAACAAAAAGTAATTTTAGGGGTTAGCTGTTGGGAATGAAAGTAAGCACGCATTTTTTTCGCCGACCACTTATGTAAAGGTCGCTGGATTACTCCGGTTCGGCCTTAAACGATCAATCCTACTCGATATTAAACAACTGCCTACTAAATCACCCTTATTTTTCGGTGTAATATTAAGGAATCTGGCCATTATTAAATATAATTCGTGGTTCGAGATTTCTGCAGACATAAACAATGCGGGGTCGACGATACGACAATAATTTAAACTTCGTATATCTAATGACGTTCCCAATCAGTATACAAAAATTTAATCAAATATATCCAATAGTTTAGTTACTACAAATAAATAAATAAAAATAAAACCCTGTATTGCTGGTCTTATTTTACATGTTATAAGATTTATAAAATATGTGCCTGATACTTTAAAAATAAAGAAAGTATAAAGTATCGGCAAACGGTTTAATCTGATACAGTTTGTCTTCAGACAAAGGCCTCGTCTAAAGATTTCCATTCTGTCCTGTCCTTTGCTGCACGAGTCCATATTCAACCCGCTGTTTTCCTGATGTCATCCTCCTATCTCTTAGTCCGTCTCCCTCCTATCTCTTAGTCCGTCTCCCTCCTATCTCTTAGTCTGTCTCCCTCTTTTGCTGTCTCCCTTCTTCTCTCTTATCATACGCCCTGTCAATCTCCTTAAACCTAGCAATGCTACCGGGATCTCTCTGTAAACACTGCCGACCGTAGCCAAGGGTCCGAACTAAATGTTTAGTGGAATAAAGGACTCCTGAAATAAAACACTGCTGGTTTTTGACTATCTTCTGATTTGCTTTCATTTAGACCTTGCTATAAAAAAATTAACATCAAAAAAATATTTAGCTACACAAACACCTATGTTTTATACCTCGTTTTAATCTTCATTACAAAGGCAAGTTTTTTTTAATACAAAGTAATTTTATGGTAGTACATTTTTTTAGAATAAGTATCTAAAGTTACAAATAATTTTTCGTGAGACTTAAAAGATATTGAAAAAGTGCCAATACTCAGAAATCATGGTACCTACTGTCATAAAAGCACTTTTGTAGTGATGATACATTTCCTAGAAGCAACTAAACACCATTTATTGTTTTAAAATAGGTACCCATTTTACTCTAATTGCCTATTTATTACAAATTTTGGTATTTTCTTTAAAAAAACACTCCAGTAGTCATACATTTTAAGGAGATCAAGTTAGGGCTCTGCCATAGAGATATTTTTTACTGCAAATAACCCCAACTATCGTCCTGTTTCGTTTGATCCACGATTTTTTACCCATCCTGTATATATATATATATATATTATTATTATTAATTCTACAGAAAATGGGGAAGCTTGATAGTAGGTAGGATAAATGATTTTATATGTGAAAATAAGTTTGTACAAACACTTTTACACATCTAAAATAAATTATGTTTTAAAACTAGATGAGTTCGGTGTTTCCTATCCGACTACTCTGAGAAGAAAGACCGAAACAAACTCAGAGGTCACAGTCACGGGCGTGCCGTCCATAGAGGCAAATAGGCCTGGCCTACCCTACCAACAACGCCAAATGCATTTATTTTAACTATGATTTATTTTAAAAATACAAAATATTTAAAAAAGTTAAACTCCTGTTATAACACTTATTCAACAACAACAACTTCGTCGCGCCCGCCGTGTGAAGTAACTCACAGTTCGACAGAGCTCGGTACACACTATTTATTAGGCAGGCACTCGGCTTGCCTAAATCCCATTGATAAATTTACGCACACTGGTGCATATTTTCGTGTGTATGAACGGCACACACTATTGAAATGGTTTAAATTATGGGCGTAACTGCTGAGACTGGATGTGGTAACCGCGTACAGTGATTGGCTGTGTGTAAAGTCAAGATTGAAGATGAATGAAAAGTATTGAAGACCAGGATTCCCAATTTTTGGACAATTTCGGGGAATTTGAGAAACAGACTACACACAGACACGATAGTTTCCTTAATGTCTACTAGAGATAATTAAAAAAACAGGGTGGTATTGTCGAATTTACACCTTCCAAAAAAATGATAAAGTGTAAGGAATAGCAAAAGCCATATAAAAATAATTAAAAACTTCATAATTTTTTATTTTTCGCCTCATATTTGGGAAATTTCGCTTTGATTTTTGGGGAGTTAGGAAAATAAGTTTCGGCAACATTATTCGCTTTGATTTTTGGGGAGTTCGGCAAATAAGTTTCGGCGACTGTATCATCCGGCAAAATTTGGTAGTCCCTTTTGTGGAAGAACGCGGTATGACAATGATACAATTTTAATTGGTAGTGTTTTATTATCGACAAATTAGAAATTACATTTATCTTAGGGAAGCCATATTGTTTCATGTGACACGCAATTTATATCCGATCTTGAATGTTTTGCTTTTTCATATCATAAAAAGTTATAAGTAATTCGCTTTGAAACGTAAGGTAATGTAAATATTATTTGTTGTGTTTATTATTTTTTTATTTACCTAAGAATGGTGTTCTGTTGTGAAGTTTGCGCCGATAATGTGTGTTTGTTAGAAGTTAAAAGCAGCAAGTTTTCACAATTATTTAATGATAACATTCAAGGTGTGTATAAAGGTAGATGTGTGCCCGAATTACGAGAATGAATCCAAAAATATGATAATTCATCTCGTACTCGTCATTTCAATCCTCAAAATTATACAACATATAACTTTGCTATTGGCTTTGGCTTTGTTTTCCGTGCATTTTGTTTAATACTTCTATTAAGTGGAGTGAGGGATATATTGATTTGCATAATTTTCAATCCTCGACAAAAATAATTCTATAAAAACAAAAGTTATAAATACAAAACTCACCACATTATTCAAGGTTCATGACCTTGAATAATGTGGTGAGTTTTGTATTTATAACTTTTGTTTTTATAGAATTATTTTCAATGTTTTTTTTTTCAAATATTATAAATCAATAATGACTACTTTGAGGGTCATCATCATATGTAGAGCGACGCTGTGATGTTGCGAGAATTAGTATTATTTTTTTTGGTGTCCGTATGCGTGGCCTACCCTCCGTGGAGAACCACTGCACGCCACTGAGTCACATTCATGTGTGGACTCTGTGGGTCACATGTGAATGTGACCCACAGAGTCCACACATTCACAATAATTAAAGTAATATAATACTTTATGTCACTCTATCGATTAATATCAAGGCATAAATATGGCGAATGAAAAGTGGACATCGCGATATAGTGAGTGACAAGTTGCGTCGAACGTATCGTTCAATACGACAATACACACGACAATAACCCTTCCCCCTTTCTACTTTTATGGCATGCGGGGTGGATAAACAATTATACTTATCTTTTTTTCGTAACCATTAGTTTCCCCTTGACAAAGTGACTTTGTGCGATCCGAAACGTGTCATAATTTGGACAGTAATCATTAATGCCGGTAGCACACCTCTGCCGCGAAACCGCAGTAGTTCAATTCAACTGGCTCGCGTCATGTTACTACGCGCATCCGATTCGAGTAGCGGAATATGACGTGAGCTGGTTGAATTAAACTACTGCGGTTTTGCGGCAGAGGTGTGCTAACGGCGTAAAGGTAACAATTAGTGAGGTATTATTGTCTCTGTTTCTAAAGTAGAATAAGCTATTTGCGATCGTCACAAATAAATTAATTTTAATTTGATCTCGGAATTTAAGAATTGTCTCTGTCAAAGAAGTCGTTTTGTCAGGCACTGGAAAGGCTTGTTACTGAAAATACAATAAAATGACTTGACTGTATAAAAAAATATTAGAAGATGAATTGGGGGTTATTTATTGAAATAATTAATATTGATTTGTACATAAATTAGGTACATTTGTAGTATTTTAGTGATATTTATTTTAGAAGTATGTATTTATGTAAGTATATTCTCTTATTGTATATTTAAATGTTGGATTGTTTTTTTTTTTGTTTTTGTGTACTTTGTTTTCTCTTCTACTGTCCTATCGCAGGTACGAGTATGCTGGAAGAGATTTCTTTAGAAATAAGCATCACCTTTGTACGTATTTTTCTGTTTCTTTCTTCTTGTCTATTTATATGTGTGTACATAAACTGTTAAATAAATAATAAAAAAAACAAAGACATATATCTAATGAATTAATAAAAATAACTAAAACTATACACAAACTAAAATAGGGCGCCGAAAAATTCATTCACATCGCTGTCGACTGGTAATGTACCCAAGAGACAGGCGGCATTGCCACGTTGTATGGCAATGCTTAGTCTCTGGCCAAGGTAAAACCCAGCCCTTGGGTCACGGGAAGTGTCAACCAGTTGTCTGGAACTTTCCTTAAAAATGCCATGAGCACTCGGACCCCGGGCCTCGGGCCCGGACCTCGGGCCCGAGGGTTTCAACCCCAAACGGCTCGAAAATATAATTACCAACTAGGTTATTATACTTACGCCGCTTGAGGTTCTCTGCAGCCGCAGCAGCAGCGCTAGCATAGCACGCCGTGCCCGGAAGATGGGATGGCGCAAGAGTATCGACACACGTTGCATCCCACACTAAAGGCCTACCCACCTTCCATGGAAATAAAGACATGCCGTTCCGTACCAGGCCATTGGGTTCTAATACAGCTGGAACGCCGACGGTGACAAGAGCTCGTCGGATGATGTCATTAATGTTCGCGTGCCGCGCTAAGCGACCCGCACTTCGGCTGCAAGACAGGCCGTAGTGTCCGAGACTGTTGACAACTTCGCCACAGTGACAGCGATGAGGAGAACAACATGGAGCTCCTAGTCTTAGGGAAGCAGCGCGGCGGAAAGTAGTGTCGTCGAACAGAGATATAATTATATAATACAAAAATATTTGTAATATATACCCAAAAGTGCCCAAATTCACTTGCTTGTTTACTTAAGGCGCTGACAAGACCCAATTGACCAAAATAGGCTTCTCTTAAGAAAAAAAATTGCCAAATCTGTATAGTTTGTGGTAGCGGAAAAAATATATGTTAATTTTGAACATATTTCCCAGAACTTGGTTGTTACCAAAACACGTTTTTGAAAAAAAAAATCGATACAAACTAACGTTAAACTAACCTCTTACCTTGAGTTCTAATCCAAAATATCTGCATTAAATATCGACATACGTTATGTATTTAATGAATAACAAGAACGTCTTATTTGAATGCTGAACTTGGTTGTTTTTTATTTTCGATTACTCAACCCAATTTTGAGTAAATAGATAATTGCTTGATATTTTGCAATAAACTTCAAGCGTTGTGTCATCGTGCTTCTCTTTTTTTTCTATGCAATCTGACAGTGACCGTGGTTTAGGTGTTGTCAGCGTCTTAACTATATGGAAGTAAAGCGAAAACAGCTGTTTTTAAATTCCTTTGTCTGTTCGTACCAACTCAAGAACGGTTGGATAAAGATTTTTGACAGGCTCGCTAGTCAACAATAGAATATAACAAGTATTGTGTTTCACCGACATCGAACACGATTACAAAGAGTCGATGGGATAACAACGAACAAACCATTCAGTGCTAAATCAAAATTAATCCAAAATAAGTTTAAACTTTTTAAGTACATACTTATAATTAACAGCCATCAAAATAAACCTTTTCAAAATTAACACCGACCGAATTAACATTACCAACGTACTCATCTTTCCATTGAAACATGAATTATAACACTTTGATACAGAACGTCGAAATCATATTGAAATAATAATTGAAAATCCAACAATGCCACCATTTCATATTTGGCTGAAACGAACTGTATTCCATTTGATTGAATACCCGTCGGTACTGTAACAAAGACTGATGAAACCACACGAATGGCCACGAGGTGCCTAATGTATAAGCTTATGTGAAAACCCTAATATTCTAAAGCTTTAGATTGAAGTGCCCCTTAAAGTTAATTTTCGTAAAATCTTACGGTGGGTTGTTTCCACGACCAGTTCAAATAGACCCCCGAATTTGGATGCCGTTAACCCATCTTGCGCCGTTTTATGTAAGTCACAAGGGGTAGGGAAGTTCATTTTACGTTGGGAGATGTAGAACTAGCGGGGCATAGGGTAAGCAGACTGGTTGACCGACCGCCAAGCTGACAAGTCGAACATTTTGCGAGAATGAGTACTCCCGAGCGTTTCGCAGGAGATAAAAATATGTTGCCTCGCTCCGCTTTATAATAAGAATTTTCATAGCGATATTTTTTGTACATAATTGATAAACCACACTATCTTTCGGTGCGACGCTTTGATGGGCGTCATTAACTCGTTTACGCCTTTGTAATTAGAAATCATTTTGAGAGCAGCATTTTTAATGGAGGCCTATCTAACAATTTAAGTTCGTTTTGTTTGTTAATGTGTTAAATTCTTGCATAATGAAAATGTTTGATATGGGATTTTGACACGATTTATCTACGAAACGAAATATACGAACAAAGAACTTTCGTAGATATTACGTAGCAGAGTTAGCGTGGCGTTCGTATGAAGTTTTGCATTTAATTTGTGTATCCGGTTAGAGACTTATCCACACACTGTTTCAAAATATCTCTATAAACATCTAGTAATGAGAGCTCAAATAATTAATTAGTAATTTATTTACCATCGCAAACTGCATAGCTACGCGTAGTGCTGTAAAAGTATTGAGTGTTCTAGTCTTCATTTCGAGACTTAAGTAGATTTTCAAGACTTGGGACTAATAAAAAAAAATTAAAATTATTTAATTCAGACATCAATCAGTCCATAGATTGTCAATCGATTGATTTGTTGTTGTTGTTGATTGTGATTGTTGTTAATAGTCTCACGCGTCATGAGATCTTTTAGTCTTTTGAGTTCTTCGAGTCTTTTGAGTCTTTGGAGTCCTATGAGTTCTTTGAGTCTTTTGTGACCTATGAGTTCTTTGAGCTGAACTTATCTTTAAAGTTATTGGATTATGTTTATCAATATTTAAGGAGTAAAATAATAAAATCAGCTCAAAATTATAGACATAATAATCATATATAATCATGTGTAAATAAATTTGTTTTTCACCCACTGAGTCACTCGGAGGACTCAGATGACTCAGTCCCGAGTTCTTTTGATAACACTCAGTCTCGAGCTCTTTTAGACAAGACGAAAAGGACTTGAGCTCTGAATATGTTTTATCAGACTCGAGTCTTCAGAAACAACAGAGTCTTCAAAGAGAACTCAAGTCTTATTATTGTATAAGACTTTAGAGGCACGAGCAACAGGGTGTAACTGTAAAGTTCGCTTCATCCTCCATAGAAAAGGTATGATCCTCCGACCAGATAGGTGTCGTGTCCGGCGATGCAGGATTTTGCGTGACGTTAGTGTGTTGCGTAGTTCGCATGTGGCGATGTAGATGCCGCCACAACACTTAGGACTCGAGTTTCAAACTCAGTTTCAATACCGGTTTCAATACTCGAGTTTAAATACAAGGAATAAACATAATCTTGCTGTACTTCACACTCGCCTCCACAGAGTAGGCAACTCGTTCATGGGTCAATGTATACGCTTTTACAACAAACTTCCTATTGCTATTCGAAATTTACCCATTTAACGATTTAAAAGCTGTATTAAAAGCAAACTTTGTAAAAAAGGGTACTATAAAATTTCAGATTATTTAGAAGACAAAAAGCTTGGGATTGAGCTGCTCGCTCTGATAAGCCTTGTGCTAAAACCATAAAACTTGACATTTAAATTATGCAAAATCATCATTATGTACAACTATGTATACATATTGACATTGATGAATATTATAAGCAAAATTAAGTGAATATTTATGTACCTTGAAAAGTATTATATTACTTTAATTATTGTGAATGTGAGCACCATGTGGGTGATTTTTATTTATTTCTTGTTGTTTTTTTTTCTCTTAGTTTTAATGATGGTCTGGCATTTTGAGTACTTTATGCGGCCAACCAAATTGTCCTTTCCTTGGTATTGTTCGTCGAGTCGTTGAGCTCCTTAAGTTTTGAGTTGAGCTACACGATTACTGACAAATGCTTGCACTGACTGGACAGGTCCACTCAAATTTGTGCGGTTCTTTCCTCAAAAGACCATTTCAGACATGGATCTACATGGTCCTCACATGATCTGACCAAGATTATGTCTGGACTTTAAAAGAGACTTTGACCCTTGAGTTTGTTTCGCCATTTCTTCTCAGGGGTAGTCAGATAGGAAATGTCGACTCCATCTAGCTTATTTTTTAATATGACGTGTAAAAGTGATTCTCATATCCTATTTACAGAATAAACAATTTCATTTCATTTCATTTCATTTCATTTCAAACGACACCAGCTACGCGTCTATTAAAACTGCCTCAAACAATACTTGTGCACGAATTTTTCACCAGAATCAACAACAAACTAGTAGGTAGGTACTCACATTTACACAATTACTTATTTACGTGCCTGGTCACAACAGTCAAGCTTACTGCCCCTGCTTTACTCAACTACGTCACACATGCCTGCATAACATAAAAAGTACCGATATTTTGGGAATGGCAGGGCAAATAAAATTCAGCATTTATCTCGATAAAACTATATTATTTAAAATATATAATATAAAGTGAAATAAAAAAAAGGCTTTAAAAAAAATACATTTTATCACCTCAAATTGCTCCTTCTGCAGCTCACCTCTTCACCATTTTCAACACCTCAAAACACCACATGGACAACTCATGGTTTATAGCTTCCGCATCGCCTCTTGCTTAAAAAAAACACCACGTACTTACATAAGTATAAGTAGGACATACATACATACATACATGCCACACTTTCAACCTCAACATTATTAAGTTCGCCCTTGATGTTTTTATATTACACCCGAATCCAATAAAAATATGCCTTTGACATGAACACGTTTTGCATACGGATGTACTGCGAGGATTGTCACACAACGAGATGATGTCGATATTATGAGTACCTACCTCTACCGATGTGCCTGTTTTATGAGAATGGAATAGTACTCGTTCAATTATAATGCATAAACAACCTAGATTTGATGTGAAGAAAACGATTTGGATCTAAAAGTAATTTGTGAAGCGCGCAGTTTAGAGTTTACGTGCGCTTAATAATTTAAAAGCCCGACGACACCTAAAGCGCGGTCACTGTCGGACTGCATAGAAAAGAAAGAGAAGCGCGATGATACAACGCTGGTAATTTATTGCAAAATATGAAGCAATTATCGATTTACAAAAAAGCTATAGATTGTATAAAAAAAATAAAACACTATTATGCTAATATGTTGTTTGTAGAATAATCTGACAAAAAATCAGAATGATTGCATGTATATTAGTATGGTTTTTAATCGTTATAAGAAATCTTTAGAGGTATCTTCGTGATTTTTTTCTATCATATCAAATTAGTTATATTGTGTTTTCAACACACTATTTATGGCATTATAAAACTTACAAAATTTGCGTTTAGGTCCTGTAGTCCCTTTAACACATTAATTTTGAGAACTAGGACTTACCTACTTTATATATGAATGACTAAATGAATGAATGAATGAATGAATGAATGAATGAGAAATAGGACTTACATAACAAAATTATGAAGATGAGGCAAACACAAATAATGGAAAAATAGGTTACAGCGTTATCCTGTCTGCTAACACTGACATATTTCTAAATTAATTATAAATATGAACTCGTATGAAACCCCAGTGGTCATCAACGGGCTGCTTTGTACAGTCGAAACTAAATTGAAATTGTAATATAATTTTATTGTATCACTACAGACAACTATTCCTGATAGAAGCATGGTGAGCACACAGCTTAAAAAACTCCAGTAAAAATGATCATCCCCATTTTACGTGTAAGGGAAGGTAGCAAGCTTTTATTTTACCACCTTGTCGGCGAGATTAATATGTATATTGTATACCCATGCCAAATTACAGCTTTCGAGCACTAAGGCCCGTATTACAGAAGGAAACTCAAGCATTGATCTCTGTTTAAAACTAGTTTTAAGTCAAGTTTTAATTTTAGAACGTTCCTCGAGCATAGATTCATTGATCATAGTTCAGCTGAGTATCGCTTTATTTTAGAACGTTACTCAGTTCGTAAAGCGAACCCAAGCAGTGATTTGATCTGTAATCGCCCAAGTGTGGTCGAGACCGCGCTTGAGCATAGAATTGTCATGCCAATTTTTATTTCAAGCGTAAGTTGTCGAGTTTTAGTATCAAAATGGATATATTTGAAGAAGTAGATCATTACAATAATTTATTCAATGATGATGCAAATAGAAGGTTGAACTTTAGCGTTCCTCTAAGATATTTAAGAGATACACAGGACCCATAAAATTGTGAAAACTTCATAAAGAGGTACAGGTTTTCATAAGACGTGGTAAAATATTTAATTCTACCTATGATAGACCACGATTTAAGAAAACCACATAACCGTGGGCATCCCCTAGCCCCAGAATTGCAAATTCTTGTGTTTTATTTTTCTTTCGTCCTGCCATTTAAAAAGTTATAAGAATAAATAATAATCAGCAAAACAAATAAAACTAATCAAAATATCTACGATGTTTTCATTTGCATAAATTGTTTGACATACTGTCATTTTTATTAAATAGCGTACCTATTTATGGCCATAGATACAAGTCTTTTAAGACTTACAATAATTATGCTTATAAGATTACTAAACTTTATTTAAATAAATGAGGAATTGTACTACGAGTATTCGGGACCGAACTAATAACGCAGATTTCCTAAATAATTGGGCGCTTATGATATATTTTAATATTTTTAATCCAGTGAAGATTAAAACAAAGTTGGTAAATAAAATAAATCGTAAACGAAAACAGGCTGATACATAGACAATACACATCTCTGCTTGAGGTTCGATTTGAGTCTCGATTCAGCTGAATAGAGATTGATTACCGTTCTGGAATATGACCGATGCTCGAGCACTGATTCTATACTTAAACAGTGATCGACTGATTGACGCTCCAACTAGACTTGAGGAACCTTCTGTAATACGGACCTAAGAGTATCTGAGCTAAACCGGGGACAGACATACAAAATCAAAAAAAATCAAAATCAAAAGTCATTTATTCAAACTGGGTTGAAAATCAGCACTTTTCGAACGTCAAAGTTACATAAGAACGTCCCCCAAAAAAGCCCGCCCGTCACCACTTCCTAGTGCTTTAGCTGGGAAGAAGAAGTGGTGGAACAAACACCCCAGCAGAACAGACGGACATCGCGAAACTATAAGGGTTCCTTGAAACCCTAAAAAAGGTCATTTGCAGCTGTCATTTTGGTCTAGCAAATTAAAAATGAGAGTATATAGCATATAGCCCAGAGCTCCCGACATTTGGCACCCTACACGGTTACACCCTAATTACGTTTCGCTCTCGTAATAACAATAGTTTTATTTCGGCAATTCAACAATATCCATTGCATTGATCGACTCATCAATGTAATGAAAAGGTATTTTTACTTAAAATTCTTGATTCATACAATTTAATAAAACTTATTGCAACCATAGGGGTAATTGCGCATAACACAATATCACAGCAATGGATTACATTTTGACAGTTCAACAACATACGTTGTTGAGCAATCAATTTTTTCGAACATAGTATGAAGCAATGGATTAGCAATATATTTCAAAATCATTCAGATTGTGATTGATAGAAAGAAAAAGAAGGAAATAAAGAAAATACGTTTATTTGCGGTAAACATGACGCAAAGAAGGAACACAAATACAAAAAAGAAACAATTTGGGGGAGAATATGCGTCACAACCACGCAAAACGGCCAACGCTCAGCATAATGCTGCGACCCTACGCGAGACAGAGCCCCAGCGCTGGTTTTCAGCAATAGCTGGCGTTGACGTGATGACGTCGACCGGTGCATCACACTGAGATTGTAATAAGAAGAAAAAATACAAATATTTATACTTAGTATTTTTACGCAAATAGGATCTATTATATTCTAAAACTACAATCTTCATAGCATAAAACAAAGTCGAGTTTCGTGTCAGTCTGTGTGACCGCTTAGATCTTCTAAACTATAAAACGAATTTTGATGCAGTTTCCACCATAATTTAGAGCATTTATTCCGGAAGGTTATATGTATTAATATTTATCTTAGACTAGCTTTTGCCCGCGGCTTCGCCCGCGTGGAGGTTTTTATTTTTCTTACATTAGAACCTTCTCCTGACAATAACACAACAAAAAATAATTCGCGAAATCGGTCGAGCTTTTCACGCGTGATGCCGTTACCAAGGGAAATAGGGATTATTTTTTGATATACAAGGTGTTGTTTTGGACCTGCAAAACATTTTAGGAGGTAATTATGTTAGTGATTCTCGACCCGAATCAACAAAAAAAAAATTAAAAAATAAAAAAAAAATAAAAAATTGAAAAAAATAATTTAAAAAATAAAATAAAAAGAAAAGATAAAATTTAAAAATCTAAAATAAAAAGTATTATTGATTATTGACTTGGTATCGTATTGTTATACGATTATTTACGAGTTTCATAACAACCTCCTGAAATGTTTTGCAGGTTCAAAACAACACCTTGTATATAAGAGAAGTAGTACAGAAAAATATATCTCCATGTTTTAACAATTTGCTACGCCGATCGCTAGTATATCATAAACCTAGGACATAATATTTCATTAGAGTGCCCATTTTATTTAATTTCCTGCCACAATTTATTATTTCATTGCGGCCGCTTTGTTGCAATGTTAACTTGATGGCCCAGTCCGAGCGCGGGCCACAAAGGTTAGGACCATCCACATCATTTCATAATTACAACTAATTAAAGCACAGGCCAATAGTGAGATATATCTTATTATTTCGTAATTAATTGGTCTTAAACCTAAACTAATAATATTACCTACATACTTAATACACATAATAGTGCCTCATATCTAATTTAAAAGGTTATTCAAGAAGTTTGCATAGCTTCAATGTCGTTCTTTCGAATTTCGAAATAAAATCGACCGAAAAGAAAATGACGTTCCTAAAATAATTTCCCATTTCAGCTGAAGATCGAAAACGTAAAAAAATCAAATGAAATCAAATCAAACCTTTTTACTGCGGGCATTGGTTATAGATACATACAGTAGGCTTAGCATGACGCTTTTTATTTCTACGAAGAATAGACATAGCTTTTTATAAACAAAGTGACATTTCGTTTCTCAATTTTTGACATCGCGCCGTAGAAACCCTTCTACAATCTGTCATTTTGTCTTTCGTTTCTAACGATCTATGTCTAGGTCCTTTTTTATGTAGAAGGATACATACCTAACATACATAATATTAAAAGGATTTTTTTTTCTGCATGGTCACAGTCATTGTGATTTTAGTTGTTGTAACTGTCGACTTTCTCTGAATAAATGAATCGAAAGTAATAATATAATAATAATAACGTTTATTCACAAAAAAAAAACACAGAAAGACGTTTATAATGTACATTACAATTCATTACAAGTTGCAAAATCTGTACAAAATATATATAACCCTGTCACTTAGACTAGGATAGCCTGTATTTTAAGAGACAGTGTTTGGCCAAATAATTATTTAAACATGATTTAATACAACAAATGAACGATGTTGCCGTTATTACATTTTGTTTTGTGTAGTGTAAATTAAATGAAGTGTCGTGTTACACGTTTGAGTTTATAATTAAGGAATATAGATATATATATAAAGTATTTGCCGGCACTTATTTTTTTGGCGACGGAGGCCGAAAATTAAAAAAAAATCTGCTGGTAATGAAAATTGTCGCAACCCGAAAACTTACATTCGGTTGGACTCCAATTGTGTCTAATGGGCACATTGATGGATCTAGGTAACTATAACAATCCTAGAAGGAACCACAGAATAAGTTGATGATGCTTAGGTTTTAGCAGGAACGGCAGAGTAGATACTTATCCTCCTACATACATTTTCTTACTGAACGTCTATGTAACCACTCCATGCGTAACTATGATACGTTTACGTTAATAAACCTAAAAAAAAAAACAACAACGTGTTGTCATCTTTTCATTGAGCTTTTTTTAAACGCATTTTGTTTTTGGAATACTCTTTTCAAATGCGACATTTGAAAAGAGTATTCTAAAATTAAAATGGGCTGTCAATAAAAAATGGTTGGTTGAACCTTGAAGCAAAAGGGGCTCTACTGAGTTACATGAATTCCGTATAAGGCTACTGAACGTAATAACGCCTATCCACCCATTTTGATCTCAAATTTAATTTAATTAATAACTAGAAACTTTATAAATTACCCAAAGATTTAATTATTAACCCCTTCTTTATAAGCTTTGCTTAAAGTTAAGACTTGTTTATACGTCAAAAAATGTGTTGTGGAATTGTATGTAGACTGATAAATATGGGGGAAAATTCGTTAATGTCCATAGGTACCTACTACAACGTTGAACGTAGACACGATAGGATGTAAAATTAACAAAAACTTCATATCAATACGAATGATCAAGCACACACCCTACACCTACCTATTTCATGAATTTGAACTTCAGCGAGTTACATAACAAACAAAAAAATTGTTATCTGTGGCATGTCATTCTGTCTGCACGCCTCTACGAGTGTCGACCCTTGTCATAGACACGCCTGTATTTATGGCCATTTCAAAATAGGAATACAAATTGTTTTTTAATCTATGAGTATCATAGACAACCCGAATATATCTTTCAAGGGCTGTTTGTGTTTTGTACTTATGCTACGTTTTAATAATGTTTTAACCTTTTATTTTTTTTATTCTGACCTGCGCCCATGAAGTTAATTTTAATCAAATTATGACGCCCTACTTCTTAGACGACACCCGATCAATATTTAGTCTAAGCTTGTACAAAAAAGGGAAAAGATATCGATAAGATTATGAATATTATTATAAATGTTGCATACATAACCTAACTCATCTACCTTTTTGCGGAAACCGCATTCCGCATTCAAAAGTTAATGAACACCTTAGATACCGCAATACCTATCATCTATTATGAAAAGTTGGTCATACAAAATAGCAGCTACGAGACTGATAAAAAACTATAAAGCTGTTTCTGCTCCACAAAAAATTCAACACTAGTTTTTACGCAAGTAAGTTTGGAAATAAGTGGGAAATGGGAATGCCGGCGAGTAGTCGTAGGTGAGATCTGCGAGGGGGAGGGAGAGGCGGCGGCGGCGCGGGGGGCGCGGGCGCGGGGAATAATCGATACCCCCATAGAACCATAAGTAGGGTGGACATACGGGATGGATTATAGCTTTTTTCGCCGTAAGTGGGAATTGGATACTGTCATCATTACCATGAGAATTTATTTGAACCTAAATTCGGAACTTTTACCGATTTTCTAAGAAATTATAAACCTTCCATTTTTAAGCATTTATCCAAAGTTTGATTTAAGGTAGAAACGACTCATTATTTTCCTATAAT
Organism: Atethmia centrago; assembly: GCA_905333075.3. Lineage (NCBI taxonomy): Eukaryota > Metazoa > Arthropoda > Insecta > Lepidoptera > Noctuidae > Atethmia > Atethmia centrago. The sequence goes on along the minus strand of HG995381.1, from coordinate 20,457,566 downwards.
TTCAATTCGTCTAGTTAAAAGATTGGTGCTCTCCAAGACAACATTGCTTCCTTTTACAAAGTTTCGAACTCGAAATGTTATTAAATGAAAGATTAATTAATTCTGCATTGTTTAACTTGTAGTAAAGGATATTGTTTCAATTAAATACACACTCAGATACTGAGAAACCATTCCTTCGTATTAAAAAATATTGTTTGAAAGGACTTTAAATTGATGCCTAACAACATCGATAAACAGAATGCGTAAAATGTTAATTTAATCATTCAAATAATTTAGTATATTCATGCATCTTAGTTGTCAACAACAGTGAATGATTCAAGACTTCATTTGTAATAATTCCTTTGTAAAGAAGAGAGTAGAAAGTGACAATATAATCTGGGATACACACAAGGATTTTAAACGTCTTAATGTCTTCACTTCAATCGGATTAGATGCGGCTCCTAAATTGTGGGCACCCGAATCCCCAAAACAAAAACGTTCCTAAATAGCTCTTCGATATTGTCCCCTACATCTAAGTGTTTGTCTGTGGTGCACCATAGATGCATCGAGTTCACTGACACAAGCATGGGGGCCACGGGGCCATGATTCCGTACCGTGTGTCTATGTCTAATCGTTAATATTGATCCTCCGAAGATTATATTTTATCCAGGGTCAGGAGATAATGTGTTTTTAAACATTAGGGACGGAAGTTAGAAAGTTGACGAGATTACGAAGTGTCCGCGAAGTAAAAGTCTGAATAAATGTGATAAAATATTGTTTGGAAGAAATAAACATTTCCTTCTTCAAACTGAATTACTTAATTTAAAATACTTCCTGTACTAGAGAGTAGGTACAGGAAGTATTTCAAATTAAGTCAAGCATACTCATAAAGCATTAAATGCACATATTATTAATATAAATAACCTATGAAAGAAGTTAAGTCGACAAAACATTTAGTACCTAACTTTTTAACGCGATAAAAATAATACGATCTACCAAAATTCATTTTCAGTCCCTTGAGTCTCTTGGTTCTTACAAATAAAGTGCTTATCAGCAAACCTTTCAACGTTAAAAAACAAGATCACCCATAATTTAATCACACTGGCACTGACAAAACACTTTGGCACTGCATTCATAATCCACAGATTAAATAAAATAATCGCACTCACTGTAACAAAAAGAACTCGTTTCTCGATCCCCCACGCGGCAACGGCACCGCGCTATTCTGCCAAGTACTTTTCTTTAGTCTTGATTAGTATCGTTTCGCGGGCAGCCGCCATAAGATTTATTTACAGTGTTCATTATTGCAAAGTTTTCGACGAGATATTGTTGTTGTGAAATTCTTTAGACAAAGGTCACAGTCGGGCCTAATCACAGTTCCTTACGTTTTAGCGTAGACGTTTAAATATTTTAGAAAGCAAGCTGGTGTCTTGCCTGGCTTATCTAGATAGATAAAATATTATTAAGCTAAATCATTACGTTAATTTAATGTTCAATTACTTTTGTAGCTAATCAAGATTATTTCATGCACTGCTACTTTGCCAGATTTATTTTTTATATAAAAATGAAATAAATGCTCGAATCTTACAAAGATACGTGTCGGTCTAGAGATTCGAAGACATTTTTATTCCAAAATGCAAAGTGAGAGAGAACTCGTAAATAGAGCTCGCACCGCAACTTTGAAGTTACCGACTCGACGCGGATCGGACGCACCACGGCAGCGCACACGCTACCACGGACGATACTCTTCCCATGGTGCGTCAGTGCGGGCCGGTCCGCATCCATTCGCAATATCACCCACCAGCTTAAGAAAGGCCGTATCAATGTACCTACCTAATTATAGGGGTCATCAATCAGCGTTCTTATAATTAAGTACTAAGTCCAAATCCCTGTCTTCAACCCCTCAATTATTAAGTCCCTCATAGACACACTAGATCACAATCAGGACAGGAGGATCATGCAATTATTAGTCCTGCATCAGCTACACACAAGACATTAGCTAGCTAACAACATGATTGCTTAGTGTTAGTCTGCTCGCAAGCCCTTCTTGAAGATATGGTACGAGTATACCTACAGGAATGAAATGGTGCCAAATGGTAACAAGCGTCATGTTTGTATTACTATAATGTTTGAAAGAAAAGCTTAGTTATTCGTTCGATATCTTACGAACGTTTAAAAAATGAGCGAAACTCTTTAGTTTGTGTACTTATTTAACAAGTTGTTTCCTAATTAAAAGTAAATAATAAGCTTGTTTCAGGTGCGGAAAGTGAGTTTCGTTTTTCTACAGAATTCATACAGTGTAGACTGTTGGAATGGACTTTAAGCCCTTGCAAATTTGAAATGAAGAACAAACATTATTTCATGAAAATTATGATGAAATTATGGGATTGTATGAAAAAAACAAAGATTTAATTGGTGCCTACATTTATATCATTTTAAAATTATCTTTATTAATGAGCCAGTCTACCAACATATGTTTATTATCGTCTTACACTTACACCATTGGAAACAACATTGGTACATATTTCACGTGAAACCATTATCTATTTACACTAAGGGTCAGTTCACACAGACACGTGACGCGACGCGATGCGGCACGCACTTTTTAATATAGTGATACAAAATATGACTATAATAACTACACAAAAAGATACACATTGTATTGAGATAATTCGTAAACGCCCCGCAAACGGCATCGCGCTACGCCGCGCTGCACCTCGCGAAGCCGCGTGACGCAGTGCGACGCATCCTAAAGCCGTCATGGCGACTTGTCTCTGAGCTACTATTTTCCGTCCAGATTTCGTGTAGAGTTGATGGAGTTCAGTCGAGTGCTCGAGTGAAAATTATAATTATAGCCTGGGATCTTGTTATAATCAAACTTCTTGCAGAGGAGGAAGAGGATGAATAACGCAAAAATAAAATTAACTTCAAGCATCGTCGCGTCGGGTCGCGTCTGTGTGAACTGACCCTAACATGTATTTTTCACGAGTTCCACCTTTCAGCTTTTATTGGCTTAGCCTGAAAACCTAGCGAACTTAACAGATAGGTACAAAATCAATACCGCGGCTTTGACATTAATTGACGTAATAGATGATCATCATGTTATTGTTAAATGATTAAGAAGGCATTTTTAATTTTTGACAAATAATTATGTTTTACATTAAAACTTACTGAATAACAAATTAAATAGGGAGATAGATATATGGGTGTATTATAGGCACACCTCTGCTTAACCCTTCGGGGAATACCGGGCGTGATGATATGTTATGTTTAAGTAACGAAATGAAACGAAATGAAATTGTTTATTCTGTAAATAGGATATTAAAATCACTTTACCACGTCATATTAAATTTTTATTTTTTTTAGATGTAGTCGACATTTTTCAGAGAAGAAATGGCGAAACAAACTCAAGGGTCGAAGTCTCTTTTAAAGTCCAGACATAATCTTGGTCAGATCATGTGAGGACCATGTAGATCCATGTCAGAAATGGTCTTTTGAGGAAAGAACCACACAAATTTGAGTGGACCTGTCCAGTCAGTGCAAGCATTTGTCAGTAATCGTGTACCTCAACTCAGGACTTAAGGAGCTCAACGACTCGACGAACAATACCAAGGAAAGGACATTTGGGTAGGCCACATAAAGTACTCAAAATGCCAGACTATCATTAAAATTAACGGTAAAAAAACCACATGCATTCACAATAATTAAAGTAATATAATACTTTTCAGGGTAAATATTCATGTAATTTTGTATATAATATTCATCAATGTCAACATTTATATTAAATTGTATATAACGATGATTTTCCATACTAATTAAAATGTCAAGTTTTGCGGTTTTATCACAGGGTTACATAAGCTTAACATAAGTTATTAATAAGTACCTAATTAACTTAAATGTTAATCCAAAACTGCTTAGTTTAATCAAGAAACTAACAGACAGACCCAGTCTCACTTTCGCATTCATAATATTAGTACGATCGATATCTGTTCAACTGGTTTACAGTATTCCCCATTTCCCCAAGCGCCAACCATCGAGACAGTTTTCTGTAGCAAACTGTCACAAAACGAAGTACAAACAATCCTGTCACTTCATTTCATAAGGTTGTGGTATATATTTCTCTCCAAAACTAACTTGTCTACGAATACGCAAGTCTTGTTTAAAAGATAAATCGATATACCTACCCCAGCTCTTAGTGACAAATGGTTTTGTATTTAGGTTATACAAGGGGAGACTAAGGAAATTATGATAAGTATAACGTGAAATAAAGTAATGAACTCATTGTCCATTAAATAAGTACGAATGGCTACACTACTTTAACTAACACCATGAAAAAAGGCGTAAAATTATACCTAAGTAGGCATCTACATCGCCACATGCGAACTAAGCAGCACACTGACGTCACGCAAAATCCTGCATCGCGCAAGCAGAGTTTACCGCGCAACTAGCATATATACAACATCCCGACATCAACCGTCGGGCAGTTGCCCACCAGACACGACACCCGTCTGGTCGGAGGATTCTACCTTTTCTATGGAGGATGAGTGAACTTTACACCCTGTTCCTCATGCTTCTATAGGGTCACTGTTGGGGGGTAAATTAGAAAATTAAAAAAAAAGATTCGAAACAAGAAACTGCCTAGTTGTTCTAGTGGTCGCGCTACCGCTGAGCATGAGGTCCTGGGTTCGATTCCCGGGTCGGGGAAAATATTATTGGGTTTTTCTATCTGGAATTTCTCAGTAGCAGCCCGGAGTCTGGATTTGTGCCCGGTTGATAGCAGTAGGCTCGCCCCCTATTACATGGGACTAATAAACATAACTGGTGAAATGTGGGTGTACTACAGGTACTACACCTCTTTTTTTTTGTATGGGAAATCTTCAAATAACTTCTTCCGCTCTGGGCGGAGCGGGAGGGTGTGTCTGACTCTTACTGACTAAAACCCACCCGTATTCCTTCCTGTTGCCTGTGTTGCCAGGGGCCTCGGTGACCCATTAGTACCTTCCCGCGACCTCAGCAGGCATCGGCCCTAGTGGATCCCTACATTTTTGCTGACGACATCTCTTTGAGGCGCGCGTGGAATACAACGCGCTGTTTACCAGGGCCTGGTCTATCGGACGGTAAGCTACCCATTGCTCACCGTCCGCAAGCCCGCGCCTACGGTGGCCGGAAATCCACCCGGGATTCCCGACGCCCAGGGCGTCTCCTGCGGCGGCTAGGGGCGAGAGGGCGCGAAATTTGCCTTTCCCTCAACCGTCCCGCCTCCTCATTCGCGAGCATTACTGCTTCGCAGAAGGAGGTGACGGCTGACAGGTACACCTCTGCCCAACCCTTCGGGGAAACAAGGCGTGATATTATGTGCTAAAAAAAAAGTTTTGTAAACAGTACCGTGTGACATATCAAATGAAAGGATTGTTACAAGGATTTCAGATACATGTTTTATATAGTTTAAAAATAAATACTTTTAAAGTAATTTAAGAAAATAGGCGAAAATTTACCTGTCCAGCTCCCTTATCTCAGAAACTACTAAGTCAAAAATTTACCGGAAAACCTATATGAAGTCTATGGTCTTAAAACGACATGGTAAATCTCTAAATATTGTGCGTAAAAACTTACATTTGCAGTTGGAATGTTTTACAATTTTAAGTCTGTTTTTGGGATAAATTCATCCCAACTACGGAACCCTCCATTATGCGCAGTCCGTCACGCACTTGGCCGGTTTTTTTAATCCATGACTTACTGCATACGTAGATATATACCTACATAATGTCGTCATTCAATTACATCGTCAAACATCTTGTAAACGTTCCCCGTTATTCATCTATTGATCTCATCACAAGTGTCAGGAGCTTGGGTTTTATAAGAGCCATTACCAATACCCCAATACCCGAGGGGAAGTTGGTCCCAACTCCCGATCACTTTACCACCTCACGACGAGTATCTATAACCAGTAACAAGTTGCAAATACTCTGGGTGTGTAGGAATGACATGGCAAACATTTGTTGGTTGGCTTGTTGGTGGAACATTGTTTTATGGCCAATACAGGTATTGGTGTTGTTTCCGTCGTTCTATTTGAAATGGTTTAATATGTGTTAGTAAATCATCCGCTATCTAGGTTTTCTTCCTATTTATTGGTGAAAAAAGAATCGTATCTGTATCTTGTCTAAGGAAGTAAGGACGCAATCGCTTAGCCGGGGGAGCGAAGACTCAAATATAACGGACGTTTCGGATCCCGGTGTCACCATCAGGCGTCGGGAAATCGACGCCTGAGGGCGACACCGAGATCATAGACGAGTAACATCGGGATTTTAGTTCTATGCCACATTTTTTATTTGTGTCTGTTAACACTAATTTTTTCGTACCTGGCAACGCGAACTAACTAATAAAACAACCAACAGTTTATTGTAAAAGTCTCATGAAGATTAAACCATCCATAACAAGTTCAGCAACAAAACCAAAACGCTTTTACTATTAAAAGCTATCAGATTTAATAAAGAGCCAAGCCCCTAACTCCACAAGGCCTTACCTTACATCTTCGTCAAAATGTATGGCTTGGCCGTTCCATTGAACTATTGCATGACACAACATTTCTTACCATAAGCCCATAGGAGAGTCTGTACGACGAAGATGTCAGGTTTGTAGAGTTAGGCCTTGTAGAGTTAGGGGCTTTTTTTTTGGGTGGGAAATTATCAAATAACTTCTCCCGCTCTGGGCGGAGCGGGAGGGTGTGTCAGACTCTTACTGGCTAAAACCCGCCCGTGTTTCTTCCATTGCCTGTGTTGCCAGGGGCCTCGGTATCCCTTCCGGACTTTCCCACGACCCCGGCAGGCATCGGCCCTAGTGGACCCCTACACTTGTGCTAAACACATCTCTTTGAGGCGCGCGTGGAACACAACGTGCCGTCGGACGGCGAGCTACCCATTGCCCACCGACCGCAAGCCCGCACCTATGGTAGCCGGAAATCCGCCCGGGATTCCTAGAAGCTAGGGGCGAGTGGGCGCGAAATTTGCTTTTCCCTCAACCGTCCCGCCTCCTCCTTCGCAAGCATTACTGCTTCGCAGAAGGATGTAACGGCTGCCCATGCCTTCTCTCTCCGTACCATGGCCTGAACCAGGGCCGGACGCGAGAGATCTCTGCCACCGATCGCCTCCACGAGGACACGGCGGTGCTCTGCCCAAGCGGGCAGACCTTCACCGTATGCTCCACCGTGTCCTCCGGACGATCCACACAGTGGTGACACCCGGGCGTTTCCTCTCGCCTTATCCCGCCTTATGTTAGGGGCTTGGCTCTACATTAGATCTAATTTTTTTTTAACAGTGAAAGCGTTATGTAAGCCTTGGCAACCTACTTTACATAAAACGTTTTTGGTGGGATCCTTATTTCTGGAACATTTCAATCGGAAAAATACACTCAATTATCAACAAAATATACTTCGACTCTGCTTCGAAAACTTTATTTTTATTCGGCAGAACAGGATTAAAACATGAACATTCTTTTAACCTGTTTTCCTCGTGTGTTCCATGGCATGGCAAGGCATGGTGGCATTCAATGGGTCAATCAGTAACAGTATGCAAAAATCAAAGACTCAACTGTATGAATGCAGTTTTTCTTGACTAAATTAGACGACGTGATTGATAAGTTTGATAAAAAAAAACTTTATCTTTAAAAGACAATTTCCCGATACACTTATAAAGTGATGAGAGAAAAGGAATTTCGTAAACATTATACACCTACCTACTTTAGGTACAAAAGTATTTATTTACCAAACGATTAATAAAAACTAAAAAGCTACATTAATCGTACCACAATATCTTTAGAGTCCGACCGAAGTTCTTTTCGACGAAAAAATTAAGTCGCGCCGTCAAATCGATAAATACTTTCGATTCATTTATTCAGAAAAAATCGATAGTCACAATAACTGCGAAAATGCAGTTTTTTTTCTTGCATGTCGCTTCGCCTAATTGTTTGATAATTATTAATAGTTATTTATATCTTTGAGAAAAGTAAGTCAAATTTAGTGTGATTTAAATGAAAACGGTTAAATATAATGGATTAATGGATTGACACAGCATTTGTTATAGTTTTACCAAAAAAAAAATCCTATCAAACAGAAAAAAGAACCGTTTTCTATTTATGACCGAAAATGAAATTAAAGGGCGAAAAAAATAAATTTTCGGTCGGACTATAACTTACTTACCATACCTACAATATCGTTAGTTATGTTGTGCTTTCGGGGCAATGAACAGACGACTGACAGACTTTCCAAGTCAGAACTTCGCCCTTACCGACCCATTTCATTACAAGGTTGTCTACGATACGTACCACAGCTATCGGTAACATTGTGTGACTCAATATAATTATTAAACGAATATTATTAATAAATATCGTAAAATTGTAAGTATTCTGTTAATTTGATGTTTAAGTTTAGACTTACTGTTATTATTTCTGAGGATTTATTCAAAAAATCATAGTATTCAATTTATTGGAAAAGATTTTTTTTTAAAGAATCATAATTTTTGATTTATCATCAGTCAAACAATATACTGAGTTCATTCTGAAAATTCTAACACGTACCTAAATGCGTCTGAAGATAAAAAGTGCCAAAACGAATACGTAATCAAAACCGCTAAAACTCTGTACTTAAACAATGTTGTTTTTATGAAGTAGTATAAAAATATGAAAAATGAAAATGACTCTTAAATTGGTGTAAGTTTAATATTTTTATTGGACTCAAGCTTCAGTTTATAATGAAAAAAAAATATTAAAAAAAAACGTTTAGTATAGGAGTCTGTCAAAGACTTTCAAAAGTCGGCACGAAAATGCTCCTTCCATACAGAAATGGCGCGGTTCAACAGATAGTGGGCGAAACTCGCGGTGTGGTATATGCAAATTAATTGCATTATTAGTATTCTTTACATTGCTAGTAACGCACAAACCAGCGATTAGCATAAGAATAGGCAAACGATCGTAGAATAAATATTGTATTGCAACTATTTATAACAATTGTGTTGACTGCAAGTAGGTTTGTTGTTTTGCGTTTTATCATGACACTAATAACGCCTGTGGTCACGTGAGGGTAGGCAGAATAATTATGTTACTTACTTGTAACAGTGAAACTTATATGTTTAACTAGGAAAGGAATCACTCAATGAGCGACTTAAGACGCTGACAACACCTAAACCGCGGTCACTGTCAGATTGCATAGAAAAGAAAGAGAAGTGCGATGACACAACACTTGTAATTTATTGCAAAATATGAAGCAATTATCTATTTACTCAAAATTCTGTTGAGTAATCGAAAATAAAAAACAGTCAAGTTCTGCAATCGAATTTAAAGGCGTTCTTGTTATTAATTAAATACGTAATGTATGTTGATATTTAATACAGATATATTTTGGATTAGAACTTAAGGTAAGAGGTTAGTTTAACGTTAGTTTGTATCGAGATGTTTTTCAAAACTTGTTTTGGTAACAACCAAGTTCTGGGAAATATGTTCAAAATTAACATATATTTTTTTCCGCTACCACAAACCTTACGGATTTAGCAATATTTTTTCAATATTTAAGACAAGCCTATTTTAGTCAACTGGGTCTTGTCAGCGCCTTAACTGACAAACTTTACAAACCATTTTCCTACCCCTTAAAAAAACACTATACAGGGTCAAATTAAATTAGTTAGCGAAACTCCACAGACTTAATAACAGTAAATCCAATACCTGCGGTCGTTGATCCAGAAAAAAAAACAATAATTCATATTTTTTTTTATCATTTTGAGATAGTCAAATCAAATCAAATAACATAAACTGGTGTAACTCCACAGACGTGCTGTGGAGTTACGCTAGCTTGTTTATTTTGACCCTGTATAAATCTACCTAAATAGTGAGTTCTAAACTATATGCAAACCGTAGGCCATTTATGATGCATAAGAATAAGTTTTTCTACCTCCACTACGTCTAAATATTTTCACTTTTTAAATTTCTTTCTTTCTTTCTTTTCATTATTTTTTCTTCTTACAGAACACCTTGTTTTGTTATTTAAAAATCACCAGGGATGCACTCCGTCTTTGTCTGGGAAAGTGGCCTCTAGTCCCAACCGCTGCGCTTGTTGCTACGTCAATCTTCTACGGGCTTAAACCGCACAATGGCCCACCTAAGCACATATGGATACTCCGATAATATCACCTGTAAGACGCACCGGAGCTTCCGAATACCTCTAAACTAGGTAGGTAGTAGATTTATATAAGTCAACTCAAAATAAGTTATACATGGGCAATTTTGAAACGTCAGATTTTTTTTTCTTTTTGTTTTTTTTATGTTTAATGGTTTTTATTGTTGTCTAGTACGACTAATTTGATGTACGCCATAAAAGGCAAAACATTTACCGTCCCCATATTAATTATAAGACTGTTTTACAAAATAAATATAATTATAATCTTGTATCTAAGTGCACGGTTGCATTGTATCGTTTCTTATCAAAATAATGATAAAGAATCAGCAGAACGACGTTTAGCCACGTTTACTATTTTAACTTTATATAAAATTTTGCATATGGTTCCTTTTAGCGTTGTTCTCTGAGACCTACCCAAATGGCTTGAAAAAAATCAACCTGTATAATAACTAACATTTTTTTACAGCTGAAATATCCATCTTCCAAAAAAAATATATTTCTTTCTATATTTGATTTATTTAGCTTCAAATCGACGCAAACCAAGATAAATTAATATGTTTCATACCATATACTAATTTCTTATTTATCTCGGTTCGAGGGCAATGACCTACATAATTCTGTGCTCCCTTTCCACAAGCACACTAATCTCAGGTCTCCAAGTGAAAGGTCCAAGTAATCCTTTTAGCAGACTGTTGGAACGAAGTCCAATACACATACGTAAATGTTGGCGAATTTCCTATTTCCTTCACACAATTTCTTCGAAAAAGAAAAGTTTTAGTGTTTTTTCTAGTAACGAAATTGGAGTTTTAGTAAATTCCCAAGTAATCTTTTTATAATATTGTCGTTACTGAAAGAAGAAAGAAAACATGTTTATTGGAGATAATAAAAACAAGTAAGCTCGAATACTTACCTACTTAGAATAGAATAGAATAATATTTATTTAGTTATTACATACGGTGCCGAAACGTGGACACTGACAGTCGGGCTGGTCCACAAATTAAAGGTCGCTCAGCGCGCCATTAATTCGTTTTAATTTTTTTTTCGGCTTTATTTTAATTCGGCTCGGAGTTTCTTTGAAGGATAAGATCTGAAATGAAGTTATCCGGAAGAGAACCGGAGTTACCGACATAGCCTGCAGAGTCAGCAAGCTGAAGTGGCAGTAGGCTGGCCATGTGTGTCGAAGGACCGATGGCCGGTGGAGCAGACGAGTCCTGGAGTGGAGACCGTGTATCAGCAAGCGTAGTGCGGGACGACCCCCAGCTAGATGGACCGACGACCTTAAAAAGGTGGCTGGGCCAGACTGGATGCGGAAGGCGGAGGACAGGGTGTTGTGGCGCAGCCTATGTCCAGCAGTGGACTGTTATAGGCTGAGTTGATTGAATATTTATTTGCTGAAAAACCTTGTGTAAAAAGATGGCAAAATACAAAAAATAACAAGAGCATACGCATGTGTTTTTGCATGTTTTTTGTTTTCTTTTTGTTTTTACTTATTAAACAAAACAAATATTGGTAGATACATAATCATATAATTATTTATTCGTCAAAATTCGGTACATTATATGGTCTTAAGATTAGACTTACTTATAATAAAACTAGCTTGTGCTCGCGACTTCGCCCCCGTGAAATTTATTAAACAATATTGTTTGTTTTTGGATTTGAAAAGTTTATGGATTTGAAAAGTCGGATTCTTAGTTTTGCATGTGGCTGAAAGGGATTTGTCAAATAATTTAAGTATTCATGGAAAATCACTAATATTCTCAACTAGTTTTCCGAAAAATGACGCGACACTGACGTTTGATCATCGTTTCATTCGATCAAAATTTTATTTTGAGACTATACTATACCTTCATTGAGTAATTCAAAGGCGAATCGAGAGCGCTAAAGTGATGAAACTATTAACAGACCCTGTGACTCACACGACCAGTTTTGCGCCACGAAAACTGTTATTTTATAGTCACACGAACCAATTTCAATTATTTCAAGCTTTTCACAATTAGATAAAAAATTGACGGAGCACGGACCCTTAAAGCTTATCCAAGTGAAAATTTTGTAGATAAAAGATTTTTTACCCTCATTGTAAACTTTGAGAGATAAATAGCAGAGAGATAAATACAGTCATACCAAAGTTAAGATCCTTAATGATTACTTCCACGCCTATGTTACTTGCCTAACTCAAAGCTTCTATATAGTTGTCGCGTTTTAGCATAGCATTAACGGTCATTGCCCTTTCCCTAATATCTCTCAGTAGGAACCCAAAAAATAAACTATGTATGGTTTTTAGTTATTGGAAGATGTTGAAGAGCACGACAGATACGGACTTCATTTTTTTTTATAAAAAATCTAGATTAATTGACCTGTAACTTAGGCAGACAAAGCTTTAACTAGGATAACTGATTTCCTAGAGTTTTCAGGTAACATATTGCTACTTAAACTTAACTTAAAGAAAATATTGTTTCTCAAGTCAGGAGTAGTGTTTTCGTTTTGCCTTTGTTCGTGAATACTTTTGACCTAAACGCTGTGTAACTTTTTACACAAGTAACAGTAGCGTAAATGAAACTAATAAATTACTGTTTACATTGTACCATAACCATGATATTATTTAAACGTAGGTTACGTTACGTACGTAGGTACGTATATAAAAGAAGAACGTAGATTATTTCGAGTAGTCACGTTCCAAAGCTCGTAGCGTTTCGCAGAAAAGCTTCAATTCTATATTTAAAAAAAAACAACGCTTCGTTTTTTAAAAACGATGTTATGAATACGTCATTCAATCACTACAGTCAAGTTTTTACGTTGTTGCCACGTTAAGTTATTACCAGGACCAAATAGGACGCTAAAATTATGAGTCTACACAACAGAGCCACCAAGATGCGCTTACATTGTAAAAGCTGCTCGAAGTAGTTGAGAATAGCTTGGAATAGCTCAAGCTCTCGTATTATGGTGTGTTAATGTGCAAACCGGCACTCTAAGGCAATAACAGCTACATAGAAACATGACTCTTGTTGTTCAATCGACGAATAAATCTTCAGCGCGATCAAAGAAGATAAAATAGCTCTTCAAGGACATTTGCCAGATCGATAAACGCCTTATACGTCGAAATTGCTTTGATATAACAATATGAGAAATACATACAAATGTCAGTGTTATTTGTAGCCTTTTGTTTTTTATCTACTCTTATAATATATATTATCTTACATATATATACTTATATATATATATAAATATTTATATTATCCTCAGTCCTCAATAGCCATGTTTCCGGCTATTACCATTAAAAGTTAATATTCGATTCGAGTACGTTCAAATTACCAGTTCGAATAAATATTACAGTTCGTTAAAAGTAGGAACAAGACTCGCGTTTTGCTCTATTGATTATTCTGAGGAGACTGCAGGCTACTTGTTTGATTTCAAAGCGTAATCTCCAAAGGGCGGCGTAATATTCTCTCATCCGTTAGTACACTTACTTACCGCAACTCGGTTATAGTGAGCTTTCACCGTTTCTTTTATACAGAAAGGAATGCTATTATTACTCGTAGCTACTAACTGCGAATAGTATTTATATACTCGTAAGAACCCGCCAAAGATCATAAAATTCAACACCAATAAGACATATAACACAGCCTTAAGGCTCGTGCAGTCTTGCGCGATATCGCGGGCGCGACACACAGCAATATGCCTATCGCGCCCGCGATATCGCCTCAGTCTGCACGAGGCTTTACACCTCGCAAAAAGAACCATACGGCACACACAATACAGCCTCAAGCACTATTCGTTCTTTCATAAATCGAACACGACTCACGCACCGTTAGTTCCATATCGCGCGTTTTTAAATCGAGTTCTAAATTCGAATAAAGGCTCCTACATACTGGCGCGACTTGTCGCGCGACTCGACGCGACACAAAGACACCGCGTGTAGCGCTACAAGCGGTGCCTTTGTGTCGCGACACGTCGCGCGACTAGTCGCGCCAGTATGTAGGAGCCTTAAGTCTTGCCAAATCAATTTACTGGCCGGTGTTCGGTGTTACACGGAATTAGGGCACAGCTAACGCTCCGTGCTCATATTAGATGAACGTGAGCTGCCCTTTATCCGAGACTGGACAATAAAGGCTCCTACATACTGGCGCGACTTGTCGCGCGACGCGACTCGACACAAAGACACCGCTTGTAGCGCTACACGCGGTGTCTTTGTGTCGAGTCGCGTCGCGCGACAAGTCGCGCCAGTATGTAGGAGCCTTAATATGTACTACAAAATAATGTAAGTGCGCACATATGGTTACATTGTGGAATCTACGGTTAACGGTAGATATGTAATTATTAAAATGCAGATAAAATGATGATCCTTGGGTGAAGGATAAGTATTTTTTTTATAACGAAAGAAGTTTTCATTCTGAAATCATAGAATCTCAAAAATATGTAGACCTAAAATGTTATTTTCAACGTATCCAAAGATATGGAATAAAATCTCTTTACCTAGAAGGTATGGGAGCATTCAGACACTTAATAATTGAAACTAGTAGCAATATCTTGTATATTTCTTGTATATTTGTACTGACTTTCATTTTAGTTAAGTCTAGTTATATCCTGAAAAAAAATGGGAGAACACAAGCTGATATGAAGACTGCAGTACTTACCCGATCAATGGTGTAAGGCTTAATAAGATTGGAACCTAATAACCGAAGCAAATAATATCTTTGGCCTAATGTGGCGACGCAAAAAGCTATAATTAATCAAATGTCAAGTCTGCGATGTGACGGAGCCTCTAGAACGCTCTATACATATATTCATACTGCCACGCCCAATGTGGCAGCTGCTTCTGTACCTACCTAACATTTATAAAGGATAAATTACTGTTTTAAGAATATAAATAAGCATGGGAGAGATTTAGAAATTCCAGCAGTAAATGCTAAAAACTTACTTTTGATCCTGAACACAAAAGGTCTGCAAAAGCTTCTCTGTTTACTTTCTTTTAAAAAATTATACATCATTTTGTTCTAACAATATTAGGTATAAGTTTATAAAAAAGAGTTTATATACGTATACATATAGTATACCTAATATTGTATGAACAAAATTCCGTATAATTTATAATGTCTACAATGTTAGGTACATATATGTATTATATAAATAACAGTTTATATATACATAATCAAATTACAAGATGGTTATTAACATTAACTAAATTAAATTAAAACTAAGTTAAACCTAAAAAAGGCCCTCGAGGCATTGTACCGAGGATGCCGGCGGCATTTCCTCGCTGAATTGCAATGCTGATGCGTTGCGCGAGAAAGCCGCCAGCTTTTCGATCACCAGTTACATCAACTAGACGTTTCTCACTGGGACCCCACGGACCGCACCCACGCGGCCACGTCTCGACGCAAAAGGGCACGAAGTTGTACCTACTAGAGGCAAGGTCTCTTTTTATACATACAATATTAGGTACCTAATACCTATATAAGTATATATATACATATATACTAATATTGGATGAATAAAAACAAGGAAGTAATAAACTACAGGTACTTGTTCGAATTGTCTTAATTAAGAGGCCGACAACACCTAAAGCGCGGTCACTGTCGGACTGCATAGAAAGGAAAGAGAAGCGCGATGACACAACGCTGGTAATTTATTGCAAAATATGAAGCAATTATCGATTTAAGAAAGCTATAGATTGTATAAAAAAAATAAAACACTATTATACTAATATGTTGCTTGTAGAATAATCTGACAAAAAATCAGAATGATGGCATGTATATTAATTAGTATGGTTTTTAATCGTTAAAAGAAATTTTTAAAGGTATCTTCGTGATTTTTTTCTATCGTATCACATTAGTTTTCAACACACTATCTACCTAGCATATATCCTTAAGAATATCATATATTTTTCTGATTTTGTTTACTGCAGTGGATCATATACTTTAAGGCATTATAAAACTTATAAAAGTTGCGTTTAGGTCCTGTAGTCCCCATAAGGAGATTACCTACTTTATAGTCCCTCCAAAATAGAAAAAACACAAGTAAACTATCGATTTCTTCACAACACCCTGAGAATCCAAACAATTATGTATCTGTAAGCCGTACAAGAGTTCCGATAGGGGACGACAAAGGGGTCCCTTTTCCCCCACAGCTGCATTCGGATTCCCCAAACAATACTGGCTCGATTTTTATTTCATGCCATGTTCTGTAGTGGAAAAGTATACGGACTAATTTATCGTTTACTAAAGTAAATCAAGTTAGCCAACGTAGCACTCGACGAGCTAGTTTTCTGACTTTACCAAAGACTAGCTGCGCCCCGCGGTATCACCCGCATAAGTCTCGATCCTGTAAGAATATCGGGATAAGAAGTACCTTATTTTCTAACCCAGGTCATGGTCTACCCGTGTGCCAAATTTCATCTAAATCCTTTCAGCTGTTTTAGCGTGAAAGCGTAACAAAAAAATATACCTACAAAAAATATTTTCTCTTTATAATATTAATTTAGATCAAAACTAAGTTTGTGAATAATTTTAACTTTTAAAGGAGCACAATTATACAAAAATATGTATTAAAACATAACACTCATTCAATGCATTCAAGGCTCATTTAGCTGAATATTGAATCGCAAATAACACCCTCCCCAAAACTAAATGCATTGGATAAGTATGTATCATGTTCATAATTTACAGTGACGTTTATGACGACTTATTATTTATTTTAGAAGCATTGTTGTCATGTAACTCTCAAGTAACTCTCTTGTGTTATTTTTTATTAAGAATCTTTAAACCTACATAAATAACACGTGTGTTTGACAAAGATGTTTAAGCTAATTTTAACTGATCTGAATCAGGTCACAGACTACGCAAGGCGTGGTCATCTCTAAATTAATTAGCGTAGCTCAACTGGCAACTCCATAATATAAAACATACTTATCTAAAAATATATGTGCTTCCTAAAAAAAATAAAGCTTAATGATAGAACTAGAAGAATAATTAAAACAAATCTATACAAATAAATAAAATTGAAGTTTCTGTTTGTAATGTCAAATAATAGCTTTTTACTAATAATTAATAATTATGAAAGTATTTATGGCAATTATAAGTTTTTTTTTGTCTGTCTGTTTGTTTGTTTTGGCTACTCTCCGGCTGGAACGATTTAACGGGACTTTCACTGGCAGATAGCTGATTTTATAAGGAATAACATAAGCTACTTTTATTTAAAAAAAAAGCCATGCGGGCTAGTAAATAATAATAATAAAGCCATTTATTCCCAAAATATAACAGTCATACTTTAATACAATCCTCCATGCAGTAAGAAAATCACATGAAATTTTCAAATTTAAATTTATTTTACCTACTTAATAAAGTTACTCAATTTAAGTCTTACTGTGACCTTATCGTAAAATTATCGACCGTTTGAATTCTATTAAGTATACATTTTTATTTAATTTAATATTATTAATTATTGTAGTGTTTAATACTTAATATAATTTTTCATTTAGCGTTAAATTATTTCAAATATGTATATAGAGAAGAGAATTAAAATACTCTAAACATTTGCCATTTTAGTATACTTACGAGTAGGTATATACAGGATTAAATTTTCCTTCATAATATTTCACGTAAATTCTGCAACGTTCCAGAAATATGTATTCAAAGAAGCGAAGTTATTATAGTTTACGTCGTCCTACAAAATATGCATAAAGAGAGACTTGTAGGATTTGATGAGCAAAAATTATAACGGTTCGCCTCATTTCGCCGATATTTCGGTGTGTCCTTTACTTTCTTTAGGCGTCCTACAAGCCCTAGAATAGCCGAAACAGCTCTAATTTATTTAGAAATTGTAGTAGTCGAGTAGGAGCTACGAAGTGTAGTAAGCCTAATTGTTAATTTATAAACGCTTAGAAGCCACGTTGTGAACAATACGCCACTGCTTACCATTACGGTCGGAATGTAGTCTAAACTTATGTTATGATACCAATTTGTATTTACAGACTTTTTTGAACGAATTAATTTAAACCACCTCTGCGGCTTTCACGTAGCGGTTATAATACTTTGAGCTCGCTCCGAATTGAGTTCCGCGGCGGCAAATGTAACGTTGTATTTGCCTAAACACAGACTTGGGAAGTTTGACACTTGAGGAGATCTTTATGACTTAGCAATAAGGGTGATTTTCATTTGTTTTCGGGTCTAATTGAGAGGGTCCTGTCAGAACTTCGTGGTGGTCAGTGATGGGATGACTCACATCATTATCGCAGTGCATTCTTGAGACGTATCCGTTTCTAAGTTATTTTTTATTTGGTTACCGTTTGAACTTGTGTCGACGCGTTTAATAGGTCACCATGAATGACGTATGTATCTTTATGCTTTACTTGAGTTTTTGTAATGTGAAGCTTTGATAAAGATAAATCATTTTTTTTTTTTTGAGTGGGTTTTTTTCAAATAACTTCTCCCGCTCTGGGTTGAGCGGGAGGGTGTGTCAGACTCCTACTGACTAAAACCCACCCGCGTTCCTTCCGTTGCCTGTGTTGCCAGGGGCCTCGGTAACTCTTTCGTACTTTCCCGCGACCCCGGCAGGCATCGGCCCTAGTGGACCCCTACACTTGTGCTGACATCAGCTTTGCTAACTGCCTAATACTTAATATATTTTTTTTTATAAATAATATAAGGTGTTATTAAAATAACTGAAAACGGATCACGGAACTCATTATAACTTATGTATTTACTTATTTATTTATTTGGTACACCAACAGCAGTTCATACAAGGAATTAATAGAAAACAAGACAAAATAAAACTGCTGGTATGCCTATTACAGGTATACGCAGCACTCACAATTAAGACAACAACGTAATTATCTAAGAAAACATAATATAAAATACAAAAAAATATATTAAATACAAAATAAAGTAGATAATTGCAATAAACTTAGTAAAATTTTAATTATGATTATGACGATAAGTATGTTATCATTTACGAGTGTAAATGATAACTCAGGTTTGTGAACAAATTTTACCGTGGGACCAAGCCTTGTATACACATAACCAACAGTCAGCTAGGTACTCACACACACTTCATAAGATCATAAATAATCATAATCTCATATAAGATTTTGTCAGACTTCTGTGTAGGTAAATTTCCACACTTATATAATTAGGTACTATTATATTACGTAGTATGTCGTGCTCACTCTAATGTCTCGCTGATGGTGGCGCGTGTGTTGGATCATTTTGCTCTCTTCAAAATGGTTGAGCTGAATGGTGCTGATCCATGCGTTCATGCGTTTTGCTCTTAGCTGCCACGGCTTATTTTAATTTCTGAATTGTCTTTTTTTTTGTTAATCTTTTTATTACGGACGCTTTTACGTTTTGCATCGTTGTCACATGTATAATTTCAAAATGAATGATGTAAACAATATTTTGTAACCATAATAATATGTTGATTTAAAAGAGTGTCCGTGGAGTTTCTTACCCGTTCTTCTCCATACCCATAGGTAGGTACCTACTACGCTTTGGAATGGGCAACTAGCTTCATCTTTCTGACTGACCGACCCCTTGACAATTCAAAAGTGCCTGTAATTATAGTCGACCAACTTAAATTTGCAGTTGGAGATGTATGGGAGAACAGGTTTTTCAACTACAATGTTGAGTTTGTTTTTGGAATAAATTCGTCCCAAGTAATCCCAAGTACGGAACCCTTCATTGTGCGTGGTCCGACACGCACTTGGCCGGTTTTTTAAATAACACGATAAATAATTAATATTACAGAGACAACACGACAACGAGAATGATTGAAGAGAATGATCCAGTGCTCCTTGGTGAGAGTCACTCGGTAACTAGATTATGTATAAAGTTATTTTTGTGTCAAAACTAAATGTCAATATAGTCTAACAAATAAAATCAGAGTACAAGTTACGATTATGTCAACCATTCAAAACAACGTAAACTGTTGTAACTAAAACGATTAAGCTTCTAACAAATGTTCATACCAATAATAAAAATGAATATGCATAAAATTAACTAAACAAGGTAAATTCTATGTAACTACAAAACTAATTAAAATAGATTAATAGAAATAAAATTTTAACAAGATCTAAGATACGATGCCAATTATCGATCAATTCTTGGTACGATTAAAACAGGTTAACTTATTAAATTACCTAACCTATTTATTTGAATTTAAAATACTTAATTAATTTTAAATAGTATGACCGTTACATTTATTAACTGAATCACTATTTTATAACTGATTTTTATCTTGCATCAAATCATGGAACACTTTTTTACGTAATTAATGGTTTTGCAGATTATTGAGGAGACTGAAGAGTAGTAAAAGCTTTCGTAAGGCGCTGACAAGACCCAATTGACTAAAATAGGCTTCCCTTAAGAAAAAAAATTGCCAAATCTGTACAGTTTGTGGTAGCGGAAAAAATATATGTTAAAATTAAACATATTTCCCAGAACTTGGTTGTTACCAAAACACGTTTTGCAAAAAAAATCTCGATACAAACTAACGTTAAACTAACCTGTTACCTTGAGTTCTAATCCAAAATATCTGCATTAAATATCAACATACGTTACGTATTTAATTAATAACAAGAACGTCTTATTTGAATACAGAACTTGGTAGTTTTTTATTTTCGATTACTCAACTCAATTTTGAGTAAATAGATAATTGCTTCATATTTTGCAATAAATTACAAGCGTTGTGTCATCGCGCTTCTCTTTCTTTTCTATGCAATCGGACAGTGACCGCGGTTTAGGTGTTGTCAGCGTCTTAAGTCAATCGTTGACTACAGTCTGGCCGTCGTAAGAATAACCAACTCAAGTGATTTGATTGTTGTGATCAGAGCAATTACAATTAATTGCTATGATCACAAAAATCAAATCACTTGACGTAAGATAAAAGTCTAAAAGTAACCGGGGTGTGATAATGTTAAACCAGAACCAAATATTGTTAATATTAACTTAAACTTACACTTAGCATAAACTAAATTAATAACCTAGACTAAATGAAATGTCCTTTTTCTTGTCATGTGTATTTAAAGAAGTTAAAATTCGTTGCAGTTATCTTAACAAGACAATCTTACTTACGGCTTACAAAACGAAGGTCTCCTAAGACAGTTTTATATTCAAGCCTTGCGACACGTGTAAAAAAAAGGAGCGAGCCTTACAGTAGTCGCATAAGATGTGTACATCTGACATCTCACCTTGGTAATAAGCTACTGAGCAGCGACAGAAATTAACCTAAAGATTTTAAAAAGCTTCGAATTAAATAATAAATTAGTCATTAGGTACTAGTGGTCGCCTACACGGAAAAAAAGGATGTCTTAAATTAAGACAATATCCTTTTGGTCAAGACAAATATTGATTCATCTATGGGAAAAACAATATATTCTTGAATGAAGTAAAATTTTGTCTTAGTTTTATTGTCTTCTTCGAAGACATTATACTTAAATGAAGAATAGATAAGTTTAATTTTAAGAATATTATTTCTAAAACCAGATAAAAACTAGATATTTTCTTCAATTAAGATTATTATAGTCTTGAATCAAAAATATTTGCTTAAGTCAAGAATAAAAACCAAGTATTTATTATTCTAATTTCTAATTAATTTGAGTAAACAGGTTTTCTTGGACTGAGTACATTTACTTACGTTAAGAAAATATTTATTTGTATTGAAACAATTTTTCTGAGAATATTGATATTTTTTTTTTTTTTTATTTGTGATGGGTTTGCTCTTGACCTTAGTCTATGCCAGAGGCGACAGAAACAAAGTCGACGATGGAGCGAGCTTACCCAGAAGAAGCCTGTTCACTCTCACTTTGAAGAGATTAGGGTTATATGCGTTCGGAAACACAGACGCAGGCAGAGAGTTCCATTCCTTTGCTGTGCGCATTATAAAAGAAGTTTGGAAACGCTTAGTGCGAGTTGGTGGGATAGCCACCAGGAAGGGATGGTAACCTGAAGTGCGCCTAGATGACCGATAATAGAAGGGGGCCGGTGGAATGAGGTCGTGGAGTTCCTGAGCACACTCTCTGAAGTACAATCTATAGAAGACCGACAAGCAGGCAACCTTGCGACGATGGGCCAAACTGTGAAGCTTGGCATCCACCAGATTTACGTCGCCAATGAGCCTCTTAGCTCTGCGTTCCACCGAGTCAAGCGCGGCAAGATCTTTTCTTTTCAAGATCTATTCTTCGCAGAAAAGATCCTTTTTTTCCGTGTACTAACAATTCTACTTACAATCTATATAGTACTTACTAATTCCATGAGTACACTAATTCCATGCTCAAGCTGTCACTTCCTGTTACACACTTCCGTCCCTTTTCACGAAATCACTTCCACAAAAGGGAGAGGAAAAAGGTAACACATCAAAAAGGTACATACAATAAGTTTTCTGTTCGCATTGATTGAAAATGTTAAAGCCTTATAAATTCGATCGTCCTCATTATTGTAAAATACAATACAATAAGAAATAAACAGACATTCTGAATTTACGGCAACAATATTATAAGAACACGAGCAGGGCTTCTGACATGGACTCTTTTTTTTTTGAGGCGTAGGTAATTACGTTTGCTGCCTTGTCGGTCTAGTGCTCGCAAACGCTACTACTTGCGGTTCGATTCTCGGGGCTGGCAAAGTGTATTTAGATTTTTCCATCTGGTTGATGGCACTAGAATAAAAAAAATATATAAACGATAACTTTTTTTATTTTGCTGTGTGCAAAATAAAAATAAAATAATAATAAATTTGATTAATTGATTTGATTTGACATTTATATGCCACTCATATTGTTACGTCATATAATTAACTTTATTTATTTATTTATGAATCAGTAAATCTGCAGTAGTGCAATCTGTAGTAGTGTAATCTGTAGTAGTGCTGTAGTGAATCTGCAGTATTGTCTCTCCTTTTCCCCCTAATCCATCCAAAGGTTGTCTTTAAAAGATCGCTTTTAGCGATAAGACCGCCCATTGTGTCACCCTATGTAAAATTTCTACATTTATAGCTGTAATTTTTATGGTGTAATTATGTACATAATAAAGAGTATTCTATCTTCTATCTATCTATCTATCTATGAATCACTCAACTTTTTATTACGTACTTAATTAATTGCACAAGTGACACTTGCAATTAGTTGTAATATTGACATAATTGTGAGCATTTGTATTTAATATGGGTCAAGGACCTGAAATAAATGAGTTTAAATTTTTAATTTTTTTTATAGGCTCGCCCCCCTACGTGGGTCTTAAGCATAACTGGTGAAATGTGGGTGAACTATAGGTACACGTTTTCGTAACTCTTCGGGGATTACAGTTGTGGTATTATATCGTATAAAACAGCCGTTTTAGCAGACAAGTCTTAGATTGGAGACCACGAATCGCTAAACGTAACATGGGACGCACTCGAGCTGGATGAAATGATGAATTGATGACCTAAAATGCGGCTGGGACAGACTGGACTAAATTCGTTTCAGGGGGGTAACCATCACCTCTTATAGCAGTATTATTATAATACTACTTCACAGTGGGAAAGCGATGGAGCAATACAGGACTTATAGCTCCATCTCTTTCTCACGCTGAAGTAATATTGAAATAATACTGCTTTAAGAGGTGATGGTTACCCCCCAGGTCCTCTGTGTTAATTTAAACGTCCTACTACTTGTACAAGGCATCTAGTCATAGGAAATTAGGATCAATCAATCTGCCTAGCCTTTTCCCAAATATGTTGAGATCGGCTTCCAGTCTCACCGGATGCTGCTGAATACCAGTATTTTACATGGAGCCTATCTGACCTCCACAACCCAGTAACGGGTAATACGATTTTTTAAGACTGGTTGTCAGACTTTCGGGCTTTTGACGACCCGTAACGACTGTCTAAGATCCACGAATGGCAGCCGGGACCAACAGCTTATCGTGCTATCCGATCTACGGAGGAGTCCCGGTATGTAAAGATGGTCACCCATTCACGGACCAACCCTGGCAAGCGTAGCTTAACCTGATGGATCGACCCGTTGCAGCTGTTATTACAAATTAGGATACTAGGTATTAATTAACCATTGAACAGTGGTTTGGTCAACGTCTGTCAGGCTTACACGTGCGACAAGGACAATTATAAGCGCTCTACTGACTGTGATGACCACAGATTACCTTCCGATGTGATGCTTCGAAACCGAAACTAACCTCAGATGGCATCAAACGTGACGTCATTATTACATGAACGTAGAACACTGATACGACGAATGCAGTAGGGTATTTGACTTCTATCAAAGAAATACGCTATACTAATTTATTCAAAACACAGTGAAAACAATATAAATTAAATATTATTATTTAAATTATTGTATTTATTACGTTCTATATTATAATTGATATTCTAACCAAAATATACATATATACCTACACTGGCCTCCAAAACTAAGTACTACACTTTAAATTTTTTTTATGATACTTCATAAAATTTAATTAAGATTTACAAGTATGTTTTACATGTTATTTATTTTTTAATATCTGGTATTGCCTCCTCGCTTACAGCTTCGAGTCGATTTCGCATACTGAACACGAGGTTTCGGAGCTGATGTTGGGGAATATTTTCCCATTCTTCTATCAGGGCCTGTTTTAGTGCCCTGAGGGTGGTTGGTGGTGGTTTGCGGCTTCTGACTAGCCTCCCTAGCTCATCCCAGGCGTGCTCAATCGGGTTGAGATCAGGAGTTCTTGATGGCCAAGCCATCACGCTGATACCAACCTCCTGAATATACTTTTGCACGACCCGAGCCGTGTGTGGCCGGGCATTATTATGCATCAGCATATCGATGCTGATGCATAATAACCGTACCCGACCGTAACGTGGCCGTATTTAGTAAATATGGATCGCCATATTTACTAAATACGGCCCGCCGATACTCATTGAGAATCTCCTGGGCATATCTTTCCCCAGTCAGAGTGCCTTTTTCTATGGCCAACAACTCTGTGCGACCTTCTGAAGGTATGCCAGCCCATACATGTACACAAGGGCGTCGCCAGCCGATGAACCAGGGGAGGGCAAATTGATATATAGAGGATGGGAAAACTATGAATTGTACACGTTGTGCACGGTAGAGCCATCAAAATTTTCAACGTTTTTCCTGTTTCCCTTTTAGGACATCAACAACGGTTAGATTTATATACAGTTGCTGCCAAATTTCGATTTAATTTGTTATGTTCGGTAAATCATAAAATTGGACGAATTCAAGTGAGCGGGTGCTAAAAAAGTACACAAATGCAAAGCAACCAATGCTTTGCATTTGTGTACTTTTTTATCTCTAGGGGGGCAGCTGCTCCTCCCTGCCCCCCCTTGGCGACGCCCTTGCATGTACACTGCCTCCACCGTACTGGACTCTTTCTGAGAAGCAGGCTTGAAGGTATCGCTCACCAGGTCGCCTGTCACACTTCGCCTTCCATCAGAAGTGTAAAGTGAGAATCGAGACTCATCTGTGAACAAAATTCTAGACCATTCTTCTTGATCCCACTGTATGTGTTCACGGGCGTATCGCAGTCTCGCTACTCGACGCTCTCTTTCGAGTGTGGGGCCACTCGCTGGTCTTCGGGGTTTCAGGTTTTCTTCAGCCAGTCTTCTTCTCACTGTACTGTCACTAATGTAGTCCCTTCGGGTCTGAAGAAGCTGTTGCTGGACTTCAACTGCATTTAGGTGGCGATTTCTCAACACAGTGGAAACAATATAACGGTCTTCTCGGGCACTAGTACACCTGGGTCTGCTAATACCAGGTCTCCTCAAATGGTTTCCAGTCTCTTCGTACCTTCGCTTCACCTTCTGGACCGTTCGTAACGTCACACCCACCATTCTTGCAGTACGACGCATACTGATGCCTAGTTCCAGAAAAGTCATGGTCCTACCACAGGTGAAAGAGGCATGATATGTTTATGCGCCTAACTTAGCTTTTGTAACAAGACTCATCGATCAAGAAAAAAATTGAAAACAAAAATGGAAACAAAAAATTAATGGTAAAATTGTAATTTAAAAGGATTAATTTTGATTTTTATTGATTTTTTCAGCCATTTCTTAAAAGAAGGTTACCGCCTATGAAGTTTTTATGTACAAAATTAAACTATTTTTCGAATCCTTTTTGTTTCGAAAGTACCTATATCTTTTGTAGGTACCTACTTAAAAAAATATTGCAATTTTAAAAGTGTGATACTTAGTTTTGCAGGCCAGTGTAGTAGGTACTCGTACGTAAATAGAAATATCAATAAAATAAAGAATATCAATTATAAATAGAACGAAATAAACACAATAATTTAAATAATATTAAACTAATATTTCGTTTACATTGTTTTCACCGTGTTTAAAAAAAACAAAAACATGAGTTAATACTTACTTTAAATATGTTACTAAAAGAGACGGTTTGTGAAAAAACAAACAAAATCAGTGGAAAAATGGAGAAGATATACGCTTTTGAAATTCTTCTTCTATCCTTGTCACACAAAACGATCATTGTACTGAATGGAGCGAAGTTGCTATGGCTCTCCTGTGTTGTGCGTCCCACGTTAGTAGTGCTGTTTCTGTCTAGCATAGACTAAAACGCAAATAACTTCGCCATTTTTTTAAGAATATTCAAAGAACTTCTTTTACCGTGGCTTAACTTTTTACTATGTTTCGAATCAAATTAGAAATCACAGTCAGATACCCTATTATGAAAGTGAATGACTATACGAGTAGGGAAAGACCAAAGAAACGATGGATGGACTGTGTGAAAGATGATATGGCTAGAAAGGGGGTGACTACCGAGATGACGACTAATAGAGAAGTATGGAAGAAAATTATTTGTTGCGTTGACCCCAAATAAATTGAAATAAGGGCAGGGAATGACGATGATCTAGAAATGCAAGAAGAAATATTTTTTCTGTTATTTGGACAAATTTAATTAATTTGATCTTCCTTGCTACTCCCTAAAGTAATTATCGAAATAGCAGGAACAGCTCATCTCTCCCCATGGGATTCATATGGGGTGCCTCTGCCTATGCATATCACCAAGATTCACCTTGCACAAGATACAAAATGCTTCATTTATTATTGCCCAAAAAGTTGCTAAGGGTTGTTTCAACGATTTTAGAGTAATCCTAATTAAGGCGCTGACAAGACTCAATTGACCAAAATAGGCTCCTCTTAAGAAAGAAAATTGCCAAATCTGTATAGTTTGTGGTAGCGGAAAAAATATATGTTAATTTTGAACATATTTCCCAGAACTTGGTTGTCACCAAAACACGTTTTGAAAAAAAAATCTCGATACAAACTAACGTTAAACTAACCTCTTACCTTGATTTCTAATCCAAAATATCTGTATTAAATATCAACATACATTACGTGTTTAATTAATAACAAGTACGTCTTATTCTAATGCAGAACTTGGTTGTTTTTTTATTTTCGATTACTCAACTCAATTCTGAGTAAATAGATAATTACTTCATATTTTGCAATAAATTACAAGCGTTTTGTCGTCGCGCTTCTCTTTCTTTTCTTTGCAATCTGACAGTGACCGCGGTTTAGGTGTTGTCAGCGTCTTAATATTATATTATAAACAAATGATTTTTTTGTTTATTTGTTTTCGCTTTCACGCTAAAACGGCTGAACGGATTTGGATGAAATTTGGCATATGGGTAGACCATGACCTGGATTAGAACATAACATCATTTTTATCCCAACCGCGGGGCACAGCTTTTAAGAAAAATTTAAATATCAACTAAAATGTGACCAAAATTAAAACAAAAAGAACACTTTTTAAGATGAATCACGGATGGAACTACACTCCAACTCAGATAAAACTGCTAATCAAACTTACTGGCATACAAAGTATTTTACGAGTTACTTCACAAATTCTAATTATAGACATTAACATGTGAAATGCAACGGTCGTAGTTAACAGGTGGCCGGCGCTGGTTAAACGCTTTTAAAACAAACGATTACCTATCACAGAAATCCAACTTTGTTATAATCAAATTTATATATCTACACATGAAAATATATCTTGTAACAAAGGAGCAAGGTTGAATTTCATTTGATATAAGCACCCTACTAAAATAACAGGGAGCCCTATTGTTGCTTACGCAAAGATGTAATCTCTTATTTTATTATTACCTGACTGGAAAGGGACACAGGAGACCCTATGATAAATATTCAACTTTATCTTCTATAAAATAAAGTACATTGTACGTTGCCTCCATTTTAATTACATAAGGCTCACTTTAAATACTTAAACGCTGTGAAGCGGTCTATACCGTGACATGTCAATTTTTCTCAGTTTTGGTATAAATTCTGTGAAATATGGCGGGTGACGTCACTGGCGATGGTGGGGATAATAACATTATGGCTGACGTGTACACAATGGCGAATATGGGCCACTATGTTATGTCCACTGAGGGATTCATAATTACTGACAGACTTCTTGTATAGGAGAAATTTGCTAAATATAGCGTGCATTTTGTAACAGTCTCTAAGTCCCATTGATGCTTTCCATTGCCAAGTAATATTTTGATTAATCAATAACACAGTTATCATTAATAGCCATTTGTTTTGGGCTAACACTAAAGTTTATAGCATTCCAAATAATCAATGATTAAACGAACCTATCTGTATGTGAAGTTCTATCATAATTATTCGAAGGTTTTGTCGGAAGGGATCAGCAAATAATACTTGTGATTTAGAGATTTAAGAGTCTGAGAACAGCTAAAGCGCGGTCACTGTCGGACTGCATAGAAAAGAAAGAGAAGCGCGATGACACAACGCTGGTAATTTATTGCAAAATATGAAGCAATTTTATTCACGAAAAATATATTTATTAAATAAAGAAATTAAAACACTATTATGCTAATATGTTGTTTGTAGAATAATCTGACAAAAAATCAGTATGATTACATTTGTATTAGTATGGTTTTTAATCGTTAAAAGATTATTTTAGAGGTATATTCGTGATTTTTTTTCTATCGTATTAAATTAGTTGTATTATGTTTTCAACAAACTATGTACCCAGCATATATCCTGAAGAATATAATGTATTTTTCTGAGTTTGTTTACTGCAGTGGATCATATACTTTTTGGCATTATAAAACTTGCGTTTGCCTCTTGTAGTCCCGCGCTTTATTAAGAATGTTTAATCAGTGAACAATTCTTATAAAATTGAGGAATCTAATGATTTTAATTACTTATTATTACGTTATTCCTACAAGTATTATTTGCTAATCCCTTCGGACGAAGCCCGAGTATAATTTTATTTGTTCACAAGACAAGTTTTAAAACGATTCTATTCAGTCTTACCTAACGTGGTGTGTTCGTGTTGGTGGTTTAGGTGGGTTATTTGGAAAAGTGGGGTTACCTTGTAGATCAAGATGTTCGAAAACCACATTAATTGCTTGTAGTTTTACCTGTGTGTGTACCTACCTTCCTTACCCTTTAATTCACTAATACACCTTCCAATATTCCAACGATATCCTAACAAAAACACTCACGACATAATGATATCCATTCACTAGTTACCAATTTCCGTGATAGGATTACCAATTCAGCCGCTTGAGCAGTTCGCTCGCTAGCTTATATAGCATTAGATATTGTAATACTGCAGTCTTCGAGACAGATTTCTAAACCGCACACAATAAGTCTTTTTGCGGAGTTTTCACAACTTCCAGGAAGAGATTAACGCTTGACACAAAATTCCCTTTCATTGCTGAAACTTGAAAGTAAACGTTATTACGATTGTTCAATGGCGAAGTGCTATCTGACATCATCATCGATTAGATGGTGCTCTACACTCAAATTGTGTAGCACACTATTAATTACGATCTAAATGATTTTGAAGTATATTGCTAATCCATTGCTTCATATGTTCGAAAAATGTGTCGACTCAACAACGTAAATCACGCAATGAATGTTGTTGAATTGTCAAAATGAAACTCAAATTCAAATTCCTTTATTGGTGTGATTTTTGGTACATTTTACATGTGATCTTAATAATAAATAATTAGTTCCTCAAAAATCTACCTTAAAGGTGTACACTCTTTCACATAATTAGTCATTATTATATAAAAGAATAATCAATATATTAAAATAAATAATTAGGTACAACGAAACATAACATAACTTAAGGCGCTGACAAGACCCAATTGACCAAAATAGGCTTCTCTTAAGAAAGAAAATTGCCAAATCTGTATAGTTTGTGGTAGCGGAAAAATATATGTTAATTTTGAACATATTTCCCAGAACTTGGTTGTCACCAAAACACGTTTTGAAAAAAAAATCTCGATACAAACTAACGTTAAACTAACCTCTTACCTTGAGTTCTAATCCAAAATATCTGTATTAAATATCAACATAAATTACGTATTTAATTAATAACAAGTACGTCTTATTCTAATGCAGAACTTGGTTTTTTTTTATTTTCGATTACTCAACTCAATTCTGAGTAAATAGATAATTACTTCATATTTTGCAATAAATTACAAGCGTTTTGTCGTCGCGCTTCTCTTTCTTTTCTATGCAATCTGACAGTGACCGCGGTTTAGGTGTTGTCAGCGTCTTAAGACAGAAAAAAAACTAGTAAAAACATTAACAATTGAGTATAAATATAAATAATGAATGGAAATAAAGATAATACATTGTCAAAATTAAATAAATATTAATGTCAAATAACTTACAATAATTTATCAATAAGGAATTCGTCAATAGTATAATAACGTTTTTCCAATAATAGATGTCTTAATTTGTTTTTAAATTGAATAATATTTACCCATTGCTACATTGCTAGTGATGTTCGCTTCATGTTACGCAATTACCCCGCTCTTAGTGTGAACTTTAATTAGTCTGATTAATCTACCCCTGCCTGCTCCCTATTAGTATTTTTTGTCGTATTTATTTATTGATCAAGATCATGTCTGGACTGTGACCTCTGACTTTGTTTCTGCCTTTCTTCTTGACGTGTAAAAGTGTTCGTACAAACTTTCTTACAGAAAGAAAATCTTTTATAATTTATTGGGATTCGATAAGTAATAATGAAAATAACATAACATCTTATTTACTAATGCATTGGTAACTAACATTGTGCGTACGAAATATAAATAGGTAGCTACTTACATAGTACCTTACCTACATACATAGTAGAGTAGTTCATGTACGCGAACCAATACTTTTAGAAGCTCTTTGTAAAGGGTAACTTCCAAACTACTGTATATTGGCATCCCTAACATTTTATTTTATTTATTTCTAGGGTTCCATACCTTAAAAATAAAAACGGAACCCATAAAGGATCCCTCGTGTCTGTCTGTCCGTCTGACACAGCCAATTTACTCCGAATGTACTGGACCGATGAAGTTGAAATTTAGTTAGTACACATATAAAATTCTGTGACCCAAACACGGACGTGTAACGTAAATAAATGAATTTTGAATACGGGGGTCACTTTTGGGGGCAAATAAGAATATAAAAAAAATGTTTTGCATACTGTACCGTGTGACATATTAAATGAAAGAAAGGGCTTACTATGAGGATTTCAGTTTTTTTGATAATTTTAAAATAAATACTTTTAAAGCTATTTAACAAAATAGCTGAAAATACTTCTTTAATTATAGATTACAGGAAAACCTATACGAAGTCTATGGTCGTAAAATAACTTGGTAAATCTCTCAATATTGTGCGTACAAACTTACATTTGCAGTTGGAATGTATGAGGTAACATGTTTTTGAACTACGATGTTAAGTTTGTTCTTGGGATAAATTCATCCTAACTACGGAACCCTTCATTGTGTGTGGTCCGATACGCACTTGGCCAGTTTTAATAACATCATCTTAATAATTAGCTACCTATTGTTGAAGACCAGGGGGCCAATCATCACCGCTTACAGCAGTATTATTTCAATATTACTTCAGCGTGAGAAAGAGATGGAGCTATAAGTCCTGTACAGCTCCATCACTTTTCCACTGTGAAGTAATATTATACGGTCGGTTTTATCATTGTTTTTAGTCTTGCAACACTGTATGTAATGTCACTGTCAATTATCAATCAGTAAAATCTAAATATCTTGATTATCTTTATGAATGAGACGTTTTTTATTCCCTAAACCTCTTTCTCAATTTTATTTATTTAATACTTTAAACACAGAAATGTACAAAGGCAAACTTAATGCCACAGGCATTTTTTACCAGTCAACCTTTGGTTGATGCAGAGACAAACAATGTAGTAAAGAAAATTGTGGAACAAATATTTATTTAATCATAAGGATATACATACATATATTCTATTCTATTTTTATTAAATGGCAAGCAAAGCCGATGTCGACTATTCTGCCAATGTCTAGAGTGCATTGGAAAAACAAGTGTGCATGAAGTAAAAAAAAAAAAAAAAAAAAAAAAACAATAACTGAAGACAAGTAAAATTCTTAGATTGATACAGTTGAACACAATGTAGATCTTGTTGGGTTAGTACGGGACTGAAACAAACAAAAAAAAAAAAATATATAAAATAAATACATATTATAATTGTTAAAACATAAAATGTACGCATACCACACACACATAATTTACAGTTTTATGTTATTGTGGCGGATGAAAGTCATCAGCGCCACGAGCAGTTCAGGAGAGGAATGTGTTAACAAAGCGGGAAAGTTAGTCGGAAGAGGGATTTTAAATTTAGGAAGACGGCTATAGAGATCTAGAGGTGGAACGTTGTTTGAGCATTCAAAGAAGATGTGATCCAGAGTGCCCTCCTCCAACCCGCACTCGCAGAGGGAGGAGTCCCTAACCCGGATTTTTTCCAAGAACACAGGGGTACAACAAAACCCCAGGCGAATACGACAAAGGACGGATATAACAGTTTTGGAAACTTTTTTGTAGCCGTAGAACCAAGGTTTTGACTTTATGGTTGGTTGAACTGCATAATAAAACCTGCCCTTTATTCTACCAGAGTTATTCCACTGTTCCTGCCATGAAGATTGGAGATTAACTTGTGGAAGGCTTAGCAAGTCATACCCCTGATGAGTATTGTGGGTGAGATCAGCTACTGCTGATGAGCAAGCATCTTTGGCCAGAGCATCAGCGCACTCATTGCCCTTAATGCCACAATGACCAGGTATCCAAACTAACTGAACCTCTTTTTGATTGCTAGTACAAGATAATAGGGATTTTTTAATTTTTAAAACTAGGGAGCTGTGCAATTTACTTTTGAAGGGGTTCTGTACTAGAGCTTGCAAACAGCTAAGAGAATCTGTGAAGATTACGGCTTTGTCAATATTGTGGTGAGACTCTATAAAAAGACAAGCTTCCAATAAAGCCACACACTCGCCCGTGAACACAGAAGACTCTTTAGGACATTTAAATTGCAAAATAATACTGGAGCTTTGGTAGTAAACTGCAGCACCAGTGCTACTGAGGTCATTAAATTTTGAAGCATCTGTAAAAAACCGTTGAAAGCCAATCCATCGTTCTCCCACCACCGCATTGAAAGCCGAATTTGCTGAAGGGGACTTTTTGGAAATACCAATGTCAAAGGAAATTTTTGGAGTGAAACATAATACTTCATAGGAGAAGTTAAAAAGTGGTAATCTGGGAAACTGTTCTATTGGACAAACTAAATTTTGAAATTGACGAAATGCTTTTAAAATTAAGGGTATTTCTTTGTTTTTCCAGAAATTTGAGCTTCTACAAATGGCATCTAGCTCGGTCAGTTTTGCTACAAGAGGATGAGAAGATCTAGATATCAGCCTAGCCACAAAACGTGAGGCCAGATACTGCCGTCTTAGGGACAAGGGAGGTTCAGCACACTCAACCTGCAACGCGCTAATGGGTGAAGACTTCATACAACCAGAGATGATCCGAAGGCATTTTGACTGAACTCTATCCAGGCCAGCCAAAGCACCCTTGTTGCATGGAACTAGATGGAACGTACCATAGTCTAAAACACTACGAATTAAAGCATTATATACCAATTTCATTGTATACGGGTGGGCACCCCACCAAACACCCGCGAGAGCTTTTAAAATTGAAATAACTTTTTCACATTTTTTAATCAATAAATTTACATGTTGTTTGCCATTTAATTTTGAATCTAGAAAGACGCCTAAAAATTTTACTTTATTAACTAACGGGATATTATGACCCAAAATGTCTATTGAGATATGCGGGATCAGTCTTTTGCGAGAGAAAATTACTGCCGAACTTTTTGATGCGGATAACGACAAACCGTGGCTTAAAAGCCACTGATTCAAAGAGTCCAGAGAGAGGCATAGAGATGACGCAGCGTCTACGATGGATAAATCTGTCACATACAAGACTAAGTCATCGGCATACTGGAGGATGTGACAGTTATTATTTAGGCAGGTGCCAATGTCCACTGTATATAAATTATAAAGAAGGGGGCTCAGAACGGAGCCTTGTGGGAGACCCTTCCAAGTCTGCCTTTCATCGAAATCCTCGCCCTGGACCCTCAGAACCAAGGAGCGAGACAAAAGAAGTCCACAGGTGCTTTCGATCATCTTAACCGGGAGACTCAGCTGATGCAGTTTCTGCCTGAGTACGGGAAGAAGAACGTTGTCGTATGCAGAGGAGATATCTAGGAAAGCGGCTACAACGGATTCGTTTCTGGAAAACGCTAAGCGAATATCCGCAATTAAAACACCAACACTATCCATGGTGCCGAGCCCCTTCCTGAAACCAAATTGAAAATTCGGCAGTAAATCTCTCGATTCGACTATCCATTCAAGACGATTTTTAATCAAGTGTTCCATTAGTTTGACTAAGACAGAGGACAAAGCAATTGGTCTAAAGCCATTCGGATCATCTACATGTTTGCCTGGCTTCAATAGAGGAATAATTATCTGTAACTTCCACTGATCTGGAACCCAACCATGGCTGTAACAAAAATTAATGATTTCAAGGAAGTAGAATTTAGCTTTGTCTCCAGAATTAACTATAAAAGAATATGGTACACCGTCAATACCAGGGGCTGAGTCCCGGACATGTCTGAGTACCACACTCAGTTCTTCCAAAGTAAATGGCACATCAGAAGGATCCTCCGAAACATTTTGCAAGGGGATATTGGAACATTCAGAAGAAAGAGGAACGTATGGCGGAGCAATTTTGTCAAAAAAAAGGTCAGCTGTTTCCCTGGTGATTGGTGAAGAGACTGATGAGGAGCACCCGCGTCTAAACCTGTTGATGCTTTTCCAGACCACCGAGACTGGAGTAGAGGGAGATAAGGAGGTACAGAACTTAACCCAACCAGTACGTTTCTTCTTGCGAAGGTGACGTTTAGTTCTGGCATTAAGTCGTAAATATGTTAATAAATTTTCGGTGCTCATATTTGCATTGTAGCACTCCTCGGCCTCATCTCTATCCCTGATTGCAGAAGTGCACTCTGGATCCCACCATGGAGGGGAAGGAATTTTATCACGAGCACTGTTTTTCAGCGGAAAGCAGGAATCCGCGCTGGAGGTGATGGCTGTAACAAATCCCTCATAACAGCCTTTGGCATGGTAGTGACCAGAAGGATCTGATAAACATGAATTTAAATTTGGAAGAGCATCAATTTTATCCTCCAGTAATGATCGAAATTTTGCCCAATCTGGTTTAGACAAGTTATATTTCAGAAGTGGAGGGGAAGTTTTCTCTAAATATGTCTTATTAACCAAAGATATGACAATAGGGTAATGGTCACTACCATGCGACAAGGACGTACATTCCCAATGGGTCGAAGCTGCCAACTCAACCGAACAAAATGTTAAATCAACACAACTTTTTTGTTGACCGGGAGGAGATCTACGTGTTGGGCAACCATTATTGAGAATGCAGAGATCCAAGTCATCCAAGATCTCAACCAAAGCTGCACCAAAGGCATCACAGCGTTCTGACCCCCACCTGTAATGGTGGCAGTTGAAATCACCCATGACCAAAATTGGTCCATGTATATTAGAAAATAGGTTTTTTAAAACAGCAAAAAAATCATGATGAGGGTGAGCAATGTATATTGAGAACACTGTAATACCTTCCACACGTCCCGCTACAATACTCATGTCACCTGTGAGCGAAGGTAAAGGGAAGGGCAAAAGAGGGACCCGATTGTTGACTAGGAGAGCCGATCCTCCATAGCCATCAGATCTGTCACATCTGAGAATGTTAAAGTGTGGCATACGAAAGCTAAGACTTGGGGTGAGCCAAGTCTCAGCTATGGAACAAGCCAGTGGCTTGTATTTATTTAAAAGGGATATGAGGTCGTGCTTTTTATGCCACACGCTCCTCACATTCCACTGAAGGAATACTTGGCGAGACGCCATTTTTAATTTGAAGAAGTAAAGAAATAAGTTGATCGGCAACGTTGGACGGTGTTTGGGAATTGGAAGAAGAAGAAGAAATAACAGTAGGTAAAAGTTTTATAAGGAGTTCGATAATAGAACCGGTATTATTTGAAGGGACATTGTTGTACTTAAGAGCGCAGCCATTATGCTGTGAAGGTTGAGGAGAACTAACTATCTGCTGATGAGCAGCTTTGTCATAAGATGGGGAAAGGGGGGCATGGGTCCTGGGTTTAAGTGTCACAGTTTTGCGATATGACTGAGAGATTGGAGTCTTGGTGACATTGGCATAGTTACGGGAAGCTGTAGGAATAATTTTGCTAGCCTCAACATAAGGAATGCATTTTTCAGCCATTACAGTTTTAATGGCTTTCTGTCTACCATGCTCGGGGCATGACTTGCTGTTAGCGAAATGATTACCCGAGCAAAGCACACAGAAGGCCTCGCCCTCAGAAATGTTGCAACCATCACCAGGGTGATCGTGGCCACATTTACTGCAGCGTGGTGTTGACCTGCAAACGTTAGCCACATGTCCAAATCTGCAACACTTGCGGCATTGAATTGTCGGGTATATGTACTGCTCAACAGGGAGGGATGTGTAACAGCAGTAGATCCTATTTGGTAGAACTTGACCGTCAAAAGTCAGAACACATGTTTCAGTGGGTTTCCAATCATTAATCCCGTCTCTTTGAATTTTTCTATTAATACGGCGGACTTTCAGTATTTTCCCGCAGCCTGAAGGCACAGTTAAGTATGTAATAGCTTCTTCTTCCGTAATATCTGAGGGAACACCGGTAACAACGCCCATACGTGTGATATTAAATGTAGGGATTGATGCAGTATAACTGTATTTGGATAACAAACTGTTTACTAAGAAGGAGTTAGCATCCTGAGGGGAGGCAAACTCTACAGAGACACGGTTTCTACCAACTCTGTTAACACCACCACGAACAATGTTCGCAATGTTGTTGTTCATAAGGAACTTACCAAAATTAACAGGATGTAGGGTGGTACCAGCATTTGGTTGAGTCTCTATACGAGAAACGTGGACAACGTAAGGGGCCTTATCCAAAACGGAGTATTTAATACGTCCGATTTGGCTTTTTTGTTGCTTACTCGGAAGGGAAGGTGTCAAGGTTTCTTCATCACTCGGACGTTTGCGTGAGCTCTGTTGGGATTGTGTAACATCCATCTCTGTAACGCTGCAGACAACATCCGCAAATTCAGCTAGAGGATTCGGAGAAAAGAGAGTTAAGGAACCTGGAATATCT
Organism: Atethmia centrago; assembly: GCA_905333075.3. Classification (NCBI taxonomy): domain Eukaryota; kingdom Metazoa; phylum Arthropoda; class Insecta; order Lepidoptera; family Noctuidae; genus Atethmia; species Atethmia centrago. The sequence goes on along the minus strand of HG995381.1, from coordinate 20,419,858 downwards.
GGGGGATCAGGGTCAGGGGGTTTATTCTCATCCATCTTGGATGAAACGAGACTTCAAACAAGACAATCACAATACAAACCGTAACAAACACAAGAACAACACACTTAAAAAGAAACAAGTCAATAAGAGTATCAACAATCAATCAAGAAACAGCTAAAAATTCTAAACACACGTGCTATCCAAGGACACCGTGGCGAGAATCTACATACATATACCTATTAAAAACTTTAAATATAATATACATACATAATTAGATATACATAAATATAAGACCAAATAAATATACTAAAACAGATAAGACAAACAATGGGAAAACATGACCGTTGTAATGATACTGCTAGCTTCTTACGAATATGCTCGTGAACTTTGACTTTAAAGGATAATCGGTTGGTTGCCATCTTGATATTCTGAGGGAGCGCATTCCACAGAGAGATAGACGGAACGAAGAAGGAAGAGTGAACGAAGTCAGTGCGGTGATTGGGACATTGAAGAATACGATTGTGTGATGAACGTAGATTTCTACTGTGGTTCGCGCAAATGTACTGAAAGTGGGGGGCGAGATAACTAGGGGAAGAGGGAGAGTCAAGAAATGAAAACAAGGTGGTCAGCGCCCTTTTCTCTCTGCGCTGGCGTATGGGCAACCACTTTAGAAGCGACCGATGCGCAGAGGCATGATCATATTTATGCAGATTGAAAACGAATCGAATTTTATCAGTCAACAACCCACGAAACACAAAGTTTAACACTGTCATTTATAATCTACTGAGTTCTACCCAACTGGAGATAGAGAACACAATTTACGACCATTACACACTTACCTATAGAACAAGGGAAATATTTAACCGATCCTCTAAAAACTTATTGATCTTACAATGGGGGTCACTTTTTTTTAATTAATGAACCTCTAAAAACTTTTTGCGCTTCTAATGATACATTCTTTTTAAATAATTGAGCCTCTATTTACCCGACTGTGGCGAAGCCAAAAAAGGAGGGTTTTGTGTTTGACCTGTTTTATTGTATGTATGTCCGTCCCTATGTTCCCCCATAACTACTTAACGGCTGCACTGATTTTTATGAATGATATGTCGTAGATTCGACATTATTTCGCGAGTGTTACTGGTTATATAAAAAATATAAAAATCTTAATGGCGACTTTTTTGCGCGAAAATGTATGTTGAAAAAAAATTCTCTCAGAACTGTTGAGTCATTTTCTTAAATTTAACAATAAAGACCTATTGCCTCTGACTGCATGAGATTGTTTATAGTATTAAGTTCTATAAATATTGTTAACATCTTTTTTAAAGTTCACTTTTTACGCAGTCGGGATTTATGTTTTTTTTATTTACTTTTTAACTTTCTGGCTTTCTCTGGCGACCAACTGTGGGTCGCAGTAACTATACTAGGGTACCCCGACCAATAATAGAGTTGTTTCTTGTTTTGTATATGACAAACTTTATTTTATTTTTAGGTAAGCTCTTTATTAAAACAAAACCAGATTAACAGGGAAATTACACACCTACAAATACAAAACTTTTCCACTTTTTCGACCGGACTCGTGTGATCAAACATTTTATTTTGGAAAGTGCGAGTGCCCCGGAGAGTAATTTGCTACCCGTACCGATGAAAAATACACCCGATCCATACACACTGGGACTATAAAAAGTGGCAAAACATGGATAATGCCGATGTCAAAGTTCACCAATATTGTTTGGCGTAGCTAAGGGAAACAGCCTATCTAAGTATAGAAAAGCTTGAAGGCATTCAGGCATTGTATTCAATATTGCTCTCAAAATGCGCAATAATATTAATACGAAAGGTTAAAAAACAGCAAATAAAGTGTGAACTAACTTGTAAACCTACGCAGTTGCCTACACAGAGCATTAGGTACACAATATCAAATATGGAGGCGTCGTCTAACACCTAGCGCCATCTAGTACCGGATAGCGGAAGTTTTTTAACAACTGCTGCATGATGTTTTATTTTTATTTGGACTGTTAATGTAAGATCTTAAGTTTTAAATAGTTGCTGATTTGAACACACGTGTTTACGGACAATTCTGAACTGTAACAACCTAATTCTACATAAGTAATCTACATAAATAATAAGATAAATCGCCATCACTGATAAAAACGTAGGCAGATAACGTTAAAGGAAGAACATTCTCATAATACTTATATGTTTTATCTTGCATGATAAAAAGTATCAGTTTTAATTGGTCAAGGATAGCTAATGAGACAATTGATTTTCTATTGTTCGACTCCAAATCGGTGTCGCGCGGGGCTTAACAGGACTAAGTATATTGATTATCTGAAGATTTTTCAGGATCACGTTAACTTTGAAAAAGACATTCGTTGTAGGCATTTGACTACGACCTTACCAAGACACCTTACACGAGATCAGAAATTCAAAAGGAAACAGAAACTCACATGATCAAACAAATTAGTTAACCTTAAAACCCTTACAAGATATTTCCCCGAAGCCGTGCTGCGGTGCGGCGAGTCAGCCGACAAGTAGGCCGAATGATTGGCCAACTAGTCTCAGCTTCATTTTCTCAACAAGGGACGTGTGTTGAACATCGCCTGTGAACACGGTACAAAATGTATTGTCATTGGACGCAAACGTGTTGCTTTTTTATGACAGCGGAGAAGATTTACGCTAAATTATCTTGTAATCTTTGTGAATTTGCTTTGAATGCTCCTATTTAAGGTTAAGAGAATCGTTGTTGGTTTTATTTAAGAAATGTAAGTCTAGTATAGAAATAACACTATTTTCTGTGCTCACTTTCGCATGTATGGACTGTTAGACTGACTTCACTGAGAATTCATTAGGAATTTTTCTTCTTAGTGTATCGATGGCAAAAAATTTCAAATATTTTAGGTAAAAAATATTAGCTGCGCGAACTCCGCTCACTGGGTATTATAATAATAATTGATTCCATATCCTGCAATATCCTACACAAACAAGGGTTTTTCCTTGCGAGCACTTGCATAGTGCATACAGGGATAATCGTCGGTTGGTGCCTCATTTCATAAAAAGCGTCTTAACGGGACTCTGCGAGTTGGCTTCGGCCCCTCTCGTATGCCTTCCAAAGGTCCGGGACCCCAGGGAGCCGCGATATGTCAAAGACAATTTAAATTATAATAATACTACCATTTATTCAGACGACACAGGCCCATAGAAAAATACCTTAACCTAAACCTACATATTTTAATAAACACACACCTTACTTTGCTTTTTTATTATGTAAGTAATACCAACCTTTAGGTACCTAATCGACATAATATATCAATAAACACAATTAAGACGCTGACAACACCTAAACCACCGTCACTGTCAGACTGCATAGAAAAGAAAGACAAGCGCGATGACACAACACTTGTAATTTATTGCAAAATATGAAGTAATTATCTGTTTACTCAAAATTGAGTTGAGTAATCGAAAATAAAAAAACAACCAAGTTCTGCATTCAAATAAGACGGTCTTGTTATTAATTAAATACGTAACGTGTGTTGATATTTTATACAGATATTTTGGATTGGAACTCAAGGTAAGAGGTTAGTTTAACGTTAGTTTGTATCGAGTTTTTTTTCAAAACGTGTTTTGGTAACAACCAAGTTCTGGGAAATATGTTCAAAATTAACATATTTTTTTCCGCTACCACAAACTATACAGATTTGGCTAATAAGTACTTTACTTTAAACAAATGAAAACCACTCATATTTTTACATCAGCTAACGAGTGTATTAGGGCTTCCGTTGACTTATTTAGTGAGTGCAAGGTGTAATATGGGGAGCCATAACGTACCGAGCATTACAATGAACGATCTATTGGACGAATCACAAAGCTTAACAGATGCTTAGAATAAGTTACAAACTTACATTAGGTACTGATTACATAAATGCACGTTTTCACTAACACTAGACGACCCCTAAATATAATTCCTAAATAAAAGTTGGAATTTCAATTCTCGGTTTAGCGTCGAGAGTTGAAAATCCAACAGAACAATAATATTTAGGCAAGTGTCAGTGAAAACGGGCGTAACTACCTACTACACAACTTACAAAAGGTTCAGCCTGTATCAATAGATACGTTCAGCAAAGAAAATTATTTTCTCAGAACAAAGAACCTTCGATCAGACTGGCCATACAGAAAAGAAATACCCACATTTTTTTTCTCCCTCACTCCTCAGCCAGTCGTGTCTCTAAGTTAAAATTAGGGGAAAAGTAGATATGAATTATAAAATTCCGAGATTCTGCGTCAAACTGCAGTAATTCAATAAACTCGTTGAACACGGAAAAGTTCTGAAGCTCAGTGTTTTAATCACTCAAATATATTGGCATAGCCAAAGATATAAATATATAATACATCTATCTATAAATAGCTATCTATTTTTTTCGACGAGTTCACGCTCTTACTGTCTATACAGTCTAAGCGTGAACTCGTCGAAAAAAATTGCGTCCAACAGTTGGGCGCAAAATGCACGCACACTAGAATAACACAATGACAGCACGATGACGTGGCGCGAGTGTAAGACGTAGCTGTCACGCCCAGCATAACAAAGTTGGCCTGTTTGTTTTAGTTAATTTGCAGCGCGACGACACTCTATCTAGAATTATTAATAATCAAAGGGCTTGTATTTGAGTATGAGGAATACATTAATGCGGGTATATTATAATAATACAACTCAAAGACTAAAGGCCTCTTCCTCATACAGAGAAGGCTTGAGCACCACGCTTGATCACCACGCTTCGGTACTCGATGTTGGCAATTTCAGAATTTCATTAATTTAATTTAATTTATTTAACCATTTATGTACATACACACATATAAAAACAGAAAAGAAGAACAGAACAGAAAAATACATACAAAGGTGATACTTATTTCTAAAGAAATCTCTTCCAGCATACCTGCGATAGGAAAGTAGATAAAGAGATGTAGACACCGTGTGTAAGAGTAGAAGAAAAAATAGAATACATAAAATCAAACAATTTACAAAACAAATAGGTATCATCAATATCATTTCATATTATTTTCAAGTCCTAAGTTTTTACGATGTTCTTTGCAGTATGTCAATTGCTCCAAGATAAACTCCAAAATTAGGTACTTCTTCTTTCTTTCTTTCTTTCTATTGAGGTAACAACCCATGCATTCCTATCTTTATGATTATTACTTATCTGTGACTTGTTATTGTAATATTGATACTCTGTGGTTCGCCCCTTTTTGAACGCTCTGCCTGATAAGACAAGATGTAGTTTTTCATGTTTCCTATTAATAAATATTATAACAGTACAATGTGGCTTTGGAATAAGAATATTAAACAACATCAATAATACTTTCTTCTTTTTCGTAAGATTAGTGACTAACCTGGGGGTCTACTCCCAAAGCACAAAATCCGTAGTTTCGGCCGAAGTTACCGGGCGTTTCCTACTCCGTACCTATCACCTACGGACATAAGATTACTTCGGAGCCTGAACTGAGAATGAATGAAAACACGATTTGGCAGTTGTACCTACTCCCAATGTTTGTGCCCGTTCGAAAAATGGAATTTGTCACTTGTTTTGACGGGTCAACTACTTTCGGACGGGCCCGTATCTTCGTTCACGGACTTAGAGAGTAGTCCCCCTGGTGACAGAGTGTAGGTATATGCCGCATGGACCAAGTATACTATAATTAAGTTTTACTCTAGCTGACATATTTATCACCTTATTTATTTCACTATTTTATTAAAACAATAATTCAATTTTGTTCATAAATAAGGGAAACTCCACAGACGACGGCTGAGTGAGTTATGGATTTATAGCCAATAGGAAATTCTTGGATATTGAGGGTTAAAAAACCAGTCCGTTAAAAACGGAGAAATCCTTAGATTGTATAAATTAACTTATGCATTTTAGGCATTTTAATAGACCCTGAAAAAGCTGAAATACCTATAAGAAAATGTCTAATTTAAAAATCTACTGCTACCAGGCTTTATAAATTATGTAAATACCAGAGTCCTAATTCCAAACAAAAACAATTGTTACTAAAGTCAAAGAAGGGTTTCTGAAGGGGAATCTGCAGTGGTAGCCCGAGAAATTCAAATTTTGTTACGTTTTTTGCAATTTTCATGTCAGTCAGTGTCAGGTTATATCTTGATCAAAATATGATCGAATCACGACCATTACAAATATTTATTTACCGAATTATAATCAATAGAATTTAATACATCTCTCATAATTAAATCTCTTATGGAAAAGTTATTATGGAACAAATCTATCAAAACCCAATTTCCAAAAACATTGGGCTGCTCCTTCAACCTGACCCGATGCGGCTCAATACATCCTTATATTTAACACGTGGCAACTGCCATCTGATCTCCACACCCCCATTATTGAGGGGTACATTATATCCCTAAAACTGTAGGACTTTTGAACTTGATTGCACGATTTGGGCAGTGTTTGTTAACGTAGGTATTTCCTATACCAAAAACACCCTATGAGGGGCAATAATTAAACAAAAGCTGCTATTCGTCGATCTGCTACCGCATCTGTTTCTTGAACTTAAAGTCTGAACGTTTCAACTCTGCCTTCAAAACCTCGTGAAATTCAGTTCCCAAGTAACCGGTTTTAGTCGAGCAATTCAAAAAATGAGCCGTTGTCTAGACTTCGCCGCGAACACAGGAAAAAGAAGTTGTTTTTCTTTTGTTTCTTAACATTTAAAATAATGTTAAATTACCGCCAAACTCAAGAAAAACGACTGACAGAGATGTAAACGACATAGTAGCTATACATCCACGCTTTACTAAGGGACAGTATTGAGCCCCATTGTGGAGGGAGCGACCCTATCGCTATTTATTGAACACCTCGAACAATACGATCCCGGACTACGTTTCCTAACAGAAAAACCGACTCCGCTTGACGGGTTCGCCGTCAGAAACAGACAGCTTTGTTTGTTTCCAATGGATCTTGGTTTATTTAATCCATCATTTGATGGATGAAATCTCCCGAAATTCATTTCGGGAGATTTCATCAGATATTACAATGTCTATCCAAAGCTTAGCTACCTTTTTCAGGTCATTGGTTAATTCATAACAATATATTTACGTCACACGAATAAAAGTAAATAAATTGTTCCATACACACTCATACACTTGCAAGCAACACCCATATTAGGGGCGTGCCAGACAAAAACAGAATTTTTCGGCAACCCTCGTCATGTGAACGCTAACTTATTTATTTCAGCCGGATAATCGGAGAATTATTTTCAGCTAGGCACCTATTCTTTTTCATACGGATAAAAATCCGGTCAATGCGAGATAAACTTGGTAGAACTGTTCGTAAGTTGTAAATGGGAAAGTAAGTACCCGTTTTTACTCGGCATTTTGACATAGGTACAGACAGCATTTCAAACCTAAAAGAACTACGCATCGATACCATTATTTATAAACGACAAATCGATCGTAAGGATTCGATATTCAATTTTTGAATTATATGTCATGTCATTACAAATAATTACGGCTTATTTTATTGACGCTAACCATGCAAAGGCATTCTTCCTACAAATAAGTAAGCAGGCCTATAAATTAATAAAACCGACAGCCTCAACAATTTCTTAGCTAGGAATTTTCAAACAGTAATATCGTTGTTTACATTGAAATTAACTTAATTTAGGAAAACATTTACATTACACATTCTCACACATACATTCTCTTATTATAACCGCAACGAACTCAGTATAATTGGTATTTGGAAGATGAACGCACATATAAACAGACAACGGAATGCGCCAAGACTTTTGTTATCCCCTTTCTGTCGGATGAAAAAGCTTTTTGGAGCACGTAGCTTATTTAGAGAATGCTTTTGGCTAATTAGTTTGAAATTGATTTAAAGCGTGTACTTACTTTTGTGAAAAGCAGTCTATTGAAAAACTCTTGCCACTTAGTTTACTGAAATTTACAAAATGATCATTATGTGGTCATCAAAAGCTTGTAGGGCATTGAAGAAAATATGTTTTAACGTATGTAGGTATGTTAAAATATTTTTTTGGCCTAAATTACGATAGACTTGCTTGCCGATGATGTCCCTACGATAAGCCTAATTAAATCGACTAGGTACTGAATACAGTTACCTACCAAGTTACCAAGTTACCAAGTTGACCTTTACGATCAATGTTAAAATGAATTAGTCCGTCACAAGATCACAGAACTCATTTACTGGCTCCTGTGAATGATCGGTCTAGGCACCTTTTTTTTCCATGAACATGGCTTTTTTGGTTTCTGGCAATAACTTTGCCCCCTATGGCACTTATACATAACTGGGGATATGTGGCTGTACTTACTCTATAGTAAGAACAATCACAGCTCGATTATGTACTAATATGTACTAGGTATAGGCGTTATTTCACGTCACTATTTACAATAACTGGCTTAATAGTTTCGAGTCAAACGATAAACTAGTGTTTTTCGTAACCACGTGATTTTGTTAGTGAGTTACATTACAATCCATTGACCAAATGAAAAGAGAGAAACTAAAAAAAGTTACGTTGCAAGCGGATATTGTTTCTTTCGCGCGTAATAAATAAGTAATAAGCGTAACGACTGGTGACAATATTTGAAATCCGAACAGTCAGTCCTAAGCCTGAATAAAGTATGAATAGTATCATTTCTGTTGTTTATGATGTAAAGTAACTGCATAGCTACAAAAACTTATTCGTCCCAAAAAGTTAAAGCTTGTGATATGTAACGTATTACGTAGGTAATGATTTAATATTTTCGTTTTGTAAATAACTGTAATACTTCGGTAGAAACACCATGTTGAATCACTGAATAGATCAACAGAATTTGAAATAATAACTAGTTACTATAACCTTGTGGTTAAGTAATAACAGCCGCACGAGTCCATCGATCAGGTTAAGCTACGCTTGCCGCGGTTAGTCCACGGATGGGTGACCATCTTACCAAGACCCCTCCGTGCCTCAGAAAGCACGTTAAGCCGTTGGTCTCCGCTGTCATTTGTAGATCTTTGACAGTCGTTACGGGTCGTCAGAAGCTCGAATGTCTGACAACCAGTCTTACTAAGGGGTATCGTGTTACCCAGTAACTAGGTTGTGGAGGTCAGATGGGCAGTCGCTCCATGTAAAATACTGGTATTCAGCTGTATCCGGTAAGACTGGAAGCCAACCCCAACATAGCTGGGAAAAGGCTAGGCAGATGATGATGAACTAGTTACTAAAATCACGCGTTTTCAAAACAGGTGACGCCTTCGAAATCACTAGTTACGTTACGTTTCGCGAAAATCACGTAACGACCCACGCCTAATAATGTACTGCCTAACGCTTCGGGGATAACAAGCATAATGTTTTGTTGTATTTTTTTTCATCAAACATTTTTCTATTCTCTCCGTAAATTAAGCAAAGGAAAGTTAAAAAACATTACCCTCCTTTTGGGCACCGCCGCAGTGGGTTAAGAATACGTCAACAACAGCAGTTGTGATGCACATAGATCGATGTTTCACTCTATAATTGAAACTAAATTCTAGTCAAACCGATGATAAACAAAGCAGACAGGTCGCATAACCTCACAGCAACCGCATTAGATTAATTTTTGATCAGGCGTGACGGGATTAAAGCTCCCAACTTTCTAAATAACGACTGATATTAATTTTTAAGACGCCGTATTGTAAAAAAAAACTGTGTAGCGAAACGAAATTTGGATTAGGAATTTAGTTATGGGTGCGTACCTACTTAGTTCGATTTAATTGCTTTAGAATTTAAATGTATCATTAACACAATTTTGGGGAATTGTCCTAAAATAGAGTTGAGTTCGTAATAAGAAGCTCGTATCTAAATTAATGAATTTAGATGTCATTCTTATTACGAACTCATTAACTCTGATTGTACCTTACAATGGATTAACACATCTCTACCTGTCCATCGAATCTGAATCTATGAAAGAAGGGTCCTTGAAGAATCAACCAACTTTATTATTTTTAATAAAGATTATTTAAACACGAATGATGGAAGAGAAAATTTTGTCAGCAATTTACATGGGACTTAACTGTATCTTTCAGGAAAAAGTTTAGTTTGGCTAAGACAAAGTCTATATTAGAACTATTTGCCCAACCGAAAGATACGCATTTTCGTTAAAAGTATAAAAAATATTTATATAAGTCAGAAGCGAGGCGACAAAAACTGGTCATTACCGATTATTTCTGGTTTTTACACCGGCTTTACCTCAAATCTATCTTCAGTTTCATTCCAACGGTGATCGCTCTTGACGTTTACAGGGAACAACACTCCAAACATCCACCCTCGGCGTCGTTGTGCACAGCCCCTCCACTCCCCTCTCCTACCCCTCACTCTACCTACTGGAAATATTCCTTTACCACGAAACATCTTCGTTCACGAGAAATTTCCGCTATGACCTTACCATTACTCGTAGTAGCGAATGTTTACCGTTTACGACTAGTTTTACGCCATTCGTATAATATGGAAACCCTTTTAGTGTGAAACCCTTCTATGGGATAGTGAGTTTTCATATGAATCTAGAGCATCGAGAATTATTGCAGGCTGGCATTACATTTTGTGGAACGTGGCTATGACTAAATTATTCTGTGTATTGCTTCGCGTGTAGTACCTTTTTGGTATCTTGTTAATAAATATAGCGAGTCTGTACCGACCTTTGGATATAATTCCCGATATATTCTACAGTTCGATGTTCATTGTAAGATTTGCACGTACATTGATGAAACTCATTGATGGACGTTGAAATGGGGCTAAGTTCTGGGCAGCGAGGATCGTTTGCATACTAAAGTATTGTATCTGTATATCGTAGCACGTCTCTTTATTTGCTGCGATTTCCGATGAATGATGACTTTAAATCTAATTGATCCCATTAATGATTAATTTATTCATTATTCTACTCGTATTATGTATGGAAAAAGCCTATCACCACATAAAATTCAAATTTAAATTCTTTATTACGAACTAAGTGTACAGAATTTTGAAGATGTTAACAATAGGTAGGTTCTTAGAACTTTTGCAATTTAAATGGTTATAAAAAAAAGAAAAATGCACATACTCAATATTACCGTTATACAATTTACGTTATATTATATCACATTATAATAGATGTATTCAGATATTTCAGCAGAGAGGTGAAATATCTGAAACCACATATGAATGCAATAAAGAAGAGAACGAAATCCATATTCTTCTTAGCGTTCGTTAAAACTGACATGTTCGACTGAACCAAAAATCGGTATGAACCCAAAAATTTCGTTCAAATTCAGCTGATTGAAATTTAAAGCACACTGTGAATTTCCAGGAATTGCTCTGTTTTCGACTTGTTATTCCGTTTGGTATAGACGCTGCATGCTGCGAAAAAATAAAAAATTGTACTGAACATTTTTGAAGTTTACATTTTCGAAGTTCGAAATTTAGATTTTTATCAAAGCTTTCATTAAATATAGGGGTAAAATAACGTATAAAATTACGCTGAATACTATGAATACTATAATTGTATGAATATTGAAAGATATAAAAGAGGCAGTGGGTCTGTATTACTTTGCTGTCAAGTTTGAACCTCACTCAACTGCGGATTCCCACCTCGATAGCGTTCGAATTTTGAAGAGACGCGATAACGTTCGAATTTTGCGCATAGGTCAGACCACGAAATAAATATCCCTACCCGGGTCAGACCAAAGAAAAGATGAATGGATTGCTTGGAGGGTGATATGGCACGGAAGGAATCGAACAAAGAGATGTTACTCTGTTAAATATATGCTACACTGAATATTCTAGTGTAAATAATATGTTTTAGGTGGGTACATTATTTATGCACGCACGGTGATGCCTGCGGAGTAATTTTCATAATTGGTTGTATAGTTGCATTACAGTATAGGCGGAGTTTCTTGCGAATTCTTCTCGATGCGAAATTACCTTTTGGAAGGGGTGACTAGAATCAATTCTATTTTTTTGTAAATTTTGACGTTCATAAGTGCCCTTTCAAATTATTACAAATTATTTATTTCAAATAGGCACACTATTTGAAATAAATAATTTGACTTTGACTTTGCATTAAGGCTCCTACATACTGGCGCGACTTGTCGCGCGGCGTGTCGCGACACAAAGGCACCGCTTGTAGCGCTACACGCGGTGTCTTTGTGTCGCGTCGCGTCGCGCGACAAGTCGCGCCAGTATGTAGGAGCCTTTATGTTCTAAGTACCTACTGTTTATTTTATTTTATTGTGTTACCTATTTATGTGTACAATTTATTAAACCTATTCTTTCGTCTTTTTCGGATGACCACTGCAAATCAGCACTGTGCTGTGGGTCCCCATAGCACAGCATCATGCTGAGTTCGCCACAGTCATGACGCGCCAGCAGCCGCGACTATTTCTGTTTTGTGCTTATGATTATATATAGATCTATTTTCTGTTTATGTTAATTATCTTTTTGTTTGCACGTGTTTCTGTGACAAATATATTTATTTTTTCTTTCTTTTTTCAGATGTGGCGGCTGTAGAGCGCTGAATAAATTGCGATGAGCGTTAGATGAGGATGACGATGACGTGCCAAGAAATCAAAAGAGATAGATAGATCGTTAGGATACTCTTTATTATGTACACCATAAAAATTACAGATATAAATGTAGACATTTTACATAGCTAAAAGCGATCTTTTACAGACAACCTTTGGATGGATTAAAGGGAGAAGGAGAGACATTAATGCAGGTAGTCAGTTATATATATTGACAATAAATAAATAAATACATACATACATAAAGTATATACTTATCTATTTAAACGTACTCGTATATATACAGGGTTACTGGTAACTCGACGTATTCCTTGCAGGACGTCATAGTAGGGTTAAAATGCAACAAATTAAGCCACCAAATGTTCTACCGAAATTCAGTAGTTTTTGAATTAGTTAAGAGTTTTAGTTTTTTAATGAAAAATCCCAGACTAAACCATTTGAAACCAATTTAAAAATGATTTGCGGCGCGACTGTACTGAAATTTAAGTTATTATCATAGTTGACGCCGTAGCAGACCTTTGTTAATAATTAAAAGTTCAATAATGCCTAAAACTTTGGCAAATATCACTAACAAAACATTTAATTTTTTGTAATTTTTGCTATTACTTCATAAAAAATGTAGTCTAGTGCAAAAAAAAAATACTACACCTGGTGTACAAATTACTAAGAAAATATCCTTGTCTTATCAGCTATCCAAAAAGGTAAAGTTAATACAAAATCATGGACTACATTATGAAAATCGTTTTTGATTTAGTACAGGCGTGCGTTTCACAAAAAGGTGATTATTCGAAAAATCAAAAACAAAATCGTGAACATTATTATTATTTTTAATCAATATTAAAAACTTTAATTACACACATTTCACACGTCTTGTTCGATGTGCTGCCCTCGGTTTCGAATACATGTTCTTATTCGCTTCCTTACTTCGGTTTTTGTTATTCTTGAGGTGATTGTTGCCCGCCCCATTTGTAATTCTCTCCCTTAGTTCTTCAATTGAATTTACTGGGGTCACATAAACTAGATCTTTCATATGACCCCAGACGTAAAAGTCTAGCGGCGTCAAATCAGGGCTTCGTGCAGGCCACGGAATCGGCCCACCGCGCCCTATCCATCGGTTTGGATAGTTTTCATCCAGCAATTGTCGAATTGTGATTCGGAAGTGGGGTGGACATCCGTCATGTTGGTAAATCATGTTTGCTCTTCTTTCTTCCGGTACATCCGTGAGCAGTGCTGATAAATGATTTCTGAGGAAATCTTCATAAAGTTCCCCATTTAGTGTTCGGGGTAAAAAATGTGGGCCAATTAATTTTTAGTCAATAATACCCATCCAAACATTAAGCGAGAACCTTCGCTGGGATGCGGTTGGTTTCAGTTTTTTAGGGTTTGCTTCTGCTTTCGGTGCCCAGTAATGTAAGTTGTGGTAATTTGTGATACCATCACGATCAAAACATGACTCATCGGTCCACAGAATGTTTTTTAAAAAGTTTTCGCTGTCGGCGTCGGCACTTAGCATAAAACGACAAAATTCAAGCCGTCTCGGCGGTTGGTAATGGTATGGATGTCGGCCTGACAAGTGAACTACAGACCAGACTTTCCACTGTGACATACCAAGCTCACGCGCTACGATGTTTGTCGATGTGTAAGGATCGTCAATAAAACGTTGAAGAATAAGCTCCTCGTCCTCAGCCGTGTATCTCCGGGAACGACCAGTGTCAACTTGCCTGCTTCTTTGGACGCTGCCAGTTTCAGATATTCGCCGATAAGTCGATCCGAAGACACTAACGTGGGGGAGTCGGCGGTTGGGAAAGCGAAGTTGATATTCTCGCCGCGCCTCAGCAGCGTTACCGTCACAAAGTCCGTAACAGTACATTATGTCAGCGTATTCAGGATTAGAATATGCAGCCATAGTCAGCGCTTATGAAGGCACAGCACAGCACAAGAGCAAGATACGCAGCAACAGTTAGGGAAATAGCCAGTAACAAAAGACGAGCTTGCGCGACGTAGAGTTGAAACTAACTAACGCTGACGACCAAATTTTGCAAAATCGCACCCCCTGTCATGCCGAGAGAACAATAGCGACCAATCACAAAGCTCCCCGAGTGGTTGGAGTTCAAGCGCAGGTAAAAACTACGAATAATATGAATACGAAACAATAGGTTGACCGTCTCGCAATTTTACCTGCCCCCCATAAAACTCTTCTCTTCCCTGGCACACATGCAAAAGTATTGACAATCATACCTTTCTGAATAACTGATAAGACAAGGATATTTTCTTAGTAATTTGTACACCAGGTGTAGTTTTTTTTTTTTGCACTAGACTAAATTTTTTATTAAGTAATAGCAAAAATTACAAAAAATTAAATGTTTTGTTAGTGATATTTGCCAAAGTTTTAGGCATTATTGAACTTTTAATTATTAACAAAGGTCTGCTACGGCGTCAACTATGATAATAACTTAAATTTCAGTACAGTCGCGCCGCAAATCATTTTTAAATTGGTTTCAAATGGTTTAATCTGGGATTTTTCATTAAAAAACTAAAACTCTTAACTAATTCAAAAACTACTGAATTTCGGTAGAACATTTGGTGGCTTAATTTGTTGCATTTTAACCCTACTATGACGTCCTGCAAGGAATACGTCGAGTTACCAGTAACTCTGTATACAATAATAAACATGAAACAAGACCAAGAGATTGTGATAATTGAACACAATCGATGCTTATAAGTCACCCCTTTTCAAGTATTTGTTTTCGTTCAACAATTTACTTCTTACCTACTTAAAATTTTCCTTGTACTATAAATACAAGAAATTCCAATTTAACCAAGTTATATGACACACAATCTTGAACTTATACCGTCCTCTGGCAGTGCAAATACCTACCCACCTTGTTTATTGTGTAAATATTAAACTTTTCATCTCCGAGCTTCTTATCCGGGATTCTTGTAATTTGCTTACCGTTGGTACATTACCGATCAAAATGTGTTCAATAGTTACTGAGAATAGGGTCTCACACCCATTTTTGAAAAGTGTCTTAATTAAATTCTATAGTGCTAATACTTATGCCCCAAAAAAATCACAAAATTTGTATTCATTCATTGTAAAATTTAAATGCATTTTTATGGCACTTATCGATTGATAAGTGCCATAAAAATGCATTTAAATTTTACATTTTCAAATTTCGCGCGTAGTTTGACGAAAACGCTGGACGCAGTGGACGCCATGTTGCTCTGTGGTCATGACGTCACTTGACTATGCGCTGATCTATTATTTAACTATCAGTTGACAGTTGAAACGTTTTAGTTTACTAGCGGTATGACGTAATAACATGGCGGCTACTATTTCATGATGTTTTTTTAACAGATTAGAAAAACTGGAAACGTTGAATTGAATTTTAAAATTTAGTTTGTTATTTTATGAACTAAAAGTAACATTTTCCGAATCCTTTTTGCCTAAACTATCTCAATAATATATTTATAGATTTTTTCTCGTATATAGTAAAATACCCTATTGCATCGATTTTCTTTCTGAAACTTAGCACTTACTTCCTGTTCCGACAACTTTTATTCACTCTATAATATCTGGTCATCATCATCTGCCTGCCTTTTCCCAACGATGTTAGGGTCAGCTTCCAGTCTAACCGGATCCAGCTGAATACCAGTATTTTACATGGAGCGACTGCCTACCTGACCTCCACAACCCAGTAACTGGGTAATACGATACCCCTTGGTGAGACTGATTGTCAGACTTTCGGGCTTCTGATGACCCGGAACGACTGTCTTAAGATCCACGAATGACAGCCGGGACAGTGGTTTAATGTGCTTTCCGAGGCACGGAGGAATCTCGGTATCTAAAGCTGGCTCTATAATATCATGTAATACATAGTAAGTACACTAACATAAGATTTCAGCTAATAAATAGCTCCAGGTACCTAAAACTCGTTGCATTTAGAATTACAAATACGTGGATGGGTGACCATGTTTACATAAATTTATCAATACCCCTCCATGCCTCGTTGGTCCCGGCTGTTATTTGTAGATCTACAAATTTAACAGGTGTTACGGGTCGGCAGAAGTCCGAAAGTCTGACAACCAGTCTGACCAAGGGGTATCGTGTTACCCAGTAACTGGGTTGCGGATGTCAGATAGGCAGTCGCTCCATGTAAAATACTGGTATTCGGCTACATCCAATTGGACTGGAAGCTGACCACAACATAGTTGGCAAAAGGCTAGGTAGACGATGATTTAACATTGCAAATACCTAGCAGGTAGGGAAGTGTTAACTGCTTCAGCAGCAAAGTTCTCATATAATATTATTAAGAGGTAAAATGTTTTAGTAAGTTTGTATGTAGGAGTTACCTCCTTTTCAGAACTACTGATCCGATTTTGAAAATTATTTCACTAATGGGAAACTATTACAGAATGTCATATACGGTTTCTCATTTCCCGACTTTTTTTTGTTCCCGGATACCGAGACTTCACGAACACCATTTCCCGAGAATTCCCGAGAAGTCGGGAATTTGATTAACCTCAATAAAAATATATGAATAAGGTTTTAAAATAAAATACACATTTTCGTAATCAACAATATGTTCATTTTAATCAGTCTTCGACAATTAACTAAAAAATATGCCTTCTTAATTTCCTTTATAATCACAGATTTTTAAAACTGGAATAAAATATAAGTAAAATCTTTAAAATTAATAAAATATCAATCACAGACATTGTTTTTTTTTTATTCAAGCTCTAGGTGTTTTATTAGTCCGCTTGTGTTTGAGCCTTTTATAGAGAGCTGTTTCGGGCATTTTAGGCATTGTGTCGTCAACGAATTTTTATTCTTCGAAAAATATTTCCACACTTTCGACTTCTCCATACTAGTACCTTTAAAAAATACATGTTGTTTACGATACCACCGATACCAGGTAAAAATAGTAATAAAAATAACATGCGCGGAACGCTGATTCATTTCTAGGTAAAAGACGTACCTATTGTTTGTTAAGTAGAAAGAGTCATAAAAGTGAGAGCTTGTTTAATAAAATGTTGAGCATTGGATCTAACTTGAATTTGATTTTTTATTAAAAGATATGATTAAAATAAACTCCGTTTTAGGTATTAACATAAATTGAAAAACAAACTGCACTAGTAAACATGAAAATAAAAAACTAAAATAAGATGGTTCTGCGAGTGCACAATGGCGCCGATTCCCTTGTTCACAAACTGAACTAAATTTAAGTTCAGTGCATCTTTTTCTTTCTATTTCTATAAGAAAGGGACAGAAGATACATTTTAGTTTAGTCCTGTCAAATTAATCAGCGGTTGACGTAAATTAACGTAATTTTAGTAGGCAAGTTTTTAATCACGTCTAAACTTGTATAGAGTAGCGACAGGCGCTGATTAATCTGACAGGACTAAACTAAAATTTATCTTCTGTCCTTTTCTTAATGAAATAAAAAGAAAAAGATGCACTGAACTTAAATTTAGTTTAGTTTGTGAACAAGGGAATCGGCACCATTATCACAACAATAGGGATTTTCATATTTATTTGCTACTTATTCCATAAATAAGTTATGTAATCAGGAATTATAATTATACATACTTACGTTTATTGAGAAGGCTGATATTTGGAACACGAGTCTCCGACGACTCTAGATAGACACCGACACAAGCTACGCGGTCAAATGTTTGCGAGTGACTGACTGAACTAAACAAACAGAGAGATCACGGGGTAGGGTGGGCGGTAGGTGGGTGCCTTATTGGGTAGTAAAAGGGGAGAGCAGATAGAGGATATAATTTCTGTTATAAGTAACACAGGAATTAACGTCAAATTGCTATTTTTTTTTGTTTTTTTTTAAGTTCTTGACTTCCCGGGTACTCAACCCTTTTTTTTTGTCTCGACTAAGGCCAAATTTCCCGGGAATTCCCGCTTCGAGACTTCTTGATGAGAAACCCTAGTGTCATAGGATATATTTTATGTTACGAAGGATCACGCGGACGAAGTCGCGGGTAGGAGCTAATTTTAAAGAAAGTTTATCTTAGTAGTAGGCACACGGCTACATTTAAGCTGACCTCTCATTATACGGAAATCCTATACAAGGCGAGATCAGCTTAAACCAGAAATGTATAGCTTGATATGTAGCCGTGTATACCTACTTAGGTATTAATTTACTGAGTACTAATTTGAATTAGTTGTGTAGGTACTCTGAGAGTATGGACACCCGTAGGCCCGTTTTGTACGATTAGTCCCTCTATGCTCAGTAGTTCCGCTATGCCCGCCTCGTAAAATACCTACTAAAAAGTTTCGCTATGCACGAAATCACATTCGCGAGCAGTGATGAATAAAACTGTTATATTATATTATTTTATTTAACCATTTAATAAAAAGTAAATTAAGAAAACCTTGTGTGTAAGTATGTTATTCTATTCTTAATCATCATTAAATATGTTAAAACAGGATGGAGGTCAACGAGACAAAACTAATTTTAACTCAGACGCTTACGCGTATACAAATAGCGCTATAAAAAAAAATAACTTGAATTCAAACACTTTTCTTTCCAACTGTACCTTCCATTGTTTACGTAGAATCGAAAAATTTCGTGCATAGCGAAACTTTTTAGTAGGTATTTTTCGAGTCGAGCATAGAGGGACTAACCGGTTTTGTACGGGTCTACGGGTGAGCAATAATTGTCCATAGGTAAAATACGCGTCAAGCTTAACGGCGGGCGGCTCTGAAGTGCGCTACTCGCTGCGTAGTACCCATCCCTCACGCTGACACATGAATTTGTTACTGCGCAGCGACTCACCTCATATTCCGAGCCGCCATAAAGTTTGAATCGGCCTGTACTCTCGATTACGCAAATATCACGACTAAGCAGTTGAGCATTCCTCGCTGTAATACTTACGACAAAACATTCGTAGAATTCAATCACTTCGTCACTTCTCTATCACGTCTTGAAACAAAGTCGTTTGATCAATTCCGAGGCATTGCGAAAATGTATTTCCTTCGTTATTTGTCAAATATTTAAGAGATCCAATTTAATTCTGTACTTGTTGGGAAGGAAAATCTCTTTCTCCATCTAGGATTAAGTATTTCAGAGATACTTTGAATTGTTTAGTAATACTACTTACTACAAACCCAGTAAGTAGGGATCTCTATCAAGATCAAAAAGAAAGAAAGAAACTATCTTTCCTACCTACACGGAAAAAAAGGATCTCTTCAGCGAAGAATATCAATATTCTCAGAAAAATTGTTTCAATTCAAGTAAATATTTTCTTAACGTAAGTAAATTTACTCAGTCCAAGAAAACCTGTTAAATACTTGGTTTTTATTATTGACTTAACGAGTAGAGCTAGCAACTGAAAACAAGTTGGCGAGCAGCGAGTGTGTAGTTCCAATAGTTTTGTCGCTGGGCCATCAGCGAGTGTTCGAGTGCGACAGGTGATTATTACTCGCAGCACTCGCTCGACCGCTGGTTGGTGTGTCGACGTGAGTTTTGGGCCTCAAGTCTGGTATTACAATAGTGTCAGAATGGTCTATCATTGATTTTATAATTGTAGATTTTGACAAGTTTGTTAATCTACTAATATAATGGCGTCATTAACGAGGATCGGAATAGACCATTCTGACACTATTGTAATAGCAGACTTGAGGCCCTGGATCGCCAAACGATCATCGCTGAGCAAATATTATCTTTGAAAGCTCTTACAAACAAACTAGTGGACCGAGTACTTGCTGGCGCACAGTGGAACGAATGTATGGGAGCGGTTGGACGTAGACATGTCCGAAAAATAAGAGTAAAATTATGACAAACTAATGATGCCATCTTATTCGATTACTTAATGCCTTCATAAATTGTGGTGATGAATTTCTTCATAACTCCCATATTTCGGGAGTAATTTGAGAAAATGTGAAATTTTACTATGAAAATGAGTGTATCGAGCTCTCTCCCTCCTGATTCCGGGCTTGTTTCAAGTAGCGGTCTCTAATATCGTAATGCTATTACTAAGAGCTATATTTAATACTAAGACACATAGTGCGCCAAATGTGCACTTTCTGGGATAAAAGGAAATGAAAATTTAAAAAAAAAAACGTTTTTTCCCCATTTGTATTTACTTTAAACCGCAGACAGACTTATTAAGAGGTCTATAAATATATTATATATATACAGAAATATATATTAACAAAAATATTCACAAGAACTGATGAGAGTATGACTTTTAAGTAAGTTGATAATAAATTACCTAGTTTCATTAAAAGTACAATAAATAATTAAGATGTAAGCTCTAATTTACTAAGTTACACATTTTAAAACAATAACATCATTTAATTATCTTCGTCATCATCATCATCATCAATTAATTCAAATTCAGAATCGATGTCCGCTAAATCATTTATGTTAACAAATTCGATATCACTTTTCTCAGAATCCGTAAGCTCATAAAATTCCTTAAAAGAAGATTTTTTTACAAACTTATTTCCTTTTGGACGGATACTTGTAACAAGTGGATCATAAGACAGTAAAAGATTGTGCATAATATCTTCATTGCATGAGATACTGCTATGCTTTCGAGAATGCCCCTCTCTATATTTTCTAAAATCTTTATTTCTAGCCTCAGATGCCTCTTCGGATAGAAAACCAATGGGCACAATTGACATGTTCTGAACTATGTCTGGCCCATGCATTAAAATTTTATGAAGTGAAGAAGGCATATAATACCATGGGTATAACTCCACGTAAAGCTTAGCAGTATCAAAGCAGAACTCTCGGAATTTAGTTACGTTGATCTTCTCTCCTGATGAAATACACTGCAAGATCACACAGATTTTTCTTAAAAGCATAGCATCTATTCCGGTCAGTTCAGCAAATTTAGTGTAGTTTTCAAAAAATCTCCTTGCCGAGTTGCCATTGTTGGTGGATCCACTGCCTTGTTTCACAACATCGAGAAGTAAGCCCGTTTCTCTTCTTACAGCCTCTTGAACTCTTTTCTTCCTGTCATCAACTTGCCTTTTTGCTATATCACCCCTTACTTGCCATGATTTTATGTCTAATTTGTAGGAAATGTGTAATAAGCATTCCATTGAGCGAATCCAAGCGTGAAGGGTGCTTAAGCTATATTTATACATGTCCTCGTTTGCGTGTTTATCTTTGATTAACTCTAAATTATTCATTTCTTTAGGACAAGCCTTGCATATGTCACACACTGAAGCTGCTGTATTGGATATAATGGAATGAATTTTACCATCAATCATTGTCAACAGCAGTTGGTGTTTGACACTAATTCCATCAGTGATGGTGGATGGAGTTAAGGCTTCAATCTCTGCTTCGATTTCAGCCATCTCTCTCTGCACATTTTCTTTGGTTTCCTTTATAAACTTAAACAATATTGGCCGGCAAAATGAAGTGGAAGATGGTCGCTCGTTTTCCCAAATTGTTACACCTTTTGAGACGAGCCGCAGTGGTACAAGACTAATCATAAAATTACTAGCAAGATCGATTTGCTCATCTTCACTCGTCCTTTGATGATAAATGCTTTGGCTAGATGATCCGTCAAAACCCCATTTGCTGGTCAATACGAGCTGTTGATTGGGATCAACAGGGGTTTCTAACGACCTAATAAGTCTACTTGAGGTTAAATCCATCAAGGCTTGTAATTTGATTTTTGCAGAGCTCTCTGTAACTGTGAGATCTTCTTTGGCCGGATAGCACTTAATTTTTTCT
Source organism: Atethmia centrago (assembly GCA_905333075.3). NCBI lineage: Eukaryota > Metazoa > Arthropoda > Insecta > Lepidoptera > Noctuidae > Atethmia > Atethmia centrago. Next base: position 20,397,633 of record HG995381.1, on the reverse strand, counting down.
TTAACCAACATGTAGTAACTCGGGTATTGAAGAGCTCCTTCTTGAGTGTTGAAATCCCGAAGAGTGTTATAGCGCCATTTCGATAAGTTCATCGATACATAAAGAGCCAATGCCTTCAAAGGGGATATTTCCCGTACCTGAATTGATTTACCTTCAATGAAGGCTTTGATTTTTGAGGCCTCTTCTGGATTCTCCGTCAAGTATTTCATAACATAAGCTGTATCGCTTTGTCCTGCCTTTTGAAGCGCCCTTTCGGCCGAAAACATAATTTCAGCGCTGCTACTGCTGCATGAAAGACTATCTTCAGTGCGTCTTCTTTTTTGCCGGTTACTAAGGTCCTCAAAAGATTTACGAGGACTAGGATGTGTACAAGTTGAAGCATCAGATTTAGCAGGAGAAATTATGGGCTCGATGACGTCACTTATATTTTCTGTAGAAGGTTCCATATTTTCATTCTGTAATTCCGGCCATTGAATTGCAGCCTGTAGCCAAATCTCATGTTTCTTCCGAAACTTATCTGTGCTTCTTCCAGACTGTGTCCATTTTGCATAAATGCGGTAGCAAAATCGACGACACCAGTCTTTTAAACTTGTTTCAGCACTTTCACATAACTGAACACAACTGTTATCTTTTAAAACACTGAACAAATAGTTAAAGTCGCGTAAATCTTTATGTGCGCGTGCGCATAAAGCAACGTGAATATCAAGATTTGTATTAAAATTTGGAAAATACATTGCGAGATTAGCTTGGATACAACGAGGTGTAAATCAACACTGATTTTAAAGTTACTAATAGTGACCTATTTATATAAAATCCAGGTATCCCAGGTATCCTTTGTTAAATATTGCAAGGTAATTAGTTATTGTGATAATTAGTAAATGATGCATGCTAAATTAGTGTATTAAGAGCCATTTAGTAATTAAATAATAGCAATGTTCTTATCAGTAATCATTAGTGCATCAGTTTTATATGTAAACCTTAAGTCCCTAATTATATATCCTAATTAGCTTATATCTTCTCTAATTGGCTGCTCAGAAATGTTATTGTAATAAGGTAAACCTTTAGAAAAACGGTTTTAATCAACAAAATAAACAAAAAATAAAAAAATTGTGTTATAAAATAAACATCACTCTTTATCCCAGAAAGTGCACATTTGGCGCACTATGTGTCTTAGTATTAAATATAGCTCTTAGTATTAGCATTATGATATTAGAGACCGCTACTTGAAACAAGCCCGGAATCAGGAGGGAGAGAGCTCGATACACTCATTTTCATAGTAAAATTTCACATTTTCTCAAATTACTCCCGAAATATGGGAGTTATGAAGAAATTCATCACCACAAGTTATGAAGGCATTAAGTAATCGAATAAGATGGCATCATTAGTTTGGCATAATTTTACTCTTTTTTTTCGGACATGTCTACGTCCAACCGCTCCCATACATTCGTTCCACTGTGTGGCGGTGTGAACAGTCAGCGATCAACTATTAATATATGCATCTCTTTTGTTTACTCGGAATATATGTATAAGTATCTACAAGGTGTTGTTTTGGACCTGCAAAACATTTTAGGAGGTAATTATGTTAGTGATTCTCGACCCGAATCAACAAAAAAAAATAAAAAAATAAAAGAAATAAAAAAAAAATAAAAAGAAAAGATAAAACATTAAAAATCTAAAATAAAAAGTATTATTGATTATTGACTTGGTATCGTATTGTTATACGATTATTTACGAGTTTCATAACAACCTCCTGAAATGTTTTGCAGGTTCAAAACTTCAGCTTGTATAAGTACGTTTCTTGAGTGAGGAAATAGCCGATAGTTAGTCGCTTTCACACAACACAACAAAAACCTTAAACACACAACAACACCACAACTACGACAACTGCCTTAAATTGCACTATGCATGCGTGCGGAGTGTGGACAAAGATCTTACGAAACAAAGGAAGTTGCACAAAGCGTCCTCCACATAATGCAACTTTAGACAGATAGCTATAATAAGGTACTTAGGTGAGGTACTATAGCTATCTGCCTGCATTATAAACATGAATAAACACACAGTAAATAACACTTACTTCAACCTAATAACGTAACACCCAGATGTCTATTAAAATACAACATAATGACGTCACTATACACCTTAACGTATCCATATAGACCATATAACACAAACGCCTGTTCTACATTCATCTCACAAAATACGCCAGAGCGTCATAGTAAGTGAAATTGCAATAATTCACCCCCGGTTACCGGATATGTGCCTTTCGTGGCCCGACTGCGGCGTTCCCACTTGTCGGCTGATCGGTCGGACGACTGGTCGGTCGACTAAGCAAAGGCCTGTCTCCGTAGGGAATTAGATAATTTAGATGCTTAACTAATCGTTAATTACGCTGGGCTTTGTTAGTGTGATAGTAATTTTTATTGCAGTGAAAGTTACGTTTTCTTCGTTTAACTTGGACTTTGAAATAATTTAGTGAAATTGTTTAGTTTCTGCTCTTACGGCCATTATTTTTATTTCTTGCTAAGTTTATGGGAATGTTTTTCCTACTTCCGGTTTCAGTTCCTATTCTATGTTCAACTATCGATATTAGGTACGTTCTCGTATTTGTTATCCCTAAAATCGCCTTCGCACTTGACAATAAAGAACTTTAATTAAGCATTTTTCGTTCAGTTTTAATTAGGTAGATCTCCTTACCATTCCTTTTATGACGGCGTTACTACAAACAAGGATCATTTCATTCGGTATCTAGTAGCCCATGCATTGCCCTGTTTACTCCCGGTACGTAATCTAACTTAGGCCGTTTGCATGTTAGATACGAACTCATGTTTCGCACGTGTTCATAGGTTTGAGTTCGTGTCGAGCTCGTGTATGTGTGCGTGGCTTACAATCATTGTGAGTTTACTATGTTTTCGGTTGCCCTTTTTAATTGCGATTATCGCATAAATATAAGGATTAAGGCATTATAGGTACATAATTGAGCCGGTGGTTTTATTATTAAGTTACCTAAATGGATTGTAAAAAAACCTTTTTTTTTCGAATTGGGTTGTGATAGGCATCCCCGCCCTCCCCGCCCTTCACGCAGCACGAGTAGGTCTGTATTTTACGTGGCTACGGCGTAGCCCGCACTGCACTGGCGGACTAAGGGCCGCCAGGTGCGGTCCGCCCCGGGCCCCAAAAACTCGAGTAATAACTACTTTTTAATCAAATCTCAAACAAAATATGTTCAGTCTGTAGGAAAAGGCAGTTTGTGGTTTGGGGCCCCCACGCATGCTAAAACGTAGGGTGCTAAAATTTTCGAGCTCGCTTCGCTCGCTCTTCCAACCATAATTTTCTTTTTCTCAGACTTCCCTGCGTAAGTCTACAAAGTAACTCCTATTTATGTACGAATATTCAAAAGAAAAACTTACCTATCCAGGGTTGTTGTATTCAACTTTTTCAAATTTCTCTTTTCTCAGAATTCTTTGCGTAAAGGCTCGCGCAGACTGGGGCGATATCGCGAGCGCGACAGGCATATTGCTGCCAGTCGCGCCCGCAATATCGCGCTTGTGTGCACGAGCCTTAAATCGACAAAGTAATTCCTATTTCTGTATAAATGTTGAAAAGAAAATTTAAACTATGCGGTGAGCAAAATATTTCGAGCTCGCTTCGCTCGCTATACCGTCCTCTGTTCGGCTGATGCTCTAGCTTTTTTGTTGTTGAAAAGTATCTCCTATTTCTGTAGGTATCAATGGTCAAAAGAAAACCTTAACTATTCGAGGCACCGTGCTAAATATTTCGACGTTCATTCCTAGGCGTGGGGGCCCCATTTAATGTTGCCGCCCCAGGCCAAAACGCATACCCTTTCTGGTTTCACTGCACCTACGATAAAAGAGGTCTATTCTGTCACTCATAGTCACTTTCTAAACACAATGGTCATTTCATAGTACTTTATTGGTCGTGAAATATCTACCTACTGTAAAAAACATGGCCACTACCATCAAAGCTACGATCTACTTCGGTGTATTTAATTAAAAAACTGTAACGTCAGATTATTTTTCTCTTGCATGACAAACGTATGTCAAACATTGTCCGAACTCAAAGATTCCAAAAAAAACAAAAAAAATAAGTAAGGAAAGTTATGAAATCACTTTGTATTCATTATAGCAATCTACAATGAAGTATGCACGATGTACTCGTATGTCGCAGAGCTCTGTATGCTCACAATGTTTGACTTCCAGCGAGACGACCACCGTCAGGAGTAGGACTGTGACCCATGCTTGCAACAAGAAACCAGGACTTAAAAGAGTAAACGAGAGCCACGCTTACAGCAGAATCAAATCAGGAGTAAAGAGATTTAACCCAGCCGCGATAGTCCTGTGGGCATTCCACAACCTCCCTGCACAAAATGGCTTAACTTCCAGAAGAGTGATCGGGTTCCTGAAGAAACATTACAAAGTGATGGATAACCCGAAGAATACCGGCAAGTCCATCGGAACGATGATGAGGTGCGCTGTAGACTTTGGCTTGTTGAAGAAACGCGGCAACAAATTTTTCCTTGCTTCCAAAACACGATTGTAACGCTTAGTGTACAATGTATTACATAATTTTTCCTCGTCAAAGGGTATTCCTTTTTTTTAGGGTTCCATTGTAAACAAGAAATAATTGTAGTTACGCCATGTCCGTCTGTATGTCTGTCTCCGGCTTAGCTCAGGGACTAGAAAGTTGTAATTTGGCATGGGTATGTATAAATTTATATTAATGACACCGACAAAGTGGTAACACAAAACGTTGAAAAAAAAATTGTAGGGTAAATAAATTAGGGATGATTTATTTTCTCGTCTATCCCATGGTGTGGGTTAACGTTGGATAGGCCGTTCAAAAATTCCTCGAGTCTGAAAAACATTTTTCAATTCAGGGATCCGTTTGCGTTTGACCGCCACGTCAAAAAAGAAAAGACGTGCCCTCGGCGCCAAGCTACGAATTTTTCCTTGAAATCTGTCATGTAGTCGTGACCGTGGCGTGCTGGGCACATTTTGCGCTGTCATCTATACATGACTGTGGCGGTCAAAAGGTTAAATTAGAGTCAAGCTGCCAGCCAAATGGTTGTTATTGGATATGTGAAAATCATGGCAGTAGTACATAACGAAATTAATAGGAAAACTATCACAACTAAGTAGACTTGAGTAATAGTCGACCATCTTATAGTTTCAGTTGGAGTATTGACCGTGACGTATATTGGTGCATGTTTTTCAACTGCAATGTTAAGTTTGTTTTTGGGATAAATTCATCCCAAATATGGAACCTTTCATTGTGCGTGGTCAGACACGCACTAGTCCGGTTTTTTTTATTACGTTCCCTAGAATTTTCTCAAAATTATGTAACAAGTCTGTTCGACTTGCTCGCTGGGGTAAATAAAATACTAGTGGACTGTATAAAAAGGCTCGGTATATTGCCGATTAAATGTACAATTATAACTGCCCGGACAAAACATATATATGAGTTTAACAATCGTTTTGTGAGTATCGTCCGTCGCGGTGGGCTCCGAGGAAGCGAGTGTCGCCGGCCGGGCAGGCTCCCCGCGCCACACCTCCGCTCGTTCGCTGCGCAGGTCGGTCACGTCGCCTACGCGTGCCGTCTGCGTGTCTGTTGGGTGCGATTCCCAACATGCTGCCCGGGTTGAAGGGAAGACTTCAAAAATCTGGAAGGGGACAAATATTATTGAAGGCCCTCCTTATGGTGCCCCTCTTTGTCTTCACCTCTGCGACTCTGGCTACGCCATCGCTGCCAGGATAAATCTTTGTGACCCTTCCTAAGGACCAAAGAAGAGGAGGAAGAGCTCTATCCTTTATGAGGACAAGAGAGCCTAACTTCAGTTCTGTCTTCGAAGAGCGCCACTTGACCTTCTGCTGCAGTAGAGCAACGTATTCAAGGGAAAAACGCTGCCAGAAGTGCTGTTTGATGTGCTCTATTCTCTTGAAGCGCTCCAGGTGATTAATATTGCGATCAGAGACCTGTGGATGAGGTATAGCATTAGGTGGCCGTCCAATTAGGAAGTGAGAAGGTGTCAGAGCGGAAAAGTCATGGGGATCTGAGGAGAGAGGAGTTAAAGGACGGGAGTTTAGAACAGCTTCTATTTGAGTGAGGCACGTAGCCATTTCCTCGTAGGTGAGATGAGGGGATTGCAATAACCTTTTAAGATGGTGTTTTGTGGAACGAACAGCTGCCTCGGCTAAGCCGTTGAAATGGGGACTATATGCGGGTACGAATTTAAATTCTATACCTTCTTGAGATATGTGACCTTCAAGGTCTGATTGTGCAAGAAACTTTGATAGCTCATTGTAAGTGCCGACAAAGTTGGTGCCGTTATCGGACGTTATACTTTGCGGTTTCCCCGGACGTGACACAAAACGATTGAGAGCTGCTAAATAAGCTTCACTAGATAGTGCCGTAACGAGCTCGATGTGACAGGCCTTTGTCGAGTTACAGATGAAGATTGCCATAAACGATTTAATAAGTCTGCAACCTCTGCCTTTTCTGTCCGCTATCATCAGTGGCCCTGCGTAATCAACACTACAATGTAAGAAAGGGTACTCTAGCTCAGTTCGAGTTGTCGGTAACTGTCCCATAATGGGTTGCACTGATTCCGCTTTGTATCGACAACATCGGACACACTTATTTACGATGGCTTTGGCTAGGTTTCTGCCACCCAAGGGCCAATAAGTTTGCCTAGCGTTCGCTAGTAAGAGCTGTGGACCAGCATGTAAATATACTAAGTGTAAATGCTCAAAAAGTATCTTAGTAAAATGATGCTTGCTGCACAACAGAATAGGATGCTTTGTATCGTACGTGTATGGGGAATTGTCTAGTCTACCACCGACACGTAATATGTTATTGAAGTCTAGAAATGGGGACAAGGAGCTAAGTCTATTCTTTTTATGTAATGCTTTTACCGTTTTAAGAATAGCATATTCCTCAGGAAACATTTCCAACTGAACCTTGTGTAATATTTATTAAATTTAAGGAATTTTTAAGTTCGACAACTGAAAATGGACCAGTACGTTTGTTGGTTTTATTTCTACAGTTATGTACAAATCTTTGTAAATATGCTATTGATCTTTGTACATGATTCAAATTAGATCTACTGTTAATCAAACTACTTATAGGATCTACATTAGAAGTACTATTAGCTACTACAACAGAACAAGAAACCAATTCTGGTAGATCTTGTCTCTCGTTATGATTGGGCATTTTTGGCCATTCTTGTTCATCTTTCTTTAAGAAAGTGGGACCAGACCACCACAAGGATGAACCACTGATGGAATCAGCCTTCAGCCCACGAGAAACAAGGTCCGCCGGATTGTCTTTCGACCGTACGTAGCCCCACACGTGACCCTCTGTGCTCTCTTGGATTTCGTGGATTCGGTTACGAACGAAATTTTTTAGTTGCAGTGGGGGTGTAGATAACCACCCTAGAACTATAGTCGAATCACACCAAAACCTACATTTGCTTATCTTTAGAGTAAGAGAGGATAATACTTTTGTACACAACCTTGCAGCTAACAAGGCTCCGCAAAGCTCTAGACGAGGAATCGTCGTAGGCTTTATCGGCGCTACCCTACTTTTAGAGGTCAAGAGGTGTATCTTTACTAATCCTGATTGATCCACAGAACGAATGTACAAACAAGTGCCGTACGCTCGCTCTGAAGCATCTGAAAAAACATGAATTTCATGAATTCCTGAGCTATCACTAAGAACCCATCGAGGAATTCTTAAGTGATTCAGAAGAGGTAAAGTGTCAGCAAATGCTAGCCATGAATGTTTGGTGTCTTGTGAGACCTCATTATCCCATGAATACTGATCGATCCACAATCTCTGCATGATGAATTTGGCTTCGACAATACATGGGCCGACGAGCCCCAATGGGTCAAAGATCTGACTTATGACAGAAAGTATGTGACGTTTTGTTACTTTATATTAATTGAAAATGACAAAGTGTCTGAATCACAATTCCAGTACAAACCAAGAGTTTTAGATGAGACATCCATGTTAGTTTGTGAAAAGTCTAAAATATTGTCATCTGTATTATTATGAGAGGGTGCAATTTGATTTAAAATGAATGTATTATTTGATTTAAATTTTCTTAATTTTAATTGGGCTGATTTTAATGTAGATATGACTCCCTGAGCAATATCGATTGTTTTATGTATTGAATCAGAGCCACCCAGATAATCGTCAACATAAAAGTCTCTTTGAATTGATTGTTTGACGTTATCATCAGGGGCGCTGGAGGCTAAACTCACCAAACATTTGGTGGCTAAGTAAGGCGCACTTGCCGTGCCATAAGTCACCGTGTTGAGTGTGTATGTTTTTAAGGGCTCTTTTGAATCAGAGCGGAAGATAATTTTTTGTAGAGAGCGTTGTGACGGATGAAGTTCAATCGCTCTGTACATTTTCTCTACGTCACCAGTTACAACATATTTATGCTGGCGAAAGCGTAGCAGTATCGAAATGATGTCTTCTTGTACAGTCGGACCAACCATTTGGATGTCATTTAATGACACACCAGTACTAGTGGTGGCCGATGCATCGAAAACTGTACGAAGCTTGGTAGTTGTACTTGATTCACGGATGACGCCGTGGTGGGGTAAGAAATAGGTATTACCCTGAAGACAGCTCGGTGAAGACTCCTTATCTTCAGTCATGTGACCTAGGCGTTCATACTCTTGCATGAACTCAACGTACCTGCTTTTGAAGGCAGGGTCCCTAAGAAACCTACGCTCTAGTGACATGAACCGACACTTTGCCTTTGAAAAAGAATCGCCTAAGACTGAAGGATCTTTCTTCAGTGGCATGGTTACGACAAAGCGTCCGTCGTCTTTACGATAGGTATGTTCGTTAAAGTTCTGCTCACAGGCACGCTCCTCAGGAGACAAGGAGTGCTTGGCTGCAATGGTATCTAATTCCCAAAAACGAGATAAGTCTGGGTCGGCGTCCTCACTTAAAAAATGACAAACGGGAGAAGAAGAGTGTGTCTTATGACGGGCAACGTACCCTGACACTAACCAACCCAATTTCGTTTCATATAACTTAGGCTGATTTTTGCCTAAATCTATAGAATTATTGCATAAGACGGACCAAAATACTTCGGCCCCAAGTAAGATGTCTATAGCTGCCGGTATATTAAATGTTGGGTCAGCCAGACTTATTCCCAATGGAAGAGGAATGTTAACGCTGTTTATGAATGATGACGGCAAAGCTGTAGTGATCTGAGGTAAAATATGACAGTCTACAGTAAGTTTACAGTTGTCATCATAGTGGGACATAATCGTAAGGTTGCAAGACTGTGTACAATAAGAAGTATTATTATTTATACCTGTCACGGTGGCGCTCGCACTACGTCGCGACAAACCCAGCTTACCGCACAGTGACTCATCTACGAAGTTGCCCGTACTACCGTTGTCGAGGAGTACTCGGGCATTGTGCACGTTGCCCTTGCTGTCAACCACTCTCACGATCGCTGTGGAAAGCAAAACATTCGGAGGAGTAGTGAACTGCTGAACATTAGTTGAACCGGCAAAGTTATTGACGGGAATAACTGGCTCAGGAGACGTAGCTGCTTCTGCCTCATGTAGATGAAGCAGAGTACTGTGCCTTTTCTTGCAGTATTTGCAAGATACAAGATTGCACCTTGATTCTGTGTGCCCTAGTCGCAGACAATTAAGGCAGACCTTTGCCTCTTTGGCCTTTTGTATACGAGCTTCAACAGACAGAGCTCTAAAGGCATCACAATTGAATAAGAAATGAGTCTGACTGCACATAGGACATGTTAATTTTCTTTTATTATTATTATTATTGTTGTATTTTTTATCTTTATTATTGCTCTCATTTGTTTTTTGATTAGATTTTGTAGCTGTAAGTAAATTAGAATTATGTTTGGAAGTGTATACCTGTTCTACTTTATTGATGTTTCTTTTATGTTCTTGCAAAGTTTCTAATAAGTCAGCTCTGTTGCTAAGGAACTTTAAAAAAAAATCTAACGAAGGTGGATTATCTAACGTGTTTCGATGTTCTTCCCATTCCCTACGTGTGACACCGTCAAGTTTTTCGGACATCATGTGAATTATGAGGGTATCCCGTAAGTTAAATTCAGTGTCCTGACCTAACGTTGTCAAAGCACGAAGATTTTTATTCGTGACATCAATAAGGTTACGAATAGAAGAACATGATTCACTCTGCATACACTCAACGCTAAATAACGCCCGAACATGATTATTAACGAGCAATCTTTTGTTGTCGTATCTATTACACAATAAATTCCAAGCAGATTCGTAATTCTGAGCTTTAAAGTCTAAATTATCAATAACTAGCAGCGCACTACCTTTAAGAGAAGCACGCAGATAGTGCAATTTATTAACGTTGTCCATGTCCTTTCGTGAATGAATGAGTGAAATGTAAGTGTCTCTAAACTCAAGCCAGTGTTGATAGTGTCCGTGAAAAACAGGTAAATTAATTTTTGGCAACCTAACACAATTGTATTTAAAGCCACCTGCCTGCACATCCTCGTCACCCGTTACGTAACCATCTTGTTGACTGCCAGACTGGGGGGGACGAGCGCCGAGTAGACTCCGCGCCGTCGCCACCAGCTTATAATACTGGTTCTCAAACTGCTCGCGCTCCTTGCTTTCGTCATCGGGGTTCTCCACCAACATCTCAATGTCACTCTGTAACTTGTCATAATCCACATATAAGCCATCAAATTTATTAAGCCTAGTTTCCAGATCTAAAAGTTGTAAGCTGCTAAGTTCGTTGCAACTTTCAAGCATGTGAAGGTAATTGCCAAAAATAGTGAGTTTAGACTTCATACAGCTGCGTTTTTTAACGAGTTTCTCAACTTTTTCGTCAGCCATAGCTTCAAATTCACAAGCGCTAACTCACAAATAAAGTAATTATGAATAAGAAACCAGTTTGTTATATGCGAAGATAAAAAACGTAGCTAGTTAGTGCGAACAAAAGAACACCTGACGCGCAGGTGTGCCGTCGATCAGCTGTTATAGATAAGAAGCGAAGTAAACGTAAACAGATAATATAAAAAAGGTTATGCAGTAGCTTTGTAATCAGAATAATTGAGTTTTGACAGATGTAAGGCTATGAATTAGAATGATTTATCACTAAAAGACTTAAAGAGAAAGTAATTGAAAGCACTCACTTAAATTATTGCTATTTAAACATGAAATATGAGATAGAATAGGAAAAGATATATGGGACAAATTGGAACGAACTCACTCAATGTTTTAACCATCCATAGGATCACCGATGATGTTGCAAGTTCTTCTTTGTCCTTGACGATGACTCGAACTTTCGACGGGTCCCAAGTCCGTTGTACGGCCGATTTCTAGTTACTTCTTCTCTGGGCGTGTGCGGGAGCTATGCGTAGTCTCTTCGACAGGAACTGTCGCCGCTGAAGACCGCAACTGAAGAGCTTCGAGTTTGAAGTTTTCTTCCAAGACCGTTACTTTTTGAACAATAACCGGCGAGATCCTCGAAGGACCAATGTTCGACTTGCTCGCTGGGGTAAATAAAATACTAGTGGACTGTATAAAAAGGCTCGGTATATTGCCGATTAAATGTACAATTATAACTGCCCGGACAAAACATATATATGAGTTTAACAATCGTTTTGTGAGTATCGTCCGTCGCGGTGGGCTCCGAGGAAGCGAGTGTCGCCGGCCGGGCAGGCTCCCCGCGCCACACCTCCGCTCGTTCGCTGCGCAGGTCGGTCACGTCGCCTACGCGTGCCGTCTGCGTGTCTGTTGGGTGCGATTCCCAACAAGTCGGTATGTTATAGCTTAGGTACAAAGCTATAACATCTTTTTTTTTTTCTATCTGACTTTTCTTACTTACCTATTTTTCGCAGCCGCTTCTTTTTCATCATAATGATTTTGGTAATGTAGATAGCATTAAAATATTAAACATATCTACAGTCCTACTATATAAACGCGAAAGTTTGTGAGGATGGATGGATGATCGTTACTCTTCTTTCAAGCAAAAATGGCTAAGCGGATTTGAATTTGACATTGCAGACAGATAGTTTATAACCAGGATTAACAACACATAGGATACTACTTTTTATTCCGATACAGATCTGTTCACGAGACGTTGTGCACAATTTCTGAGCAGTAGGTAACCTAACAAAAAGTACTAGGCTTGCATGAATTCCAAATAGTATTTCAATCAATGTATTATGCGAATCCCGGGCGGATTTCCGGCCACCGCAGGCGCGGGCTTGCGGACGGTGAGCAATGGGTAGCGCACCGTCCGGTAAGGACCAGTTCGGGTCGACGGCGCGTTGTATTCCACGCGCGTCTCAAAGAAATGTCGTCAGCACAAATGTAGGGGTCCACTAGGGCCGATGCCTGCCGGGGTCGCGGGAAGGTACTAAAGGGTCACCGCGGCCCCTGGCAAAACAGGCAACAGGAAGGAATACGGGTGGGTTTTAGTAAGAGTCCGACACACCCTCCCGCTCCGCCCAGAGCGGGAGAAGTTATTTGAAGATTTCCCATCCAAAAAAAATAAAAAAATTGGATTTGGCACAGATAGTTTATGGCTGGTTTCTCAGCTGTCGGGGAGACTCGTACGGGCCGTCCGTACTCGGGAGAACCGTACGGGTAGCGCCCGCAGTGCTCTGAAACGAGGGAGTAGTACGATACGTTGTACGGGCTCTACCCGGAGCAGGTCGCGTACGGACCAATCCGCGTCGCTGTGAAACAATGTTCTAGCGCCTCACGTGTGTTCCGGGAGCCCCGGCGCGTACGTGTCTTCCGGACAGCTGTGAAACCAGCCTAAATTATAGATCTGGATACTTTTTGTCCCGCTAGTACGTTCTCTTGGGATAATTTCCGACATCCACGCGGGTGCAGCCGCTGGCAAAAACGAATAAAATTATACTCGCAAATTCAATAATAATAATAATATATTTCGCTTCACAAACTTGTATTTACATGATTGATTGCTTACTTAAAATATATTTAGTTATGTTACCAAACAACAATTCAAAAACCATAAACACTTAAAGGTGTACTTATACTGATTTTATGCTACATACAGCGTTTAAAAAAGCTTTGAAAAATAAAAACAAAATCGAAATAATGGTGGAATGCTTACATACGACAACACCTAAGCAAACAGCCAATCTTAAATTAATCATTTAAAGCCGTTTTAAACCGTAACACGTGGTGAAATAGTAGATTTTTAACAGCACATAGTACATATTTAACAGTGATACAACAATACTGTATTTACAACGTAGGTAATGAACACTGTAATATCATTTTTACTTATAATTCATGCAGTCAAGTTTGGAAACAGCTTACTGAGAGTACCAAATGAATGGCAGCAAAAAAATTGCGCAAACAATTGCTCAAACATTTGTGTTGGGCTTAGATGTTGGCTCCAAGGTTGAGGCTGACCTGACTGCACACTACTAATAACTGGCTAGATATACGAGTGTCTACTATAGTCGACAGTGCCTTAGAACAGCAGGTCTTCGTCGCCTTCATCCAGCAAGTTCGCGGAGTCAGCCAGATCCTGACCGGCAAGCAACATCGCCTGTTTGCGCTGTGGACAATAAAATTGCGGTTATTAATACTAGTTCTTCTTTTTAACATAGCTGGCGAAATCTGGAGGGGCTTGTGGCTAAGTAATAAAAGCCGCACGGGTCGATCGATCAGGTTAAGCTACGCTTGCCGCGGTTGGTCCGTGGATGGGTGACCATCTTTACATACCAAGACCCCTCCGTGCCTCGGAAAGGACGTTAAGCCGTTGGTCCCGACTGTCATTTGTAGATCTTTGACCGTCGTTACAGGTCGTCAGAAGCTCCGAAAGTCTGACAACCAAGTGGTATCGTGTTACCCAGTAAGTGGGTCGTGGAAGTCAGATAGGCAGTCGCTCCATGTAAAATACTGGTATTCAGCTGTATCCGGTAAGACTGGAAGCCGACCCCAACATAGTTGGGAAAAGGCTGGGGAGATGATGATAGCTGGCGTAATCTGGATGCAATATAAACCTCTACATAATAAGCCTATAATGTTCCCACTGCTGGGACACGGACCTCCTCTCTGTGAGAGAGAGAGAGTGGGCTGTAATCAACGAACGGACCCATGTCAACTTACCACCACCTTACTAGCATTTAGCCAAGGCCAAAACATTGTTAACTTGCAACTAATAATAATATCCTTTATTTCAGGCAACTAAGGCCCATAAAAACACAATATATACAGGGTGAAATTGAAAACATGCGACAAATCTAAATGGGCGATTGTACTCATCATTATGAACAACTTTTACTAAGGGACCACAACTCAAATCGCGGAAAAAAAAATCAGCTGTTCCCTACATTTATGTCCGCATAATTCGACAAAATGTAGGAAACAGCTGATTTTATTTTCGCGAATGCAGCTGTGGTCCCTTAGTAAAAGTTGTTCATAATGATGAGTACAATCTCCCATTTCAGTTTGTCTCATGTTTTCAATTTCAATCTGTATATATAAGTATAAAAACAATAACTATAAACTAATAAATATTTTCTACAACAAACTTAAAAAACTACTGCACACGAAGTGACGGCGTCGTGTTACGCTGCTAGGTGTCGCGTAGCCGACCGCAGAAACGCCGAAAAACGCTAATATGCTGTCGCTTCTGTTTAAACAGCTAATACATTGGCCCGCGCACGACGCATTTTTGGGTAAATTTGACAAATAGACATGGAACACGCATGAGACTATTACACGAAACGAAACTGGCGAAACGTGGTTGTTAATATAGGTACAACTCTGCCTAACCCTTCGGGGATTACAGGCGTAATGTTATGTGTTATGATTGACAAATTCAAAAAAGCAAGAAACATTCTCCAAGTACTATGTACAAGTAGGTCGCGCACAATTGATGATTTTTTTTTTAAGTAATTCAGAAGCAATGTCAACTAAGCTATAAACTCACCGCTTCAGCCTTGTCCTTGATGATCTTCTTCTTGTCCTGGATCTTCTTCAGCCGGTAGAACTCCTCACGCTCCAACTCGTCCAACTCGGAGATGATGTACGCCAAAGTACGCTCCAATCGGGGGATGATTACTGGAATACATTTTATGTTATTGTTTTTCACTGATATTGAATATATGTAGGTGCATTTGCTGAGATAGACTTTTATGAAGACTTCTATGATGCATAGATTTTGCTACAACGACTAACGTAATAACGTAACGTAATTAAATCCACAAGGATTTGCGCGATTTTATTAATACCAAGGCCTCAGATATGATTTAAATATAGCTACTTAAAAATATAAAACCAAATTGAGAACTTCCTCCTTTTTATGAAGTCGGTTAAAAATGACTATTTTCTTTTTACATTATTAGAATAATCTATTAGTGTAATTACGGTAATTAATTAGTAAGACCACTAATCGTATTTATTATGGTAATAATTAAAAAAAATATATGTGAGCTGTAAGTTTCCCAACATAATAAAATAAAGAACTCGCGCTCGTTCTGAAGGGTGGTGATGCTTATTTACAAGAAATTTAATTGTTAAATAAAGAAAAAGAAAGAATAAGCTTTATTAGGACACAGTTCGTGATACATAAAATACAAATAACAATAAAAAAAAGTGAAAATAATGTTTTAACAACAAGAGTGTGCCTCACGGCTTCGCCAAAAAGGTTCATTTCAGCAAATCATCCTGGGGGGTAACCATAACCTCTTATAGCAGTATTACTTCAATATTACTTAGCGTGAGAAAGAGATGGAGCTATAAGTCCTGTATAGCTCTATCACTTTCCCACTGTGAAGTAATATTATAATAATACTGCTATAAGAGGTGATGGTTACCCCCCAGTATGATGAAATAAAATGATTTTATTTTCTGTAAGTAGGTTTGTACAAACACTTTTACACGTCACGTCACTCTGAGAAGAAAGGCCGAAACAAACACAGAGGTCACAATCTCTTTTAAAGTCCAGACATAATCTTGGTCAGATCATGTGAAGACCATGTAGATTGGTGTCTGAAATGGTCTTTTGAGGAAAGAACCACACAGATTGAGTGGACCTATCCAGTAGCCTAATGTGTGGTAATTTTACTATAACCTCATATTCTTGTTACCCTTACACACAAAATAAGAGATGTGATGTGATGATGGGTTGAAAACATACAGACTATTCTAGCTACATACCAACTTTTGTTTTAAGATATCTTATCAGTACAGTTTAAGAAACCACACAATATTTTCTTATCAGTTAGATATGCATTTTCACACATAATAAAAATCAATAAACTCAATCAACCATTTGCATGAACAAATATAAAGTAAGGAACCCAAATAGTTTAGAAAAGCTTGGAACAAAAAGCAACTGAATACATGCTTTGCAATGAAAACTCAAACTCAAAGCATTTATTTCAAATAAACCAAATACAGGCACTTTTGAATTGTCAAGGGGACGGTCAGTCAGAAAGATGAAGCTAGTTGCCCATTCCAAAGCGTAGTAGGTATCTATGGCGAAGAATGGGCAAGAAACTCCACGGACACTCTTTTAAATTAAAAAAATGTTACAAAAATATTGGTTACATCATTCATGTTGAAATTATACATGTGAGAACAATGTAGA
The DNA here is from genome assembly GCA_905333075.3 of Atethmia centrago. Classification (NCBI taxonomy): domain Eukaryota; kingdom Metazoa; phylum Arthropoda; class Insecta; order Lepidoptera; family Noctuidae; genus Atethmia; species Atethmia centrago. The sequence goes on along the minus strand of HG995381.1, from coordinate 20,380,998 downwards.
AAGACGTGCACTTTAAAAATGTCCGTAATAAAAACAATTGAACAATTAAAATAAGCCGTGGCAGCTAGGAAATAAGAATAAACTGCCAGAGTATTATGTAAGGATCTTACCAAGTGGCACTGATCTTTTAGAAGGTAATGTTGAAGGTCATAATTAAAGGTGCATAAAACTGTATAATTTTCCCCAAGGAGCATAGGGCAAAATCTTAAAATTCAAAATCGACTTTTATACAAAGTGATTGGTCACATGACTTTTTAATTTTTTAGATTTCGACCTTTGTTCCTTGGGGAAAGTTGTTCAGTTTTATGCACTTGATTACCTCCTAAAATATCTGCACTCCTTTTAAATTTATCCTGTATTTTTACATCACTTTATTTCAAACATAACCCAAGCAGGTTAAGTTATGTTGTTCCTTGGAAGCTGTGTACAAAAGGCGTGACGTTTTGCACGTATTTTACTTTTAATGACTTATACAGGCTGTTTGGAAGCTGGGTGCAAAGCCTTAAGGGGTTGATAGTTGGCACCATTTAGAGCATTTTTAGCCATGCATGTCTTACGATTTTTTTTTTGCCTACGGCTATTTTTAGTTACTTGCCAACAGTGCCCCAGTTAAAGCTAGTATGTTTTTTTTTTCATTTTCGTGGTTTATCTGATGTGCATCTAATATAATAAACCAAGTTCCAACCATGTGTTATTGAAAAAAAAAAGCTGAAAATTATGAATACATTTAAGATTTAAAAAATAAATAAAATAGCCTCAATAGTTCAAACATTTTATAAAACATGCTCAAAATGCTCCAAATGGTATCAACTATCACCACCTTAAGTCTTTGCACCTAGCTTCCAAACAGCCTGTATAACCCCTTTCAATATTTTTTTTTAATTCCCTTCTTTTCCTAAACCTCACGTCAACACAGGCAGTAACAGCCTAACAGCCAAATATGGAAACTATTTAAACCTCAAAAATTGCATAAGAAACCAATGATCTCCAACTCACCGTGCTCAATAGCATTGACACGCCTGTTGGTGATCTTGATGACCTCATCAAGGGTCACAAATGACGTCTGCAGGGAGGCTAACTCAACCAGCAGTTTGACAGCACTCTGGAAATTCTTCTTGAGTTTGGTCAGCTGCTGACCTCCTCTGGCCAGACCAGCTAACTCGTAAGTGTCAGTGCCATCCGTGTAAGACTCGAAGATTGGGAGTGTCACACCTTGAATCAGAGAAGAATATGTAAATTATAAAATAATGGTGAATCCATTGATTTTTCTACAGATTACATCTTATTTTTGCATGTGTTGTGTGCATGAAAGTTACCAATTATAGATCAAATCAAATGAGAAAAAAAAAATATTTCTTGAGGGACTTACTAATTAGAAACAAGTGTTAAAAGGCCATAATATGGCAATGGAAAGCAATAGACTGATTTGATTATTTTAAGATGTAGTAGTACTATAATGTATAGTAGGATTTTACTAAGATGGACAGTAAACAATGATGAAATGCAAACAAATTCATAAATTAATTATATTTGAGAATAGAACTCAATGGTTCATTTAAGACAGTTTCACAAGCTTCATTTCACTTTGCTACATTAAATTTACTATATTACATAAACTAGATTGAAGCATATAAAAACAAAACTAATAAATACAGATTGCTACACTCTAACACAATAAAAATCAATCAGCTGTTCACCATTATTATATCACAGAGCAGAAAAAATTGTTTCATAAATTCATTACTTCCTCTGCTTGAAACCTCTGCAATAAAGCCTTTTTTTTTATTTAGGTCAAGAGAAAACAACAGGCAGTACTGGCTAGTTTCCAAATTCATACAGGAATCTTTTACTTACCAGCAACATTGTCTTTCTTTGAGCGAATCTTGATCTGAGCCTTGGTAACGTTTTGCAGAACCACCTGATTGAAGTCTCCAGTTGTGAACTTAGCCTCGGCCAATGAGAAAGCTGCTTCCTTCATCACCTCACCCATGAGGGTTTTTGTCTGTAAATGACATTAAATTCAAATTAATGATGTTTACTTTCTTTTGAAGCAAACCTAGAACCAGATTATTTATCAATTGAATCAAAGGAGGGAGAGGCAAAGTTTCATAGAAAATTATAACATGCAGTTCATTTGCTCTAATCTTACATCAACTAAAATTTTATTATTTCATCTGAATAGTTATTTAATACTGATTCTTCTCTAAGATTAATCATTAAATCAGCAAAAAAAGTAAATTCACTCACCTCAATAATTTTGCTCAAAATCATACGGAACCTCACTTGGAGGGCGTCAGCCTTCTTTTTCAAGAGACCATGACCTTTCTGTGCACCAGCCAGACGTGCCTTTATCAACATCTGAGCACTACAACCAGGACAAATTACATCGTGAGCCAGGCGTAAATGGAACGCAAAAGTTAACACAATTATAAATTAACTAAACCACATTATTAAAACCATAACTTACCCCCGAGAAGGGAAAATCGCTAATCTATCTTTTCCAGACATCTTGATTTAGGAAAATATTTGGCGTTTTATCCCTTTTTCAGGACTTTTTTACTCCCAATCCTAAATCACCTGATGACAGAAGACAAGTGATAAAATATTGTCTATGAAAGGTCTTGTGATCTCGCCCAATGAAAATGTCAAATTGAGTCGATTTTTTAAACTAAATATTTTAATCGATTTCGTGCCTATACTTAGTAGATATAGTGTAAAAAGTATTTTTTTGTTTTTTATAATAGTCTTAGAAAATTGTGGAATTCGTTTTTCCTATTCCAATAGAAACGTCCAAGTAACAGATTTAGTTTTAATGAAACTCAATCGTTGTTTGATCGTTTCGAACCAAAGAAGTGTAAGATTGGAAATTGAAACAGGCTCAGTATGTATTTTTATTACAAACAGATGCTAAATTATTATGCACGCGAGCCAAAGACTAAAGTCTTCATAATAACTTAGCGCGGCTACATAGCCCGTTATATGTTCCGTGACATAGCCACTCGAGAGTCTTGCTTGACACCTGAGTCGTACGACGCTATATTAAAGAGAGATGGGTGGTTTATACCATAAATAGTTTCAATAAGTATGTATTGACGCAACACCTTAAATATGGTATTGGGTTCCTCAATAACTATGTATTGCGTGAAACTATTACTGGCTTGATACACGATAGTAAATTACCGAGTACTAACGACAACACCCGATTGATACCCGATACAGTACGCGTGGGACCGAGTCGAGCGCTGCCGAAATAATATGAACTGGCACTCAAGGCTAAACTAATTTGTAGGCAGGCTTAAGCCTGGATGTAGCATGAAGAAAGTTCATTTACTCCAAAATGTAAACAAAAATGTTTACTTCAACTTATTTTTGATGCCGACAAAACGTTAAAATATTGAACCCGAAATCAGTATCACCAATACATGGTTACATTATAAAATAAATAGTTTCAAAACCATTCCAATACCTATCTAAAGCGAACTCGGTGCTCGGTATCACTTACATAGCTATTAAAATATGTAGTTTCAATACCTGGTATTGGTAATCATACCAATAAATAGTTTCGGTATTACAAATTCACGTATGGACCCATGTCTTCTATACGGAAGATATTCGATAGAGGTCGCCGAACGTCTCCTGCTTACACCTGAAATTCTTCTGAAATATTTTCAACAATACTAAGTACTTCCATCTATCTGAACAACGCATTACCAAGCGACACCCAGTGGCACCCAAGAAAGCAAGAACTGTCAAAATAAAAAACATTAAACAAAACGTCAAAACCTTATGTCAAAAACAGACAAAAACAAAACATCGAAAACCAGAAAATGTCATCAGGCGCTGGGAATTTTAATTTTAGTTTCTAATTATTAAAGTTTACGTGTATTTGTCATGAACACATTCCAATTTCTTACTATACCAAACTTATAGAGCTTCGTAATTCCTGCGGAATTCTTATTCGAATTACAATGGACGACAGAAGCTCAACAAGTTTGTGTAGGATATGTCTACAGGATGGGGCTACACTTCCAATATTTGAGAAGTCAGAAATAGGAGATAATATACACTCAAAACTAGCTTCCTGTTTACAATGTGAAAAAGTTTGTATTTGACTGAGTTTTTTGTAACCCAGAAATGGTATCTCTTTTTACTAATAGACGCTCTTATTGTGAATTGCAGATAGAAGACATCACAGGATTACCACGTCATATATGTACAATGTGCAATAATACATTAGAAACTTTATGCAATTTTATTAATAAGTTTAGGGAGTCTTGTAAAGTATTAGAAAACGGTTTGTTGATTGTGAAAAAGGAAGATTACAGCTATGATAACAGTGACCTTATGACTGAAGTAGAAATAGATATAAAAACAATAAAGGCAGAATCAAATTACCACTCTGATGATGGCTTTGATGATTATGAAGACTTGTTACCATTAAAAAACAAGGAACAGAAAGTCAAAAAGGAACCCAAACGATCTAAACCCATTAAGACGGAACTGAGACCTCAAAAAACCAAATCTCGACCTGGCAACAGAACAAACAAGATAGCATCTTCTTTATTAGAAGGAAACTTTGCATGGAATGGAGATAAATGGTGGTAATATTATTGATTAATCATTACTTGTATTGCTCTGTTTGATAGCTATTTACAAGGTTGAATAACTATAAGAAAAGTTCTTTGTTTTCACATGATGTGAGTTTTAAAAGATTCTTATAAGTTTACCAGAGAAATGATTTTAGACACTACAATACTAAAAAACTCTTTTTCATTTCAGCTTGAAAATTGGGCAAACAACCTTAAGAAAAGTAGTCAGTGATGATATGAAAGAACCAAAACCAAGACCACAGACTAAAATCAAAGTACCAAATGTTAAGCAAACTATGACAGAGAAACTATGTGACCTTTGTGGAGATGTGTTTCAAAGCAACGACAAACTTAAAATTCACAAGAAAAAAGTACATTTTAAGAATCCTGTAAAATGTCCAAAATGTCCACGAATTTGTGTCTCAGATTATTATTTAAATAGACATATAAAGAGAAAGCATGAGGTTCACAGAGAATTCATATGCTCATCATGTGGCCAAGGCTTTGCTTTCAAAGGAGAGCTGACGAGTCACTTCAGAAATGTACATGACAAGCTAGCACGTCCTAAGAAGGTCTTTTCATGCAAATTCTGTGATAAAACATACAAATGTACAAAGTCTGTTATTATTCATGAGAGATCTGTTCATACAGGTAAAGTATATAATTTTTTATATTCTGGTACCTAATAACAAACGTTGCAATAAAGAATTCAGACATTTCAAATAATTAATCTTTGTATTCCATGTGTTAATTGTGTCTGTAATTACTGGCAATATGAGTGGTTAAAGACATGGTAATTGGAATTGTGTTTATGAATTGTGCTACTTACTATGCAACCTGCCTTGTTTCTATAAACCAATAAAAAAAAAAAACCAACCCCTCAGTCAGTCAAAGAACGTATTAATGAATTTTGGAACAGTTAAATTGTTTAAGTAAACAAATGGTTAGATAAATAGAGATGGATGCTTGATTTCAGGTTTAAGGCCAGCCGAGTGCTCTGTCTGCAACACAAGTTTCTATCATGAGGATTACCTAAAAGAACACATGCGGTTGCATACAGGGGAGACTCCATTCAAATGTCCCATTTGTGGACGAGGGTACGCCCAAAGAGGTAACATGAAGAGTCACCTCCGTATCCACAGGATATCTGAACTTGATGCTATCACATTGAGCAAAATAAGACCGAATTACCTGAAACTTTTGAAAGTGTGATGAATGAAAATGTTATGTAAAAGATATTATTTTGTTACGTGATTGGGGTTTCTGGGTTGAAAACTTCAAGCTATTGTGTCCATTTTGTCAATTTTTGTCAGAGCTTATTTACTGTCAATGGAACGATGATGTCTAGTCTTGAGAAGTGAATATAAGGGCCTGATCACATGCACCACAACCACACCACAACGATAACACCTGGGCCTGTCCAGGTGTTATCATTTTTGCTAATTTCTATGAAATGAATAGTTTATTCACATGGACCACATTTGACCATTTAAATCATCCATGTGAGTGATACCGACCACATCAAGGCCCTGGTCGCAGCCACATGTTTGCAGACAGACGGATTGTTGTGTTTGCTACATAGATCTGTCTGTCTGCATACGCTACCCACAATGCAACTGCAAGAAGTTGCAGCGACAATGTTCTCACATATACTATTCCACTACTTGCCGGCTTACCCACATTTTGTTACTGCGATGTGGTGTGGTTGTGGTACTGAACGGGCCCTTAGTTGATATTATTATGAATTGGTGGACCATATCAATTATTTTGTTTTAAAGGTTGTTATTAGACAGATGCAAGTGTTTTTGTTGAGTATTTCACTCTTTACACACTAGGTGAATTTGATTCCAGAGTCAAGGTAGGTTAGGTTGACATGAATTTCTCCATGCTGACTTCTTTCGACGGCATGCGCTATCATAGAAATACCGGCTCTCTTTATATAGCAAAATTCCTATTAAATGAGCGAAAATGGTATGCTTAGTGGCCATAATGTAACAACCGTGCCGTTAGGTGTACGCAAGGAGTTTGAACTTTATTGCCCAAATAATGAGAGTATTGGTGAACATGAGAAGTTGCGTCTTCTGAAGTCTTAAGGATCGAATAGTTCAGTAGCGCTAGTAAATGCAGCATTTCTGCTAAATTGTTATTTATTCAATAAGTTGTTTGTCAAAAGTTCTATTTAGAATCTCTTTCAAAATTTATTTTAATGGTTTTAGAGAATGTTTTGAGGGTGCTACTACATTTTAATATGAAGATGGTTATTTAATATGTTTCTTGTTCCAGAATATGTGCCTAATTAGTTTTAAAATAGTTTATTAATATTACATTTGTTAACACCTAATTGATTGACATAGTCTATCTTATAATTATATCAAGTTCTAACTTTTAAAATTGAAGCACAAGATTATTTACAAGTTGTTAGCATTATTTAAAATGGTTCTAGAACCTTTAATAATGTTTGAATAATGTTAAGACTTTTAATAATATTTCTACTTTGGAAAATACTTTTTATACTATTATAAGTGCAATGGGGTTGTTTTCTGTTAAATTTTAGAAAATAATAAGAAAGGTCTGTTTTAATTTTTTTGAAAATATAATTCATATTACAATATTTAGTTTTCTTTTTTTTTAACAAACGCAAATCAAATATTTTTGTGTTAACAACAATTAAAGGACATTGTGATATCGTAGGGCACCACCACTTCTGGTCCTGTCTGATAATCTGAAAACGAAGAAACATTTGGTTTAAAGTAGAATGAATTATTTGATACTGGCTGTTGAGCGCGGCTTCACCGGCGTAGAGACCATAATTATCCCACGGGAACTTAATACATAAAAGAATCCAATCTCCTAATCCATTTCATGGTCTACCTGTGTGCCAAAATTTCATCGAAATCCATTAGCCGTTTAGGCGCGAAAAGACATCAATTACAATTTACGGGTACAGTACTTACTCTTTCAAAGATGACGATATCTCTTTAAAACACTTCAGTTTCTCCTCTTCAATATTTGTCAAATAGTTAATTTTATTCATCTCTATTTCTTTCAGTCTTAATTCTTCTCCTTTCAGTTTCAACTCCAGTGCTCTCAGTCTTAACTCTTCAGTCTTCTGCTGAACTCTTTCTTTTTCTATTTTTAATGTCGTTCTGACTTTATATTCTTCCAACGAAACCTTTCGTTTCTTGAATACTTTTTCTGAACCTGTTAGAAAACAGATTGTCTATTTGATGCAAGCTCAAACAATACCATTATTTTTGGCCTGTTTCACTGCCTATGGATTAGTCCTGATTAATAATATTTTGAAAGACATTTTTTTTAATTTACTGGTGTTGTGCTACAGAGGTGGTGAAGCATCATCATTCTCCTGCCCTTATCCCAATATATTTGTGGTTGGTGCAACATGTCCCTTTCTTCCATACTTCTCTATTAGTTGTCATCTCGGTACCATATCATCTTTCACACTGTCTATCCATCGTTCCTTTAGTCTTCCCCTACTCTTATAGCCATCGACATTCATACTCAAAACTTTCCTCACGACATTTTCCTCATTCCTCCGCATCACATGCCTATACCATGACAAACCTTTCTGTCACCTGTGCTACTTTCAGACTTCTTCATAAGTACTAATTTCTTATTCTATCCAGCCGTTCCTCACATCCCTCTTAGCATTCTCTTTTCAGCTGCATGCAATTTCATTCATCCCTTTTGTGGCCAACGTTCTGATCCGTACAAGACAGCAGATCTAACCATTGTTTTATATATCTTCCCCTTAAGTTTCAGGGGAATGCGGGAGTCGCAGATTGTTCCCGTGACCTGCCGCCATTTTATCCATCCGGTGTTAACTCCCTGGGCGTCGGGAATCCCGGGCGGATTTCCGGCCACCGTAGGCGCGGGCTTGCGGACGGTGAGCAATGGGTAGCACCGTACGGTAAGAACCAGGCCCGGGTCGACGGCGCGTTGTATTCCTCGCGCGCCTCAAAGAGATGTCGTCAGCACAAGTGTAGGGGGCAACGGAAGGAATACGGGTGGGTTTTAGTCAGCAAGAGTCTGACACACCCATGAAGTTATTTGATGATTTCCCACCCAAAAAAAAAAAGTGTTAACTCGGTGCTTAACCGTCCGATCTACTTCGCCATCGCTTTGCACGAGTGAAGAGAGATACCGAAAGTCAAAATAGACTGGGAGAAGCTCGCCATCAAGCGCTATGGGGTTCCAGAACTGTAGGTAGAAACCGCTGAAATCGCAGACCATATGTTCAGTTTTGATTCTGCTGATTTTTAAGTCAACATTCTCCAGACTCTGGTGCTATTTCTCTAAACTGCTCTGGATCTCAGGTCCATCTTCATCGACAAGAACAATGTCATCGGCAAACGGCATGCACCAGGATGCCTCTTCCTTTATTTCCGACGTCAGAGCGTCCATAATCAACAGGAAGAGGGAAGGGCTTAACCGATAAAGCCCCAATGGCTCCGAATAGGAGCCCTCGCGGCGCGCGATTTGAAAGTAGTTATCGAATAAAAAAGTTTTTTTTGAGATTGAGAGATGACGTTATTGAGCCACGGGCCTGAGCGGTTAAAGCCGACCCTTGGTGTAAGCCTAAAGCAACACTGAACCCGTCGGTATTTTCAGCAGCCGACCTGACGTACGTGCAAGATTGGCAGATTTAGCACGAACTAACTCCACATATGTACTTCCCGTGCAAACCTTTCTCTTTCTAGGCCCACCACAACACATCCCGTGGTACCTTATCATACGCTTTCTCCAGATCAATGAACACCATGTGAAAGTTCTTGTGTGCACGTCTGGCGTCTGGCTACTTCTCGCACAATTGGCGAACTGCAAAAATGGTGTCCACTGTTCCTCGACCTGGCATAAACCCAAACTGGTTTGGGGTAATCTCACTCTCCTCTCACAGTCTTTTCTCTATTACTTTCTCCCATAACTTCATCCTATGTGACATGAGCCTTTATCCCTCGATGGAGAAGCATGATGTTTCAAATATAAAGTCAAAGCCTTTAAGGCATTATTCTTTTTTTTTTTCAAATAAACCATTTACAAGAATCAATTTCAAAGTGTTACTCACGTAACTTTAACGCTAGTGTTATTTACAATATCTCAGGTTACATTGATATCATAATTATTGAAAAAAATAAAGATTGTGTGAACAATGTACCCAGAAAGAGCAGGAGGTTAAATGTTTTACCTCTCGATTGAAATTTTTGCCCATAATCTGATGATTCTACTTCTGGTTCTTCCTCTTCTTCTAATTTATCATCTGCAATCAAGGGTTTTATTTAATAATTGGTTTAGATACATTTTGCATCCCCACAAACAAGTATGAAAAATCTAGAATTAGGGTCATTAAAGACCTGGCGAAGCGGTTTTCCTTGCGCACGGTTAGGATTATTTATTTAAGACTTTATTGAAAGTAATGCTGTTGATATTTTTTTGGCAGTGATAACCGCACTGCGCTGCGCTTTGCCAGATCGCCGCTGGCCACTGTTGTATACCTTGTAAAATATCATCAACATCACAGAATTTACTCTCAACTCTGTCATAGCAGTCTATTGACTTGTGTTCCTCTTCTTCTTCTACATCAGATGGAGTTTTGTCTGGAGAGTTCATGTCTCCATTACCATAGTCATTATTTAAGAATTCCACATGAAAGTCATCTGTTGCCTGTGGTACCTCTTCTTTGCTCACTACCTGTAAATAAAACAAAGTTTAAAGTATGTATACGAAAATAGATTTTTACATTTTGTGGTGCATTATCACATAGAGGATATTTAAAAATTATGTGATCTATCCTTCGATCAATAATAGTATTGATCGCAGAATATTGATCATTCATAATCTAATCTAATCCCGGGAATCCCGGGCGGATTTCCGGCCACCGTAGGCGCGGGCTTGCGGACGGTGAGAAATGGGTAGCTCACCGTCCGGTAAGGACCAGGCCCGGGTCGACGGCACGTTGTATTCCACGCGCGCCTCGAAGAGATGTCGTCAGCACAAGTGTAGGGGTCCACTAGGGCCGATGCCTGCCGGGGTCGCGGGAAGGTACTGAAAGGTCACCGAGGCCCCTGGCAACACAGGCAACAGGAAGGAATACGGGTGGGTTTTAGTCAGTAAGAGTGTGACACGCCCTCCCGCTCCACCCAGAGCGGGAGAAGTTATTTGATAAAATCCCACCCAAAAAAAAAAGGGTACCATCGTTGTACGCTACACGAAATCGGTCTTAGGAGAATGTCCTTAACTTTTTGAAGGAGCATTTAAAACTAACAAAATTTACATAATTGTTCGAATAAAAACAAAAAACCACAATGAAAATAAATAAAAACGACTGTAGGCTATATATTATCGCGCTAATTGCTATGGGGGATGATCAATATTGCATTGTTTGTATTCCTCTATAGTTTACAGCAAAATGTAAAAAGACGAGCCAAACGGTTAGAACATTACTGATAGTTACAGATTTAATCAGTCAATCATCATAACATAATTAACTACACGAATTGGATATTTGAAACTGGGAGTAAGGGTACCATCGTTGCCCTGGGCGTCGGGAATCCCGGGCGGATTTCCGGCCACCGTAGGCGCGGACTTGCGGACGGTGAGCAATGGGTAGCTCACTGTCCGGTATGGACCAGGCCCGGGTCGACGGCGCAACGTGTACCACGAGCGCCTCAAATAGATGTCGTCAGCTCAAGTGTAGTGATCCACTAGGGCCGCTGCCTGCCAGGGTCGTGGGAAAGTCCGAAAGGAATACCGAGGCCCCTGGCAAAACAGGCAACGGAAGGAACACGGATGGGTTTTAGTCAGTAAGAGTCTGAGACACGCTCCCGCTCCGCCCAGAGCGGGAGAAGTTATTTGATAAAATCCCACCCAAAAAAAAAGGGTACCATCGTTGTACGCTACACGAAATCGGTCTTAGGAGAATGTCCTTAACTTTTTGATCTGCATACACAGATTTTGAAAAAAATTCACAGCAAGAAAATGGGCTAACTCACAAAAACTTTTGATGCCAATCGATCCTGTTTCTTATGAGAATCAAATTAGACCAACTGAGGTTTGAGTACTAAAAGAGTCAGAAATCGCAAAAAACGTTTCCCATACGTGGGAAATGAGACTCCAACCTATTTTTTAGGGTTCCGTACATCAAAAGGAAAAGATGGAACCCGTATAGCGTCACTTCATTGTCCGTCCGTCCGTCTGTCTGTCAACTCTTTTTCTCAGGAACGCGTGTAGGTACCACGTTGAAATCAATATCATATACGTAGGTCTACAGGCCCTTGGGAGCTCTAAAAAAACATCAAGCTTCTCTAAGTCAACGCAATAAAAAATAAATCAAAACTACGTACTTCCCGTTGACTTAGAATCATGAAATTTGGCAAGAAGCAAGGCACAAGTAAAAAAGTCCGAAAATCGTTAATTTGTAGTTTTATCACTTATAAACTTTTTTTTTTGCGATTACAAACTTACATTTGCAGTTACAAAATTACAGTGACGTATATCATGTATGGGAGAACATTTTTCAACTACAATTAATTTAAGTTTGTTCTTGGGATCAATTCATCCCAACTACGGAACCCTTAATTGTACGTGGTACCTACGACACGCACTTGGCCGGTTTTTATAAAAAATGTGGCTGTTATTTTAGTATAATAAGGTGTCTTGCGACTTCCATGCAAACGAAGTCACGGGCAGAAGATAGTTGTATCATAAAATAATAAGTGAAGTCTTAAAAAAAGACGTGGGACCTGTATGAAATGCTGCTGTCCTAAAATGCTGATCATATCCAAGCTGTCTGATACAGTATGAGCACGATAGTTTTAATGAATAGTGGCTAGTAGGTATTGTACCCACACTACAATAAAAAAAATTGTCCTTTGAATTTCGGCCATGGCGACGTATCTCAGCGGAGACCAGCCTTCGGCGCGAGAGACATTTTAGTGCACAAGTTTGTGAAGACACAGGTGCCCCTTCCCTAACTCCCATTGCCGTTGGTCTTGTCATAAGCGGTTCGGTTCCTGGGACAGGCAGTGTTTTTCATGAGGAATTTCTTAGTAACAGCCCGGAGTGTGGAAGTTGGCAGTGTGATACCCTCGTCCCTTGGAAAGCATGTTAAGCAGTCCCTGCGCCTGATCTCTCCGGTCGTGTCGGATTGCCGTCTCAACGAAATTAGTGCATAAAAGTGAAGACACACAGCACCATTGTCAGCAACAGGTTGACTCAGGCTTGGACATACACATTATTTGTTATTATTACCATTTCCAAAGTAAGGGCATCCTCCTTATCATCAATAGGATAGTTTACCAACTTCAAAAGTCTAAGTTCCAAATTGGTTAGTTTAGGTGTCGGTTGTTCAATGGAGTAGCTCTTTCTACTCAACAATATGTTGGCTTTTTTCTTTGTTTTGTTCTTCCAATCAGCCCACATCTGGAATTAAAAATATTTGAAATGTAAGTAACTACTTAGTGGCTAGGTGGGTGGTAGCCTCAATAAGATAACCATTCAATGGATCAAAGGACACAGCGGTTCACTAGGCAACGATGCAGCCGACGAACTCGCCAGAAGGTCCGGCACCAGTGGGACCTGAACCCATCACGCCACTTCGGGTACCTACGCATTTTGCTAAGGAAATGAACCAGGGACAAACATTACAATACTATGGTTGGACCAAGGTGAGTGGAGGCAGGCTAAGGGGCACTCCCTACAATCAATGGCCCCCTCACGAAACCGGTTCTCTTTCAAACTAAACAACAGCTGCGTAAAGTTACAGCAGCTATAACTGGCCACGGGTCATTTAACAAACACCTCTTTGTCATAGGAGTCACAGATAGTCCGCTGGGCAGAGCCTGCATGGAGGACGACGAGACCGCTCATGTGCTGCTAAATTGCTTGGTGCTCACCACATACAGGGCAAAGTACTTCAGTAACCCAGGTACCCTATGTGAGATTGTCAGTAACACCAAGGCGTTGCTGGCCTTCCTTGAGAAGCTGGGGTGGATCGAATAACCGATCTTCCCACCCATACGCAAAATACGCACTTTGACGTGGAGTTGCTGACACCTGCCCGTATTACCATTTACTAACTACTTCAAAAAAATGTGTTTATTTCTAAAGACTTTACCTCTCCAGATCTGAAGAGGAGTCTAGCCATTAATAATCTGGGAAGATTATTGTGGTCATCTATACTAACATAATAAAGCTGAAGAGTTTGTTTGTTTGTTTGTTTGAATACGTTAATCTCTGAAACTACCAGTCAGATTAATTTTTATTTTTGCATTTGATTGCCCAATTCTTGAGGAAGCGTATAGGCTATTAACATCACGCTACGACCCTTAGGAGCCGAGCAAAATACAACGCTAAGCGAAAATGAAGTAAAACGAGCGGACGGGCGATACGATGCGATGCGACGCGGTGGGTCCGGGGCCGAAATTTAACGCGGACGAAGTCGCGGGCAGAAGTTCGTTATTGTATAAAGGGGCTTACTTTACACCATTTCCAAGTGTTTTTATAAACACCTCCTTCAACGCCGTTAAGTTGATAAGCAATACTCCTCCAAAAGTTCTGTTTGTTCGTATTGGTGTACATTACTCTGCCATCGACCAGTACACCATCGTCGCTAAGCAGATCCAGTAATTTCTTCATCTGAGCTTGACTTACACGACTCATGTTTACAAAACAATAAGATTTATTTATTAATAAAATTACAAAAGATTTGTTAACAGTACAGAACTTATAAATTTATTCTTGAAACGCCTACATAACAGCTACTCATTCAAATATCCCACAGTAGGTAGCTAATTTATTTTTATCATGAACTTAACACAAAAATATTTTGATTTGGATTTTATTTCTAGTCACAGTTAAAATCGAATAGTTCGAAATTTCGAATGGAATCACAAAAGATTTCAAAATGAAATGAGATGGGTAAAGACCTAATCAATGCGAGTGATAAAGATAACTTTCTCAATAAGCTAGAGATTGTTTTCTTTTTGAGAAATGGAACGGCACGCAACAGCCAACAGTTTATAGTCAGGATTGACAGATTGTAGCGTCTATTATAGTGTCGTGTTAATAATTTCGACTATAATTTTACACAAACGAGTTATTTCTTTAGACCTTTCGACTTTCAGATCCTAGGCTATTCTTGGTCAATGTATGCGGTATTACTTGTCTTCTGCTTGCTTTCGGCATCAGAATATTTTTAATTTATGTTTTATTATATTTATTTTTAATTTTTCAGAAAACCATTTCGCAAGTTTTTCTTTCAAATTTAGATAAAATGCTTCAAAAAAAGTTTGTTGGTTTGATTACACAAATCACCTACTTCCTTCCTTCTTCTCAAACTTGTGAGTCGTTCTCACAGATTAAGGTGGTAGTCGACTCGTACTAAATTCACGATACTAGACCATCACTATTTAGTTAGTTGTTTTTTTAATGACTGACACTGACTGACAGTTTTACAGCTGTGCTCTGAGTTAAATGTAACGAAAATTACGTTATCTCTTTGTTTTCGACATATGAAATTAATATTTGTTTTTAGCTGTTGATTATAGATTGTGATCATTATGCTGCGTGTTAAAATTCATATAGCACTAAGTGCAATTGGGGCCTTTTTAGGCTTGTCTGCGTTTATATGTTTCTGTATTGTTTATGCAAACATTGAAGCCGGAATGTGGGCGCTTTTATCTGGTAAGTAAGGCGAAATATGACCTGTTATACACGCAAAGAGCATTCATACTAAGATCACGGAGAGGATGTGAAAATCAACACATTGGAACAAATTTCAGGCCTATTGTTATACTAATTAATATATGCCTGAAATTTCTTCCAGTATGTTTAGAAAGCCTTAAATTGACCTCGGGATTGTTTACGATCCTGCTATTGCTACCTTAACAAAATTTACTCATCATAATCTTAATGAAACTCTGATTTTGTAAATATTTTTCCTTATTACAATGTTGTATTATTTCCTGTCCATACCTTTAATCTCCTTTGTGATTTGTTATGCCTGTTCCGACTTCCTCATAATTATTATTTTAAACCTATTAATTGAAAGAACCAATTAGAATGAAATATAGAAAACCAATCCATTCAAAAGCAACTTAGAATAAAAAAATGCTACCATGTAGTTTATTAAGAACCCCATGTCATGCATGTCCTTCTTTCAACAAATTCTATAAAAATAACAATATATATATATTACAGGCATACATGCATCGTTGGCATTGATGCTACATTGCCACTACCTCAAAGAGTCCCTACACGTAAACTTCTCAAGAAAAGCGTTGCAGTATATTGGAGACTTCGGCATTATTGGCTTTGTCTCAGGGGCAGCACTGACACTCTTCTATCTGTTCCTGGAGATTTATTATAAAGCTGGTATGTATACTTAAAATAAATAAAAAAGTCCTCTATGAAGACGACGCACTAACCAAATTTTCAGTGGAACAAACTAGTAAAATATAGTTCATGGTAGTGTTGATAATATTAAACAAGTTTTATGAAAGTAGTTCTGATAACTTTTTGACATTCATGATAATATTTCTGTGTAACAAATCAAGTAGGTAAGTACATAATTATCATGTTATGGTTACTTTGAAATGTTAGGAGGGAAGTTTTGAGTATGAATCTGGAGGGCTATAAGAGTAGGGGAAGACCACAGAAACGATTAATGGACTGTGCGAAAGATGATATAGCTAGAAAGGGGAGATGACAACTAACAGAGAAGTATGGAAGAAATTGACATGCCAACCCCAAATAAACTGAGATAAGGGTAGAAGAATTATGATTGTTACTTTGAAGATGTGACCTTAACAACTAATCATTTTTCACTTACTAATTCTAGCACTATTTTAATTTCAAAATCATAAATTGTTGTGTAATGTTTTGTCACATGATAAGGTGAACAACACTTTTATTGTTCATTACTCATCCTATTAACACTATCCATTACATATGTATAACCTCTAAAATATAGATTTTTATTATTACAAAAAAAACATGTTTATCAAATGTTTGTACAGCTTCCTCTGTTTTGATACAATAACTATGCAAAACATTTTTTGCATAACATGTTTACCAATGGCAAGTGCATTTAAATATGAATGCAACAATACGCATAATACTACCTACTGATACTACTGATATTATTAGGCATTTGCCAAAATGATTTGTTAATCAAATACAGATAATATTATTAGGAGAGTGCTTAAAGCTGCAGTGGGCTTTGATAAAATAAAATACACTTTTCCAAATTTGACAAAAATTGTTTCAATCTGGCTTTGAACATTTAAACATTCATTTTTTTTTTAATATTAATACTAGCTGTGCCCCGCGGTTTCACCCGCGTAAGTCTCGATCCAGTGGGAATATCGGGATGAAATATACTTTACGACCTATTCTCATACCTACCAAATATACATAAACGTCTTATTGGCGGGACCAACTCTTGTAATTGAAAGATTCTAACACGTATATTGAGTACCCATTTAGTAGGTACTATTTTGTACCCCACACGGCATAAACGGAATTTCACGATAATGGTCCCGCCATTATGATGCGTCCTAATGACGAGACCATGCCTGTACTCCAAAACTACAACGAATTACATCATTCTGATCAAACCAGTATTTAGTACCTGATATAGTAGGGCAGTGGGGAGTCACTTGATCATTATTTTGTTCAAAACAGTATTACTTCGAATTAATGAAGTGGTAATTATTGATACCTTTTAAGATAAATACTTACGGTATGTAAGGCTATGTAACATGGGTTCCCTACTTGAAATCGAATGACGCGAGATCGAATAACACTTGCTCGAAAACGTTTACTCGATAGTACTTAAAATCGATAAATTATGAGCTCGACAGTTCACTCCCTCGATGCAACAAAATCTCGAATAACTAGAAGCTCGAATCATCGGCAACGCGAAGGCTCATTATTCGATGTATCAAAATCTCCAAACATCATTTCTCGACTGACAATCTAATCGAGTTACAGAAAAGTTATAAGTATTTTTATTTGAGTGCTTACAATATAATGAAACAATACATGCGCAGAAATATAAATCACATTACAAATACTTAGTAATTTTACCAAATAGGTAAGAAGTAAAGAAAGTTATTTAAGTACGAAATAATGGAAAAATGAGAACTTGATACGCTTCTGGAATTTCTTCTGGAGTCAAGAACGCTAAGGCAAGAAGATGGCGTAATTTTAGCTCAAATTTACTGTCTTCGCCATATCTAGAAGAGAGACCATTTTTTGAATTTCTCTCCACACAGACTGACCAAAGTGAAAAAAGCAACCCTTGCTAATTGCGTTCGGAAATTCAATTTTGATGGCGTTCAACGCTGCCTTTTCAAAGTCAGATATGATGTGTTGAGGCTCCAAAACTATATTGCATTCAGTGGCGTAGTCTCGGAGCTGACGAAAAAGATAAATATAGCATTCTTCAGTATTCCTAGTCAAAAACGCATATACCAGGGGTACGATTCTTTGACAATCACCCTCGCCGACAATGCCATGGATAGAATACAACTGTTTAAATAATTGTGGGCAACTCTGAAAAGTTCCATCCATTAACCATACTTCAGATATTTGCAAAATTTCTAAATTTCTTTTAGTTGTGAACAGAAGTATACGTTCCTCGCCAAATTTGTAATCTCTCGCAAAAAATATTTCTCCGTCTACCTTGAGCAATTCTTCTGGTATTTCAATGTCTTCTAATTTTCTAGGTTCTACTGGCTTTCCTTTCTTCTTGGCGCGCCTTATAATTTGTCTTAAGGCGTTTTTATTCGGGACTGAGCAAGCACTTGTGCTCGGCACATTAGCCAAATTTTTTGAATTATCTGCGCTGGACGCGACGTAAAATTGATTATTGCACGTTGTTTTATATTATTTTTTAATTGAACTATTGTTTTTATATCCGGATCAGGTGCATGGCCGTGATCACTCATTTCTTTTATCAAGTAATGGACACCGTTTCCTTCTGGTGATTCAATAATGGTCGTACTATTGCACTGCTTTTTTTGATGCACACAGTACCAATAATATTTTTCAGCGATTTTTTTATTGATTGCCATCACGTAACCATTAAGGATCAAAATGTCTTTGCCTTTTTGCGATTTTAAAGCTTGAACACTTATTTTGGACATTTTTATGAAAATAATCAATAATCAAGACTGATAACTAATACAAACTACCACATACTGTCAATAAAGAATTGTATTTATTTGTCAATAAATTACCTAAGTTAAACCATCTGACTGTTTTGTACTAAGTACCTTCGTACATATTTTTATTTAGCTAGAAAAAAAGAGGGTAGTTTTAACCACAATGTCAACATTATAAACACATAGGTTTTGTATCGAGAAGGGAACACCCAAAAACTCCGAAATATTTTATTCCTAATTTCGATATTCCGATTATCATGTCCGAATTTCATATAACCGAAGAAATGTGATTTTTTTATGGTATTGATTGATATTTTTCATTTTTTTTTACCTACATGTTGACTAAGCAGGCAGGGCGGTTATTAAGGGGCAGATTTTTCTATATTTTTGCGATAGGACGCACCGTTTTCGAGATATTAGCAAATTTAGAAGAAAAAAGAAATATTCTATAAATCGATTAGATGGTCGGTCGAGAAATGATGTTTCAAGATAATGAGCATTCGCGCTGCCAATGATTCGAGCTTATAGTTATTCGAGATTTTGATGCATCGAGGGATTGAACTGTCGAGCTCATAATTTATCGATTTCAAGTACTATCGAGTAAACGTTTTCGAGCAAGTGTTATTCGATCTCGCGTCATTCGATTTCTAGTGGGGAACCCATGTACTCGTAACATCATCAAAAAAATTGCATCACATACGTTGTTTACTAGACTAATCTACATGAATACCACAAAAGTCAGATGGCTCAGTTGAGCCACCCCACGAGGCTAGTTGAGCCAGTGGACTTAAAGGTTTGTTTTTGTGGTTTTTCTAAGAGAATTAACGTAAATTACGAATAAAATCTTTCATAAATATTTAATAAACCTTCATAAGTAACAATGGAACATATTAGAAAACAATGGAAAAACTAGCTAGCTTAGCCTAAACATTGCCACAGTTGACGCAAAGAAAACCGCATCAGCAGCAGAGGTGCACTTAACTTTCTTTCATCAAAAGACCATTTCAGACACAACTCGAAATTAGTGTTGCCCAAATTCAGTCTTGGTCTTGCAGTCTTGGTCTTGTTCTTGCGTTTTTGCAAGACCAAGACCAAGAACAAGACCGCGTATTTTTAGCAAGACCAAGACCAAGACTGACCGTGCAAGACTTGAGCAAGAACAAGACATAGCCTGCAAGACTCTTGCGTCTTGCAGCTAGGACTTAGCGCTATTTCACTGAGTAGTTAGGTGTAACAGTTCGGTGTATAGGTAGGTACGCTTAGGAATTCTATGAGACGCAAAAAACTGTATCAAAGAATATGAAAAACTGGACCTATGCGCATTACGACTAATACCATAAACATAGCGAATAAAAAAATATCTATTAAAATCAAACTGAGTGCATGCATAGTTATGTTTTAACCATCGGCACTTTGATAATGCGGCATCAAAGGTTTTGTACTTACTTCTCAAAGAAATTTGCCGCTTTTCGGAAGTACATGGTTATGATACACGCGCCGGCGGCTTCTTTTGAAATCTAAAACAATCGTTGCCGCCACGCCGAAATCATAACATTTGTGACACTATTTGATTGCCGCCATAGGGCGTAGGTATACTCATGCAAAATAATTTCGAATTTTTTTAAGAGTACCTACAGGTGTTCCAAAGAATAAATAAGTTTCAGAGTGCTTAGAATGAAAATGAATACATTATACTGATCACGCAAGTAGTATTATGATTAGGATAAAATGGTAAGGATAGGTAGTAGATGTCATATTAATTCATTCTAGTAAGTATATATTATAATATTGATTACTTATATGGTTTTAAACTAATTACTTAGGTACTATTATTGTACATTTAGTCATTATATTTCTTAAGTTTTTACAAGAAAAAATAGCAAAAAAGTGTTCAAATATCACCCGTTTAATAAATATTGTAGCCACTTTTAAATATACTTGAAACGTGTAAAAAAATCTACAAAACTAATAAAATAATATAAAAAGCGTAGGTACTTACCTACTAATAAAATAAAAAGCCTGCGATAAGAGTTTTGTATTACTTACCAGCCCGAATATCTCTGAGAGAGATGATGAGAGTAAGTATTTACTAGCTGTGCCCGCGACTTCGTCCACGAGGAATAGTAACTTTGGAGGTATAGTGACGTTCAGGACTTATTTATTTATTTTAAAACTTCTGTCATCAAACATACAAACGAACTCTTCAGCTTTATAATATTAGTATAGATGTACGCCAAAACATTCACTTATATGTAAAGAATAGTGATTGGCACTAATTCTATTTTATTCACGCGTCGCGTCTGTACAAGTAGGTAATATTTAGTGTGTGTTTGTACGCCGCACGCGGCATTGTTTGATTTGCGGCGGCATCCTTTTCATAGAGCCGGCACGTGGCGAGGCGGCGCGGTGAAAGCAAGGAAACGTACTATAAATAAAGGAATTATTTTAATTCCAGTCATTTCCAATTGAGCTGTGCTTCGAGTCTAACTTAATAATTGTTTTTACTAATTCTCGTTGTTTTCTAAAAACGTATCACGTGTACAATTTAATATGAGTGACGAAGATTCAAATTATTCTAGTCCGAGTAACGAGAGTTTGAGTCACAGATCTAAAAGACCCAAAAGCAAATTTGAGGAGTTTTTCGAAATAATTCATGCATCCCAAACTGCCTTCTGTAAATTGTGCCAACATAAAAAGATTGAAATAAAAATGAAAAACAGAAACACTTCAGGCTTAAGGAAACATCTAATATCTTTCCACAAAAAGGAATCAGAAATATTTCTTCCTGTTAAACCAAAATTAAGTGGAGATATCACAAGCTTTTTAGTAACCGCTGGAAGAAGTGGACAGGTAAGAATATTTTTTTAACAGTTAAAAGAATTTTAACTCCGCGTAGCTATTCATGCGATACTTTCAAAAACGCCATTAACTTACGTAAGTATTTTTGAGTTAGTGGTGTTTTCATCTAGGGGTGCGACATATTAAGTATGTAATTATCGTCTTAAATATTTTTTATAAACACCCATATTTTCATTTAATCGGCCAGTAACAACTAAGTACTTTATTTTGGTAAATTACAGTACAGTGCAACCTTAATATAACAAATATCAATTTAACGATTTTCTCGATTTAACAACAACAAACCTCCTCCTCTTATACGCTCAAACCTAGTATGTTTTAAATAATAACACAAGATTTATTGTTTTGTTTCAGTCGGAAAACAGCAGTGACAACATCACGACAGCTACAGTTGATTGGGTGGTGAAAAAATATCTTCCCTTCTCATTTTTCGATGACGAAGCTACACAAGTATATTTTCGACGTATTTGCCCTAATATGGTGTTTCCTAAAAGGTCTACACTTAGAAGGAAAGTCAAAGAGCGATTTGAAGAGCTCCAATTGAATCTCAAGGAACGACTTCAACAATTATCATCTAAAATGTCTTTTACCATTGATGGGTGGACATCAATTGCTGGTAGGAGTTACTACGGGGTTACTATTCATTATATAGACAACGAATGGAAGTATCAATCTGTAGTTCTTGATTTTATACCATCACGCGGTCGACATACTGGGGAAGATATTGCAACGATTTTCCATGAATGTTTATTGGAATATGGCATAATTGATAAAATACAAGGTATCAGGGTCGACAACGCAACTGCAAATACCAAATTTATGTATGAACTGGGCAAACAGCTGCCGCCACACTTTGATTCAGACAATCAACATTTCCGGTGCTTTGCTCACATTTTAAACCTTGGTGTACAAGATTTATTAAAGACCTTAGCATTACACTGTGAGTCTGACACTAACGCGCAAGATCAGCAGTACGAAGACTATGCAGACGAAACTGAGGATGAGGAAGATGAAGAATCTGCACCAAATATTGCTGACTCGCGTACATCTGTAACAAAGTTACGCAGTATTTCCAGTAAAATAAAAAGAAGTGAGATAGTGAAGAAGAAGTTTCAGTCTGCTTGTGAAGCAGCTGGCGTGCCATCAAATCTAAATGCCATTCTTGACTGTCCAACGAGATGGAATTCCACACATGATATGATTGGATTTGGTTTAAAAGTGAGAGCGGGCATTGACATATTGTGCAGTTCTGTCACCGAATTAAATGATTTTCAAATCACAGCTAATGAATGGCAGGTACTCGAAAAATTACATAAATTTCTAATAAACTTTAAACTTTTAAGTACAAAACTTGGTGGAGACAAATATGTTACATTACCGCTAGTCATTGTATCATTCAATCTCTTGCTAGATAAAATTGAATCCATGGTAAAACAGTTAGATGAGAAACCTAATCGATCTGAAGTGGATGAAAGGCTCATTCTAGCTTTCCAAGCAGCTCGAGACAAAATGCTTAAACATTACAAGAAGAGCAACTGGATTTATTGTACTTCTTTAATTTTAGACCCAAGGCATAAGGCTCAGACTTTTGACCTGACAATGTGGGGGAAGCAACTTAAAACAGAAAGTCTGCGCAAGTTCAATGAACTTTATGAAGAATATAAAAGTCTACACTCACTGAACAAATCTCTGGAATTACCAGAAAAAGAAAATAAAGTATGTGATGAAGATGAAGACGTAATAGACTTTGATAAACTCTATGAATGTCCCTCGACGTCATCTGGATCTTGTCTTCAAGGCTTAGTGATAGACGAGTTGGAGGAGTACCTGAGAAAACCAAGAACTGCCAGCTCGGAAGACATTTTAGATTGGTGGAGGACGCATGAAACAGAGTATCCGATTTTATCGAAAATGGCCCGTGATTTTCTCTCAATACCTGCAACTTCAGTACCTGCTGAGAGGTTATTTTCTAAAGCATCATTAGTAATTAGAAAACATAGAAATAGGTTAAGTGATGACTCAGCCAGATGGTTACTTTGTATTAATTCTTGGTCAAAAAAATTGATATAAAGTATCATAACCTAATGATAAAGCTGTTGATTTGTGTTGTATTTTATTTTTTATTCAAATAAATGATAAATCGTAAAACTCTTTTATTAAATTTCTTATAAGTTGAGGGTTCAATCTTTTTCTAGACAGATAAGTATTGTTCTTTAAAATACAGTCAAGTTATTGTAATTAATTTGTTTTTTTACATGTTTTAGCAAATGTAAGCTTATAAATCATAAATGTTTATTAAGAAACAGTTACTTCCATGGAAAACGACATATAGGTCAGTTGATTTTTCGAATTTCTTATCAAATCTTCAGTTATTTATTAATCTGCTTGATCTTTACTATGGCTATGTTAATTCAAGCTCACAATGTTCCAATTCTAATACGTTTTTCTAAGATTTAAAGTAAACTTTAATAAATAGTAATAGACTAATAGGTAATTGCAAGACTTGCAAGACTCTTGCTGCAAGACCAAGACCAAGACCAAGACTGGGAGCGCAAGACCAAGACCAAGACCAGGTGTATTGGCGCAAGACCAAGACCAAGACTGGCTAAGTCTCGTCTTGTTCTTGCATTTGGGCAACACTACTCGAAATGGTCTTCACATGATGTGACCCAGATTATGTCTGGACTTTAAAAGAGACTGTGGCATCTGAGTTTGTTTCGGCCTTTCTTTTCAGAGTAGTCAGATAGGAAACGCCGACCTCATCTAGTTTTAAAAACTATGATTGAAGTGTAAAAGCATTTTATTGCCAATTGGACCGACCCACTTTAAGACTATTAATATTAAGTACATTATTTTTGATTATGTCATCGTATAAACACATTTTTTTTTTAATTAAAATACACTTACCAAAAGTTACGACCAATTGCTTTTTTTACTTTTGGCGTGAAAATAGTGATAACGTAAGCGCATACTCAAACCGAACGCCAGCCGACGCAACAGCGGCTGAGCCGCATACCTCTCCCGCTTCTTGTGGTATCCCTTACTTTTATTTAGTGATGTTCCGGATATCCGTATCCGCGGATATCCGCGGGAGAAAAAGATCCGTATCCGTATCCCTCAAAGGAGGAGGCGGGACGGTTGTTGGAAAGGCACGTTTCGCGCCCTCTCGCCCCTAGCCGCCGCAGGAGACGCCCAGGGCGTCGGGAATCCCGGGCGGATTTCCGGCCACCGTAGGCGCGGGCTTGCGGACGGTGAGCAATGGGTAGCTCACCGTCCGGTAAGGACCAGGCCCGGGTCGACGGCGCGTCGTATTCCACGCGCGCCTCAAAGAGATGTCGTCAGCACAAAGTAGGGGTCCACTAGGGCCGATGCCTGCCGGGGTCGCGGGAAGGTACTTATGGGTCACCGAGGCCCCCGCAACACAGGCAACAGGAAGGAATACGGGCGGGTTTTAGTCAGTAAGAGTCTGACACACCCTCCCGCTCCACCCAGAGCGGGAGAAGTTATTTGATGATTTCCCACCCTCAAAAAAAAAAAAAAATCCGTATCCCTGTCCGTTATTTTTTGACGGAGCTTTTACGGATCTTTTACCTTATTAATTTTGAATACATTTATTCAATTGTACATATAAGTAGGTGATTACGTAGGAACAAAATACTATTAAATTTCAATCAAATTATGTTTTATTTCTAAAAATCAAATAATTGGCATCTTTTATATTGCAAACATTTATCGTAGTAAGTTAACACCAATAGTACCGTAAAACGGGGTCAATAAAAACGCAGGGGTGAATAGACACAAAACCAAAAATGTTTTTCTACAGAAAATAGCCAAACATTTTGGAAGAAAAAAGTTCTGAAATGTATTTTTTTTTTAAACTGTAGTATTTTTTTTTTTGAAATAGCAACACTGAATTGAAGTAAGGTTTGGCCAACATAATAAAAAAAGATCTTGAAGTTAGCTCCTTGAACGTAGGTTGAACGAGGTCCTATTTATTTTACTGTTTTCAATGTGAAAGAAAGTGTTTTGTGCTATCACAACTTGATAATATATTCGTTGGTTTCTTGTGACCTAGATTAATAAAAGGTAAGTGCAATTGTGATGGTAAATTTGGAAATATTTGTAAAATTGTAAACCAAGTCATTTTTATTTTTGATTGGGGTTAATAGACACGGGGAAGGGGCGAATAGATACGTAGTATGGGGTGAATAGATACGTATTATGGGTTCAATAGACATGTGAAAGGGTTCAATAGAAACGAGTAAGGGGTGATTAGAAAGATGTGTGTTAGGGCTGCTACCTATTGAAATAATTTTGTTTTTGTTAGAAAATTTTAGAATTGTTTGGAGTTTTATGATTTGAAGACGATATTGATGATCTAAAAGCATTGTTTAAAGATTTAGGTCTAGGTCCCTGTCATATTATTATGTACCTAGGTCAATGTTCGAGATAGTAGGTATTATTAAATTTCAAACTTCAAAATCATGATTATATTCCAATTTTACGTACCTACAGTGTTACTAATTAGGTGGGTCGGTGGGTGGTTAGGTGGGTGGGTGGGATATTAAATATATTCATCGCCTACATATTTTTTTTTTTGTTATAGGTACTTACAATTCATTATGCCGCGTATATACAAACCTGATCCTAGGGGGAAAACGTATAGAAAGTACGATGAAAACATTATAAATGAAGCTGTTGCCGCATATGCGAATGGCAAGTTCTCTTTAAAGGAGATAGCTGAGAAATATGATATCGATAAATCTGTACTTTATAGACACAGTGTCAAAACTATGAAAAAACAAGGAGGGCAAACTATTTTAACAAACGAAACTGAAGAGTGGATGATAAAGTATATTAATATATGTGCGGAATGGGGATGCCCTTTAGATGCATTGGATTTGAGGTATATTGTTAAGGCTTATCTTGACCAAGTAGGCCGGACAGTGCTAAAATTTAAAAATAATTTACCGGGACCCGATTTCGTCGCGGGTTTTCTAAAACGTCATAAAAACCAAATTTCCCAAAGATACAGTCAAAACATTAAGAAAAAAAGGGCAGAAGTTTCACCAAATACGATCAAAGAGTATTTCAAGGAGTTAGGAGAGTCATTGACAGGCATAAATCCGAGCAATATAATAAACTACGATGAAACGAATTTGACCGACGACCCAGGACGCAAAAAAATCATAACTAAACGAGGATCGAAGTATCCAGAGAGGGTAATGAATAGTTCAAAGTCTTCAACTTCATTGATGATAGCCGCTACAGCCGACGGCGTTTTACTGCCACCGTATGTGGTGTACAAGGCTCTGAATTTGTATGATACATGGACTCGAAACGGACCACCAGGAGCAAGATATAATCGCACGCAATCCGGTTGGTTTGATGCAACTATATTTGAAGATTGGATTAAGACGATCATTATACCTCATTTCAAAGATAAAGTTGGAGAAAAAGTCCTAATAGGCGATAACCTATCATCGCATTTATCTATGGAGACAATAAAACTGTGCCACGAGCAAAATATATCGTTCGTTTTTTTACCGGCGAATAGCACACATCTGACGCAGCCTCTCGATGTGGCTTTCTTCAGACCTATGAAGATAGCATGGCGAAACGTAGTATTAAAATGGAAAAAAACCGACGGAAAAAACCAAGCGACGATTCCAAAGGGATGTTTCCCAAAACTTTTATGTAAGTTAATGAAAGAGCTTAGTGACAACAGTAAGACTAATATAATGGCAGGATTCAAGAAAACAGGAATATATCCGATTAATGAAGAAGAGGTTTTAAGCAGACTACCTGAAGTGCAAAACAATGAAAATAAATCTATAATAGACAAATCCGTTCTAGATCTTCTAAAGGAGATGAGATATGGAACCATGAACATAACCGAACCAAAAAGGAAAAAGAAATTGGAAATAATACCTGGACGAAGCGTTGGTACTGAGAGTGAAGACTACATAGAAACAGAAGAAGAGGAAAGCCAACAGATAACAAAAAAGAGAAGACTACTGTCATCCAAAATAACACAAAACAACAAAGAAAATACTACAACGAATACTTACGATGGCAAAGAAAAGAATAAATATAAGGGAAAAGGTATAGGGAAAAAAACTAAAACACAAGATCAGATTATTGCTGAAAAGGAAAATATACAGAAAAACGATCAAGACACTGAAAAAATATTACTTAACACAATAAATGACTTTGATTTTATAGCAAACAATTCCATAGAAAGAATGCCTATTGTATTTGAAGACATGTTAGTATGTGGAAATGAAATTGTTATAAATAACATACAAACAAACGAGTTGCAGAATAATACCGGAATTGAAAGGATTGCTTTAAATGACATACAAATAAACGAGATGCAGAATGATACCGAAGAAGAAATGATTACTATAAATGACGTACAACTAAACGAGATGCAGTATAATACCGAAGAAGAAATGATTACTCTAAATGACATACCTACAACTAAACGAGATGCAGAATGATACCGAAGAACAAATGATTGCTATAAATGACATACAACTAAACGAGATGCAGAATGATACCGGAGTAGAAATGACTTATAAACAAAATAATGCAACCGAAAAAAATAAAAGAAAACTGAAAATTATATCGAATGAAAAGGTATCAGATATTACTAAGATGAAAAAAGTTTCTTTGAATAAGTGCAAAAAAATAAGTAAAAATTCGCGTCTTAAAATTTTAAAAGATAAAATTGATAACATAAGTCGTCCTGGTCCAAGCGGTTTACAAACTCGGCGAACATCGTATTACAAAAGCGATAATGATATTCTGAAAGATTTAATGGACAGCGATGATGAATAATATAACTTTTTATCTAATAAATTATATCAATTTATCTGACTGATAACCGACTAACTTTTACGGACAGTTTTAGATAGTTGAGTTATTATAACTCAGTTACACTTTTTAACAATAGCACAGATATAGGCAGACGCTTAGCCACTACCTATCTAAAACTGTCCGTAAAAGTAAATCGGTTATCGCGAAGACCTATTCCTATCACTGGTCTTAAATGTTGATTTTCAAAAAGTTTATTACTTTAAATGTTAACTACGTACCTACCTAATAATGAGACTGTTTCTTAGAATTATAACTTGTTTTTTGTGTAATTAATAAACGATGCAACTGATTGATCTCGTATCTGATAAGAATAAATGATTAAAAAAATCTCATTTTTTACTTAAATGTTTCATTTGGTTAGGTACCTAACGTTTAATACTTAAATACCTTCTTTACATAGGTACTTACGTTACCAACTTAGATAGGTGTCTTTGGAAACTTAAGCTTTGGAATTTGCCAACCCTAGCATTTTTTTCTATTCACCTCATATTTCGTGTCTATTGAACCCATGTGCGGGTGCAATAGAAACGACATATATTTTTGCATTTTGTGCTGTAATTAAAGCATAAATATCAATTTATATGACTGAAAACTGTTAAAAAAGCTAAGAGACATAGTGTAAGCATAATATAATGTTTTCTTGACTATTCAAAACATATAAAAATTAATTCAAAGTTCAAAACTGTGTCTATTCACCCCGTTTTACGGTACGTAACTTAAAGGAACTAAATCAACTATCTAATAGCCAAAAGTATTGAGCACCTTACAAATTTCGCTCGTTCACGGTAAGTATGGGAGAAAACCAAATCTACTGTTGAAATATTATTTTGTCGGTCATCTACAAAGATTTAAAAACCCACGCCGCAGCTAGCAATAAAACACCTGGCTGCAATAAAATGTGTCTTTTACAATTTTTGTATTTATTTATCAGTTCGCTACCATCGCTCGTTGTGAACACATCCAGTGATTTAGTGCGCCTTTGGTATTTTATTTCAAAGTTTTAAGTGTTATCGTTGCAAAAAGCCAAAACGAAACGAACTTTCTTTAGAAAAACGTGTGCAGATACAGCTTCTGCATGAGCAAGGGAAATCACAAGTAGAGATTTCCAAAATTGTGAAATGTTCGCGCCGATCCGTGCAATATGCTATTAAGCGATTCTCTGCTACCGGATCACATCAAAATAGACCGAGAACCGGGCGCAAACGCATCACCACAGACCGTCAGGATCGTCACTTACTGAGAGACTCGTTTAAGAAATAGGAAAAAAACGTCTTCAGAGCTCGCTGCTGAGTTGTCAGAACAAATTAAGAAATCAATTTCTGCTCGAACTACTCGTAGAAGACTTCAGGAAGCTGGTCTGAAAGGCTGTAAAGCTAGGAAGAAGCCATGGCTCTCCGACAACAACAAAAAAGCTCGTTATAAATGGGCCTTAAAACACCGAACTTTCACCGCTGAAGAGTGGTCAAATGTTGTGTGGTCAGACGAATCAAACTTTGAGGTGAATATGTCAATTTAATGCCCTAATTAAATTATATAAAATGGTTTAAAAACCAAACGCATAGATTAAGTAATTTTTTTTTTCCGGAACTCAATATTTTTCTCTTTATTGCAGATTTTTGGTACACCTGGTGTGACCTTTGTGCGTCGCCGGGTGGGCGAAGAATTTAAGCCAGAGTGTGTGATCCCAACCGTAAAACACGGCGGCGGCAGCATAATGGTCTGGGGTTGCATGACCGATTCTGGAGTTGGCGAATTGTTCGTGTGTGAGGGCCGCATGGACTCTACTAAGTACATAAATGTACTAGAAACTGCGTTGCTGCCATCATTCACGAAACTTTTCGGCGACACGAACATGGATGGTGTTAAATTCCAGCAGGATAACGCGCCATGCCACAAATCTGCCTGCACTATGACATGGTTTCGGGAAAATAACACAGAGCTTTTTGACTGGCCTGCCCAGTCGCCAGATCTGAACCCCATAGAACATTTATGGGGTTTATTAAAGCGTAGAGTTAGGCGCCACACAATTAACAACAGAGAAGATTTGAAAGCGCCTAGAATGGAACGCGATTACTGCTGAAGACTGTAAAAATCTTGTTAGCTCTTTACCAAAAAGAATTTCTGCCGTGATTAAGGCAAAGGGTGGACCCACAAAATATTAATTTTCAATTAATAAATAGTAAAATAAACCTATATAAAACGTTTTGTGTTATTTCTATTTGATACTCCTCATAAAACTGAAAGATGTCATGGGTGCTCAATACTTTTGGCCAAGGCTGTATATATTTAAACACTATATTAAAGGAAGTTATTATAAAATATTCATTAAAATATATTTTGAAGAGATCAATTGAGTTTAAATCTTTGTAACATTTATTATAGAAAGTTAAAAGATCACTTTTATAACAAAACTTAAATCCTCGTAATATTTTAAATTGTAATTAAATGATTATTCTAATCAGAAAGTTAAGATCCGTATGCGTATGCGCGGATCTTGACGCCAATGATCCGTATCCACGGATCTACATTTTTAATGATCCGGCACATCACTACTTTTATCTAACCTACAACGGTGTAGGTTAGATAAAAGTACTAGTGTGGGTGGTGCAAGAGACCCCGCGGCTCAAATGACCACGCTCTGCCCTACCTCCAAAAATCAACAGTGGGTGACGGAGATCTCAGTAGTTTCTTTATAAAATGATTTTTTATTTTTGGCATTTTCTACGCCTGACTAACTTAACGAGCAAAAATACTTCAAGTAAGTAAATAAGTTGCAGCTACATTTCGTGCAGGGGATTTATTATTAATTATATTTTATTAATCTTATTATATAACATTATGTTATTAAATTATATCGGTTAGGCCAAGCAGGAAAATTATTATTATACGTTCTTTAACATATTTTATAAGGGTATAACTATAAATAAATTGTGCATCCTACTTCTTAGGGTTCCGTGGTAAACAAGGAACCCTTATAATTTCGCCATGTCCGTCTGTCTGTCTGTCTGACCCCACTGTAGCTCAGAGACGTGTAGTACTAGAACGCTATTATTTGGCATAGGTATACAAATATTAATCACGCCGACAAAGTGCTAAAATAAAATCTTGAAAAAGTTTTTTTTTGGGTAGGTAAACTATCACAGCTAAGTAGTAGGCTTTACAAGTTAACGAGTAATAGTCGACCAACTTAAATTTGCAGTTGGGGAATTGAAAGTGGCATATATCGATGTATGGGAGAACATGTTTTTCAACTACAATGTTGTTTGTTTTTGGGATAAATTCATCCCAACTTCCCAACTACGGAACCCTTCATTGTGCGTGGTCCGACCGACACGCACTTGGCCGGTTTTAAATATATATTTACGCGAGGGACAGTCTGCAACAAAAATACTCAATAATTTTTACTTCAAATTGTAATATTATAACCTGAGTCAATAAAGTAAACATTTGAAGTAGTCGAACAGGGCCACTTTGTACTTCTTCATAGATAAAAAGGATGATGAGGTTTTTTTTTAGATTTATTAAAGCACTTGTCAATAAATTTCAGGACACGATGCGGGAGAACACAAAAAAACAGATTTTTAAACTGATATTTCAAGTGACTACACTACAGGCGGTATATACCAAACCCAAAAAAAACTCATCAAATAATATATATTTTGTTTTAACATGTTTAGATATCGATACCCATCACGTCTGCGGAGTTTCCTTAGGTAATTTAATTTGACCCTGTATCGACCAAATGAATGAAACCAATCATTATCTTCGGACCTGATTTAAAATACCCCCAAACCATAAGGATTTTAGTAGAAACAATAACTTTCAATGATAGGAATAGCGGCTTGTGGCTAAGTGATAACAGTCGCACGGGTCGATCGATCAGGTTAAGCTACGCTTGCCGCGGTTGGTCCGTGGATGGGTGACCATCTTTACATACCAAGACCCCTCCATGCCTCGGAAAGCACGTTAAGCCGTTGGTCCCGGCTGTCATTTGTAGATCTTTGACAGTCGTTACGGGTCGTCAGAAGCTCGAAAGTCTGACAACCAGTCTTACCAAGAGGTATCGTGTTACCCAGTAACTGGGTTGTGGAGGTCAGATAGGCAGTCGCTCCATGTAAAATACTGGTATTCAGCTGTATCCGGTAAGACTGGAAGCCGACCCCAGCATAGTTGGGAAAAGGCTAGGCAGATGATGATGATATGGAATAGCGGCCTTATTACTTAGAACTAACCGTCAAACCGTTAAAAAGTCTGAATCTTGAGATTTACACGATATTTGAAGGCATTACTTCTGATAACAGCTTGACCGACGCGACGTTGAAAAAGTCCTCCACCGCGGTCGAAAACTAAGCGTCAAATAAACTTTATTTTGGTACTTTGCTACCGACTTCTGATCTTCATTGCATAACTTACATTCGTTCATTCTTCTGCACCTGCAGCTTATCTAATAGCAGAATAGTATTAATTATTACCGACTCAGTATTTAATAGATGGTTATAACTTAGATGGTTTGGTCATGTTGAAAGGTTGAATGAAAGG
Source organism: Atethmia centrago (assembly GCA_905333075.3). Classification (NCBI taxonomy): domain Eukaryota; kingdom Metazoa; phylum Arthropoda; class Insecta; order Lepidoptera; family Noctuidae; genus Atethmia; species Atethmia centrago. Next base: position 20,347,946 of record HG995381.1, on the reverse strand, counting down.
CGACTAAAAAAAGGTATTTACAAGGCAGATGTGAGTGGAAATGCCGGGACCCCGGACGCCCCAAAAAGACATATAGTGACCTCAATAATGATGTTCTTCAAAAAGGTTAGGTGCGTAGTACTCGCAACCAGCGTGCGTGTATGACCAGATGTATAAACGTAAACGAAGCAAAAGGAGTATGTAAGGAGCGTAGCAGGTGGCGTTCTATAGTTTCTGCCTACTCCCATGGGAAGAAGGCGTGAGTTTATGTGTATGTATTTAATAAAACTGGCAAGAATTACTGGCGACTTACTCAACGGTAGAGACTCCAACAGGCCCGCATAGTGTGTATTATTCCTTACAAATCTACAAAAAAAAATAACCCTTGTTTTTGTTATAGATGTGATGCCAATAAAGACCAGCATCATCATCCGTCTCGTCTGGTCATTCATGATGATGAAGTGGGGCCTCCTGCTGTACCTCGTCACCAAGAAGTACTTGAGGACCTACAACGATCATCAACTCTTCTCTGAAAACCCTAACATTGAGGAGACGTAATTATTTTATTGATTTTTAGCAAGTTGCTCCAGGGCCTGTTTTACCACCTCCAAATTAAATCCCGTCATATATTTGGTAGTTTAAACTTCTCGGGGGTACATAAACATACATATTATATTCTTACAGAAGACCATTTTTCGGACGTCAGCTTTTTATTAGAAATACAGATATATCATCACTAAAACGTAAGAGTAGAACACCCGAGTGACAAATACGCATAATCAAGTAGTTTTTTTTTTATAATCTCATAAATTTCGATCCAGATAGTGTATAAAAGTCTACACCAAAAACTAATTGCAATAAAAATTAATTAATTAGGTAATTCAAAAGTGTATTTTAAGCTTCATTTTATAGAGCTTTAAAAAATCGCGCAAATTGCTTAGAGCCAGAGATATCATATTTTTTTTTAATTTTAGTTTTATTTTTTTTTCTCAAGTAATTCGCTTATTTAGGAAGATATATTAATACTAAAATTAAGATCTGTCATTCTTCTATTACTCACAAAAAAAAATATGTCCTAATCTCGTGGAGTCTAGATACTACAGCCTATTTTAGTTATATCCGGATTTTTCTCATTAGGGTTGACAATCTTTTAATTAAATATCCGGATATTAAAACAAAATGTTGCTGCGTTTTTTAAAAGTAAGTACATATTTGTTTTTGTTTGTTGTTGCGTTGTATTTTATTTTTTTTAAAGTGGTCCCATCTGACATAAAAGTGGTAACTCAAAAAAAAACTAATATTTGACTATTAACTTCTAAACTCCACGATATTAAGATATGATTTATTTGTCAGTAATAACAGAGAGAGAATAACAGATCTGAATATTACTAAATATCATTTCTTAAAACAGTGGATTACTTGAAAATAAAAACAAACAAATTAAAAAAAACAGATTTCTCTTGGTGTAAGAAACTGGCGCAATTCGTTAAAGTCCTATACAACGAAGCTTAATAATTAAGCATTTCTAATAAAACGCTGACGTCCGAAAAATGGTATCTACAATATAATATAATCGCAGCATATATTAGCATTGTTGACACTGTGCATTGTCAACAACTGCTAACTGTCACGTTGACCTTCCTTGCCTTGCAAATAATTATGTCCCTTTCTTTTGAGTAGGTCACTTAATGTCAAATAATGGCTATTCGGACATTGTGAAACAGGCCCTAAGTCTAAGTGGTATTGTTGGTTTACTTGAATTATCAAAATTTAAGCTTTAGAATTATCACGGTCACAAATAGGCGAAGCTTGGGTATAAAATTGCTGTAAATAACTATTATGGAACTAATATTTAAATTAATTAGCACACGTATGTATCATTGAAAGAAAATCTATGGTTGAGTTTTTACTTTTTGTCAGTGAAAACCTCATACAGCAAGATGGAGTACCAGACGATCTCGAAGGCGAAACTACATGGACAGTATAAAAAGGACTGATCCAGGTTGCTCCTACAGGCCGAATTTTACGACGCCAATCTCATAAAATTAAATAATCTGTATGTATAATAGTAATTAAAAATCAAAATGATTGCTTAATCCGAAATTGAGCTTTAGAGCACGCCTTAGCTGTAATGGGTTTATTTAAAGCCTAATGCCCGTTTTCACTAACACTACGCGTCACCTAAATGTAATGTAATAAATTGACAATTGTGCTTTTATCATACATTTACGTGCCCATAGTGTCACTGAAAACGAGCTTAAAGGTTTTTTTTATAAAATTTCTCATTTTGGTAGCTATATATTTAGATTTTAATAGTAGGATTAGAACATATCAAAAATTATGATTGGGGAAGTATTACTTTTTTTGGGCACAAAATTATCATTTGTTTTTTTTTTTGCTTTAATTTATAATGTTTTAAATTTTAATTAAAACCAACAAAACCACTTAGATACTTTTAATTATATTATATTATGGATCTATATAATTATAATAACATTCATATTCTTTTGTGATACCTAGTGACCTTTATTGACTGAATTATAAAAACAATTTCGAATTTAGGCCAACTTTTGACTGACATTTTCTATGTACCTATTGACGACACATTTCTGTTAATTTTAATTTATGAGGGATACACGAATATAATTTTGGCGAAATAGATTTACGATAGTGATATTTTTCTTTTTACCTTTAATGTTTTAAATTATATTTTGTTCTTAATTATATTTTTGTTTTCTGCTATTTACATTGCTAATATAATATACATTGCTGGGAATTTTAATAAACTGTCATAACTGTATTCATTTTTCATACTTATTTCTCACAAATGATAAAACTGTCTGTATCTCCTTCTTGTTTACTTTATCAAATTCTTAGCATCTGTTACTTACTATTTTATTATTATATAATAAACAATAAAAAATACCAGTAATGTATTAAAATGTATTTAATTAGTATTTAAATAACTGCGCGGTTTAAATTAACATAAGTGTTTAAATAGAATAGTTATAAATTCTTACATAACATAGAAGTTAATGTACTTAGTGCTAATTCCAATCTAATGTTAACTTATTTGGGTAAAAATATTAAATATTATGCTATCTTTATATTTTATTAAACAGTTAATTTAATGAATAGTTAACAACTTTCTAGTGTTCTAATAAGTTATACTTGTGATTGTGTCTATTCTATTAAAATGATTATTGTCAACAGTAGATAACATATAAATAAACGGTTTTATATAAGGGCAGTATATTATTGTAAATATAGTCCTCAATCCCGTGTGGAATTTGTTCTGATTGCTTGACAGGTGGCCGAGCTTCTAACTTATAAGCTGTGGTCGAAGCGTTGCCTTTGCCGCTAAGATGGGGGGAGTTCGAATTTGAAAGAAAACATTCAGTCCATAGAGGTGCGCGCGGAGCGCTAGCCGTAGCAACGCAGACCGTTGCCTTGCCGCGAACACTTTAAAAACAACGCGCGCGCGTAAAATGATCGACACTAAAAACTAAAACCCGGTCACTAATGAAATTATCACAGAGGTAAATTATTATTTCAAAGTAAATTTGTGCTGTGCTGGAACAAACGTCGATGTGGAAGCAAGGGATTCTGCTGTATTAACTTAAGTAGTGGTAAGTGAAACAGGATTGCTATACTTATTACTAACTTTACACCTTGGATGTCGAAGAACATGTTTAGTATTTTAACCCTGTGGACTCTGGAGCTACATAATTATCGTCTCTATTTATGCATTTAAGTACAAATTTGTACCTACATTTATTTATATTTATGGAACACCAGCTTTTTATTTACAAAAAAATATGTTTATGGTTTTATTAAAATTCCTATTCGATTTATTTCAGCTTCTGAGCCAGGTATTCTGAATTTGAATGAAGCGCCCCATTTAAATGTGGAGCGGGTTAATGTCCTCGGCCTTGAACCTAAAAAAAAGCATCAAGTTTTTGTCTATGCTATATTTTTATTGTTGTAGGTACTTGATGTTGTAGATCTGATTACCAAATAAAATACATCATACATCCATAGATAGTGGTCGCTTATTCTCAGACATTCCTCTAACTTGTAAGAATGTTATCACTGTAATACATTATACATGAAACACTCCATCAATATTAATTGTTGTGTGGGATTAAGTCATTCAATACCCACTGGTTATAATCAATAGACGGCACATAATTAATTTGCGTTAATTGACAATTTATCTAGGGGGTTCTCGTGCCAACTTGACGACGTGAACTTAAGTTAACAGAACATGATTTTCGTAATAAATCTTTATGGAAGTAGTAACTCGTAGTTTTAATTAAAGTTGGCAGGGTAATTTCCAATTAGTGAGTTATTAAATAACGTAATATTATGAGGATTGAGTATATCTTCTGTAGATCTCCCGATGGTTTACAGCCGCAGATCGCAGGAACAATAAAAACTAAAGAACACAAGGTGTGGGTAGTCGTATTCCTTCAACTTATTCTGACGCCACGTTATTAGTTTAAAAAAAAAAGTGGACTGCACTGGTTTTACGGTTTTACTACTTGTCTTGCCTACGAGAATAGCTTTTACCTCTAGCCACATACATAACTATTTTTTATGGCCTATTGTAGGCTTAAGAAATAAAAACTTGACTTTCAATCACCTGAACGAATGAGAAGGGAAGGGATGGTATTCAAAAGAAATGATATCATAAAAAAAAACTTAAGCGAAAGTTACGTATAGGAGTGAATAGTAATGTTTTTTGTGCGTCTATAATATAGTTAATAAGAACCTACCTGAGCTTTTCAATTTAACTTCGTTACGCGACAGTGATCTATAGTGAGTAGAAAAAATTGACCATGAAAGTGAGAGAAGGCGCGTGATTTTTACAATTTCGAAAGTGTAATCCTTCACAGAAGAGTATGTGCCTACTATCAGATAAATGATTAACTACTGAGTGTAACTCCAATAGCCCGACGGTAACAGAGCGAACTGTGGAGTGAACGGTCGTGAGTTCGATCATTACGAGTTGGATTATTCGTCAGACGTGAATCCGTTGCATATTTAACTAAGTTGCGAAGGGTTAAACGGGAATATCTACCTACTAGTGTATCTATGCAACTCACATTAATTTCCTCAGTTAGACACGATTAGGAACTAATAAAGTTTAAATTCGTAAAATATGTTTTCTTTTGTACTTAGCTGACAGGTGTCAGGAACGCATTCTCTCATCGGCCGTAGTATAGTACAGACGCCAGCATATCAAGTTACCACAAACTGTCAAATTTCCTCATTCGCTTCTGAACTTATCCATCAACATTTTAAGGTTTAAAATCATTTGGAGAAATTTGACAGTTTGCAGTAGGTTGATGTGCTGGTGACTGGACCTAATCTCTAAAGCAGGGATTCCCAAAGTGGTCGATATCGACCCCTTGGGGTCGAAATCGGTTTCCCAGGGGTCGAAATAAACGAAAATTGATTTTGGGGGTCGACGGGGTCTAAAAACCGACCCTATTAATTAGCACAAGTTCTTCTTTGAAACTTTCAAGATACTGTTGGTACACGTAACAGAAGTTGTGTTACGTGTACCAACTTGTTATAAGAATGACTAATATTTTAGTAGGAAATTGTTGTACAGTCAGCGTCAAAAATATCGGGACGAACCGACTGTTCAAAATTATCTCAACAACTAAGAAAATTAAACTTTATCTCGATTTGATATTTCATTGAGTTAATATTTAATGTTCATAGTTGTTTAGATAATTTTGAACAGTCTGTTCGTCCCGATATTATTGACGCTGACTGTACCTACCTACTTTAAAAAACTTAACAAGTCGATAAGCGTGCACAAGTTCGTAAAATAAGAAAAAAATAGGCTGTGGTCTGAAGTATCAGTTCATTTTGAAAAAGGGGTCTCATGCCCTAAATACTTGGGCCTGCTCTAAAGAAATCTGTGATTTCCTGACAGGCAACGCCACTCACGCTTTTACTGTAGGAAAACCTAGCTCCTGCATTGACGCGACAAATAGACTGCTTTTAAAGATCATAATTATAAAACTACTAAAAGTATATTCAATCACATTATAAATTAAAATTACATTTTAATAACTTAGTGCCCTGTTACGTATTTCCGTATTGCCAGCTGCTGGGTCTTAGAAACTTAACTGTTCCACAATAAATCAGCTAATCATTGGTTCGTAAAGGGCCATGTTAAGACCAGTGACGGATTAAGACTACTCGATGCCCTAAGCAATCCACGCCTGTGGGCCCCCCTATCCGTATGTCAACTAGAATCGGTCTTTAAACCTTTACCGCCTAAAAAAAAACATTCGTTTTTTTGCAAAATAAGATGATGAGATGTAACGTACCTTAGAAGTGGAGTAGGTGCGACAACAATAAAAACCAAAGCATAATTTATTTATTTATTGAAATGCGCCTTGCGGCTTTTCCGGGAATTGAATTCACGCAAGATAGCATTAACGTCTAACGTTTTTAACATATCGGACTCTATGTATAATATCGATAAATTATCGAGCCTTTCTTGTATCATCTTTGTCCTTTTTATTTCTTTTTATTTTGAAATGAACGTTCCGCTGAGCAATTTGTAATCAAAAGCGATAACAATATACGCAGGGCTGTTTCCACATTAGGGAAAGCTGATTCAATTTTATCATCATGTATTATTTTATACAATTGATGAGTTTGATGTAAACTTGTGTGAGCCGAATCACTGGGTCTTTTTTTTTTTGGGTGGGATATCAGCAAATAACTTCTCCCGCTCTAGGCGGAGCGGGAGGGTGTGTCAGGCTCTTACTGACTAAAACCCACCCGTATTACTTCCATTGCCTCGGTAACCCTTTAGTACCTTCCCGCGACCCCGGCAGGCATCGCCCTAGTGGACCCCTACACTTGTGCTGACGACATCTCTGAGGCGCGCGTGGAATACAACGCGCCGTCGACCCGGGCCTGGTCCTTACTGGACGGTGAGCTACCCATTGCTCACCGTCCGCAAGCCCGCGCCTACGGTGGCCGGAAATCCGCCCGCGATTCCCGACGCCCAGGGCGTCTCCTGCGGCGGCTAGGGGCGTGAGGGCACAAAATTTGCCTTTCCTTCAACCGTCCCGCCTCCTCCTTCGCGAGCATTACTGCTTCGCAGAAGGAGGTGACGGCTGCCCATGCCCTCTCACTGCGTACCATGGCCTGAACCAGGGCCGGACGCGAGAGATCTCTGCTACCGATCGCCTCCACGAGGACACGGTGGTGCTCTGCCCAAGCCGGGCAGACCTCCACCGTATGATCCACCGTGTCCACCGGGCGATCCACACAGTGGTGACACCCGGGCGTTTCCTCCCGCCTTATCCGACACAGGAACCTCCCGAAACTGCCGTGACCAGTGAGGACCTGCGTCAGGCGGAAGGTGAGGACGCCGTGGCTCTCTAGCCAGTCCTCAAAGAGAGAACTTATCGCCGCAATTGTGGCGTGCCCAACACTGGGTTGCGACAAACGTACTTTCCACGTCGCCAAGAGATCCCGCCGGAGCTCCGTCCGCTGTAACGCAATTTCTAGCGGAGTTACGCCCCGGAGTTTCGCCTCCACGCGCCACTCCCATACGTACGCGAGGTCTTTTGTCTCCAGATCCCATGGCGGCAATCCGGCAAGGAGGCTCGCTGCCTCACAGGAGACAGTACGGTATCCCCGGACCAGCCGGATGGCCATGACCCTTTAGGCCGCGCTCAACCGGCGGGCTGGCCGCAGCGCCAGGGAATGCGCCCACACAGGAGCCCGGTAGGAGGCGTTTGGTCCCCCTAGATTGGGCAGGAGCGCTCCAGTTTGGGAGCCAAACTTCGGAAATGCTCCACGAAGTTCCACCGGCTGTCGAGGACGAGTCCCAGGTACTTCATCGTCGACTCGACGCAGATGTAAACCCTCCTACCGTTATTTGGGATCCCGACGGTGGCGCGTTCCGAGAGCCATGAAAACACATGGCCTCGGACTTGTGCAGGGCCACCTCGGGTCCCAATTGCCGGATCCTTTCGACGATTGTCGCAACCCTGCGTGCCGCTACATCGGCCGCCGCCTGGTGCGACCTCCCTTGCGCCTGGACCAACGTGTCATCAGCGTAGCACACTACGCTGACGCCGCTAGGGAGGTCGGCGCGCAGCACCCCGTCGTATCCGATGTCCCACAGATGCGGCCCCAGGACCGATCCCTGTGGGACACCGCACGACATCTCTTGCCGGTTCCACACTCCCTGGTGACCAGGTAAATGACGGCCCTGTCCGTCAGACAGGCCTCGACCACACGACAGAGGTAGGTTGGCATCCGGTGGTACTGGAGTGCCTCCCTGATGCAACTCCAGGGCAGGGTATTGAAGGCATTGGCGATGTCTAAAGACACAGCCAAGACGACCTCACCCTGGGCAACAGCATTCCCCGTCGTGAGGATTCGCACGCACATGATGGCGTCCACGGCAGAGCGCCCCCTGCGGAAACCAAACTGGCTCTCCGCCAAATCCGGCCCTATCCGCACCAGCTGGCCGACGAGGCGGTCTGCAATAACTCTTTCAAAGAGCTTGCCCACCTCGTCGAGCAGCACGATTGGCCGATAAGCGAACGGAGAGTCCGCAGGGCGCCCTGCCTTCTTTATGAGGACCAGTTTCCCCGTCTTCCAACGAAGCGGGAACTCGCCCTTCTCCAGGCATGCGCTTAGGAGCCCCCTTAGTCGAGGCCCGATAGCCTCCAAGGCCAGGACACAGGCTTTCCCAGGTAAGCCGTCGGGTCCTGGGCCGCCACTCTCATCTCTACCTCGGTCACCTCTGGAGCATCGTCTCCGTCATCGTCGTCGGCGGTGTGGTCCGCATCGGGCACCGCAGTAGTTGGAGCCATGAGCCGGGTGGTGTGTTCCCCCCGCGAAGGGAAAGGGTTCACCACGTCCTCCACAAGCTGGGGCCGGAGACTGCGTCAGCGGGGGAGCCCATGGGCGGAGTTTATCCCGTACCACTTTGTACGGGGCTCCCCACGGGTCCCTGTTCAGAGTCCCCAGCGACTCCCCCCCACAGATCCCCTGGCCCACAGGATCTCCGCTTGGAGGGTGGTCTTCGCCGCTCTGTACCGCTCGTACAGCTCCGCCTGAATGGCTTCCGTATCCGGAGGTTGAATACAGAGCCTGCGATGCCTGGTGTATCGCCGTCGCGCAGCAACGCGCGCACTGCGCAGAGCCGTCAGCTCCTGCGACCACCAGTACACCTGGCGCGAGGCACGTCCAGGCTGGACCCGGGGCATTGCCACGTCATACATTTCGGACATGGCCTCCCGGAACCACTCCGCCTCGTCGTTGATGTCAGCAGGCTTGTTCGGTGGTGACACCCAGGCCTGCACGATCGAAGCTTCCAGGAGGAGCTCCCGGTCCAGCTACTTCAGCGCCCACCGCGGACCACTCGGGGCCCGTCGGACCGGCGCGTTCGAGGTCTGGGCGGAGACGACAAACCGGATATACCGGTGATCGGAATAGGTCTCCACCCCCTCCATGACGCCTCCATGGCTGCGACAGAGCGGAGCTAGCGAACGAGATGTCCACCACTGATTCACCCCGCATCCGCACACACGTGGGGACAGAACCCCGGTTTAGGACGACTAGGCCTGTCTCCAGAGCCTAGTCCTCCACCATCCTGCCCCGTGTGTCCGTTAACCGGGAACCCCAAGCCAAATTCTTGGCATTGAAGTCCCCGAGGACGAACACGGGGAGGGAACCGAACCCGACGACGACGACTCTCAACTCCGCAATGGAGTTGTCGAACTCGGCAAGAGTTCGGTTCGGAGAGAAGTATACACCTACCACGACAATCTCCCCGAACCGTGCTGCTACGCAGCCCCGTCCTCTCTTGACGGCCTCGAGAGACGGAGTGGAACTTATTTTATCAAAACAAAACAAAAAAAAACTTTACGTACCTAAGCAAACACAATATTATGAACAGAACTTGAATGAATTGTCGACAAACACACTCACACTAATTTGTGCTGTGTGACTCACACAGCACCGTAGATTTTTAGTTTACTGAAACTATTGACTTACTTATTAATTATCAAATTAATTGTATTACGTATGCATAGAAGCCGGCCGACACAATTACTCAAAAACAAAACATTTGATTGACACGGATTTGCGGGGACGCCAGGCGTGGGGCCCGCGGGGAAGGGGTGGTTTGTGATTGGCTGATCGCAATTCCGGTGCATTCGAATTGCCAAATGCAGCGCGGTCAGCGAGTGGGCAAGCGGGAGCTGCTGTGTTATGACTCTAGGTCGGACTTTATCTCAACTTAAAACGCGCGAATTTTCAAATTAGTCCTAGAAACTTTTTTTGGTGTGGTTTTTGGTGACGTGAGAGTGAGACGTGATGCCTAAGGATGGTTTTTTTTGTGCTTCTTTTGGTGCCCCCCCCCCCCCCCCCCAGACGTGATGCCTTAGGCAATTGCTTAATTTGATTAAGGGTTAATCCGTCACTGGTTAAGACGCTGACAACAGCTAAAGCGCAGTCACTGTCGGACTGCATATAAAATAATAAGAAACGCAATGACACAACGCTGGTAATTTATTGCAAAATATGAAGCAATTATCTAAGTACAAAAAATCTATTGATTGGATAAAAAAATGAAAACACTATTATGCTAATAAGTTGCTTGTAGAATAATCTGACAAAAAATCAGAATAATTCCATGTATATTAGTATGGTTTTTAATCGTTAAAATATTTTTTTAGAGGTATCTTCGTGATTTTTACCTAGCGTATCAAATTAGTTGTATTATGTTTTCACCACACTATCTACCTAGCATTTATATCCTGAAGAATATCATATATTTTTCTGATTTTGTTTACTGCAGTGGATCATAAATTTTTAGGCATAAAATTTACAAAATTTGCGTTTAGGTCTAGTCCCATTAAGCGTCGTAGGTACGGGCTGATGAGTATGATTTAGTTATTGGTTTGGTTTAACACCTTTTTGCAATATTGGAATATTGCACAAAAAGTGTTAAACCAAAACCAACCACACCAAAATAAATTGGGGGCTTTATCGTAACAATTTATTTCACTATTACAGCATGTATGGATTTATTTTTTGGATATACTTATTATGTTTATTGACTATTTGATTAATATCTCTTTGCAGTTGGAGAATTGACCGTGACGTATATCGATGTATGGGAGAACATGTTTTTCAACTACCTACAATGTTAAGTTTATTTTTGAGATAAATACATCCCAATTACGGAACCCTTCATTGTGCGTGGTCCGACACGCACTTAGCCGGTTTTTGTCTGTCATTCTAAAATCTTAAGTAATTTCCTTGCAAAATTGCATTCAAAATTTGCGTATTATGTAATTGAAAGCTGACTGAAAATATTTAGATTAATTTATTTTTAAACAACTTTGATTTAGTTTGGCGCTCATAAGTTGTTTTATTTTGGTTCCAGCGCATTGTTGCGCTCTTTTTTTTCGCAAGTGGAATGGATTGACTCTTTCACTTTCTTATGCCCGTCCAGTTCGCTTGATTTATTTTTATGAGGTTTTTGCAATGACGTATTTATACAGGGTGATTGGAAGATGGGTGCAAAGCTTTAAGGTGCAGATAGTATAGACAATTTAGAACCATTTAAGCCATGGTTGTCTTAGACGAAGTCTTACCAAATTTTTTTAACCAAATTTTTAAGTTTTTTTTCGGAAATTCTCAAAATTTAATGTAAACTGCATAATTATGGCCAAATTGAATGATAAATGAATTCATTTTTTATTTATTTAATTAAAGTAATGTGTAAGCAACCAAGCAAAACATGTTTTAGGCTTCTGTGTCATTAGACATTTTTTTACAGATATTTAAAGCTCAGAAAAAATAAAAAATGTGTACAATACGTCTTTTAAACCTTATTTTAAAAAAAAAACAGAGGGTGCTTTTTTTATTCAAACCTTTTTGAAGATATGCTTGATAATCGCTCTTTCTTTTGAGGTATCATTTATGCGGATATCTTACAAATTATTGAAATTAGGACCTACAAACCAATTCGAGGGAGAAATTTTAAATTTTAGGCAGTTTAACAAAATACAAAATTTTTGCTTTAAAGAATACTTTATGTGCTCGAAATGATAACATTGTTCAATTCTAAGAATTTTTGGCACATGCAGGAACCAATTGAGGGGAACCCATTGAGGGGATTCTCTAAACAATGGCCACCGAGCGCGGTGCGACGGCATTTCCAGGTAGAACGCCCAATGAATAGCAAAAAGCGATAAGAGTTGGTTTTTACAGCAAAATGGTCTTAGTTACTGAGGCAACAAAGTCGTTTTTATTTAGTCAGGGTCAGTCGGTCTGTGATGAAGCCGTTACATCTTTTACTTATTAGTCAAACTACTGCCCTTGTGAGTGGACGTTGTCGTGTTGATTCACAATTTACCGTGTTCAGTTGTAGCCCTTTGCGTTCCTGCACGTGTTGTTTGCGTTAGTTTTGAACTTTTTTGTTTCACCGTGTCCAGTCGTAGCCTCGCGCTGCACGTGTTGATTTTTGACTTAATTGTGTTAAGTTGACATTTAGTGCGCTCCTACGCCGTTTTTCTTAATTGTTAAGTGACTATGGCTACTTTTTCCAATCAAGAATATGCGGATATCGTATTTATGTACGGTAGAGCAGACGGCAATGGATCTTTGGCGCGACGGATGTATCAAGAGCGCTATCCGAATCGCAAGATACCGAATGTCCGAGTGTTTTACAACACGTTTCGTCGTCTTGCCCAAGATGGGTTTCACCGCGTGGAACCTGGAGTCAACCCGGGCAGACACGAAACTGCCGTCGACGAAGACATTTTAGCAGCATTTCAAGCGGATCCTACTACCAGTACTAGAGCAGTAGCTCGAAATTTAAACATTTCTCAATGGAAGGTGTGGCATACAATGCACCAAAATGATAAGTATCAGTTCCATGGCAGGAGTGTGCAAGGTCTAGTAGAGCAAGATCCTCAAAGAAGAATTCAGTTCTGCCGTTTCCTCCTCAACAGAGACATCGAAGATGCGTGGTTTCTGAAATCAATCTTGTGGACGGATGAAAGTAAATTTTCAAGGGAAGGTATTACAAACTTTCACAACATCCATGAATAGGCCGACGCAGACAACAATCCACATTTTAAGAAGCAGGTGTCATTTCAGATGAAATTCTCTGTGAATGTATGGGCTGGAATAATTGGCAGAACATTGATTGGGCCCCACTTTTTGCCTGATCCATTGAATGGCGAAAATTATTTGCAATTTCTGCAAATTGATTTACCACTGCTGGTAGAGGAATCAGGTGTCCCGATCTTCGAAAGAGACCGAACAGTCATCTTTCAGCAAGACGGCTGTCCAGCGCATTGGACTTTAAATGTAAGGGAACACCTCAACAATTGCTTTCCAGTTGGATCGGCAGGGATGGACCCATCCCTTGGCCCGCTCGCTCCCCAGATCTGACCCCGTTGGACTTTTTCGTGTGGGGCCGGGCCAAGGAACTGGTGTATAACAACATAGAAATAAACACTAGAGAAGAATTGATACAAAGAATAAATTCAGCGTTTGAGACAATGAAGCAGGAGATGATGTTGAAAATAACGACTACAGAAGTTAGAAGACGGGGCCGTGCTTGTATTAGGAATCACGGCCGTCATTTTGAACATGAAAAATAAATAATTTTAATCAAATGTTGTTTTAATTAGTCTGCCTAAAATAAAAAATTTCTCCCTCAAATTGGTTTGTAGGCCCTAATTTCAATAATTTGTAAGATATCCGCATAAATGATACCTCATAAGAAAGAGCGATTATCAAGCATGTCTTCAAAAAGGTTTGAACAAAAAAAGCACCCTCCGTTTTTTTTTTAATAAGGTTAAAAGACGTATTGTACAATTTTTTTATTTTTTCTGAGCTTTAAAGGTCTGTAAAAAAAATTTCTAATGACACAGAAGCCTAAAACATGTTTTGCTTGATTGCTTACACATTACTTTAATTAAATAAATAAAAAATGAATTCATTTATCATTCAATTTGGCCATAATTATGCAGTTTACATTAAATTTTGAGAATTTCCGAAAAAAAACTTAAAAATTTGGTTAAAAATATTTGGTAAGACTTCGTCTAAGACAACCATGGCTTAAATGGTTCTAAATTGTCTGTACTATCTTCGCCTTAAAGCTTTGCACCCATCTTCCAATCATGAACCACGTCATGAACCAACATCGCGGCGCTTAAAAACGGCGAAAATACTAGATAGCTACATAAACGCGTGAAGAAAGGGAAATGACACGTTTTTGTCTTTAACTTTTGGAGTATTATTTGTACATCGTCTGAAAACACACGACGGCATGTTTTTTATGTTTTGCACAGGTTTACACACACAATATAAATTAAAAACAAACGTAGTGTCGCGCGACAGGTTGGTGCGTAACTAAGCGCGATGTGGCCAATTGGCTTCATTTCATGTTGTCATTTTAGAGTGCGGACAACGTATCTATAGTTTTAAATATCATTGGGTTTTTGTCCATATTTTTAAGTCTTGCATCAAGAAAGAAGTTTTTAAAAGTATGTAGGTACTAGGTACCTATCGTTCGTGAGATATGGGGAATGACAAATTGTTGCTACAACCAAACTTCGGTAGCGCAAAAACCTGCCTTGATACGTATTTATTTACTCGTCCAGTTGAACCAAAAATATAGGTAATATTAGATAGGAACAAGATATCTGTTATGAGAACACGTGATACTAAAAATTAAAAAATCAAATACATATCCGATTGCGGAAAATGTGAATTTAAAAAAAAAGATGGAAACAAGATTTATATTATAACTTAAAAAGCTATAAACAATCTCACGCCGCGCCGTCGTCATTGTTAAATTTAAAAAGATTTTTTTAATTTGAATATACCCAGTGATACCCACGCAATAAAGACGAACCTAACGTCATATCATTCATCAAAATCGGTTCAGCCGTTTAGTAGTTACGAGGGAACATAGGGACGGACATACAAACATATGTATGTCAAGTCAAACACATAACCCTCCTTTCTTGGCTTCGCCGCAGTCGGGTAAAAGGGCTATATATGTATCTACCTACATAAATAAGGCTTTCGTATCACATTAAATTACCTGAGTTAACCTGAGGCTATGCAAAGCATTGATGGGCAATTTGCTTTTATATGGAGTCGTCATATAAGTTGGCAGCAGTATGGTGGCAATTGCCCCATCCCTTTCAATAATGCCATAAACTTGGGCATTGCATCGTTTTTAGCTGTTGAGTTCCCATGATAATTTGTGACGTAGGTTACTAGGTACCTATCTACTGGAGAGCTACGCGATCTTGCAGTACCGGATACGGTGTAGTCGCTAAATATAAAGCAATACTGAATTTTAGCCATTTATTTCAAGAGGACGTGTACGCGCTTGCTTATTACGAAACTGTTTTATAATAAAAAACAGCGACGCCCTCACAAATTTGAAACTGATTCTAAGTTTGAATTTGAAATTGAGTGATCGTATGCAACCAGAACACAAATCAGAATCATTTTTGTGCCAGCCTGCATTATGTAAGGTTTCCTTTGCAGGCAACGTTCACAGCCTACCTAGTTCCCTGTAGTTTGAATGCTTTCAAAGCTCAACTTTTAGACACTGTTTTAATGACTTAATTAGAATTTAAAGTCCTAATGCACTTAGATCTCGAGCTTTGCAGTTAAGTTTGAATATTTAGCACTTATGCTCTAAATATCCTATGCTCAATTATTTCCTAGGCTAAATACTGCATGCTTTTTGGATTCCGTACCTCAAAAGTTAAAAACGGAACCAACAAAGAATCACTCGTGTGTCTGACTGTCCGTCTGTCACAGCCGATATGCTCCGAAACTACTGGAACGATTAAGTTGAAATTTGGTATATGTAGGTACATACAGCCTTGGCCAAAAGTATTGAGCACCCATGACATCTTTCAGTTTTATGAGGAGTATCAAATAGAAATAAAACAAAACGTTTTAAATAGGTTTATTTTACTATTTATTAATTGAAAATTAATATTTTGTGGGTCCACCCTTTGCCTTAATTACGGCAGAAATTCTTTTTGGTAAAGAGCTAACAAGATTTTTACAGTTTTCAGCAGTAATCGCGTTCCATTCTAGGCGCAGGTAGCGTTTCAAATCTTCTCTGATGTTAATTGTGTAGCGCCTAACTTTACGCTTTACTAAACCCCATAAATGTTCTATGGGGTTCAGATCTGGCGACTGGGCAGGCCAGTCAAGAAGCTCTTTGTTATTTTCCCGAAACCATGTCATAGTGCGAGCAGATTTGTGGCATGGCGCGTTATCCTGCTGGAATTTAACACCATCCATGTTCGTGTCGCCGAAAAGTTTCATGAATGAAGGCAGCAACGCAGTTTCTAGTACATTTATGTACTTAGTAGAGTCCATGCGGCCCTCACACACGAACAATTTGCCAACTCTAGAATCGGTAATGCAACCCCAGACCATTATGCTGCCGCCGCCGTGTTTTACGGTGGGGATCACACACTCTGGCTTAAATTCTTCGCCCACCCGGCGACGCACAAAGGTCACACCAGGTGTACCAAAAATCTGCAATAAAGAGAAAAATATTGAGTTCCGGAAAAAAATAACTTAATCTATGCGTTTGGTTTTTAAACCATTTTATATAATTTTATTAGGGCATTAAATTAACTTATTCACCTCAAAGTTTGATTCGTCTGACCACACAACATTTGACTACTCTTCAGCGGTGAAAGTTCGGTGTTTAAAGGCCCATTTATACCGAGCTTTTTTGTTGTTGTCGGAGAGCCATGGCTTCTTCCTAGGTTTACAGCCTTTCAGACCACCTTCCTGAAGTCTTCTACGAGTAGTTCGAGCAGAAATTGATTTCTTAATTTGTTCTGACAACTCAGCAGCGAGCTCTGAAGACGTTTTTTTCCTATTTCTTAGTCTCGGTCTGTGGTGATGCGATTGCGCCCGGTTCTATTTTGATGTGATCCGGTAGCAGAGAATCGCTTAATAGCATATTGCACGGATCGGCGCGAACATTTCACAGTTTTGGAAATCTCTACTTCTGGGATCCCTTGCTCATGCAGAAGCTGTATCTGCACACGTTTTTCTAAAGAAAGTTCGTTTCGTTTTGGCATATTGCAACGATAACACTTAAAACTTTGAAATAAAATACCAAAGGCGCACTAGATCACTGGATGTGTTCACAACGAGCGATGGTAGCGAACTGATAAATAAATACAAAAATTTTAATATTGCACCCAGGTGTTTTATTGCTAGCTGCGGCATGGGTCATTGTTTTTAAATCTTTATAGATGACCAACAAAAGAATATTTCAACAGTAGATTTGGTTTTCTCCCATACTTGCCGTGAACGAGCGAAATTTGTAAGGTGCTCAATAATTTTGGCCAAGGCTGTAGATATGAATTTCTGTGACCCAAACACGAGCGTGTAACGTAAATAAATAAATTTTGAATTTGTAGGTCACTTTTGGGGCACAAATTAGAAAAAAATCCTTTTTTTATTTTCTAATTTGTCAGTAGTTTTAAATAACTTTAAAACTATTGATTGTAAATTTATAAATGGAGACCCTCACAGTAAGCCCTTTCATTTTAAAGGCTCTTACAGACTCGGGCGATATTGCGGTCGCGACAGGCATATTTCTGCCTGTCGCAACCGCGATATCGCCCCAGACTGTAAAAGCCTTAATGTGTCACACAGTACAACGTGTGACTACGAGTACTGAGCCTAAATTTTTGAAAAAAAATACAGAAAATAGTTGTATACTTGTAGATTACAGGAAAACCTATAAGAAGTTTATGGTATTAAAATAACTCTCAATATTGTGCGTACAAACTTACATTTGCAGTTGCAATATACCTATGGGAGAACATATTGTTTTTCAACTACAACGTTAACTTTGTTCTTGATCTCAGCTACGGAACTCTTCATTGTGCATGGTCCGACACGCATTGGTCGGTTTTTTATGGTTTTCTGGTTGCAAATTGCTTCATTATCTTTGATGTTTCCCTCCTTTATTACATAATAACAAATTGTAAGATAACTTATATAATACCAGCCTATTACCGTTCTACTGCAGGGCAAAGAACTCTTCTCATACAGAGAAGGCACGAGCACTGATCCCCACACTTGCTGAAGATGGGTTAGCGATTTCAGACTCAAGGATTGCAGACAGGCGCGACGCGACACTAGTAGCACAATTTCTATGAAAACTTCATGAAAAGTGTCGTGCTACGCGTCGCGTTGCATGTCGCGCTCGCGATAACGCTTCAGTCTACACGAGCCTTTATATTGAGAATAAGTCCAGGTTTCCGGCCACCGTAGGCGCGGGCTTGCGGACGGTGGGCAATGGGTAGCTCACCGTCCGGTAAGGACTAGACCCGGGTCGACGCCAGCGCGTTGTATTCCACGCGCGCCTCATAGAGATGTCGTCAGCACAAGTGTAGGGGTCCACTAGGGCCGATTTCTTTTATTTAACCGATGATAGTTATGTCCAATAGAAATTCGGAAAGCAAATAAATTGAAAAGTTACACTGGTATTTGCCCGAATTTGAACCCACAAACTCGTCCAGGGGAGCGAGCCATCGCGACATCTAAGATAACATAAAATGAGCTTTAAATTCTTTATAGTAAATAGTGGACATCAATATTAACGACCGGCTACGTGTAGGTAAATCATATTTCATAAATTAAGCAATGATTTAGAACAGCAGTGACTTAATTATAGGCCCTTGAACCTAATCATCGATCACCATTATTAGTCTCGTAAATACCTTTAATTTGGTTAATTCAAACATAACTGCACCTTGCTTGAATACTTAGAAACAAAGGTTTGAGCAATTATTCAAATTTAAATTTTAGTATCTTTTAGAAGATGATAACCTCCTGGTTTTTCGACAGGTCTCGTGTCATGGTTAACCCCAGCTGTAAGTATTTTTTTCTTTCTTTTAGGCTAGACTATGTAATTCATTTTCGTCTTTCGGGCTCATGATCTTTCTTGTTGTTAGACATATTTTGGGTGGTTTAGTTCGCTAGCTCGCATATTGTAGCTAAATATCTATGCATTCTCTGCTCCACATTAACCTACCTCACCTGTCTACCTCAGTCTGCATTTTAAAACAATATAGAAGGCTAGCTGCCACGCGGTTCACCCGCATAAGTCTCGGGTTCGTGGGAATATCGGGATAAAAAGTATCCTCCTCCAGTTGTCCTAATCCAGGTCATGGTCTACCTATATGCCAAATTTCATCCAAATCCGTTCAGCCGTTTTAGCGTGAAATCGTACAAACAAACACACTTTTGCATTTATAAAATATTTGTTCGTATTAGGATAACAAACATGCCACGCCTTGTTTCCCCGAAGGGTTGCGCAGAGGTGTACCAATATACAGCCACATTTCGCCATTTATGTTTATAACAAAAAAAGTTAATAAGTTATGTATGATAGGATGAAGTTACGTTTACCATAAAAACTAAATTTTTATTAACGGATATTACCTCATTTAAAAATACATAACATTCTCTAACGAAACTATCACGTAATCATCACCGATGCATTTAAATGAAGCTCGATGATTGGCAACCGGCCACGACTAATGGTCTGCTTCTGCTATGCGCATGCGCAGCGAACGCAGCGGCTGTTGATTCAAATCTCGAAGCTTTTTATCGCGCGTACCTACCTACATTTTACGGAAATCCGCTGAATCCCTCTGGCTCATTTGAAACGGTCTTAGATTATAGATGGAGATAAGCGATAGAGTAATGTGTGTTAATAACACCTGGTAGAGATTTGTATGTAAATATTTGGGCTTGAACTGATCTGTTTGACTGTGAAGTTCGAAATCGTGGGGCAGCTGTGAGCCGCTCATTTTTTTAATGGGGGAGGTTAGGCTTTCGTTTTTTTAACTAAACAGGCAGGTGTGCTGCTGGAGAGTTTGTTGCGCAACTTCTTCCCAGCTAAATCATCGGATCATTTGTGAAAACTCCCATTTTCTTGCACTGTACATTTTTTTCAAAATCTGTGAATGCAGATCTAAATGTCTCAAAAAGTTAAGGACGGTCTCTTAAGACCGTTTTCCTGTAGCTACAACGGTTAAGATAGCTGCCCTTACTGCCCCGTCTCAAAAATCCACTCTGTATATTATATTTATAGTTTTTAGAGGTATAATTATATGTATATCCTTGTATTTAAATAAATATTTATTCAATAAATTTCGTCATTGCACCTACTACTGTTTGTCTCTGAATCAAACAAAGGTTGACTGGTAGAAAATGCCTGTGGCATGTGTGTCCGCTCCGTACATTTATGTGCTTAATATTTATTTCTACGATTAAATATAAAAGAATACACAACCCGCACCTTCCAAGTTACAAAATGCTTTGTAAATTAAGTATCATGAATACATTTAACGCTAGTGTTCAGAACATTAATTACTTACCTTACTTAGTTCCACAGTTTTTACGGCATTTCCTGCCTTCCTGGGCAGAAGCATTAAAATAAAACGATTGAAGAGGCTTGACCGATCAGGGATAGACATTTCCGATACCGGTAAATTTGAGATACGTAATGGCAACCAAGTAGCTAGCAGCAAGTTCGTTCCGTTCCGCCAGCGAGGGTAATGGTTCACCGTTTATTATGCACCACACCACCGCCAGATACAGGAAAAGGAAACATAGGAATCATACTAATGATTGTTTTTACTATGTCCTATAAATACATAAAATTAATTAAGGTGGACATAAAGTCACGCGCGTGCCGCGAAACTGCACCAAAATTTCAATTGGACCTAGCCGGTGAGTGGTGGCGGACGCCATTTCCGTATTCAATTATTTTTTTAAAGGAATTCTTCAAGAATATGAATAATACATTTTTAGTAATGGCTATTGTATTGGTCGGTAGCCGATTACGAAATTATGTTAAATCTACTAAACAATAGGTCGGGAAATGCTCATTTATCTTTGCTCCGTCCTTCTTATAGGTAGGTACTATTGTTTTACGAACCATATTGTATAAGATAAGTAAATTAACACGTCTATTAGGAAGACGTTCGAGATAGCCTTAGATGTTGTATAGCCCGATTTAAACTTTATGGCGGCTCGGAACATGAGGCGAGTCGCTGCGCAGACGGGGTCGCGGGAAGGTTCAAAAGGGTTACCGAGGCCCCCGCAACACAGGCAACGGAAGGAATACGGGTGGGTTTTAGTCAGTAAGAGTCTGACACAGCCTCCCGCTCCGCCCAGAGCGGGAGAAGTTATTTGATGATTTACCACCCAAAAAACAAAAAAAAAAGAGTCGCCGGGCAGTAACGAATTCATATTTCAGTGGAGGTGAAGGGTGGGGTACTACGCAGCGAGTAGCGCAATTCAGAACCGCGGCTCGCCATTAAGTTTGACGTGTACTATACCCCGGCACCGATGCCAGAATAATATGGCCGATGAGCAAGAGGCGAGATATCTACTTAACTACATACTGATAAAAGGCAAGCCCACAAAAAACCGCGTAGAAAGGAACACTAATGAGGATGTTACCTTTAGTCCTTCGCCCGCCCTAGTAGGGCCTATAGTGCTAACATTCTAGCACAAGAAAGTTATTTCTAGCCCAGCCCGATAGTTCTTATCCGCCCACTACTTCGTGTAAGCCTCTTATGTTTATTCCTGAGCCTTGCATTATCGGCCTTATTTATCTTCGTATACTTATGACCATTATTCCTGTGATAATCTGTAAATTCTACTCAGGTTTTTTTATGTGAAGCCAGTAATATTATGAGAGGTGTTAGCGCTCACCAAAAGAATGGAGAAATCTGTAAAAAAAAAAAACTTGTATATGCTTTCGTAAATAACTTACTATGGAATTATTGGTCGTTTACTTACACAACTTTACATATAAAACACTGAAGTAGTTGTGTCACCTAAGCCACATTTTAGTTTTCGTTTCCTCTCTGCTAACATTGATCGTAAATCTGCCTGGGTGCTTGCTTAATTCCACATTGTTCGTTTTCTCCATCCACAACGTCCATTCGTGCTAAAAATAACTGACCTAACCTGAAGAATGTGATAAACGTAAAACGTACATTTTGGACTATTGTGGGACCTGTCCAATAAACTTAAGAGTTAGATAGTTAGATATTTATTCTGAGCTTTCCCAATGCACATGCATGATAGAGAATCATGAAGAATGACTTTGCCACCACCAATCTTCAATCTGATAACTGCAGGGTTTTTATTTCTACGTTCTCAGTCCTACGAGAGGCAGGGGGTTGCAACATTACTGATAGATAATACATCCAAATGCCTTCATTCCATCACGTTTAAAGCAAACTCCTTCGAGCTCTTAGTTTTATGTCCATCTAATGATCCGTAACCTCGAATAATTTTCCTGATAAGTATCGTCGATACAGCATTGTGATTAACCGCTTCATTACCGGCCAGAATTAGGCTAACGTTAAGTAATCAGGTCAAACGATGGATCACGAACCGATAATGGCTTGCAAAAGATCCGGCGACTCGACCACCTTCAGCCATTGTACCATCAACCTGACTAACGCACCACCATTGTACCATATGCTCATTGTTTGTATTACAAAATCGGCTAAGCGGGCAGTGATATATAAACCTATGCTGTATAGTCAAACAAAAGTAAAAACAAGTACCCGAGTAGGTCAAGAAACTGAGTAAAACCTGCACAATGTTTAAGAATGATTAAGTAATACAACAATACATTGAAAGTTAAGAAAAAATGTGTTTAATAACATGTAAGGCCGTCTGCTAATGCAATGTTTATGTTAATTAGGAAGATGTGTTGTCTGCCTTTTTTCGGTGCGCGTGAGTCGAATTCAGCACAAAAGCTGAAACGAGTTCAGGGACGTCAATCTGCACGGTAGCGATTAGTTTTGCTTATTCGACACACGCTGTATACATAATTGGAGAACAGTAATAGTCATTAGCATAGAAAAAGAAATGTGCTATTACAAATATTAGCTAACCACGTTACACTTGCTTCTTTTGCCGTCTTGCTTCGTTAAGGTCGTGCCTGCTACATTACCAGAATTATAGATAGAAGGGTTTAATTATGGATAGCCCAGCTGTAATTGCATGTTTATACGTATTTGCGTGACTTACCATAAGTGCACGCTAGTAGATACATAACTATTACACAAATAAAATCCATCCATCATTCTCTACGCCATGGTTGAGAGATCACCAAGCTGTAAACTATGTAAGTTATTATTACCAATACAAAACGCTAAGCTTACTTGTAACATTATTTTCATTCAACTTTCTTAAAACTCGCGTTAATATTTACAGATTATGCATTTAGGTAAGCATATGTGCCATAACGACTTACATAATGTGCAAAAAATTTACTTCCCTCAAGTGTACTCTATAAAAAAGCAAACAGTACTTGTCTTGCATTTAGTAATGCTTAATTTGTTTGTATATTTCAGTAAAACACAGTTACGTGAACAAATTATTTAACCGAAGAAAGAATACCAGCTTTCTAGACTACCTGTTGAATTTAAAAATCTTTCGTTACGTGAGATATCTTCTCGTTCCGCTTACAATGCTGTTATGCTTGCACTTTCCTGCCGATCACATTCTAAATGCATTCAAAGCAGTCATCGTCTATCACATAGAATTACGAAACGACTGGACGACAATATTTCGTCGGAATTTTTCTATTTCCGCTTGTGATAAATAATCTAACTAACTTCGATAGCGCAGACGAGAGAACTATACTTAGTTGATAAATTTTCTACGTGTGGGCCTCGCTAACGTGATGTTTTGAATTTGTACAGGTGATGTAGACTATTCCAAAAGAGAGGAAGAGAAAAACCCTCGAAGTCCTATAGGTAGGTGGGTACAAGATTTGTCTCTCGTGGACGAAAACCAAGAAATCCTGCGAAAGTCAGTTTGTTTGTTACGCTTTCACGCTAAAACGGCTGAACGGATTTGGATGAAATTTGGTACATGGGTATATCACAGCCTGGGGTTAGAACGTAGGATTTTTGATCTCGATATTCCCACGGAATAGAGACTTCTGCGGGTGATACCGCGGGGCGCAGCTAGTAACAAAATAAGTTGGCAATAATCAATATGCAGGACGAAACTGACTCAAGAGCCAAAACATCATTGCATAATAAAATGTCATTCTGGTACCGTACTTACCTACCTATCTAAATGTGATTGAAATATCCACCACTGTCCAATTTGCTATTGGTAACCAGTACCCACTCTCCACCAGTAAAATGTCACGGTGTCAATCGCTTGAAGTTGTATGCAGATACTTGATCGAGCCTCAAAAGTTTACTTGCACTCAATTTCTCTAATAGTGTATTTGTTGTTGGATATTTTCCTTGTAAATCTGTTTTTGAATAAGGATGTGTTTAGGCCTCTCTCCATCTAGCTAGGTTAAGCTAACACCATTACCCATTATTAGAAGAATACCTATCATCTTTCGCCAATATTAATGCATCACTTAATATATTTGGATATTTTTCTAAACCAGGGTCTTAAAGTTAAAAGTTCTGTTAGTAGGTACTCATGTCCCATTTTGACATTTTTTCCCCCGACGAAAAAAAAAGAGGGGTGTTATATGTTTGACCGCTAAGTGTGTGTGTCTGTCTGTGAAACCGTAGCTCTTTAACGGCTGAACCGATTTGGATGCGAATTTTTCTATTTAAAAGCAGGTTTTCTAGCAGTGGTTCTTAGACATGTTTTTATAGGATGCACCACCACTTTTCGTCGAGACGGTTGAGCGCCATTTTGTCACAAAATATTTAATTATACATACAAATTAATCTAGATTCAGTTTAATTTCAGTATTTATGCACAGAGTCACTGCCAATTAACTTTCACGACCCAATTAGGGACTACCTGGGACAAACCAGACACAATTTATAATTTTACCTAGATACAGAATTGCAAATGAGTCATTGCTTTTCACAGACAGTTATTTAAGATTCCCCCTGTAGCTGTTCTCAAGATTTTTATTCCAACAACGCTTGTTCCCACAATTGATAATAGTAATTATCTATTCATAACTCCGCTGGTACTTTGCTAGTGCTTTTCCATTATGAGATTTCATCAGATAAACGATCTATTCGACTTACAGTCATAAAGAATTTATGATATTAATCCTTCAGATCCCATTTTAACTTTGATGTAGGATAACACATAAACGTACTCACCTATCTTTTGCTATATCCTATCAACTATATAGGGTAGTTACAGGGGTAAACGACTGAATACTAAATTATTGGTTCATAATCTATCTACATCGCTGTGATTCCTCGTGTGTTTGACCATATTTGGTTGGTAAATGGTTTAATTGAAATAAATGCTTTGAGTTTGAATTTACAATGACCAGCGGGGTAATTTACAATGACCAGTGGGGTAATTTACAATGACCAGCGGGGTAGTTTACAATGACCAGCGGGGTAATTTACAATGACCAGTGGAGTAATTTACAATGACCAGTAGGAAATTTACAATGACCAGCGGGGTAATTTACAATGACCAGCGGAGTAATTTCGTAACACAATAACAGTGGCAATGGGTTTCATATTGACAGTTCCACAACATACAAAGATATAACTCTATTTTTTTAATTAAAAAATACTGTATCAACTCAAGCAAACTAAGCACCTACTGGTACGTAATGCCATTGAAATAGAGATGTGTTATGCGCTCAACATTCGGCTTCGGTCGGATGCGCACTTTCGCGTGTTGCGCAACAAGACGTCTACATCACTACGGTATTACATAACCCCTATTTACATACAAATAGAGTTTATATTACATTGCAAGAAGTGCATGTTGCATTCGTTGCGTGTTGCTTATGAGACAAGGTCGGAAGGAAGGAGGACAGCAGGTTTGGATCCGACTTTTTTCGTTTTAATTTTATCAATTAAATTTGGTAATTGTGGTTTACTGTGATGCCTGAATAATCAGTTAAACCTATAACCGGTAATGCACACGCAATGCAATTATAAGTATAAGTATATATTGATAATTGTTAATACTTACCGTAGCAGTGGTGGCCCAGTGGTAACGGCCGAGACTTACGAGTCGTAGGTTCAAACCCAGAGAGGCGCTTTACTTTGTGTAAATTATTTCATCACCACTGATCTCAAAACGGTGAAAAAATACATCGTGAGGAAACCGGCAAATCCTAGAACCTGAAATTCGTAGACATTATTTGACATTCACCAACCAGCACTGGGTCCGCGTGGTGGATTACGGATTTACGGCCCACTCCCTCTCACAGAGACGAGGTCTGTGTCCCAGCAGTGGGAACATTATAGGCTGGTTATGTTAATACTTACCTAGGTGGCGTAGTACCTACCTACTTTCAAAATTACCTGGGGACCTAAGTAGTATTTCTGAGAAGATGTGTCATCGTTGCGTCCACCCGATAATTAGGTAATGATAGAACTGAAGACAAGGCGGGTTTCTTATAAAAGGGGTTGCCGTTAAAAGGCTCCTTCAAACAGGCGCGACACGCGACGCGACACAAAGGCACCGCGTGTAGCACTACAAGCGGTGCCTTTGTGTCGCGTCGCGTGTCGCGCTTGTTTGTAAGAGTCTTTAAGTTCAACATCTAAAATTGGACTACCTACCTCGTTGGTCTAGTGGTCACAAGCGTTACTGCTGAGCACGAGGTCCGGGGTTCAATCCCCAGGTCGGGCAGTGTTATTGGGTTTTCCATTAGGAATTTGTAAGTAGCAGCCCGGAGTCTGGATTTGTGCCCGGTTAACGGCAATAGGCTCGCCCCCTGTTACATAGGACTTAAACATAACTGGCTAACGTGGGTGTACTGATATAGGTACACTGCCTTACCCTTCTGGGATTACAGGCGATATGTTATGTTATCTAAAATTGGTAGCACAACAATCAAACGGAACAGCGCGGTAGCTACGAGCTAGCTGTCTCTGGAGTTTCAGTTAGTAAATAGACTTTGCCGATTATTTCCGCAGCTGTATTCAGATCAATTTACATTCCAACATTTCCAACTCGTAAGTAACATTCCACTACAGGGGCTTGTGGCTAAATAGAAACAGCCGCACGGGTCAATCGATCAGGTTAAGCTACGCTTGCCGCGGTTGATCCGTGGATGGGTGACCATCTTAACATACCAAGACCCCTCCGTGCCTCGGAAAGCACGTTAAGCTGTTGGTCCCGGCTGTCATTCGTGGATCTTTGACAGTTACAGGTCGTCAGAAGCCCGAAAGTCTGACAGCCAGTCTTACCAAGGGGTATCGTGTTACCCAGTAACTGGGTTGTGGAGGTCAGATAGGCAGTCGCTCCATGTAAAATACTGGTATTCAGCTGCATCCGGTTAGCCTGGAAGCCGACCCCAACGTAGTTGGGAAAAGGGCAGATGATGATGAACTAACATTCCACTAATTTGATCGATTAGGTACATTTCCTAGAGTACGGTTTTGCGCTAATGATTTTCAGTCAATATTAAGGCGCTGACAAGACCCAATTGACCAAAATTGGCTTCGCTTAAGATAAAAAAATTGCCAAATCTGTATAGTTTGTGGTAGCGGAAAAAATATATGTTAATTTTGAACATATTTCCCAGAACTTGCCAACCATGCAATAATTTACAAGCGTTGTGTCATCGCGCTTCTCTTTCTTTTCTATGCAATCTGACAATGACCGCGGTTTACGTGTTGTCAGCGTCTTAAATCCGTTCCCCCGTCCCGCCGTCGCGTCGCGTCACTTTGACGATCTCGGATCTAGTCTACACAATAAATACTTTGAATTTAAATCGATATCAATAAAAAATCTGATAACTACATTTCCGTGTAACACGCGAGATATGTAATAACGTATTAACTGGCCAAATATGTTAATTCAAAGGAAGGTATTTTATAAATTGTGTAATCGGCACGACTGTTTCGAGCATATTAGGCTATTACATCCGATTATGACAAACCCAAGCACGGAAATAATTATCTAGATTCAAATGGAAGAAATATTAGAAATATTGATTTGATTACGTAAGTATTAAAATTTGATTATTCCATAAACGTCAGAACAATCTGGGTGTGTTTGGAGACTCTTATAAATATTTATAAAGGCGCACCAAGAAAATGAGGAGAACAAATGTTCAATACACCTTCACCTACGATTACGGCACAAACAACGTAATTTTATCAGCCCAGTGCTGTGAATCCACAAAAAATCACGGCCAGTGAAGCACATCAACATTTCCTAGAAGCGAATCGAAATGCATCGCTCCCGCTTGGCGTAACGGTGATCCCATTAGGCCGGAGCCTACGAGCTGCGGTATGTCGCGGCGCAGCATGGCATGCGACAGTAGCTAGTACCGGAGTACTGGGCTTTTTGCCAATACCCTACAATAAGAGCCCATTAAAATAGTCGTGTTTTTAGGGGTCCGTAGTAAACAAGGAACCCTTATAGTTTCGCCATGTCCGTCTGTCAGTTTGTCCCCGCTGTAGCTCAGAGACGCTTAGTACTAGAAAGCTGTAATTGGGCAAAGATATACATATCGATCACGCCGATAAAGTGCTGAAACAAAATCTAGACACATTTTTTTTTTAGAAATGTTTGTTTATGGAGATGTGAAAAATTCATGGCAGTAGTACATACAAATAAAATTAAAAGGAAAAGTGTAAGTGGGCTTTACAAGTTAACGAGTAATGGTCGACCAACTTAAATTTGCAGTTGGAGAATTGACCGTGTCGTCTATGGATATATGGGAGAAAATGTTTTTCAACTACAATGTTAAGTTTGTTTTTGGGATGAATTCATACCAACTTCCCAACTCCGGAACCCTTCATTGTGCGTGGTCCAACACGCACTTGGCCGGTTTTTTACCTATTGTGTGCATCACCGTCGCATTCCGGGCAAGCTTGAACAGGGATCTTCTTTTTGTAAGCATGCTTTCACGGTTGCTGATTAATTTGAATCTCTTTTTTATGAACCGTGGCTGGTGTGCTGTTATTCTAAGTTGGAATTGGTTTTAGTAGTCTTAATTAAAGCAACGAGATACCATGTTGGACGCTAGCTGAGGCTGTAGGAGATAATGACCCGTCTTAACTTTAATAAGCCGGCTTAATTTAAAAAAGATTTTGAATCATCTTAGGATTCGTTTGTCTTTGAGTTTTATTTTTCGAAAATAGCCAGTATAGAAACTAAAATCACTTTCATTTATTTAGGTATTTATATAGAGATTTTCGGCCTTCAAAAAAGGGGGTGAGCTAAGCTTAAAAGATATGGAAGATCATTAAAGTTTTATAGATTGATACCATGTTTTACGACCTAATCTGTTCCTCTCGGCTAACTTATACTTTATTGTACACCAGATTATACTCTGCAAAAATAAAATTATATACCACAAAATATACAATGCCTTATCGCTTACTGCGATCTCTTCCAGGCAACCATGGAAAGGATAGTGATTTTCTGAAAGTAAAATGGGGTTGTCTTTGGTGCAAATAAAAAGTATATAAATACAAGATAATACATTATAATAGATACACAGAATAACTATACAAGCAACGAAAATAAATGAAGACTACAGATAGTTTAAACAGCTAACAACGAGAACAAAATCCCAACGACAAATAATGTTCTTTCACGAGTCTTCAACGATTGCACGCGTTTTATTGGAACTGGGTAATGCATTCCACAAACGAGCGGCCGGTAAAGGATTTGTCAAAGAAAGTTGTGGAGTGCATTGGCATTTTAAGATTTCCTAATCGCTACTAATCTGAAACAAAAACATTTTGATGGAAAAAGTCGCACAAAATCGCAAACAAGTGTTTATCGCACGATCTATTCAATAACCCATTATTATAACGCGAACGTAAAGCTTTCGTTCCGATTTATTTACTATCTGGCTTCGTGCATCCAACGGGAATCGGCAAATATAGCTAGACCTCTGAGAATCCACTACCTCCCCTTATCTCGCCTTTGTGGCTAAGCCTGTGGGCGCAGGAGGGGTTCTATATGTAGTGGTGGAGCACTTAGAACAATGAGTTTAAGGTTGATTGCACCTGACTATGAATAGGGTTTGCAAGTTCGCTACACCGCGACTTTGTTCTTCCGCTTGTTGTATCATGTGCATGCGATCACATAAGAAAGAGTTTAATGGCCTTTATTGAAAACCTAGTGAATAGATTTCGCGTGAACAGAGAGATTTCTACGATAGATAGTATGGAGACTTTGTTTTCTATTAAAATAGTAACATTCTTATTAAATAGGCCTTTGTTCAAGACTGTAAGATTTTAGCAAGCCGTTTATTATAAATAATTCATTTGAACTGGTTTTTGAGAATAATTAATAAAAGATTTCAAGGCTTTTTAGGTTTACAGAGACTATTAAAATATTTTTAAGAAATATGTAGTTTAAGCTAAAAATTATGTTATGAAATTTAACTTTGGAAGTTTACTCTCCAATCAATTGTATGGTTATACGTTAATTGCTACACTAAACTTCCGTTCCTTGGACAATCACTAATTAACTTAGTCTTTAATTGTTCTGCTTGTGTTAACGAAGAAAGTACAGTTACTGTCCCAATTTCCTCCTTTCTGATGGTGGGCACAAAACTTCGAATAGGATTTTGTAGCCGCATTGAAATCATAACTAATGTAAAAGGGGGAGCGAGCATCGAGGCCAGTCAATGAGTTTCTGATGACGGACATTTTGTCTTATTTATAAGTGATGGTAGATACTTACCTAATAGTCTACCTACTTGTCAGGCTTGTCCAGGTAATTTTACCTACCTTTTCTGCCCTCCAAAGGCCTACAATAGCATTGTGATTAGGGCATCGAGAACCGGTCCTATTTTAGGAACCGGTTCTTTCGGTTCTAAATTCTAGACGGAACCGGGTACCCGGTTCTTTCGGGTTTTTTTCATAAATTCTATTTGAAAAGTGTCTAAATAAAACACACTTTCTTGGTACGCATATTTATATATTTTTTGAATTATACTCAAATTACAACATCGTTTTTAACTATTTTTGGCAACAATCAGTTCTTTAAAATTCAGTATTTTCACAATCAGTTACAATCAGTTCTTTATAATTCACTACACTACAGAGACCAAAAAGGGAAATAATAAAAATTAAACTTAAAAAAAATTAACCATCTTACAAGCTAGATATAGGAACTTTTACAATTCCACTCAAAACAAATCACAAGCACATAAAAGTTGTAAATAAATGATAAAAATTACAAAAAAATATAACAAAAACCAAATAACGAAAATTAATGATTAAATTGAGCATTACCACAGCATTACGTATCTTATCGGCTTTCTTCTTTCCTAAATAAAAGGAACGTAAAAAAATAAGTGCGTCTAAAGTTTTGTCGCTTAAAGACGAATGGAGTCTATTGCAGACTATCCCGGCGGAAGAAAATATACGTTCTGGCTCCACACTAGTGGGTAGAATTGATAGTAAATGGTGATAAGCGAGCGATAGGTATCGTCCTCGCTGTCTCTGACCACCATTCTCAAACAGAGCCATTTCTACGCTTATAGTAGTGTTGATGTCATTTGATGTCGATTCAGGAGCAGAAGCAGTAGCTTGACTTATTTCCTTATTAAGTTCTTCTTCATTTGTTAAAGAAGATACTTGTAAGTCATCATCATCATGTCTCCTGAAATCAGGCGTACAATCAAGAGGTACACTTTGTTTTGTGCGTTGAATGAGGTTTACGATTTCCCGCAGCATCTCATCACTCGTAGGCCGTAAAAAAACAGTTTTATCTTCATTTTCAATGTTATCAAAATACTTCTCCGGGTTGGTCAAATATTGCAATATTGATGCTTGGACTAGTCGTCGTTTTGCATATTGTTTACGCAATGCAGCCGCCATTTTATTGCTCAGATGAGTGTTCATTTCAAGCAATTTTTTTATTGCAAATTTGAGAGAAATATCAGCTGTAAGCAATGTTGCATCACGGCGACATACTGCCTCCACGACAGTTTTTATTATATCCAATATATTATTTAACTCGTGTATATGTCTCCAGTCATCGTCAGTAAACTGAATATCAATATTCAAATCTATTAGTGCTTTTGTGATAGATGTTTTTAATTTTAGAAAACGGCTTAACATGGTGGCCATGCTGCTCCAGCGAGTCTTTCCATCTAAAAGGAGAGAATACTCCTGTCCAAAATCAGCTTTAACATACTTTTGAAGGACGTCATCATTTTTAGTCGGTGACTTTTTGAAAAATTTTACCACTTTTCGTACCTTAGATATGAGCTGATAATAGCTAAACGATTGTGGTGGTAAAGATGCTAATGGCGATTCGTTATTGAATTCAGCACCATCGTCTTCATCGTTGTTATTTTCACCATCATCAGTTTCGTTACTAAATTCGCCACTTCGCATTCTTAAAGATAATTCAGATAGAGGCAAATCTTCGTCATAATCATAATTGCCAAGTTTGTCCAACTGCTCCAGTATCATCTGTGGCGCTTCTACGTCTTCCTCGATGTCTTTGTTGCAATTATACATCACGTCCACAATTGCTAGTTGAACTGCGTGAGCAATACATAACTGATGGTAAGACTTGACATCCATCGAAGCCATACGAGACACCATTACTTCCATACTTGGATTAGCATCACTCTCAAAAAAATGGGTCAATTTAGATTTCTTTTTCGGCATTTCGGGATTCGGAAGTTCTTTTGTAGTAGATGCACCACCCTGTGCTGACGTAGTTGGACTTTCTAATCTGAGTTTATGTACGTTTTTCAAATGTTTTTGTAAACTGCTCGTGCTACCACCGCCTGATTTTAATATCTTTTGGCATAATTTACATTTTGCTTCACTTTTATTTTTGTTTCTTAGAAAGTAGTGCCAAACAGAGGCCTTGTCTCCTGCCTTATTTATCACCTCTTCGAAATCCATTCTTTTGTTGTTCAGGAATTCTGTCAACTGGAAGATGCGTCTGAAATTCAATAAACTTTCTTAGTAAAGTTATTGACATCAGACAAGTTGGTCGAATATTTGAACACTTGGTGGCCTAGCTGCTTGCAATCGAACTTCTAATGCAAAAGTTGTGAAAACATTGAGAGGCAACTGGCATTTCTTTTATAACCAAAAATCGACACGATCATAATATTAACACTGCTCATTAGTGCTCATTTGACCAGTGTAATTTAGTCCCGCCTGAGCAACACTGTTATTTTTTATGATTCTTAATTTATACTTATCTACTAAGCAATTTATAAGTAGTTTAATATAGCACGTGCCACGTGTTCTACCAAGTGCCAAAACTGAAATATTACCTACCTTCATTTGTGTTGTATAACTCAGATTTTCATGATTCACAATAATTATCAGATTGGATGCCAAACAACAAAGTAATGTGAGCAAAGATAAATAAATAAATAGTACACCTATTTATTTATTTCTCTTAAATAGGTGTAACAACTTTATCGTGTCGCTGTCCAGCCAAGTCTGGCCAAGTTATTATTATATTTATCTATTCCGTCCACAAGAGTGAAAGCGTAATACTTAACTAATAGCAATTAAAATAAATATTCCCAATTGATTGATAATAATAACAATATGTAATAATATTTAAAGTACTTACTTGTCAAATCGGCGTCAAAACAATACACCCACTCACAACGTTTGTTTGTGTCGAAAACAAAATGGCGACAGCGCGTCTACCAGTGTTGCCAACCACAGATTGTTAAGGAAGGTGAAAGGTCTAGAGTTACCACCGAAATTCAAATAGTCGTACGTTTTTTTACAATTGCCAGCTCACTATCGGATAGTATGTGTCAATACCGCGAATACAACTTTTATTACTATACTATCCGAGACTGAGCTGAAAATTGCAAAACAACTGTCAAAAGTTTGAATTTCGCGGGGTATCCTGGAGCATTTACTTTAATGTCCCTTGTTAGTTTCTTAAAGATTCATCATTAATAATAAATTATAACGTTATTTATTACTTTAACAGTGAAATAACTGCATATATTCTTTTTTAATAATAAATTTGGATAATAACTTGATATTTAGCATTAAGAGT
This sequence comes from Atethmia centrago, assembly GCA_905333075.3. NCBI lineage: Eukaryota > Metazoa > Arthropoda > Insecta > Lepidoptera > Noctuidae > Atethmia > Atethmia centrago. Next base: position 20,313,899 of record HG995381.1, on the reverse strand, counting down.
ATTATAGAGATAATATTATTTCTAAAATTTTAAGAGAGAACCGTAAGAACCGAAAAAACCGGTTCCCCGTTTTACAGAACCGGTTCTATCAAGGTCTTTCAGAACCGGGAATTCCCGGTTCTTATGGAACCGGGAAAAACCGGTTCTGATGCCCTAATTGTGATGTTTACATTGCTTAGCGCTCAATAATTAAATTCAAAATGTCCAACGTGTGTTTGCCTTAAGGCCAGTGCAGACTATCGCGGGCGCGACATCCAGCCTGCATGAGCCTTTATCGTCCCGTTAATTTTATTGCTTGAAGTCACTTATGTAGAGCGTTCAGATTTGGATCGAAATATCGGCTGTAGTGCCAGAACACTTAGCTAACCAGACTTAAAGAGCTATGGTTTTTAACATATTTCATTTCATCGGTCAACTTTAGAATTGACCGATGAAATTCATTCATTCATTCATTCATTTATTCGTCATTTATTATTTTAGTCCAATGAATGTAGATTCATTGGACTAAGATAATGAATGACCATCTCTACTTTTTAAGAAAGAGACCAAATATTCTATTGTCCCGGAATGTATTGCTGCAATAACGTACTCCTACGCACGTCGCACAATTCGAGCAAGTTTTAGTTTAGATTACTGAATTAAGTGTTGAAGACGACTGCACAATTAATGCTAAACTAAAAGTTGACGTCACTTTTTTTTTTGGTGGGAAATTATCAAATAACTTCTCCCGCTCTGGGGACTGACTATAACCCACCCGTGTTCCTTCCGTTGCCTGTGTGTTACCAGGGCCTACCATGGCCCTTTCGGACTTTCCTGCGAGCCCAGAAGTTGACATCTGACTTGACCATCCGTCTATTCCAGGACTGGTATATCTATGACGATACTGCCCACGAGGACGGATAGAGCAATTAGTAAGAACCACAGGTACAACTTACTTCTTACAACACACTGAGAAGCTACTACCGGCCCTGTAGGCAATTAAAACATTAGTTACATAAGATTACCAACACCTTATTTCCTTTGCAGATATAATATTTATTTACTATTTTACCGGTACAATATTATATCGGGACCGGTCTAGTGCCGGTTTCAAATTAACTCGGAGCGTGATCTTCCGTGAGGTCGGACTAACGGCACTTGCCGCCCTTCAGACCTTGGTACATGCTGACATTTAAGCTTAGCGAAAAATCATAGTTCATGCATATCTTGGGGCTTGGTCCGTATTGTTAATATTGTAATGGTATATTGTTTTATAAAGTCTACTGGCTCGCGTAGTTATAGTCCTATTCAAACTTTATGGCGGCTCGGAACATGAGGTAAGTCGCTGCGCAGTAACAAATTCACGTGTCAGCGGGGCTGAGGTGTGTGATACTGCGCAGCGAATAGCGCACTTCAGAGCCCTAAAGTTTGACGCGTACTGTAAGTTACACTGGCTATAATGTACCTAATGTAAACAAACTATAAACAATAATGTTTATTTAAAGAAAACTTAGACATAAATTACAAAATATTTTAATAGGCTAATTTAGGACAGTTTAAGTGGTGTGCTCATCTGTAGTCGAACAAGGGAGAACCTATTTCGGCTATCAGCGCCAAACAAACCTCGAGTATTACACATGTATAATAGCCATTAACATTTCAACAGTATCAAGTACATAGTCATTTTAACAATGTACTTTACAGGTATTAGAGAAAAACATAAAAAAAGTTTAAAAAGAAAGAGAAAAGAGTTTGTGTAGTGTTTGCATGCAGGTCCTCTTATTTGTGTGGGTGGTAATGTAAGGTGTCTTATTGTTTAGTTCATCTGTGTTGCATGTGTTTCGAACTGTTTTTGAGGTTTCTCAAGAGATTGTTCGCTATCCTTATTTGTTTTCTTTTCTGGAATGTACCCACACTATCCGGATTTCTATGTAGATATTGTCAATGGTTATATCCACGGTTGCACCAAACACTTTTCTATCTTCGCCAAGACATACCCTTTTTTAACCGACTCCCTCGTTCGCTATAACATGCTCATTAATAAGAAAGAAGTACGATAGATTTTTCTGACGTGGGAATTAAAAAGCAATTGCATTGTATGGTATGTGTGCTCCATTTAGGAGTGGCCCTCATTGCCATAGCATGTACTTTTCGACAGCTAAACCCTGGAAGACTTAAAATCTCGAGTGAACATTTTAATTCAAAAGCTGTGCACCATCGTGCATGACATCTTTCCTTATTTACATGAAATAGTGGTCAAACTCCCTATCACAGAGAGGAGGCCTGTGTTCCAGCAGTGGGAACATTATAGGCTGATTATGTATGTGTGTAGTGGTCAAACGCAAGTCTAGCAAAAATAAATCTGGCATTATTCTACGAAAGACTGAAAGTCTTTCGTAGAAGAAATTACGCCAACACCTGAATTCCTCAGCGACTGTGGTTAACGTGGACCCGTTTCAAAATAGGATTGTTTGGTCAATAGGTAAATAAAGGAACACAGTTAAACTCCTCAAGGGTTCACGACGGCTAGTTCTGTTTACATAGTAACTGTTAACTAGCTACATGTTCACTTCGTTTCAACTACGTAGGAGGAAAATTATGGGTAGGAAGGAACGCTATATTCTCTTGAGGATTTTTTTTTGTGTAGGTACTTTGATTTAAATTGTAGGTATTTTATTTCCTGTTTTGCCATTTCCGAAAAAGTTTCGTTTAACTAACTACATATTCCTGCGACTTCGACTGCGTAAATATATTTTATGTATAATATTCATTATTATTCATTTTATACCCGTCCAGGGTGAAAAGTAACCAATGTCTTTCTCCAGGTCCCAGGCTACCTCCCAAAACGATCGGTTTAGAAAAGGAAACAGACAGACATAGTTACTGCCGCAGTTATAATATTAGCAATTTTAGTATGGATTAATACTCGTATGGTAAATAGCGCCCATCTGGAAGCAGCCCCTAAAACGATGAGCACTGCCTGGACGTAGGCTTCCCTCTAGCACCCTTATTGCGTAACAGTTTGAATCACAATCTATTAGAATGATTTTGAAGTATACCTACTGCTAATCCATTGCTTCATATTTTCGAAAAATGTGTCTGCTCAAGAACTTAACCTATTGACCGCCACCTCAAAAAAGCAAAGACGTGCCCTCGGCGCCAAGCTACGAATAATTCCTTAAAATCTGTCATGTAGTCGTGACCGTGCTGGGCACATTTTGGTTTGACATCTTTAGATGACTGTGGCGGTCAAAAGGTTAAATAAGGCAATGAATATTGTTGAACTGTCAAAATTAATCCTATTGCTACTGATATTGTGTTACGCAATTACCTCGCTGCTTATAATTTCTGTGGAGGTTGTCTATCCTCTTGAAATCATTCTTTGCGGGCTTTTCTCGTCTCTGAAGGAAGAGTAGGAAGCCGTGACGACAGTTTAAATTAAGAACCGTTAGATAATGTTTTCCAACTAAGCCGAATCACGTGCTCGTAATTTTACTTACCACAGTGCATTTCCATAGTCACGATGATTCGTAAATCGCTATCGTTGTCGCATCGTCGCTAAAAGTCGCTAAAATTACTTTTTTCATATAACATCACGCTTGTATTCCCCGAAGGGTTAGGCAGAGGTTTACCTATTGTACACCCACATTTCGCCGGTTATGTTAGTCCCATGTACCTAATAGGGGGCCAGCCACACTTAGCTGTAGTACTTGCGACCACTACACCAACGAGATAGACTTTTTTATTTCCCAGAATTAGCTATTCTACCTCAACCTCACGAATAACGGTCTCAGTACTCCCAGTACCTTCGACACGGAGTGCTAACGGCATAGACGCTTGTAGATTAACATAAACGCTTGTATTCCTCTTGTTTGAAGTTGTTCAAACTAGGAAATTGCTGGTTGCACAACATGCAAAACTCGTTTAGGAATTCCTGTCTTCGTTCGGAAATTGTGTGCCTATTATTCATGTGTTTCCCTTCTATGCGAAAGGTTTAGTAAATATTTGGGTTGCACTGTTAACTTGTGTGCTTTAACAGACCGCGACGGTGGTCTTGAGGAGACAGTGCCATTATCTTCTCGACTGATCTCAGTACAATCTGGGTTAGGTACCTACTACTCAACGTAGCACAAATTTTATTCATGTACGTACTCCATCACTTAGTTAGGTACTATAGTTTTCGCGTTTTAGCATGGCAAATGCCTTTTCCCTAATATCTCTCCGTACAAACCCAAACAATAAACTATTTATAGGTTTTCGTTATTGAAATACGTAGAAGATCACGAGAGTTATTGTTTCAGGACTTTACTGGACTCTAGTTATTGAAATAAAAATGCTAGAAAATGTGCCTACATTTTCTAGCATTTTTGCAGTAGCGTTTATTGCCCGGCTGGGTCAATGACCGCTATTGCCATGCTAAAATGCAACAACTATAGTTTACTACACGTTAATTGTAATATGACAATAATTAATCTAAATTATAGCTGCTATCCAGAAGGAACTACGATACAAATCTATTGAATTAATGATTTAAATTACCAGCCTCCGCCAGTATTAAGTGGATGTAGAAAAACCAATTACATTTAATAGGAAAACGTATTCAACTTTATTAGTTATAAAAGGTCTATCTGCCGATATCTGATATTAATGTTTTGTTGATTTGCTTTTAATAATAACTGTTCTTTTATATCTTGGCGCCGTTCATAAACGTGGTAATTAATTATACAAAGCTGAAATCAATTCTGTATATATACGGTCTGGTATTCTGTACAAATTTATACGGAGTCCTACTCCGAGAAACGGTAATCTAAGGTACTGTAGATATATCTAAACAGGCATATGGGTGCTAACTTAGTTAGTTCTTTAATTAGACGTAGGTTTAAAAGTTCCTTGACAAGTAACTTGGATTGAGGCATTTTAAACGCACTGCCTCTATGGAAGTTTAATTTAATTTACCTACGGTAACGCAAACGGCAATATGGCATTCACTGCGAGCCTACTAGAATGTTTAAAATCTTTTCAGTTAGATTGTCACCCAATCAGACTGTGATGCAACGGAACCTTAAAAATAAAAATGAATTGTTTGTATTTGGATTTCGATGTTGTCTTTATAAAAGGCGAAGATATAAGCTATGGAAAGCCATGGATGTTAAATAAAAGAAATCATTTTCGTCTGCACAACAAATCTGGGGTTTGGGGGACTTGGGAGTGCATTAAACTGCCCGCCCTAGCCCATCAGCCTCGCTACTACTTTGCTGACTGGCTTAAATCACCACGACATAACCTTTAATTCATTATTCGTGCCGATACGAGAGCATAAGAACGAAACCGGATCACTCGTCAACACCATAACCAATTACATAACACAACACGTTACTGAATAAAGTTAACGTGTCGTAGAGGTCAATATTGTACCATCAAGTTAACTGCAGTAACCGAGTGATAAAATAACAAGTCATCGGACTGCCATGCCAGTGGCAGAGTGCCACCACGGTCACGGCCGTGTAACGGACTGCCCTACATAAAGGTCCAAGAGCTTTACTTCACGCTGTTAATTTTCTGTACCTACCTAAATGTTTTTTTTTGTTTTGTGTTAGATTAGTAATGGTCGTCATTTGTTTTCTGCTTTATGGTAAAGACTATAGTGATACAAGGATTTTTTTGGCGCGTGGCGTAAATCGGAACTAAAGGCGCCATCTTGTTTTTTAATACATTTCAAATTAAGTGAAATTTAACATTTGTTGTAATGCTTACCAACAGCGCCCCCCTGTCAACGTCATTGGAGCGCCAAAAGATCGTTGGAGCAGTGTAGCAGAGTCACAGTGACAACTTCTATAGAGTTTGAGGACATGATTTTACGGGCGAAACAACTGACTTCTTAGTCTTGGCTGAAGTGGCAAAGTTAACTTTAAATTAAACTTGCTTTGTACTTATATAATAAAAAGCAGCAACGATAGCCTAGTGGTGTGAACGTAGGACTGCAAAGGTCTCGAGTTCGAACCCAAGGCACGCACCTCCGACTTTTCGGATTCATGTGCGTATTGTATAATATTATCACTTGCTTAAAAAACGGTGATGGAAAACATCGTGAAAAAACCGGTGGCATGCCTGAGAGATATTTCTCGACAGCATGTGCAGCGAAGTCAGAGGCCCATGGGCGGCATGAATACTCTCACACCTGGTTAGTCACTAACCACACGAACTTATCTAGTTAGTCTTTTTTTTGGGTGGGAAATTATCAAGTAACTTCTCCCGCTCGGAGCGGGAGGGCGTGTCAGACTCTTTCTGACTAAAACCCACCCGTGTTCCTTCCGTTGCCTGTATTGCCAGGGGCCTCAGTAACCCTTTCGAACTTTCCCGCGACCCCGGATCTAGTTACAGTTCTAATTAAGTAATTAAACATTGCAATACCAATAAGCCTTAGCCAATATAATTAACCGAAAATAAGTAATAATTTGAAATACCTGCTTCATATTTCTAAAGATTTTCTTCTTTTCGAAATGTTTTGGTATTCTTGATAATGGCGCCGATTCCCTTGTTCACAAACTAAAGTAAATTTAAGTTCAGTGCATCTTTTTCTTTCTATTTCATTAAGAAAAGGACAGAAGATACATTTTAGTTTAGTCCTGTCAAATTAATCAGCGCTTGACGTAAATTGACGTAATTTTAGTAGGCAAGTTTTTAATCACGTCTAAACTTGTATAGAGTAGTGACAGGAGCTGATTAATTTGACAGGACTAAACTAAAATTTATCTTCTGTCCTTTTCTAAATGAAATAGAAAGAAAAAGATGCACTGAACTTAAATTTAGTTTAGTTTGTGAACAAGGGAATCGGCGCCAATATTTCGCGCTGAAGAATATTCTCCGCATATTCGTAATTTAGTACTTACGACTACACATTAACATGTGTACTAATTTTATTGCGTATTTATTAGCTAACTTTATTGCAGTAGCGCATATCTTAACGGTTATGGCAAAAACGTATGTTTTTCTGTAACATTATAATATCACAAACAGTAAAATTGTAGTATTTAATAAACCCAGAGTATATAGATCACACATAATCCACAAAGCTTTTTCTAACATAAAAACTCAAGAATCTACTCTTTTCATCTCTACTTCTCAGATATTATAATTTAACCCATTTCATTTGTGTGTATCTTACAAGTAATTAAGACTTATTAAAACTTCAGACTGATCCTCTAACAAGAGTGTACTTTCTAGCACTCTCAATATGACAGTTTTAATTGATCAACTCTATCAAAAATCCTGTGTAGGTATTAATAACAAGTGAGTGTCAAGCATTACCACTAATACTTACTGAAATCTAAATAAATTCTGATAAGGAACCTACACTTTCTAACACTCCCAATTTGATCAAATTAACTACTTGATCCAGTCTCTACGATCTTACTTCCTACCTTTCCCGACTTTCACCAAACTCAAAAGTCAAGGTTCTGTAGGTCACAGGCGCAGGTCGAGTATGCGGTAGCCATATCAATCGATACCATATCTAAGTACCTTGATGAAGCAATTTAAACTTTATGCCGGTGCAGTAAGAGTCCCGATTAAAATGCAAGCTATGAATTGAAGTAGATGTGCCGCATTGTTACGTGATAAGAATGACGAGTGAAGTAAGTTAGCGGGACACACTTATCAAGGCAACAGGGTTGGTTATAACTTGACACTTTTAATTTAGAATAGGTAGGTATGCATTTTAGCAGTTTCCTTTCTCAACTGGGCAAAAAGTTAGATATTTTTTTGTCTTCGTTCTAACTACCCTATGTACATTTATATGTACATTTTGGTCTTAGTTTATTTTATCCGATTATATTGATACATACTGCCAATTAACCTATCACAAAAGCCTCCTTTATTTTTTATGAACAGAACCACTTAATACCACGTCCAGCAGCTCTGTACGACTAGCGACCGTACGAGCGTACGTGTTAAGTTAAAGATCAACTTGAGCGCAATTTTTTCCACTTTGTCGATTATTACTGCATAAAGATTTTTTATGTTCGCTAGATGACAGGCAGGCATACGTCTATCTTTTTACCGTGAAAATCTTTTTGCTTTATTGACATTTTAGAAACTTACGATCACGTTCTTAAATTATAAGTAGGTCCACGGAATACTTAGGTATATGAAAGGTTATCTATTCCGTGGGGAGGTCAATCAGGCTAACTTATATTTTCTTTATGCAAAACCACCTAAGTATTTTTTCGTCAATACATATTAAAACTATAACATATAGTATTTCGACAACCCTACACAATCTCATGACAGATTTTGTATTCAACGATTTATGAACCTTTATAGCCCTGACGAACAACTTTGTTGGTCATGGGAGTTAAATGAATATAAAGATATGCAAAAAACGATATCCGTTGTGAGTCAGCATAGGAAATAGGATCTTAAATTCGGAACCTATCTACCATCAAAAGACACTCCATCATGAATAGGCACCTAAAGAGCGCATAACGAGTCCGAAACGTTTTTGAAGGAATGACAGAAGCATGATATACTTTGACCTGAATTGACACTCGGTTTATTCAAAGGTACGGTCACTACACTACCCACATAGGATCGGGTACATACGAAACGAGCCCAAATCGTGGCAACCTCGGAATATAATATTATGTACGTACGTAGTTATTTTAACAAAGTAAGGAAATGGAGTATCTAGTCACGATTGGCGTCGACCGAGTCAGGCCCTGCGGTGCACCGACAGCCGTAGCAGGGAGAATGTGGAAGCTAAAATTAGAATAGATAATCTGGTACCTAGAACATTAAAGAAGTAGACCGCTGGCTGCCACTGCATAATATATTGATGAAATAGAAAAAAGATAATCGTACAACAGACATGAGTTAGGAAAGGAAGGTATGCGGGGATATCAATATAAGAGTAATTTCGTATTACATCGTAAAAATATCAAAAAAAAAACAACCCGAAAATAAATAACAGAGTATAGTTGGAGGCAAATTTTAAGGCGTTCCTTACATCCTAGATGCCTCCGACTGCATTTATTTATTTTTTTCTCGTTTTTCTTTTCATCTTGTTTCTATCTTTTCAGTTCGAGTTTACGCTTTATAGTGTTATTGATGAACAAATTGTTCAGTTACGTAAATAAGCTATACGGAAAATAAGGTTAGCAAGATAGGTTTTAGAAAATTAAATGTCCTTTTTGTAGTTTGTGTCAGAATAGTAGCTTAAAAGTATTATAATATATATACATATACAGAAAAAAAGAAAAAGAATAAATCGATGAAAAAATATCGAAATTCAAATCATACAGGTTGCGTATGATTTGAATTTCGATATTTTTTCATCGATTTATTCTTTTTTTTTTTCTGTTTTTATTGTTTTAGTATGAAAAGTTTACTTCAAATGGGTAGTATTTATTGATAAATCAATTTCTTTACAGGTTGAAGAAAAAAAAACAAAATAATTGACTATGCCATAGGCTTCTACTCCGTTCACGTATGTTTTACGAGACGATAAAAAAAAATCTGCCGGTATATATATATATAATTACCTCTTTTTGATTTGCAGGTGCCATATTAAAATTATTACCGTATCTCACTCCCGCAATTAAAACGAATCTAACACATATTATAAAATCCATCAAGCCGTTAAGGCTACAGAGCGTACCAAAGAAATAGACATACATACATACATACATACATACTCTCCAAAAACATAACTTTCCTTCTGGTGCAGTCCGGTAACAAATAGCTCATTAGATTGCTTTCAGCACATAAACGTAACGTTAGCATATAATATTCGAATACTCTAACATTTGAACGATGTGTCCACATTAGTTATGTGTTTATCTGAAACATCACTTCGTAACAATGAAGTGTGCTTTGGAAGTGGAGAAAAGAGAGTTTAATATCCAGCCATACCAGAAACTATTGTCCGTTCTATTTTGTATCGAGTAAGTTTTAATAGGTAACCAATAAATACTCACTGTATTTATTGGTTACCTATTAAAACCAGAAATAAACGATTACTATGAAGCGCAAATAAAATCATTTAGCCTTAATATAATCATGACACTTGTTCAGTTTTAACAATAGGTAAGGTAAAAACAACCTATTGTATAATATTGAAGTTATCGAAGGTGTACTTACTAGTTACTGAAGATTAGATATTGACATTTATATTGATAAAGACAACGTTCATAAGTTAAGATTCAAGCAAACTCTACGAGTATAATTCCTAAAAACCTACTGTCAATAACAAAACAAAAGTTTCCGTTTTACATAATCATTCGGCAGGCTTCGTCAAAAACCGGAACATATTATGGTGGGTAATTTTATTATATCCTTTCACTGAACGTTCGTCTTATCATAACAGACCCGTAAACCATTTGACCATTGCAATTTTATGGCTTCAGAGTGACGTAATCCTGGTGCTCTTTGAGAGAACCTTCGCATACTTTGATGTCATTTCAATAATTGCATATTTATAGACGCTGCTCAAGTTACCAGGCATAAAGCATAGCATAATCAGCCTATAATGTTCCCACTACTGGGACACAGTCCTCTCTGTGAAGGAGTCACCAAGCAAGCCCAGTGCGGGTTGGTGGATAGGTACCCGGCATTATCACTAAATCCAGCACAATGGACAAGAGTGGGATGAAATATCCAGGAACATTTTTTTAATTATTGGCGAGAAAAAACTTTTTACAAAAAAAAAAACAACCGACTTCCAAAAAAACACTACAAAGTGAAAAATAACTCTAATTTCGGAAGTCGGTGTCTTTGGGTCTGTATTTTAGTTTTTTGCCACCGACTTCCGAAATTAAAGTTATTTTTCACTTTTTAGTGATTTTTTGAAGTCGGTTGTTTTTTTTTTTATTTTTCACTGTTTAGTGGGTCAGTTGTGTGTGTCAGAATGGCTGGTTGCCTGTGGCTTTGGTCTATGAGAGTTGATTAGAAAATTGCTACATAATTGCTTATATTTGCTACATTTAATAAATAATTGCTACATACTATATATATTTAGAAATAACATATTTTTTTTGTACAGCCATCCTGACGTTTGGTTGGCTGGTCGCCTCCTAGTTTAAAGCCAAGCATGCAGAGTTTCCCGAAATGTATTGCGTCAATAATTGCTACATATTTGCTTCATTTATCTAATTTAGTTGTATCTTCAAACATATGTTAAATAAAGGATGTAGCAATTATTTTAATTATCCCAAGGAAAAGTGCCTGATAAAACAATAAAGGCAAATACTTAGTTATGTTGAATCGGTTTAATCGTTTAGGCTCTGGCAACAGTGATAGTAATGCGATTCTTGCGTTAAAAAAAAATATGTACCTACCCTCAATAATCCAATAATTATCATTATAACAATTATTCTTAGTCATTGCTAGTGCAGATATCGTATTGGAATCACAGTCTAGGCTTATTTAATTTTATTCGACAATTTAAATAGATCTATGTTATTATAAGGAACAAGTACCTACCTATAGAACGAATTTTTAATTCGTGTTTTGGGTAACTATTATATAAACTGTGGTTTTGGTGTTTGTGACGATGAAGAGGGGAAGAAAGTTCGTTGTGCCACTCGAAGAGCAAAAAAAGGTTTTCTTGCAATACAAAAAGTATTTTTCAAGTAAGTCAGATTTACCAGCATCTACTGATCCACTGTTTAGTGAAATTAGTACTGCCTTAGACAATAAGATTACGAAACAGGCACTGTACCTTTCGGTGAAGAAAAATTTAGATTATTTCTTTAGCCCAAATGATAATATTTGCTGTGAAGAACCAAGCCCAATTACTTTTTATAAATGTGATAATAGAGAAGAAAAAAAATGCAAAGACGTGAACAACAAATCGCTTGGAAAAACAGTCATTTATGATTTTTTAATTGATACGTATCAATGGGAGCGTCTGCTACCAATAGCTAAACGCATAAAATTAAATAAAGGATCTGAGTCTGTTTTTAGAATGAGAAATCTTTTGCCTAAACATAAGTGGGCCCATCAATTGCGTGAAAAAATTTGGGAGGTCCATCCAATAGCACACACTTGGACATTTAAACAGTATTCTATTTCTATGAACACCAATATAACGTGCATCGGATCTTATAAACAATGTGAAGCTGATGCGAAAGTTATTATTAGCTGGCCTTCGGATAAAATAGCTCAGTGCAAATGCATAATAACTAATTACGACGAAAATTTCATTCATCCTCCAATAAAAAAAATAAAACTATCACCTGTAAAACGAACTGAAATAGCTGAAGAACTTAAACATGTATCCGCTATTTCATATCGTAACTCAATGGCAAATTTAGTTGTTAATTCCGATGAGCCTGAACCTACTCATTTACCAACAACAGGGTGCTTGCGTCAAATAAAACACGAACATAAGAGTAGCTCACTTTTTCATCGAAACCAAATACTTTCATTATGGCTAATGACCCAAATATCGCCTTACAAAGAAGCTATTAAACATATCTCAGTGTATCCATTTTATATTTATTATTGGGACCCTTGCTAAGATCAATATTGCAAAGAATTTAAAAAAGCTGCTAAATTGATTGTTAGTATAGCCACCGGTAGCATTTTCAAATCATTTGGCCCTTTAAATAATGTCACAATCACCAAACACATTTTGTTTTATGTATGTGTCATGAAAACATATGAAGGTCACAGTAGTATCCCACTTACCCAAATGGTATCAGAAAGCCAGTCTATGGACACTATATACAAATGGCTGGAAGCATGGCACGTGAGCAATCCAAAACCAGACGAAATCATCGTCAATGAGTCATCCGCGCTGATTGGTGCTTGCGTAAAAGCATTTACGAAACATAACTCTACTAAAGAATATGTTACAGAATCTTACAGAAAACTGGAGGAAGACGAAAAAAGTGACGATTGCTACATTAGAATAGACACTAGTCATTTTGTTAAAATCATTTTCAATTTAACTTGTTTTAAACATGTCGACAATAGAGTAAAATTCTTTTATATTAAAGTGATCTGTTAGCGTTGAAGGAATGCGTAAATTTTGAAAAAGCCAAAGAAATTTTGAAAGATATTATTACAGTTTGTTTGAATGAACACGACGGCATTAATAAATCCAATACTCCTTCTAGGTGTGAGTTGGCTAAGAGTCGATTAAAGACATTGAATCAGTTTCAGACTTTGGATACAGAGATAGTGATTCACAGGTCCTCACCGGACACGGCAGCTTCGGGAGGTTCCTGTGGCGGATAAGGCGGGAGGAAACGTCCAGGTGTTACCACTGTGTGGATCGCCCGGAGGACACGGTGGAGCATACGGTGGAGGTCTGCCCGGCTTGGGCAGAGCACCGCCGTGTCCTCGTGGAGGCGATCGGCGGCAGAGACCTCTCGCGTCCGGCCCTGGTTCAGGCCATGGTACGGAGCGAGAGGGCATGGACAGCCGTCACCTCCTTCTGCGAAGCAGTAATGCTCGCGAAGGAGGAGGCGGGATGGTTGAGGGAAAGGCAAGTTTCGCGCCCTCTCGCCCCTAGCCACCGCAGGAGACGCCCAGGGCGTCGGGAATCCCGGGCGGATTTCCGGCCACCGTAGGCGCGGGTTTGCGGACGGTGAGCAATGGGTAGCTCACCGTCCGGTAAGGACCAGGCCCGGGTCGACAGCGCGTTGTATTCCACGCGCGCCTCAAAAAGAGATGTCGTCAGCACATATAGTAGGGGTCCACTAGGGCCGATGCCTGCCGGGGTCGCGGGAAGGTACTTATGGGTCACCGAGGCTACCCGCAACACAGGCAACAGGAAGGAATACGGGTGGGTTTTAGTCAGTAAGAGTCTGACACACCCTCCCGCTCCGCCCAGAGCGGGAGAAGTTATTTGATGAATTCCCACCCTCAAAAAAAAAAAAAAAAAAGTGATTCAGGATAGTAATAAAATAAATGATCTGCCTAAAGCTGTGGAAAAATCAGTGTTTGAAAATAAAACCAATACCAAATTAAGTGAAGAGAACGTAATGAAGAATATTTATGATTCCGATATTGAGGCACCTACTTCTTCAAATGTCGAATCATATTTTAAAACTATAAAAAGACTGCTATTACATCTAAGCACCAAATCTCACAGACTACGAACAGATGAATTCATTATGAAACATTTAGAATTCTTAAAAGGAGAGATTAAAGTTGCACCGACAATATCGTTACTGCCGAATCTTACTGTACAAAGAAATACTGAAGCAGATTTTCCTAAGAAGGAAATAAAACGGGATTCCATAACATCTACGCGGAAAAGTAAATTACAGTCTAAGGAGCCTAAGGAAGAGTTTACTGCTGATTCTATTTTTGCTGAGGACCCTACCTTCATCGAAAACTGGAAAGGGAAAGGAAATTTTACTGAAAAAAGAAAAACTTTGAAGCCAGTTATTTTTTTGTCTAACGGAAGCAGGCTACAATATGGTAAAAAATATATTATATTGAGAAATACTTGCGCGATTGATTCGGTATGTCAGGCTTTAGCTATAGCATATATCGATGGCTATCGTATAAGTCAAACAATACATGAGAGTGAAAATTTATTCTGTAAACTTGTCAAACTCATGAGTGGAAGAGATACAGAAGAAGTATACAAAATAAGATCTGAAATGGCGCAAGTCTATTTTTCAAAAGTTGAACAAGAATCTTCTGTGGAAGTGAGATGTGAGTGCAATGTAAATAATATATTTGAACGCATTTTAATAGATTGTATATACAGTGCAGATGAAAGTGAACATTGTACAGAATCAGATTGTGAAATCAATAGAGTTCAGCGTAAGATACCTGTTCTACACGTTGATATAAATTCAACCATTAATGATTTACAAGAAGCCGCAAATACTTTAATTAATTCTCAAGAACTTACAGAATGCCGGCGTAGTAAATGTAAAGGTGTTAAATCATTTAGTGTATCTTTACGAGATCTTATTGCATTTGAATTTCATTCCAATCAATTATTATCAATAGATGATACACCAACATCTCTTTTTTTTACAAGGATCAGAGTTTGATTTACTGTCTATAATAGAATTCGAGCCCCCAGTATGTGAAACACTAATTGGTCACTACAAAGCTCATTGCAGACGAAATGCAGAATGGAAATGTTACGATGACCAATCGAAAAAAGTTACGAAGAGTAAAGCTAATACCACATTGTATAATATATGCGAAAAAATAATATGGAAATTAAGTAAATTAATAGTTGAATATTTTTAAGTAAATTGTAATATTATTAAAATGAATCTTATGAACGACCCGACGTTTTTATTTACGATATCCTTTTAATGTGCTTCCACTTGCCACCACTTCCACTTACCTACTCATAACATAAAGTAGCAATAATAGCCTCCTAAAGTAGCAATACCGTTGACTGAAGACACACTGCAACTATTTGCCTTTATTGTTTTATCAGGCACTTTTCCTTGGGATAATTAAAATAATTGCTACATCCTTTATTTAACATATGTTTGAAGATACAACTAAATTAGATAAATGAAGCAAATATGTAGCAATTATTGACGCAATACATTTCGGGAAACTCTGCATGCTTGGCTTTAAACTAGGAGGCGACCAGCCAACCAAACGTCAGGATGGCTGTACAAAAAAAATATGTTATTTCTAAATATATATAGTATGTAGCAATTATTTATTAAATGTAGCAAATATAAGCAATTATGTAGCAATTTTCTAATCAACTCTCATAGACCAAAGCTACAGGCAACCAGCCATTCTGACACACACGGTCAGTTTGTAATTCATCTGAGTTACAATAGCCTAATGTCAACTGCTCATCACCTTTGACAAAATATTGCTTTTCTTGATGCAGGGACGTAAATTGTTGAGGAGTTCTCCTGGTAAGAACCAGGGGAACTGCCACTCACTATATGCATTTTGAAGAGCATAAATGGCTTAGCTGGTTGCTAAGCCAAAGTTAAAGTACCTAATCGAATCGCAACTAATTAAATACTTCTTATTAAGTAGTTCCGATGGCGATCTGTGGTCTTCATCATCAATTCCACTCCACCAAATGGTGCTTTCCAAGAGCAATTGCACAAGTTACTATAAAAAATACCTAAATAGCTATAGATGTGCCTTTAAAATTTGAGGATTTCCCTCGATTTCCATGGGATCCCCTCATCAGATTATGACGTGGTAACAATGGGACCACCTCGGGAGCATACCCTTTCAAAGAAAAGAGAAAATCGGTCCATAATTGACGGAGAAATCGGCGAACAAACATAAAAAAAAAGCATTTAAACGGTCGAATTGAGAAACCTCCTCCTTTTTTGAAGTCGGTTAAAAAGTAGCTGGGGTTTTACTATATCAAAATTCTGTCATATTATTTATAGTGCTTTTAATACTATCCTGATCCGTACAGTACCGATCGCTATTCCATCTGCAGGTAAGGCCCCTTGTCCAGCATGGTACCTGTGAACATAACATCACCGTACCTGATTTTAGGTCATCTGTCTTGTAACTCCCCTACTTCTGAAGGTCACTGGTAAATGCCATTGACATTGTAAGCAAAGTCGATTGGACTAATAAGTCCGCTTCGCGTGACCTGAAGTGATTATATATAACGTTGATGGCATGAACGACAACAATAGATATTGCATTTATCACACACACGGAGATAAAAGTGATTGTGGCTAAGTGATATCAGCCGCACGAGTCGATCGATCAGGTTAAGCTATGCTTGCCGCGGTTTTTTCCGTGGATGGGTGACCATCTTTACATAACAAGACCCCTCCGTGCCTCGGAAAGCATGTTAACCCGTTGGTCCCGGCTGTCATTCGTGGATATTAGACAGTCGTTACGGGTCGTCCAAAAGCCCGAAAGTCTGACAACCAGTCTTACCGAGGTGTATCGTTTTACACATTAACTCATTAACTGGGTTGTGGAGGTCAGATAGGGAGTCGCACCGTTTTAAATATTGGTATTCAGCAGCATCCGGTTAGACTTGAAGCCGACCCCAACTTAGTTAGGAAAAGGCTAGGCAGATGATGGAGATAAAAGTGCTTAATATAAATCTGTGAAATCATTGCACTGTTTATTTTTTCGTAAAAGACTACGCCACTTTTCTTACACAAACTTTTTAACTTAATCTTGTTGGGAAGTTGTTGAACTAGACAAGGTACCGACTCCTTCCAACTCTAGTGAGTCAGGAACGATAGGGGGCAATTTAGTCTCATCTATCTGATTCCATATCCTTTACAAGACTAGTAGAAGAAGACATAACTGGCAAAATGTGGGTGTACTACTGTACACCCACTGCCCACTGGTGTGGTACTGCCTAACCCTTCGGGGAATACAGGCGTCATGTTATGTTATGTTATGAGAAGAGGACAAAATCACTAACAGCTAATAACTTTCAGAAAGACAACAACACTGGCCAAATTACTTCCTTCCTGAATAGCCGACGAAAGAAATGTTACCAAAACTTCTCCTCACACACATGACATAACATCAATGACTAGACTCAAAATTAAACAACAATACAGCCTTAATGAAGTGTGGGTGACATTTTCCAGCCTTCAGCGCACAACAGTTAGATAAGAATCGGAGGCGCGAGAGTGAAAGCGTTCCGCCGGATTCACATGTGATCTGTCTCGCTCAGACGCTAGTTACGTCAATGTTACTGCTCACCTTCACATACATAAACAGTAACTAGATAAGATTTAATCGTGAGTTTAAGTAAGTAGTTGGCAGAGGTTCGTGAAGGAGCTCGTCCAGAGGTAGATTCTACTATCTACCTAGTTCTTTGAACGAGCTCCTTCATAATACTCTTAAAATTGGAATGTTAGCCACCATACCAATCTGCCGATGGTAGTGAACAAACGGTAGAAACAACATTTACGACGAGACGAGGCAGTTATAGCTTTTAAATATCATCTGCTGTGGCTGAATTTATGGTCGTCGTCAGTCAGTCTTCAATGGTAGTAATATGAGCCCTTGTACACCATTATTTACTAGTAAACTTTCACACACGTAGCCAAAAATAAGCACCAAAACACTGCTTGCACTGCTAATTTTTGCCATTTACCAATTTCTGATCATAGATTTCTCCGTGCAATTACCCACCTAGTCGCCTATCATGGTCCATGGATTGCCTATCTTTACGTGGCCTCCATTCGAAGTGTCCTCTCGAAATTGCCCAATAAGTGTTGCTTCGTTGAAACTGTTGCTTGTTCAATCAAACTCAAATTAAATTCAGTGACTCCAAAAAAGTAAGTGCGTTCAACTCTTCTTCGCGACTTGCTTTTTTACATCATACTGCACCTGAAAATTGTAAACAGTTATGTAAGTAACGGAAGCCGTTATTAATTTGTCATTATCTGGTAGAATTGATGGCTACCATTCACTTTTAAGAGACAGAAATATTGAGGGACATAGTGGATATTTTTCGGTGTTTGTGTTTTGAATGACTGATCGTGATCATCAACGGTTTGGATCCCGTAACATTAAGTGATAATGGGTATGATGACAGATGGAATATAAACACATTGACTACCGTACGGTAGTAGCTACAATGTGTCAGTTAATGTGCTAGTAAGTTTATTTCTAGTACCGCTGGCTATGCAGTTATGCTGAGTTGATTTTATGTGGGAATACGTACGGTAACAGTCCACGCATTACATATAATAATATTGTTTATTAGCCATAAAATGTTTATATTACTGAACAAGCATTAACGGGAGTCGCCATTAACGGTCATTCTAACGTTTGGTTTAAATTAGAATCTATAAATATAACATTTCATATCGATTCTGCTTTTATAAATAAATTGCCAGTTAAACTAATATTGCTTTTAATAAATTATGGCACCGTTGCGTCGTCTATATCAGATTTATTCTTAATATAAATTGAAGTCGCTTTTCGTGTCTGTCTATGTGACCGCGTTGTTCTTGGAAACTTCGCAATGGATTTTGACGCGGTTTTCAAGAACATTTTCGTGAGTTGATTCTGGAAGGTTCATACGTTTATTAGAATAATATTTTACTTAAAACTTTATATTTATAAACAAATTTTCATGTTTTCTCAAGTCATCGAAATCGTTCGAATGTGGGGCGCGGGTCGCTAGTTCTCTCATAAATTGTATTTAAATGTTTGATGTCTGTGCTTGTCAGTTATACTTTCGCAAATTTTCGTAAAATTTACTTTGATGAGGTCGCGTAGTCGAGCTCAGCTCAATCTTTTGGTGATTTAGTATGTATGTTAATCAAGCAGAGTTCATTAACAAAAACGTAGCAACGTAGCTAGCAAGACATAAATACTAGCGCAGTGGCGCTTGAGATCAAAAGAACGTTGTATTTTTGAGAGCTATAACTGACTGTGCTTGAAGCTTACTTTTCATGAACACATGTAATCAAAAACTTAGATGAAGTGAAGAAGGACCTAGTGGAGATTAAAGTATTTAAATCCTTCAACACAGACGTTCCTTTGGTAACTATCTTTTTTGACACCAGCGTCGTTAACTCTATTTAGCTCAAAACAAATTACTAGGAGATGCGGTGATACAGCCTTTGTGCACGTTCCGTTCATCCGCATTCCCGGTTGGCGTCTTTTACATCGTCGTATCGTTATGTGTTACTGGCGTATAACGGAACGCCAGTAACTGTAGCGTTCCACGACGCTCTTTACGTACCACTTGCTATGTTAATAGGTTCACCGTAACAATTTGACTATGTTGCCAAAATATTTGGGTTACTGTTATGACTGGGACTGCAATAAATAAATAAAAAACTTGTTTTGTTAAAATGTTACCGCTCGATGACTACATAATTCGCTTATGTGATCAATTACAAAGAAGCCAAGAAAACTAAAATATCTTTCAACGAGATTGTAAATTAAAACTCATAATATCCAACGGGTTAATTAAATATTATACAATAGAGATTTAATTAAAGGTATAATTTCTAAGATGGATTTTCCAAGATTCATGATACTTTATTTTACCTGAATCAAATTGGTGTAGCCTCCTATGCAAGTCATTGTGCTACTGGTAAAACTACACTTGCATAATACCTACTGACTTGATTGTATCTCAGTTAAACTAAGCAGAAAGATAAGAGCTTTTGCGTGTTAACATTATAATTGTCCATCAACGTTACTTCCTCGGAAAAGTAACAAATTAGCGTCTCCTGTAAATCCATGGAGCTAAGTAAACCATACCTCGAGTTGAAACAATAAGGTGAAACTCATCGATTAATTTCCACTAGAGGAAACCTGGCAGATACAATGGCTATGGTGGGAACATCACACATACTTTGATATACGATTAAAACAAATGTAATGAAAGAAAATCATAATAAATGTCTCTTTCAAACTATTCTTATCAAATAATTATATTACTTCAAGCTCTGTTTTCTAAACTTTAAGATTATGTGTTCATCTCCGTATTATGGCATGTTTAAATTTGAATAATTTACTTCCTTTTCATTAATATTTACGTCGGACATAACGTTCAAATTATGTATAAAGAGCGATGATACTCGTATTTATAGTGTACACTACAAATATGAGTACTCAGAAATTCATAGCACGATCTTTATAATAACAGCCAAAGAAAAATAAATGTGTTCTCTAATAGGCTGGTCTGGTGTACAGATATGCTAAATAACCTAATTTCCTTTGTTGCTCCTGTTTCCCTTTCGTTTTGGCAATGCCACTAGGCATTGCCGAAACGAAAGGAAATTCTACACATTTTCCAATTTAAACTATGGCTAATTTGGATTTTTTCATTTGACTAGATACTGCCTGCAAAATAGTAAATTTTAGTCATCTATTTAGAAAGCAGTAAACAACAACCAACATCTAAACAGTACTATATTTTATGCTATCTGGTCGTTGTCCCCAAGCCTTAGCAGTTCGGAATGGTCGATTGAACGAGGCCTGTGGGCGAGGAACTTTGTAACCTGTCACTATACACCATTACGGCCCTTAAGCCCAGCACTTTATTGCTGAACGTGGCTCACGCGATGCGAACCTCGTGTCCCAACCATTTGGAGTTTTGCTAACTCAAAAAAGATATTGGGAGAACGTTTAGATTAGGTACCATTTAGGTACTAACATTGTATGCTTATGGATGATTTTGAATCAAATTCATGTTCATCCTTAATGGACTGGAAGGCGACCCAATTTTGGGTACCTAACATGTCATGAACATTTTGTAGTCATGTGCTCTCACAATTTCTACATCAACACAGTGCGTTGACTTAACAAATGTGCGGGGGAAATGAATGGGAACAAATCTTACCGAGAATGTACAAAAGAAAATTAATGAGGTTAACTTGATAAAGTGTTTTAGAACTGTTTTTATTTTTGTAGTTTTACTTAATCACGTTTCGGCCAAATAACCGCATTTTCCATACGATTCCTTTTTATTAGGCGCAGTCTACATTTGAGAACATTTGTTTTATATAACTTAATGGTAAATTCAAACAATAGTCTTGTTCCTACTTCATGGTCCGAAAATAGAACCCTGAGAAATTCCAAAACTATTTAACATTGTGACAAATATGGGAAGAGGCAGTGACCGATAAATTATAGTCAATCAATGAGTAGATAAGATATCAGGCAACAGATAAATAATTGATAACAAATAAATAAATCAAGTCTTGTGTTGTTTTAACAATAAACTCCATAAGATTTTGATCATCGGTCTAGAATGCTTCACATAGATCAAATTTTAGATATAACTCGATATCTACTTTCACCTGTTCATTCACAATGATAATAAAAAGTTGTATTCAAGTCAAGTCAAAAGACAGGAACAGTTTTTGTAACGGCACATTACATTTCGACCATTTTGGCTAATGACACAGTCGACATAATGTGAATCGTTTATCTTATTTTTTGTCACCATTCAGTACATTTTTGTGTTATACATTGCTTTTTCCTGTCTAAATGAGATTAATGGTTTAAGGTGACTGTTCGTGACATTTTACCTACACTGAAATAAAAGAAAGAAATAAATACAAGAATTTGAATGAGAACTTGCCTATAGCGGTGCTAACCTTAATCGTAACTGTTTTAACAATTCGGTTTATAGGTGAAGTCCATTTACTTTCGATGCAATTAATATCTTCAGAAGCAATCGGCTTCATTTGGGTTTGATGAACAAATATATTTTTATTAACTGTTGTTAGTGGATATAAACGTACCTACTCCGTTCGTAATCATTAAGTATTTGATTATCTACTCAAATAATTTTATTGAGATTTTAAGATGGATTTGGTTCTGTAAAGTTTCTATCAACTGTCTGAATTTCAACAAAATAATGTTTGTGATAACGTAACTAACATTCACCTCCAAGAAATGCGTCATTTAACAGAGTGACGAGACGACTTTATTGCTTTCGACAAAAGTTCACCAAGCTGACATTTAATTATATCAGAAAGGTAAATATTAAATAACGGTCCAATAAAAGAAGTGAACTCAACGTCTCGAGCTAGCAGGTATTACGGGATATTTGTCTAATATCCATAACGATCTTTGTTTAATTCGTTCTAAAACGACAATGGCATAACGGGTTGGCTTCCGAAGAAAGGTCGTGAATTCTCGTGATATCAAACGCGGTTCACTGCGGGAAATCAATTTGTAGCAAGAACTTAATTTGCTTAACATCACGTAATTTATCATCTTACGAGTTATATGGACTGTTAAAAATATCTTGCTGTAAGTTGTTTTATCTAGGAGCACTTACTTTTTTTTTTATTTGGGTTGGAAATTATCAATTAACTTCTCCCGCTCTGGGCGGAGCGGGAGGATGTGTCAGACTCTTACTGACTGAAACCCACCCGTATTCCTTCCGTTGCCTGTGTTGCCAGGGGCCTCTGGTAACCCTTTCAAGAAAGTTTAATTAAGGTCTTTATATTTTGGTCTTGAGAAGTCAAAGAAGTAAAGCTAGGTTTTCTGCAAGATAGGAACACCCGGAAGTTTAAAACTTTTCTAATCTATGGACTAATGTTTATTTCATAATAGTAATCAATATTTACTTCGAATTGGCTTTGTTTCTATAATTGGAAATATATGGATTGCTATTGCTTGCTTGCTATAAATTATAGCTTGTAAGAACAAAAAGACTAATAAGTCGGTATTTTATTTACCACATAATCGATACATAATCAAAGTCGATATCATAGTACAAAGGTAATTGAAACTGATAACCGATTATGTACCAGTCCGCGATCTCATCAAAGAAAATTGATCATTATGCCGTAAAAAAATGGAAGTGGTTGTCGACGAACTCTCACAAATAATGATAGTAGCAAATTATGAACACTATTATCTCCTGACAAGTTATTACATTTCGTCTTAACGTTATGTTAAATTCATATTACAATAGTGTTCGCACTACCGCACACTGGTCCCAAATGATAAAAAAGGGGACATTAAGAAATTTTTGACAAAAGGTCAACCGATTCAGCTTAATTTTTTTTTGTAGACAGCTGATGCAATTACAAATCACTTTTGTACATTGAGTTTTTGCCAAAAAAGCCGTATTTTCAGAGAAAAAAAATATTCAAATATTTTTTGTATGAAAGAAATCCTAATTTTGTCTTTATCTTCCAAGATTCAAACGTATTCAAAATAAAACTTAGCGCAGCTTGTAGAGGGGCTAATTTCTCACTACTTTGTCATAGACACTCAACTGCGATTTTGTGCTCCTTTTGAGTTACATGCACTTTAAATATTTTTTGTATGAAAAAATCCTAATTTTGTTAAAGTTAAAGTTGGCCACAAAATTTTAGACTCCAACCACTCCTTGTTTTTAACACCAAATCTTTCGTTTCTACCTGAATTGTCCCATCTTCTAGCTAGGTTTGACGTATAATTTTGGCAAAACTTTTTGATAATACTGAGCTCTTCGTTTGGAATTTCACTTGAAATACGATTTATAATGGTTTGACACAGTAAATCACTATTTTTAAGGCACCCACTATTACTCAAAAAAGAAAAAATGTCTAAATTAGTCACAAATGTAGTCATTTTGATACAAAAATGTTACAGGCAAATAAATAAAAGTTACAATGTGGTGATAGTTGATAAAAAATTGTGTTGTTTTTACGAGCACAAGACGCGTAATGAACAAAAACGGGTTCCGCTTGCCCTTATACTATTGATATATGACTCATTACCCAACTATCCCGTTACTTAATGGGGTAGTTAGATAATGGCTCATTACCTAACTACCTCATTACTTAATGGGGTAGTTAGATAATGAGCCAAATATTCTTGCAATTTGGATGAGTCACGAGAAAATAAAACATACTAAGATGTGCTCCTACATAAATACCGCAAAACTACAAAGGGAATTTTTAATTGCAATTTATATACCTATTCATCATTCAGCGTTTTCGACGCGTTCGACTAGATGACCAAATAGAGCCGAAATCGTCACTTATAGGGTAATTAAGCAATGACTCTATACAAAAAAAAATTTTACATACGAGTCACACAATAACTTACCTGTACATAAACATGTCTGAACACGTTTTGAGATTTCCTTGTTTGTTTATTTGATACTGATAATTTCATATATTTGTAAGAGTTACTCTACAAGCTGCGCTAAGTTTTATTTTGAATACGTTTGAATCTTGGAAGATAAAGACAAAATTAGATTTTTTTTATACAAAAAATATTTAAAGTGCCTGTAACTCAAAAGGAGCACAAAATCGCAGAAGAGTGTCTATGACAAAGTAGTGAGCAATTAGCATCTCTACAAGCTGCTTTAAGTTTTATTTTGAATACGTTTGAATCTTGGAAGATAAAGACAAAATTAGGATTTTTTCATACAAAAAATATTTAAAGTGCATGTAACTCAAAAGGAGCACAAAATCGCAGAAGAGTGTCTATGACAAAGTGGTGAGCAATTAGCTCTTCAACAAGCTGCGCTAAGTTTTATTTTGAATACGTTTGAATCTTGGAAGATAAAGAGAAAATTAGGATTTTTTCATACAAAAAATATTTAAAGTGCCTGTAACTCAAAAGGAGCACAAAATCGCAGAAGAGTGTCTATGACAAAGTGGTGAGCAATTAGCACCTCTACAAGCTGCGCTAAGTTTTATTTTGAATACGTTTGAATCTTGGAAGATAAAGACAAAATTAGGATTTCTTTCATACAAAAAATATTTGAATATTTTTTTTCTCTGAAAATACGGCTTATTTGGCAAAAACTCAATCTATAAAAGTGATTTGTAATTGCATCAGCTGTCTACAAAAAAAAAATCAGCCGAATCCGTTGACCTTCTGTCAAAAATTTCTTAATGTCCACTTTTTTATCATTCGGGACCAGTGTGTACCGCCGCCATCTTTGAATGGGAATAAAATAGGCGTAGCGACTAAGAAATAAATTATTACATTTGTGTGTCCCGTTACGTAAGTTCTCATGATATACAGGGAATGACAGTGCGTGACCATAATTGCATATTAGCCTGTCTTGTTTTTAAGATTTGAGGTTTTCTTGTTTTGGTAACGTAGTTTTAGGTAGAAGACATTCCGTTAGTCCTAAAAGTTCAGGATACTAATGACAATGCAAACTTAAATAATTGCAATGCATCTTATACATCCCATTTGTTTGGTCTTTATTTAAAGAGATATTTTATTTTATTCTACAGTTTCTGCCTATTCCCATGGGCAGAAAACGTGAGCTTATGTATGTATGTATTTTATTTTCAGAGATTTTGATTTTTATGCTAAGTGGAATGCTAAGTCAAGGATACCTGAAATAGGATATTTATTGCGCTGACAAGAACTGGCTGTACAATATTCCCTTTTCAACGGAGGGATTTCGTACCCCTCTTCTAAAGGTAGGTAATATTGGAACTGTACCTTGAATAAAATAGATACCACAGACAATGTTCTGCTATTCCCTTTTAGTGTAATATTGATTCAACGCGTGTCTAGCTAGTGTCTCCCTATTCTCATTATCTAGTTTTTTGACATTAGCACAAAACATCGGAACATCTTACATCACCTTGGCCTGATTCGTTATTGCCATCCAGAAAGTAATGTTAGCTGCTGTACCTGGTGTTCTTCAGAAAGTTCAGGTTCGTAGTACTCCAACCAGCTTGCGTGTATGACCAGAATACCAGATGTATGGACGTAAACGAAGTAAAAGGAGTATGTAAGGTTCGTAGCAGGTGGCATTCTGTAGTTTCTGCCTATATACCCCCAGAAGGGGTGAGTTTATATATGTGTATGTGTGTAAAGTAATGTTGTTAACTAAAAATTGTATCTTATGATTTTTTATTATCATTCACGGAATATGTACATAAATAGCTTGTTGTTGCGTAAAAACGTGCGTTCTTTCTTATGACCGAACAAAGTGCTTTCTGCTGAAAGCTGAAAGAAGAAAACGAAGCTCAATATTGTTCATGTTTTTTATAAGATTACAAAACATGGTAAAAACAAAATAAGACAATGTGGTAAATTTGACAAAACTTCTATTACATATTTGGCAACATTATTCGGCTTTGGAAAGGCGAATCTGATAAAATTATCCATGCACCAAACCAGATCTCACGCTCAATAAAAATTGCTTTCACTTCAATTGATAATTTTATCTATATCATCTGTAGTCGTGGGTTATGTCCATGACTACAGAATGATTTTACGGGCTTTGATGATTGTGACCTGCTCTACAGTCAATTTAGATTTCGTTTTTATTATGAGACACCTATTTTTTTTTATTAAATTGATTACTTAGAAGGCATTAGTTATCATTCGGGTATAACCTTGTCTCTCTATATAAGTCTTATCTTTGAAAAGATACAGATCAAGCTTACTAACAAATAATTACCCAGTCTCAGTTTCTATCAAATCTACATAAAAAAATACGGCAGCAGACATTGGGTATTCATTAATTCGTGTAATGACCCTTATTTTCACACGTGCGACGCTGAGGAGCAGGTCGAGATCCCACCGACCGCGGTCCCACATTCTTATACAGTTGTAATTGCCCACTAATTGTCAATTACGCAACACCACATAGCTGTTTATGTAATTGTTTTTGTTTGTGATAATCGCTGAGCGTTGAGTAACTGTAAACAGAAGCGCAAGCGCACGTCAAATACTCGCTTCTGTCACTTTGTGTTATTACGACCTCTGCCGTTACGTAAAAACAATCAATCCAATAACATAGAATTACTATATTTTTATCCCTACAAAGACTTGTTCGAATCGGTTTGCGTGAGAAGATGCAAGTTCCTAAGAGTGAAAACCGTATATTATTGAAACTAGAACTAACTGCACATTGTAAAACCGCGTCTTTGCTCTATAATTTTATTCATCCCATCCTGCGTAATATAACATTAACGAAACCATGACAATTTCAACAGTGCTAGAATAGAATAATAATTTCTTGTGATCATATCATTATTTTCTGGTGTACGATCCTCTGAGACTTTAGAGACAGACACGGCAAGGCAATGATCTTAAAGCTAATGGCATTCATCACGCACAGCTAGTGGATTGATGATCTTTACAGGTATGACACTGAAATGGACTGCACCGTCATATTGTTAAAATAATCCTATAGTTTAAGATTTACATTTTAAGATTAGTTTAAACGTTACTGAGATTAGATTCAGTTCCATGACGATGGCGCCAATCGCAGTCTGAGAAACCACAACAGGCAGTGTTTGAATACCAGCGTTCATGATTAAGTTTCTAAGCCATTGAAATTATTGTAGCCGGCTTAAAAGAAAACCGAGTCATCGATAATCGTCACTTCACAAATACTACTATTATTTTGATTATTACCCATGCGTTGCATGTAAAAAGTGAAAGAAAAGCACGATTATATTAAAAGCGTAATTAATTTAACAGTCCACACGACAGACGAAAGTAAGACTTTATTTCACCCATAATCGTTCGACATAGATTATAGAGACCCAGTTCAATTCCCTCGTATAAACAATTTAATTGTCTTCCAAACGTTTTTTATCTAACTGTGCCATCGGAGATCGCTGACAGAGAGCGGAAATATAACCGTATATTTTCCAACAATATAAATGTAGATACATAAGATTTTGCAGATTAATAGGAAGAATTAACTATAAATCGTAGGCTAAACGCCTCGATGGAAAAGTACAATGGATCGCTTTTTCAAATATACTTAGCGCCCCCTTTCAATATATTACTGTCCAAGATTATGCTAGTCTTGGCTCGTTCAACGGCCTCAAAGATGCGAGTCTTTTCCGACTTGTCCGGTTAGTTATTAGTGTCAGGGGTTAAAGGAATATGTTTGGATTTAAATGGATAAAAGAACTGTGTGAACTGGAACTGTGAGATTCTAAAGGATCTTATTTTTAACTTGCTATTTAAACCAGAACTTATCCTTTGAGCAAATTCGACCAAAACCGAATTTATGCAACTATGTGGGTGTGTAGTAGATTAGATATTCTACGTAATATTGAATAGAAACAAATCTAAAACTTCAATTTCGTGAATTGTGGATTGTCTCAAATTGCTTTCATATCCGCCGCCACGACCGCGGTATTGACCGCAAATTGTCGATCAACTCGGCTAGATACACTACTTGCACCGCAGATCTAGCGCGTCTAGTCCTCGCAAACACCTCCGTATTTTATTATTAGAACGCTGTACTTTAGATACAAGTTCTATGAACCTTACTTTATTACGCAATGAAAATACCTGTATGATATAACTTCACGATAGGTACACGTTTAAGGACCCTACAAAAATAACTTTTCACATAGAAGCTAAACCGGATTAATTTGATTATACTTAATCAGCGTTTTATATGACTTGCAGAAGTGTATGTCTAGTAGTGACCACAGAAAGGTTTAATTTCTGTGTTCTTTGAAAGTTAATAATGGCGTATAACGAAGTGAATCTTTCCAGCCCTTCGGGAAAGTCACTTTTACGTTTTCTTGTTAAACATGTACCTACTCTTGGCAGTCTTAAATCCTGTAGCCGTCGCACACATAACACTGAAAGCCCCAGCTAGACGTTAAATTAACGAATTTCCTTTATCTTTGTACCTACTCATGTCTCATACAATATTTTTTTATCTTTTCAGAGCGCGCCAAGATGTGGCGTGCAATGCTGTTAATGTGGCTGGCGTCACCAACCCTCGGCCAGCAGGTTCTGCCAAATAGGGTGTACAGCGTGTCCACGATCTGTGATAAGGCGTCCATGACCGTGCACTTGGAGATGGCACAGCCATTTAAAGGACTCGTCTTCAGTAAGGACTTCTCGAGGGAGTGTCGAGTTCAAGGTAAATAGAATCTGTTTATTATGTTTGATAAAACGATATTCATTAAGTTTCAAGCTCGTTT
Organism: Atethmia centrago; assembly: GCA_905333075.3. Taxonomy (NCBI): domain Eukaryota; kingdom Metazoa; phylum Arthropoda; class Insecta; order Lepidoptera; family Noctuidae; genus Atethmia; species Atethmia centrago. Next base: position 20,284,608 of record HG995381.1, on the reverse strand, counting down.
CTTCTCTCTACCTCAGTCTTTATCTCCGGAACTAATAAGCGAGATCGAACACGTGATTTGTTTTTGGTTTAATTGTAGTTGAATTTGCATCTTAAGGGTCGGGTAATCGCCGTTGACCTTGGCCTTACAAATGCGCGTCACACTCACGCCGCCGCGCCGACGTTCGGTTTCATAGGGGGTTATTTATTTTTAATAACGACAATATGAATATTTGAGAAAAATCACCTAAACAATTATAGGTAATAAAATAGTCTGTTCATAAAAAAAACATGTAAATATCTTAGGTAGTTTGAAAGTAATATCGTTTTTTATGCTTAGGGTAGACAGTACCTAATTCCTGAATTTACTACACTATTTAAATATTCACTTAAACATCTATTTGATGTGTATGCGTTCTAGTTTAACATGCATTTTTTTTTGCATAACTTACTTGCATTATAATATATGTAGGCGTAATAACAGATTTAAAAGTCACTAAAATCTGCAGATATATGATCTTTTCATTAGAAAAGATCTCAAAATGTTCCTTTTTACCAGAATTTTAATGGAAATGTTACATATTCCAGGAAACCTTCTAAACAAGATAACTCTAAATCTGCCATCGAACGCATGCGGCGTTAGGACAGCAACCATGAACACTACAGTTGAAGAACCTGACGATGAAGAGGATTTGTACTACAATGTCGAGCTGGTCGTGCAGATGGACAGGCAGTTGCAGCAGTCTTCCGATCAGGAACTGTTAGTCAGGTGGGGAAGAATTACTACATTTTAAATAATAGTAGATTGTACAACTAGTGCATTAAAGAAGCCATTTTACCCCGAGAGGTATCCACCCGAGCCGCAGCCGAGGATGGATAGTTAAGTCGTATAGTTAAGGGTATACACTCTGCTTTTCACTTCGATTGCGAGAAAATAAAACATGCATAAACTAGATATATAACAGTATTTCACTGTTCAAACATGTTGCAAAATTGAAGAAGAGAATAGCTAATTCCCGCCAAGTATTTTTTTATTTTCAAAATGTGTCATTCGACTTGGGGGCACTTCATACTGCCAAGTCATAAAAACGTTTCTTTGCGTTTTTAAATAATAAATTGCAACTATTTTATCTGGTTTTATTAAATTAACGATATAAAACACGGAAATGATATAAATTAAAGCAAATGAAATAAAATACCTACTTTAATCTGCGACGTTTTGACGAAAAAATAGTTTATGCACTAGAGCATAAAACACGATTTTATGTCGCCTACGCACAACATAAAGACGAAATTTTTGAGCAAGTGAAAAGAAAACACGTTCATGACCGATCGACCACTATCCCACTACTACTAACATAACCCTACTACTACTACCATTAACCCTTGATCTCAAAAAGGGCAGCTGTCGAAATAACTGCCGTGAATTCTCATATGATGTTTTAGCATACAACAAGCAACGCCTTATCAAATCATTTATTTCAATTAATAGGTAATTGAAACATAAAATGCACAGAAATGCACTTTTAAATGTCAAAATTTACAAGAAAATAGAATTGATTCTAGTTCTTTCCAGAAAGTAGTTTCCGGTGGAGAAGATTAGGCAAGAAACTCCATCTAGATTTTAGCACTATCATTTGTTAACTTCCAACACTAAAATCCAAGTTAATTATGAATTGAATACACACACCTACATAACCACATCCATTATTTTTATTTATAAAGCGCTTGTTTAATCTCTAGATTTTCTAATATCATTCACAAACATAGATAGGGTGGAGTCGTCAAACTTGATATTTATGGAAAAATATTACCTAAGTCCGAATAAGGATCATGTAATAGTTAAGTATTAGAAAAACCTTACGTAACCAGATTCAACGATGCACTGGAAGTTGTACACGCAAGGTGCAAGAACATAAAAAAATCTAGTTCCATGTGGAATGCGTCAAGTGCTAGGTAGATAATAATTGCGAGTCCTGAATTCCTGATAAGGTCTCCTAGGTTTCATTTTACCTCATTTAATGTCTAATGAAGAGCGTTAACCAAGATTACCAAGACCCCGATTACTATCACTTGAGCAAAATTTTCAAATTTTGCTCACGTGATAATTATTTTTCCTGCGTTTAAAACCTCTCCGATTAAATTTATACAAGGTGTCGTTTTGCATACTCGTCAAATTTCAGGAGGCTGCTATGAAAGACATATAGGATCCGGTACGACAACCGTAAGCGTTCGTCTCAGTGGGTGAACCCGGGTACAGCACCTAATATAATCAAATAAAATTACGATACCTGCTCAATAATTAATACATACTTGTTTTTTTAGTTATTTAAGTTTGACAGTATTTTAGAATACACCACTTTCACAGAACAGAATCACCCCGTTGCGTATGCAGTAGTGTGTGTGTGTGTGTGTAAAAGGGCAGTTAGTTACAGTGCGGTATAACACGGGCCGCGTTAGGTATAACATGCGTGTCCCACTTATGCCGATTTCAGATAAAAAAAGAAAAAAAAAAAAACATTACCTACTTCTTTTATTATTGATTCGTGTCGAGAATCATTAGCATAGTTACCTCCTTGAATTTGACGAGGATGCAAAACGGCATTTTGTATTTCCTTGTGCTAAGAGTAAAAGCATCTGAGTAATGCTGTGTTTGATTTAGAAACCAGTTATGAACTGTCTAATAATACAAAGAAACTACATTAGCCTGTGAGACCTCAGACCACTTCGATATTAACCGGAGTTAAAAGTAGAAAAATTTAAAGAGTGGCCTAATCATAATTTAGGAGTTACCGAATCTTTGAAAATTAATGCTGTCGAATTTTATTTCAGGGACTTGTTTCATACACTATGTAAACAAATTTAATTTCTATGTGTAACAGTACTTTGTGATCAATATCTACTTCTCCAAGTTGCATAACTAAAGCGTTCATGTTTTGAATTTCAGATGCAAATTGCAACCTCGCGCGGTTCACATCGACAGCTCGGCTTTAGAGACGGTAATCAACAATAAATTACGCGAAATGACTACAAGGGAGGCGAAGAAAACGAGGTAAAGTTATATAAAATAAACTGTATTATAAAAATTATGATTTTCTTTCATTATGTTGCCAGCATGTATTTTTATACCTACCACGAAAAAGAGTAGTGTGGTGATCTCAAACGTATAATGTAGGCTTATTGTGGCTTGAAGTAACCTACTTGCTCTAGATTACATAACTATTTATTTGTATTCAAACTCAAAAGGAGAAAACGGAACCCTTACTATAGGATCACTCGTGTTTGTCCGTCTGTCACAGCTAATTTGCTCCGAATCTACTAGACCGACTTGGTACACATATGAGTTTCTGTGACCCAAACACGGACGTGTAACGTAAATAAATGAATTTTGAATATGAGGGTCACTTTTGGGGCAAATTAGAAAATCTTAAAAAAGCAGACTGTATCGTGTTCCATATCAAATGAAAGGGCGTATTGTGAAGGTCTCAAATATTTTTTTTTTATAATTTTAAAATACACAGTTTTAAAGTAATTTATGAAAATGGACCATTCCCCATATCTCCGAAACTAATGAACCGAAAATTTTGAAAAAAAAAATACTTACAGAAAATAATGCTTTAATTATAGATTACAGAAAAACCTATAAGAAGTCTATGGTGTTAATATAACATGGTAAATCTCTCAATATTGTGCGTACAAACTTACATTTGCGGTTAGAATGTATGGAAACATGTTTTTCAACTACAATGTTTAGTTTGTCCTTGGGATAAATTATCTTTGGATAAAAAACTTGGTACTTCTCATACTCATTCTATGGAACCTTCACCACGCGAGTTCAACTCGCACTTGCCGGTTTTTTTTAGTTGGTACCAGTACGGTAGTTCAGCATTCTCTCTTGCCCTTATCTCAATTTATTTGGGGTCGGCGCAACATGTCTTTTACCAGTATAGTTGGTACCTAATTTTTATGACCTGTCAACAGAACTGGTCGCAACCGTCAAGGGTTCGCGAACGCGGCAGAAATAGAGCAACGCGAGTGGCTTCTGGCAGCAGCACGTGCCTGGATGGAACTGGCACCCGCAGTGTCTGCTGCTGAGCCCGTCACCGTCGAAGTGGGACAGCCTACTAGACTACTCATACAGTGCACATTGCCTGGTAAGTTAGACCATGTATTCTAGCTAGTGAAGCTGACATGTCTAAAGTTACTAGAAGTAATTTTATAACGCCTTGCCTACGGAATAAGCAATATGTGCCAATGTGCCTCAATGCTCAACTTATTAGGGGCATCAGAATTTATTTTGCTTGGTGCATTCTTGTTGGTGAATGAGACAAACCTAAAGCTGACGCCAAAAAGGCAGGGAAATAAGTTGAAATGGCTACAATATGCGAAAAAGCGGTATTGGAGCTGAACCAGATTGAAAAGTTGACTCTCTTGGAGAAATTACGGAAGGAACTTATGTTTGGAAATGATGACTTGTGCCTTGTCCTACAAGGAAACAATATCTACTCTAGGTAATAGATACTAGGAATATAAGTCAATGATTCATCTCCTCGGCATCCGTAGTTATTGCGTAATAGGTCTTGACAGCTTCTCATAATTCAATTGAACAATTTTACGATTACTTAACATATTACTCAATGTCCATCTTTATATTCCAGTGGGCGTTGGACTCCGAGTAACTAACTGCGTCGCCCACGACGGCTTGGGGGAGGCCTCGCAGAAATTACTGGACGAGGCCGGCTGTCCTATCGATGAAACGATCTTCAACAAACCATCAATCCATAATCACAAGCACAAAAGCGCTGAAATTGACTTTTCTGACTTAGAACCTGTTGACCTACAGAAAAACATTGACGAGAAAGCAAATATCAAACTAGAAAAATCTGACCCTGATAACATGTTCAAGAATATCATGACCTACCAACATGCTATCACCACTTTTGCTGCATTTAAATTCCCTGATAGAGCTAAGCTACATCTAACTTGTGGTATCGAGTTGTGCAAAGGTCCATGCCCGCCGGTGGACTGTAAAGCTTTGCAGAAACCACAGCAAACTAGAGATGGATTACTAAGAAAGGCTCGTCTTGATAAAGATGCTAAAGGCATAGTGATTGATAGACTGGAGGTGTATAACAGTATAGAGGTGCACGCACCTAACATAGAGTTAGAAGACGAAGCTTCAATAAGAGGTAAAATTTAAAAAAAGACCATCATTTTCGATAACTCCATTCCATTTATTGGTCTCAAAGCAGGCCAGAACTCTTAATTTCTGACTTCTGAGTTTTATTAAGTACCTACTCTGTTACAGGTTCAAGAAGAATAGAATCGGAAGAAGATGAATTCGTGCGAGGTTTCTCACCGGGAGACAAGACCATATGCTTATCACCAGGGAAAATGGCCCTCGCATTTTGCGTCTTAGGAATCATATTCCTGTGTGCGATCGCCGTGGCTTTCATCTCCTTAGTGCGAGCAAGACGCCGTCTAGGAAGAGAGCCATTACATACGTCTCTCTCTTTCTATACAGGGAGCAAGAGCATGTTCTCATCAAGCGAGAGTTCCAGCTCTGGGCTTAGTGGTAGCAAGCTCCTTCTAACTGATAGCCCATATTTAGACCACCACTCATCTTCTAGCAATAACTGGCCATATTCAAGGGCTTTCTGACAAGAAGCTCGTAGGCGGGACGTAAGTTTACGCGAATTTTAGTGGGGCGAGGCTGTCTCGCCTATAAAGCGATTTTAAAATCAATGGCGGTTGCTTAAAAAAACTCTTTACATAAAGTCAGTTTTGGTATTATATCTGTGATTCTGCGCCCTTTTTATTGGAACAAAAAGTACATTTTAAGTGCGTTACGCGCGTTTAAACGTTACTTCCTACCCCGGACTTCGTGGTCCAAAAGTTTTGGTTTTTTGGTGTTCTCTGAAGGGTTGTGAAGATTTTGACAGATACAAACGTGTGTCAATCAGTCTTTTTTGCGATCTCAAGCGACTTATAACAAAAAAAGGTGAATTTCTTAACCTTTAAACTGCAAATAAAATTGTCTTACAGGTCTTTGGGTTGTAATCAAAAGGCCTTAAAAATCAAAATTATTGTTTTGCAAATTCTCAATGTAGCAAAACTTTATTCTTGGTACAGAAATAATTGTATTTAGCAGATCCTTATATAAGTACCCATTAATGCAAAATATTATGAAGCTGTTGAATAGTACAGATAATGACTAAATCCTCATCCTGTAACTCAGTCTGGGCACTAGCTTAGGTCCTTGAGTTTGTGAAAGAGCCTTTTCTCTAAAGTTGCAATTGGGGACAAACTGTCTCCTAATTGCGAAAATAATTTAAGTATCTACTCTATTTAATTGATTGAAGACTGTGCTTCAAAAGTACCTCCTAAAGCTTGTCTATTTCTAGCTTCATAGTTGGTAAGGAGCTATTTATTTTTAGTTATATTATCGACATTTTTGTCATTTGAGGCAGTGCTTCTGAAGTAATGTTATATGGGTATGATAATGTTTCCTCATTTACCTCAAAAAAGAAAAAATCTTCAACAAATATTTTATATGGTTGACTGTTTTTTCACAAAAGAAAGTGATGATTGTACTTAATTGAACCATCTATACCTATGAAACTCTATGAATGCTCATGATACAAATTCATTAGTACTTCCTCGAAATAAAGAAACTAGTTGTAATCTCCTATTTTAAGAACATTCAAAATAAAGAATGTGTAATTGTGATGTGATGATAATAACTATTGTTTATCATGAACGTTTGGATGGAAATTTTATGTTTATACATTTTGTATTAAAACAATAAATTAAACTTTTTGTGTTTTATTTTCGGTATTTTATGCATAGATAAAAACATAGGCTAGGTTAACAATCACCACGGAACATGTCACTACTCGACTCTGAGTAACTGAATTTGTGACTAGCATTTAAAGGGGATTGTGGCTAAGTAATAACAGCCGCATGGGTCGATCGATCAGGTTAAGCTACGCTTGCCGCGGTTGGTCCGTGGATGGGTGACCATCTTTACATACCATGACCTTGTTATGGGTCGTCAGAAGCTCAAGTCTGACAATCAGTCAAGACAACTATCAACCAACCAAGGGGTATCGTTTTACCCAATAACAGGGTTGTGGAGGTCAGATAGGCAATCGCCCTATGTAAAATACTGGTATTCAGCTGCATCTGGTTAGACTGGAAGCCGACCCCATAGTTGGGAAGGCCAGGCAGATGATGATTCTAGACACCACGTTGATCGAGGTTCATTACTTAATAACTTAATGGCACAGGGTAGGTATAGGGTCACGCCCGCCTTTGTGTGTGGGGTGTACGAAATAGCAATTTCATCATCTCATCATCATCATTTCAGCCGGAAGACGTCCACTGCTGGACATAGGCCTCCCCCAATAATGGGGGCGGGTTGCCATAATCGCCACGCTTGGCAGGCGGGTTGGCGATCGCAGTATGGCGTTAATATGCATAGAGAACGCTGCTGCCCATTCTCTAGTAAGTCCCTTAGTCGCCTTTTACGACACCCACGGGTTGAAATGGGATGGTACCTACTATTCTTTACGTCCGGCACCACACGGAACAGCAATACGGAATAGCAATTTATGGCTTGATAAACTGAATGATTAATTGGTAATGAACCACCTAATTTCACATGTACACTGTGGAACAGTTTGAATACAAGAATAAAAAACTAGTATATGTAGAAGTAGGTCCAGTAATAAATAAAAAGTGCTCTGTGTTGTAGGTACTTACCCGCAGTCGCGTCGGTATACAACCTTGCCCTGTCTGATTATGTAGTGAAACTAGTATTTAGTATTTACAAAAAGATACTAGCTGCTGCATTAAAATAAAATTAAAAACCAATTAAAAATATTTTTTGAACTGAGCTGTTTACAAATCCCGCCATTCATCTGGCAATGACATTGACAAAACTGTCAATCACTGTGACTGTCAGGGTTGCCGGTCTACAAATTTTAAAGTCTCTAGATTAACAGAAGCAGGTGTTAGCAACAAAAACACAATTTTATAGCAACAGCTTTAAAATAAAGAGCCGAATTTTAAAATGTTCCATTAACGTTGCCATCACAGAGTACATTGTAATATACTGACATAGAGACCAATCTTCGGTGTCAAAATGGGTAACCACTTACGCCTAGCCCCTAACGCCATCTGTTATCACTAGTAAGAATCTTTACTCATCAATCTATAACTATAGCTATACGTGTGTACATACATTGAGGCCGTACGTACGTATAGGTGCTATCATAATTAATAGATGGTTATACTGTGGGTTTTTTAAGGATTTATAAATAAAACTTTTTATTAATCAAAACAAGTTTATTTATGTCTTTTATAACACTTATTTAACTTCTTGGCTTTTATTTGTAGATTGTCCTCATCATCATCAACCTGCCTTCTCCCAGCTAATATTTTATTAATATTTTTACAATAATTAAAAACCATACAACGAATGACTATGCCAATCAAATAATCAACTAATTTACTTTTATGTGTTTTACATTTTATAAATTCAAAATCAACAAAAATAATTATCGCTGTTTTAAGAATCTCTTTTAAATTACATTTTTCAATGTTTTCTTTCATTATTTCATTTATTATGTCTTGCATGTTTGAAATTAATTTTATTAATTCTTTGCTGGGAGTGCAAAGCCATCGTCGACCTGCATATTCCCTGTATTTAATATATTCTATTTCATTTTGTGATGATAAATCATTTATACAATCAGTGCATGATTTAAAAACTTGGGATTTTGTTTTTTTTAAGAAATATCCGCTCATATATTGTATTGGAGCAATAATACGGGGATCCCTTTCTTTTACCTCTAGTGGGGTAAAATTAAAATCGAAAATCTTTGTAAAATCGAAAGAGGAGCAGGTCGACGTTGCTTTCGCATTTTCGTTAATAATGAGAGAGTGCAATGCATCGCAAAAGTCTCCTTCACAGTTACCGCGGGTGTGGACACTGCTTAAATTATTTATTAACAGTGTGGCGAAAGCGGATTCAAACTGATCGCAGGTAGGGTTCGTGTTGCGACACCCTTGGCTTCTCACTGCGCCAAAGAAATTTTCCAAGGGGTCTTGATTAAGGTGCCGCAACCATACTGACGACACGTTAAAATCATCTTTTATTTTTTTTTAACAATGTTTGTATTCCATTCAGTGTCCACACCCAATTAGTTACAGAGGGAACAGTTTCTTTTTTACCAGCCGACGTTATAAATTTCATTGATTTAAATATTTTTATGCCCTCCACCCACGTTTTATAGTGGACAGAGTTTGGCGTAGCTGGGCCAAGTAGGGGTTTGGCGTTTTTATTTTTCATTTGACTACCATTCACCGAATCAAATATGTTGTCCATGAAAAGCAAAAGGTCCGCAGTTTCCTTGCACTCTGTAGGGAGGATGTTCTTATCTGAAACAAACAGAAAAAAAAAAACTATTAGGTTTTAGTAACAGAAACGAATAGCTGTAAATCCGACTTCACGCAGTCTTGTACGCCCTACCCCTAGAGTGTAATTTAGAACCGCGTAGGCGCGGAGGGGCGAGGCGGCCCGCGAGTTTAGGAGCAGGTGGTTGTTGGACCGCAGCTTCGTCTTGCTGGCTGGCTTCACGGCCAGCCTCAGCCGCGGTGGTGAACGCTAAACCATCAGCGATGATAAGCTCGCGTGGGACTGCCGGAGCCCCGCAGCACCGGAGCCATGACAGAAACCATGCCTGCTGCGTGTTGCATGCTGGATGTTTGCTTGCTAATTGCATGCTGCATGCATGGTGTATCCTTGTTTGCATGCTTACCGAGAAATAAAAACCCCATGTTCACAATCAACTGTTTATGTATTTTGTATATTATTGATTGTAATGTTTTTAGCAAACAAATTTAGGGCATATTGTATTTAGGGATTTCAATTTTATGGGATGTGATATTATGTGACATTAAGTTTGGGCAAGTTATCATTACATTACCAGTCGACAGCGATGTGGATGAATTTTTCGACGCCCTATTTTAGTTTGTGTATAGTCTTAGTTATTTTTACTAATTTAATTAGATATATTTGTTTTTTTTTAAGTAACCATATTTGCAAAATAAATGTCTATTCAATAATGTCAAAAAAAAAAAAGTTATCATTCGGACCAATGATGATTAAGAAAAGTGATGGCACTTTAGATTATGGATAAAAAGTTAGGGAACACAATAGAGAACCATATAATATTAATGGAAAACCAAATGTTACATAATATATCTATAGCACATCATCTTTCTATCTAAATATGCATTTCAAAAATCTGAATGACGTTTTGGAAATTTTAAATGGTTTTATTTAAATTAATTTTAAAGTGTTCACATTTTATAAAAAAAATATAAACACTTATTTCAATAACAAAATGAATCAAGATCGTTTTTCTCTATTCATTGACCTAATCTGACAGTATAGTAGGGAAAATACCACTGAAAGTTACCATAAGTCCACTTTGCTAATCCAAATCTATTTGTTCTATTAGATAATATATAAATACAGTCATAATATAAAATAAGCCAAACATTACCTGCTAGATATCCCATGTTAGATGCCACAGTACGGCTGAATATTTGTGAGGCGAATTTTACTTTCATTTTATTTAGTTTTTCAGGGTTGACGTGATTTTCCGTTAATTTTGGGATCAATCTAATGCCCTTGTAACCTGGGTTTTCATCATAAAGTAATTGTAAATGAGACCATTTTGCAGTTTTGGCAACACCTTCTTTTGTAGTGTATTCTAAATTTTTATTTAGGAGGTTATTTCTAATTCCTTTGAGAAGGTGTGGGGGGTCATAAAGAGGTATAATTTCTTGGCCATTTATTACAATTATGTTTTCTTTGGGTTCCTCTCCTTTTCTTAAATAGAGTCCTCTGGTCTCATTAACCAACAGTTTGAGAGCCTGTCTATTGTTGGTCCCCTGGTCACATACTGAAGCAACCACTATCAATCCTGCATCTTGCAAGCCTGTTATTACTGCTTTAATTTGCACTTGATGCAAAAGTGTATGAAACTGCCTGTTTATAATTATAAATTAGACCACGCACCATAAAAACTTGGGCATGATCTGCAAATTCACCCTTTCTTTCTTGCCCATTATCAACAAGACCAGTTATTTTGTCTTTTCTCTCCTGGTATGTGATATTGGTCTTCAGTGAGACTTCGTCAAACATTAGTACACACAGCTTTTGTTCAATTTTCATAAGGCTAGCTTTGGTTTTTAATTGAGAGAAAATGTTTTTATTAATTCCAGGCTTAAGATTACTCATTTGAATTAATTTAATGAGAGTTTGCTGAGCAGGCAAAATAAAAATTTTCCTGAAAAATCTATAGCCTTTGGGACTTTGTTTGAAGATAGATAAAGCGGCAATTTTTTCCTGTAATGTAAAACGTCGTCCTTTTCCCTTCTTTCGGTCCTCCCGCCATTGCATTTTCATTAATAATTTAGCAGTACTTGTGCAATTTTCCAGGGTATCTAAGACTGCAGGACTAGATGCTAATTTTTTTGCTGTTTTTATGTTGGCTGACTGTTTTCTTACTTTATTTTTTATTTTGCTTATTTTTATTCTTGCAGCAACAAGTTTTTGATGCAATTCTTTTTCCACATTCGAAAGGAATACTTTTTTTGTAGTTTTCCTGACTAAGTTCTTTTGTCCTGTAAAATAGAAAACAAAACACGTTAATTATTTCACATATTTTAAGTAACATTCTTTAATAGGTAATCTTATTTAACTAATATTATAAATGCAATGCTAAACTTACCAAGATTTTGTTTAATATTTTTCTTGGGTATTGGAGAATTTCCAAGTGGCATGTTATGCTCATGCACTGGAGTGTGCGGATCTGAAATATGAGTTTATTTCATTTTTACAATATCCAAGCTAACAATATTTTAATACACAAAACTATAACATTTATTTAATATATCTACAACATAATCACTGTTAAAAAAACTGGCAATGTGTAAGGACAACAAATGGTCAGTTTTTTCACAGTTCAAAATAGTTAGCAAACATAGGAAATATAATCAATATCTAACCACTTTGGGTGGTTAGATCTATGTATTTCCTTTCACTTTTTTTGGTTACTTAAAAGTTCAAATCTCATACAGTATAAACTCATATAGCAGTGAAAGAAAGCTTCACGACGAATGATGCTCTTTATCTAAACTAATATTATAAAGAGAAAAGTTTTTTTTTGATGTTTGTTGGTAACGCCTTGTTTCCCCGAAGGGTTTGGCAGAGGTGTGCCTGTCTGTAGTACACCCACATTTCGCCAGTTATGTTTTAAATCCCATCCAGTAGGGGGCGAGCCTATTGCCATCAACCGGGCACAAATCCAGACTCCAGGCTACCGCTGAGAAATTCCAGATAGAAAAACCCAATAACACTTTGCCCGACCCGGGAATCGAACCCAGGACCTCATGCTCAGCAGTAGCGCTTGCGACCACTAGACCAACGAGGCAGTCAAAAAATACTTAACCGATTTAAAAAATTCTTTCACCTATAGAAAGCTAAATTATCAGCAAGTAACATGGGCTGTATTTTATCGACCTCCAAGCGAATGAAGTCGCGGGCAGAAGCTAGTGACTGAATAAATCAGCAAAAACCTAAATAATGTTTAATTAAATCAAAAATAATAAAGACTTACCAATATTTTCTTTTTGTACTTCATCCTTTCCAATGTTTATTGATTTATGCGGCATATACTCAATATTTAAAGCGGGATCTGGAAGCAGGATCTTATTAATTTCATGTAAAGATTTTAAATAAATGATTTTTTACAAAAGAGAATGCCCGGCCCTTAGTTCGGTGCCGTGTCAAGACTATTTACTTCTCGAAAATTAAGTCGTATTTTTTAATTTTCAAGTTTTTATCAACATTTATTTTACCCTAGTATTGGAAAACATAATTAATATTAATTTTATTGAATTTATATCAGTTCCGCCATTCAAACTTAACCTGAATGTTGTCAGACGACAGACTATGTCAATTAAATAATTGTAACCGATTGAAAATATCGATATTTTACTAATCCGCCGACTAAAATGACCGGAGATAGGCTAAAATAGCTTTTCTCCCATCGTAATCTAGCTAACACTCTCATGTAACTGATTAGGCGTGAAATAGGCGACGGGTGGGCTCAAATAAAGAAAACAAAAGTAGTAAATAAACTAAAAAAATAACATGGAGGAATTATAATTAGAGGGAGTGTATATTCAACCTACAGACATTTAATATTATAACTAGCAGATTCTACCAGTCTTAGCTCTGCGATGCTTGAAGGTAAAGTACGATCCTGAAGTGATGTGGAGGTCTGATAGCGAAGAACTTAGGCGGAAACAGACGCTCCGGTTGCCCTTCCGATTGTCTGATCAGACTATCGGAAGGCGTAGGTGCCATACATTTGGTTTTACACAGAACAGACGCTCCGTTCCGATAGTCGGTGTTTCCGCCCATAATCCCTCATAATTATCATGTGTTTCATGGTATTTCCCTACCGTTAGAAGTATTCCGCTACATTCATACCTGATTAGATAATTTAAAAAATAAAAGTTAGTAAGTACCACAGACATTATTGTGGTTAGTGCCTCCTATACATACCTACATAGTGTTTATAAATCTTTTTAATTATGTAAATAACATTATTCATATGTTGGTAATCGATTTGGTAAATCGATTACCAAAATATTTGTATAAAAAATATCAGTCAAATGTGAATAGTCACAATTGACTGATCTATGAGTCAAATCAATGCATCAATCAAATTTTTTTATGCCGTTCGTTTTGCATCGAGTTGAATTTATTCCTCCGTATTTACTTCTGTTCGTTACAATTTGAAGCTGTCGAGCTGAGCATTTACGTTCCTACAGTAGATTTGTTTTGAGATATTGGACTCCTGTTTTAGTGACAAGTGAGCACATTGACTCTATTTAGCCTTGGACTCTTGTTTTACTCCTGAAAAATGTCTATATCTGGTAGAGGTCGGGTAAACTGCCCTTTCTCTCGCCGGCGTGTCAATTGTTCCCTACGTTTGGCGCCTAATCTTCGTAGACGTCAAATCGAAGAATTAGATGAACCATTCTCATTCATGTAGATGAATCATGTCTTTGCAATTGATCTAGCTAGCATCAATTTTTCAAATATTTTACTAAAGGTGGGAAGCACAGAAATAGGTCTAAAGTTTGTGGGGTCTGATGTGCTACCCGATTTAAACAGAGGTATTATTTTACTACTCTTCATTAAGTCAGGAATTACACCACAGTCAATTACAAACAATTACACATTTATTAAAAATAATTTAATAAATGTTAATTATGCATTTTGCAACCTCTACAGTATTTCCCCATAGATCAGCTGTTTTTTTAACATTGAGTGTATTGAAAGTTTTAATAATATCTCGAGCACTAACATAGTCGAAATTAAATTCATGATTACAAATATCAACATTTTCTTTCAATATGGACTCGGTAACAGTGGGTGATGAATTTAAGTATTTTGTGGTTGAGACTGTAATATCTGCAAAGAAATTTTCAAAAACTGTGGCAACTTCTGAATCCGTTTTAATAACTGTATTGTTAATATTAAGGCTGTATTCACAATTACGCTTTCTATCTCTTCCAGTCTCATTGTTTATAATTTCCCAAGTCGTTTATATTTTATTTTGGCTATATTTAATTTTTGAACTTGTCAAAAAGTTTGATTCTACTATTAAATATCCCTCTAGTTGCCCATTCACTGAAGGTTGCAGAACCGTTAACTGAGATCTGCTTGGGTATAAATGTTGAGTTAAATTCTTTACAATACATGGAAAAAAAGGAATTGTACAGTTCATTAGGATCATCACTATAAAGCAAGTTGGCTAACTGACTATTAAGTTTGTTTTTAAAGCTTTCCAAGCAACCGGCAGTTTTTGGCACTACAATGATATCTCTCTTAGCCACTTTTCTATCTTCTATCTAAACATGTAGCTGAGGGGGCGGTTATTCTAGTAGGCTCTAAAAATATATGATCAAGGTTATGTGACTGAAATATTTTTTTAATTTTTAGGCACATTGATGAGTCCTCTAATAAATTAACATTAAAATCACCACATACAATTATATTTTTTCCTAATTTACCAAGTTTTTGTAACACATCATCCATGATACTCTCAAAGCTATCATAAATCGATGACGGAGGCCGGTACACGCTCAATACAACAAGCCGCCCCAATTCCACACAAGCTATTTCGATAGTCCGCTCAACAGAGAGGCTCACGATATCCTTACGTTCTTTGAATTTAAGTTGTTTAGTTAACAGTATCAATGAGCCACCAATCCACCATGTATTCCATTTTCTCTGCTGAAAGAACTACCAACCTGGTGATTACTGAAATTAAACATGAACTGATGGCTTTTTAACCAATGTTCTGTAATACACAAAATATCAATGTTGTTCATGAATAATTCAATTTCAAGGTCTTTTCTCAACATACCTTGAATATTTTGGTGCACCAGGTTTACTGTGTTAGAACTTATTCTGACATTTTGATGATTTATACTAATATTTAAATTATCTCCATTAATTATGCAAGAGGTTTTCTCTATTGTCTCAATTTCTAATTTAAATTAATGTCAGCTTGTGTAGCCAAATTATTGGCTGAATCAATGAAAACGTCAGATAATTGCTCAATAGAAGCAACAGTTTTACTAGCCAATTTCTTGGCTGATAAATTAATGTACAAAAGGTATAGCGATAAGGCTATTTGTCTTTTTAAACATATTGGTAAATACAATTTGTATTTTGTCACATACTTATAAATATTTACTAACATACCTACTTGTTATTGTCAATGACATGATAATTGTTATTGTTTAATGTAACATTATATTTAATTTGTGCCTAAAATTATTCTCTTTCTTTGGCAAACTGTTACTATAGGGAAATGTAAACATAACAATCTGTCTGTCTAGCTCACAAAGTTTGTTATAGTAATGAAACAGACTGCTCTGATTCACATTTCCTCTGTCACTGATCAATAATACCAAAGTTGTATCCTGATGGAAATTTAAACTAATAATCTTTGTAATTGGTAACTGACTTTCCCTTGCAAATATTTGATAATAACCGGCCCATGTCTTTCCCAATTTCATCACTAAATATCACAGTATCATTATTTATTTGGGTTTGTACACAGTTGTGAGATTTTACACTAACTTTAGTTTTAGTTTTATTTTTATTTGGGGAACCATCAGAGGAACCATTACCTTGTTGCAATGAAGTATCACATGCCAGCGTCAAACAAGCCGTATGTATTCCCTCATTTGCATTTCAGAGATATTATATTTGTTTGTCATTGATATTAATTTATGATTAAGATTTTCAATTACAAAATTTAAGTTTTGTGTGTCATTTTCATATTTTAAAGAGGTGTTTTTACATTTCTCAGAATAATAATCTAATTAGTCTAGTAATGATAGGCGTTCCCTATTTAATTTTATATTGTTTATGAAAAATTTTTGTCTGTGAACCAATTTTTAGGTTTTTCTAAACAAAGGTCTACAAAACAAAGTTAAAACCACTGTGACACGCGAAGTTTTTTAGAGGCCTAAACCTAACAAAATGAGCATTCTCTTTTAAGAGTATATATAGGTACCTGATGATGTTGATGGCAGCTCCTTTTGTTGTAATGGCTTTCTAATTACAGATGTAAATCTCTTCAGTGAC
The DNA here is from genome assembly GCA_905333075.3 of Atethmia centrago. Lineage (NCBI taxonomy): Eukaryota > Metazoa > Arthropoda > Insecta > Lepidoptera > Noctuidae > Atethmia > Atethmia centrago. The sequence goes on along the minus strand of HG995381.1, from coordinate 20,267,877 downwards.
AATGGTACTGAAAGAAAGAAAACATATCTAAATAAAGCCACAAATTACTAAAGCATCAACACAAATCCAAACAGCACCCTAATTGCATAACACACTATCAATCACAATCTGAATAATTTTGAAGCATATGGTTAATCCATTGCTTCATATGTTCGAAAAAGTTGTCCGCTCAACAATGTAAATAATGCAATGAATGTTGTTGAAATGTCAAGATGCAACCGATTCCTTCCATAAGTGTGTTATGCATTTAGGGTGCAGGAATACACACAGCACAGTGGAGTATATTCCTTTATGTACAACAATGATTTATACAAACCTGGCATATTTAATGTGGGCACAGCAATGTTGCTAATTTTGCTGTTACGGCATAGATATTTATCTTCGAAGTGTGAGCGACACACACGGCGGTATTTAAATATGCGCTCATTTTCCAAGCCCAAGATATCACTACCAATCGTATACAGCCATGTGTTGAAGCGTTCTCTATCAGTTTCAGGATTTGGGAACCCATGGAACACTCGATGCATACCTAAAATAAATAATGTAGTCCTTACAATTGGAAAATAGCTAAGTCAAGTTCACAAACACTAATTTTGTTGTACAACATCTCAACCATTAATAAACAATAGTCAGGCTAACAGCTTTGCTAAAGTGCTGATGAACTTTGAGCCGATGGGTGCCAATGGTACACAAAGAGTGATAGAACACTATCTTACCACTTCGACATAGTTGCGTATGTATTTATTGCTTTAAATTACACTGTAATATATTTTTTTTTATATTCTAGTGATATTTATTTTAGATGTATATATGTATGTATGTATGTATGTATATATGTATGTATGTTAGTATATTCCTATATTATTTGTTTTGTAAATTGTTCGATTTTATGTATTCTATTTTCTCTTTTACTCTTACACACGGTGTCTACATCTCTTTATCTACTTTCCTATCGCAGGTATGCTGGAAGAGATTTCTTTAGAAATAAGCATCACCTTTGTACATATTTTTCTGTTCTGTTCTTCTTTTCTGTTTTTATGTGTGTAGGTACATAAATGGTTAAAAAAATAAATAAAGATGACAATCTGACGGTTTTTTACCCCACTGGCCAAGTTCAGTTGCAGTGGTTTCATCATATATAAATAATACCTACACTATGAATAGGTATAAAAGTTTGTATTGTGACAGTGTGATGAAGATGATTCCTTTAATGACGAATTCAAGGATAACTAGCAATGGATCACAGAGTACTTTCACCAAGCAAGTAAAATAAATAAAATTAAGTCTGACATACCTCCACTCTCTTTGCACCCTGAAACACAGCAGTGCTTGTCCGAAGACATGGTGCAATAAAATAGATGCACTAAAAGAGTCCTATCTCAAACACGACTCTATACCAGAGTCCTATCTCAGTTTTGGTATAAAATCACACAAAATTCCTTTCTGGTCACAATTATGGATTAGCCGGAGGAACTTAGCTCAACTCAACGACAAAATCAAATGCACAACGAAACAGAAAGATCACAAAAATATCGCATGAAACCGGCGCAAGCGTCAAGCATCAGCAGACATTTGCATTTGGGGCTACCATTTTATTGATAAATAGACTACAAATGAATTATGAAATTCTACCATCGCTGCATTCTACGGGAGTCAAGTTATGATAGATATTGTTAAACATTTTCGGAATATTTGTTATTATTTCCCAAAAAACAATCAAATATCTTACTAACAAATTTGTACTATTAAAATCTTTGGAATTGATCAATAATTGTCACAAATATTAATAAAATCTACTTTTTTAGTAGCAATCAGCCTCACAAATTTGCGAATGTTCGATTTTACTTAGTGTCATCTGTTGGAATTCTAGTGAACATTAGTGCAGAGCTGCCATCTCTTATCCATAGTTAGCAACAAATCCATCTACGTCACGCTATAACCCGACAAAATAAAAATACTCCTTTCAACTTGTTCGTATAAGGAATATTATATACTTCCTGATTTAATGTCATTGTAACCACTGCTTTCCCCAGTTTTTTGTACTAAGATTGAACCGCCTGGTTGCCATTTGCACATTGGGTTCGGGTTTATGCAATGGCTCCAAAACTTTATAATAAGTTACCAGGACAAGTTATCTCAAGTATTAACATTAATGAATTTAAAAGAAATCTATTCCAATTGTTAAATAACAAGGTGTATTATTCTGTTGCCGAATATTTAAATGACAAAAATTATAATACCTGATATTTAAATCCAATCCGTTCATGCTATGTGACATTCTAAATAATTTTGTTAATTTTGATTATTATTGTATTAATGAATTAGTGACATTATTTTTTTTATTTTGTATTTTTTTTTCTTTTTTGGTTGTTTTTACTTTATTTAATTTGACATTTTAAGTGATTGATTTTTGATTTTCTAAAATGCATTTGTTAAAAAAAAAAACCTTTGATATTTTGTATGCCTTTTGGCGGGACACAGCTCGGATATTTTGTATAATAACACCTACAAGTATCCTGTGTTCACGAAATAAATGAATTTGAATTTGAAATTTGAGAAAAAATCCGTCAGAGACAGAATTTTTCCATTCTTAAAATCCGCTAGATGTCCCTAGGTACAGTTTCGTGCTACCATTGGCTAACTGAAAATCTTGTCAAAGAGCGGACTCTATTTTATATTAATCAGTTATTTATAGTATAGGACATCCAAAACAAAAATTATTCACAAAATATGAACTCTAAAGAAATGAGCCTGAACGAATTATTGATTAGGTATGTGAGAAGTATTTTTATCTCACTCATTAGTGGTAATATTAAATGAAAAAGACGATAGGTGAACGAACGACATTGAATTGTTAGTTTATGGTCGGGAATTCCCGGAACCTATATTACATAACAGTGTTACCAGCCGTAGATTACAAAATTAGACATACGATAAAACTAATTCACTTATTTGAAATGAATAAAGTACTTTATAAAAAAGTAGCCATCTCAAAAGTCCAAAAGTCGCTAGAAGTCGCTAAATAATCACTTCTTGCTAAACCGATTTTTTTATCCGCTAAACATTGTTAAAATCCGCCAGATCTAGCCATAGACATAAAAATATATGGACGGGAAATACCTACAAAAAAAGGTGCATACCTACAACTCGATATTGTCGCATAAAATGGCTGCCGTTGCTAGGGTTGTGTAAATCAAGGAACATAGGTGTTTTTATTTTTTTTTTTATTTATCATTTATACAAAAGAACACAGGATTACATAATTAGATAGCAACCAAAAACCACTAAGGTTTAAACTTATGCTATCATGTTACTATAACTAGTATCGATACTAGTCTTATTTATTAGATATCAAGTTTGGATCATAATTACATATGCCGTTGTAAGTTTGTAACAGAAAAACATGAGTAGGTTAACTTACGTTCTGTTATCTGAGAATAAAATTTATGTCGTGTTGTTTTCTGCACAAAAATAAAAACCGCTTTTTAATTGCATCAAGTTTACGTATTTAAGTGAACAGCAGGAAGAGATAGATCCTTTGGAAGGCCATAGGCCAGTAGCTTCTTTTAGGTATGCGGAGCCTAATGAAAAACAAGAAAATCTAGTGATTATGTTGTTTTTTATTAGGCTCCGCGACTTTCATTATCTTCTTCCTAGTGGGAGAAGATAATGTTTATATATGTGTTAATGAGTAGTGGATTAAAAATAAAATAAGAATTATTTGTATACCTTTGTTTATTGCTGTAATAATGATTATAGTATAACGTTTGATTAGAAAAGTAGACTTACACTAGTACATTATGATACAAGTACATATGTAATGATCAATACACACGCGTTTCATACGACGTTTTTCCAACACACTTGCAAGGAAATGTGAAATATGCACCGTGTCCACAATTCGATGTGATAACTGCAATAGAGGCATTACAGAAGTTGTTCCAGAAACATCAGGTTTTCAATGTTGCTTGTTTCACACAAAACATGTGACTTGATATCACGGAACAGAAAAAACAAAAAAAACTGTTTTTTCTGGTCCGTGCTTGATATTGTATTTTGGCGAGCACCTGAAAAAATTTGGTACCTACTAATATTATGATAATCACATTAAATCATACACGATTTTTTTAGACATATTTATCTATATTATATTTATCTTTCTATCTATATTATATATATTTATCTATTTATTTATTTCAGGCCAAAGGCCCGGGGTATTATTAATCAATCATTTTAATACACACTTACCGAAAATACTGTGGGAACAGAGTTATTATGTAATCTCATTACATCAAGTGTTCTATTGAAACAGCTTTCTTCAAAGTGAAGTGAACACATGTAGGTACCATTCTTTATTTCGGGGATTAACATTTTCTTCACCAATAGCCTCTAGCCACTTTTTCTTTAATCCTTTATTTTTAGGAAACCTATAAAAAAGGCAAGTATTAGAGCTGCTAATATGGAACTAAACAAATAACAAAATGCTGACGTCTTGTTTTAGGATCACTTATAATTATAACTCTGTGGGATGGTCTCTCAGTGCTTTGAACCACGGGCCGGACCTAACAAGGTCACTCGGACCGATTAAGAAACGCAGAATAAATAATTTCTGTTAACATCGCAGATTATAACCGATATCGTTTCAGCGGAAGAACTAGTTTCGGAAACTATTACGGTACGTCGTCGCCTCGCATCGGTACAACACTATCCCACTATGACATAGTATTGTAAACAAACGAATGAATAAATATTTTTCCTAGCTCGATGGATCTTGCGAGTAAGTCGCAAAAACGGCAACCCTGGTGACTGAGACGGTGACTGTCAGCTTTACTACTTGCCTAGTGTCTGGTATCCCCAAACGGCTTAATGAATTTTTCGAATGTTTTTCTTTGTATGTGCTTGCTTGTGACAACTATCTGATCTATTAATTATAAATCGATGCGTTCTTAAATCATGACTATAATGTACTTGTTTAGTTATTGAATAAAAATAATTTGAATCATAAAATTAATTTGCCATACTAACCACACCCAAAAATTTTCTTTGTCTATGGTTTTAGTGATGCGCACAATGGTGTTTGACTTTGTTCATAAATTAATAAATTAATGGAGTATTTTACCAAAATGAAAATGATGGACCATTATCGATTTTAATTCTGGTACTTTTTATCTCAATATCATCACTTTTGCAATGTTCTAACATTACACATCTAACCATAAACAAAATTTAATGATGGACGTCACTTGATAAACTTGTAGATGATGTCATAGTAGTCAAAGAGTAGTAAAAAAATCAAAGCGCAAGTAGACATGACAAGTCAAACTAACGTAAAAGTCAAGCTTATTCTTAATTATTTATCTAACTAATATTATATGCATAAGTTATTTGCGGAAATCGCGAAACGTCTAGTTGATGTAACTGGTGACCGAAAAGCTGTCGGCTTTCTCGCGCAACGCATCAGCATTGCAATTCAGCGAGGAAATGCCGCCAGCATCCTCGGTACAATGCCCCGAGGGCCTTTTTTAAGCTTAACTTAGTTTTAATTTAATTTAGTTAATGTTAATAATCATCTTGTAATTTGGTTATGTAAATAACTAATATTATAAATGCGAAAGTGAGTTTGTTTGTTAAGCTTTCACGCTAAACGGATTTGGATGAAATTTTGCAAATGGAGAGACCATGACCTAGATTAAGACAGGATAATTTTTATTCCGATATTCCCACGGCATCGAGACTTATGCGGGGTGCAGCTCAACGCGCCTAAAGAAGTTTTCACTGCAACAAAATAAGGCTTATGTAAAACACAATTTAAACAACGCACAGTATTATTACACATAAACTAGTACAGTATTCAGGGCCGGATTTAGGGCAGGGCAACAGGGGCACTGGCCCCGGGCCTCCACAAAGAAGGGGCCTCCACAATTAGATTTTTCATTGATTTTTATATGAATAAAATACTTCGTTTGTGTCCTTCAAAAAAAAAAGAGTCCACAATCATAACTTCGTAAGGTACCTTCTTTGAATTGTTTTTTTTTATCTGTTTCACAAATTTTTCGGGGCCTCCACTTCTTGGTTGCCCCAGGGCCGCCACAACTTTAAATCCGTCCCTGACAGTATTAGTACACAAATTTAACTTTTCACGTGGTCAATTTAACTTCACTTACTGTTACTACAACATTTCAGTATTGGCATGATGGTGACGCGAACCCTGGGTAAGTTTTCCCCCACCAAAAATCGCAAAAACATGAAAATTAGCACACAAAAATAACGATGGAAGGTCATAACCCTGCAAGATTGTATAGTTAAATAAAAATCTGTAAAATTTGGTCATCTTTGTATCCTGTTTGTATAGTAGATTGTCTTGGATATAAGAAAATAAAATTGAATGTAAAGTTATAAACCGTCTATTTATGTTGGCGGCACATTTCGAGAAAACTCGTAGTTTACCTTTATTTTACAACTATAATTTACTGTGCGCCTCGTCGTCGTTTTACTATGTACTTATTAATAGTGCTAACATTAGTAACAGTAATACGAGATGTCACGACTAAATTTATTTTATTTCCTAGCTCTATAGGAAACAGTTTTTTTTTCTTCAAGAACTTCAAAAAAACGTATTGTTCGTCTTCTTTCTTTCAAACTTTTCTGTTTTGGTGAGGGGGGGGGTCATGACCCCCCCCCTCCAAAGTTATTCTTGAGAATTTTTGTACCTCCCAAAAAGTAAACCTACGTCCAAGGCGAAATCGAGTAGGTACTTTTTCATCATTAAGATTTACTGAGTAAGTAAGCAGCTAAGCAGTTAAATATTACAGTAAGAGTCTATCTTCTATTTTTTAAAACGTGATTTTACATCTTAGGAACTAAAATTATATCTTTATATTTATTTTGAAACAACTTGTTGATCATTGTCGCTTCTGTTTTTAACTTGTTCTATGAGATGAGCGGCGCGAAGGTGGATGCTTTCGCGGTCGGTCTTTTGCTTCGCCTTCGATGCCGTGTTCGTACTCGCAGTCACGGATGATATTCCAACAAATTTTACATGAATAGCGATTATTTATAAAATCGAAATCACAAGTGTTATGTTAACTATTCAGCAAGTCGGTTTGAAGACTGTTGATCGAGTGTATGTGCTGTGGGTTTGAATTGGGAACGATTGGCTACGGTCCCGCATCTAGTGATATTTTGTGTGTGCCGACAATTTATGTGTATAACCGGGCTGAAAAGGCATTCCTGGACCTATAAAAGAAGGTATGTAGGAGAGTTATTTCATAAAACTAATTAGATTATGTTTTGAAAGTAGTGAGTCGATGTCATCACGAGCCTGAATTTAGGATTGGTCTGTGCACTTTGCTCTTTCTTTTGGTACCTTAGCAGGTACCTCCTGTACCGAGCTATTTACGTCAACAATTTATTGCTAACTAGTTTATTAGATGCTCTTAATTTGAAAATTCGGGGCTTGGTTTCTTTCTCTAATTGCTTTCAATTGGCTTAAGTAGTCGTAGACGTTGTAGTTTGGTCCCGGTATCTTGTTTCATTTGGGACTTGGGTAACGCCTTGAATGAGTCGCCGCTTGTACCCGCCAAAGCTGTCAAGGTACTTGGAAGATTTGTTCAAATACTAAGGCTGCCTCAAGTAATAACATGTGATATGTCCAAAATAAAAAGTATTTTCTAAATATAGGGTATTTGGCTTTTGTTAAATTCCTTAGGGTACATGTATACCAACTATGCACTAATACAAAACCCAGAAAAAGAAGACAACCCCCTGACCAATTTATTTGATAAGACAGAGCAGGTACTTAATTGAAGTTGAATCTAGGTATCACTTGTACCAACCCACATCACTTTTTCTTCTTTTTATTTTAAGCAGAAAATTTATTTAATATTTAGAAGTGAGATAATTAATATTATCAAAATTTTATCTCAAAAAATTAAATGTTGCCTAAATATCTTATCATGAACTGAATATAATCAGTAGATAGCTGTATTTAGTTATTTGTTTAAATATGGGGTATTTGTTCCACTGGTGTTCCCAACACAAAATGTAGAAAATGACAAAAGGTTGACAAAATCATGAAGGTTGATATTACTGCTCATGGTCTTTTTAAAACACCAGTCTTACCAAGGGGTATTGTATTACCCTGTAACTGGGTAGTGGAGGTCAGATAGGCAATTCCTCTATGTCAAATGGTATCCAACTGCATCTGTTTAGACTGGAAGCAGATCCTAACATAGTTGGAAAAGGCTAGGCAGATGATGGTCTTATTAATACACACTTTCTTTTAACATGCTCAGCGCTAAGAGACCTTTGAAGAAAAAGAAGTGGACTTTTCAATACTTTTTCTGAAGAATTGGCTTCTTCAGGTACCAGAATACTATGTGAACTTAACACTTTACCCCCCCTTGCCCCTTTCTTGTTTCTTTTTAAGGTGTATCACATAAGATACACTGGCCCAGGAGTAAAACCATGGGAAAAAAGTATTAGGGTGTATCTCAGGACATACACATGGCACTTAGCGTGTTAAAACACCACGTCACATATTTTATTAATTTAATAAGTCACACACTGATTCATAACTCTTCAAATAATTTATGATCAACAATAGTATAAATTAATAAACACCATGCTTGTTAGATTTTCACTCAAAGGTACACAGATTTTCGTTGCTAAGGAGGCCTAATACCATTTATTGAGTACAAGCCTATTATAACTTTTCTTATAACCTATATTGACCTATTGCTGGGAAAAGAACCACAAATTTGATATGTGACATCTACCAACCCGGACTGGGCCAGCGTGGTAGATAACAGCCCTCTCGAAGAGAGGAGGCCTGTATCCCAGCAGTGGGAATTTTATAGGCAGATTATACTGGGAAAAGGACTTCACATATCTCCTAGTATTGCTGACTCTAGAGCAGGGATTCCCAAACTATTTTGGGCAAGAGACCCCTTTTGCAAAATGAACTGATACCTCAGATGCCCATAACCAATTTTTTTCATCTTGTACGAACTTGTGCACGCTTATCGACTTTTTGAGTTTTTAAAAGTACAATAATGTTACTTCCTATGAAAACATTAGTCATTCTTATAACAAGTTGGTACACGTAACACAACTTATACAGTATCTTGAAAGTATCAAATAAGAACTTGGGTTAATTAAGAGGGGTCGATTATTAGACCTCGTCGACCCCCAATATCAGTTGTAGTAGGTGTTTTACTAGCTTATATGCTATCATCACTCTGCTGCATTCTAGGCATACTTTTCCCCCAAATTATTTCATTTACTCTTTTTCTGTGCGTAACTTAATTTAAATCCCCCAGCCTGTTTGTGAACAGGCTGGAGGAATTAAGTAATTTTTATAAGTTCTTGTAAATAAGTTACTTAAAATAAGTAAGATAGTTCTTGTTACATAATCTCTAATCAGGCTACAGTTAGTAAACAGGTGAAGTGTTCAAGTAATTATTTATCTTGCTCAGCCATTATGTTATCAGTGAGGCAATGCAAGTGGGGCGTGACTGTTTGTGTTACTAAGCATTGAAATATTTACTATTGATTACTGCTCCTGTCATTATGCTTTTATGTTAGGTTACTATTAATAGTAATATGGATCAATAATTCTATATTAACATAATAATTAAAACTAATTACTTGTATCAAAATAATTAGGAACTAGGCCCACTAACTGTAAAGAGAGATTAAATAAAATGATAACGTAGTATGGCTTTGCCGTAGTTGTGTGAGCATTCAAAGGTATTTTGTAAAGATTTAACATGCAAAATGAATTATTTTGAATTATATTTGCAATTATAATTTTTGCTAAATTGTTTTTACAATACGTAGGCAATTTTTTCCTCTCAAACCTATGACTGTAAACACAAAATATAATAAGAAACCACAATTTACTGTCAATGTTTTGTAGATCATAAATTCGTAAGCAAAATTACTTGAGCAACCATTGTGATTCTTCAAGGTTGACTGTAAAGAGCAATTATTGGTGTTTACTAAGTAAATATTACCTTGTAATGCATTGCTCACCATCTGACAAAAAGCACCAAACAGCATTTTTAGTGGCAAGTTTTGTATGAAAACACACAGGAATGAAGAGTGATGTGCCCTGCGAAGGGAGCAAAATGCCTCCAGCTGTGTGTGATTCAACAGAACTTTGATCTTCAAAGCCAGCTGCATACAAAGGCCTTTTATTCAGTGTCAGGCTACATGTCTAACTGATAGTGCATCCCAAAATTTTGCTTTGGTGTCTTTGTTTGTGTTATTGCAATATACACCAACATCTGTTTTCTTTTTTGCTATAATAATAGGTACCAATGCTACAAATTAAGCAATTTATTTCCAAACTCATCTCTTTCATTCATTCAAAGTGGAATAATATGGAATGTAACATCTTTGATAAATAATCAACTGATAGTCTTGCACATCTGTTGTGAAATGTCTGTCCTTGCAGCCATATGCTTTGTGTAAAACGCATTTATGTGCTGAGTGGAATTTTCTACTCATTATGGTTTAAATGTAGATCACAGAGGGTCTTTTAACTCTTTATCAATCCAAGCTAAACCCTGTTTTTTTTTTTTTCTGTTATAGCGTTATTTGCAACTTGCATTGCAGTATCTGGGCGAAGACCCATCTTCCCAAAAACTTTTTCCCTAATTTTTGCACATTTTTTGAAGTGTTCGCATTGAGCGTAGTAGAAAAAACTTATAGGTTCCCGTCAACGACATGCCCGCGCCGACATGCTGTAGTAGCAGTAAATGAAGCTAGATTGACCACATGCAAAGTTAAATATTTGTATATACCGTGCATTGTTTAAATTGTGTTTTAGGCGCGTTGAGCGATAAGTTTTAACTTCTGTCAGCAGTCCCCGTGACTGCCTATGTTTTTTTTAACAATGATTTGTGCCTAAGTATCAGCCGCGTAGATCTCTCAGTCGCTGACTAAAGAGACTAAAGGGTCACCGAGGCCCCTGGCAACACAGGCAACAGAAGGAATACGGGTGGGTTTTAGTCAGTAAGTGTCTGACACACCCTCCCGCTCCGGTCAGAGCGGGAGAAGTTATTTGATGATTTTTCAATAAAAAAAAAAAAAAGTCCGACTTAGATATGGGCCCGTCCGAAAGTAGTTTATTTCATCACTTTAGTTAAAGCGCTTGACAAGTTCAATTTTTCGAACTGGCAAAAAAGATCGCGAGTAGAGACAGCTGTCAAATCATGTCTTCATTCATTCTTAGTTCAGGCTCCAAACTTATCTTTAAGTCCGTAAGGGAGACGGAGTAGGAAATGCTTGTACTTCGGCCGAATTTAATACCGAACATTCATTGTGCGTCGGAAAGCAAGCATTGGTTTCGGATGTCATTCGTAGATCTTCGTAACGAGTAGATAGAAGTCTGAAAGTCTGACAGTGGCACCCAGAGATATAAATCTATGCTGACAACCCATCTTACCAATTGGTGCCCGGCGAAAATCTTTTGACTTCTAAGGTACATAAACTCAAATCGTTATTGATCAACGTTAAAACTTCGCAAGCCATTACTCCAATTCTGACAAAGCCAGGAATGGCCCAGAAACAAGCAGAAGTTTAATTGAAAAGTGTCAAAAATACCGAAGATAGATCTTATTTCGTCAACAGCAACACCTTATCCAGTTTCAGATACTTGTATCCATGTTTTCATACAAAACGTGCTTCACACAGTTTTCAGTTAAGGCACGTCTCGCGAGTCCTCAGTTACATCAGCATCAACATTGTAATATTGTATGATTGTATCACAAATATTACAATGCCATTCACATCGTTTTAAATGTAGATGTGAGATACTTGTATAGCTGTTTACAATGTAAACGTCCATTGATATACCTTCTTACTTGATTCTCAAAATTAACAAAGTAATGACGACACAATAATATCTAGTCGAGTTTAAACCTAATTATGAAACAGGTAGTAAGGAAAAAATCTAAGTAAAATACCGTTGCATGAGGAGACCCCAACCACTGAACATGGTTTCAAATTAGATGAGTGTAATATCTTACACTAATTTTCAATGTTGATCAAAATATCGATTCATGAGATGTGTTTAAATGAAAGACTCCCTCGATTTCCCAGACGAAAAAACTCTTCCTGCCAAAATATTATCTTCGACAAAGTCTGTGGCATGTCAATGTCCCCCAGTTCAGAAATCGGAATGAGTCAAAACACGACGATTCAAGTACCTACAAGGATTTCTTATTCCCTATTAATCACCATTGTCCTCGGTGGTAAATCCATCCCTTAATTTAATAAGAAATTTCCTGTGTTGGCAACTTCAGGGGGTAACGGGGTTTGCGTGGCGCGTCCCACAAGGTCGGTCTGCCAGTTTACTAGTGGGAGGGGGAGTCAGTGTTCCCAGCTTATTGACACAGATCATCCCAAAAAAATGTTTGAACAATAAAATAAACAGGCAATCACGTCTCTCGGCAGTCCTCATGACTGCCTGCCAAAAGAAGTGATAAATTATCTAAAACATAATTTAAACAATGCGCGGTATACACAAATTAAACTTTTCACGTGGTCAATTTAACTTCAATTACTGCTACTACAGCATGTCGGCGCGGGCATGTCGGTGACGCGAACCCTTAAGTTTTTCCCCTGCCAAATTCGCTCAACGCGCCTAAAGAACTTTTCACTTCACTTTGGTTCACTTGAAAAATATTGGAACCGAGTGTCAAAATATTTTGAGATCGTCTAAAACCATCAGCAGATCTGATATCGTTAAATGGTTTGACTATGACAAAGTTCATGGTAGATAAATATTCTAACTAATCGAACGATTTTACCAATAAAAAAGTTTGATTCCCCGATAAAAAGGGTGTATTACACAGGGGTGGTAAACTGGTGGGGAGGGGTGTGCGTGCACTAGGGATATGCGGCCCGCCGGCGCCAGGAGTTGGATCGATATTCCGTCCACAGCTCACTCTGTCGAGTTGGAGTCGCGACGCGCTTGTGTGCTGTGCCGTTCCCCAAGTTCCGTGCTCGTGTGTTCGTACCTTTAGAATTTTATAGAACCTCTAGTGTTGTGGTGGATTTATACGTTTGGATAAACGTACGGAGATGAGATAGTCCTCGCTAGCGATTGGTATGTGTATTTGCAAATTTTAATGAATGAGGCCACCGTTCCGGGGTTACAGGTTTCCGGTGTTGTGTCTGTGTTACTTGTTAGAAGATCAATAGTGAGGTTTACGCGGTGATGTCACTTTTACGTGTGTTTTAAGGATATTGATTAAAATGTTTTGCACCGTTTCGTTCTGATACTTGATACAGACATTTTGCACCACAATCTGTAGACATTGCTCCGTGTTTGTTTTTTATCGGTAACACGAAAAGATAATGATAACCGATTACATTTTGTTCTGCAAGAAAATACAAGTTTGATTAAGAACATTTCTTTTACTTTAGGAAAGGTAAGGCCGGAACAGGCCTACTTGTTCTAAATACTTACAGAACTTGGCAAAAACGATTAAAAAACAGTTTGCTGTTGCCAGTTATGTATGACAGAATAAAAAGATTGTGCTTTATTCCAGGCTTAAACCACCAGACAAGATTGCTTACATACTAGCATTAAAATGTCTTGACCTATTTTATTTCCCGGTCCGTCTAGGGACCCCAAGTAGCTGAATGCTGCAATAAGTGTCTCCCACAGTCTGTTAATTAGTCGTTCAACCTCTTGACCTGTTCTCTGAAGTATGCATTTGAGATGTTGATGTCGTTTTATCCAGACGGAAATTCCAGACGGAATTCGGTGCGTTCAGAAATCTGTCGTTATTTGCAGAGCGGTCGCGCCCCGCCCCCTGCCGTCATCGAGGTCACTCGCGCAGACGTACTGAATCAACTGTCCGATACTGGTTAGGAATATAATGTATCGCCGCACTGTATACCAAACCCGATTTTTTTATCGTTCACCTGTCTGATTTATATCTTTTGGCAAGAATTTAAACGCATTGCGCTGTGACGTTGTACCCCGTGTTTTGCAAAGATGTGTCGAATTTTCAGCGGAATTCCCGTGTCTTATGTCACATTTCAAAATATTCTTCATGGTCCTTGTATAAAGCCTCAAAAGATAAAACCTAGCGCTATTATTATAGCGGTCACAATGTTACATTGTATGATATCATACATGAGAACATTAATTTATCGTTTTTGTTATGATGTCATTGCTAACTCAAACGTTGGGTGTACATTTCTGGAGATGTATTTTAAGAACTTTAAAAAGAATATGATAAAAATGCTTGAGGTATCTAATGCCACGCCCTTCTGTTGTGAAGCGACACAAAAACATAGTTTTGTAAAGACCCCGCAATGACTCAGTAGACGGGGAATGCTTGATAATACAGAAATGAGCGTTGACTACCTATATTCCATCTGCTAATGACTGAATGACAAAAAATAATAGGTGAGGTCATAGTCGACGTGCATTCAGTGACCATTCATCGACACATTTTTAAGTTCACTTTTTACTTCGAAGTTTTCTTCATAGTTTATTGATGTCTGGGCCAACCTGTGGGCGGCGGACATCTAAATTTGCACGATGATCGGTCACTTCGCCGCAAAATGTAGTTTACTTCGCTTTATAACAACACTTTATAAAAAGCAAATCGTAGGTACAGTAAGATTAGCACAAGTAAGGTAATGATGAATTGCTGACATCAATGTTTATCTCGACTTATCTGCAAAATTCTGATATCAAAAGAATTTTTCGATTGGAATTGCAGTTTTTGGTACAATTCTTATTTGACCTTTTATGCAATTAAATTGCGCAAGAGTGCTTTACCGGTTTCCAAGGGTAAGAAGTTCTTGGGTACTTTTATTTCGTTTGTTTTATCACTTCAAGTGGCGCATACAGTTATCTCCCCCAGTCTGTTATATGACCTTTCAATTGACCCAAAAGCGTACCATCTTTGTGACATAATGGTTGAACAAATTATTTGGACATGTTATTAATAGCTTTACGAATTAAGGAGTAAGTAAGGAAGAGAGGGAGATCGAAGATAACCAAATAAATGAAGACATTATAACTATCTCTGATTACTAAAAAGTTAATAACCACATTCTTGGGTGGTTTAAGAACTTCTTCTATTTTTCCTACCATATTGAGCCAAGTATTTAATTTGATATATGTACTTAAATAAAACATAGGTACATACAGTTAATCTAATCCATACTTCTATTTGTTTACTGGGAAGTAGGTAAGTCTCAGCTTCTAATGCCATTTAATAAACCTTGAACGTGACAGAAATATTGTGAGTCATTAATAATGTCAGTCAGTAAATGCGTTTCAAAAATCAGAAGACCTCATCGATCACGATAAATAAGAATCATACCTTCAGAACGTTTCCCGAACACAAAGCTACGGCTTCTAAGGAATCCAACAGCACTTTTAATAGAAATCTATATTTAGAGAGTTATGGCCAGTAGAGTAGGTACGTTCAGAATCGAGCCGTGAACTACTGGTCAAAGGTATCCGTTAATCGGCGAACCCTTTAGAAATACTTAAGGCGCAGATATATGATTTTAGTGACTTTTAAATCTGTTATTACGTCTTTATATTATAAATTTATAATGCAAGTAAGGTATGCAAAAAATATATGTTAAACTAGAACGCATACACATCAATTCTATATGTGAATATTTAAGTAGTAAAGCAGAATAATTTATGAAATAAATTCAGGAAGTAAAGGCTCCTACATACTGGCGCGACTTGTCGCGCGACGCGACGCGACACAAAGACACCGCGTGTAGCGCTACAAGCGGTGCCTTTGTGTCGCGTCGCGTCGCGCGACAAGTCGCGCCAGTATGTAGGAGCCTTAATTCTACTCAAAGCATAAAAAGTGATATTACTTTCTAATTCCTTAAGATATTTCATGTTTTTTTTTTATTTTGTATGAATGGACTATTGTAATATCTATTTGCGATTTTTTCAAATATACATATTGTTTTCGTTACGAAAAATAAATATCCCAATTAAACCGAACGTTATGGCGTAAGCGTGACGCGCATTTGTATGGCCAATGTCAACGGCGATTACACGACCCTTAAAAATCGATGAGCAATCAGTTTTTTTTTTTGAGAAGGACCGATAGAGAAAATTTGTAATCCTAGAAACTATGCTACACCTGAATTATTTTTAAGGAGTAGAATAGTTTATACGACCTGGTATTTCCCCTTCGATTTTAGTACTACAACTATAGAATTAGTAGGTAATCAAATTCAAGGAAAATATGGTAGTTAATACTTACTGCCACAAGCTAATTGCTTAAAATTAAAACTGATAATGGTGCCTATTCCCTTGTTCACAAACTAAACTAAATTTAAGTTCAGTGCATCTTTTTATTTCTATTTCATTAAGAAAAGGACAGAAGTTACATTTTAGTTTAGTCCTGTCAAATTAATCAGCGCCTGTCACTACTCCATACAAGTTTAGACGTGATTAAAAACTTGCCTACTAAAATTACGTCAATTTACGTCAAGCGCTGATTAATTTGACAGGGCTAAACTAAAATGTATCTTCTGTCCTTTTCTTAATGAAATAGAAAGAAAAAGATGCACTGAACTTATATTTAGTTTAGTTTGTGAACAAGGGAATCGGCACCACTGTTAAGAATTGTAAGCTTAATCATTTCTAATCGATCGTAAGCTAATTCCAAATATGGAGTTCTATATTCCCATAGTTATTGCATTTGTCTCTCAAGTTACCAAGTTCTACCGTCAGCTTATGACTACTAAGCTAAGTTTTCGAAACGTGTCTCAGGCTTGCAACAGCAAAATTGTTAAAAATAATTCCTTTCCCTTCACATTTGATTGCATCTCCACCGAAATTAAAAACGTTCCTTCCAAGTCGGAGGGCCTTTCACGCTCGAGTACCAAAAGGCGTTAATGCTACTAACAAAAGGGGCACGCTACCACTGGCTTTCTTCTCAACAGTGCTCATTGTGCTTGCTTCTTTGTTTATTATTTTATTCGACTCGGTTTGAAGTTTATTTCTACCGAAGAATTTGACGTGTTAAATTTTCTTTTTACGTCCATTTTGTTCTGTTTGACATTTGTGGCTCAATATTTGCATCTGCTTTTGCCAAATCTTTACCTCACTAAGCTTGTCTAAATCATGAGTGAGTATTAGTTATGCTACATTTTAAATTAATATTTCGTGATTCAGCAAACTGATTTTAATAAAGACCTTTATCCTTTTATATGTTCAAAGTAAGACATTCAAGCAGTTGTAAATCGCGTTTAATATTCCGGTAGTAGAGTCCTGAGTCCCGCTCTACCGGGGTCGTCGACCTCGAATCCAGTCCATGTCTTGCACTCGCCGACTCACGTAACAACCGCTTTCTGAACATACGTATACAACGCTATAATAGTACTCGTATGTGTTGCATGTGCTACCCAAAGAGCTGCGTAATCTTACCCACCGAGAAATTTATTTAAATAATTTTCCCTATGGTACGCAATCAGGTTATCTGGTCTTGTCTAATCATTCATTTAAGAATCAAGAGGTTGGTAAACTGCAGATTTACATACAATCCCAATCGATTTTGCGCTTGCTGAGCTCAATAAATCGATGCTCATTAAACCGCAGTAGACAACAAAATGTAAAAGTTAGCCTAGCTATAAGTGATAGCACGGAAGGAAAAGCTCATAGAAATGTTATTTTGCAGTTGGCAATCAGAATCAGATATGGGTACTTCAAATCTTACCGGCAAAACCGGTTACATTATACTCAGTTGAAGGCTTGCCAATCTTTTCTGAACATTAACTTGTAGGTTTCTAATTTCAGTTTATTATTACTGCAAATAATAACGTTGTCCCATTATTACTCCTATATTTCTGCGGTAGTTAGTAGCATCTTTATCGTTTATACCGTTATCTGTACGTCATGTATGCCCCTTGCAGTGAGAGCGGAACGTGTCCACCCATTGCTTCTAACTTAGAACTTTTCTTTGCTTCTTTCAAATTCAAAATATCTTTATTATGTTAGTTACAGGTCTTTTTTTTTTGGGTGGGAAATCATCAAATTACTTTTCCCGCTCTGGGCGGAGCGGGAGGGTGTGTCAGACTCTTACTGACTAAAACCCACCCGTATTCCTTCCGTTGCCTGTGTTGCCTCGGTGACCCTTTAGTACCTTCACGCGACCCCGGCAGGCCTTCCCGCGACCCCGGCAGGTAGTTACAGGTCTTAACAATAGATTAAAGTTCCAATATGTCCTGCCCTGCCTAATAAGGCATACAATAATTATGTATTGGCATTAAATTTAAAATTATTTTACATGTCAAATTTAGTTATTTATTATAAATGCCAAAATATCAAAGTACAGTGAAATTAATACAAGGTCAACAAACCAATCAGTAATTCAAGAAATCTTGGGTCGTGTAATATGTTTTATCAATTAAAAAGTTTCGTAATTTATTTTTAAATACTGGAAGTTCCTTTATGCTCAGAATGTCAATCTAAAAATTTTTGTCAATGCCAAAGAAGCTTTTGTGGTACATTAGAAATTTTTCATATTATATACTCGTATATGTTTTCGATTTGAGTTTATCAAATAGATTTTCATTTGTTTTTATAAATACGGCTACTTCATAAATGTAAATTGCAGGAAAGGTCAATATTTTTTTTATTTTATTACCTATGTTCTTGTACCTAGGTAACGTAGTAATCAAATTCATTTAAAAAAAATCGCTAACAGCGTTACGGATACCTGGTTAGGTAATGTAACTGCTATCTGTGTAACTATTTAGGTAGGTACGCATAAAAAACTTCGAAGTGTCATGAAAATTGAATGGAGTACTTGATTCACCGGAACAATCTGGCGGTTGTTGAACGTCAATTTGAAGCAATCAATTCGGATTGTTAACCAAGTCCTGCTGTAGCTCTTCAGATACATAATGCCAACAATCCAACTGTTTGTCCAACCTTCCACGTGTAGAGAGGTAGTTAGGACAATGTTGGAGAGTGTTTTGATCGATCGTGAGTTGGGACAGACTGGGGTTATGTCAGCGAGGAGTCCTGGGACGCAGTGATATCCTTCTGCGAAACAGTCATGTCGCAGAAGGAGGAGAAAGAGAAAGGTAGATCTCTTCCACTCACCCTGCCCGCAGCAGGCGCACCGGGCGTCGGAGGGCGGAAAACGCCCTCTCCCAGCTGCCCTAAATGGGTCCAGGGGCGACGGACTCGGTGACATCCGTCGCCCCTGGTCCTGCTATGTGGGGGGCCACATAGCAGGACCCGAGGTCCCACGTGCGCCCCTATTGGACGTCGCCGGAGGAGTTTTACACCTCATTGTATACCTCGTTGGAGGGCTGGCACCAGCCGGGCATCGCGGAAGTTGCACTAAATCCCATGATCCCCGGTACAAGTGTGGGAGGGGAACACCGGGGTGGTTTTTAGTAAGAGTCTGACAGAAACCCTCCGCCCGCCCCAGCGCGGAACAAAAAAAAAGACTGGGGTCACGTTGGAATGGCTGTTGGACGATAGTGTGTCTGTGGATTACATAAATTTATATGTGTACCAAATTTCAACTTACCAGGAGGAAATATAAAATTCATAAACGCTTACATAGGCATCGTAAATTGTTGACGTAGGTTGGTATTGTTTATTCAGAAAATATTCACAAAGTCAAGGTTAGGTAAGGTAATATTACATTAGGCATGCTCTGATACTGAAGTCAGTAAATTCTCCATGTTAACGGTTGCGTTTAAAATGTTGTATGGTGCATTGTGTTGTTTTAACATTAATTATTCTGCATTGCATCACTCATTATCACCATTTTAAATATCGCACCGAGGCACAGTGGAACGAATGTATGGGAGCGGTTGGACGTAGACATGTCCGAAAAATAAGAGTAAAATTATGACAAACTAATGATGCCATCTTATTCGATTACTTAATGCCTTCATAAATTGTGGTGATGAATTTCTTCATAACTCCCATATTTCGGGAGTAATTTGAGAAAATGTGAAATTTTACTATGAAAATGAGTGTATCGAGCTCTCTCCCTCCTGATTCCGGGCTTGTTTCAAGTAGCGGTCTCTAATATCGTAATGCTATTACTAAGAGCTATATTTAATACTAAGACACATAGTGCGCCAAATGTGCACTTTCTGGGATAAAAGGAAATGAAAATTTAAAAAAAAAAACGTTTTTTCCCCATTTGTATTTACTTTAAACCGCAGACAGACTTATTAAGAGGTCTATAAATATATTATATATACAGAAATATATATTAACAAAAATATTCACAAGAACTGATGAGAGTATGACTTTTAAGTAAGTTGATAATAAATTACCTAGTTTCATTAAAAGTACAATAAATAATTAAGATGTAAGCTCTAATTTACTAAGTTACACATTTTAAAACAATAACATCATTTAATTATCTTCGTCATCATCATCATCATCAATTAATTCAAATTCAGAATCGATGTCCGCTAAATCATTTATGTTAACAAATTCGATATCACTTTTCTCAGAATCCGTAAGCTCATAAAATTCCTTAAAAGAAGATTTTTTTACAAACTTATTTCCTTTTGGACGGATACTTGTAACAAGTGCATCAGAAGACAGTAAAAGATTGTGCATAATATCTTCATTGCATGAGATACTGCTATGCTTTCGAGAATGCCCCTCTCTATATTTTCTAAAATCTTTATTTCTAGCCTCAGATGCCTCTTCGGATAGAAAACCAATGGGCACAATTGACATGTTCTGAACTATGTCTGGCCCATGCATTAAAATTTTATGAAGTGAAGAAGGCATATAATACCATGGGTATAACTCCACGTAAAGCTTAGCAGTATCAAAGCAGAACTCTCGGAATTTAGTTACGTTGATCTTCTCTCCTGATGAAATACACTGCAAGATCACACAGATTTTTCTTAAAAGCATAGCATCTATTCCGGTCAGTTCAGCAGATTTAGTGTAGTTTTCAAAAAATCTCCTTGCCGAGTTGCCATTGTTGGTGGATCCACTGCCTTGTTTCACAACATCGAGAAGTAAGCCCGTTTCTCTTCTTACAGCCTCTTGAACTCTTTTCTTCCTGTCATCAACTTGCCTTTTTGCTATATCACCCCTTACTTGCCATGATTTTATGTCTAATTTGTAGGAAATGTGTAATAAGCATTCCATTGAGCGAATCCAAGCGTGAAGGGTGCTTAAGCTATATTTATACATGTCCTCGTTTGCGTGTTTATCTTTGATTAACTCTAAATTATTCATTTCTTTAGGACAAGCCTTGCATATGTCACACACTGAAGCTGCTGTATTGGATATAATGGAATGAATTTTACCATCAATCATTGTCAACAGCAGTTGGTGTTTGACACTAATTCCATCAGTGATGGTGGATGGAGTTAAGGCTTCAATCTCTGCTTCGATTTCAGCCATCTCTCTCTGCACATTTTCTTTGGTTTCCTTTATAAACTTAAACAATATTGGCCGGCAAAATGAAGTGGAAGATGGTCGCTCGTTTTCCCAAATTGTTACACCTTTTGAGACGAGCCGCAGTGGTACAAGACTAATCATAAAATTACTAGCAAGATCGATTTGCTCATCTTCACTCGTCCTTTGATGATAAATGCTTTGGCTAGATGATCCGTCAAAACCCCATTTGCTGGTCAATACGAGCTGTTGATTGGGATCAACAGGGGTTTCTAACGACCTAATAAGTCTTCTTGAGGTTAAATCCATCAAGGCTTGTAATTTGATTTTTGCAGAGCTCTCTGTAACTGTGAGATCTTCTTTGGCCGGATAGCACTTAATTTTTTCTTTAACCAACATGTAGTAACTCGGGTATTGAAGAGCTCCTTCTTGAGTGTTGAAATCCCGAAGAGTGTTATAGCGCCATTTCGATAAGTTCATCGATACATAAAGAGCCAATGCCTTCAAAGGGGATATTTCCCGTACCTGAATTGATTTACCTTCAATGAAGGCTTTGATTTTTGAGGCCTCTTCTGGATTCTCCGTCAAGTATTTCATAACATAAGCTGTATCGCTTTGTCCTGCCTTTTGAAGCGCCCTTTCGGCCGAAAACATAATTTCAGCGCTGCTACTGCTGCATGAAAGACTATCTTCAGTGCGTCTTCTTTTTTGCCGGTTACTAAGGTCCTCAAAAGATTTACGAGGACTAGGATGTGTACAAGTTGAAGCATCAGATTTAGCAGGAGAAATTATGGGCTCGATGACGTCACTTATATTTTCTGTAGAAGGTTCCATATTTTCATTCTGTAATTCCGGCCATTGAATTGCAGCCTGTAGCCAAATCTCATGTTTCTTCCGAAACTTATCTGTGCTTCTTCCAGACTGTGTCCATTTTGCATAAATGCGGTAGCAAAATCGACGACACCAGTCTTTTAAACTTGTTTCAGCACTTTCACATAACTGAACACAACTGTTATCTTTTAAAACACTGAACAAATAGTTAAAGTCGCGTAAATCTTTATGTGCGCGTGCGCATAAAGCAACGTGAATATCAAGATTTGTATTAAAATTTGGAAAATACATTGCGAGATTAGCTTGGATACAACGAGGTGTAAATCAACACTGATTTTAAAGTTACTAATAGTGACCTATTTATATAAAATCCAGGTATCCCAGGTATCCTTTGTTAAATATTGCAAGGTAATTAGTTATTGTGATAATTAGTAAATGATGCATGCTAAATTAGTGTATTAAGAGCCATTTAGTAATTAAATAATAGCAATGTTCTTATCAGTAATCATTAGTGCATCAGTTTTATATGTAAACCTTAAGTCCCTAATTATATATCCTAATTAGCTTATATCTTCTCTAATTGGCTGCTCAGAAATGTTATTGTAATAAGGTAAACCTTTAGAAAAACGGTTTTAATCAACAAAATAAACAAAAAATAAAAAAATTGTGTTATAAAATAAACATCACTCTTTATCCCAGAAAGTGCACATTTGGCGCACTATGTGTCTTAGTATTAAATATAGCTCTTAGTATTAGCATTATGATATTAGAGACCGCTACTTGAAACAAGCCCGGAATCAGGAGGGAGAGAGCTCGATACACTCATTTTCATAGTAAAATTTCACATTTTCTCAAATTACTCCCGAAATATGGGAGTTATGAAGAAATTCATCACCACAAGTTATGAAGGCATTAAGTAATCGAATAAGATGGCATCATTAGTTTGGCATAATTTTACTCTTTTTTTTCGGACATGTCTACGTCCAACCGCTCCCATACATTCGTTCCACTGTGCGAGGCCAGTGTTTTACATAGATAGAGAACTCGCAGTTATGAACGCAAGCTTTATTTTGCTGAGACAATGGAATTACACATAGCTCCCAGCTTTCAAGTTCCTTCTCAGAATTGCAAGCGTCGAAACGAGCTGGACTGCTTGACCCAAATTGATATTATGTGCTTAAAATTTTTGTATCATATTTTTAATAATATTGAAGAGCTTAGCTGAAGAACCATAAAGTTCGATTTATTATTAAGGTCAAGTTTGGTAAATTATAAAGGCTGCAAGTTGCAGTGGAGGGATAACATCTCCAAGACATTAAACACAAGTGTTGCCATCTACGTACAATGAGGTCATCAAGAGATCTTAATAACACAAAGTGTAACGGTACTACGTCTTACACTTCACTAATACTTTCGACAACCAAAAGATAAAATCATGTTTATTACTGGCTGTCAAATCCTCAAGTATTTCTCGCCACAACATATTTTTGGACGCTCTGTGTCAAGATTAAGCAATCCCTTTGAACGTTTGCATAGACGATTTTGTGTATTGACTACAGATTTCTCTACCGGTATATGAATATTATGGAAAGTGTGTTCACGTGCATTTGCACAAAGAATTTCATTGCAGAGTCATGGCTTGTGAATAATTCATAGTGCATTATTAACACGAACGAACGGCTACCATACAATGGTTACCTATTTTCTTTTCTCAGAATGGATATAAGTGCCGTTGATTCTAATGATGCGACTGTTTGCAATGCTTGCATATAAAGAATCTTAAGAGTGGATTAATTTGACCTAATTATTGTCGTTAAAATGATTGGACCAGCGCACAATATTGAACGGGCATGCTGAGATGAGTATGGACAGCATAGGGCACGAACATATAATAATAATAAGGAGTTTGAAAGATTGTAAAGTAATTTAGCATGCAAAGCAAATGTAAGAGGAATGAGGGCTTACTTAGAGATACTGGAAAAGTTTTATAAAAGAGTATAAGAAGATCAAGGATTTTTTTTTCTAGAGAGTTCGCGTTTTTGTCTACAGTCTTATATGAGTGCAGACGTAAACGCTAAACGCTGAAACAGTTGGAATTGAAATCAATTGGTTTAAATGTTAGGAACGAGTCAGATAAATTTCACAAATATAAAAAATTAATAGGTATTTGATAGAGATTAGCCTATCTGTATCCAGTCCACTCGTTTGTTGTTTTAGTTAGGTGATAGAGTTACTCGTAACTCGATACTTACATGATTGGCCGAAGTCTGACTGAGCCCCGACTGTCCATTTGTTAAATTAATATTGATTGGTCTTCAATCAGCTATAGATTTATTTTCTAATTTATGATATTGGCATTTCTGTACGTACCACTACCACCATTCCACCATATATGTATATATGAATAATAAACAATACAATATGGGTTCTGGCAACGTATCAAATTATGGGATTTCAGCCATTTTCAATGATCTTCTTTTAAATATTAATTACCCTTTTTCTCTTCGTATGATGTGATCATGGGATAAAGACACATTTCCATCACAATTGCTCCTTATATCGTCTGATGTTCATTTTGGCTCGTAAAATTAACGAATATAGCCCAAGATAATATCCAAGTTGCTGATTCTGCCGTCTGTTTATAATTTTTATGGCGGCTGCGAGTTATATTGACCTAAATAGGCGATAGCGTCATCGCACCACCGAGGCTAACCTCTTGCATGTAGGCGTGGCAACTGCACATTGCGCTGCCTGTTAAAAGAAAGATGAAAAATAATAAAGAACTTAAGTATATTTTGATAGAGTTCATAATTAAGCAAGCTTTGAACGTATATGTATATTTTCAAACTCACTGCTTAACCGCTTCTTTTGTTACAGTGCTTTGACTTATTATAAGTTATTATGCTATAGACGTATCGCGTGTTATTTCGTAGTGGTGGGTTAGATGGTAGCGTGTAGTGCATGTGCTGCTATAAAACCGGTCGTTCGCGCACAAACAACAGAGCCGGCCTTCACCACAGTTGCCGACGCCCGGGGTGACGTCACCACGCTTATGTCATACCATTACCGACTATGATTGTATGCTGTAGCCAAATTGACCTGCAAAACTTAACACGTATCTCTGCGAAACATTCTATCAAGAAGGACTGCTTCATTGCCAATAATACTTACCCACGTCAGAAATAAAGATAATTTCGACAGTCAAACATTCTTATCGATTTAAAGATGATTCGTTCTGCATGACTGTATACTTCTGACGCTAAAAGGTTTATTTAGAACAATGGGTAAGGAATATCGGTCAGTCTCGTCGGATGCGTTAGTACCTAATACCGATTTGTTTACGTCACAAATTAGGTCTGTTTACAGGCCATTTCATTGTCGTTAGTGACATGATTATACCTATCAACATTCTTGGTCATATGATCGTAATAGGCTGGGCAGACTATAGTGTTGTCCCTTAGCTTGTCACTTGATACGAGGAAGCACTGTAAGTCATTGGGTTCAAATTATTTGACGGGTAATTTAAAAGGTTTTTAATGAAGCCCTTCAGATAGTCGCTTGAAACATGGCTTGTTTTAAACGCTATAAAAAAAAAAAAACAAGAAAGAGCAAATACCAAAACTAAAAGTTTATTATGCCCCTGAATGAGACCTGTAATCCAAATGACGTTGGTATTACAGAATACATTCGTGGTTGGCAACTGACAAATGAGCCGCATCCTACTCTACAAAGTTCAGTGGCGACTCCCACGCACTATACTCATTGACTCCAGAGGTGATGGTGCAACCATAATAGTGACAAAACTTTGTCATAGTAAATTGTAAGATTGGACTCTTAATAAAGTAAATGCTGGCCTGGTTATGGAGTTTCAGAATCAATTGGATATATCTGACGTGAAATCTGTGCGATGTCCAAATCGCTTATTCATTATTTTGAATATAAACGTGATGACCGGAGCATAAAACTCTGAAATCATTGGCCCGATCCCTCGATTCGACCAACTCCAAAGTTTCTATACACGCGAAGTCTAAAAATAAGCAGCAATTTCGTATAGCCGATCTATCTACAGATACGTGCTTTCCAATGTCCGGTCAGTGACGTTTGGGCGAATTTCTGCGCCAGTCCGCCACCCCTGCTTGGGCCATTCCTGTCCCGAGGGATCGATTTTTGCACCTGGTCTAACACAATGTTCTCTATGTAATGTGCTATTTACCCGGCCTTCGATGTGTTTACGCATTACTGTGATTGGAGTTATTTCCCTTCAACATCAACTTAGTATGTTTTTCAACAGTCGAAATGTTTTGTTAAATATTTTTAGACTCTGATTCCGATTTCACTCAAATTAGCAGCTGATTCATAGACAATAAAACATTTCTCTATTAGAATCTGGTTCAGGTACTATGATGATGTGGACCGGATATCCTTATGTTTCTGCTGCGTTGTTTCGTGTCAGTGATGGTTTTGTTTATTATTTAGAACATGCGGTTGTGGCTCGCGTAGGAGGGGGAACGTTTTCACATGAGGGAGCGTTTTGATTACGACACCTAATTAGCCGTGAACGGCCAGGGCGTAGCGTTACTAGCGTGGCTTATGCTTTAAAAATATATCTTCATTCAAAATTAACTCCATAAAATAACAGTCTAAAACTAGGATACGGCTGAGCTCATTACCAACAACACTTATGGATATCGTCGCTTTTCAAACATGACGTTACATAAAAAGTAGTACGGTTTGCAAGCAACTTTACTTGTATGGCAAATTACCAGGTACTGAAGCGCTCTGTGTCTGCAATCTTGAACCAAGAAATGTGTACAAGGTAGAGACACTGCTGCTTCAGTTTTGGGAGCTTCGTTATAACGTTTGTACTCTTTGGCTTTTAACAAATATATAAGTGCAAAAATAATAAGTTTTTATAATTCATTAGTTAGCAGAGTTGTGAGTGTAACTCACGCGACTCGGCTTCGGGCGCGGTTCTATATTTGGGTTAATGGATTCGTCCGCGCACCGCCACCAGCATGGGAAGTGCCTGTTAGCTGGTCCGTCCGCTTTACCGGTTCCAGGCCGCATGATCAAGACCTACTTTACCTTTGAGGAAAATTGCAAACACCTGAAATCAAAATTCATTTATTCAAACTAGGCTGAAAATCAGCACTTTTCGAACGTACGAACGAACATAAGACAGTCCCCCAAAAATGCCCGCCCTTCACCACTTCCTAGTGCTTTAGCTGGGAAAAAGAAGTGGCGGAACAAACTCCCCAGCAGCACATCTGTCTGTTTAGTTATATAAACTTGATTCTATACCAATCGAATTTTGAAATGTTTTTTTCGAAGGTACTGTTCTGGCGGCTCCACCCGTTCCACAGACTTATATACACAAACACACAAGTGTGTCTTCAGATTATTTCCTAGTGCCGCATACACATACGTGTTTTTGTTTCGGCGAATAGTTGAGTTCATCTCGAGTCCACTTTTGCTGAGTTAATGGCTGTCTAAATTTAGAGGCAGTCGTGATGTCCGCACACATCCGAAGCTGGAAAATGTGTCGCTGCAGATTTGATTTCATAACTTGTTTACCTTGATAATTTATCGCTACGAGACTGTGGATCTATGAAATGTTCATATTGTTTTATGTTATTACCTTATTACAAGCATTATAGCATCCTATGACAAATCGTTGTAGTTTGAAACTGCCAAAATGAAAATAACAGTCAGTTTCTCAACCTAGTGGCAAATTAAAAACAGACTAGTGTAACATTGGAATAAAACTGAATGTTGATTAAAAAATAAACAAAAGAGTCGACTGCGGTTAGAAATGCAGCACAAAGTGGCAGGTTGTACGCGAACAACAACCGTCCTACTGTGACTGTGACGGACCGTAAATACATCCGTACATAAAAATGAACAGTTATTTCAAGCTGATTGAAAATAGACTTTATTGTCTTCATAATAAAAGCCACGTTACATGTTAATTTTAACGGGATGGAAATGATAGAAATCGCAACGCTTCCTGCGGTTGTAGAATGGGAAATGAAAATGAATGTACATAATTATGAATGAGCTGTGATCTGTGTGTGTGTGTATTTTGATGGAGAGATTGCTCATACTTGGTTCAGTCGGATTAGTACTTTTTGGTGCTTTATCGTTCTCTACTTAACAAGTAAAATAAATAATTATTTAAGTTTGCGTATCTTGATGAACTACCAAGAGGCTTTCCTATGCTAAACTGATGGATTTTTGTTACTTTTCCTTATTCGTACAGAGTATCATTAAGTTGTGTAACCCCCTTTTAATTTCTTTATTTCTCCTATACAAAATAATGTGAGATCTTATTAAGAGTCAAGCTTACCTTTTTTTCAAATTACTTGATTTTTTTCGAAACACCTAACTCGATGATCTTGTATTCATTCTATGTTGCCTAGAGACATTCACTGAGATATAGTTGTTTCTAGTGCAGTAACGGTTTTCTCACTGTTACAACGCTTTATATAATGTAAAGAGTAAACATGAAACCGCATAACGCGGGCAATACGTAATTAATTGTAAATTGCGTGCCATTTCAGTACTTTTTACTTTGTACGTTAGTACTTGAGGAAGTCGTAACTTATAAGATGTTACAGCTAATTTATTAGATGTTGTCGTTACTACAAGTTTCTGAAGACAGATTAACAGGTAGTAAACTGACGGCTATGAATTTCACCGTAGTACTTTATTTCATTGTTGCTTTTTCAAATGATAATGTAAAATATAATTATAGTACATAGTTAGTAACGCTACTGTTTGGAATGATGACAATTATTTAAACTCTTATTGAATACCACTTCAATTTAGTTGTGAACTCTATCCTCGCTGCCGTTTGGTATGAACTTCGAGTCGTCAGATTATGAAATACCCAAATATATTAAAAAAAGTTGCAAACGTATCAGATGTTCAAATATTTCCTTGCCAACTTTTAAGATATTCTTTTGATTTTCTCTTGAAATTCACATTTTATCATAAACATCTGTTCCATCTTTTTACTTATTGCAAAGTTATCAGTCTGCTTTTCTGATTCATACTGTGGAACGTGTCCGGCTGCATAGGTATCTAAAACAGCTCTTAAACGACTTGCAATTTAATGGAAGTCTTTAAGCATGCTATTCCAAACTGACACAGGAATTAGGATATCCGCCGCCCAAAGCGGTTCATCCACTTATGAATGTATGACGGCACTGCGTGTCCCCTCGCAGTGCAGATTGTGCGTCGTCTAGTCATTTACCAGACGCGGTAAACATTGGAGGAGGGTCGATGCCAGTACCTGGGCTATTTGTTACAGTCTCAGTGTCTCGTCATTTCACCACGCTCTTTATGACTCAAGATAAGAAACGCGACAGAATATTTGCAATGATGAAATTTTTTGCAAAAGTTGATGCAGGAAGTGAACCGCTTGTTTTGAGTAAAATTTGAGTCCGGGCCAAAGATAGTCAGCACTTATGCAGTAACGTGTGATATGATGTTGGTCAAGAGAAAATTTTGTTGAACTGATTGCAAACCTCTTCGAACCTTAATTTGTTTTCGGTTTCGTTTACCTTTGAAGACGTTTATTTGGTAAGACGACCAATCTCTTTTTATGTTGCATTCCAATCTAAAGCAATATTACTTAAGTCTTGACTGTACTCCTAAGTTTTGCTTCGTCGGATCGATGATTCTTTTATTAATTTTATATAAGCTTTGCCCAGAATTCCGATATTTCGACAGCGTTAGCGTTGGCTTCGCAAAGGTCTTCTAGTACAGGTGTTTTTACACGAGCACGACAAGAGGTGAGGCATCGTTTGTGATGTGGCTTCACAGTCGCACTGTGGCTCATCGGAGTAACCCGACCAGAATAAGTTGTACCTGCAACGACCCACCTGGCTTCTTAGTCAGTTAAGAGATTTCCAGGTGGGCCTTGATAGTTGAAGGCCCGCTGGGAGTTTTTGTAATTTGCTGTAACGTGCTACGATTCCGACCTTTAAGGCTGGGTTCATAAGCGTGCTATAGTTTAGGTGTCTAGACGAGTTCAAGGGTAGACAACGCCATAAATTGTCGAGGAACGGCTGGAATATCAAAGGTTAGATAGTATATATGTATAGCGTATTACAAGAAGTCTGTGATTGATGTTTTGTACCCATTTAAGTAATGTTCTTTGGTTCTGTATGGTTTATTTTAACTTTATGACAGCCTTTTTGGTAATTTTTCTGGTGGTTCACAGGAATATAAGTTCAAGTTAAATCTGTGTGACCCTAGAATCAAACAAATATGACATAATTTTCTTTGTGACTTAATAGCAGCAATTTACGTTGTCCCATGACTGTAATGGCATGCTATGGTGTGCTATGGTGAATCGACGACGCCATGTCTGCTTGGCGAGGTCATCGACCGCGCCGACTTGCCTATTCGATACACTTGCTTGGTTCTACTTTGGTTGCTTCTTTGATTCGTGCTAACGCTTAATCTAAGTTTATGTAATGACACCGACACTATTTTGTATCTAACGATATACTATTGATAGGACTTGAATTAATTTTATTTTCTATTTTATTAGCTCCTCAATTTAAACAACTACTTAAAGGGTTCGGTTATTTAAAACCCAGCTCTAAAACAAGTTGCCAGACAAAAATATATTCAGCGGTTCTTGTTGTTGAGTTCCAGCCTTCGCAGTGATCGTTGGCATTCGTTGGAATTCAATCATAACTGTTCGTCAATCATGCGTGGCACTCGTCTGTTGCTTGTATGTTACAGAATTATTCAATGGATAAATTGCATCCTACACATGTTTATGGAACGAGACGAAAGCGTATCAAGGGTGAGACTAAAGCAATTTAAGAGATAATATCCAGTATGACAGTAGCTCAGATATGAACCAGATCAGACTATGAAAATAAAGATGTATTGAATTGAATTTGTGTCTTGAAAAAGTATATAAGACACATTTTGTTCATGAAGAGGCTTCCACCATAATTATGTGCCAGGAAAATATTGCGTGCCAACCAGCAATCATTGCTTTTAAACAGCAGGTTCACTTTTGCATTATTTATTTTAAATAGAACGGCCGAAGCCAATTACGCTATATAAATAAACATAATTATTTTAACATAGCCATGCATTCTTCTCACAAAAATTCAAACATTCTGACAGTATCATCTTCCATTCATTCGCAAACATATCATGATCTGCGTTTGAGTTCAAGAGAGCATAAATAGCAGCTAATGTCTGAGGAATAGGTGTCTTGGAGTGTGCAACAGTACGGCAAGTTGGAACAGCCAGTAAGTGGTGTTTTCTGCCATGGCAGTACCTAATTGTCGGGGACAAATAGATTGCAGATTTCACTATGCAGATCAGGAACATCAATAATCCCCCTAAGAATTTTAAATAATACAGTCATCTGATCACGCGACCGTCTTACTTCTAAATCCCATAAAATCGTTTTGCCCAACGAAAGCCGAAATACAGCAATGATTGTATTCTGATTGACAAACGACGATGATTGATCGCTCAACCCACCATCTTGAGCAGCAAGTCATTTATGATAAGGTGTTGCTTGCCGGACAGGTAATTAAAATGCAGTTAACCTGCCATTGATAATACACATTGACAAAACCGGTATCGTTTGTGCTGTTCGATTTCCAAAGTTTTTATCTTCAGTGGCATTGAAATTTCAATTATGCTACATCAACCACGAAAAACACATTAAGTTGAGCCTTTAGAAGTTAAAGATGGTGAGAAAACATGAAGAGGGTGGATATTTTGTGAATATTAATCTACCTGTAGAACTTTGTTAATCTCTCTGACCCTCGGTTTTCCATGAATATCATTTTCCTGATCTTTTCTTTTGTCCTTGATGTAAATACTGCCGCATCTAATCGTCCTTATTAACTGTATGTAGGTAAATGGCGTCATGAGAATAGGTGTTACTTATAAATAGAATGCTAATTATGTAAATAGGACTTCGTGACGGATCCGCTACGTGATGGAAAGTGCTAAACCCCAAGCAGTTATGTTGTAATGGTTATTGATACCCAGTGGAACAACGGTTTAGCTTTTTCTCAGAAATCTTGTAGACGTGCTATTGTAATTTGATTGGCAGACTGTGTTATATTTATGCTTAGAAATTGCAATTTTAAATCAACGACTGAATTGTAGTTTTGGGAAACTCTAGCATTCCAAAAGTTAACTTTTTATATCTACGCAAACAGCTTTATCGTGAATGATATCTCAACTGTTGGTATTTTTTGTAGCTTTCAAAGACACGTTCTGAATTTTATTTCGGTGTAGTTCAGTAGTCTGCCTAATTTAGACTGATTATAAGACTATGATAATATTTTCACGTAGGTATTTACTTTAGTATTTTTTTTCATTACTTTTGTAATTTTGTTCATGTCCCAGAATCTTGACTGATTTCACATGAGATTATGTCTGTGTACCATTGTTTATTCACAGTTGCGTTTATAACAAAAACTTGTGTGAATTGTTGGCTTTGTTTTATCGAAGCGACGACGACGTCTGTCTCGAATGCTGTGCTCGTTCAGTTGGGAATGTAAGATGATGTAAAGACCCATTGTATCCATTCACAAAACCAGTGGTTTTCTACATTTTATATAAAATGTAGAAAACCACTTACTCACATTATATATTCATGTCAGTCACTGATGTCAATCATATGATTGACATCAGTGACTGACATGAATATATAATAGTTCAGTAAATATTAGGAACATTAATATGATGAGTATTCATTGATTCATAAAACGTCTTCGTAATGCTCAATATCAAATAATCCACATATGTATTTTATTTTGCATTAATATTATCCTTGCTCATGCATAATACTCTCTTGAAAGATAAGCATGCCCTCATGATAACACAAGAGGCCTGAGCGTGTAATTCATGTGGACACATAGATTTCTATTGTGGCTGTCAGCTCGACGGGCCTTCGTTAACCAAGCCATTATGCGAGAAGGTCAGCCTCACTGCCTGACTGAATTATACCCATATTACCAAATAACGTGAACAAATCATTTGCCGGCTTCACGAATAACACTCGTAAACTTCTAATAGCAAGATCAGTCGCCTTTTTTATAGCTATCAGTTATTATTACTTTTATTAACGGCGTTCATTTCATGCCACATTTCTTGACCATTGAACAGTGTATCGCAGCCTTATCGCAGCTGTAATACATCTACGTTATACGGACACCGCTATCAACAATTATAAGTTTATGACGAATAAAAAATAGAAGCGCTCAAATTATCTTCAATTTGTCAAGGTTAATATCTAATTGTCACCTTAGTGAGTAATACCATCCATGAACTAAAATTTACAAATTTGGTGTATGAGGAGGCTATTCAAGAAATCTGAATTGTTGCGGATTCAGTGTTGGAGTGTAAATGAGTCACAAGTTACGTAACCTGACATTATTGATCCTGTTGTATAACGTCAACGCTTTAATTTCGAAACCTGTTCTGTTGCAAATTCCTCACACTCGTGTGTGCTAAGAGAAGTAACTTCTGAGGACATTAGCTGGACGATGTCATAATTATTAGATTGTGTCTAAGTAATGCATTTTGTGTTTAGGACGTAATACTGCTTCTTATCTAAGGTAGTCTTCTAAACTTGTCGTCTTTGTAATGTACCTGCTTGTTTATTTGATCTATTTCAAATAAAATGGCACATCGACTTGGTTCAGCCACTTAGGTGTGGCTATTAGTCTTGAAAGCGGTATCTAATCTTATCACCGGCCGGCAGCGTGATGTCATTTGGAATAACAAAAATATCATAGAACACTGTGTCTTTGTATTGTGTATGTAATTTGTATACCTAGCGGTGTTTTTGGTGAAATCGTGTTCCTATTGGTGGTGACTATACGGTTATTATTCGGAAAATTCAAGGTAACTTAAAAGATTTAATTAATTGTTTCAAAATTTATTTTTTCGCTTTTGACAGAGAAAGCAGAAAACCATAGTTTCAAGGACTGAAAGAAACATTTGTACCGTCCCAAATGTTAATGCCTATTTCAACAATTAATAAAAATATAAACGTATTGAGTTAAGTTGCATGTGAATTTAAACATTATACAACAAACTTGAAACGGTCATCTTTTATTTAAATATACTGACTGACTCACAATTCAAGGTCCATTAGTCTATATTTGGTATCCGTTGTCATTATCAAGATCATCATTTGTGTCTGTGGTACAAAACTATAATGTCCTGTGGTTGCCTATCTGTATATAGTGTGTCTGTATACGGTGTGCCGAAAATTATGGGTGTGGTACAGGTACAGACTCAGACCATCAAACTGTACAACTTTCTCCCGAGGACCAACATGGCAACATAGTAATCGTGAAAAAATAAAGGCGCCCCATACAAAACTTCAATAGCTACTCGACCAAATGTATGGGACAACTGATATTTTTGATTGATTTATCGATTTAAAAAGGCCATTTAATACAGGGAACTTAAAACATGAATACTGATCTCACTCATTTACCGACTCATTATTTTCTATTCGCGTATAACTTGTATGCTTATAAGTCGTTATTGCATATGGTTGGATGAGAGCCAAAAAGGATATAAGTCAATGTTAACGCTAGGTAGGCGGGTTGGTGACCGGAAAGCCACCCCACTCGACCGCTGACATTGTCACCGGTCACCAGCTTAGGGTGGTCCGAAACCATAGGTAATCCTGCAAAGGCAGTTATTTCATAATACCCGTATCTTTATTATTACCTGTTTCTGTTACAACTTTATCAAAAACCAGTTTGGCTCGTAAATTAACGGCCATTTCAGCATCCAGATGATGCTTGACTTGAGTCCTCGAATTCGCGGAACGCCCTTCGGCTTGATGAAATGATGCAACGGCCAGAGACGGCCGATTGCTTTTAATGACTGATGCAATGTTGCGTATCTTGTCAACCAAATGAAGCATATTTAAATATCTATGATTACTAAGTCGCTAACGAATGTCTTCTGATCTTTCCAGATAGTTGAGCGTGGCGGCGAGGTAGAGGTTGGTCGCGATGACGACCGACATATCGGTGTCCCGCTGGGACCCGTCCATCGGCCACGGCCAGGAGATCATCGACGAGTTCGAGTACGATGGCGGCAATTCGTCGTCGAGGCTATTCGAACGATCGCGCATTAAGGCGTTAGCAGGTGAGATATCGATGGCGAACTCCATAGCCCTAAAGTTAATCTACAGAGGATCTATGTATTGTCCTAAAGACTGCACTGCCTTTATTAAAATGTTCAAAAGGTATAAGAACGGCTATAAATGCAATCTTCGTCATTATTGTTGGTACACAGCTTGATGATATAGAGCTTTTTACTAGCTCTTTGCATTTGTCAGAAATGCCCATTGTAGGGACAATGTATGTGTGAATGATGTGTGTTTGAAAAATATGTGTGAGAGGTTCGAGGATAGGATTGCCAGTTACTGCGCACTGGCCGACCCAAGCGCCTGTTTTCAGTTTGGGATATCGCATATAAAATAAATAACACGCATGTTAAAATACAAACTCTTTTATTACGTGGAGTTTCGCAGTGACTCCCATTTTTTAATGGTCTAGGCACCGACCGGTGCCTAGACCATTAAAAAATTATTTCGCTGAAAACTCTTCTTCGACCATCATCATCATCATTTCAGCCGAAAGACGTCCACTACTGGACATAGGCCTCCCTCAAGCACCTCCATTTCGACCGATTTGTGTTTCCCGCATCCAGCGGATACCTGCGGCCTTCACAAGGTCATCTCTTGGACCTTGGTCATGAATCCTTTTGTATCCACAATTTCGCCGATGAAGGGTTTCTGCCAACTGTTTCATTGGGCTAAAGCTTAAACTAAACTTGTTGAATAACACTCTATTCTTAGTGCTTTGCATCCGACCTATGTGAGACCTTTACCAAAATTTTCCAACCTTCACCGAATACCTTCTGTCTAGCTACCAATAAAAAACTACCCTAAAACAAACCTTTTTGTGTGCTACCCTATGTTATGTGCGTCTATGAATAGCAAGGGTGGCCTTTCATCCACCCCATCGCTTTGCGTAGGTGTTGTACTCAACAGTAAAAATCTTCCGGCTGACATGGCGCGGGAAGCCTTTTGTCTGCACAGCTTTTAGCAAGCCCATAATGGCACTCTTTTCTTACGTGTAACATGTGAAAGAAAAAATGGCAACACTTAAGTTTTCAACAATAGCTCTATTGAAGAGTAGGGATATCGTCTTTTCCAAGTTCGGCTTCGGTTCTGGAGTGGACTTTCGATGAGTTGTTGAATAATGATGACATTTTCCATGAATATCTTAAGTGATGTTGATGATTATTTATCTATTAGTACTTGTATATAAATTAATTACAAGTTTCAAGCAAGACGTTCCTTAATGGAATATGTGTCAGTACACTTATCGATAAGATTTGAGCTGATTACTATGATATGGTAACTGAAACTTGGACTAATGGTACGATAAAAGTCTATATTATTTTAATTGAAGAAAACTATGCCCAAAATTCGAAGACATGTGACAACTAGCAACCCGCACTGGGCCCGCGTGGTGGATTAAGGCCAACTCCCTCTCACGAGAGGCCTGTGTCCCAGCAGCGGGAACATTATAGGCTGATTATTCTGCTGTATGCCCTAAGAAAACAATGTATTATACTTTAACGTAGCCAAACGTTCGATGACCTGCGGATGCAAATAGACTTATCTAAACATGTCGGATTATTATAGTTTTAGATAACACCTCAGAGGTCGGAACCTTGACACACTATTAATATTTAATTATTTAAGCTGTATCATCCATTGTTTGTAATACCTATATTTCATAACACCATGCGGCAGCTTATCGGACATCGCAAACCGCAGCATCCGTTTTTCCGTACGAAACAACGGGGTATCAAACCATTGGTCAGACTAAGTAAAATGCGTAAAATAAAATTACACATGTCCAAATAACATTCAGTGAACTATCAGATAGTCTTCGATACCTCACGCTTATCGATTTGAAAAGTGTTATCTGTTACTTCAACCGAATCTTCTCGTTGAACCAACCACAATTTACCGTTTTAGCCGTTACCTGGGCAATATTTGTTAAAAAATTGATTATGTGTCATACAGTTTCAGTTGTTAACACAAATTTGTAGCAATACTCAGCAGTATATCGAATGTGCTAATAAATTAAAACCTGCCCTGTGTTGTCGACATCTGTCGCGGTGGTATCGAATATCCTTGTCCAGTGGTAGTTGAATTTTGTCGCTCTAATTCTTCTCGTCTTTTGCCTGGTACGTTGGTTCAGTCGCCGCTCGTCGCTGGCGACATGACATCCACAGAGGGATATGAGCTGATAAAAAAAGGAGTAGATATTGAAGTGCCCGGTTTAGAAGTGTATTATGACAAGGTCGTGATTGAACTCAGAGGTTTGTAGTGTTGTCTTATCAGTGTTCCTCAGTGTTGTGCCTCTTTTGGATTGCGTCATTTTGGATTTTGTTTTCTGCTTCATCGGATGACAGATAAGTGGTGGTGGTATTTTAAAATTTAAGTTTTTTTTAAATAACTGTTTCTGAAAATAACATCATTATTATGTAGTAAAATTCTGAATTTCCTACTTCATTTTCCTTATGAATCTATATTTGTTTCAGTAGCTTCAGCAATTGCTTCATGCGAAATCGTTATAACTGGAATTAATTTGATGAAATTCGTTTTAAATGTGCCAAGAAAGATAACTTTGTAAGATAGGTAATTGACTATTTTGGCGTTGCCATGTTAAGTATCAACCTGTTTTGCCCGACGAACTGGCTGAGGGGATAACCTCATTTTTAGGGAGTGACGACTGACCTAAGTTATTCGGTACACCGTTAATAGTGTGCAGGCAATGCAGATTCTTATAGAAAACCGCTGATACTGCAGTACAACACCCTGCACATCTAGGACTGTACTTTCCGCTCTGAAGCGTGCGAATAGCAATCTGATCCATATCTCGAATTACACATATTATATTCCGAACCCAACACCTTATTGGAGTACTATCGTGTGAGTTATTACGATGTCGTCGGCTGTCCCGGACGGGCTGGAACCTCCACTCCTGAAGACTCGGTCCGCGAAGCCAGCTATCTGGTCGCCCCGGCGCGGTCGTCCCCACTGGCGGTTAATGTGTTAACATTCCCTACTTTGTTTTTATCGTTTTCCTTTTGATTTGTATGAGTGTTTATTATGTGCATTACTTTTGGTTTTCAGGTCCGTCTTTTAGAGAATTTTGGTTACATAAGTTGCTATCCTTTGACTCTGTTTTGGAATCTTGTATCATATGGGACTTTTATGAGAATTTCTGTCCTATTTCTAGCTTCTATTTGTAAGTCTTCTTAGGGAGTTCCCCCAAAGGACAACTCTGGGTCCACATAAATTTTATGCTTATCCCTTACTAAAAATTGTTTGTTTCATTAGCTATGTATGAAGAACTAACAACTACTATTTTTTGACAGACGAACGAGAAAGCGTGCAGAAGAAAACTTTTCAAAAATGGGTGAACTCTCACTTGGTGCGGGTCGGGTGCCGTATCGGCGACCTGTACGTCGACATGCGGGATGGCAAGCAACTCATCAAGTTGCTGGAAGTGCTCTCTGGAGAGAGATTGGTTGGTATCTTACTTTAAATTGCATGAGTCGCTAACCTAGATACCTATTTAAATATCACCCTTGTAAATAATAAAAAAGAGGTGCACTTTAGCAAAGATATTCAATTCGCCCAAATTGGCGGGATGGCATGCGACTTGATCAAGTTGCTCGAAGTGCTCTCTGGAAAGAGATTGGAGGGTATCTTATTTAAAATTGCATGAATTGCTAACAAAGGTACTTTTGAACCACTGTAAGCTTTGAAGCATTAGTCATTAGGCATGGTTGCACTGTTGCAAACATTGAACTGGCTGTTGACAGTATCAGGTCTTATCAGCGTATTACCAGTATTATCGCGGTTACTTTGCCCGACAAACATTACCATCCACAGCTTCCTTTTGAATTCCAATCAGTATCTACCGACCAGTTCTAATTGCGTTAGCGTCACTTCAAGCCATGTTTAGCACATCTAGTCGGCCGCGAATGGTAACTGTTGCTAGTGCAGTACCTATAAACACAAGAAGTATGTTTTCGATATAATTACAATAAGTTATTAAATATGGAGGCCTTGGCAGAGAGTACAACTTTGTGCCCTTTGGCGTCGAGACCCTCGGTCCGTGGGGTTCCAGTGCGCATAAATTATTTGCGGAAATCGCGAAACGTCTAGTTGATGTAACTGGTGATCGAAAAGCTGGCGGCTTTCTCGCGCAACGCATCAGGATTGCAATTCAGCGAGGAAATGCCGCCAGCATACTCGGTACAATGCCCCGAGGGCCTTTTTTTTGGCTTAACTTAGTTTTAATTTAAATAAGTTAATGTTAATAATCATCTTGTAATTTGGTTATGTAAATAAATATATTACAATATGTTGTTCGAAACTGCACTATGTTTCTTAGTCGGGGTATTAAAATTTTCCTTTTCTTTGCTGTATTATAGTTATGGTAATTTTGAGAAGAACAAGAGTAAACCTGCGATCCTGCTAACATTTCTCGTTTAACGTTCTATAATAATACGAACCAAGTTCGTCCCTCGCGTAATTTACAGAGGCAGTGTTGCCATCCATACGAGGTTTCTCGTACATGTACGAGATTTAGTGGTCCTGGTACGAGGTGCGAGCTTACATCCATCCTCGTACGATTTTGTACGAGATTCGTTGATACAAGTCATATTTTGGAACGCGCCTCTGACTACGAAATGATTGAATGGTGTGTACGTACGAAAGGTTTCATTTCATTAATTTTACTTGTATTTTTTCTTTAAGATGTTAAGTTAACGTAGAAAATATGTCTATGTTAAATCCACTCTACTCCACGTCCACTATAGTAGGTACAGTTCGGATACTACATACAGTATCCAATGCAAAATTCCGGTTGTACGACCTGCCACCTGCGACCACCTGGACACTTTTTGACGAATCTGCTTTGTAGAGTGCTTGGTTATGAGATAGTTGACAAGAAAATCAATAGATTTTAAGAAATTTATTAAATAAATGGTATGTACGAGGTTGTGTTGACAAAATACGAGATTCCAGACCATATCTGTACGAGGACACGCCTTCTGCGTCTGGCAACACTGCTATAGTAGTTACAAACCCACTCACGAAATCGTTAACGAGCCTTAAGGTACTTTTTTTTGTAGATCCGCAGTAGGATAGGCCGTTCAAAGATATTCCGGGTTAGCGAATACCATTTTTCGATTCAAGAATCCGTTTGCGTAATATTAACGAGTAGTAGTTTACCAAATTACATTTATATACGTACATCGATGTATGGGAGAACATGTTTTTCAACTACAATGTTAAGATTGTTTTTAGGATAAATTCTTCTCAACTACGGAACCCTTTATTGTCCACCTGTCGTCCGACACGGACTTCGCCGGATTTTTATGCCTTGGGTAGACCTTACTTCCTGAATTTATTTCATAAAGTATTTTACTACAATACTTAACTATTCACATAATATGTGAATTAATTCTATATTATAGAATTGACGTGTGTTCTAGTTAAACATACATTTTTCGCATAACTTACTTGCCTCAAGCAGGTATTGTATAATTTAAAATTGTTTAAATTTTATTGCATAATATCTGTGTAAAATTACTGGGAGAAGACACTGATTCCTGTAACACAGGTTTCAACCTAGCGCAGAAGTCAGGGTTTCCATATATAAATGTAACATGCTTTTTATGTCAGTAAATATTATTATTATTATATGAAGGCGTAATTACAGATTTAAAAGTCACTAATATCATATATCTGCGCCTTAATTGGTGCCATTACTGGGGCTATGGAGCCTAAATCGTTTACCTCAAGTACTATTCGAACGAGTTAAAATTATTGCCTATTGTATTTTCTGTGGCCTAAGTACGACTGCTATGTATATAAGGTACAAAGCATGTTTTGTTCTTTTTAAGATCCCGATTACAAATGCAGAGTTTCTAGTGCGTTACTAAAATTAGTTTAAGCCCCATGTTATGGATTCTGAAACTACACCTTACAATTGGACGTTGGAGTTAAGTATACCAAAGAGACCGTAAAGGTTTTACGGTCAACTTTGGGATTTTTGTAGATTGGATCCTTTTCGTGTAACTACGTCCAGTTAAGTTAGGCACTGAATTCTAAATAATTGCAAAAAGTAAATACAAAACCTGTGTAAACTCAGAAAAATTTTTTTTTTACCTTATTGAATAACAACTTAGATTGTCCCTATATTCAAATCACAACTGTCATTCTTTGACAGTTGAAAACATGTTCTCCCATACATCGATATATGTCACGGTACTCACGGTCTATTCTCCAACTGCAAATGTAAGTTGGTCGACTATTACTCGTTAACTTGTAAAGCCTACTTAGCTGTGATAGTTTTCCTTTTAATTTCGTTATATGTAAGTACTACACTACTGTAATGGAATGGCTTTAACACGGCAAGCAAGTAATTCCCCTGATTGTATTTTGTTTTGCCTGCACTGGCAAAAAAACAATGGGATTGTTTATATTTCGAGATGAGTGCCATGAATACTAGTACCATTATGCGTTATTAGACCTAGCGAATGAGTCACGTGAAAGGAAAACGCCTTGTCAGTACGAATATTTCTGTATTTATATTCTTGCACACATAGAAAGTCGGTATATAGTAATATTTAATAAACTATTTAATTAGTTACTCTGTATAATATCAGTATAGACTTTAGACTTCTTGAAGACAACCTTTATTATATTCCGAGGTTCGAAGATAACTAACTTAGCAATTACGCGGCACACCAAATACATCATGTTTTTGTGTTAAAAAAACCAGTACTTTTACGGAACTGTCAAATTAGATACTTCTGTATGTTATGTCATGACTACCCTGATATAAAAATTTAAGCAAATCACATACTTATATTTTATATTTAGTATTTAAAATCTCTACAAATCTTATAAATGTTTGGAAATCATGACATTCGGCCATTCGACACTGTGTGGCACACACAATAATCATTTATATTTTTTATAAATAAATCATGACACGTAACTCCAAGTTTTTAACAGTACATTCTGCATAAACTCATACCCAAACACGCATCCAATATTGCTCTCCATGGGAATTTTTAATCATAACCTTCATGGACACATTTTAAGAAACAGCCAATAAAAGTTACGATAAGCTGGCAAACCGTATTTAAAATATTTTCATGTCCTCATTAATCTCATCTTATGGGCTGTGCGAACCTATAATGAAAGTAGAAAACTGGCACAGAACCGTTAAACTACTTCTGGTAAATACTTAGTTGTGTCCTTTACTTTGCTTTTTAATTGCGATAACCTGACAGTATGAAAGGTTGTAAATTTATGAAATTTATGAATTATTTCATTACGTGATAGGTACTTAAATCAATTCACGTCGTCATAATCATGAGGTCATCTACTGAATTTCTGGTGATCCTGATACTTTTTGCTGTAAGTCTTTTAGTTAAATTACTTCTCAAAGCGATCACCCGTAAACAAAGCAGCCTAAGTCATTGAGTTCCTCTCATTGTATTCATGTTTCAAATTCAAGTTCTTATACGTAGACGTTGTTGTATAAAAAGCAAACAATGGCCAGCTTCGATCTGTAGAACCGGACTTTATCCAGGCTTTGGCGACGCGGCCAAGCCGAAATGTATTTGGAATTTTCTTGTACAGTCAAGGACAAAAACATGTGTATAAAGATACACTTAGTAAAATTCATCAACGATTTCCTCAAAATCAAATTATTTATTTCAAATAGACAAATACAAGGCACTTTTGAACGTCAAAATTTACAAATAAATAGAAGTGATTCTAGTCGCCCCTTCCAGAAGGTAGTTTCGTATGGAAAAGAATGGGCAAGAATCTCCTCCGTTACTCTTTTGACAATATATTGTATACATTAATTTTACAATTGTTGTGTGACGAC
This sequence comes from Atethmia centrago, assembly GCA_905333075.3. NCBI lineage: Eukaryota > Metazoa > Arthropoda > Insecta > Lepidoptera > Noctuidae > Atethmia > Atethmia centrago. The sequence goes on along the minus strand of HG995381.1, from coordinate 20,224,602 downwards.
GATGCACCTACAGTAAAATTACAATAAGTAAAAATAACAAAAAAAAAAACCTATGTAATTGAAATTATGAGGTGTGTGTGCCATAAGCACAGCACTTAATAATTATAGTATTTGCTTTTGCTAAGTGTAAATATCGTTTTTACCTTGACTGTACCTGTAATTGACTTGCTTCTTGGGCTGTGTAGAATAAACTGCATTATTTATAGTCCTGTGTTCTGTTATTTACGACCTATGCAGACGTCCTACTCTAAGGACACTGCAGGTCTCGAAACTTGGAAACATGTTTCGGTGCTAAAGAGGTCCTCTTCATTTTCCGTTAATAAAATATTGTTCTCTCTTTGTAATTCACCAATTTTTTTAAGTTTTACATGTTGGAGACTCGTAATAGAATTTGTAAGCGGTCATGTCATTTAAATTTCAGAATAGAATAGAATAGAATACTTTTTATTATGTCATTATTATCTGCCTAGCCTTTTCCCAACTATGTTGGGGTCGGCTTCCAGTCTTACCGGATACAGCTGAATACCAGTATTTTACATGGAGCGACTGCCTATCTGACCTCCACAACCCAGTTATTGGGTAACTTTTTACTTTTTATTATGTAAACCATAAAAATTTTAGAAATTTTACATAGGGTGACACAATGGGCGGTTTTATCGCTAAAAGCGATCTTTAAAAAACAACCTTTAGATGGATTAGAAGGGAAAGGAGAGATAATACTGCAGGTAGTCTGGTGTACTATTTACATATACAAAGTGTCGTTTTGCATCCTCGTCAAATTCAAGGAGGTAACTATGCTAATGATTCTCCACACGAATCAATAATAAAATAAGTAGGTCTTTTTTTTTTAATTTTCGGAAATCGGCATGTGTAGGACATCATGTTAAAACGCGGCATGTGTGATACCGCACTGTAACTGCCCTTTTACACACACACACACACTACCGCATACCCAACGAGGTGATTCTGTTCTGTGAAAGTGGTGTATTCTAAAATACTGTCAAACTTAAATAACTAAAAAATCAAGAATGTATTAATTATTGAGTAGATAACGTAATTTTATATGATAATACGAGGGCGGCACTGAAAATTTCGGGAATCAAGGAAGTGACACAACATTACTATTTTTCAAAATGTATTTATTGCTTTTCGAAGTATTCTCTGCGAAATTTGACACATTTGTCCATACGATGGAACCAATCATTGAAGCAACCATTCCATTCGGAAGTTGGGGTCTCCAAAGTGGCCGTTTCGTAGGCGTCCACAGCTTCTTCAGGTGATGAAAATCTCTGTCCACGCAATTTATTCTTTATTTTAGGGAAAGTATAGAAATCATTAGGGCTTAGGTCGGGGCTGTACGGCGGATGGTCTAATAATTCTATGTTTTCTTTCTCTAAAAACTCTTTTGTTCTGTGCGCGGTGTGAGAACTCGCATCGTGATGGAGGATGATGCGGCGGTTGCAGTTCTCTTTACGGAGTTCAGAAACGACCTGTGGCAAACAAATGCTAGCATACCATTCTGCATTAACCGTTCTTTGTCCCTCAAGAGGAATAGTCGTAACATGGCCGGTTTTGGAGACAAACGTGGCCACCATTTTTTTTGCAACACTCCGTGAACGAACCATTTTTGTTGGCTTTAACTCATTTTCGAACACCCAAACTCGTGACTGGTTTTTGTTTCGGGTTCGTACGCGTATATCCAGGATTCGTCACCTGATACGATGTTGTATACAGCATTTGAGGATCCTGCGTGGAATCTTTCGAGAGTTCTGACGCACCAAGTATCGCGAGCCGCTTTTTGCTCTTCACAGAGCGAATGCGGTATCCATCGGGAAAACAACTTTTTTACTCCTAATTGTTCATGCAAGATTATTTGTATTTGACTCATGCCAACGTCTAAAGTTGCCTGAATTTCGCGGTATGTCACATGTCGATCTTCCTCAATCAGCTTACGCACAGCATCAACGTTTTCTTGGGTGACTGCAGTTTTTGGAGGACCTTGACGGGGATCATCACTGAGCTTGACACTTCCACGTTGAAATTCAGCAAAGCAGCGATAAATTGTGGTTTTGGATGGGGCTTCATCACCAAATGCAGAAATCATCCGGTCAACACACTGTTTTTGTGTTAAACCACTTCGAAAGTCATAATAAATCATCGCTCTTGAATTTTCTCGAGTCAATTCCATTTTCTCAACGACTAAACAAGTTTGACAAAACCTTGTGACAAGACCGAGAATCTTTTTTTAAATAAATAAATGGTATTCGATTTTTAAAACCAAGGAGTTTTCAATTAAAAAGATTTTAATATGACAGGAACAGTGGAAATATTCCATTCCCGATACTTTTAGTGCAGCCCTCGTACATGCCTGTCATAGCAGCCTCCTGAAATTTGACGAGGATGCAAAACGACACCTTGTATACAATAAAAACTATTAATATTATCCATATAATATATTCAATAATAATCATAAAAGTAGTGTTAAGAATGAAAACAGGTGCAAAGAACAAAGAAAATAAAAAATATGTTTAAGGAGAGAGATAGTGTTAGTCTTTTATATCCCACTCACTGTAATCAACATCCAATAAACGTTGTACTCTAGACAAACGATAAATGCTTGTCTCACGATAAAAAAATAATAGTCTAAAATACGTACTTAAAATTATTTCGCATGATCCTCCGTTATAAAGAAAATAAAAGCATTAATTTTAAAATAAATATATGGTAAAGTTGAGGATTCATGATAAGTACTATGTTTGACGAAAACACGATTCCATAAAACTTTTATCGACAGAAAATAATTACAAAGTTACCTCCGAACCGAACAATAAACCCCTAGTATAAAACAAAATACTTCAAATTAGATCATGAAACTTTGCATATTAACACCGTAAAAAGAAATTACCTAAACTATCGGTGCCTTGGACCCTTCTCCCTGCTGCCCTGTTTCGCAGTAATGCGCGAGCGAGATAAAGAGTGAGGTGGTGTTGAGGTATTATGGACTCTTAAACTCCATACCACAGAGCAAACCCAAGTCCAATGATTAATGGTATCTTATTGAAGCCGTCGTCGTCACAAACATCACGCGCCTGTCACCTTTCATTATTCAATGCGACTCTATAACGTTTACTCTGCCCTATCCTGATAGTTAACATTGCTTGAAGTCACGCTCTCTCCCATATAGGTCTTGGCCCCATAACTATTTATCTAACAAAGTTACTAGAGAAACTTTTATTATAAATTTAAAATAAATAAATATAAATAGTAGTCTGTTATAAAACTTATAATATACCTTATTAAAGTGTTGATACAATCAAATTTTGTTTATCCCTATAATGTCTGATATTATTATTGGACTGTAAGCACGTCGGATTTATGTACACGTAAGGAACTACGTACTTTCCTCCCCCTTGTAGTTAGCCAATAGTAAGTCTTGTAGTAAAATAAAAATGTATGTTAAACCTTTTGACCGCCACAGTCATGTATAGATGACAGACTAAAATGTGCCCAGCACGCCACGGTCACGACTACATGACAGATTTTAAGGAATAATTCGTAGCTTGGTGCCGAGGGCACGTCTTTGCTTTTTAGACGTGGCGGTCAATAGGTTAAGGTAAGAAGTAGCTAAAATGTAAACTTTTACTATAGAAACGCTATCCATCTATCTATTCAGCCTGCATTCACACGGCTGAGAATAGGCCTACTCTGCTTTACACCACCTTAGCCGCTTCGGAGATTATCCATTGCCGCTAAGAACGCTACAAACTTCACCAAACACACGCATCAAATCATCTAGCTATTGGTCATCCAAACGGTTAGAAACGACTTCTAACACTTAAAATGATAGTTTTAGCTGCAAATGCAATTTATTTGGAATATTTTTTGTACTGATATTTTGGTTTTTATTTGCAGCCTCGTCCAACAAAAGGCAAGATGCGTATCCACTGTTTGGAGAACGTGGATAAGGCGTTGCAGTTCCTGCGTGAACAACGCGTGCACTTAGAAAACATGGGCTCCCACGATATCGTCGACGGCAACCCCAGGCTCAGTCTCGGTCTTATATGGACCATCATCTTGCGCTTCCAGGTAATCAATACTACCAACACTCCTAGACGTTAATACGACTCGGGGGAAAGGGGAAGCCGATCGTAACACTAATACATAATACATAATGTTCCCACTGCTGGGACACAGGCCTCCTCTTGATGAGAGGGAGTGGGCTCGTAACACTAATATTAATATTACCATTAAAATTTTATCAGCCTAGGGTAATTAAGGAACAGTCACTTGTATTAAGTTTATAAGTGGAGGGTCATATAGGTTATGTGTGAGAGATGCACGTGCAACACACGTGTTCGGGTCGGCACATTCGATTGGCAGTATTTATTGAAAAACAAAGCCGACCAGAAGCAATTTGTACACATATTTGACTTTCATTCGGCTCGTGCCGATCGACAAACCCCATTCGACATTTACATTTATTTTGTTCGGTTCGGCTCGGCACAATTCAGGCTAAGCCAAGCAGTGAAGCTAGACATTATTTTTTAAATTTTATTTGTTATTTATTTATTTATTTATTATTTCTGATATAAACTTTATATCTACTAGTCGAAACATTATGTTTAGATAAGACAAACTGCATAAATCATAGTTGATGTTATAAGCATTTCAAGAAATAGTTTACTTATTATATTCTTGTTCATTTACACAATCTTGTCGGTTTCTTTCCAACTCTCTTAAATTCAGATGTCACTGGTTACGTGGAAATGGAATGTGTATTTTATAACATTACACATTACTAGGCTATTATCCCTATTCAGTACATCACCGCAGAAATAACAGATAAATTACCGTTTCAAACAATTTGTTCAGATACGTACAGGGAAGGAAATTAACCTAATCGAGCTACATGAGTGTAAAACCTGTATTGATTTTTCTCATCATTTAGCACACTTTATTTTTAATTGAAAATAAACCCGTCAAATCTCATATTATTGCCCTTTTATCTCAACTTGTCCATAGACAGATTAATAAAAAAAAAACACCAGCCTATCAATCCTATTCCCAAGTACTTTTCACAATCCAAAATAATGTAGGTTCATTAGTGAGTCTCGTCTTCGAGTTCATATGAATTAGTTATATGAATTATGAATGTATTATATAGAATTAGTTCATATGAATTATTATTCCTTTAAACAGATCCAAGACATCACAATCGAAGAAACCGACAACAAAGAGACTAAATCCGCCAAGGACGCTCTACTCCTGTGGTGTCAAATGAAGACAGCCGGCTACAATAACGTGAACGTGCGTAACTTCACGACTTCATGGCGCGACGGGCTCGCCTTCAACGCGATCATTCACAAGCACAGGCCTGACCTCATTCAGTTTGACAAGCTGCATAGAAGCAATCCTATGCATAACCTGAATAATGCCTTCAATGTTGCTGAGGACAAGCTTGGACTTACAAAGCTGTTGGATGCTGAAGGTAAGCTGCGCATTATCAGCCTATACCGTTCCCAGTTTTGGGACACAGGCCTCCTCTCGGTGAGAGGGAGTGGGCTGTAATCCACCACCCGAGCCCAGTGCGAGTTAGTAGATGTCATGTCTTTTAATTTTTGGTACTAGGACATGCCGGTTTTCTAACGATGATTTCCTTCACCGTTTTGAGAGCAGTGGTGATTAAATAATTTACATAAAGTAAAGCGCCTGTCTGGGTGTGCACCTCCGAGCTACAACTCGTAAGTCGCGACCGTCCAAGCTACGCAGCCATCATAAAATTAAATAATGGAAGCTTAATTTTGCAGACAGATGCAGATTATTTATTGTTCTATGTGGATGGGACCTCTGTTTACCACGTAATCAGTTTTGTAACTTAGAAGTATAGTATTATGATAACTGATATTTATTTCTGTAAATTGGTAAAATAAAACAAATTACACGTCAAAAATAAATTATGTTTTAAAACTAGATGAGTTCTGTATTTCCTATCCCACTGCTCTGAGAAGAAAGACCGAAACAAACACAGAGGTAAAAGTCTTTTTTAAAGTCCAGTAATGGATTATTATACTGCAGTATAATCGTTGACCTTGTAAAACGTTATCGAAGCCGCCTGGCGTAGTGGCGACCACATTTGAGGCCTGCTAAACTTCGCTTTGATAGATTATGTCTTAGTCCTCCTCATTTATGCTTCCAGTTTTGTATATTGTGACACATGACTGAGGGTACAATTTAGTTTGAAGCTTGAGCTCACTAGAAAACTTACATACATAACATATTCAGAAGTAGAATAATTATAATGTTGTGTACTAACACATTTCACCAGTTATGTAAGTCCCAAGTAATAGGGAGTGAGCCTATTGCCATCAACCGGGCACAAATCCAGACCCTGGGCTGCGGACGGTGAGCAATGGGTAGCTCACCGTCCGGTAAGAACCAGGCCCGGGTCGACGGCGCGTTGTATTCCACGCGCGTCTCAAAGAGATGTCGTCAGCACAAAGGTAGGGTTCCACTAGGGCCGATGCCTGCCGGGGTCGCGAGAAGGTACTTATGGGTCACCGAGGCCCCCGCAACACAGTCAACAGGAAGGAATACGGGTGGGTTTTAGTCAGTAAGAGTCTGACACACCCTCCCGCTCCGCCCAGAGCGGGAGAAGTTATTTGATGATTTCCCAACCCAAAAAAAAAAAGACCCTGGGCTGCTACTGCACTCTTAATATTTTGTATGACACTGTTCACAATAACAATTTCCCTCTCAGATATCGCCGTCGACCACCCCGACGAGAAGTCAATCATCACATACGTGGTGACGTACTACCACTACTTCAGCAAGATGAAGCAGGAGACCGTGCAGGGCAAGAGGATCGGCAAGGTGGTCGGCATCGCCATGGAGAATGAGAAGATGATGCAGGAGTACGAGACGCTTACCAGGTCTGTATAACCACAGCGTTATCAGAAAGAGATAGAAATAAGGCTGTGTTGAGGTGGCATAAGAAAAGTGTAGTGTAAAAAGAACAATTTTGGGGTCACACTTTATTTTTTTGGCAAAAAACAGATGCACCGGGAAGTATGGCAGAAAAAAAGGGGAGGCCGATACCCAGGCAGGGTGATTCCGGCTGAAATGCTGAGGATGATAACACTTTGCACAGTTATGGGTCAGAATAGGCTAAAGAAAAAGAACATTATGCATGATGGTTAACACGTTCCTATCATGAACGGGTCAGAATTAACGGGTCGGAAGTCAGATAGCCTGTTTGTCTTGGTTCAGATATCAGTCCCGTCGCATAAAAAAATCGAAATGCAGCTGTAGTTTCTTACGATATCGATATCTAAGCGAATTGAATAACTAATAGGTTATTGTTAGATTAGTGAAAAGGCGATGTAGATAAATTGGCAGGTCCATATTATTTCTATTTACCCCATGTTGGATTGGTAGAGCATTTCGTAAAGCATCAAATCCGCATCCTGTTTAGTACAGGTTTATTAAGGGCTAGACTGATACTGACTTATTCTTTATTTCTTTGTGACTAACTTTATATTTATGTTTCAGCGATCTTCTGCAATGGATCGAGCGTACTATCGAAGCGCTCGGCGACCGAACATTCGCGAACTCACTCGAAGGCGTTCGTCAGCAACTTATTCAGTTCGCTAACTATCGCACTGTGGAGAAGCCTCCCAAGTAAGTACATATACTTTCAAATAAAAACTAGACAAAAAAAAAGTTTTATTCAGAAAAGTGTCTATTGAGCCAGCCAGGCTCAATGCCAGATTAGCATGTATCAAATGGGAGTAAATACTTTCAAATAAAAACTAAACAAAAAAAAAATTTTATTCAGAAAAGTGTCTATTGAGCCAGCCAGGCTCAATGCCAGATTAGCATGTATCAAATGGGAGTAAATACTTTCAAATAAAAACAAAAAAAAAAAAAAGTTTTATTCAAAATAGTTTCTATTGAGCCAGCCAGGCTCAATGCCAGATTAGCATATATGAAGTGGGAGTAAAAATAAACAACTCTAATTTTATGTGTTGCTTACACTGTTCATTCATTTCCGAGAAAGTAAACAATGCCTGTGGGAGCTTTACAAAGTTGCAGGCGTATTGTTATGATTTTATTATTTGATATATTTATGCACACTGCACCACTCTTATTTACAGTTTTAGAATAATAAAAAAAAAGATCGAGCCTTACATTAGTCACATATGATGTGTAACATTTGACATCTCACCTTGGTAATAAGCTACTGAGCAGCGACAGAAAATAACCTCAGAATTAAAAAAAATAGCTAAATAGTGAAATATTTTTTCGAATAATTATTCATTACTTGTGGTCGGCCACTGGTCGAAATTCCACCCCCTCTACATACAATCTATGTAGTACTTACAAATTCGATGAGTACACTAATTCCATGCTATTAAAAAGTACTTACTGATTCCATGCTCAAGCTGTCACTTCCTGTCTTCACATTTCTGTCCCTTTTCTCTCGAAATCACCCACAAAAAGCGACAGGATAGATGATACACATCAAGAACAGATCAATTCTACCCACATACTAAACACATTTTAAAAGCACTAAGATTTTCACCTGGATAATGCTTTTGGGTTGGAGCGTTATTGCGTTTTTCAACAGGAATTTCTCAGTAGCAGCTCGGAGTCTGGATTTGTGCCCGGTTGATGGCAATAGCCTTTTTTTTTTGGTAGGAAATCATCAAATAACGTCTCCCGCTCTGGGCGGAGCGGCAGGGTGTGTCACACTCTTACTGACTAAAACCCACCCGTATTCCTTCCTGTTGCCTGTGTTGCGGGGGCCTCGGTTACCCATAAGTACCTTCCCGCGACCCCGGCAGGCATCGGCCCTAGTGGACCCCTACCTTTGTGCTGACGACATCTCTTTGAGACGCGCGTGGAATACAACGCGCCGTCGACCCGGGCCTGGTCCTTACCGGACGGTGAGCTACCCATTGCTCACCGTCCGCAAGCCCGCGCCTACGGTGGCCGGAAATCCGCCCGGGATTCCCGACGCCCAGGGCGTCTCCTGCGGCGGCTAGGGGCGAGAGGGCGCGAAATTTGTCTTTCCCTCAACCGACCCGCCTCCTCCTTCGCGAGCATTACTGCTCCGCAGAAGGAGGTGACGGCTGCCCATGCCCTCTCGCTCCGTACCATGGCCTGAAACAGAGCCGGTCGCGAGAGATCTCTGCCGCCGATCGCCTCCACGATGGCAATAGCCTTGCCCCCTGTTACATGGTACTTAGCGAAATGTGTGTGTGTATTATAAAGTACACCTATGTCTAACCCCCTTTGGGGATAACAGGCGTGTTATAATACTATTCTATTTACAAAATCATAAGAACACTGTTGACTTAAAATCTCCATTACATTCACAGATTCGTTGAGAAAGGTAACTTGGAGGTCCTTCTCTTCACCTTACAATCCCGTATGCGGGCGGCCAATCAGAAGCCGTACACGCCGCGTGAAGGCAAGATGATACATGACATCAACCGCGCTTGGGAGCGGCTTGAGAAGTCCGAGCACGAACGGGAATTAGCTCTGAGGGAGGAGCTGATCAGACAGGAGAAACTTGAGCAACTTGCTGCCAGGTATGTAGCTTCTAAAAGTGTTTATAATACGTGTTTTTACGTAACGGCACGAACTTTGAGTATAGCTTATGCTGTAGTAAAATTATGAGACAGTCAGCAGGGTGATAACTGATAATAGGGCTGACTGTTCAGGGTGGACGTGCAAAGTATCGCTCATGAAGGCTATGTTAATGCGCCCTCATTTCTATTTTTAAAACTGGCTGTGTTGGTAAAAAAAAACCACGGTCTGAGACGGCAATTCTGCCGTGTTTACGTGTATATGAGCCCGACCATTGTATATTTTGTAATGTATATTTTTTTCTTTTTGTAATGTATAATCTGTATGATAAAGTTTAAATAAATAAGTATTTATTAAGTGTAGAGAATAGCAGGTCCACATTGCGTTATTACAAAAAAGCTCAAATAAACCAGATTTTTCAATACAAAGTACTGACGTTTCTGTGTCTTATTACTCGATTGACATTTAGGTAGAGTTAGTGGAATGGAAGCCTGTAACATTACATGTACTGCTACAAAAAATTTTCATGTAATAAGGTTTGCTGTTACAGAAGAATTTATTCAAATAAAAATCTGAAATAATTATAAAAATTTTGACCAATACCAAGTACACCTTCGACGATACCAAGCAGTGCCAATACTAATATTTTCTCCCATTACAGATTCAACCGCAAAGCACAGATGCGTGAGACATGGCTGTCTGAGAACCAGCGCCTGGTCAGCCAGGACAACTTCGGGTTCGACCTCGCGGCGGTGGAGGCGGCCGCTAAGAAGCACGAGGCCATTGAAACTGACATCTTTGCTTATGAGGAGCGCGTGCAGGCCGTCGTAGCGGTGTGCTCTGAGTTGCAGGCTGAGAGGTACTTATTGAGGTTTTATTTATTTAAAATGTCTGACCGCCGCTTCGACCGCGTGGTCGGAAATTATCCAATGGGATCGAGATAAACAGTATCATATATTAGCGCCGACTTATCGTAAACGAAATTTTTACGAAAATGCGATTTATATCCTAAGCGACATTGAAAACAATAGGTTTATGATAAAAATTGCCTTTTCGTAAAAATATCGCTTACGATAAGGGCTCGTTATGTCCTAACCCAGCCGGGTAACACACTATCAGTAGCAATGGGTTTCATTTTGACAGTTCAACAACATTCATTGTTATATTTACGTTGTGGAGCAGACAAATTTTTCGAACTTAAGAAGCAATGGGTTAGCAATACACATCAAAATGATTTACATTGTAATTGATAGTGGGTTACACAATTAGGGTGCTGGTCATGGTCTATCCGTGTGCTAAATTGCGTAACAGACAGGCAGACATAACCACTTTCGCATTTGTAGTATTAGGATGTGGTAGAGACCAAATACCAGTTAATATATTGGAAAAAATTGTCAGTATTTGCTAAGAGCTGTCTTTATTCTTTTGTAAATCTTAAAATTAGAAACACATCACACATCTGCCTAGCCTTTTCCCAACTATGTTGGGGTCGGCTTCTCGTCTTACCGGATACAGCTGAATACCAGTATTTTACATGGAGCGACTGCCTACCTGACCTCCACAACCCAGTTTCTGGGTAACACGATACCCCTTGGTAAAACTGGTTGTCAGACTTTCGAGCTTCTGACGACCCGTAACGACTGTCAAAGATCTACAAATGACAGCCGGGACCAACGCCTTAACGTGCTTTTCGAGGCACGGAGGGGTCTTGGCATGTAAAGATGGTCACCCATCAACTGACCAACCGCGGCAAGCGTAGCTTAACCTGATCGATCGACCCTTTTTTTTTTTTTTTTGGGTGGGAAATCATCAAATAACTTCTCCCGCTCTGGGCGGAGCGGGAGGGTGTGTCAGACTCTTACTGACTAAAACCCACCCGTATTCCTTCTTGGTGCCTGTGTTGCGGGGGCCTCGGTGACCCATAAGTACCTTCCCGCGACCCCGGCAGGCATCGGCCCTAGTGGACCCCTACTATGTGCTGACGACATCTCTTTGAGGCGCGCGTGGAATAAAACGCGCCGTCGACCCGGGCCTGGTCCTTACCGGACGGTGAGCTACCCATTGCTCACCGTCCGCAAGCCCGCGCCTACGGTGGCCGGAAATCCGCCCGGGATTCCCGACGCCCAGGGCGTCTCCTGCGGCGGCTAGGGGCGAGAGGGCGCGAAACTTGCCTTTCCCTCAACCGTCCCGCCTCCTCCTTCGCGAGCATTACTGCTTCGCAGAAGGAGGTGACGGCTGCCCATGCTCTCTCGCTCCGTACCATGGCCTGAACCAGGGCCGGACGCGAGAGGTCTCTGCCGCCGATCGCCTCCACGAGGACACGGCGGTGCTCTGCCCAAGCCGGGCAGACCTCCACCGTATGCTCCACCGTGTCCTCCGGGCGATCCACACAGTGGTGACACCCGGACGTTTCCTCCCGCCTTATCCGACACAGGAACCTCCCGAAGCTGCCGTGTCCGGTGAGGACCTGCGTCAGGCGGAAGGTGAGGACGCCGTGGCGCCTCTCCAGCCACTCCTCAAAGAGGGGACTTATCGCCGAAATCGTGGCGTGCCCAGCACTGGGTTGCGACAACCGTACTTTCCATGACGCCATGAGATCCCGCCGGAGCTCCGTCCGCTGTGCCACGATTTCTCGCGGCAGCGGACTTACGCCCCGGCGTTTCGCCTCCTCGCGCCACTCCCATACGTGCGCGAGGACTTTTGCCTCCAGATCCCATGGCATCGATCGACCCTTGCGGCTGTTATTACTTAGCCACAAGCCCCCCAAACACACACATCACACATATCAAATCAAATGATTAAATGGGCTCTGACAGACCTTCTAGTGTGTTAAAAGTAGCTGTTTAGCTCTTCTGACCACCCTACTCTTATTCACTATAAAACGTTGTATCACCAGTAAGTAAGATTATATAGCACTGATTTTTTTGTAACTTTGTTAATCACTTCTGTAACACTATTTAATTCCATCCTTTTGAATTTCTAATGTATCGAATCTCAAAGAAAAGCATTTCGAAACTTTGATTTTCTTTCCCGATTCTAACCAATGAACGTCCACAGGTATCACGACATGGAGCGCGTGTGCGCACGTCGCGACAACGTGCTTCGCCTGTGGGCGTACTTGTTGGAGCTGCTGCGGGCTCGTCGCGCCAGGCTCGAGCTGTCTCTGCAGTTACAGCAGAACTTCCAGGTATAAAACACATTACTACCTACGGCATCATCTTCTTCTGAATTTATCAACTGTCTAAAACAATCCTACAAACGAGTTAATGCTTCTTTTAAGAGGGAGAGACCTTAGTTCAATAAATTCAGCTAGTGTTATGAAAAAAGGGAATGACAAAAATATTGCGCCGATTCCAGGGCAGGGTATGGGACCAGGCACTGTCCTTCCATACCTATTAACATTGTAATTTAAAAACATTGTAAAAGCCAATTATTTTTAAAAGTGTAACCGTGGAGTTTCTTGCCGGCTCTTCTCCGTAGGAAACAACCAATTGGCCTTAGCTTCTGACGTTTCATAACTGCTCATGTAGGTTTATGTGAAATAAAATATTTTGATTTGATTTGAATGAAGAAGCCCAATCCAGCAAGTAGTCGTTATTTGGGTAGCAATCTCTTAGGCAAGTTTGTGAGCTGACAAAGACAATCCTATTTTACAGTAACATAAATTTGATATACCAAGTTCGGTTGAGCGGGTTTTAACTAATTATGTCCTCAAAATCGAGTCAGCATTATTACCGTTATAATATTAACCCAATTATTTCCACCCACAGGAGATGCTATACATCCTGGACTCCATGGAAGAGATCAAGATGCGTCTGCTGACGGACGACTATGGCAAGCATCTGATGGGCGTCGAGGATCTGCTGCAGAAGCACGCGCTGGTCGAGGCCGATATCAACGTGCTGGGAGAGAGGGTCAAGGTAAGTGTGGCATTCAGGCATGAAAACTGTCCACTTATCTTAGGCAAAAAACATTTATTTTCATAAAGTCGACGACTGCTAGAGTGGCTGTCGTTCAACTAGTTTTGTTGGCGGATTTCGCCAACGACCTTCCATGCGCTATTTCGCTCCATGTATGTCTGACAAGAAAAGGCAAAATGGAGTTGAAAGCACTCTAGTGTTGTTATATCAAAACTCATTGCCTGTTCAGAATAGGCCTTAATTTATCTGCAGCGGGTAGTGACTGAAAGAAACAAGTAATTTTAAACGGATCAAATTTAAAATAAACCCTCCCCCCTGCAGGTGGTGGTGGGCCAGTCGCAGCGCTTCCTGGAGCAGGAGGAGGGCGGCTACCGGCCGTGCGACCCCGCCATCACCGTGGAGCGCATACAGCAGCTCGAGAACGCCTACGCCGAGCTGGTGCACCTGGCTGTAGAACGCAGGTAACATACATTTATAAATATCCTAGAATAGAGATTCCCAAACTATTTTGGGCAACAGACCCCTTTTCCAAAATTAACTGATACCTCAGTACCCCCATAGGCAATTTTTTTCATCTTGTAGTAACTTGAGCACGCTTATCGATTTGTTAAGTTTTTAAAAATACAACAATTTTCAAAAGGCCTTTAGGGAATGGATTGAACTATTGGGAAGGGGGCGTGGCCATTTGAATCACGCCTTTTTTTCGTACTAAGTGATTGGAAAATATAATAAAACCGTATGGACCATCCGCAGAAAACTTATATTTTTGGTTTGGCAATAAACATGGTAATCTCAGCGTTCTATAATGATTGTCCTCAAATCATGAAAATTTTAAATCTTACTTGTATAAAATAGTCTGAACAGTTTATTCACGCTATATTTTCCTTTCTAACAGAAAGCGTCTGGAGGACAGCCGCAAACTGTGGCAGTTCTACTGGGACATGGCTGACGAGGAGAACTGGATCAAGGAGAAGGAGCAGATCGTCTCTGTTGATGATATCGGACATGATCTTACTACCGGTAAATATTCTAAAATATTGTGGTCTTTCCAAAAGAGTAGATAATATTATGTAACATCTACTAAATAAAAATCTTATATTCACTGACACAACAATCAGCTTAAATCACAGGGTTTAGAAACATTCAGTTTTGTACAAAAGTTCTTTATTTACACAAGATGAGCAGTAAGAGATTAAGGATTTTTGAAAATTCATCCCCATTATTAAATAGTGGATGAAAGCTGGTATGGAGGATGAGGAATCATTCTTTTTTAAATTTATTTATTTGATTTACACGTCTTAAGAAACCAATTACGTAAATCGAAGTATAAATAATAGGTACAAACATAACACATAAATTAATAATTACAATTAAATAGGTACTATTCTCACAAAAATGTAGGCACATAACCACTAAATGTGGCACACGGCTTGCGATAATAGAAAAAATCTTAATTTCCCACAAATAAATATTATCATGGGAATGAGGCAATACTGGTCTGTTTTTATTGGACCAACCTTGTAATAACCTAAATCGAAGGGGAGGTAAACAAATACAGACTTCTTGTCGCCGCGGCGTGTGATATTACGTCATTTGTTTTGAGGCTCAGCTTAGGTTTCACGTTGTTTGTCTTAGCAACAGTTTTGATTAGCCCCTGCTGCGAAGTTGTCTTTAATTAACCAACTCAAATTCAATTTTAATTCACCACCAAATCGTTCAGTTTCGAATAATAAACTATTACATGATTAAACTCAAACTTAAAGCATTCATTTCAATTAAGCTCATTACAGACACTTTTGAATTGTTAAGGATTCAGTCAGTGAGAAAGATGAAGCTAGTTGCCTATGGGCAAGAAACTCCTTGGATACTATTTTAAAACAAAATATTGCCGATCTTTATTCAATTAGGGTTGGTACCGTGCGTCCATTATAACTTGACTTATGACGCAATTGGTAGCACTGAATTTTGCAGTCTTAGTTTCAATACTAATAGAGTTCAAAATGGCGACTGACAGAACAGAAGTACTAATGACATGACTGCAAAATTCAGTGCTACCATTCGCGTTACGCGTCAAGTTATAATGAACGCACAGTATAGGTTGTAAGAGCCAAAATAGCGCGTAAATATTTTGGCTGCCAATTGAAGTTCCTACCAGGGATGTTGCGGGTATTCCCATTCGCATCCGCAATTGCGAAGCTTCCGCATTTATTTGGACCAATCAGACCGCATTAATAAATGCGGAGCTCATGCGGATACAGATGTGGTAGAAAAGGGTGAATATAAGTAAAATCATAATCAAGAAAATTAAAATTTATCATCAATATAGCTCTAAACGGTCACATTCTCACGAAATTGTCTAATATCCATCAAACACATGTAATTTCGAGAACTATATGATTTTTAAATTATTATAATTTAGTCATTATTTTATTATAATTGCCGCGAATTGAATTATGATCAACATACAACGAAACTGCACTGTAATTTGCAAAAATAGTAGGAAATGTTGAATTTCGTCTTGCCGCTTTGACTGATCCCTTAAAAAAACCTTAGACCCGGATCTGCATCCGATCCGCGGATGTTAAAAAAAAATCGAAATAATTTATTTCTTGTTTACAGTGTACCTGCTGATATCCAAGCACAAGGCGCTTGACGCCGACGTGCAAGCTCACGAGCCCCAGCTGATGAGTGTGGCCGCTGTGGGAGACGAGCTCATCTCGCAGGGTCACTTTGGAGCTGATAGGATTCAGGTAAGTACATGCTTTTGGATATATTGCCCATCAAATATGAGAAAAGAATTCTGTTTGCCAATAAAGAGTATTATTCTGAAACTATTTTTTTTTCCAGTACACTTTAAATATTTATTTGAAAAAACTGCTCGTAAAAAGGTTTGCAATCTCTGCCCTAGGGCTACCTACACAACGATCGTTCTTGCGATGCCCAGTTTCGGCAAATTCAGTATAGTGTATTCAATAGCGTCAAAATAGTGTATTTAGTCCATGACTGTTTGAGGGGCTTAGCAACTCTGCGCCTTACAGTACGCGATGTATTACCAACAGCTATATAAATTTACACTATAGTAAATTAACCAATAGTCGGTACTTGAGTATACGAGCCCCGATGCAAAATAGTTCGTCTAGTATGTATGGAAAGTAGTGCAAAGCGTAAAATATAGAAAGTAAATATTTGTAAAATAATTAAGAACGTTTAATAAAAAGTAAACCAAAATTTGAGGAATATTTTAAAGTTTATTTTAACATAACTGAGATTCTTTCATGACTTTACATATTCTAAAAAACATAACGCAAAAGTATTCGTCTACCCTTGTCACTCACGCAAAATAGTTCGTCTACCACTTAGTTGTGTCGCCTTTGCTCTCAATGACAGCTTTAATGCGAAGAGGCATGGTTGCAACCAACGCTGCACACTCCTCAGGCGTAATTGGCTCCCAGACAGCCAAGAGTTTAGCCTTTAAGTCGCTCTTCGATCTTGATGGATTTTTATGGAGAACTTTTTTCATTTTCCACCATAGGTTTTCGATCGGCGACAAGTCCGGGCTGTTAGATGGCCATTCGATTGTAGGGAAGCTTTTCGCCAGTAGCCACGTCTTTGTTGTCTTTGCAGTATGATAGGAAGCACCTTCCTGTTGAAAAATGAAGGAATCTTATGCTTAAGTGACGGAATAGAGGGCAGTAAATTATCTTCCAAAAGGTTTTGATACCTTGCAGCATTGATAGAACCATCCACAAACTGCATACCACCAACACCTTGTGCAGACATGCAGCCCCATATCATAAGAGACGCCGGAAACTTCAATTTGCGTTTGAGACAATCAGTATGAAATGCCTCATTTTTGTTCCGAATCACTTTTTTCCTTTCATTGCCGACTGTCACTTCAAATTTGGACTCTTCACTCTAAACGATACTACGCCACTGATCGGAAGTCCAATTTAAATGATCACGAGCAAACTTCAACCTCTTTTTCTTTTGTACAGCAGTCAACAGTGGTTTCTCCTTAGCGGTGTAAAATCCGTAACCCATTCTTTTTAGGACTCTTTTGCAAGTATCAACTGAGACGTCTCTGTGAATCATGTCCTTCCATTGCACCGTGAGTTCTCCAGCTCGAGCATGACGATTATTTTTGATAATTTTCTTCAGGATTCTGTTTGTTTCTACTGCACTTGTGATGCGTGGTCGATCAGTTTTCTTCAAACAAGAAGTCGTTCTAATCTTTTTATAGTGCTGAATGATAGATTGGACTGTAGACCTGGGAAGTATCAAGTCTTTAGATATTTGGTAACTTGATGTGCCAGCATCGACCCCACAAACTATTCGCTTTCGAAGCTCTTTACACACGGGTTTGCCACGACCCATTGTTATTTGAAAACTAATGAAAAAAACTGAAATTTTCAGAATTTATACTGTCTCACTTGACAAATGACACAGAATTACTTTTACAAATTTAAATTATGCAACATAATTGTACAAAGAAGGAATAATCTTATTTAACTCACCGATAGACGAACTCTTTTGCGTCGATTAACAATTAGACGAACTATTTTGCTTATAACTTCTTCGAATTTAAAACAGGATATGTATAAATTTAAAAAGCTAAAATAGTTTATTGGTTCATAATTAAAAAATGGCATAAGTAACGCGACATTTGTGATAGTAGAACAGCTTAATATTTTATATAGATATACAAAAATAATGAAGTTAGAAAAATCTCGCAGAGAAAATTTCACACTAGACGAACTATTTTGCATCGGGGCTCGTAGTACGCGTCAAACTTAATGACGGCTCTGAAGTGCGCTACTCGCTGGGCAGTACCACACTTCTCATCTCCGCTGACACGTTAAGGCGCTGACAAGAGGCAAATTACCAAAATAGACTTGTCTTAAGAATAAAAATTGCCAAATCTGTATAGTTTATGGTAGCGAAAAAAATAAATGTTAATTTTGAACATATTTTTAAGAACTTGGTTGTTACCAAAAAAACGATTTGAAAAAAAAAAAATCTTGATACAAACTAACGTTAAACTAACCTCTTCTTGAGTTTCAAACCAAAATATCTGTATTAAATATCAACATACGTTACGTATTTAATTAATAACAAGAACGTCATATTTGAATGCAGAACTTGGTTGTTTTTTATTTTCGATTACTCAACTCAATTTTGAGTAAATAGATAATTGCTTCATATTTTGCAATAAATTACAAGCGTTATGTCATCGCGCTTCTCTTTCTTTTCTATGCAGTCTGACAGTGACCGCGGTTTAGGTGTTGTCAGCGTTAATTCGTTAGTGCGCAGCGACCCGCCTCATGTTCCGAGCCGCCATAAACTTTTAGTCGGGCTATATCATAATAACTTTTTTTATGTGTGCAGGACCGTCTCCGCGACATCCTGTCTCAATGGAACCATCTCCTGGACATGGTATCTCTTCGCAAGAACCGTCTGGACGCTGCCGTGCGCTACCACCAACTGTTCGCTGATGCTGATGACATTGATAACTGGATGTTGGATACTCTTAGGTAAGTTTTTTTATTTCTTTTTCCATTTTCGT
Source organism: Atethmia centrago (assembly GCA_905333075.3). Taxonomy (NCBI): domain Eukaryota; kingdom Metazoa; phylum Arthropoda; class Insecta; order Lepidoptera; family Noctuidae; genus Atethmia; species Atethmia centrago. Next base: position 20,205,528 of record HG995381.1, on the reverse strand, counting down.
TTACAGCATAAGAAATAGCATGACTGACGTGAAGGAAAGTTATATCTCATGCTGGGGCAACTTGAGTAGCAGTCGGGAGAAGTCAATGGCTTGTAAATTATCGACAGCACCAATTTTTCCAACCCGTTTCGTGCCGTCGTGACTGCTGAAGTAGTCTCCTTTATGCGGTATTTATTTTTTAAATATCGAAGCATTATGCTGAGGTAGGGGCCTTTTTGGCATCGCACAAGTCGTTTTTATTTCTTTTTTGTATTATGTTGAACAAATCATCATCATCATCATCTGCCTAATCCAGTCTAACGGATGCAGCTGAATACCAGTATTTTACATGGAGCGACTGCCTATCTGACCTCCACAACCCAGTTACTGGGTAACACGATACCCCTTGGTAAGACTGGTTGTCAGACTTTTGGGCTTCTGACGACGAGTAACGACTGTCAAAGATCCACGAATGGCAGCCGGGACCAACGGCTTAACGTGCTTTCAGAGACACGGAGGGGTCTTGGTATGTAAAGATGGTCACCCATCCACGGACCAACCGCGGCAAGCGTAGCTTAACCTGATCGATTGACCCGTGCGGCTATTATTACTTAGCCACAAGCCCTACATTATGTTGAACAAATATGTAAATTTAAAAAAAAAGTATTAAGTGCTATTTTTTTTTACTCTTTGTATTTCTTGTGCATGTCCCAAATAAACTATTTTTCTTTTCTTTTTCTTTCTTTCTTTAGAAAAGTTCTCGTTACCTACTTGTGTGAGGCTGAACAAAGTCGTTGCATTGAGCGGGTTGGTGATCATAAATACAGTCTGACCATTGAGAGAATGCATTCCTGACTCCTGTTAGTTGGATAATTTCTAGTTGTGATAAGGATCAAATTCGCAAAACACAAATTCGTTAGTATGAAACTGATAGGTGTCAAGAACGCATTCTCTCGACGGCCGGACTGTAGTTCTTGCAGTTATCACCGACCCATGGGTAACTCATCATCATAACATTTTTCCAATCTCGAATTGGCACTGGAATCCGTAGGGTCAGAGTTTGCACATTGCGTCATCATGGGCGATTCTAACACCGACCTTGCTCACCACACCCCTAGATCCCGTAAACTCCTTAATATCATCGAGTCCGTTAGTCTCCATGTACTCTCCCTGCAACCTACCCATTTCAATATCTCAGGCGATGACACTTGGCTCGACCTAATCCTTACATCCACTCCCTCCCTTGTTCCCACTCATGGTCAGTGTCCTGCTCCTGGTTTTTCCCATCATGACCTCATTTTCCTCTCGTATGTCCTAAAACCGCCTAAACCTATCCCAAAAGTTCTGCACATGCGGTGTTTTGCGCGCATGGACGTTGAGAAGCTTCGTGAGGATGCGTCAGACCTCACTTGGGAACACCTAGCCGCGGCGACAGCTGTCGACGAGAAACTGCGTATTTTCGATCAAGCGGTCCTCGCCCTCTATGACAAACACGCTCCTGTTAAGAATATCAAACTTCGGCGTCCTCCTGCTCCTTGGATAACGACAGGGGTTCGAATGGCGATGAGGCGTAGGGATCGAGCCTTTCGTAAATTTAAAAAGGATCGCAATGAAGAAAATCGCAACTTTTTCAAAGCTGCTAGAAATCGGTGTAATCAGATGATACGCAACGCTAAACGCCGCCATATTCTCGAAAACATATCTTCTTCACCTGCTGATATCTGGAAGTTCCTTGGTACTCTTGGTATCGGTAGACCACGTCATGTGGATTTTCCTAATACGATTGGCCTTGATGATATCAACCGTCACTTCACAACCTCCTGTCATTTGGATTCCCAAGTGATGTCCCAGACGGTCGATTTCATTACTGGCTTAGCTAGTCCCATAATAGAACCATTTCACTTCACTCCGGTCACCTTGGAAGAAATTAAAAAGATCATCCTTTCCATAAAATCCAAGGCTGTGGGCTATGACGGCATCAGCCGTAGTATGGTCGTTTGGATCCTCGATATCCTTCTCCCTCCGATTACCCACATCATCAACTTTTCTCTTGATTCCGGACAATTCCCATCCCTGTGGCGTATGGCCTATATCCGCCCACTCCCTAAAATCCCAAGTCCCTCCCTACCCAGCCACTTTCGACCTATTTCCATTCTCCCATTCCTGTCTTAAGTGCTTGAGGCCTGCGTACACAAGCAGTTTACGGGGTTTGTTCACCAGAACAACCTTGTTAGCTCTTTTCAGTCTGGATTCAGGCCTGGGCACAGTACAGCCTCCGCTCTTCTTAAAGTGACTGGTGACATTAGAGAAGCGATGGAGGATACCAAGGTTACCGTTTTGGTATTAATTGACTTCTCCAATGCCTTTAATGCCGTCAGTCATGATATTCTCCTTACTATCCTCTCTCATCTTATGGTTTCACCCGAGGCCCTGGAATGGTTCTCTTCTTATCTTCGGGGTCGTCAGCAGTCGGTTCGCGTTGATGAGAGCTCTTCGAGTTGGCGCGTCCTGAATGCTGGTGTTCCACAAGGCGGTATTCTTTCCCCACTGTTATTCTCCATCTTCATTAATTTTATTACTCACCGTCTTCGATGTTCGTATCATCTTTATGCTGATGATCTTCAGTTGTATACAGCTGAGCGGGTAGAAGGTTTATCGGACGCTATAGCAGATGTAAACCGAGACTTAGACGCTATCAAAAAATGGTCTGATAGTTTTGGGGTGTCAGTAAACCCCTCAAAGTGCCAGGCCATTGTAATTGGAAGCTCGCGCATGATGGGTAGGGTGGCACTTAGCTCTCTTCCTTCTCTTATTTTTAATGGTACCGTCATACCCATTACCCCTACGGTTAAAGATCTCGGTTTGCATCTTGACTCAACGCTGGGCTGGCAACGCTAGGTGTCTAGTGTTAGTCAAAAGGTCAACGGTATTCTGCGATCCCTGTATCGTCTAAGGAACTTTTTGCCCGCTAAGACGAAGACTATGCTTGTGCAGACTTTGATTTTCCCTATAATCGACTATGGTGACGTGTGCTACTTTGACTTGAACGCGGTTCTGCTGGATAAGCTCGACAGACTACTCAACAATGGTATCCGATTCATATTCAACCTAAGGAAATATGACCATGTGTCGAGCTACAGTTCTGAGCTCAAATGGATGTCCATTCGCCAAAGAAGAAGCTTGCGCGCTTTGACCACTCTTTTCTCCCTTCTCAACTCTCCCACCCCTCCTTCTTATCTTATGTCTCACTTCCAATATCTATGTTCTTCGCACGCTAAAAGTCTGCGTTCTTCCAACAATCTTCTTCTACTCTGTCCTTCTCATACTTCTGACTTTGTTCATTCTTCCTTTCATATTCAGTCCATTCTTCTTTGGAATGCGCTTCCTCTTGATATCAGGACGGCCACCAGTCGGTATGCATTTAAGTGGAAATTGCAGAGTTATTTTCAAAACAAATAGCGTAGAGTCATCTCAATTATGTATCTCTTTTCCTTGAATTTGTATGTATATATATATGTATAATGTAGGTATATATTGTAGTAAATATGTATGTATTTGTATTTTATGCTTGTAACCTATTTATGTATTTCTGTACTTATTCTATTTATAATCTATTATGTTATCTTTAATATTTTTCGTTATTTTTATTTCCTCTCAGAGCACCTGCCATCTTATCTCTTCACCACCCTTGGTTGACTGGTAGAGAATGCCTAAGGCATTAAGTCCGCCTTTGTACTTAATTGTGTGCGAGAAGTTTAAATAAATAAATAAATAAATAACATCCATCGGTTTTTACAGTCCGATCCGTCAGTAACAAGGTCTACGTAAAGTTTCGTCAACTCATAAATTAAATGGTAAATAAATTTAATGTTCTATTGTCTAGGTTGGTATCATCCGAAGACACCGGCGTGGACGAGGCGCAAGTACAGAGTTTGCTGAAGAAACACAAGGACGTCACCGACGAACTTAAGAACTACGCCAACGTCATTCAGCAGCTCAAACAACAGGTACGCATTAGTTTTGTATTCATTAAAAAAATATTGTTTATTATTATTGTATTGAGGTTAAATAAAAAACACAGTTTTAGGAGTAATTATAGAAATTCTTTATAAATTCTCCCGTAACTATGCTTGACTACCAGACACAGGTTACGATTTTTATTGAATGTTTTACTATCATCATTATTAAACTGCTGGAAAAAGATTTTTTTTATTTTATGTATAGAAAAGAGACGAGGGGAATTTCAATCTACATATTATGTAGATTGAAATTCCCCTCGTCTCTTTTTTATTTTATGTATAGATATAATAAATCTATACATAAAATAAAAAAGTTGCTTTTCAGTTCAGGGGGGCAACCACCGCCTCTTATAGTAGTATTATTTTAATATTGCTTCACTGTGGGAAAGAGATGGAGCTGTTTACCACCTGTGTAGCTTCATCTCATTCTCACACTGATGTAATATTAAAATATTACTGCTATAAAAAGGCGGTGGTTTGCCCCCTGGCTGTGTGACGTTGTTCTTCTAATCTACGATTAGGATACGGTTTTCACCATAATTTAGAGTATTTATTCCGGAAGGTTTATATGTAACTAGCTGCAGTCCGCGGCTTCGCCTGCGTGACTTTCTAAAATAAAAATAGCCTATGTTACTCCAGTGAAAGTTTCGTCAATATGGGTCCAGCCGTTTCGGAGATAAGCAAATAGACAGACAAAAATTAAAATATATATATTTTTTGTCTTATGTACCGTACATACTTTCATATCCATTTAGTATTATGACATTACAAACAGACACTTCAATTTAATTCATTTGTATAGGTATTTTAATAATAAACTTACATGAATAATAAAGAAAACTCGATATTTTTAAAGTCGTAAAAATCGCTATTTGATAATAATTTGTTTATTTCTTTCCTCTCAGGCTCAAGAACTGAGCCCCTCAGACGCGAACAGCGCCGAAGTGCGCGATCGCCTCGCCGCTATCGACGCGCGCCACGGCGAGCTGGCCGAGCTGGCGCGCCTGCGCAAGCAGCGGCTGCTGGACGCGCTGTCGCTGTTCAAGTTGCTGGCTGAAGCGGACGCCGCCGACCAGTGGATCGCGGAGAAGGACAGGATGCTGGACACCATGCTGCCGCCCAAGGACATCGATGATGTGGAGATTATGAAGCACAGGTTAGTTTAACATTTTATCATCGTTCTAAAAGACACGCTCGTTTGGACATAGGCCTCTTCTAAGCGTCGCTACATCCACCGGTCCTGTGCTTCTGACATTTATGGGATTCCTGCGACTTTCACCACATCATAAGAACATCTTGTGGGGGTCAGAAACTTATTTTTGTGTCGACACACTCAAATAACACCTGCCGAAAACTTAGGTGAAGTCATCATTCCATCTGACCTATGAATTGACTCCATTGACAGCTTACTTCAAATGATAAATGATTTTTCTATAAGTAGGCTTGTAAACAGTTTTACACATCAATCATATTTTTAAAATAAAACTATATGAGGTCGGCGTTTCCTATCTGACTACTCTGAGAAGAAAAGCCGAGACAAACTCAGAGGTCACAGTCTCTTTCAAAATCCAGACATAATCTTGATCAGATCATGTGAAGGTCATCTAGATTAGTGTCTGAAATGGACTTTTGAGGAAAGAACCACACAAATTGAGTGGACCTGTCCAGTCAGTAAACTAACTTCACCTAAGTTCTACATCACACTTCGAAAACATTTTTACAAAATAGACTGGCTGTTCATATTTTTTGTTCATCAATAACGTGTAGCGACTTAGTCCTATCTAGTATCGGTTCATGAAACTCTCTGGGTCATTTCAGGCATTGAATATATTATGAAACGTCATTAATTTGATTTTTTCTATCCACAGATACGACGGTTTTGACAAGGAGATGAACGCCAACGCGTCGCGCGTAGCGGTCGTGAACCAGCTGGCGCGCCAGCTGATCCACGTGGAGCACCCGCAGGCGGCGCGCATACAGGAGCGCCAGGCCGCGCTCAACGGGGCCTGGGGCCAGCTGCGGGAGAAGGTACGGTGCATCCATGAGTCTATCAAACTTGCCTATAGCAGTCCAAAGCTGTTAGTTCCGCCCTCCACATCCAGTAAGTCCCAGCCCATTTAAACCCATCTAGTTGGGAGCACGCAACAGCGGCAGTTCCAAGCTCTCAAGAGTGAGATTCTTTATACCAGAAAACTTAAAAAGAGCAGAATTGAATGAATGAAAACGTCTTCCAGATAAACTAATCCAAACTAATACGTAAATAAATAAAACTAGTCCCATTTGAATGGGTTTCATATTATTGCTAATATAAACAATACTTAATTCAGTATAGTTAAAGCCATGCCGTATTTGAGACACTCGAAAGTATTGGAAGATTATTAATTCACTATGAAAACTTGTTGCTTCTCTATAAGAATAAAAACTAACCTTCACATTATTTAACACAGGCTGAATCAAAGAAGGACGATCTCAAGTCAGCCCAGGGAGTGCAGACGTTCCACATCGAGTGCCGCGAGACTGTGTCCTGGATCGAAGACAAGAAAAGGATCCTGCAGCAGACCGACAACTTGGAGATGGATCTCAACGGTGAGAATTTTATAGCTTTTGTTTGAGAGAAAATAAAAAATAACGCGGAAATCGTTTTAACCCTTTGAGCAGCGAGTATAAGAAGCAAAATCATAGATAAGAATTTGAATTATGATTTGAAATTTTTTTCTGAAGGTTCTACAATATGGTAAAATTATAACATCGTGCGATTATTTAGGTTTTGTTTACTGCCGCCTGTCCACAGAAAAAGCGAATAGGGACTGTGTAATCTTAAAACAGATCGATTTTCAATAGTTTGAATATTGTGAAAGAAAGATAAGAACAATACTGTTGAGTTTGTTAATGCAATGACTTTTTCAGATCATCGCATACGTATCGATGTTACATAGTTCCATAGTAATTACAAACTTAAACAAAGGCGGCAATCGTCATGTAATACGATCTTAATGGACGCGTTGTCTTTGGTTTCCTAGATGCTGCGGTTACAAAGTCAATAAAAATAAGTAATGTATCAACATTCTTACAAAGATTAACGCAGGTCGCGGTTGTTTGTTTTCTTCATTTTATAGTTTTACGATGTTTTTCAATAATTATTTTCGTTATTGTATTTCAAAGTGAAGTGATGTCTATACGTATAAAATAGTCATAATTTCTCGGGTAGGCAGCCTAATCATCTGCCTAGTCTTTTTCCAACTATGGTATTTTATATGGAGCGACTGCCTATCTGACCTCCACAACCCAGTTACTGGGTAACATGATACCCCTTGGTAGGACTGGTTGTCAGACTTTCGAGCTTCTGATGACCCATAACGACTGTCAATGATCTACAAATGACAGCCGGGACCAACGGCTTAACGTGCTTTCCGAGGCACTGAGGGGTCATGGTATGTAAAGATGGTCACCTTAACCTGATCGATCGACCCGTGCGGCTGTTATAACTTAGCCACAAGCCCCTCTGGTAGGCAGCCTAACCATAATAAAAAAAAAGGTGAGGTAGAACTTAGGAAATTTCTTAAACGCTCCCCACTTCGTTGTTTCAAACATGCTTAATGAATAACTATAACGGGTGGCATTAAATTTATGTTTGTCGTATTGTCTTTATTGACCCTTACTCTGACTTAAGACTTCGTTACAACAAAAAAAAAAAAATAACAACTTCACGCCTTGTTTCCCCGAAGGGTTGGGTAGAGGTGTAGTACACCCAGTTTCGCCAGTTATGTTTTTAAAACCCATGTAATATTCGGGTGAAAAAAAAAATGAATTTCGAAAATCTCAAAAACATACCCATCGCATCCGTGAAGTTTCAAAACTTGTTATTATTTATCATTATTTGTGGATGCTCTTTTAATATAATATAATAATAAATCATGCTAGCCGTCTCTCAACACCTTCGTCTCTCCGCAGGTGTAATGACCCTACAGCGTCGCCTGTCCGGCATGGAGCGCGACCTCGCAGCTATCCAAGCGCGTATCTCCTCACTGGAGAGCGAGGCCTCCGCCATCGAAGGAGACCATCCTGAGGAGGCGCAGCTCATCAGGGACCGCGTCACCACGATCACCGATAACTGGGAACAGCTTACGCAGATGGTATGTAGTTATATACACCTTTTATATCATGTTGATGACACGTCTAATACAACTTATTGATTGTTAAAACGAAAAGCATTTTCGAAGCAAAAAAATACTCAGAACCCCATAAAAAATAAAATTGTGCTTGAAACTATGTAGATGAATTTCTAACAGCGAATTTTGCCATCAATAACAGTTCACAGAGCTGTCATAATCATTATCCTGAAAGATCTCATGCGGGAGAATTTCGTTTTGCCGTTAAGCGATGTGATCGAATTACAGAATATGTTTCAACTAAAAAAAGTCGTCGCTCGTAGCTACTTACCGATCAAAAGATCTGACCAAAGGTCTGGCAGTTTGAGTAATTTATGCGGCTTACCTAAAGGTTCTGTCTTTGGTATTGTTCGTCGCATCGTTGAGTTTTGAGTTGAGCTGTACGATTACTGACTAATGCGTGCACTGACTGGACAGGAGCTCTCAATCTGTGTGGTTCATTTCGCAAAAGACCATTTGAGACACTAATTTAGATAGCCTTCACATGATCTGACCAAGAATATGTCTGGACTTTAAGGGAGACTTTTTAATATACCATACCACATTTTTGAGCTGCCTAAGCCATCTTGCTATTGGTCAGTCAGTAATTGAAACATACTCATTTTACCCTTTTCTCTTAGCTCAAAGAGCGCGACGCGAAGTTGGAAGAGGCGGGCGACTTGCACCGCTTCCTGCGATCCGTGGACCACTTCCAGGCCTGGCTCACAAAGACACAGACCGATGTCGCTTCAGAGGGTGAGTAACATTGTCTTATGTATGCAAAAACCTCAGCATGTCAGCAAATGAAGAATACTGTCATGTTTTTTTCTAAAAGAATTTATTACATATATTATCGTCCGACAATTTTGTTAATTCAAGTCTATAGGCACACCATCTTTAAAGGTTTAAAGACCCTTTAAAGACCCCTTAAAAATGTTAGGCTCATTTTCTAGAACGATTCCCAAGCATGAATAATAAATACGAATTACGCTTTTTAGGCTCGCAGTTAGAGGCCCTTAGGCACTTGCCACTTGAGGCACCATTCCGAAGCAAAATTTGGCACCTCGTATAGGTTAGGTTTCTTTGACTATTAGTCGACTGTGACTAGTTCGAAAATTTTTTGCACTCCGCCTCGGGTAGTTTTGACAATTTAAAACAGAAGTAGGAGTTACTTTGTCGGCTTATGCAGAAAGAAAATTTAAAGAATTAAAAGAAGCTAGAAAAAGCATTTATTTTGACCATTGATATATAATATTCCATTGGAGCTACGGGTGGTATAGGTACCATGATATGAGTACGGGGCCTGTATCATTTGCTACACCTACGTGGTTAACTCGGCATTGCCCGCCTTTTCTAGAGTACGACACTTAAATAGAGTATAGTGAGTTTTCGAGAGTAGAGTGTTCACGAACAATTTTATTGACGACTACTTCTATAATGCAATATGTTTGGTGTTAAAAATACTTGTATAGCTAACTAATCAATTCTTTCCGTTCCATAACAGACACGCCCTCAAACTTGGCGGAGGCCGAGAAGTTGTTGTCTCAGCACCAGACTATCAAGGAGGAGATCGACAACTACAAGGACGAATATGCCAAGATGATGGAATACGGCGAGAAGATCACTGCCGTACGTATACCATGGTTTTTCCACTAATAGGTCCTTATAAGGTCCAGGTCCTCAGGCTTGTTTAGAACATACATGTTTCTACGACGAAAGGGTTGGCCCTAGGTTAGACGATTGGTGATGAAAGAGCTATAATTTTGACACCAGTATGGTTGCTGTTCACTACAATATACAGGTGGATTTTTGAGACGGGGCAGTAAGGGCGGGTACCTTAACTGTTGTAGCTACAGGAAAACGGTCTTAGGAAACTGCCCTTAACTTTTGAAGACATTTAGATCTGCATGATTTTGAAAAAAAAAGGAACAGTACAATAAAATGGGCAGATTTCACAAATGACAATCGATGTTTAGGGTTATAAAACTATTGGACCAACTGAGGTTTCAGTACTACAAAAGTCAGAAATCGCAAAAAACTTTTTCCATACATTTCGTAGAAAAGAAACTATAACTTACTTTTTTTGATGGACAGATTAGCCAAAATTAAACAAGTGTTAGTGTAGTGAAAGCACCAAAAGGGTAACTGACAACCCTGGTAACACAGGCAATGGAAGAAAAACGGGTGGGTTTTAGTCAGTAAGAGTCTGACACACCCTCCCGCTCCGCCCAGAGTGGGAGAAGTTATTTGATGATTTCCCACCATGTTACCCTGACTACACTGCGCTGTTTTCATTGACATACATTTAAATGCTAATATTTTGTTTTTTTTTCATTCGAACAGGAGCCATCAACACAAGACGATCCTCAGTACATGTTCTTGCGCGAGCGTCTAAAGGCTCTTCGCGAAGGCTGGGCCGAGCTTCAGCAAATGTGGGAGAACAGACAACAGCTGCTCACACAGAGCCTCGAGCTGCAGCTGTTGCAGAGAGATGCCAGGCAGGCTGAAGTACTCCTGTCGCACCAGGAGCACAGGTATACAAAAAAGTTTTTTTTGTTAAAAGTTCGGAACCTTAACTAGACATAACGTAGTGAAAACTGATGGGAAAAAATTACAACAAAAAAAAATGCAATCAACCATCATATTATTTAAATATAATGGTTGATTGCGTTTTTTTTTGTGTTTAAAATACTCAATACATAAACACATTGGTGATAATGATAACTTACACTTGCACAAATGTTTACCAGCAGCGCCACCCAGTCACGTCATTCAAGCGGTAAAAGTTTCGTGTAGCACTCTGTATTCTTTGGTTTAAATAATAACAAAAAATATCGTTCACAGGATAGGCAAGACCGAGCCACCGACCAACCTGGAACAAGCCGAGAACATGATCAAGGAACACGAAGCCTTCCTCACCACCATGGAAGCCAACGACGACAAGATCAACTCCGTCGTTCAGTTCGCCAACCGACTGGTAGAAGAGAGGCACTTCGACGCCGACAAGATACAGCGCAAGGCGGAGAACATCGACGCACGACGCAACGCCAACCGCGAAAAGGCTCTCCAACAAATGGAGAAACTGCAAGACCAACTACAACTACACCAGTTCTTGCAAGACTGCGACGAACTCGGAGAATGGGTGCAAGAGAAGAACGTCACCGCACAAGATGACACGTACCGCTCGGCCAAAACAATCCACTCTAAGTGGACCCGCCATCAAGCATTCGAAGCTGAAATCGCGGCTAACAAGGAACGCCTCTTCGCTGTACAGAACGCTGCTGAAGATCTGATGAAGCAGAAACCGGAATTCGTCGAAGTCATCTCCCCGAAGATGACTGAACTCCAAGATCAGTTCGAAAACTTGCAAACAACAACAAAGGACAAGGGTGAACGTCTATTTGACGCCAACCGAGAGGTTCTTCTACACCAGACCTGCGACGATATCGACTCGTGGATGAACGATCTCGAGAAACAAATCGAGAACACCGACACCGGCACTGATCTGGCATCTGTGAACATTCTCATGCAGAAGCAACAGATGATCGAGACACAGATGGCCGTTAAAGCCAAGCAAGTCACCGAACTGGAGACTCAGGCTGAATACTTGCAGAAGACTGTACCTGACAAGATGGATGAGATTAAGGAGAAGAAGAAGTCTGTGGAACAACGATTCGAACAGTTGAAGGCTCCATTGTTAGACCGTCAACGTCATTTGGCGAAGAAGAAGGAAGCCTTCCAATTCCGTCGCGACGTTGAGGACGAAAAGTTATGGGTTCACGAAAAGATGCCGTTAGCAACAAGCACAGATTACGGCAACTCCCTATTCAACGTGCAAATGCTACAGAAGAAGAACCAGTCGTTAAAGACGGAGACCGACAACCATGAGCCAAGGATCCTGACTGTGATCTCTAACGGACAGAAGCTGATTGATGAGGGACATGACGATACGCCCGAGTTCAAGCAGCTCATTGAGGAACTTACCGCGAGGTGGCGAGAACTGAAGGGTAAGCTTTACTTAAATTTTGTTATTTATTTTAGTATTATTGTAGTAGTATCAGCAGTTTGCAATCTCTTTCCTTTTACTGTTCTACCAAACAACTAGTTTCCTTTGCTCGCCCACTGCTTACCCCCTCACCTCATCGCGGATGAAGTCACGAGAAAAGGCTAGTAAGGACTAGCCTTTTCTCGAGACTTCACCCGCGTGGAAGCTTGAAAATAGTACAAATACCAACATGCTGGTGCCGATTCCCTTGTTCACAAACTAAACTAAATTTAAGTTCAGTGCATCTTTTTCTTTCTATTTCATTAAGAAAAGGACAGAAAATACATTTTAGTTTAGTCCTGTCAAATTAATCAGCGCTTGACGTAAATTGACGTAATTTTAGTTGGCAAGTTTTTAATCACGTCTAAACTTGTATGGAGTAGTGACAGGTGCTGATTAATTTGACAGGACTAAACTAAAATGTATCTTCTGTGAACGATGTTTATATTAATAAACATCGTTCACTGAAAAAAAATATTTATTCCCATTAGGGATCAATATTTCCATAACATTGCTAGTACAAACAACGCTATCTCTTTATAATATTTTCGAGTAACTAAATCACATAATGAGATTATTTAATAGCAAATCTCGGCATTTTTAACAATAATTTTATTCCATAGAAGCCATCGACGAACGCAAGAGCAAACTGTCCCAATGGGAGAAGGCACAACAATACCTATTCGACGCGAACGAAGCCGAGGCCTGGATGAGTGAACAGGAACTGTACATGATGGTGGAAGATAGAGGAAAGGATGAGATCTCCGCCCAGAACCTGATGAAGAAACATGAGATACTGGAACAGGCGGTTGATGACTATGCGCACACTATCAGGCAGTTAGGAGAGACTGTTCGACATCTTACTGCTGATGAACATCCACTCAGGTAACTTATTATTCACTTTTGTCATCATTCTTTATTTTTAGATACTTAAAAGCGTAATGTATAATCGAAAAATATGCTTTATCATTATCACACTTAGGGCCGATTTTTCAATTGTCAGATGATTATTATCTGAAGGAAAATCACCTTCTCCGTTCCGTCGTGGGTGGTGGATGTTGTGTGTGCATAAAACTAATGTTCCAATTTATCTCCAAAACGGTTTTCTGTAAAAGGTTTGTGATTCATTGGCGATGGTTCTTAGATAGGTGTTATTTATACAAACGCTGTCAAACCTTCATGTATTCCTCAAATGAAAGTTAACTGACGATTGAAAAATTCGTTAATTCGTCAATTTATTATAATTTACGACTGTGAATACTCTTTGCTCAATATGTGCCTCTTCATGGAACTCGAGGATAAACGTTATTGAAGAAAGATTTCTACAAAAGGATGAAAAAAGTTGTTTCTGTGGCTTTCACACAAATGTGTGCCTCTTTATAAATTGCTCTATCAAACAATCGTATAAGATTATTATCCTAATAAGTTATTGATAAGTCATGAGTTCATGACATTTGTTGTTTTATTATGTGGTTAATGGATTCAGTTACATAATTCATTGTTATTAAAATCTCTTTTTCTTCCCACAGCGAACAAATCTCCGTAAAGCAGTCCCAAGTAGACAAACTGTACGCTGGTCTGAAGGACTTGGCGGGCGAGCGTCGCGCCAAGCTCGACGAGGCGTTACGACTGTTCCAACTGTCGCGAGAGGTCGATGACCTTGAGCAATGGATCACCGAGAGGGAGCTGGTCGCTAGCTCGCAAGAGTTGGGACAGGATTATGATCATGTTACTGTGAGTTTTATACTAAGTATTTATGGGTTATACAGGGTGTCCAAGAACCTGGCGTCCAACTGGATTCCCACGATGCCCCAAGTTCTAACAGTACTCAGAAAAATATTTTAAAAAATCCACCCCATGTACTTACAGAATTATACTGATTTCAAAAAAAAAGGGGAAATGAGCACCCTGTGACATACTTTTGAATGCTGTGACTGCTAATGCTGATAATTTCGATATTTCTTGGAGGTTTTGTAATCTAGGGTATTGCTGTGTCTAAATAGAATGTAAAAATAATGTACTTATTGTACCATTTTAAAATAAAATATTATTTTAACTAAAGGTGATATGGAAAACTATTGAATTTCGCAACTTTGACCGACTGTAGTGTAAAAAAAATGTACCAAAATAGTATGGCAAGTGACGTCAAATTTTGACGCGTTTATTCCTCTTTTTAAAAAGGTATAATACTTACACATTAATTTGAAAAAAAAAATTTTGATAATATTTTTACTCAACAACCCAATTTTTACGAAGTGCCTACCTACTAACGGTAACTGTCGGACCCTTTCTTATCTTAGAAACTGTTATGTTACTACTATTATTTACTTCGGTTCCAAGAGTGAGCAAGAAGGAAATACACACAGGTAGATGGGTTCCCAGTAGAATAAAAGCAAAGAATGTTAGTTTAAAGATATTTTATTACAATAAATGTTCAAAATGTTGACCACCCGCGGCAATACAAGCTCTCACTCTCCTTAAGACGCTGACAACACCTAAACCGCGGTCACTGTCAGATTGCATAGAAAAGAAAGAGAAGCGCGACGACAAAACGCTTGTAATTTATTGCAAAATATGAAGTAATTATCTATTTACTCAGAATTGAGTTGAGTAATCGAAAATAAAAAACAACCAAGTTCTGCATTAGAATAAGACGTACTTGTTATTAATTAAATACTTAATTTATGTTGATATTTAATACAGATATTTTGGATTAGAACTCAAGGTAAGAGGTTAGTTTAACGTTAGTTTGTATCGAGACTTTTTTTTCAAAACGTGTTTTGGTGACAACCAAGTTCTGGGAAATATGTTCAAAATTAACATATATTTTTTCCGCTACCACAAACTATACAGATTTGGCAATTTTCTTTCTTAAGAGAAGCCTATTTTGGTCAATTGGGTCTTGTCAGCGCCTTAAAAAGGACCGCTTTATGTTTCGCGAGTAACTTTTTTGACGTATCACCTGCACTGCTTGTGTTATCTTCTCACGAAGGTCAGCGATGTCATTAATGGGCTTCGCATAAACGAGCTCCTTCATAGTTCCCCAGAAAAAAAAATCCAGCGGATTTAAGTCAGGTGAGCGGGCTGGCCACGGGATTGTTCCTGATCGCCCAATCCACCTGTTCGGGTATTGCTCGTCCAAAAACTCTCTAACGGATACGCGAAAATGTGCTGGACAGCCGTCGTGTTGGAACCACATATCTGGTGGGGTCTCTTCTAGTAAGTTTGGCAAATCATTTTGAAGAAAATTTAAATATGATTCGCCAGTCAAATTCTCGGGCATCTCAAATGGACCAATAATATTCCCACAGAGAATACCGGTCCACATGTTCACTTTGAACCGGTACTGGGATCTATCTTCTCGCATCAAGTGCGGATTTTCCACATGCCACTCGTGCAAGTTGTGTAGGTTCATGTAGCCATCCTTCTTAAATGTTGATTCATCTGACCACAAAATTTTGTCGATAAAGTTTTCGTCTTCTCGATGTTTTTGCAGGATTGTTTCACAAAACGCGACTCGGCTCGGATAGTCTCGAGGTAAAAGACTTTGCACTCGCTGTACGTGGTACGGATGATATTCTTCTTTTTGGAGAATACTGTGTGCTGTGCTCTTCGGTATCCCCGTATCAGCTTCTATTCCTCGCACAGAGATGCTTGGATTTGCCGACACCGCCTCTAAAACTTCATCGCGTATGAAGTCATTTACGGGTCGTCCTTCACCAGCTACTTGATTGGGGAACCGCCCGTCACATAGTGATCTGTGTACATTAATGAAAACTCGATGGTCGGGATATCGCGTAGCCCTCGGATACCTTTCTCTGTAAAGTCTCGCTGCAGCTCGTCCATTACCTCTACATTCTCCATAAATGTAGTGCATATTTGCGTATTCTTGCGGAGTGTAGGTCGCCATGGTAGCACACACAAAACACAAACTGTCCAAACACAGGCAAAGGTCGTCGTAAAGAGTTCGTTTCAAAGTCCAGAGCACAAAGAGTAATCGAGTCCAATAAACAAAGCTTTAAATCGTAGTACGTGATCAATGGTAACAATAAGAGAGAGGTGCGTAGTAACGGCAGGAGGCAGTGACGCGTACTGACCGTACTGTTATCCTAAATAGCACGATCCCAGATAGCGTCACTATCTATCTCACTCGCACCTCTAACCTTTTTCTCCCTCACTCTTACCTGAATAATGGGGTACCATAAAGAAGAACCAGCAAATCGCAAAGATAGTTTCTGTCTTGCTCCCTCCTGTTGTAATAACGAATCACTATGGTGAGATGCATGCACATACCGTCCCTTACGGTCTAACCTGTTTTTTGAGAGGCCTGTTGTTATTTTTATGAGCATACAATAGTAATTCTTTAGAGGTTAGATTCAATTCGTCGTAAATTTTTCTTTCTAAGAATTCTGTAAGACATCGTAAAAATTGGGTTGTTGAGTAAAAATATTATCAAAAATTTTTTTTTTCAAATTAATGTGTAAGTATTATACCTTTTTAAAAAGAGGAATAAACGCGTCAAAATTTGACGTCACTTGCCATACTATTTTAGTACATTTTTTTTACACTACAGTCGGTCAAAGTTGCGAAATTCAATAGTTTTCCATATCACCTTTAGTTAAAATAATATTTTATTTTAAAATGGTACAATAAGTACTTTATTTTTACATTCTATTTAGACACAGCAATACCCTAGATTACAAAACCTCCAAGAAATATCGAAATTATCAGCATTAGCAGTCACAGCATTCAAAAGTATGTCACAGGGTGCTCATTTCCCCTTTTTTTTTTGAAATCAGTATAATTCTGTAAGTACATGGGGTGGATTTTTTAAAATATTTTTCTGAGTACTGTTAGAACTTGGGGCATCGTGGGAATCCAGTTGGACGCCAGGTTCTTGGACACCCTGTATAAATGAGGTCATATAAGAAAAAGCTTAAAATAGTTTCACTGATACTCAAAAAGAGAGCTGTGGTGGCCCAGTGGTAACGGCCGCGACTTGCGAATTGTAGGCCGTGGGTTCGAACCCAGACAGGCGCTTTACTTTGTGTAAATGATTACATCACCACTGCTCTCAAAACGGTGAAGGAAAACATCGTGAGGAAACCGGCATGTCCTAGAACCAAAAATTCGAAGACATGTGACATCTACCAACCCGCACTGGGCCCGCGTGGTGGATTACGGCCCTCTCACAGAGAGGAGGCCTGTGTCCCAGCAGTGGGAACATTATAGGCTGATTATGATACTCAAAAATAAGTGTTATGTGTATGAACATTGTCGCGGGAAAGTCCATACCGTGGGCTATTGCAACGGAAGGAACACGTGTGGGTTTTAGTCAGTAAGAGACACCCTCCTACTCCGCCCAGAGCAGAAGTTATTTGAATATTTCCCACCCAAAAAAAAAAAGATTTATGAACATTAGAAGTCTTTTTTGAATCATTATTATTTTTAGACCGCAATTTCACATCCAATAATACTTCTGTGTGCACTTTTCAGTTTTGTTTTACATATAAAAATGCGAAATTCACTACAGTCGGAAATAAATCATTGCATTTTTTATAATATCTTAGAAGCGTAGCAAATTGATAGTTATAATATTTATTAGACTGTCATTGTCCAAAGACTCATAACATCTGTATGCATATTTCGGTCCTTTTAACGTGGCCTTTTAATTGGGCAAAACAAAACCATATCTCTCTCAACTTACAATAACACTCTATTACAGTTACTATGGGAGCGTTTCAAGGAATTCGCCCGCGAGACACAAGCAGTTGGATCGGAACGCGTGGCGACCGCAGAACGCATCGCAGACCAGATGATCGCTATGGGACACTCGGACAACGCCACCATCGCGCAGTGGAAGGAGGGACTCAAGGAGACCTGGCAGGACCTGCTGGAGCTCATTGAGACCAGGACACAGGTCAGTTAGATTCAGGATCCTGTCACCAAAAAAGTGAAAAAAAAAAACATTTTATTTGTTTTTTATTCGCTTCGCTAATCGCCAATTATCGTGACAGGCGCTGTCATAACATGTAAGTGTGACGAGGATGATACTCAGTACAAGTTACTATCGCTGTCCTACTCTGACGTTTAATGACCGCAACTATCGCAGGTCTTGGCGTTTTTTTCTATTCTTTTACAACAAATATTTATATTTTTCTCAAAATATACTACATTTTGACATCACTATTATCAATCGCACTAACGTTACTTTCTTCTTCAGATGTTGGCGGCATCCCGCGAACTCCACAAATACTTCCACGACTGCAAAGACACACTACAGCGGGTCAACGAGAAGGCGCGCGGCGTTAGCGACGAGCTCGGACGTGACGCCATCAGCGTCGGGGCGCTGCAGAGGAAACATCACAACTTCATGCAGGACCTCAGCACTCTGCACCAACAGGTATGTGTTGTTTTTTTTTTGAAATTTGATCTATGATATTATCAGGTGAAAGGCAGAAAGTTTCAATAAAAAATAAATTCAGGCTATCGCAGTTTACTACTGGACATGGCCTCTCTCAAAGCTGCGCCACACCCGGTTCATCGCAAACTCAAATTTAAACCATTTATTTCAATTAAACCATTTCCAGGCACTTTTGAATTGTCAAGGAGTCGGCCAGTTAGAAATATGAAGCTAGTTGCCCATTCCAAAGCGTAGTAGGTACCTATGGAGAAAACGGGCAAGAAACTCCATGGACACTCTTTTAAATTATATTGATACATAAAGATTAGTAGTTGAATTTATAACTTAATGTGAGGATGATGTACAAAAAAAACGCGTACATAGTAGCAAAAAAAAAAATTAAAGAAATAATAATTTCAAAATAAAATAATTACAAATAAGCCGAGGAACGTCGCGTCGAGGGAGGTTGCTTCCTGCATCCAGTCTATCCTAGTCGCCTTTCTATGGACGTGGGGCGTTCTAGATGAAAGTTTGTTATAACGTAATTAAATTATGTATTTAGGTCATCGGGTGGCCGTGATGTTGTATAAAAAAAAAGACACCAACCTGAAAACTTTCATGTGACATTACGATTGGAATTTAGGAAAAGGCACGAAGTATGAGCATTCTTCCTTGCTTGTTTACTGCGACTAACCCTGTTGCTCTCCCTGGTCAGGTGGAAGCAATCCGCAGCGAGTGCGGGCGCCTGGGCGCGATGTACGCGGGCGAGAAGGCCGCGGAGATCACGCGGCGCGAGGCCGAGGTGCGCGCCGCCTGGGCCGCGCTGGCGGCGGCGTGCGGCGCGCGCACGGCCAAGCTGGAGGACGCCGACCTGCTGTACCGCTTCCTGAGCCAGGTGCGCACGCTGGCCGTGTGGATGGACGACGTGGTGCGCCAGATGAACACCGGGGAGAAGCCGCGGTATGTGGGCCAGCTTTGTACGCTCATAACCCGAATCAGAATCAGAATGCTTTATTTGTAAACATAGGTCAAATTACAACGAGTGTGAGATGTTACAGATAGGTAGATCTTATATGTTTTGCCCAGAGGCGTACAAATATATTTAATTAACATTGTCAAAATTTTTACTTTTTAACACACATTTTACTTATATAATATCATAAAATGGTAGAATTACAACACCACAACCGATAACATGATACGTTATTTTGTTGATTTTGTAAAAGTAGATTGTGTCATAAGGGACCAAAGTAATGTATTGAGGGCGAGAGCGATTGTTTGAATCCAGAGCGAAGCGAAGGATTCTACAGTGGAATCCTAAGCGTATCGAGGGATTCAAAGTACGCCACTCGAGGTTCAATAATTTTGGTATGAAAAGCAGAGTGTGTTACACGAACACACTCTGCTTTTCATCCCCTCTACGAGAAAAATAAATAAGAGATACTTTTAGTAGTGACGAATATTTATATTTTCATCCCATCTATTCGAAAAGAGGCGAAGGGTTCCTCGATAAGTGCGAGCAAAATGGGTTATTCCGGCGCACTTAATAACAGTGACGAAATGACTTTTGAATTTGGAACACTATTTAATTAAAAAGTTTGAACGCAATTTTCTTCGATAAAGACTTGGCCGGTACTAAAAAAAACGCGCCTATCGACGCGGGATTGGTCAAACAAATAAAAAAATAAAAATACGCGGGAACTTCTTATTCGTTTTTTCATTACTTTTTGTCAAAATATTACAGACATTTTTAAATTGATATTAATATAGATTTCTAATTTGGTTATGTAAATTATTTATCCCCATTTCCAATGTAATAATATTCTGAAATATAAATAAATTCAAATAATCATGATTTCTTATCTGAATTCTTCCTGAAAATGACAAGGTTTGTCTGATAAACCCACGAACAATTTTCTTATAAAATAATCAAAATCATTGTTTAACTTTTTTTGTTTAAGTCATCATCAGACGATTTATTTATAGATATCTGAAAGTCAAGACCATGTAAAGTAATTACCATTCGATAGTAATGTTTATTCTTACTAACCGTCTCTTCCACAGTGACGTCAGCGGCGTAGAACTCCTAATGAACAACCACCAGTCTCTAAAGGCAGAGATCGATACTCGCGAGGACAACTTCTCAGCTTGCATCTCCCTCGGTCGCGAACTATTAGCGAGACAACACTATGCATCCTCTGACATCAAGGAGAAGCTTCTGCAGTTGACCAATCAGCGCAATGCGTTGCTACGTCGCTGGGAAGAGCGCTGGGAGAACCTCCAACTTAGTGAGTACCTATATAATTTATGACCTTTTCGAAAACTAGATTATTCGAGAATATATTCGTAGTTTGTGTCTTGATGGCATCTCTATTGGAAAAAGGCTGCAATTGTGACTGACACTAAATTATCGACGCCGAATAGTGTCGATAATTATTTTATTAAAACTTAATTTTTTAATGCACATGAATTAAAAATAATGATATTTTAAGTGTTCTTTTCATAACAGCTCATCTCTTAGAGTTGAATAAATAGTATAAAACGTTTAGCTATATTAAAACTCGATACCCAGTTATCGATAACTTTGTAACGAGCCTACAAAACGTATAGTACCGATACTTTAATTTGTCATGTACTACAAAATATGTTTATGTGCCTAAATAATTTTTTATTATTATTATTAGATACCCATTGCCATTACACTTTTTTCTAATCACAATTTCCTCGCCCAGTCCTGGAAGTATACCAATTCGCTCGCGACGCGGCCGTGGCCGAGGCCTGGCTGATAGCTCAGGAGCCGTACCTCATGTCCCAAGAGCTGGGCCACACCATCGACGAGGTGGAGTCGCTCATCAAGAAGCACGAGGCCTTCGAAAAGTCGGCCGCCGCGCAGGAGGACAGATTCTCAGCACTGCAGAGGCTTACGACCGTATGTATTAGTTACTGGTTAATGGCAATATACTATACACACCTGCCAAACCCAACGAGGAAAACAGGCGTGATGCTGCTACACACAACTTGCATCTAAACAAGTTCCCAAAACCATACATAACACTGTTGTGTTATGTATGGTTTTGGGAGCTTGTTTAGTTCTTGCGGAAATGTTTTTGGTTTTGGGAACTTTTGAGTAAGCTTGGTTTGGTTGGTGTACTAGTGATAGATACGTATTATTCTCGCACGTAAACATTAAGCCCCGTATTCCAAAGTTGCCCTACGTTGTTTTAGCCACATGTTTTTGTGTTGCGGGAATCGTATCATTGGGCTTCTTTGGCTTTAAGGCAGCTGGGTAATTACTTATCAGTGTTTTCTAAAACATTTGATGTTATGGTAAACTAAGTTTAGCGACTGTTGCTCAACCTTGTTTCGATGGACGGGGCTTAAGACACTGGTAGTTAGAATAACTAGTAATGTAGCAAAAATACTAATTTGCACTAGACTGATAATAATTGACTTGAAACAAGTTACCTGACTGACTATTAAGACTTCATAGATAACTTCAAAACTATTACAGACTATAAAACCTCATAGATGTATGAAATGATCAATTATTGCACGCTTTGTGATTTTGCTTGGTGTTTGGTTTCACTCTTCTAATTTCTTTTTTCTTATCCACAACTAGCTTGAACAGCGTGAGTCTTCAATGTGGCCTTGTGCACAGCCTTGGGATAAATGTGACGAATCAGACTTTACCTACGAACACCCTCCCACCACCCGCTCTCACGACCCCCTTACCGTTACCATAGACAAGCACGAACGACCTGTCAGTCAAATAGTCGAAGAAATCATAACAGACAGCAACAAATTTCAAATACCAGAGAAAATTAAAGCTCGCGTTCTAAGTATAAACTACGCGAATAATCAAAGGAAAAATGACTCTTATCTATGGTCAGTGTCTATGTCCAATAATCATAATAGTCTGTCAACGATATCAGAGACAAGTTCCGCGCCATGCTCTCCGCCAACGTCGCCGATGATGTCACCTGAAATATACAGCTCAGTTTTCTTTGAATTTCCCGATCAGGCTGAAAAAGCCAACGAGTATTTAGCCTGCGTTGACTTGATACTATGGGAGCGGCTTTCATATCAAAACGTATACCCAAACGTATCTTTACTAAGGCATAGAAGTAGTAGTTCCTCAAAATCTAGTTTAAAACGGTTTATTAAGAAATGGTCGAAGAAAGTTAAGCCTTTAGACACTGATATTAAGGGTGAAGTTGGCGTGTTATCCCTGCCCGGTTTGACGAGTAGCAGTAGTTCGAAGGCTATCAACGACCTTGGTAAGGAAGTGAAGAGTATACCTTTGAGTTCGGCCCTCGTCCTACTATCCCAGACCCGTAACCTCTTGTTCCCTGAAGGTGCATGGTACTATAACTACTTGGATAGCGTAAGTGTGGTGTTTGGTGTATTGCATGTACAGTGCTTCTATTTTCTTAATGTCTTTCGGTAAACTTCGTGTTTCGTCAGTCCTCAGATCAGTTGCCTTTTGCAACTGATAGAAAATTCTGAAGTACTTAGTTCTGAATTCAAATTATTATACACGCTAAATCTAATAATTGATGGACATGGAAATTAGCATTTGTTTGTATTCGGAAATGTGATGATTGCCGAGAGACATTAAGAAAATAGAAGCGCCTCACTTATGCTTGAATGCTGGCTGCATGGATCGTAAAAAAAAAAAACTTACGAGTACGCATGAAATCTATTTGCTGGTCTTTTCCTTAGTATCTTGGTGTCAAATTCGCATCGGATAGACTGGAAGGCGATCCATTCTTGAACGATTATTTTCTTGTTACAAAAGTCACCAAGTGGCGGAAGTTTCACCAATTAATAAAAGTTTTTTTATTAATTGGTGAAACTTCACTTACGTCTTAGGGAGCGGTATCAGTATCTAATAGCAAAAACAATGATTTCTTCAAATCATGAGTTTCTGTCCTGCTGTAAGCTGATACCTACCCAACTTATTTGTGAAGTTTCTCCAACAGCTGAATTAAAAAAGACGTTGCATATTGTGATTTCTAAATATGGTAAGTATACAGGGAAATAGGCGCACGACCTGCTGTTACCATGGATTCAGTACATGATTCTGGACACCCCTGCGTTGAAATCATTCGACGGTTAAAAAAAAGAAATTTCTCTTCCATACATTTTTACCGCGTCGGTGTTGCGCTTTTGTAGAAACAGTTTTTTGTTTTTTCACTGATAAAAAAATTCTACGTAGGGTTGTCCAGAATCATGTACTGAATCCATGATAACAGGTTGTGCGTCACTGTCCCTGCCACCCTGTATGTAAAAAACACAGGAACAACGACGCTACAATATCCTCGCTATAAACTAAAGCCGAGCAAGAACCGACTAACTATATCGACATTACAGTACGCGGCCGTATAATATTGCACATCGAGTTTTAGAAGGAGACAGTCACAACGACACAGGAAAAAAAATGCCTTGCATCACAAATCCTTAAATACGATGTGCTAACCCAATTTAGAACATCGTTCTATCTCTGTCAATCGTTTGAAGATGACAGAGACAGGATGTATTAAACATATTTAATGATTTGTGGTTCAAGCAGACCTTAATAATATGTCATATTTACGGCCACGCACTGTAGCATAACTGCTTCGTATACTAACTGTTTCAACCATTACAGTTCGAAGTGAAAGAGAGGAAGCGAAGGCAAGAGGCCGCTGAGGCCGCAGAACGCGAACAACGCGAGCGAGAGGCCGCCGAGGCCGCCGCCGCCGCGGCTGCCGCGCAGGACGCCGTGGACCGCGCGCACTCGCCGCAGGACCCGCAGCCGCAGGGTATGTTGCTCACTTGTGACTATACCGACAGATGAATAAGTCCGAAATTAAGTTAGGTGTTGATAAATTGAAGATTTGTCGAAGTGATATAGAAATGATATGATTTTTATGTTTGGTACTGTAAAAGCACATTCAATAAATAAAACCCCATTTACACAGTGCGAGTTTCTTGCATGTGGCATACTATAAAAATGAAGCAACAAATGACTTACATAGTCTAAACACTATTTAGACAGTACAACTTTTATTGTTCCTTCATGTTATGTTCCTTCATGTATGCCACTGGCAATTAAATCACCCTGTGTAATTCAGGTTTTACTCACAATCGCGGAAAACTACGGGTTTTTCGAGAGTTCTTGGTAATTGAGGTTTGTCTAGTTTTCAAATGAAGTATTATAGTTTTTGGAGGGTCTTGATTAGCCATCGATCGAGCATTTACAGTACCAGTTCTTGTCGAAAAGAGGCAACATTTTACAAAATCATGATTTGATCTTTAACTTGACAATTGGTATAATTTAGTTTCCAAAAAAAATAGTTATGTTAGGTTTCAATTTCCAATTAAAAACAGTAAAATCAATGAATGACTAGTCAAAAACACAGAAAAGAACATTTCCATTCTAAAAGATTAACATCACTTCGTTTCACGGATTGAAATGTAAGCACGCATGTGTAATGTCTTCTTTTAGCACTTTCAAATCAAATTGTCAACTATTGAGTAAAGAACGATATTTTAAACTTCCACTAACTTTCACCATAACGGTGAATGCTGCTTGCATATGCAATAACACTTAGAAATTTTGATAAAGTATACTTTTATCTAAGAGAAAGAGTAGGAATTTTGACTTTAAGTATCAAGAAATTGAGCACATTTCGCACTACAGCCTAAGAAGGCTTACGGCAATGCTTGCCGCTTTACGTGTGAATTACTTTATGACCTTTTATTCGCTTATTCAGTCGACTAACAAAACCGACCCAAATGAAACTAACTATCGGTTCGAATATCGAACGGATACCTCCAAGTCCCGCGGGGTAATTCCGTAACACACTTACAATAGTAATGTCTTTCATTTTGACAGTTCAACCACATTCATTACGTAATTCAAACATATGACGCAATGGATTAGAAAGCTTCAAAATCTTTCGGATCGTGATTGAAAGTGTGTTACAAAATTAGGGTGCCGGTTCCGTTAGTCGAAAGAATATCGCGTGCGAAAAGGGGCCGTTACTTACCGATGTGTTGTCCACACATGCACTCGCGTAGTCGTAAGGAGAACATCCACTAAAGCGGCTGAGAAGGCCCAAGAACGACCGCATTCCCAGCCAGGTAATAAGAGCGCTTATTATAAACCTACCGTTGTAAAAATATACCCAGCTGTTGGCATGAGCTTCTACGGTAGTTTAAAATGGGTGTACTCTGTATTTCTGTCGGGTTACACTGCGCTCGAAATAGTTAGAAACACTTGGGGAGTTAGTTAATTAACTGTGATTAATTTTATTATTAGCTTGAAAGCTTTTATTGTACGTATTAAAGGATTTTTTTTCGTGTAGGTTTAGTTTTGTAGGTTATTTTTACGTAAACCGTAGTTGGGGTTCTAGCACAGTTTTCTTTTATTGCACGATTTCAATTTATTCTTCACATTACACGATCTCGTTTTATTAAGGTGATGGTTTTCTTTCTGTCAACTCATTATCATACAAAATACTATTATTATTGATTCATTTCAGTCATCGTCGGGGTTTAAAACCTTTTGATTTTAATAGGAAAAAAAAAATAACCATATGAGAGTCGTCAAGATTTTCATGTTGTTTTATACCCCGATATTGTAATGTCTTACTTTCATCATATTTCTAGAATATATTACTTATTTTTGAATTATAACCGTATATATTTCATTATACACTATATTGTGACGTCATACTGCTAATCACGGTGATGGTTTGATACTCTGTCTCTCATGTCTGTACTATCTCTGTTTCATTTTAATGTGGAGTTGCCATTTCATATAGAATCCCTGCTAGTGTGGTGGTTGTGTGTCTTCCAAAACGTATGATATCTAAACACACTCATATAAACTAAAACTACAAAATGACAAAACCTTTCGTCGATCGATATTAATTTCTTTAAACATGCATAATTATCTTGTTTTTATCTACGAGTGTGTTTAGAGAAATATTCAAACAAAAAAGAAAAACAATAAATAAAAAAAAAACAGTGAATGGGATCGGCCAGGGCAACTTGCGCAGTGTGACAAAGTTTTGTCGTAAACAGCCATCTTATCTCATTTTAACGTGAGATAATGCGTTGTCAACATTTTGTCGCACTGATTTTGACGTGAGACAAGGTGTCGTCAACATTTTGTCGCACTGTAAATGTTATCCCGGTAGCTCACGTTAACACTATCTAGTGGGGAAGCTAGCTCGAAAACTCCTTTCCAGCAATTTTATTATTATTATATTATCTCTAAGTCGTGTTCGATGCTTTCTGTATTCTTTCACAAAATGGAGCTGACTCCAACAAGGTAGGTATTACAATGTGTATACTTACTATAGCTTCACTGTCTTTTGCTTCCAATATTATGCATCAGCTTTGTTTATAGCTTTATATATTTATACTATATGATATAAAAAGTAAGTATATTCAATTATTTTAATAATTGGCACAAATTCTAGTCATCACTTTTAATCACTTAACCACGGGGCTATGGTTTATCATATTGATTGCTTAAAAAAGGGATAGGGGCTTTATTTCATCTTAAAGAATAATAAAAATAAATTGAAAATGCAGGAAATTTAGGTAGGGTATGTTAACTGGAATGTCGACTATCCTGCGTCTTTTAATCAGTATAAAATTACTTGGAAACTTTATTTCTGTAGTGTAATAGGTAACTCGTATGTGTAGCATGTATGTTGATTTACGGCTGTGTACACGTGTTTAAACATTTTATTGCAATATATTTTGTAATAGATTTTTTAACACTAAGAATATTAACATCACGCGTCTTTACAGTCGTAACCCACTTTGGGTTACTGTTCATTGCGTTTGCTAAGTACAATCATTTCCGTTCGAGGTCGGAACTAGTCAAGCAAGCACGGAATAAATGATGAAGTACGATATATTTCAGAAATTATTCACCAGATTATACATTAAAAAAAATATATACACTACAAAATATACAATGGGCGGCCTTATTCCGTGTTTGCCTGGCTATTTCCAACCTGGAACGGAGATTGTTATACTTAGCAAACGCAATGAACAGTAACCCAAAGTGGGATACCACAATATAAGTATTTTTAAGTTCAGCTAAATTTGAGGGATTAATTCAATAAAATCAGATCTCCGTGTACACAGTTAGTAGCATGTAGAAGTAAAACGTAACGTAAGCATGTGTAAGCACGTAGTTTAGACGTAACTAGCACGTAGATGTAATGTACGCATGCAGAGCTGGGCGAGCAGTCCCTCGGTCCCGATACCCCTGCCCCCGCCGACCCCGCCGCCACCCCGCAAGCCGTCACCGAGACCGACTCCCCGCCCCGACCCTCGACCTCAAAGCAGACGCCCGCCAAACCTGCACGCCTGTCCAGTGAGTATAGTAGTGGTAACGTAGATCTTATAGTAATTGAGGTATGGTTCAAATTTGAATGTGCTTTTGTGATTAATGAGCAACGGAATTCAACAATTTGAATTGAGAATGAAATTCAGAAGCAGAAATCAATCACCACTAATTGTTATATGCCTAAATAAAAGTAGTACAAATTAGCAAAGTTGACACTTATTAGTCATATCAATTATTAATTTATTAAGAACTACTGTCTGAGTTCAAATGGAGACACATTCAAAATTGAATCAGGACTAATGAATGTAAATGAAACTCTTAACCCGCTGTCAAGTAATGGCGAAACGGTACCCTAACATGTACAGTGTATGTGTACCCTAAACTGCATGATAACATCTGTGTTTTTGTTATTTACCTACTACTTGTAAGTGTCAGGTTCTAAGAAAAAAAAATCAATATCGCATGAAAACGCTTTTGTTTTTGCTGCGACGCAATTTTGTTTTATGTTGCTTTGAATTATTTTTGTTTTTTGTTTTTCTCCCTCGTCCTGATCACCTTAATTCGCGGCCTGTCCTTTTCATAAAAAATACGTTACACCTGCCAAAACTCCTTTTCACGACCTTTTTTGTAACGTCGCACTTTCCTTGGTACCCTGCCTATTCCTATTCTGGCACGTACAGCACCCGGAACAAGTTCCACACCAGCTACGCCGTCTAGTTCCGGTAAGGTGAAGTCGCGGTCTCGAAGCAAGTCGCCGTTCAGGAGTTTCCGATGGAAAACGGCGAAGAAACTGCTGGCCGGAACACATCATAGCGACGATGAAGGTATCCGTGGTAGGGGACGGTGATGGATGGACAAGACTACCCTTATCGGGGTTTCGACAAATACTTGAACCAAACTTGATAATGTTATGAATAGGCCGAAACGTCACACAAGCTTCTAAAGAACTTTCACTTTTAAAAAAAAAAAAACAAAGTGAAAGTTGCACAAGGTACGTGGCGCACGATTTTTAAGGAATGAACTCCAAAAATAAAACGCTGTTCGGATGATATGCGTGACAAGACTGGTCGTGATTGAAGGAAGCCTGAGTAGCTCCTATGTATACCAGTATAATGTCCCACTGCAGGGTAAAACCTTCAGACCCTTCTCTTGCAGAGAAGGCTCATGCGTGGATTAACACGTTGCTCATTACATGGTGGCGATTTCGCACTTAGAATTCTTTAATAGTTATTTAGGCAACTGTTGTATAATAAGGGGTATTAAAACACAGGTGTGGGTTTATAGTATCACATGAGTGTTTTAATACCTAATTATGTACAGTTGCATACAGGACTTTATCTACACACATGATATGAATCCTCTATAAAGGGTTCTGAAACCATAGTGTTGTACAGTGTTGTAAGTAACTACTATGTAAATTCATGGAAAGTTTCTGGTAATAATTGGTTAGAAATGTCCTTTGCTGCATTAGAAATATCAGGGGGTGTGTTATCAATGCTTCTATCGCTCATTTTTGTAAACATCAAAGTAATACATTTTTGCAATATTAACATCGAACAAAAATGGCGGGATACGACGTGAATTTGAATAACCTATAAGTTTTTTTTTTTTTGTGCGGCGCTGTGGTAGTTAAACGCGCGTGCATGACAATGTTCTTTTTTTGAAAAGGAGTTTCATAATGAAATTTAGTACAACATTATAACACTCGTTTGGATGATATTATGGTTACTATGACACTGGTTGTTTTAATGTTGGCAATAAGCTAACTGTTTCAGAAACTTTTATAGAGGATTTATAGCATGGGTGTAGATAAATGTAGATAGATAGTTTTGAAGTTCACCACAGGATTTCCACCTTTAGTGGAGTGGTGGTGCACTTTTTAGTGAAGTGCTAAAAGATACAATTTTAAGCCTTCCAAGGTCATCTTAGGAAGAACCGTCTCAATAAAATAACTTTGACTGTAGGTAAGTCCAAACTGTCCATCCACGACCGTCCACCCTCTGTTTACGCCTTATGATGACATGTGTTTTCGCGATGAGCTTTGTTTGTGCTGCTGTGATTGTTACGCGCATGTTTTACTTTCCTAGTTTAGCCAATAAAGCAACTTTTTATGCGTGGCTTTCATTCAAAATTGTTAGGTTCAGACATGACGCCTGCGTATCAAACCTATCACCTTTTCAGAACAAAAATAATTTATAGGAGCAATATTAGATGTTAGATTTAAGTCGTGCGTTATCAGGATTAGTGGGCTTTTAAAATGAGGTATTCCTGAAGAAATAACAGTATTTTTATCGAAAAAATTGCCATGCTCGGTTCGCAGGAATTTCTTTAATTAGAAGTTAGCTAATGTGATGACGCGTCTCTGACATTTTGTGTCAGAGCGTGTGTACGAAAGTTATTGTTGTATACAGAGGGCGCTAGTCCCGCGAGTGAGGACGAGGGCGTAGAGGGGACCTTGGTGCGCAAACATGAATGGGAGTCCGCCGCCAAACGAGCTTCCAACAGGTGAGAAAACTATATACACGTATTTAATTCGTATTAGTATTCGGTTTTATTTCGCAGTTACAATGAAAGGCACAATTCCTTTTTGTCTCCATCATTTTGGCCGAATTGCGACGGCTGTGGTCAAGCGTAGATGTTAAAATCTATCCATTAAGCCGTTGAATTTGATAAACAAACGAAAATTATACAGTTTTTCTATGACCGAGCTTTCTACGCTCCAGTTTTCTGAAAGTAATCTCTATTCAGTTATTCTGCTGGTAAATCATGTGTCATGTTATTTCACAACAGATAAGAGATAAGATATAGAGGCATGAGGAACAGGGTGTAAAGTTCACTCATCCTCCATAGAAAAGGGAGGATCCTCCGACCAGACGTGTCGTGTCTGGTGGGCAACTGCCCGACGGTTGATGTCGGGATGTTGTATATATGCTAGTTGCGCGGTAAACTCTGCTTGCGCGATGCAGGATTTTGCGTGACGTCAGTGTGCTGCTTAGTTCGCATGTGGCGATGTAGATGCCGCCAGTGTCAATGGACTTTCAGTAACTCGAGGTTTGCGTTACTTTGAAAACGTAACGTTGTTATGATAACTTTAGCGTTATTTCGGTACATACTCAAAAGTACTAATCTTACATAATATTCAGACTTTTAATACTAATAATAAAAAAATCCTCCACAGATCATGGGATAAGGTGTACGTGGTGGCTAAGGACGGTCGCATGTCGTTCTACAAAGACCAGAAGGCGTATAAGTCGGCACCCGAAGCAAACTGGCGCGGCGAGGCACCGCTCGACCTCAACGGTGCAGTCGTTGAAGTCGCCGCGAATTACACCAAGAAGAAGCATGTCTTCCGTCTCAGGTATGATTTAGTCACGAATTTTGTTGATTTTTATATAAAAGGCAAACGTCGTTGTAAATTCAACTTTAATTCCTTATAATTTTAGATACTATTTGAAATTTAGATTAGAGCCAGAGGGGTATGATTGCGTAACACACTATCAGTAGCAATGAGTTTCATTTTGACAGTTCAACAACATTCATTGCGTTATTTACGTTGTTGAGCAGACAAATTTTTCGAGCATGTGAAGCAATGGATTAGCAATATTGTACTTCAAAATCATTTATGTTGTGATTAATAGTGTACTTAAACATAACTTACGAAATGTGGATGTAATGTAGGCATACTTCTGCCTAACCCTTCGGGGAAAAATCTAGAATCACAAGAGATAAGTACAAGCGTATTCTGTTGAAGTTTGAAGGTAAGATTTAACCTTGCTCGCAAAGCGTAGCGACACATTTGCCGAAATTACACGAAGTAAGTTCAACGTTCTTACGCCTGATTACGAATAGATATTACTACAATACAGGCGCTGACAAGACCCAATTGACAAAAATAGGCTTCTCTTAAGAAATAAAATTG
Source organism: Atethmia centrago (assembly GCA_905333075.3). Lineage (NCBI taxonomy): Eukaryota > Metazoa > Arthropoda > Insecta > Lepidoptera > Noctuidae > Atethmia > Atethmia centrago. The sequence goes on along the minus strand of HG995381.1, from coordinate 20,173,657 downwards.
CCAAATCTGTATAGTTTGTGGTAGCGGAAAAAATATATGTTAATTTTGAACATTTTCCCAGAACTTGGTTGTTAACACGTTTTGAAAAAAAAAATTCGATACAAACTAACGTTATTATCTGTATTAAATTTCAACATACGTTACGTATTTAATTAATAACAAGTACATCTTATTTGAATGCAGAACATGGTTGTTTTTTATTTTCGGTTACTCAACTCAATTTTGAGTAAATAGATAATTGCTTCATAATTTGCAATAAATTACAAGCGTTTTGTCATCACGCTTCTCTTTCTTTTCTATGCAATCTGATAGTGACCGCGGTTTCGGTGTTGTCAGCGTCTTAATATAAACAAATGTACGTTGTGTGTATTGCAGACTGGGCAGCGGCGCCGAGTTCCTGCTGCAGGCGCACGACGAGGCGGAGATGGCGTGGTGGCTGGACGGGCTGCGCGTGCGCGCCGCCGCGCCCGCGCCGCGCTCGCACACGCTGCCCGCGCCCGCCAACAGCGAGCCCAAGCGACGCTCCTTCTTCACGCTCAAGAAAAAGTCAGTCACCCTCCTCTCTCAGCTATACGCTCCGTAGGCACATCCAGCACTGCATGACCCATTTTTGTACCACAAACTATAGGCGATACGGGGCTTTGGCGTTTTGGAACTTTCACTGTGTACGGCCAACGCGATCTTCGCGTCAGTATGCGATCGTCGCGTTCATTTTGTTCGGCGAACCTGAACGCGTGTTCGCGTCGACAGAGGGTGCCTTCCGGTTTTCGAACAAAAAAGTGACATGAATGCGACGATCGCGTATTCGCGCGAATGATCTATTTGGTCAAGACGCGGGACACAGGTGCGTTTACACAAGAAGAGTTTCTTGACCGTTGCGTCGAGAATTATCTCGCGAGACTCATGAGCGAAAATCCTGAGGTCTCGCGTTGGATATTATCACATCTCGAAGGTCGACGAACTCTTCTCGTGTAAACGAGGTTTAAGATTATGGTGTCGTAGTTCTCTTTTCTGCAGGGTTCTTTCAAAACAGGAGCTGCCAAAATCTAAAGCTGTGAGCATAAACTATACAAAGTAATCTTCAATGGAAATCATCGATCTCTCATTTCATCTTTCATGAGCCAGTTAGCCTAAATGCCTTCTTTAAAGTGGTTCTATTGAACCACTTTAAAGAAGGCATTTTATTTTTCTCAATTAGGCTTCGCTCTTTGGCGCTTGAAGAGGCGTCAGTTACTCTCATCTCCTTCCTTTGTTCACCATAGAAAACTTCTAGTATGCGACACGTGGGTATTTCCATACCAGATGGTAGTTTTCGGGGTTTGACAATCTTGTCTTGGGTATATGTTCGACAGTTCCATTATGTTCCATTTTACAGTCAAAAGCGTTGTATGGTGTCCTTTTTGTGTCTTCAGTGAAAGCTCTTCATTCTTTGTCAGATTAACTTTGTTTGATTCCTTTTTAGTGTTAACACTTACTACACACACATGAATATATTTTTGAAGTGTAAACTTGCACACGAATATATTTTTGAAGTGTAAACTTCTTTAGCCACGTTGCGCACTTTTGGGATGAGGATAAAGTAGTCGCGCGTTATGAAGCTAAGAAACTTTCATTTCCGACGTGCAGTCCTACGACTGACAGTTTTTATTTTCGTGGGTCATCACAATCGAGGTTAGATCACTCGCCTCACCACAATTCGTTACTTACACCTTGCACACATACTATTTTTATCTTTGACTAACCCTGCTTTCCTAATCTAGGCAATTTAACCTCTGCCTGCTAATCTTGAATGCTTTCTGTTTTTCAATGATTGTTGTTTAATTCTCAATTTGGAATGATTGTATGAATATGTAATGTCCTTTGATGTCCACAGCTAAACAGTTAAGGAGCGTGTAGAGGCGGGCGCAAGTTTCCTCATTACGCTCGCGCGGCGTCCTCGCGCCGCGAGCAGTGCGCACGCGCCCGTGTGCACACGCCCACGTGCGCGCACGCCCACGTGTGCACACGCCCACGTGTGCGCACGCCACGCACGCGGCTCCGACGGACGCCGCGCATTTCTCACGACGCTTGCAGCTGTAAGCTTTGCTAATGACGAAATTGTCGACTCGCGGCACTACTGACCGTCGACACGGTTCAATGTTATTATTATTAATATTATTTTTTTGTTGCGTACGAAACGTTATTTGAGACTGTTCGGTATTTGAGTGTTCGATCGTTCGCCCTCGTAAACCGTATTTATTGTTCGATATTCGTATCGAAGATTGAAGATATTATAGTAGATTTTATCCTGGTATGTACGATCCCACCCCTCGAAAGTGTAATTGTTATGATATGAAACGATTATGATTAAATGAAATACATATTATTATTATAAAATTCTAAATGCGTCGCTATTTATACATAGATGGTTTTAGTGTTTACATTCAGATTGAGAATATATATATTTTATTTAATAATATAAAAATGGAGCTAGTGTAATGTAAATTCAGTTGAACTAGAAATGTATGTCGTGCGATTTACTAATGATTCAAATTACAATAATTACAAAAGTTTAAACCTATTAATGACCAATGTAATAACTATTGACGGAATTTGACTATCGCATTTGATAATGTTTAACTTAGCTAAGACGACGGAGGATTGTAACCGCATTTACATTCAATAGACGATTTCCCAGTGGATTGACATTTTACTAATTATATCGACAGCTTTGCTACGTGTGAGCAATGCGAGATAAATTATAACGTAAGCTACGTACATAAATTGTATTAGATTTAATTTTCATTATAAAGTGTCTTCTCTGCAACCGTCGGTCGCCGCTGTCCGCTTACAAATGCCGCATTTAAAATAATAATTATCAGATTTCTTCTTAGATTCTCGTTGTTAGGGAAGGGCGAGTAGGGCATAGTGGGCGGCACTAGCGCGGGCGCGGCGACCGGCAGGACTTAGTAATCCAAGTTGTAAGTATGCTTGATCGCCTCATAAGTGCTTCTACGGAATAACGTATTTCTATTATAAACATTAATTTTGTAATGATTATTTTTACTGCCAATTTCACAAATTGTTAATTTTTATAAGTAATAAGTAAATAATAATTATATAACTAAATTTCACATTTCATAATATTACGTACACACATTTTTAGTTCTATACGTGTTATGGTTATTGTATATTTGGCGAGTGTGGTGTGTTCATATGGCGCATAGGATCCCTTATGTCGCCGAACTACTGCCACATTGATCACTGCATGTTTCGTAAACCTATGTTTATACTTATTTTATTTTAAAGAACTTTCTTTATTGATGAGAATATAAAATAAATGATGTTTTCAAATAATTATGTGTTTTATTAATTTTGTCATGATCCACATTGACAAATATGCTTTTAACATTGCTCAAATATGCTTTATCTACCGGAAACATAAATAAATTGAACGTAATTTTTATTAAGTTAACTATCTACCAGATAAATTAACTGGAACTTATCCGTATGTGCCAAAACAAGAATCCAACCTTAGATTAAATTCTTAGAATAAACTGAAAATATAAATACCTTCTCACAGAGAAGAGATTAGGTCAAAGTATTTCCTGTTATCAACTATCTGTTATCAAGATATCGGGATATAGATATCAACTATCACATTACTAACACTCAAAATTCGTCACACCAAGAGATAAAACAGTATTTTCTCACGTTAATCCTCTCATGACTACAGCATAGTGGATAGTGTTTTGTAAATGAATTGTAAAATGTTGGCCAAACTAATATATCTGTGGCCTCTGTTAGTGCTGGGTGCAAGTGGACATGTGTGTGAAGGTGAGGGATGTGGCAGGCATTCAGCCAGGATTGTGGGGGGAGAGAGGTCTGAGCAGAACGGGAGACCATTTCAGGTAAGTTTAGAGAAATTGGTAGGCAAGTGTTTGACCGAAGTGCAAGTAAACTGTAACAAGAATTGTAAAGTCTGGCTTCAAAACATTAGTAAGGAATTTCCTAAAGATACGACTTCTTTGGGAAATTCCTTGCTAATGTGCGTGTATGTAGGAAGGTATCAAAATAAATTATTTAAACGGTTGGTTTATTAGTCGCTTGATTATAAAGAAACAGTCAGAAAGCTACAGAAATAGTTTCGTTTTTAAATTCGGTAAAAGCATTCGAAAAAAAACTGGTAAAATAATACAAACTAGATTGAGAATAAGCCCTTTTACAGTCACAAAAGTAAAATGACGGTTGCAAACCGGTGATCCCTAACGACTACCTACAGTTTTTAACTGGGATAAAGAAGTGGTTCCACCAAAACTGGTGTTACCATACTAGATATTTCTGATTTTCCTGAATTTCTACAGCAAAAAAAACAGCTTTAGGTAAATATTTTAATACTTCTTTGTGAAAACTTAACATTCAGGTGGCTCTATATTCGCGCGTGGGCACGACTGGAGAACTGGGTTTCTGCGGCGGCTCTCTCCTAAGCCAGGAGTGGGTTATCACTGCAGCCCACTGCCTCTTTCACAACGAAGAAGAGGTCAACCATGTGCAGGTAACGAATAATTATGGAATTAGGTGATCCGAAGGATAACCAGTGTTCAAAAGAGCCTACAGATTATTATTAAATCTAAAGTGGGCCGTCCATATTAGCCGCAGAATAGGGTATTTTACTATATACAAGAAAAAATCTATAAATATATTATTGAGATAGTTTAGGCAAAAAGGAGTCGGAAAATGTTAGTTTTAGTTCATAAAATAAATTTTAAAATTCAATTCAACGTTTTCAGTTTTTCTAATCTGTTAAAAAAAAACCATGAAATAGTAGCCGCCATGTTATTACGTCATACGGCTATGTTAACAAAAACGTGTCAATTATCATACAAAGATCAGCGCATTTGTTTTCATAGCCCAGTGACGTCATGACCACAGAGCAACATGGCGTCCAATGCGTCCAGCGTTTTCGTCAACCTACGCTCAAAATTTGAAAATGTAAAATTTTAAATGCATTTTTATGGCACTTATCGATTGAATAAAAATTTTGTGATTTTTTTTTGGGGCATATTAGCACTATAGAATTTATTATAGGTGTAAGACCCTATTGATGAGCTTTGGGCTAGATTTTACATAGATAATTCGATTATTCCTGCCGCAACTCTTGAGCTGCGTCAAGAATAATCTTGAGGCTCTCAGTCAAAGTGAAGGGCCGATTTTCGAAGGGTGATGATGGATGAGTGTGGCCGTGAATCGTGCTAAATGGCTGGTGAGAGAGACACATATGTCCAGCAGTAGACTGCTGGACTATGATGATCAATATCTTATGTTAAAGAAAGTCTAGAATGAGGGTGATAACTTTATACTGAGGTGACAGAAAATGGCTGACTATAGCATAGTATATAATGATAGCTTTTTTTGTACGTAGAAAAAATGATTCTAGTGAAACTGCACCAATGCCAAATAAATTGGCACAAGTATAGTTGATAAGTTCTAAGTTCTAGTTAGACCTTATAGTCTACACCTACCGACGTATTAGAACTTTAGAACTACAGCTGTTTCCAGGCCATTCTTGGTGCTCATTCACTGTACGACCGCTACGAGAATGGGCGCCGAGTGGTGAACGTGCCTGAGCTGGTGATCCATCCTGAGTACGATCCGGACACCTTCACTAATGACATCGCGCTGGTCAGGCTCGCCAATGTTATACAACTTACAGGTAGGTTTGTAAGATTTCGCTTGTAGTAAATGTCAATGACAGCCGCACGGGTCGATCGACCAGGTTAAGCTATGCTTGCCGAGGCCGGTCCGTGGATGAGTGATCATCTTTACATACCGACACCCCTCCGTGCCTCGGAAAGTACATTAAGCCGTTGGTCCCGGCTGTCATTCGTAGATATTTGACAGTCGTTACGGGTCATCAGAAGCCCGAAAGTCTGACAACCAGTCTTAGCTAGACGTTTCGTACATATTACCCAATAACTGTGTTGTGGACGTCAGATAGGCAGTCACTCCGTGTAAAATACTGGTATTCAGCTGCATCCGGTTACACCGGAAGCCGATCCCAACATAGTTGTGAAAAGGCTAGGCAAGTGATAAAAATGTTTGGTTTTCTGCACTATTAACCCGATGGTGACTTAGGTATTTACAACTCAAGTCTCTAGTCGTCCTGCCGGGGTCGCGGGAAGGTACTTATGGGTCACCGAGGCCCCCGCAACACAGGCAACTGAAGGAATACGTTTACTCTAGTCGTCATTGGTGCCGATTACCTTGTTCACAAACTAAACTAAATTTAAGTTCAGTGCATCTTTTTCTTTCTATTTCATTAAGAAAAGGACAGAAGATAAGTTTTAGTTTAGTCCTGTCATATTAATCGGCGCTTGACGTAAATTGACATAATTTTATCACGTCTAAACGTGTATGGAGTAGTGACAGGCGCTGATTAGTTTGACAGGACTAAACTAAAATTTATCTTCTGTCCTCTTCCTAATGAAATACAAAGAAAAAGATGCACTTAACTTAAATTTAGTTTTGTTTGTGAACAAGGGAATCGGCACCATTGTCATATTGGTAAACACCTATGATATTATTTTTAACCTAATTTTGTTTTGAAAGACAAGATCACATGGGGGCCAGGCCAGGAGCCAGGGTATTTCTAGGTATAAGAAGTATATCAGCTTATCTAATGCAGATACCTGAGTGGCATTCAAGTCCATTATGGGGCCTGGCTGTCAGTTCCTCTAGGTTTCTTGTAGATTGTACCTTCTGTTCGCCATTAAGGTATTTATGTAATAGTTTACGGTTTTGTGGTTAATAAAAAAGTATAACGATTAACTACTCTATCTTAACTTTCGAAATGTCATGTGTGTATTGGTGCATAAGAACTTATCTAGGTATCTGGAGTCATGGCGTTCAACGGGCGCTCAACTGAAGCTAGAATTAATGAATGAATGAAATGCGACAGACCCCAGCGTGGTTAAACCAGATTCGATTGCTCGAATGAACCCAAGGATTCGTACTAGTCTCTGGAGCCTCATGTTTCATGGGACTACAGAGACCATTGCATATCAAAGAGTAGACCGGAGGGCGCGGTGATGGTCAGGAAGACGTGCCCTTAGGACAAGAAGGATTATTAGAGCCTACTGGATATTGAAGATAGAGTCGTTAAATAATAGGAACACTTTTTTAAGTCGTTCTCTGAAAGTACCTTATAAATGATCAGTAACGGATACCTATTATGTAGTATTTACGTGACTTTTTCCAGACACGATCAATACGATCCACCTCCCGTACCGGAACATATCGTTGTTCAACTTCGCGGGGTTAGGCGGTACACTGTCCGGGTGGGGCATTGCAGCTGAAGGTTCGTAATTACAATATAACTTTACATAAAGCTTCCTGCCTTCCTGCTTGCCTGCCTCGTTGGTCTAGTGGTCGCAAGCGCTACTGCTGAACATAAGATCCTGGGTTCGATTCCCAGGTCGGGCAAAAAGTGTTATTGGGTTTTCCTATCTGGAATTTCACGGTAGCAACCCGGAGTCTGGATTTGTGCCCGGTTGATGGCAATCGGCTCACCCCCTATTACATGGGACTTAAAAAAACATAACCGGCGAAATGTGGGTGTACTAAAGGTACATTTCTGCCCAATCCTTCAAAATGTCACTTTTATTATACAAGAATAACATTTTGTTAAATTAAATTAATGTATATCTAATTGGGGAACCATTATTATTATCAATTTCCATTGCCCCACAACGAGCATCATCAAACGGATAGTTAGGTGTTTGGGTAATGACCCAAACACCTAACTATCCGTTTACCTGTCAGTTTATCACACCGAATAGCGTGTACATACATACATAATTGAAGTCAAACCATCAATAATCATCTGATATTTTACAGGAGTGACGTTCATATCACCCACACTTCGCCAGAAGCTGATGACGGTGATAACGGACCCAGCGTGCAACGTGTACTACTTCAACCAGCTCCCTCAGAACACCATATGTACCTTCCATCAAGCTGCTGGCACTTGCAAGGTAACACCCTCCTTAAGATGCCGAAAAAAGTTAAACCGCGGTCATTGTCAGACTGCACAGAAAAGAAAGACACAACGCTTGTAATTTATTGCAAAATATTTTTTTAAAATACATATGTTTTAAACTAGACGAGGTCGTGGAAATATGTGGTCATGGTACGTGCACGTGATCCGTGAATGAGGGAAATGTCGCCAGGAAAGTTTTGCGTATGAATGAGGATGGCTTAGATACGAGTATGGGAAGACCAAAGAAACGATGGATGGACCGTGTGAAAGATGATATGGCTAGAAAGGGGGTGACTACTGAGATGACGACTAATAGAGAAGTATGGAAGAAAAAGACACGTTGCGCTGACCATCGGATAAGGATCCGACCGACCTTATCCGCCGGATAAGGGCAGGAGAATGATGAGATATCGATTCCTGACTGTATTAAAAGATAACAGCAATAAACATAAGCTAAACAGTACAAATTGCAAATCATTGCAATCATTGCAATCATTGCATTGCCATATCGATTGTGCATCATTATTAGTTCGTGAACGGGCGCCGTCAGTAGGGACTGGTCATTTCTTAGCTGCCACGGCTTTTTTTAATTTTTAAATTGTTTTTATCTTTTTATTACGGACACTTTTAACGTGCACGTCTTTCTACATTGTGCTCACATGTATAATTTCAACATGCATGATGTAACCAATATTTTTGTATCAATATTTTAATTTAAAAGAGCGTCCGTGGAGTTTTTTTGCCCGTTCTTCTCCATAGGAACCTATTACGCTTTGGAATGGGCAACTAGCTTCATCTTTCTGACTGACCGACCCCTCGACAATTCAAAAGTGCTTGTATTTGGTTTATTTGAAATAAATGCTTTGAGTTTGAGTTTAGAATTATTGGTTGAACAGTAGCCATAATATGATGGCACGGTAGGCACGGTAGATGAGGATTGGCAACTGCACTACTCACGTGTCGCGGGTTTGATTCCCAATGGCCAAAAGGTTGTTTCGGGTCTATCTGCTTTTAGAGTTTGTGACGACATTGAAAATGTAATAGATAAATATTTATTTTCATTTCCACCGTCTTATACCTAATGCCAAATATATGTATAAGTAGGTATGTCTACCTACTTATGTCTGTGATGTCTCTAAGTAGATAAACAAAAAAAAGTCTTTTTCAGGGTGATAACGGCGGCCCTTTGACGATATTTTACAACGCAACCGAAGAGGATATATTGGCAAGTATCATTGTAATAATATGCTTTATTTCCGTCTCGGAGGAAAATTCTATAGTCGACCTCGTTTTACCACCCTTAAGACGCTGACAACACCTAAACCGCGGTCACTGTCAGATTGCATAGAAAAGAAAGAGAAGCGCGATGACACAAAGCTTGTAATTTATTGCAAAATATGAAGCAATTATCTATTTACTCAAAATTGAATTGAGTAATCGAAATTAAAAAAACAACCCAGTTCTGCATTCAGATAATACGTTCTTGTTATTAATTAAATACGTAACGTACCTATGTTGATATTTGATACAGATATTTTGGATTAGAACTCAGTTTAACGTTAGTTTGTAACGAGATTTTTTTTCAAACGTGTTTTGGTAACAACCAAATCCTGGGAAATATGGTCAAAATGAACATATATTTTTTCCGCTATACAGATTTGGCAATTTTTTTTCTTAAGAGAAGCCTATTTTGGTCAATTCGGTCTTGTCAGCGCCTTAAGTTGAATATCACTTGGACGTCATAAAACGACAACGTCCATTTGTCTATGATACAGTTAGTTATTTTCAACCTTAGTCAAGTTTCAATTTACTGGGAATTTTTGTCGAAAATGCTAAAACAATTTCGAGGTTTACTTTACCAAGTAAGAGCAACTATGGAAAGAAGTTGAGCCTGATGGCATCCAAGAGTTATATTTAAAACTAGCTTCTACTCGAAACTTGTTCCCCCGATCCACCCCGTCGCATCGAATCGCCTTCCTGCGCTATTAATTCGTTTTCGTTTAGTGTTATTTTTTATTTATCTTTATCGGCTCCGAAGAGTCCTAGCGTGATGTTAAATAGCCTATATCCTTCCGCAAGAACTGGGCTATCAAATGCAAAAAGATTTTTTCAAATCCGACTGGTATATACTGGTAATACTATTGGAATACCCGGAAAATTCTATGTCGTGCGTTTATTGGTCAGTAGGCTTACTTGTAGAATCCCATTTCCAACAATCTCCAATTTCCTTCCTACAATCTTTTACGCTATACCTAGAAGAATTAATTAAAGGCTCGTGCAGACTGAGGTGAAATCGCGGGCGATATTGCTGCCTGTTGCGCCCGCGATATCGCGCTAGTCGGCACGAGCCTTAATGCGGGGCGGGCAGACATTACTTTATTTTTACTTAGTAATGATGACGATACAGTGATAGTGATATAATTATCTATAGCTTCTTTAAACTGTGTTTTAAATTGAAACAAATCGGTATCTATTTCCTGTTGTTATCTCAAAAAGAAAATAGGTAAAGCTGACTTTGAATTTTTTGGGTAACCTTTCAGGGGGTGGATTACTTATGTGTAAACAACTTTTACTACGGGACCAACTCTAAAAATTCGAAAAAGATGTCCATATTTTAATTGAAAAACAAAACAAAAACATCTTATTTAACTAGCAAGGATTCATAGTAGAGGGGCTTGAGGTCAAGTAATAACAGCCCATAACAGCCGTACGGGTCCATCGATAACGATAAGCTACGGTTGCCGCGGTTAGTCCGTGGATGGGTGACCATCTTTACATACCAAGACGAGGGGGTCTCGGAAAGCACGTTAAGCCGTTGGTCCCGGCTATCATTTGTAGATTATTACTTTGACAGTTGTTACGGGTCGTCAGAAGCCCGAAAGTCTGACAACCAGTCTTACCAAGGGGTATCGTGTTACCCAGTAATTGTGTTGTGGAGGTCAGATAGGCAGTCGCTCCATGTAAAATACTGGTATTCAGCTAAATCCGGTTAGACTGTAAGCTGACCCCAACATAGTTGGGGAAAGGCTGGGCAGATGATGAATCGGACTCATAGTCTCTTTTTCCCGCTATTTCGTGACTAAAGTTGGTGTCCATCTTTGGTGACTTTCAGTACCCAAGGTCACCAAAGGGTGACTTTCACACTTTGGGTATTTATCGAAGGGTTTTTTGTATTAGGTTGGGGTGGCATCATTCGTCAGTGCTGATGGCTGCAACGACGACCAACCCTCAGTATTCACAAGGGTGCAACGATACCTCGACTGGATCAGCGAAATCACTGGCGTGGAAATTATTTAAAAATATTGATCTTATAAATAAATTAATCCTACTTATCAGTTTTTGTTTTATTATTGGGTTTGATTTTTTTTAATCTCCCTAAGCCGTATTACCTAAATCACTTAAGCCGTATTTCCCCAGATTTGACCTACTTACCGCATAAATAAATCCCCTTGATAGATAAAAATATATTATGTAAGTATGTAGGTACTGCTAAAACATTGAATACTATGCAAAAATAAGAATGCTTCTACGCTATAAAAAGCATAGGTAGATCCAGTCGATCCAGCAGGCTTAGCATGAAGCTTTCTATTTCTACGAAGAATAGACACAGCTCTTTCTATACAAAGTGACATTTCGTTGCTCCATTTTTGACAGGGTTTATTTATTTTATTTATTTAACAGTTTATGTACACATATAAACAAAAAGAAGAAAGAAACAGAAAAATACGTACAAAGGTGATGCTTATTTCTAAATAAATCTCTTCCAGCATACCTGCGATAGGACAGTAGACATCGGGTGGAAAAGGGAAAACAAAATACATAAAAAAAAAATATTTACTAATTTAAATATACAATAAGAGAATATACTTACAGACACACTTCTAAAATACTAGTAAAACGGGGTAAATAGTTGTGCGGGGTGAATCGGGACGAAACTTTTAAATATATTTTAACGATGAAATAATCGTAATCCACCACGCGGGCCCAGTCGGGTTGGTAGATGTCACATGTCTTCACGCCGGTCTCCTCACGACGGTTTCCTTCACCTCTTTGAGAGCAGTGGTGATGAAATAATTTACAAAAAGTAAAGCGCCTGTCCGGGTTCGAACCTACAACCTACAACTCGTAAGTCGCAGCCGTTACCGCTCTGCCACCACTGCTGTTAATTAATATACAGTAAACACATTAGAGTCCTTTTTGGCAACAAATATTAATAATTATGAATATTATTTCAACGTTAAAATCCATCATAAAGTTTGGTAAAACTGATTCAACCCTGCATCTCTATTCACCCCGTTTTACGGTACTATACCTATAAGATCGGTCATCACAGCTGTTATTTATCAACAAGCCACGTTTTTATTATCAACCCGTGTTATAGTAATTATTGATTAACGAAGAAGTCGCAAGACATTGATTACATGTGCTTATCTATATAAATGTATTTGTAAAAGGGAATTAAAATATTGTGCCGCAATCAAATCGTAGGTACTGGCATAATATTATCATGATACATATTATCATTCTTATATAATCACTCAACCAACTCTGCCTATAGCAGTCCACAGCTGGACATAGGAGCTGTCTGAAGTTGCGCCACAAGTCACAACACGGTTTTCCGTCTTCTACATCTAGTCTGAAAACAGTCCCAGAAACCTTTAGGTATATGGTTGTCCGTCTATACATGGTGTCGTTTTGCATCCTCGTCAAATTTCAGGAGGCTGCAATGAAAGAAATATATAATCAAATAAAATTACGATACCTGCTCAATAATTAATACATACTTGTTTTTTAGTTTATAGAGGCATGAGGAACAGGGTGTAAAGTTCACTCATCCTCCATAGAAAAGGGAGGATCCTCCGACCAGACGGGTGTCGTGTCTGGTGGGCAACTGCCCGACGGTTGATGTCGGGATGTTGTATATATGCTAGTTGCGCGGTAAACTCTGCTTGCGCGATGCAGGATTTTGCGTGACGTCAGTGTGATGCGTAGTTTTGTATGTGGCGCTGTAGATGCCGCCACATCACTCCCCTCCGGAGACCGGAGGTCGATAGTGGGCTGAGTCGTGTATCTTGCGATGCTTGCCAGTGCCAGGTGGGGTTCCAGTGGGTCGGAACCGGTTGTCGCATAGTTCGCGGTGGGTCGGAACTGTCTGCGGTGATGCCCCAGTGAGTCGGGGTGGCGCTGCGTTATGCTCCAGTGAGTCGGACGTGGTACAGCGCCGGGTTGAGGGCTGACTGCTGGCGTCGACCAGGAGAGCGTTGAAGAGCTCTGCTTGTTGACCGGCCGAAAGTGCAGTGTGCTGCGCCAAGGTTGCTGATGAGGCTTAGGGTGATGACCAGGTATGCGCGGTCGCTGCATGCTGGTGGTCAGGATACCCGTTGAAGCCGTGGGTGCTGGCTGGCTGTGTGACTCGCCGCTCGAGAGCTTGAGGAAGTGTAGATGATGACGTCACGCTGAAGTAGTTGCACGAAGGCTGCGCTGACGTTCATATTCGGGGTCACCAGTATAGAGGCATGAGGAACAGGGTGTAAAGTTCACTCATCCTCCATAGAAAAGGGAGGATCCTCCGACCAGACGGGTGTCGTGTCTGGTGGGCAACTGCCCGACGGTTGATGTCGGGATGTTGTATATATGCTAGTTGCGCGGTAAACTCTGCTTGCGCGATGCAGGATTTTGCGTGACGTCAGTGTGATGCGTAGTTTTGTATGTGGCGCTGTAGATGCCGCCACAAGTTATTTAAGTTTGACAGTATTTTAGAATACACTACTTTTACAGAACAGAATTACCCCGTTGCTTATGCGGTAGTGTGTGTGTAACAGGGCAGTTACAGTGCGGTATCACACAGGCCGCGTTTTAACACGCATGTCCCACACATGCCGATTTCCGAAAATTAGAAAAAAAATAAAAAGTTATTCTATTATTTGTTCGTGTCGAGAATCATTAGCATAGTTACCTCTTTGAATTTGACGAGGATGCAAAACAACACCATGTATATATGGCTGGGGAACGTCCCATGCTACACTTGCTGATACGCGGTCTCCACTCCAAGACTCGTCTGCTCCACCGGCCATCGGTCGTTCTATAAACATGGCCAGCTCACTCCACTTGAGCTTGCTAATGCATGCCCTGCAGTCTCGTCATAGCGATCGCTATGATCGCTTTACGAGCGAATTCGGTCGCAAAGTCCTAATGGGGTCCCGAACTCGGTCGTAAACCGGTCGCTATCTATGTCGAGACTGCAGCCCCTGGTAAGCTCTGCAGTGCTGCAGAGCTAAGCGGCGCTAGGAGCTAGGTGGCGTATGCACGCCGTTAGAAAAATTCGTGATTTAAGGTGCAGATATATGATTTTAGTGACTTTTAAATCTGTTATTGCGCCTTCAATTAATGCAAGTAAGTTACGCAAAAAATGTATGTTAAACTAGACCGCATACACATCAATTATATCTGTGAATATTTTAGTATTGTAGTAAAATACTTAATGAAATAAATTCAGGAAGTAAGGTCTACCCAAATATAAAAATCGAAATTACTTCCAAACTACTAAAGATATTTTCATGTTTTTTTTGTGTATGAATAGACTATTTTATTATCTATAATTCTATCTGTGAATTTTTTCAAATATTCATACTTTTATTACTAAAAATAAATATTCCCTATAAAATCGAACGGAACGGCATGCGGCGCTCTGCGCGGGCGACGGGCGGCAGTGTACCGCTGACCACTGTCACGGGTAGACGCTGACACTTTGCGCGACCGCTGTACTTACGTATTTTTTCGACAATATGGGTAGAACAACTAAAGTTCTGAAAGAGAAATGACGTATACATGAAAGAAACAGGATACTGAGGTAAGTTTCTCATATATTATTATAATATAATGAGTGTTACGGACGACGAAGCTTAGACACTAATGTTAGTTAAGGTTTAGATTTAAGCTTAAACAATAAATACGATTTTAAATTAGGAATTAACCTATGTACATATAAAATAAGACACGTGGTATTATGCTCCAGTCATAAGTACGGTGCGGGTGCAGTTTGCACGTGGTATTATTCCCTAGCAATAAGTACGGGTACGGGTGCGGGTGCAGTTTGCACGTGGTATTATTGTAAGGTGGTAGGGAACACGACTCCGACAAGTATAAACCTGTCGACAGCGCCCGACACAACCACGAGTAAATACGCGCTCTGATTGGCGAGTCGTGCTCCCCACCGCCGCACCCCACCCGCTACCTACGCCCGCTCACACTGGGCGCGGACGGGAATAAAAAGAGGGCGGTTAGCTGCAAAGTGGTCAGTCGTCACTCAGCCAAGCAGCTAACCAGTCCTGGGAAGAAAAATAAACAAGAAGCCTGAAGTTTAATTCAAGATACCTATACAGTCCACCTTGACAGCTGGTCCTTCGAGCCGGATCGCAGATTCAAGATTTAAATATGAAGACTAGAAGCGTTGCGGCCAAGGAAGAATCGGAGTCGGGCTACGATAGTCGACGTCCGAATGAGCGGACATTCGTAGATCCGCCTAGGTCGCCGTCGACCACCGCGTACAGTACCTCCGCGGCCGGGACCGGTCCCGCTTGGATTAGCTCGTGGCCTAAGGAGCATTATCCTAGTAAAACTAGTACTGTTTTTAACCCGCGCGGACCGCCATAAAGTTTTTAGTTTCCTCTGTGTGGGCACAGGATACCGAAAAAGTACCTGTGCGGACACAGGGGGAGCCTGCCGTGCCGCCCGGTGGAGCCCCACCGTAGCGGTCGCGGAGGCCACGCCCCGTATCATGCCGAAACCTGGCAAGCGCGGCTCCCTGGGCCGCGATGCCGGGTCGCCGGAGGACCGTCCGGCGCTGGACCGGGCGACGTCGCTCCCTAACATTGGTGACGCGTCGTCCGGGTCGTCCGGTGCACCGCCGGCCAGGCCTCCGTCCACCAGGAAGCCAAAAGAAGAAAGAAGAGGAGGGGGAATGGGTACCGCGGTAGCTGCCGGCCCACCGACGACACCGGCGCCTGCGCGCGTTGCGCCGGCGCCTTCGTCGAGCCGGCAGCACGCGGTGTCTATCCGCCCCGCAGCGTTCCGTCCGGTACCAATTCAGGTACCGGAACAAATCGGAAATCCACCGGGCCGCGCGCCGCTGGCGCGTGCCCCGGCGACGCCGGCGCATGTACCCGCGCCCGCGCGCTCAGCTGCGCCCACTGCGCGCGCTGAGGCGCCGCGGGCGCGGCATGTCGCCGCACCACCGGCGCGCCCGACCGCGCCTTCCGCGCGCCCTCGCGCGCCCCCCACCCGCACCACCGCGCCTCCGCCGCGGTTTGCGTCGCCACCCGCGCCCTCCGGGGCTGCGGAGGCCCAGACGCAACATAAGAAGACGCAAGCTGTGCCAGCTCCAAGCCTCGCCAGCGCCGGCCCCAGCCGCTCGCTGGCGGGACCGGTAATGGCTGAGCAGGAGCGGCCAGCTAGTGCCGGCCCATCTTCTCGGCCGGTTCAAATGATGTCAGGGGTGCCCGCCTCGCCGGCGCCCCCCCGCACCTCCGCGTACGACTCACCCGCGATGCTGTCGGCATGCTCCTCCCGCGTGGGGTCGAGCGTGTCGCTGGCGTCTGCGGGCTCGGCCGCCTCCGGTCGCGGCGACGTGTCCTCGGACACGACCCCGCGATCCGGCCAGCGGCCCTACGTGGGAGGAAATGACGACGTCGCGCCCATGTCGCCGGCGTCACCAATACCGCCGCTGGGCTTCGATTATGAGTTTACTCTCGAGGCCAGACCCCAGCGGCGGAGAAGAAGCTCCGGCGACGCCGTGTCGGAGGAGCCGAAGAGGTACTGCCTCGACCCGCCGCGACCACAGCGCGTAAGCGCGTCGCGGGGTCGAGGTGCGCCGACATCGCCCACCTTCTCCGACGCGGTGCGCCAGTCACCGCCGAAGTCACCCACAGGGGTAAGTACCACACCCCCTGCTCCCCTTATGGCATCTACTGCCCCCCCCGTTGCCGCCGCCCCCGGCGCCCCCACGGCGCCGACAGCGAGCGACAAAAAAAAGGGGAAAAAACTAAGATACCCACCGCTGGTAGTGGAAAGGCTGCCCAACTGGGCCGCCCACTTCCGGGCCATCAGCGCCAAGCTGGGCCGGCCTCCAAACGCTCGTCCCTACGGGCGTGGAGTCCGCTTCACGCCTGACACCGAGGACGAGTACAGGTTGGTCCAGCGCTACCTGACTGGCCTGGAGAAGGACAGCGGCGTCTCGTGGTTCGCCTATTCGCTGCCAGCGGAAAGAAGTTTGAAGATCGCCATAAGGGGACTACCGGCTGACACGGAACCCCAGGAGATCGAGGAGGAACTCCGGGCGCTGGGATACCAGCCGGAGTATGTGCGCCATATTAAGGGCGCACAGGGAAGACCCGGCTGCGTGTTTCACGCCATCCTAAAGAAGACCCCAGACGTCCGGGCTATCTATGACACCACAGTATTCATGTTTATGCGTGGTGTCAAGATAGAGGCATGGAGGGGTAAAAAAGGGCCCGCCCAGTGCCACCGGTGCCAGCGATTTAGACACAGCTCGCACCAGTGTCACCGCCCGCTCGCCTGCGTGAGATGCGGAGGCGAACACGCGGCGCGCGACTGCCCGCGCCCACGCGAGGAGCCGGCCACCTGCATAAACTGTGGTGGCCCGCACCCCGCGTGTAATATAAAGTGCCCCGTCTTCCAAGCCGAAATTAAAAATAGGCGGGCGGGGACCGTCGCCACTACGGCCACACGCCGGCCACACACGGCCGCAGAACGGCCACAGAATGTGGAGCCAGAGGCCCAGGGCACGACGCTAATGGCGGCGGCCAATGGGCCCTCACAAAGGACAATCCCCCTTGCCGCCTCCTCGGGGCGGAGGAAGCACAAACGCGGGGGGAAGGGTAAGGGTAGGAAACCCAAAACCCCCGCGACGACCCAGGAAGAGGGTCCCGAGGCCGACCCTGCCACAGAGCAGGCGCGGGCTGTGACCCATGGAGGACAAGAAGTGTCCGCAGGCGCCGGCATAGCGCAGCGGCTAACTTCGCAAAATAAAAAGTTCGCCCGTCATCCGCGGGGCGACGCCACCGCTGCGACTAGCGCCACTGTACCTCAGCGGCAAGTCGCAGAACAAAAATCTAAGCGGCCAATCAAAACGCCGCTGACGTACAGTGGCGCCTCTAGCGCCGGTACGCCTGCAACAACAATTAGCACGAAAAAAGATTTCACAGCCTGCGCGATCAAGCTTTTGATGGACCTGATAAAGGCCATCAGGCAGGGTCAAGACGTGGAGACTATCATCCTTGACGGCCTGGCCGCGTTACTAACATTGTACCATGGCTAGGTC
The DNA here is from genome assembly GCA_905333075.3 of Atethmia centrago. NCBI lineage: Eukaryota > Metazoa > Arthropoda > Insecta > Lepidoptera > Noctuidae > Atethmia > Atethmia centrago. Next base: position 20,155,301 of record HG995381.1, on the reverse strand, counting down.
GTTAAGGGTGATACATTGGAATGCCCGCGGCCTCAAGGGAAAGGTCGCCCCCCTCCGCCATCTCCTGAGGGAACAAGACATAGACGTGGCGCTCATAAGCGAGACGCTCCTGGGACCCGAAGATAGGGTTAGGTTCCCAGGTTACCTCGTTTATAGGAAGGATGAAAGGTCGGCCCACAACATCCGCTACCGTGGTCTGGCGGTCATTGTGAGGCGAAGAGTCGTCCATCAAGAGCTCCCCTCGTCGACACTCAACACTTTTTACGCGCTGGGTGTACAGCTACATATAGCCGGCGAGGATATAAACGTGTATGCCGCTTATAAGCCGCCCGTGGCTCATATCGACCTACGGGAGCTGAGGGCGCTTATAGGCGACGGACAGCAGGCGACCATCCTCGCCGGTGACTTCAACAGTAAGCACCCAGCGTGGAACCGTTTAGCTACGAACACCGAGGGGAGACGGCTCTTCGCGGACGCGGAAGCCTTCGGCTATACGGTGTCCGGTCCGGAGATGCCGACACATTACCCGGACGTGTCCCACCATATTCCCGATGTGCTGGACATCGTAGTCCACCGAGGGCTACACTGCCAGATCACACAAGAAGTGATAGACGACGAGTTACAGTCGGACCATCAACCGGTACTCGTCGTCCTATCGGGTGTGCCGACCCGATTGAAGCCCATAGCGCCACGTCATGTCACGGATTGGACAAGGTTTGAGGAAGAGCTGGAGACCACCACGCCCACTCGGCCTATTGTTACCTCCGCGGACGTGGACCAGATGGCCTGTGACGTCACTGCTTGCATACAAAGCGCCTTGCAAGCGGCGACTACGACGCAGCCGCAGGGGAGAGTGTTATTGCCGCCCCTGCCGGCGCATCTACATGCGATGATCGCCGCGAAGAGGCGCCTTCGCAAGCAGTGGCAGCAACTAAGATGCCCTACCATAAAGAGGGAATTAAATCGTCTCGCGGAGAGGGTGAAGGCCGAGTTGCAGGCGCTCACCTCCGCGGGCTGGGAGGACCGTATCGACGCCGCTAGAGATAGCTGGCCGTCGATACACAAACTTTGTAGGCAGCTCTCAAATACCCCAGCTCCGGTGCGCCCTTTATTAAACAGCGACGGGGCGCTTAAGTATATAGCGGAGGACCGGGCGGAGGTCTTCGCCGAACACCTGGAGCGTCAGTTCCGCCCTAACCCGACCGACGACACCGAACATGTCGCAGCAGTCGAGAGACACCTCGGGGACTATTTCGGCACGCCGATAGCTCCCGATGAGGATCCTATCTTTTTCTCGCCGGGCGCAGTCAGGCGCGCCATCCTGAGAACGAAACCGAGGAAGGTCCCCGGTGCTGACGGTATCACCAACGCAGTGCTGCGCCACTTGCCGTTCCGAATGGTAGCGGCACTGGCGCGCCTGTATACGGCGATACTGCGCACGGGGGCCTTTCCGGCCTCGTGGAAGGAAGGGCGCGTCATCATGCTGCCCAAGGCGGGGAAAAACATCCTGAAGCCGGAGAGCTATCGGCCCATTACGCTACTGCCGACTGTCTCCAAGGTGTTTGAAGCACTCCTGCTGCGACATCTCCAACCACATGTCGCCCCGCGCCCTGAGCAGTTTGGGTTCAGGGCGGAGCATAGCACGACGCTCCAGCTGTCGAGGGTACTGCACCACCTCGCAGCCGCGCTCAACAAGAAGGAATACTCGGTGGCAGTATTCCTCGACATGGAGAAGGCCTTCGACCGTGTGTGGCACGACGGCCTCATATACAAGATGGCCACCTCAGACGCGCCCCGTCGCGTTATTAAGGTGGTCTCCAGTTTTCTCTCAAATAGGACCTTTAGGGTGGTGGTCGACGGCGCGCTGTCTAGCGCGCGCCCAGTGTTGGCGGGCGTGCCGCAGGGCAGCTGTGTGTCGCCGACGTGTTACTCATGTTACACCGACGACATCCCCACCACTTCCGACGCGATGCTCGCGCTGTATGCCGACGACGCCGCGTACATTACTACATCGCTTAATGCGAAGTACGCGGCGGTCAAGATGCAGCGCGCGCTAGAGCTCCTACCCGAGTGGCTGTCGAAGTGGCGGCTGTCGGTGAACGTGGGTAAGACGCAGGCGATGGTCACAGGATCAGCGCGCCTCCCGCCACCCTTGAATCTACAAGGAGCCGATATCGATTGGTCGCCCCGGGTCAAATACCTGGGGGTCACCATCGACCGTCGGCTCACTATGGGGCCACATGTCCGCAAGGTCGCCGCGCAGGGCCGGGTCGCCCGCAACCTGCTCAAACCTGTGCTCTCGTCCCGCATCCCGGCGCGCGTCAAGCTGGGCGTGTACAAACTGTACGTGCGCCCAATCTTGACGTACGCCGCTCCCGCTTGGTTCGCCCTCACGAGCGAGTCGAGCCGGAAGTTGCTCCGCGCGCAACAGAGTATTGCGCTGCGGACCATAGTTGACGCTCCTCGCTTCGTGAGGAATGATGTCATCCAGCGGGACCTCGGGATCGAGAGCCTGGATGAGTTTGTGCGGCGCCTCGCGAAGGGGATGTACGCGCGTGCCGACGTGTCTGCTTGGCCCCATGTCAAGCAGATAGCGCCCTGGCATACGCGACCCCCTGACGCGAGACCCCTGCCCCGCGACCTGGTAGCGGACGAGTGACCCCATCACCGGACTGGACGCCTCGAGTAAGTCGCATCCAGGTTACACGCGGCTTACTCGACTCAATAGAACTCTACAGATGACACACATCTATTGCGTGGCGCGTGCTAAGTTAATATAGGCGCGTCACGTAATTAAACCAGACACCCACTACTAGACAAGCAGCCAACTCACACATGCGGGCGCGGTGCGGGCTGCGACGCATGTAGACACTGAACGGTGTTACACACAACACAATGCCGTTCACACATACACATCCGTCCCTTAGTCCGGACCGTAATCGGCTAGATCTGAGAGCGGGGCGGGCGGGGACTATACACCTAGTCTGTAGGAACGTCGAGTCGGCTCCACTGTCGCTGGTCGTCTTCGTTGGGCCTCCCCCGGGTAACCGGGGGTCTCACCTGGCGGGGACTGACCGCCGTGGAGTCGTGAAGAAAGCGGCGCTAATGTACTAGCGTCGTGGCGTGCCTACAGATTTACTCATAGCAACCAGTTACACGGACGCGGTAAAACGCGTCCGAAGTTTTTAAATCGCCGCATAGGCGCACAAAATGAGGGGTCCGTATTTACGGGCCACCGTATACCCTCCGCGGCCAGGGAGCGACGCTCCGGTTCCGCTGCCGCGCCCCCTTGCGGGGGCGCAGCGACATCCCCATGAGCAAAGTGGTCAGTCGTCACTCAGCCAAGCAGCTAACCAGTCCTGGGAAGAAAAATAAACAAGAAGCCTGAAGTTTAATTCAAGATACCTATACAGTCCACCTTGACAGCTGGTCCTTCGAGCCGGATCGCAGATTCAAGATTTAAATATGAAGACTAGAAGCGTTGCGGCCAAGGAAGAATCGGAGTCGGGCTACGATAGTCGACGTCCGAATGAGCGGACATTCGTAGATCCGCCTAGGTCGCCGTCGACCACCGCGTACAGTACCTCCGCGGCCGGGACCGGTCCCGCCCCCCCCGCGCTCGCACCCTCCGCCACCGCCACGCCGAGGAGGGTTGCGTCCGATAGCGCATCCGCCGCGCCTGCTCCACGCCTCGTATCGGCGAGTAGAGCTACCGCGACTGCGTACGACTATGGGGAACCGCTCTCCGCGCCCTCCACGTCGTTTTACCCGACAACGACCTCCGTACTACGAACCCAGGACTCAGCAAGAACGATTACAGCTGCGCACGGTGCTTCCGTGAGGGATACAGCAAGTACGATACGTTCCAGAAGATCGTATAGTAGTGACGTGGCAAGAGTGAAAAAGGCAGAATACGAAGCACAGAAGAGGATCGCTGCTATACGGAACGAGCAACTAGAAATTGAAAAGGCGCTCGTCAACAAGCGATTCGAATATGAAGTGTCGATGATTGAAGCAGAGGCAGAGGCCCGTGAAGAGGGCTCCGTGCACAGGAGTGATGGCAGGGTGGACGAGTGGCTTCAAAGTATTGACCGAAGCCACCCCCAAGCCACACATCTGCCCCAGGAAGAGCCGCCTCCGCACCCCGCTTCAATGCACGCAGCTCAAGCAACAGCAGCCTGCGTCGAACCCGCCACTTGTGCTGATGCCATCTCGCCTGCCAGAAACGACCGAAGAAGACAACGATCGGCCTCGCGGTCACCAACTAGAGGGGAACGCCGAGATGGAAGAGGAATCGAACAGTTGGCCGACACGTTGGACAAGATGATACGCGTACGTCCGCCACCAAGACAAGTGACTGAGCTGCCTACATTTACGGGAGCGGCCACTGAATGGTTGCCATTTAAGGCGGCGTACACTGATTCATCGAATGTATACAAGTTCACCGCGAACGAGAATTTGGCAAGACTACGAAACTGCATCAAGGGTGAAGCAAGAGAAGCAGTATCAGCGGTCCTGTATACCGCTTCAGACCCACAAGTGATTATGAAGACACTAGAGCAGTACTATGGTAGGCCGGAGATACTCATGGATCGAGCAATGGAAGATTTAAAGAAGCTACCTCGACTCTCGAGCACGGCCAGTGAATTGAATTCGTTCGCAGTGAAATTACAAAACATAGTGTGTGTATTATCTAACATGGATAATCGCGGATATGTATGGAACCCGATGTTAGTTCGCGAAGTCGTGGAGAAATTGAGCCCGCACGTAAAAGCGAGATGGTGCGATTACGCTTCTGAGGCAGTGGAATCGTCGCGTGAACCAGAAGTAACACTATTGTCCAGGTTCCTGATGCGGGAGGCTGATCGAGCTATGAGATACGCCTTCACAAATACGACAACCGCACCTGCCCCGAAAAAGGAAGCAAGAAGTGTACCGCAAATCAATGCGAAAAGGAAAGCGAGCCGAGAAGTAGTCTACACGACATCGGAAAAGGAGGAAGAAAGAAAGCAAGAGTGTTTGTGTTGTGGTGGTGACCACGAAGTACCTAAATGTGCAAAGTTCCTGAAGATGAGTGTCGATGAAAGATGGGAGTGGGCACGTACTGGAAAAGTATGCTTCAAGTGTGTGACGAGGCGCCATCGACGCGAGCATTGCCGAGCAAAACGATGTGGTAAAGAGACATGCAGCCGTCCACATCACGCGTTGCTGCACAAAGAACGAGAGACGTCACAGAAGGAAACAATAGAAAAAGCAACCGACGCCGAGAATCAACACTTAAAAGAATCAGTGATGACTGTCTCCGCGCCAAGCAATGCGTCGCAACGTGTATTATTAAAGATGTGTCCCGTGATATTAAAAGGGCCCGGCGGACAAGTGTCGACATTCGCATTAATGGACGAAGGCTCAACAACATCGCTCGTCGACGAAGAATTGACACGCCGTATACGAGTAAATGGGCCAGTCTCCACTCTACGTATACAAGGCGTGACCTCGCAACAACACGAGGAATGTAGCCAAGAGGTCAAGCTACAGATATGTGGCCAGAACGGCGAATTTCAGGAGCTGCGCGCACGAACAATGAAGGACCTGCGACTTCATGGTCAAACGGTGGATAGATCAACGCTAACGAACTATCCGCACCTCCAAGATATCCAAAAAGACGCGTTCTTTGAGGAAGCCACACCGAAGGTACTAATAGGTGCTGATAATTGGCACTTGATAGTCACACGTGAACTACGCACGGGCAAGAAGAATGAACCCGCGGCTTCGTACACTCAGTTGGGATGGGTGATCCACGGGACTGCACCGCGCGCAACGCTGAAGAAACAAAAGGGACAAGTTGTGCTACACCTATACGATGTGTCTACAGCAAGACAGACGGATGATGTACGTCGTGTAGAAGAACTAGTGAAATCGCACTTCAACATTGACGCCCTAGGAGTTTCTTTGGCAAAGAAGGTCAAACCGGAAGATCAGAAAGCGATTGACATGGTTCAAGGCACCATGAGAAAAGTCGGTGATCACTTCGAAGTCGGGTTACCATGGCGTGATGAAGATGCTTCGATGCCCAACAACTACGACTGTGCCTTTAGAAGATTGAAGACAATAGAAAAGAAGATGGATTCATCGTCACACTTTACCACACAGTACAGCGCTCTGGTCAAAAACCTACTCGACAAAGGATACGCCCACGAGTGCAATGGAACGGAAGACCAAAGTAAGAGAGTGTGGTACCTGCCGCATTTTCCGGTTATGAACCCAAATAAGCCGGGGAAGATGCGTCTAGTGTTTGACGCCGCACACCGATACAGTGGAGTGTGCCTGAACGACTACCTACTGGAAGGACCTGATCTCTTGAAGTCACTACCAGGGATCCTGTTCAGATTCAGAGAGCGTCCGGTAGCCGTCACAGCAGATATTCAAGAAATGTTTCTCCAAGTGAAAATAAGGGAGCAAGACCAAGCTGCGCAGATGTTTCTCTGGCGAGACAAGGAACGTACTAAGCCACCGAAGAAATACAAAATGACTTCAATGATCTTCGGAGCTTCATGTTCACCCTTCATAGCGCACTCGGTACGAGACGCCAACGCAAGACTACACACACAAGAATACCCCAACGCTGTGCAAGCTATAACGTCAAGCCATTACATGGACGACTATGTGGACAGCTTCGTGACTGAAGATGAGGCGATCAAGACAGCGCGTGAAGTCATGAGGATCCACCAGAATGCGCACTTTAACTTGAGGGGTTGGAGCTCGAATAGACATAACGTGGTGAAAAGCATAACACTGGAGAAGCAGGCGCACGACACAGAAGTAAGACTCGGACAAAGGGAAGAGAATACGGACAAAACACTAGGTCTACTGTGGCAAACAGGCTCAGACGAGCTAGGCTTTAACACCGGACTAAGCCGTTTGTCACCCGAGGTGAAAACTAGAGACAGAGCCCCGACAAAACGAGAGGCCCTTGGAGCGGTAATGGCAGTCTACGATCCCCTGGGACTCATCAGCCACTTTACAGTCACCGGCAAGATTTTACTCCAGAACCTGTGGAGGCACGGCATAGGGTGGGACGAGGCAATCCCCGAAGAAGACACGCAGCACTTCGAAGACTGGATGCGAAGTTTGAACGAAGTGACGAAGCTACGCATACCAAGGTGCTACGGCAAGGGCCCGGACGACCTTATGGAGCTCCATGTCTTCTGCGACGCGAGCGAGCAAGCATATGCAGTGACAGCCTACTGGAGGATCCAGTCTTCGGACGGAAGGGTAGACGTAAGGCTGGTGGCAGCAAAGTCACGAGTCGCCCCCCTGAAGCCAGTTACCGTTCCGCGACTAGAGCTACAGGCAGCGGTGATTGGCGCACGACTGGCGGAGGTGATATTGAAGGAGCACCGAGACAAGCCCAGCAACGTGACTTATTGGACGGACTCACAAACCGTTCTACGTTGGATCCAAAAGGACGCCGCGAAGTACACAGCATTCGTAGCACATCGCCTGGGCGAGATTGCGGAGCTAACTAACCCCAGCCAGTGGAGATGGGTACCCACCGAGCATAACGTGGCAGACGACGCTACGCGCCCTAATTACGCCATGCACATGAAACCAGAAGATAGATGGTTCATCGGCCCCATGTTCCTGTACAACGACGAAGAGTCCTGGCCGAAGGAGAAGATCAAAAACGACATAATCCAAGATGAAGCAACATACGTAATAGTAGAAGAGAAAAGAGAACGCCCTTCTCACCTGCCCGACATAAGTAGATTCTCTTCATATGAAAAATTGTTACGAGCAACAGCAGTGCCCTTCCTTTTCAAGGAAAAGTGCAAGGACAAGACCAGCCAGATGACCGTCGACCTGATAGAGAAGGCCGAGAAATTATGGCTAAAACAAGCACAGCTCGAAGACTACGCTGAAGAGATACGGCTGCTCGAAAAAGGAAAGCCGGTGACTAAGTCCAGCAGTCTATACAAACTGGACCCTTATCTAGAAGACCAAGTCCTTAAGGTTAGAGGAAGGATCGGGCACGCGGCCGTCATGGAAACAAAGAAGACGCCGGTGATTCTACACGGCAAGCATTTACGCGACTGCTAGTAGAAGACGCACATCGCAGAGCTGGTCACGCCAATAATGAACGTGTGATCAATGATTTAAGACAGCGATACTGGGTGGTCAACCTACGACCTACGGTGCGAGCTATTGCACGGCGATGCCAGATCTGCCGCATAAGGAAGGCTACGCCAGTGAAACCAACTACGGGGGACTTACCCATGGAACGGCTAATGGAGACTCAGCGACCCTTCGCCCACTGCGGGACCGATTACTTTGGACCAATGACGGTGGTCATAGGGAGAAGACATGAAAAACGCTGGGGAGCCCTATTTACCTGCCTAGTCACGAGGGCAGTGCACCTGGAATTGGTCTCAAGTCTGTCTACTGACTCGGCACTGATGGCGATACGAAGAATGGCGGCGCGACGAGGTTGGCCCAGAATTATGTATTCAGACAACGGTACCAACTTTAGAGGAGCGGACAACGAACTACGCGTGGCTTACAAGGAATGGGCAAAAGGCTTCATCCTCTTTTGACTTGAGCACCGAATGAAGTGGAAGTTCATACCACCAGGAGCGCCGCATATGGGGGGAGCGTGGGAGCGACTAGTGCGCTCCGTCAAGACGGCACTGGGGGCGACATTACATCAGAGAGCGCTGAAAGAAGAAATGCTGCTGGCGCTGCTCACAGAGGCCGAACACTCTATAAACTCTCGGCCTCTGACCCATGTCTCTGTTGATCCCAAGGATCCGGAGGCCCTGACACCGAATCATTTCCTCATCGGAACCTCCTCGGGCCTTCCCGGTACTGGGCCTTGTGAGGAGATCAGCCGCAAGCAGTGGAGAGCTACCCAAGCGCTCGCCGACCATTTCTGGCGGCGCTGGGTGGACGAATACCTGCCTACGCTGGTGCCCCGAGGGGCGTCAGATGACCAACGGCGGCCCCTTCAAGTTGGCAGCCTGGTTGTCGTCATCGACTCCACGCTACCGAGAGGAACTTGGCCCCGAGGCGTCGTGGAAGCAGTCTACACTGGTCCAGACGGCAAGGTGCGATCAGCCGACGTCAGAACTACAGCGGGCATCCTGCGGCGTCCAGTTACCAAGCTCGCCGTCCTCTGCGTGGAAAATTAGGCTACGGTAGCCCTGCGCCGGGGGGAGGATGTTACGGACGACGAAGCTTAGACACTAATGTTAGTTAAGGTTTAGATTTAAGCTTAAACAATAAATACGATTTTAAATTAGGAATTAATTAGGAACCTATGTACATATAAAATAAGACACGTGGTATTATGCTCCAGTCATAAGTACGGTTTGCACGTGGTATTATTCCCTAGCAATAAGTACGGGTACGGGTGCGGGTGCAGTTTGCACGTGGTATTATTGTAAGGTGGTAGGGAACACGACTCCGACAAGTATAAACCTGTCGACAGCGCCTGACACAACCACGGGTCATTCCGCGCTCGACACCCGCCGTGAACGGACGTGCTGCCGCTCCCGCTCGCTGCACTCGATCACTGCGCTCTCGAATTCCGGATCTCGTTACGCTGCCGTAACTCTCAGTAGTCGCCGACTACTACCGATCCACGGTCGATTAATTTTATTAATCGGCCGTATTGATCTCAAAAAGTGCCTTTTTCAAGGCAGGTATTTCTTTAACAGAAAAAGTGTCAGAGTAGCTCATAGGCCCCCTCTGGGCTAAATCCACTGTTTCGTGGTCCTCGGTGGATACCTGACGGTGCCAACGAAACCGAGTGGGGTGTTGTTGTCCCAATACACCCGCCGAACCCCTTCAGGGCTAGGCAGTTAATTGGAAGGGTCCCAGAGCTAACCGGCCTTGGGGGATCTCCTAGTCGGCTCTGGTGCACTGAATTCCTTTTCAGCTACTCACCTAGCGTCTTTAGGGTGTGTCTACACCCTTCGCGCTAGACTGGTTCAGGGCCCCTTTGCACATTAAGACTGGCAAAGGGTTACAAGCTTAGGGCTCACAATTAGGTACTCACCTCCCTGTCTGCACCCGACAGGGAGGGCGACTCATCCCCGGGCCTATCCACCCGGGGAGTTAGGTTTAGGGCCGTTAGGTCTATGTTAGGAGGAATTTAGATTCCAAGATTTCGCCCCCGTAATCCCCCCCCTCCCCCATCATGGAGGACGCCCTAATAGCGGCGTTCTTCAAAGAAGTCCTCCTCAAGGACCCAGACTTCCTCGCCAGATATGGCGCTAGGTTTGCGGCTCTTAGCCAGCCGCTATCAACCGACTCCATCGCTCTGACCCCCGCATCGACCGCGACCGCGACCGTGACCCCTCCTAGCCCCTCAGTGTCCATGGACATCGAGGAGCCCTTGTCGCAAGACAAGAGGTGCCCGACCCCTTTCTCCTACTCTGACGTAGAGTCAGTCGACTCTTCTTCTGCCCACTCTACTCCCTCTTCCGAGGACGACGGCTTCGTGGCCGTCTCCGGAAAGGGGAAAAAGAGGAAACAGAGGAAGGCGACGTCCTCGCAGGCGACTAAAATAGCCGCCACGGAGGTTCTCTCTGCCCCCACTCCCCCTGTACCTGTATCTGTGGCGCCCTCCGCTACTATCCCCACCCCGACCGCTTCGTCCGCTAAGGACACTCCGGCCACTCCGGCCCCTAAAAAGACCCCCCCTCCCCCTCCTGTAATCTTGCAGGACAAAACAAGATGGTTGGACGTATCAAAATGGTGCGTCGAACAAAAAATCGGCTTCTCTAAAGCCACCGCGACCCAACAGGGCATTAAGATTACAGTCCCTACGTCCCGCGATTATAGGGACCTAACCAGAGTCCTCCGGGCGAGAGGTGTGTCATACCACACCTACTCGCTCCCCGAGGAACGACAGATCCGCGTGGTGATCCGTAGGATCCCGAAAGAAATCCCCACAGCCGACATCAAGGCCGACCTTGAGTCTCAAGGCGTCCCCGTGGACGAGGTGCACCGCATGCACCGCGCCAGGGGGGGCTCGGCTTACGACATGATCCTTGTCGTATGCCCCCCGTTCGAAGGGCATCACCCTATCCACAAAGTTTCCTCTATTTGCCATCTCACGGGCCTCGTCATCGAGAAGCCCCGGAAGAGCGGCGTCGTCGGGCAATGTCACCGTTGCCAGTTATACGGGCATGCGCAGAAGAACTGCCATGCGACTCCCAGGTGCGTCAAGTGCCTGGGGGAGCATGGCACTTCGGACTGCCCCCGCCCTAAAGACCGGTCTCTGTGCACCGAGCCGCCCAGCTGCGTACTGTGCGGTGAGGCTGGACACCCGGCAAACTACCGGGGCTGTCGTATGGCCCCCAAGACGTCCTCATCAAAACTGGTGAAACGTGCAGACGCCCGCCAGCAGAGAGAGTGCCCATCATATGGGTTCTTCCCCCCCCCATCACAGACATTCCCTCAACTCCCCCTGAGGTTAAGCCCGCAAAGGCCTAGCCCATGGAATGCGATGAACCATCAGCAGGCGTTCCCTGCTATGGTTCAGCCCAGACCCACCCCGCCTCCCATCAGACCGCTGATGGACCCCCGCATCCGCGTTTCCGCGCCTATTCAACCCGCGAAACCCGCCCCCGCTCCCATGGCCGCTGCCGCAACCGCTGCGCCACGGCCCGTCGCCGCTTCAACCACCCCGGTGGTCGGCCCGTCCATCCCAATTGATCCATTCAGCGTGATCTCTGGGACTTTTTCGTTATTTTTCACACCCCGCGCGCGCAAAATGGCCAACGAGCTCGTTGCCGCCCGTAATTCCTGCGATCTCGCTCAGATACAGCGTATCTTCCACGCGTATCCAGAGATTACGCAAGCCCTGGAGAACTTCGCGAAACCCAAATAATGGATTTACATCCAAAAGCACGTACCAAACCCCGATCCCTAAAGTTAGGTTTCTTCAATGCCAATGGCATGATTAACCAGCGAGATGAAATCGCTGCTTTCCTCCGCGACCACCAAATTGATATTCTCCTATTACAGGAAACATTCTTAAAGCCCAGCCGTCGAAACCCGTCAATTGCCAACTATCGTATAGTTCGCAATGACAGGACTAGATGTCACAGGGGCGGCACCCTAATTTATTTCAGATCAACCCTCCACTGCATCCCAATGGACCCACCCCCTCTCTCGCGTTTAGAAGTGTCCATATGCAAGCTAGGCATGACTGGCCATCAACCGATCACCATTGTATCGGCCTATGTTCCCCCCGGTTCCTCATCGGAGTTAGCCCTTCCCCCCCTCTCTGACGACCTTTCCATCCTACTTGGCCTGAGTGACTCCGTTATCATAGCGGGCGATCTCAACGCCAAACATCATGCTTGGAACAGCACCAGGATCTCCACCAGAGGCAGACACCTGTTTGACCTATGTCCCATCCTCAACTTCGACATCATCGCCCCGATGACTCCCACTCACTTTCCCCACGACCCTAACCAAACCCCCGACGTACTTGACATAGCGCTTCTGAAGAGTATCAACCTACGGTTGGACTCTATAGAGGCGCTTGACGAACTCTCCTCTGACCACCGTCCAGTTGTTGTAAAGCTGGCACCACGCCTAGGTCTCCATGACCCTGATAGACCCCCTCTCACCAAGTTAGTTACAGACTGGAGGAAAGTAAGCGACTGCCTGAAATCCACCACGTTAGGTCCCCGACTAGACTCCATTCCCGACCACTTCGACTCTATCGCTGACACGACAGCCGCGATTGACTCATTCACAGTGCACGTACAATCAGTCCTGAACGACTGTTCAAGGGAGGTTCCGGCGATGGACGACCATCGCTGGAAGCTCCCGGACGATGTACGCGAACTGTTGAATGAGAAGAACGCGGCTGTCCGTGCGTACAGTAACTTTCCCAACCACGCGAACAAAGCCCATATGCGCTATTTACAGAGATCTGTAAAGACACGCCTATCGGAGCTGCGTGACGCTGGATGGGACAAGATGCTGAGCGAGCTAGAGCCCACTCACCGAGCGTTCTGGGACCTTCAGAGGAAACTCAAATCCGACGAAGTTGTCTCAATGCCCCCCCTGGTGCGCCCCGACAAGACCATCGCTTTCGATGACGTCGACAAGGCAGAATGCCTAGCCGATAGTCTTGAGGCTCAATGCTCACCTAGCTCTCAACCAGTAGACCAAGCTCACCTGTCCCAGGTCGAGCCGGAAGTCGAACGTAGAGCCTCCCTCCCGCCCGTTGAAGACCCTGACTATCCTCTGCCTCCCGTCACTCCAGACGAAGTGCATGATATCATCAAGGGTCTAAAACCTCGCAAAGCCCCCGGCTCAGACGGAATCACCAATAGGGTGCTCCAACTGTTCCCCGCTCACCTCATAATGCTCATGGCCACCATCTTCAATGGAGCCCTGAGCAATAACATCTTCCCACAAGAGTGGAAGAAGGCCACCGTCATCGGCATACCGAAGCCCGGTAAGCCGAAAACGGAGCCCACCAGCTACCGGCCCATCAGTCTGCTCAATGTCTTCGGCAAAATCTATGAGAGGCTTATCTTAAAGCGCCTCAGAGATTTTGCGGAAACAAAGGGCCTCATCCCCGACCAGCAGTTCGGCTTTAGAGCCCAACATTCTTGCGTCCAACAGGTCCACCGCATCGTTGAACACATAAGCCACGGCTTTCAACGTGGTCTTACGACCGGTGCTGTATTCTTCGATATAGCGAAAGCGTTCGACAAGGTCTGGCACAACGGCTTATTATATAAGCTCTACAAACTCGGAGTGCCCGATCGTCTCGTGCTCATCTTACGAGACTTCTTGTCAAACCGCACCTTCCGCTATCGCATCGAAGGAGCGCTATCCTCCCCTCACCCTATCCGTGCAGGCGTCCCTCAGGGCTCTGTACTATCCCCTCTCATTTTCACTCTCTTCACCAGCGACATCCCGAAAAGTAGAAAGGCGCAGTTGGCTCTGTTCGCAGACGACACGGCCATCTACTACACCGGGTTAGTCCACGACCACATATCTCGCACTCTCCAGACCGAGGTCAACAAGCTTGGCGCTTGGTTTAGAAAGTGGAGAATCGAGGTCAATCCCGACAAAAGTCAGGCTGTTCTCTTCACCAAACAGCGTAAAAACCTCATCGCCCCCCGACCGCTCACCATGTTCGGCAAGCCTATCCCTTGGGAGAAGCGAGCCAAATACCTAGGCGTGACCCTTGACCACCATCTCTCGTTCTCAGAGCACATCAAGCAGGTGCGTTCGCGTGCCGCTTTCGCTCTCGGTAGACTTCACTCCGTCCTAAATGCGCGCAGCAAATTGTCCCTTAAGGGCAAATTGCGCATTTACACAGCGTGCATCCGTCCCATCATGACTTATGCCTGTGCAGTCTTCGCACACGCTAAACCCCACCACATCCACAGGATGCAGTCCCTCCAAAACCGTTTCCTCCGAAAGGCAACGGGAGCCCCCTGGTTCGTTCGAAACGAGATCCTCCATCTCGATCTTAGAATCCCCACCATCAAGCAGTTCATGAAGCGCATCACGAAGCGCTTCTTCGACTCCGCCACCACCCACCGCAACCCTCTGGTTGTGCAGGCCGCCAGTTATAGGCCCTCCACCATTAGTTCTATTCGCCGTCCAAGGCATACCCTCTCCGACCCCGATGACCCCATTACCCTCCTCCAGGAAAGCAATAGGGCAACGAGTACAGTGCACAAAACACACCGACGACCTACGTTCCGACCTCGCCGCCGAGGTCCCTCGCGTAAACCCCGACGTAATTGTCCCCCCCGACCCTTGCTCGAAGAAGTGCCAGCCCGCGCCGCAGCTGAGCCTGTAGCTTTAAATTCCCCGATTAATAATAATAATATTAACCAGATCCAGCCTGTCCCATCTTGCTGTCCTCCCCCCAGCGACGCCCTAAGCCGAGGTCCGTACCCCACAGGGGGTGCCCTTAGCGTGCAGTCGCTTAGTAATATAAGAAATTCGCCCCTGGCTGGAGGCTTTGAGTTCGCTTAAGGCAGCCACAGGAAAGTCCGGTTAAGTAGTCACGACCTCTCAAGGTCAACTACGAGATGCCACACACAAAAAAAAAAAAAAAAAAAAAATGACACAACCACGAGTAAATACGCGTTCTGATTGGCGAGTCGTGCTCCCCACCGCCGCACCCCACCCGCTACCTACGCCCGCTCACACTGGGCGCGGACGGGAATAAAAAGAGGGCGGTTAGCTGCAAAGTGGTCAGTCGTCACTCAGCCAAGCAGCTAACCAGTCCTGGGAAGAAAAATAAACAAGAAACAAGAAGCCTGAAGTTTAATTCAAGATACCTATACAGTCCACCTTGACAATGAGGTTAGCTAAATGTTATTTTGATAATAATTTGTGCGCGAGTATATCCATTATTTACGAGTAAGTTCAAACAACTTTAGATCCGCATCTAATTTTTTTTTTTTTTTAGCAGGATAAAAATATAATACAGATTCCCGAAACGAAAATGCGGAGAGCAAGTAAGTACCTACCTAATAAATTGTAGACTACCATTTATTATGGTTTTTTGAGGACAATCCCGTTACAGCAGGTTTGAAACTTACCTAGATTAAAAAAAAACAGGTGTAGTACATTATAAGATTATGTTTTACTATTTTAGTTGTTGCGACCCGACGGAAGTAAATAATGATAAAATAATGAAAGAACTGACAATGATTCCCAACATGAAAAAGCGGAGACAAAGTGAGTATTAAATTGTAGATTCTAGGCATACCATTTATTATGGGTTTATGGGGACAATCCCGTTATAGTAGGTTAGAAACTTGTCTAGTTTAAATAAACAGGTGCAGCTCATTAATAAGATTATGTTTTAAAATTTTGGTTTTTGCGACCCGACGGAAATAAATAATGACGAAAATAGTGAAAGAACTGACAATGGTTCGTTATTTATCATATACAATGTAGATTCACAGGTTTTTTTTTTATATTTCCAGAACCATCAACTGGAATGGAATCAATGATTTTGGTTGAAGGCAAAATACAGACAAAGAAGAGACAGAGAAACAGGAATATTTCGAAAAATGACTACATTTCTACGAAATGTAAAAAAAATAATTAGTACAAACAAATTCACGCCTTCTTCCCAAGGGGAAGGCAAAAACTATAGAAGGCCAGCTGCACGCTTCTTTTAAACCACACCGTTGCCTTATCACATAATTTTTCAGCCTATCATTTATAGTCACGTCACACGCAAGGAGGCATTTCCACAGCATTTAGGGCCGATTTTTCAATCATCAGTTAACTTCTATCTGAGGAATAAATATGGCGCTTTGACATGTTTTCTATCCAAAAGCTGTCAAAACGTCAAACATATTCTTCACATAAAAGTTATCTGGCGATTGAAAAATCGACCCTTATTCTACTTTTATGCTTCTTTTGCCACACCCAAAATTCATTCACTTCCATGCATAAGATTAGACACCAGCACACCATTATGAACAGCCAGTCGAGCCTTTTTAGGCATCGACTAGTTGGTTACAATCGCATGTATAGTACCATTCACTTTATTTCCCGCATTTACTCTCCTTTCCACATCTTCATCAATCTTTCCATCCTTTGTATACTGACTCCCAAATATACTAATTTACTCTGGGGGGCGATTCTACTACCAACCAGTGGCGTGCCTAGGGTTTCAAAATAACGCAAGCCCAATAAAATTTTAACCGATTTCAAAAAAAGAAAGTTCAGTTTTCGACTGAGTATGTAGGTACCTACGTATCTACGTATTTATGATCGCAATTTTCTCATAAAGTACTGGTTAGGTACAATAAATTCTCTATCGAGCATTTTAGTAAGGCATTTTAGTAAGGCTTTTGGGCTTATATGAAGGTACCGCCACTGCTAACAACATTGTTCTAAAATGGCAATTGAACCTCAACTCAATCAGGGTTTTCAAGCGTTTTCATATTTTACTTATGAACAACGTATGATTCTTTTTGCTATTGTAGGCATACGTAGGTACCTACCTAGTTACGCACCGGAATATTAATATATTTGATGTTAGAACTAATATTATACGAAAATCATTGAATACTTATCACATCACACATCATACCGTGATACCTACTGATCCTAAAATTATAACTTTGTTTCAATGACATGCAACAGTAATCAGCGACTATTGGCATGGCCACCATGCCATGTAGTATAGTAGTTAGTGTAGTATTCCATTCCCGCTGTTTATTTTAAAGTAAAGTAACTCTATCCGACATTCAAAATCCGTTTCGTTTTAGGCGATTCGAACCGCCCAGACTGTTTCCTTTAAGAAAATCTGCTAATTTACAATTATTAAAATATATGGAAAAAATCATTTACTTTTGTGGTAAATATAACGGAAAATAAGTTTTAATGGGTTTATTATTCGTATAAACTTTATTTGTTATTTAACCATTTTTGTTATAGTAATATTATAAACTTACTAATTGAACTATACTACTAGACCTAAGTGTCCTTGAAAAACGCACGCACACATTTACACAATCGACGTGAACGCCGTCTAACGACGACGCCCATATAACTGACGGCATAGCGAGGTTACGCCCGAGTATTCTAATAGATGGCGCAGCAACGACGCGCAAGTAAGATACCTATAGATCTAACAAAAAAAAAAGATAGGACAATGAAATTATTTTTATTTGTTTTATGTGTTACGTGAAAAATTAAGGATGTGTTCCTAACTAATATTATAAATGCGAAAGTGAGTTTTGTTTCTTATGCTTTCACGCTGAAACAGCTAAACGGACTTAGCTAAAATTTGAGACATGGGCAGACCATGATCTGGAGAAGGACATAGGCTACTTTTCATCCTGGATCGCGGGCAACAGCTATTTTTAAATAAAACTGATTCAATTAAACTAAAAACATTTTTATTACAAAAAAAAAAAAGCAAGTGGCGCCCTTTGTACATCTTTATGGTTTACACTAAGCACTAAGGGTTTTTCAGATTTACATCATAATACATTTTAGTTTTAAGCTCTTTTTCAGGTTAACATTAAGTGACATTTAGTTTTAAGCTCTTTTTCAGGTTAACATTATGTGATATTTAGTTTTAAGCTCTTTTTCAGGTTAACATTATGTGACATTTCGTTTTAAGCTCTTTTTCAGGTTAACGTTATGTGAAATTTAATTTCAAGCTTTTTGTTAGGTTTCTATCTAATGGTCCGTGATTTGAGATCTCATATAACTTTTCCAAAACATGGGAAACGTTAATAATCCTATGTCCAATTTGGATGTTCTTTTCAGGAGTACCTATAGTTTTCCATCTGAAAAAGAAATGAATACAAATATAATTTCTTGATAGATATGATACATTTTTATTCGTATAAAACATTTAAATATTAAACCTACAAGAATTCTAAGTAATCAATCTAAGTAAAATGTGTTTGCGGAAAAATCTTCTTCTATAATAATTTAAGTTTTCTATAATAATCTTTAATTTAACCAATCTGTTTCTCGGTTTTCACGTTGGACATGATAGCCTTACAAGTCACCTAAAATTCCATTATTATTTTTAAAACCAATTAAAACAAATCTAAACGTGTTTGTGGCAAGGTGGTGTTATAAATATTACCTGTCTACTAAAGCAGCGGTTCTCAAACTTTTTTGGTCACGGAACCCTTTTGACAAGCAAAATACTTGACGGAACCCTACAATAAAACAATAGGTTTTAAAAGTGTATTCTTTATTATATAAGCATAATAAAAGTACAATGTAACAGTTACTAATTATTACTTACTTTACCACATGGCAAGTACAATAATAGAAGATATTAAAAATGAAAAAATCTTAACTAATGGGAGGTATGAAACTGTTTTTTATTTTTCATCAATTGGTTGATATCAGGTTTCATAGAAGACATTTGAAGTCTCATATCAGGTTCGGCGTCCAGTCTATTGCGATATTTTGTTTTCGTGGCTGCATAGGTTGAGAATCCTGTTTCGCACAAATATGTTGTTGGGAACGGGAGAAGAATATTCAGAGCCATTCTGCCAAGCATTGGATATTCATCACGGATTCTGCATCAAAAATCGTTGAGAGGCGTCGTTTTGAACAGTGACTCCATACTTGTGTCTGATGACATTTCTAAAAGAGATTCATATATCTTGTTTGACATACTTTCGGGCTTTTGCAAGTTGGGTAAAAAAGGATTATGAATCCATGAATTCAGCTTCATTTTTGTATTCTGTTCTTCGGGAAAATACTTTTCAAAAGATGCGCGCATCGAATTGAGATGTTGGACCAATTCTTCAAACACATCATCTTGAAACATTTCTGAGTCGTTATCGCTAACAAACTCACTGAGTGACGTAAAGCTTTCTATTTCTCTCTTACCAACGCAAATAATACAAAAATCTATTTTGTTATAGGCCTGGAACACTGTTGTCAGTTTACCTTGCAATGATAAATTCAATTCGTTCAGTTTTTGAAAGATATTTTGTTATGTCTAACACACATGGCTTTATTAAATTCTCAGCGATAGTGTGCGCTTCACCTGCTTGTGCAATGCGATAGCTAACAAAATATGATGCCTCCGTGGCCTTTTCATTGATAGTTTGTGTTACATGCATCATATTTTTTTGACTATCCAATAACTGTTCTTTTTTACCAACAAAAAAAATCTTTATTCTTGTCTTTAGACTCGGGGGGGGGGGGGGGCTTCTAAATGTCTGCGCAATTTGGCAGGTGCCATGGAACTATTAGGAAGCAGTTTACTACATAACATGCGGAGAGGTGAGCCGTTGGAATCAACAAATCTGAAACTGATATATGCTTCATCATACTTCCTTTTTTTCGTCTTTGAAACCGTGAAGCTTGACGTCGTGGCATCATCTTCTGGATCGGTAATTGCTGTATTCTCCGCGCGTACTGCTTTTGAACATTCAGCGTCATTAGAAGATGTTGTTGCAACACGTTTAACACCTTTAAGCCAACGTTCCATTCTTTTTTATTAATAATGTTACACGTCAGGATGATGGGGTCAAAATAATGCACAATCGTTACTGCGTTTATGAGACAAAGTTTAGTCCAAAGAAGAAATGTACAAAACTGATACAATCAGAATACAGCAGGCAATAGAACTTACAAGCAGGCAGCAGGCTAGCCAGCTTGTAAGTAGGTAGGTACGAACTTATCGCTCCGAACGCTAATCGTCAACTGACTGACGAGGCGCGATTTTTTTTTTATGGCTTCTCGTAGTTGACCTTGAGAGGTCGTGACTACTTAACCGGACTTTCCTGTGGCTGTCTTAAGCGAACTCAAAGCCTCCAGCCAGGGGCGAATTACTTATAAAACTAAGCGACTGCACGCTAAGGGCACCCCCTGTGGGGTACGGACCTCGGCTTAGGGCGTCTCTGGGGGGAGGACAGCAAGGTGGGACAGGCTGGATCTGATCAGTATTATTATTATTAATCGGGGAATTTAAAACTACAGGCTCAGCTGCGGCGCGGGCTGGCGCTTCGTCGAGCCAGGGTCGGGGGGGACAATTACGTCGGGGTTTACGCGAGGGACCTCGGCGGCGAGGTCGGAACGTAGGTCGGTGTGTTTTGTGCACTGTACTCGTGGCCCTACTGCTTTCCTGGAGGAGGGTAATGGGGGTAAAAATCGGGGTCGGTGAGAGTATGCCTTAGACGGCGAATAGAGCTAATGGTGGAGGGCCTATAACTGGCGGCCTGTACAACCAGAGGGTAGCGGTGGGTGGCGGCGGAGTCGAAGAAGCGCTTCGTGATGCGCTTCATGAACTGCTTGATGGTGGGGATTTTAAGATCGAGATGGAGGATTTCGTTTCGGACGAACCAGGGGGCTCCCGTTGCCTTTCGGAGGAAACGGTTTTGGAGGCTCTGCATCCTGTGGATGTGGTGGGGCTTGGCATGTGCGAAGACTGCACAGGCATATGTCATGATGGGACGCATGCACGCTGTGTAAATACGCAATTTGCCCTTAAGGGACAATTTGCTGCGCGCATTTAGGACGGAGTGTAGTCTACCGAGAGCGAAAGCGGCACGCGAACGCACCTGCTTAATGTGCTCTGAGAACCAGAGATGGTGGTCAAGGGTCACGCCTAGGTATTTGGCTCGCTTCTCCCAAGGGATAGGCTTGCCGAACATGGTGAGCGGTCGGGGGGGATGAGGTTTCTACGCTGTTTGGTGAAAAGAACCGCTTGACTTTTGTCGGGATTGACTTCGATTCTCCACTTTCTAAACCAAGCGCCAAGCTTGTTGACTTCGGTCTGGAGAGTGCGAGATATATGGTCGTGGACTAACACGGTGTAGTAGACGGCCGTGTCGTCTGCGAACAGAGCCAACTGCGCCTTTCTACTTTTCGGGATGTCACTGGTGAAAAGAGTGAAAATGAGAGGGGCTAGTACAGAGCCCTGAGGGACGCCTGCACGGATAGGATGAGGGGAGGATAGCGCTCCTTCGATGCGATAGTGGAAGGTGCGGTTTGACAAGAAGTCTCGTAAGATGAGCACGAGACGATCGGGCACACCGAGTTTGTAGAGCTTATATAATAAGCCGTTGTGCCAGACCTTGTCGAACGCTTTCGCTATGTCGAAGAATACAGCACCGGTCGTAAGACCATGTTGAAAGCCGTAGCTTATGTGTTCAACGATGCGGTGGACCTGTTGGACGCAAGAGTGTTGGGATCTAAAACCGAACTGCTGGTCGGGGATGAGGCCCTTTGTTTCCGCAAAATCTCTGAGGCGCTTTAAAATAAGCCTCTCATAGACTTTGCCGAAGACATTGAGCAGACTGATGGGCCGGTAGCTGGTGGGCTCCGTTTTCGGCTTACCAGACTTCGGTATGCCGATGACGGTGGCCTTCTTCCACTCTTGTGGAAAGATGTTATTGCTCAGGGCTCCATTGAAGATGGTGGCCATGAGCATTATGAGGTGAGCGGGGCGGGGTTGGAGCACCCTATTGGTGATTCCGTCTGAGCCGGGGGCTTTGCGAGGTTTTAGACCCTTGATGATATCATGCACTTCGTCTGGAGTGACGGGAGGCAGAGGATAATCAGGGTCTTCAACGGGCGGGAGGTAGGCTCTACGTTCGACTTCCGCGTCGACCAGGGACAGGTGAGCTTGGTCTACTGGTTGAGAGCTAGGTGAGCATTGAGCCTCAATACTATCGGCTAGGCATTCCGCCTTGTCGACGTCATCGAAAGCGATAGTTTTGTCGGGGCGCACCAGGGGGGGCATTGAGACGACTTCTTCGTATTTGAGTTTCCTCTGAAGGTCCCAGAAAGCTCGGTGGGTGGGCTCTAACTCGCTCAGCATCTTTTCCCAGCCGGCGTCACGCAGCTCTGATAGGCGTGTCTTTACAGATCTCTGTAAATAGCGCATATGGACTTTGTTCCCGTGGTTGGGAAAGTTACTGTATGCACGGACAGCCGCGTTCTTCTCATTCAACAGTTCGCGCACATCGTCCGGGAGCTTCCAGCGATGGTCGTCCATCGCCGGAACCTCCCTTGAACAGTCGCTCAGGACTGATTGTACGTGTACCGTGAATGAGTCGATCGCGGCTGTCGTGTCAGCGATAGAGTCGAAGTGGTCGGGAATGGAGTCTAGTCGGGGACCTAACGTGGTGGATTTCAGGCAGTCGCTTACTTTCCTCCAGTCTGTAACTAACTTGGTGAGAGGGGGTCTGTCAGGGTCGTGGAGACCTAGGCGTGGGGCCAGCTTTACGACAACTGGACGGTGGTCAGAGGAGAGTTCGTCAAGCGCCTCTGTAGAATCCAACCGTAGGTTGATACTCTTCAGAAGCGCTATGTCAAGTACGTCGGGGGTATGGTTAGGGTCGTGGGGAAAGTGAGTGGGAGTCATCGGGGCGATGATGTCGAAGTTGAGGATGGGACATAGGTCAAACAGGTGTTTGCCTCTGGTGGAGATCCTGGTGCTGTTCCAGGCATGATGTTTGGCGTTGAGATCGTCCGCTATGATAACGGAGTCACTCAGGCCAAGTAAGATGGAAAGGTCGTCAGAGAGGGGGGGAAGGGCTAACTCCGATGTGCAAACGGGGGGAACATAGGCCGAAACTATGGTGATCGGTTGATGGCCAGTCATGCCTAACTTACATATGAACACTTCTAAACGTGAGAGAGGGGGCGGGTCCATTGGGATACAGTGCAGGGACGTTCTATAATAGATTAAGGTGCCGCCCTTGTGGCATCTAGTCCTGTCATTGCGAACTATGCGATAGTTGGCAATTGACGGGTTTCGACGGCTGGGCTTTAAAGAGGTTTCCTGTAAGAGGAGAATATCAATTTGGTGGTCGCGGAGGAACGCAGCGATTTCATCGCGTTGATTTAGCATGCCATTGGCATTAAAGAAACCTAACTTTAGGGATCGGGGTTTAGTACGTGCTTGGACTCGTATATCCATTACTGGGGGGTTTCGCGAAGTTTTCTAGGGCTTGCGTAATCTCGGGATACGCGAGGAAGATACGCTGGATCTGAGCGAGATCGCAGGAATTTCGGGCGGCAACGGGTTCGTTGGCCATTTTACGCGCGAGGGGCGTAAAGAATAACGCGAAGGTCCCAGAGATCACGCTGAACGGATCTACTGGGATAGACGGACCGACCACTGGATGGTTGAAGCGGCGACGGGCCGTGGCGCAGCAGCCATGGGAGCGGGCGCGGGTCTCGCGGGTTGTACGGGTACGGGCGCGGGGACGCGGATGCGGGGATCCATCAGCGGTCTAACGGGAGGCGGAGTGGCTCTCGGCTGAACCATAGCAGGGAAGACCTGCTGGTGGTTCAGATGGTTCCAAGGGCTAGGCCTTTGCGGGCTTAGCCTCTGGGGGTGTTGCAAGAGGGTCTGTGATGGGGGGGGGGGGGGAAGAACCCGTATGATGGGCACTCTCTCTGCTGGCGGGCGTCTGCGCGCTTCACCAGCTTTGAGGAAGAAGACTTGGGGGCCATACGACAGCCACGGTAGTTGGCTGGGTGCCTCGGCCTCAGCCTCGACCTCAGCCTCACCGCACAGCACGCAGCTGGGTGGCTCGGTACAAAGTGACCTGTCTTTGGGGCGGGGGCAGTCGGATGTGCCATGCTCACCCAGGCACTTGACGCACCTGGGTGTCGCATGGCAGTTCTTCTGCGCATGCCCGTAGAGCTGGCAACGGTGACATTGCCCGACGACGCCGCTCTTCCTGGGCTTCTCTATTACGAGGCCCGTGAGACGGCAGATATTTGTGATTTTAAAGATAGGGTGATGCCCTTCTGTCGGGGGGCATACGACGAGAACCATGTCGTATGCTGAACCCCCCCTGGCGCAGTGCATGCGGTGCACTTCGTCCACGGGGACGCCTTGGGACTCAAGGTCGGCATTGATGTCCGCAGTGGGGATTTCTTTAGGGATCCTGCGGATCACTACGCGCACCTGGCGTTCCTCGGGGAGCGACTAGGTGTGGTATGACACACCTCTCGCCCGGAGAACCCTGGTTAATTCCCGATAGCCGCGGGACGTCGGGGCAGATATTTTAATACCCTGCTGGGTAGTAGTGGCTTTCGAAAAGCCGATTTTTAGGTCGACGCACCATTTTGATACGTCTAACCATTTGGACTTATCCTGCAAGATTACAGGAGGGGGAGGGGGGATCTTTTTTGGGGCCGGAGTGTCCTTAGCGGACGAAGCGGTCGGGGTGGGGATAGTGGCGGAGGGCGCCACAGATACTGAGGGAGTGGGGGCGGAGAGAACCTCCGTGGCGGCTATTTTGGTCGCCTGTGAGGAGGTCGCCTTCCTCTGCTTCCTCTTTTTCCCCTTTCCGGTGACGGGCACGAAGCCGTCGTCCTCGGAAGAGGGAGCAGAGTGGGCAGGGGAGGATGAGTTCACAGACTCGACATCGGAGTATGAGAATGGGGTCGGGCACCTCTTGTCTTGCGACAAGGGTTCCTCAGCGTCCATAGACACCGAGGGGCTAGGAGGGATGGTCACGGTCGCGGGGGCCAGGGCATCGCTGGAGTCAGCGATGGAGTCGGCAGACGTCGGCTGAATGAGAGTCGTAAACTTAGCGCCATACTTGGTGAGGAAGTCTGGGTCCTTAAAAAGGACCTCTTTGAAGAACGCCACTATAAGGGCGTCCTCCATGACGGGGGAGAGGGGGACTACTGGGGCGAAATTTTGGAAACTTATTCCTCCTACTATAGACCTAACGGCCCTAAACCTAACTCCCCGGGTGGATAGGCCCGGGGATGAGTCGCCCTCCCTGTCGGGTGCAGACAGAGAGGTGTGTACCTAATTGTGAGCCCTAAGTTTGTAACCCTATGCCAGTCTTAATGTGCAAAGGGGCCCTGAACCAGTCTAGCGCGAACGGTGTAGACACACCCTAAAGACACTAGTTGAGTAGCTGAAAAGGAATTCAGTGCACCAGAGCCGACTAGAAGATCCCCCAAGGCCGGTTAACTCTGGGACCCTTCCAATTGACTGCCTAGCCCTGAAGGGGTTCGGCGGGTGTATTGGGACAACAACACCCCACTCGGTTTCGTTGGCACCGTAAGGTATCCACCGAGGACCACGAAACAGTGGTTTTAGCCCAGAGGGGGCCTATGAAGCTGCTCTGACAACCATTCTTTTCGAGAAACACTTGCCTTGAAAAAGGCACTTTTTGTGATCAATACGGCCGATTAATAAAATTAATCGACCGTGGATCGGAAGTAGTCGGTGACTACTGGAAGTTACGGCAGCGTAACGAAATCAGGATTCGACGGGAGCAGTGAGCGAGTGCAGCGAGCGGGAGCGGCAGCACGTCCGTTCACGGCGGGTGGCGAGCACGGAATGAAACCTGACGAGGCGCAGTGTTGCCAGACGCCGAAGGCGTGTCCTCGTACAGATATGGTCTGAAATCTCGTATTTTGTCAACACAACCTCGTACATACCATTTATTTAATAAATTGCCTAAAATTTATTGATTTTCTTGTCAACTATCTCATAACCAAGCACTCTACAAAGCAGTTTCGTCAAAAAGTGTCCAGGTGGTCGCAGGTGGCAGGTCGTACAACCGGAATTTTGCTTTGGATAGTGTATGTAGTATCCGAACTTTACCTACTATAGTGGACGTGGAGTAGAGTGGAATTAACATAGACATATTTTCTACGTTAACTTAACATCTTAAAGAAACTATACAGTAAAATTAATAAAATGAAACCTTTCGTACGTACACACCATTCATTCATTTCGTATAGTCGGAGGCGCGTTCCAAAATATGACGTGTATCAACGAATCTCGTACAAAATCGTACGAGGATGGATGTAAGCTCGTACCTCGTACCAGGACCACTAAATCTCGTACATGTACGAGAAACCTCGTATGGATGGCAACACTGACGAGGCGCGACGCGCGATCGCCGCTTTTTTACTTAGTCCTAGACTCGAACTCGAACATTCTCAAAAATACTCGAGTCCTTTGATAAACAAAAAGCGGAAATAAAAATAGAAATACAAAAAAATGCGTTGTAAACAATCTCGACTTTATGTTTTTGAAGATAGAGTCGAAAGTACTACGTTTTCATGGTTTTTGGGGGTGTTAAATCCGATAGTGAGGTCAAAATTAAAAAGCAAGATGGCGGCTGTAAAAAATTTCAGATTTTTCATCATGGGTGTCGTTTTCATGGTTTTCGGGGGTGTTAAAGCCGATAGTGTGGTCAAATTCAAAAAGCAAGATGGCGCCTGCGAAAATTACCATCCCTTTTGGAATAAAAAAAACCAAATTGAGTTTCTGACTGAATTTCTGTTTTTCTATTTTATTTTTAAAAAACCCTAAATAGTAACGTTTCAACACTTAAATACTAGTTTTGAAATAATATAAAATGATCTTTAGCATAAAAATATAATTAAAATATCGATTATGATTATAAACGTAATGTTTGGTCACTCCCTAGCATCAGTGAGATGACACTGACAGCTCATTCCACGCGAGCTTTCACGGTGAGATTTTTATAGAATCGACATGCAGGCTCAAACAATAGGCAGCTCGTTTATATGCCAATGTATACGTTTTTATAATAAACTAGGAAGAGTATTATAAAAACATAAAAACGTATACATTGGTATCTAATTGATGAACATGTTTTTCAACTAGGTACAATGTTAAGTTTGTTCTTGAGATAAATTCATCCCAACTACGGAACCCTTCATTGTGCGTGGTCCACACGCACTTGGCCGGTTATTTTTGTATTACAAGATGCACGGACTGACGAAATTAGGATTAAAAGTGTGTCGCCAAAAATTGAAAGTGTGTCGAAAATTGCAATCATGTCGTTTTATTGCCCATTGCAAGAGAGCGATTTTCTCGAATTCTCGACTACGAGACAAGCATAGACACGTCTCGAACTCTCGACGAGCAGAAACGCTCCTCGTGCAAATTATCCTAAAGTATGAATAATGAAATTGGAAAATTTAAGCCATTTTCAGATAAGATAATCAATGGTTTTCCCGGCTTGATTAAATTAATCGGCATGATTTTGTTATAGCGGATACATTGATAATCAGATATGTAATGAGCAGAAAGTATATAAGCGGGAAAACAATAATTGTCGTTCGTCATAATTAGGGAAATATTTTGAGTATAATGCGTGCTCTATTTTTAGTTGGTTTGGCCCTGGTGGCTTCGGCGACGGCGTTGATGGAACTTGGTGCTGGATACCATGAGGAAGTCGGCATTCCTCTCGGCAAGACGATCAGTGTAGCTATGGAAAAAGTCTTTAACCGAGGCGGCTCATAGCAGGGTTGTGGGTGGTGTCGTTGGTTCCCCTAACTCACACCCTACTTCGTAAGTATCTTTTCAACACACTTGCTCATAAAGTGGCTCTATGGTCACCGCAATTAGGCACAGAATGACACCCATAATCAAACTATGACTTTTTCATTGCTATAACTCACTAGTGATTTTTTTTTATTTTATTGGTTGAGTTGCTTTGTTCTTATAAAAGTTTTTATTCAAAAAGAAGATCGTGTTCAATAGAACAAATAATTCAGGAACCGGTACCGGCAGCGGAGGCACAGCCAATAAATTAATGTTCCTATTGCTTGCTCATTTCATGCAACTTCTTATTTAAATAGATAATTTTAACTCGTACGTGTTTAATAAATAAAACTTTCACTCAAATATAACTTTTGTTTTCTCTGTAATAAAAGAAAACTTTAAATTCCCCATTTTGTACGTGGCAAAATAGGCGCAAACCCTATGCGCGGAAAATAAAAAAAACCTCATCTCTTTAGTCTGTGGTCGATCGCAATGCGCGCGCTTAAGAAAACTGATTAATTTTTCCCGCCATAGCGAAACATTTTTCACAACTCGTTTTCACTGTTGAAATTATAGTTATTTATTAATTTAAATGTCTACAAGTTCTAGTTACGAAGAAAATGATTTATGTTGTACACCGCCCGATATAAGATGTGAAGCCCTTAACGTTATGGAAAGTTTACTACTTGAAAACTCCAAGGAAAAATATCTATTAGCGTACCAAAATTTCATAAAATGGCAAAACAGCAAGAATACGTAGTCTTTTTCAGAAAATGTGTTCATGGCGTACTTTAAAGAATTATCTTCTAAGTACAAACCTAGCTCTTTGTGGTGTTTATACTCAATGTTAAAAAGTACAGTCCGAACAAAGAATGGAGTGGACAGCTTATCTAAAGAGACTATCCGATGGATTTAGAAGCAAGAAATCAAAGGTTTTATCGTCTGACGATATTGAAAAATTTATAAAAGATGCTCCAGATAACCAATATCTGGCTACTAAGGTTAGTTAAATTAATTTTAAATATCTACGCGACTTCAGCCTGTGTTGTGTGTTGAACTTATAATAATAATAATAATAATTTTATTTATTTCTTACCACAAATTACAGAGAATGTCAGTAAAAAGTCTACAGATACAATTTTATAATTAATTTGTGGAAGACTGGTGCCTAAACTAAGTTTTTTAGAAAACCTGTATGTTAGGTCACCAGGCCCCCTAAAACAAAATTTTACATTTTTGATTGTTGTACTGGAGACGGTCTGATTCGCATAGAATATTCTTCAAATAAAAATCTCATACATTATAATTTTGCAATACTGTTCATAAAAATTGATTTACAAAAATAAAAATAAAAATAGTGAAAATAACGTAATTAAGAATACATGCAAGGGAAGATGTAAGTAAATGTGTGTGGTGTGTGTGCAATGTGGAGTGCGTGGGTGTGTGTGCAATGTGGAGTGCGTGGGTGTGGTGTGGGGTAATTGTGCATTGCAAAGGGAAGATTGTGTTAGGACATGGTTTTGAAAAGATCTTCAACTTGGGTATAATCTAAGGTAATAAGCCAGTCAGTTATTTTTCTTTTAAAACTTGTTTTGTTCAGGGTATGAATTGAAAGTAAATCATTCAGTCTGTTGTATAAAAATGGGCCGAGAAAAGAGAAGAAATTGCGGGCAAATTTGGTTTTTACTGATTTAGATTGGCATACATTCCTTCTTCTGCTTCTCATGTCAGAATTTTGATGGGTGATTATAACAGGAATAAGAGATCGTTGTTTCGAAGCAACATGGAGAATAAAAAGCTGCCGAATTGAGAGGACTTTAGAGGACTTATAAACTTCTACAGTGGGATGACGGAAAGGAAGGAATAATGCAACTTTAAGGACTGCCCTTTGAGCCCTTTCAAGTACTAAAAGGTTAGTTTTAAACGTTCCACCCCATGAAGTGATGCAATATGTCAGGAGCGATTGGCATAATGCACAATAAACAGATAGTAGTTGCTTGGAGTTAAGGATATCCCGAAGAGTTTTAACCACGAAGATAAATTTTCGTATTCTGGTAGTGAGACAATTTATATGTGCAGCAAAGTTTAATTTAGAATCCAAGATGACCCCCAAGTACTTAATATCGTCGACTTAATTATTGTTTCTTTTTTTTTCAGGTTGCTTTAATATTTGGTGTAACTGGTGCCTGTAGGATACAATAATTAAGAAATATAACCGTAAAAAACATAGAGAACCATGGCCAGATGCTTTTAGTGAAGATACCTATCACGAAAAATAAAATACCGAGGTCATTCACCATACACGGTCCATTCTATGAAATTGTTTCTTAACAATTAAACAGTTCACACACAGACAGTACACACAGAACACACACACAGTTTCACAGAACAGTTTTCAGTTTTGTTTGTTATTGTGTATGAAAATTTGCGGTCACCAAAAGCAAAAACTGACCGTTTCTTTCTAAATTACCAGAATGGTAAATGTACCTGTCAGCCTATAAACAAATTTGGATCTATGCCTAAAGAAATCGCTAAGTTTTTAGGCTTAGCAGATGCTGAGAGCTACACTGGACATTGTTTCAGAAAAACATCTGTTACATTGCTAGCTAATTCAGGAGCTGATATAATGACTTTGAAGCGTCATGGTGGGTGGCGATCTAGCAATGTAGCAGAATCATACGTAGAAGATTCCATACAAAACAAGAAGGAAATTTGTGCAAAAATCACAAAAAGAATTAAACTTGATTCTGAGGCGCTTCCTACTGCCGAAACACCAAGTAAATCCAATAATTGGATTTCACCTACCTACACGAATAATGATCCATCTCAAATTACATGAAAATATTTCAATAAATAATCTATCTGATGAGACCGCTATGCCATCAAAAACAGTTAATTATAATTTTACTAACTGCACATTTACTAATTGTTTCTCTAAATTAACTTTTTACCTACTAAATAAAATTAGTTTTTTTGTTATTTTATTTACAAGTGTGTTAAAAAACGTCATCAATACACGTGTGTATTGATGATTACCGCTGAGGCTCTCTTAAGACTACGGCTCGGGTCTCAATGGCGCCTCAGCGGTAATCACCAATGTTACACACTAGTACCATAATGTACAATTATAAATCGTAGTCCACTGATCGTCAAAAATGACAATCTGCATTAAAAAAAAACTCAAGACTACCTCAGTTTTTTTGCCCACGATGTTAATAAAACTAACACACTGTGACTAACACAAAAATACTAGGATTCCAGGTTTTGTCCAAATTTCGCACCGGAAAGTCAAAATAATTAAAATAGCAGTTTTTAAGTAATGGTGTCAACCTACGACGTTGTCGCGGGAAGGTACTAACGGGTTACCGAGGCCCCTGCAGGCAACACAGGCAACGGAAGGAATACGGGTGGGTTTTAGTCAGTAAGAGTCTGACACACCCTCCCGCTCCGCCCAGAGCGGTAGAATATACGAGTATTTGATGAATTCCCACCCAAAAAAAAAAAAACCTACGAAGACAGTAAGTTGACCGCAAATATAGAAAAAGTTATCAGGATGATTTAAAAACACTGAGCATCTTAAGGCGCTGACAAGACCTAATTGACCAAAATAGGCTTCTCTTAAGTAAAAAAATTGCCAAATCTGTATAGTTTGTGGTAGCGGAAAAAATATATGTTAATTTTGAACAAATTTCCCAGAACCTGATTGTTACCAAAACCTGTTTAAAAAAAAATCTTGTTACAAACTAACGTTAAACTAACATCTTACCTTGCGTTCTAATCCAAAATATCTGTATTAAATATCAACATAAGTTACGTATTTAATTAATAACAAGAACGTCTTATTTGAATGCAGAACTTGGTTGTTTTTTATTTTCGATTACTTAACTCAATGTTGAGTAAATCGATAATTGCTTCATATTTTGCAATAAACTACAAGAGTTGTGTCATCGGGCTTCTCTTTCTTTTCTATGCAATCAGACAGTGACCGCGGCTTAGGTGTTGTCAGCGTCTTAATACGCTGCATGTATAGTGTTGTGTATAGATTGGTGTTTCAATAATTTAATGTTAATTTATCGCAGACACACGTCGGTAAGCAACATTCGCGTAATTCATGAATTAATAGGCAGGCATGGAGGTTCACCGTGATCCTCGGCACTAAGCAGTTCTTCACGGTGGCACCACTGACGTCGTGATGCACCCTCATTACACGGCCAACACAATCAACGATATTGCCATGATCAGGCTGCTTACTAATGTTATCTTTAGCAGTGAATAGTATTTAATTTGATAGATTTGAATAATTCTAAGGAAATTAAACATAAAATATACAAAAAATATAATTATAATAGAGCAGTGGTGGCCCAGTGGTATCGGCCGCGACTTACGAGTTATAGGTCGTAGGTTCGAACCCAGACACGCGCTTTACTTTGTGTAAATGATTTCATCACCACCGCTCTCAAAACGGTGAAGGAAAACATCGTGAGAAAACCAAAAAATATCCCAGAACCAAAAATTCGAAGACATGTGAACTCTACCAACCCGCACTGGGCCCGCGTGGTGGATTACGGCCCACTCCCTCTCACCGAGTGGAGGCCTGTGTAGTGGCAACATTATAGGCTGATTATGTATACAAAAATATTTCGTATTATGGACCAACCTAACAACGCTTCACAATGATGTAGCATCAGTCATTATTTTCTAGAAGTGTTATTCGTGTGGTTGGCTTTCTTCGAGGGTTCGCTCGATTCCCGAAACGGATCTTGTCGTTATTTCGGGTTTGCGTATTACTAAAAACGTAATACTAAAAGAATAGTAGAATAATCATCAAATTACTCCAATAAAATTTCAGACAGTATCCAGCCAATAGCCCTTCCTTCAATAGCGTTCATGAGTGAAGGCCGATATGAATTATTAGTGAACTTGTGTAGTCCGAAGAAGCCCGCGAACATGACCTTTACCGAGGTCGTGAAGGTCATGCAAGAACATGTGCAACCAAATCCGTCTATTTTGGCAGAACATTATAAATTTCGACAAAGAAGACAACAAGCCGGTGAAAGTATTTCAAATTATGTGGCGGAATTGAAAAAAATAACGCGGTATTGTGAATTCGGTACAAGTTTGGACGATAATTTGAGAGACCAATTCGTGTGCGGTATCTTGAGTGACCTTACTAGACAACGATTGTTTGCGGAAGGAAACATAAAATTCGTTAAAGCGGTATCGGTTGCGAGCGCGTTGGAGGCGGCGGGCAACGTCAGCGGGCCGGCCGCGGCTGGCGCGAACTCGCTCGCGGCGGAGCTCGAAGGTTCGAGAAATAACACGGTGTCGCGGCGTAGTTCGGCAGTATGGGATCAAGCGGGAGACGTACATCGTATGCAAGTGGGAGGATGCGCTGCATGCGGGGATCACAGACACTTGAAAATGGAATGCAGATTTTCAAAGTAGGTATCAGTGTAGTAAATGTAAGGAAGTTGGGCATTTGCGTCGGATCTGCCAGGAGAATGGTGCACGTGGTAACGTGGACCATCAAGACCGCGGCCAATTACGGAGGGGCGGCGGCGGAGCAGGCAGGATGGGGCGCGGCGCCGGCGCGGGCGCTGGTGGGTCCCGCACGGCCAGCGGGGGCAACTGGCAGACCGGCAAGGCGCTGCCGGGTGCACATGGGCGGCCAGCTATGCACACGCTCGAAGCACGTTGGGAGGAAGACGCGGAAGATTTTGTGGAGGAAGAGGAACCAATTTATCAAATGTACCGATATACCGTTATTACCATGTAGGTAAATTATCAGTAAAATTTTATAATGGAAGCAAAGTTCAGCCTACGGGGTATCTAGAAGTAACTGTTACCTATAAAAACCGGGAAAAGAGGTTAGATTTATATTTATTTAAAACGGGAAGTACTACACTTTTAGGAAGGCAATGGTTATCGGAATTCAATATTAGAATACCTCCTATAACAGTAAATAATGCGAGTTTAACAGAGGAAGAGTTAACGGTTTAACAAAAAAATGATTTTGTATATAATATCTATTCTAGCCTTCTGCGACTGAGGTGGTAGTCTATCGGACACCACCAAACACAAAAAACTTTGCCAGATCGTAACATGGCGTGATGTAGCTCTGTCTCAGTCTGTGACTGTGTCAGTACCTTCCTGTAACGACTCGCGCTAACGGTCAGTGAGGCGCGGGCGGCCCTGCGGTGTGCACGTTTGGAGTTTTCGACTGCCGGTGTCCCACAGACGTAAGTACAGCAATAAACGTTGATTCTGATAGACGTCACCTCACCAATATCGTTTGAGATTCATAGTGTCTGTTAGTCGTTTCATCAGTAAAATATTAATACTACCATAGTTTCTCTCAAACATAACCTCACATTTAATTGCCTTAACTTATAATATTCATATTTTTTTAGATGGCGACTCAAAGTACAGATAGTAGGCCACCAAAACGAGACAGCAGTGGAAGATATACAAATGATGATGGGCAGATTGAGGAATGGCTTGAAGAATTAGAAGCAGAAAACGAGTTTAGAGATTTTGACGCTAGATTTTTGGTAGAAGATCCTAATTGTGTGGAAGGAAATGTACAGCAAGAAGAAAATGAAGACCTCGTGGAACAGAATGCCCAATCGAGTGAGAGCGATTTTAACTCTGAAGACGACGAGCCCCTTAGCTCTTTAGTTTGTGGTGATCAAGATGGTCCAAACTACATTGGAAAAAACGGATTTTTATGATCTAAGAAGGAAATAGCGAGGTCAAGCAGAGCTCCTGCACATAATATTATTCAAGTATCTCGGCCAAAAGAAGAGCTTGTTTTCAGAAGTTTTCAAGAACTTTGATCTAAAATTTTCGACCTCGAAATGCTAGACACTGTTGTTTTGCACACCAACCAAAAATTACAAACGTATCGAGAACGTTTTCGGAACACAAACAGGCAGGAACTCAAAGATACAAATGAAACTGATATGCGAAGTTTGTTTGGCCTTTTGTACTATAGCTCAGTATTCAAATGCAACGACGCAGACGCTTACTACTTGTTTGCTACAGATGGCACTGGTCACGAAATTTTCCGCTGTGTGATGTCTAAATACAGATTCTGTACATTACTCAATTGTTTGAGATTTGACAATGAAACTGATCGCCAAGAACGTTTCAAGTCTGATCGATCAGCAGCAATATCATGGTTATTTGACAAATTTGTTTCAAACTCTCAACAAAACTACATCCCTGGACCAAACACATGTATTGACGAGATGCTTATTCCGTTCAGAGGTAGGTGCAAGTTCCTTATACTCGTATATATGCCTAACAAACCTGCCAAGTATTCCCATACTTGGCAGGTTTGTTAGGCATATATTATACGAGTTCAAGTTACGAGTTAAAGTTCTTGTATTATCTGATGCTCAAACATACTATACATACAACGCTTATATTTACACCGGTAAAGGTTCTGATGGAGAAGGCCTGTCACCTGCTGAGAAAAACCTAGGAGTTACTACCCAATCCGTTCTTAGACTGTCGAAACCTATCGAAAACAGCAACAGCCAGAGTTTTTGCCAGCGAAAAGAAGAGAACCAGGGAGCTCCTTGTATAGGTTTACCTAAGACTTTACATTACTTTCCCACATACCAAAAAAAAATAAGGCCGTAATATTGGTTTCATCATATCATATTAGAAGCTTAGATGATAAAAAGATGAAACCAACTATGATCGCCGACTATAATCATTCTAAAGGTGGAGTCGACGAAATCGATAAAAAGTGTTCCATTTATTCAAGCAATCGTAAAACACGCCGCTGGCCCATGACGATATTTTACAGAATTCTGGATTTAGCTGGTACCTACTAATTCATTCGTCTTATACCAATCTTGTCCAGGTGCCAAGCTGCGAAGAGAAGACTTTTTATTATCTTTGGCAAGAGAATTGGTTCTTTCTAGCTTAAAAGAACGCGTTTACAATGACAGACTGCCCAGAGAACTCCGTCTTACTATAACGCGAGTTTTAGGCAATGATTTGCCTCCCTCTCCACCCGCGGCTCAGCTTCCAGGTCCAGCTGGAAGGAAGCTATGCAGCATATGCCCCAGTAAATTGAAGAGGCAAACAAGGTACTATTGTTGCGCATGCAAAAAGCCAATTTGTCTACAATGTTCTTCTCCACTATGTCAAGACTGTAAACCTAGGTTTTAGATTTAGGGTTAACTTTGAGACTGATTTGTGCCTAATTGAACCGTGATATCACGTTGTGTTTTTTATTTTAGAACTATAAGATAACGCTTAAAAGATTAATATTAACATTTTTAAAGAAGTTGTATTATTTAGTTTTTTTTTAATAGTTTTGTAAGTTTAAGCGTAAATATAACGAAAATACTGATCTCAATAAATGATTCCATAATAAACTCGTTTATTGTTTTGAACATGCTTATTCATTTTTATTTCATTATACATAAACCCATTAATAGTAAAACAAAACTAGAGCCCTATTATTTCTAAAAGTTATAAACAAATCATGCTGTATATAGTGACGCCTGACAGACTACACCTCAGTCGAATATTGACGAGAAACCCACCTCAGTTGCAGAAGGCTAGGTACCATGAGTTATTTGATGGCGGATTGGGGTGTTTCACGGGCGCACTATGGGAAAATCGTGTATGTTTCGTCTCAAAACTCCGTATCTCAGTTGTTTCAAAACTAATTGAGCTGTAATTTTGCACACATATTCTTGGATGTATAAAGTTTAGTGTAAATAATTTTAATATTGGAAATTCTGTTTATTAATTAATTAAAAAAATATCACTTAAAAAAATACATGCATTTTATAAGAAAAAGAAAACAAAAATGGTCTTAATTTTAAATTTACTTAAAACAGTTGAGTAAATTTACTTTAAATGGAATAATTAAAACAAACGAGAAAAATAAAACACAAAATTCAGGAAGTTCCTACATATTTTCGTTGATAGCAAGCAGGGCCTTGGCTTCATTTAAAAGTTCTTTCGATATTGTTTTAGGTATTTCTCAAACTTGATATATATGGATCAGAAGTGTACAATAAGGTGTGGAACACGTCTTCATTGGTAGCCGCTCTTGAACACTTTCTAGAATGATGAAGTCTAAACTTTTGTAATCCTTATTTCGGGATTCTTGCGCGTCATCGGACAATTGTCCGATAGGTAAAATAGCATAGTACTCAATGATTTTTTCTCCGTGAATAAGTATTTTATGCACGGAGGAAGGCATATAATACCAATTATAAATATTTACGTACAGTTGGGCTGTACTATATGCGTATTCACCAAACTTTTTTGAATTAATAGCCATTCCAGATGACATAGTGTGTAGTATTATGTACATTCGTTTTATAAGTTCTACGTCTACACCTGTAATGTCTGCAGAGCAAGAGTAATTCTGAAAAAATCTCCGAGCTGTGTTTCCGTTACATGCAGTCCCATTTCCTCCCTAAACCGCTTTTGTACCAATTTTTTCTTTTCGTCTTTGTTTTTTTTATTTTCCGGTGTAGTAGCTGACCACTTTTCAAAAGACAAGTTATAAGAAATATGTAAGATCATCTCCATACTCCTAATCCAAGCATGTAGTGTTGACAGTCCGTATTGAAATGAACTTTCGTTTACATCTCGTGTCCTAACTGCTTCTAAGTTATTAATTTGCGGAGGAGTAGCACCACAAACTGTACAAGAAGCGCTCGAACGAGTTTCAGTTAAAACTTGTGCCACTTTACCATCAATCATGGTTAAAAATAGGTCATGAGTAATTTCGATTACCTCGCTATTCTTATTTATCAGGGATTTGATTGTTGATATCAGCCACAACAGACGCGGTTTTTTCAGGACTTTCTTTGGCAAATTCTAACAATATAGGTCTGCAATATCTTACAGATGAGCAAGTTTCATTCTTCCAAACAACAGTATTAGTTGTCTCATCTAGGAGTCTAATGGGTACAAGTGAAACAATAAAAAGGTTTGCATCTGATATAAAATCGCTTTCTTCGGGCAAAACTTGCTTGTACTCACTCTGCCCTGATGACCCGTCACAACTCCATTTACAGAATAGTTTCAACTTTTTTAAACCGTTTTTGTAAACTGAACCAATTAGTAATATACGTGCCACAGTATGATCCAACAAGTCCTGCAGATTGACTTTTGCACTTATGTTAGTAATAGTTATGTTCGAACCTGGTGGGTAACACATCTTCTTCGCATCGACTAATGTTGGATAAGAAGGAAACACTGAGCAGTTTTTGTCCGCCAAACAAAGTCGAAGTTTGCCATACTGTTCTTTGTTAAGTCAATAAATGTTCGTAGTGCTTCTTCCTTTGAAAAAGGTGTAACATCTTCAGGGTTCTCAGTTATGTATATAACATTTTTATTCTTATCGTTTTTTGAAGCAGTTCGTATAATATTAACGATTGCGGCCTCCTCCGTCTCACCCATAGACCGTAACTCCTAAGCATATGCATTGAGGACACAGTCCAATCCGTACTCTTGTATTAATTCCATGTTGTTTCGTTTTTTCTGAAGATTCTTCGTACGGTTTTGAGGGTCTGCTGCCACTACTTCCAGGCATATTAGGGTCATTAACCGTGACCCGACACTCTAGTGGAACACGAAATTGACCATCTAACCAGCTGACGTTCTTACTTTCAAAGCGGTCTTTCATCCGAGATGCATTTCTCCAGCGTTCTGTTACAGTTTCCCAATGCTAAGGAAAACCCTTAGTGATCAACAATAATCGATTACATAGATTTCCTGTAAATTGTCTTGTCATCATTTAAGAGCAGCCTGCCTCCCACTTCCAGTAGCACGCCAGTCTCGTCCCGATCGCTGAAACTCCAGCATCTCCGTCTATCATTGTGTCTGCCAGTTCCTTTTGAGTGTAACCCAAAATTGTAACAAGGTCAAACTCCAAATTAAACTATTTATTCACGTGTATTTAAAAGTGTTTTTTTTAAAACGTTGTTTACATGACCTCGTATAACATTGGTGGCAGCTTAAGGGATTTACAAAAATCCTCGGATCGCCTCAATTCAGTGAAAACTAAATAATAAAAAAAAAAAATAAATACCATACTTACTTGTGTTGTGATTGTGATAGTGCAAAGTGCTAAAATCCAATCTTACCTCCGCGTCCTGTCGCTGTATCCTGTCGCTATATCTTGTCACTGTGTCTTTCCGCGCAGTGCCGCTGTATCCTGCTGGTCTTATCAGGCCTTCACGTGCCGTGTTGGTATAACGGGGTGTACCCCGAATATCTATCACTCACCTTGGGTGATCTCACCTAGCCACGAAATGATTCGTGTTGCCGTCGTAGTCACAGTGTTCCTGTAAGTACATCCATTCTACATCGAAACTATCTGTGTTGTGAAAATAGTGCTAGTGATTAAAACTACAAAGTTTCATCGCATAGTTCCAATTCAATTCGAGCTTCAAAGTGTTAGACTTAGTAACATTCAGTTAATCATTCGTCCCAATGTATTATTTTATCACTCAGCTCCGAGACTAGTGCAACATTCCTTTCTTATCGCAACTCCGTACCTCACGTGTTATCTTTGTTTTGACTAACTTGGCATGCCTAAAGACGAGCCTAGTACCATGTCTAAAGAAACAAAAGAAATCGACATGAACTTTATAAGCAAGTTTATTAACAAATTCGACGGAAACCGCGAAAAACTTAATGCGTTTTTAAATAATTGCCGAAATGCAATAAGCCTTGCGTCACCACTTCAACAAGACACAATATTAAAATATATTTTAAGCCAACCTGAAGGTCGCGCCGAAAGTGCGTGCTCTATTAAGGAATTCGAAAACTGGCAACAGTTAGAAGAATTTCTCAAAAACCAATTTGGCGAGAAAAAACACTACGCTGCACTACTCTCGGACCTCCAAGATTGCTGTCAAACTAGTAGCGAAACAGTCAACCAGTTCGCACTACGCGTAGAGACATGCCTTGCCAAACTATTAACCGAAATCAATATTTCAATACCCACGAAAAAGAAAGGTGAACTGACTGGCCGTGTTGCTGCAATGCAAGACTTAGCATTGCATACATTTATTAGTGGTTTAAATTCTCGATTATCAACTGTGGTCAGATGCCGTGACCCTGAAACTTTAAATGAAGCCATTGGCTTTGCCGTATCCGAAGAAAAAATATTACAGACTACCTCTAAACGTAATCCATCAGCAATCAATACCAACTCACCTAATCATGGACGTTGGTCTCAGCGTCGATTCCAACAGAACCGAAACCTTACACCGCAAGTTGTTTCAAACGAGCCCAATAGTCAAAGACCATCTACTTCAGGTCTTCCAGTATGTCGTTATTGTAAAAACGTGGGTCATACAATTGAGGAATGTAGAAAACGGGAATTCAATAATAATCGCTTCAGAGATCTAAATAATCAAAGACCACCACCAAGGCGTTACCAAAATAATCAAGCTCGAGTTCACGCGGTAAATAGCAATGAAAACGATGACTACATGGCTGATAGTCAAGATAAACCAAATAATGATTTAAACGAATAAAGGGCTCACGGTGGTGTCTCGTGAGACCCAAACCTCAAATTCCATTACATTTCCATATCAAAGACACCAGCGCTGTATCCACTGTATCCTTAGAGTTTGGAGATAGTCCTTGGAGTTTCTTGCCCGTTCTTCTCCATAGGTACCTACTACGCTTTGGAATGGGCAACTAGCTTCATCTTTCTGACTGACTGACACAACCCTTGACAATTCAAAAGTGCCTGTAATTGGTTTATTTGAAATAAATGCTTTGAGTTTGAGTTTTGAGTTTATCCTCTGTATCCACTGTATCCTCTGTATCCCCTAACAATAGGGACTCGCGAATAAACCGCAACACTGTATCCTCTGTATCCACTGTATCCTATGTATCCCCTAACAATAGGGACTCGCGAATAAACCGCAACACTGTATCATCTGTATCCACTGTATCCTCTGTATCCACTGTATCCTCTGTATCCCCTAACAATAGGGACTCGCGAATAAACCGCAACACTATATCCTCTGTATCCTCTGCATCCGCTGTATCCTCTGTATCCCCTGCGTCCACCGTATACTCTGTATCCACTGCTCCCGCAGAACGAAAAGTAAATCATCCTGTGTATGCCAAGTCCACTTCAGACTCAATCACTCCTCGTTCAACTCCTGAAACAAAAATTTATGAGATTAATATTAGTCCATTTAAGAGACGCTTACCTCACATCCTTGTCCATACCCCAGTGTCAAACACTACTTTATCCCTCCTTGTAGACTCTGGTGCAACTGTAAGCCTTCTGAAAAACTCTTCCATACAGGTACCAGTTGACATCACAACAGAAATAATCCTTTTGAAAGGTATTGACCCCATTGATCAAGCTTCACCGACAATAGGCCATTTTCCACTTAAAATAAAAATAGACGATAAAATTAGTATCACACATAAATTCCATATAATACCCCGAATACACTTGCCTTATGATGGTGTAATTGGCACTGATATGCTAATCGCTTTTGGCTGCACTATCGACTACACTCGTGAAACCTTGAAAATAGGTAAAAACGAAATAAAATTACATTTCAATGCGCCTATTTATGTAATTCCACCCAGGACTGAAACTGTCATAGAATGCTCTGTCTCAAACCCTGAGGTGAAAGAAGGACTCGTACTAGACCAATGCTATCACGAAGATTTACTGATCGCCAATTGCTTAGTCGCAGTCAAAGAAAACCAAATAATTAATTTATCAATAATCAATACTTCTGAAACTCCTATAACCCTTCAGTCAAATTTAGATATCACACTCTTTCCCTTAAGTTCTATTACCAAATCGTTCAACCCAGTAAACGCTCATACAGTTTGTCATTTTAATAACACCAACTCTTACCTCCGAACACAAGAAGTATTAAATCTTCTTAGAATCTCCCACCTTAATACAGAAGAAGCGAATGCTCTTCACGATGTTTGCTCTGAATACTCAGATATATTCTTTATTCCTGGTGACAAACTTTCCCACACAAATGAACTTAAGCATAACATAACAACGAGCGTCCAAAATCCAATAAACGTAAAATCTTACCGGTTCCCAGAGGTACACAAACAGGAAGTCAATAAACAAATTGACCAAATGCTCGATCAAGGAATCATAAAACCTTCGGAGTCTCCATGGTCTTCTCCAATTTGGATTGTCCCCAAAAAAACCGATGCATCCGGACAACAAAAATGGCGTATAGTTATCGATTACCGAAAACTAAATGATATCACTATTGGAGATAGCTACCCTATACCACAAATATCCGAAATTTTAGATCAGCTGGGTCAGAGTAAATATTTCTCGACTCTTGACCTTGCATCAGGATTCCATCAAATTTTGAGGAGGATGCTTCTAAAACAGCATTTAATGTACCTCAAGGACATTACCAATTTACAAGAATGCCATTTGGCTTAAAGAACGCGCCTGCTACTTTCCAACGGTTAATGAATACTGCTCTCACAGGCCTCCAAGGCCTACGATGTTTCGTATATCTCGATGATATAGTAATATACTCTCATGATTTAAATTCTCACATTGATAATCTTTCGTCAGTATTCCAAAGGCTTCGAGATTACAATCTAAAACTCCAACCTGACAAATGCGAATTTCTACGACGTGAAGTCGCATATCTTGGTCATCAAATAACTAGAGATGGTGTAAAACCTAACCCTGAAAAGATAAAAGCAGTAACACAATTTCCTACTCCCAAATCCCAGAAGGACATTAAGTCCTTCCTCGGACTTGTATCCTACTATCGCCGTTTCGTTTCTAACTTCTCAAAAATTGCAAAACCTCTAACTCAACTTTTAAAAAAGGATGTCCCCTTCCTATGGGAAAACCAACAACAAGTCGCCTTTGACGAGCTCAAGCACAAACTTACCTCTGCTCCTATCCTCATTTATCCAGATTTTTCTGCCCCTTTCATCTTAACGTGTGATGCCTCTAATTATGCCATTGGTGCCGTACTCAGTCAAGGTCCAGTTGGTAAAGATAAGCCAATAGCCTTTGCCTCTCGTACCCTCAACAAGAGCGAGTCTAACTACAATACCACTGAAAAAGAACTCCTTGCTATTTTGTACGGGTGCAAAACCTTTCGGCCATATCTCTACGGACGAAAATTCCTGATCATTACTGATCATAGGCCGTTGAAATGGCTGTTTAATCATAAAGATCCTAGTAGCAAATTACAAAGATGGCGCCTGAAACTAATGGAATACGAGTATGAAATCACTTATCAAAAAGGAAAACTTAATGCCGCTGCTGACGCCTTATCCCG
Source organism: Atethmia centrago (assembly GCA_905333075.3). NCBI lineage: Eukaryota > Metazoa > Arthropoda > Insecta > Lepidoptera > Noctuidae > Atethmia > Atethmia centrago. The sequence continues at coordinate 20,112,203 of HG995381.1, read as the reverse complement.
ATATCCTGTAAACCCAATTCAACCATCGGACTGTGATCCCATTCCATCCACTTCTAACGAAAATGCAGATAATTCCACACCTCAATTTAGCCCTCTAACTCTCGAGGATCTCGATATACAACTACCTCCTGGTTGCCTAGACCTTGACTACCAAAAACTACCGTCTGTAGACCTCTTAGAAAACGACGACTCACCACCAGGAATCGATAATCCTATTACACCTACCACATCTAATAAATCCCCGAATCTCACAACAAATCCTTCTCGCGACGATAATTATAGCAAATTCCTGAAAACAATGAGCAACAAAGACTTTAATAGCAACGCTAAAATTACAGAACACAACGAAAGCGTCCTGAAAACTAACTGCAAAATAATTGTCATACTTACTTCCATAGACCTCGATGATTCCAATCCTCACGTAGAAGAAATCCTGGGCAACCTCGAAAACTGTAATGAACTCCTAGATAGGGAAAGAACTCTCTACTCTTTTATCTCATTCAATAACAAAGGAAAGACAATATATTTCCTATTCACTAAAGTATACCACTTTCATAACAGTTCTTATGAAGACATTTATAAAAGTTTACTAAATCTTCAATCCGATATACTACGTAATTTTACTGATTCCAACCTAGATTTAGCCATTACCGATTTCCAAAATCCTTTCGACAAGCATATATGGGCGAAAATATACAACATGTTCTGCTATATCTTTAACAATACTCAAGTATCAGTCCATATCTATCACAATACTATAATTTTCCCTACACCCTCGGAGATACCTAGAATACTCCGCGAAAACCATGACATTCCTATTGCCGGACATTTAGGATCTACGCGAATGTTTAATCGGATAAAAGAAAGGTATTTCTGGAAAAATATGCGGACAGATATCGAAACATATGTAAGAAATTGCTCCCAGTGCCAAAGTAACAAAGCCCTAAGACAAATTAATAAATCACCAATGCAAATAACTACCACTTCCACTAAGCCATTTGAACGACTCAGCCTCGACCTTGTGGGTCCCCTTCCAGAAGCTGGCCTTACTAAGCTCAAATTCATTGTTACACTACAGGACGACCTCACCAAATACTCCCTCGCTTACCCTATCGCTAATGCGACTGCAGAAGAAACATGTGAGTGCTTAGTGCACTTTATTTCTATTTTCGGTATCCCGAAGTCTATTTTAACCGATCAAGGCACAAACTTCACCGCAGATTTATTCAAAACAACCTGCGACTTTCTGAAAATTAAACAAATTTGGTCTTCCCCATACCATCCTCAAACTCAAGGTGCACTTGAACGCAGTCACTCCACACTTAAGGAATACCTTAAATCTTATGTCAATGAAAATCATTCTGATTGGCATAAATATGTCTATACTGCTATGCTAGCGTATAACGCCTCTACTCATTCCACTACTAACTTCACACCGTATGAGCTTCTCTTCGGCCAGAAGCCTTTTATACCGGACTCCATCTACGAATTCCAACCAGACCTTACATACCCAGAATATCTCAAATCTTTACATCATCGTCTAAAACTTTCACGTGAAAAAGCCATTGAAAACATACTAAGGTCTAAGGAAAGATCTAAACAGTATTATGACGCCCGCTCTCGACCTGTTCAATATAAAGTAGGAGATTACGTATATCTCAAAAATCATGTACGTTTGCGCAAAGCCTTTTCGCCAATTTGGAAAGGACCATATAAGGTTGTAAAAGTCAATGGTAGAAACACCTTGACCCTACTTATAAATAGACGTCATGTGACACATCACTATGACGAAGTCAAATTAGCTCCTAGATCTGAGACGTAGGCTTAGTTATATACTTAATACTAATCTTAATTATATTTTATTACAGTAACTCTGCGTTGGGTCAGGAGTTCATTACGCCCTTGACGAACAGTCCTGGCATCTACTTCGACCCCTTAGGTTCTTTAAGTTTAATCGATAGTCACCTTAGCATAGTTATTCCTTATGATGTATCATTTATTAACCCGCATATTCTAAACCTCCGTCTTATTCTTGATAAATCCAAACAGTTATGTGACGATGGTAAAGTCTTTGATTATTTAGAATGTAGTAATCTCTTTGAACCATTGAACACCCGTTATAATGATATAGCCCATAATAACGAAGCTATTTTTCACCTTACATCCCGTCAGTCGAGGAGATCTGCACTTCTGGGATTCGTAGGCACTATATCTAAAAAAATATTTGGCACAATGGATGAGGACGATGCCATCCGATATGACAATGCCATTAGAGAGGTAGAGACAGACCAAAAGAAACTAGCCCTTCTAATGAAAGAAAACATATTAGTCACCACTTCTTCGCTTAGATCTTTCAATGAAACTTTGCATGTAATAAAACTAAATGAAGAGCATCTGAAAGATGCAATGGATGAATTGTCTCTAGATATTCTAAATCTGACTTATGTTTCACAAGAATTAGGTATTAGGTCTAGAATGCTGGAATTAACTTCCATGATAGAAAATAGTCTCCTAGCCTTGTCCTTCAAAGTTGAAGACATAATTAACTCTATTATGTTCAGCAAATCTAATGTCCTGTACCCCACTATCCTAACACCCAAAGAACTTTATACTGAATTGGTTGATAATTATAGATTCTTACCAGAATCTAAACAACTTCCAGTTCCTTTAAACCTCGATAACATGCATACTATTTTGAACATATCAGAAATATCAAGCTACTTTAACAAAGAAAAAGTAGTGTTTACAGTAAACATCCCTCTTATTAACCCTATACACTTAAGTGTATATCATAACTTACCTTCGCTGGTTCCCCATGATAAAAATAATCCAAAGTCATATTCGACCATTATTCCATCCTCCAAATATATTGGTATCAGCAGAGATAGGTCAATGTACTGCAAGTTAGATAATCTGGATTATTGTAAGATAATCAATAATGATCATTATCTTTGTGAAACATCAATATTATACTCTTCTTCAATGACGCCTTCCTGTGAAACGGAAATTATCACAAAAGTACTTACCTCAATCCCTTCGATTTGTGAAACCAAATTTATTCAAGGTCACGTTAGCATCTGGCAGCCACTACGCTATAGTAGATGGCTATATGTAATGTCAGAAAAAACTAAAATAAGTATTGAATGTAATAACACCCAATCAACTGAAATAGAATTTAGTGGAAATGGTGTATTGTACTTACCTTCTAAATGTGTTGCCTACTGCAAGGACACTCGTTTAATTTCGCATGAAAATAGTAAAATTCAGCTAAAAACTATTGTTTCTAATTTTAACATTTTAAATGATTCATGTTGTAATATTGTAGCTTATAATAACATTGTATCGAACTTACCTGTAGTTAATCTTAAGAATGTTAACTTAGATTCCTTAGCTTATGATAATCCTGAAATCCTGAAAGGTCTTAACAATATAATTGAAAAACCACATATTGTTTTATATCAAAAATACTATTCAGGTATTATATATGTAATTATAATTTCTATTATGTGCTTTATTATGTATAAGGTGTATAAAACTGGCATACACAAGAAAATAATAAAATTTAAGAAAAATAAAACTCCCGAAAATAATGACCCTGAGCTAGATGACATTGAACTCTCAACCGTTAACACGGGACCCTCTCTTCGAATCGGCTGACTTACATTTCATTAATTTAAACATAAACTTCACTATAAAGGGTGTAGTTTACTCTAAATCGGGGGGCTGTTACAGTTTCCCAATGCTAAGGAAAACCCTTAGTGATCAACAATAATCGATTACATAGATTTCCTGTAAATTGTCTTGTCATCATTTAAGAGCAGCCTGCCTCCCACTTCCAGTAGCACGCCAGTCTCGTCCCGATCGCTGAAACTCCAGCATCTCCGTCTATCATTGTGTCTGCCAGTTCGTTTTGAGTGTAACCCAAAATTGTAACAAGGTCAAACTCCAAATTAAACTATTTATTCACGTGTATTTAAAAGTGTTTTTTTTAAAACGTTGTTTACATGACCTCGTATAACAGTTCGTTACATTTAGATACCAAGTTTCTTTGAATGGAGGAGACCACAGTAGCCATATCCTCTGGTGGCAAATTGAAATTTTCTTGTAAGTAGTCTTCTATTTATTATAACCATTTATCAACAAATTGCACAACACCTGTTTACTATAAACAAATTCACCTATTATTCAAATTAGTCAACTTTGCAAATACTTGAAAATATGGTATTAACTGCTTTTTAGGGCAACTGAATGTTTGACCAACAACTGTGAATGTTTCAGTGCTCACAATCCTTTTATAGGCCTATGAAATAGTGCTATGTGCAAAAAGATAAGATACTAATAATTTGCACTCTTCCCATAACCAACCTGTTTTTATTTCGACCCTAATAGGTAAGTGACCATATTTTATCAAGAAAGGTGGTCAAAACTGTATCAAAACCACAAAGAACTATTAATAATAATTATCACTCTAATGAACTGTTTATCAATTTGACCTTAATAGATAACAAATGATTTTATGAGAAATAAAAAGAACCTGAAAAAAAACATAATTTTTATCTCGCGATATGTTTTGGCACCGTGTCAGAAAAAGTGCAAGTATTTGCAAATTTTTTTTTTCTCCTTGCGTAAACTAAAGTATAAAGATCTTATATATCTCGACAGCAGCAAGCAGCGGTAAAGGGTAAATGTCTCGTTAAAAAAAAAATCCCCTAAAAACATATCATCTTAAACTATATTGGTTATTTTTATTTTATCAATGCAATATATATAATATTAATTATGAAACATTATAAGGAGATTATAAGCATTCCAAAAATGTATAATACTTGCACATTTATATAAAAAACTTTCGAGTAATGTAGCGTTGAATTGCAGTAACTTATTGCGTCAAAATTACGTTATTGAACAAGAGTTAGCTTTGATGCCTATTTATATCAACATTATGATCAACAAAAAAAAAAAAAAAAAATTGCGAATCGAAAGCTTATTTATTAGACTATATTAATTTATTATTTTTATTAATTTTTATTCCAGAACAATGACTTTCACGTGAAACGGTTTTGAGACGGCTTTGTATGGGGCTTTCCCATAGTGGGGCGGTCGGGCCACATTACATTTACGTGAGGGAGCTGAGCCGGTATCCTGTCGCGCGCGGCCGCTGCCGTACGCGCTGCGCTCGCGCGTCGACACCGAGCTCGAGGCCATGTTGCGTGCGGGCATCATCGAGCCTGTTGACACCTCCGACTGGGCCACACCACTGGTAATTGTACACAAGCCGGATGGCGCTTTACGTTTATGTGCTGACTATAAGGTTACAGTGAATCGTATGTTAAGGGTAGATAAGTCCGCCATGGGATCTGGAGGCAAAAGTCCTCGCGCACGTATGGGAGTGGCGCGAGGAGGCGAAACGCCGGGGCGTAAGTCCGCTGCCGCGAGAAATCGCGGCACAGCGGTCGGAGCTCCGGCGGGATCTCATGGCGTCATGGAAAGTACGGTTGTCGCAACCCAGTGCTGGGCACGCCACGATTGAGGCAATAAGTCCCCTCTTTGAGGAGTGGCTAGAGAGGCGCCACGGCGTCCTCACCTTCCGCCTGACGCAGGTCCTCACCGGACACGGGAGTTTCGGGAGGTTCCTGTGTCGGATAAGGCGGGAGGAAACGTCCGGGTGTCACCACTGTGTGGATCGCCCGGAGGACACGGTGGAGCATACGGTGGAGGTCTGCCCGGCTTGGGCAGAGCACCGCCGTGTCCTCGTGGAGGCGATCGGATTTCCGGCCACCGTAGGCGCGGGCTTGCGGACGTTGAGCAATGGGTAAGGACCAGGCCCGGGTCGACGGCGCGTTGTATTCCACGCGCGCCTCAAAGAGATGTCGTCAGCACATCGGTAGGGGTCCACTAGGGCTGATGCCTGCCGGGGTCACGGGAAGGTACTTATGGGTCGCCGAGGCCCCCGCAACACAGGCAACAAGAAGGAATACGGCTGGGTTTTAGACAGTAAGAGTCTGACACACCCTCCCGCTCCGCCCAGAGCGGGAGAAGTAATTTGATGATTTCCCACCCTCAAAAAAAAAAGGGTAGATAAGTATCCTGTGCCTAAGATAGATGACTTATTTACTAAGTTGAGTGGTAGTAGATTTTTCACAAAACTAGATTTATCTCAAGCGTACAATCAAATATTGTTAGATGAATCCAAGGAGTTTACGGTTATTAATACACATAAAGGTCTCTTCAGATACAATAGATTAGTGTATGGACTCGCGTCGAGTCCAGAAATTTTCTAAAGAATAATGACACAGTTGTTCGATAAAATACCAAATGTGACAATATTTTTAGATGATAAATTGATCACGGGAAGTACGATTGAGGTACATGTAGATACCGTAAACAAGGTTCTTTAAATATTGCAAGAAAATGGTTTAAAAATAAAAAAAGGAAATGTGTGATTTTTTGAGCAAAGAAGCAAAATATTTAGGATTTATAATTAGTAGAGAGGGCGTTAGAGTGGATCCAGAAAAAATTAAACCCATAATTAGACTGGCTTCTCCGACTAATGTATCCGAACTGAAATCTTTTTTAGGTATGGTCAATTTTTACGGTAAATTCATTAAAAAATTAAGTTTCAAGTTATCACCATTTTACGAATTGCTGAAAAAGGGTAAACATTGGGTATGGGGTAATACACATTCTCAGGCATTTAATAAAATAAAAAAAGTTATTAATTAGTTCAGAAATATTATCACACTATGATGAATCACGGCCCGTGATAGTGACGTGTGCGAGCTCACGGGGCATCGGTGCTGTGCTTGCGCAGAGAGCGCCCGGCGGCCGCGAGTATCCTACCGGTTACGCATCAAGGCCGCTCACCTCCGCGAAATATCACTATAGTCAAATACATAAAGACGCTTTTTATAGTATTTGCCGTGAAGAAATTTCATCAATATTTATATGGCAGACCATTTATGTTAAAAACAGATCATAAACCCTTAGTAAGTATATTTGGATCGGAATTAGGAATTCCAAGCATGACAGCTAGTAGGTTACAGAGATGGGCGTTAATATTATCAGCTTATGATTTTAAAATTGAATATGTGAATACAAATTCAAACACAGCTGACGCTTTGTCTCGATTAGTAGAAAGTTATAAAGCTATTAGCGAAATAGGCATGGAGGAAGTTCCGGAGCAAACATACCTTAATTTTGCCTCGGATGCCTTGTTACTTAAACATGAAGATATTAGGAAGGAGACAAAAAGAGATCCAATGTTAACGCGTATATTGAGCTATGTTAGGGATGGTTGGCCTAAGGAAGCAGAGATAAAGGACCTTAGACCTTATTTTAATAGACGTAGTGAAATATATACCGAGTTAGGTTGTCTTATGTGGGGTCATAGGTTAATCGTGCCAAGATCTTGTCAAGATAGGGTACTGATGGAGCTACATGATACTCATATGGGAATAATTAAGACAAAATGTATAGCTAGAAGTTATGTGTGGTGGCCAGGGATTGATGAAATGTTGGAAAACATATGTCGAAACTGCACAATCTGCGCAGAAATGGCCGAGGCGCCAGTACACCACGCACCGCAGCCGTGGAACTGGCCGTCTCGTCCATGGACTAGGATACACGTGGATTATTTAGGGCCTATACATGGACACAAGTATTTAGTAATGGTTGATACCACCTCGAAATGGATCGAAGCATGTCCGGTCGCTTCGACTACGGCCAAAGCAATAACATGTTTAATTAGGGAAATTTGGTCACGTTTTGGGATACCAAAACAATTAGTCTCCGATAACGGGCCTCCTTTTGGTAGTGAAGAATTCAATTCATTTTTAGAAAATAACGGAGTAGAACATGTACCGCACCGTATCACCCAGCTTCCAATGGCTTGGCGGAGAATGCGGTCAGGCAGTGCAAAAGAGTTATAAAAAAGCAATTATTCAAAATATTGATGTAGAACTTGCCCTTCATCGGTATTTACTAGTGTATAGGACAACTGAACATAGTACCACAAAAGAAAGTCCGTCACAAATATTATAAGGCAGGACATTACGAACTCGGTTTGACCGTCTGAAACCGTCGCGCGAGAAGCAGGTGGCCGATGCGCAGCTCCGGCAGAAAAATGGGGCAGGCGGAACGCACCGCGCTCTCGGTACGGGGGACGAGGTTTGGTAACGGGTGTACCAAGGATTAAAGAGGTGGGTAAGTGGTACAGTCATTGAGCGCTTGAGTAGTACAGATTATCAAATAAGATGGCACAGAGATACATATGCATATTGATCACTTGATCAGTTAGTAAGTTAAAATGTAAGGCAAATCAATCACAACCGACTGATGGCGTAATAGTCAGCACAACAGTAGCGCCCAAAAACTCTAACCGGACCTTAGGTAATGCACTGGTTTTTCCAACTGTACCAGTTACGAAAATACCTATCGAGATGTGCTTAGGTGGAGGTGTAGGAGGTTCGGGATGCGGTAGGGATGAGGCTCATTCGGAACCGGGGTTGATAACGCCGGATTTATCTTAAGGCGCTGACAAGACCCAATTGACCAAAATAGGCTTCTCTTAAGAAAAAAAATTGCCAAATCTGTATAGTTTGCGGTACCGGAAAAAATATATGTTAATTTTGAACATATTTCCCAGAACTTGGTTGTTACTAAAATACGTTTTGAAAAAAAAATCTCGATACAAACTAACGTTAAACTAACCTCTTACCTTGAGTTCTAATCCAAAATATCTGCATTACTTATCAACATACGTTACATATTTAATTAATAACAAGAACGTCTTATTTGAATGCAGGACTTGGTTGTTTTTTATTTTCGATTACTCAACTCAATATTGAGTAAATAGATAATTGCTTCATATTTTGCAATAAATTACAAGCGTTGTGTCATCGCGCTTCTCTTTCTTTTCTATGCAATCTGACAGTGACCGCGGTTTAGGTGTTGTCAGCGTCTTAAGGGTTGGTGGATGGATCCAACAGTGTGGCCTCGACCGTTAGAAATAGGAAGCCTCCTCAAAGATATCAGCCCTAATTATAGTTTAGATTAAGTACTAGCTTTAAGTTTTGTAAATGTAGTTAAATAGATTAACTATGAGTGTTTATTTTAAGTTAGTTAATAAGGGTGGAGGTGTAATGTAGGGTATTCTTAAGTTGTGTCCTATATAAATACTGTTGACCACCCGCGGCGCTTTAGTCAATAAATGTCTACCGAACGAACTACTTGTTTAACTTCCCAAATACTACAGTTTTGAACTGTTCCTGACATTTGCTGAAAGCTGGCGGTTGTCGCCGGATATAGCCAAAACTAGCGAACGTAAGTTCTCAAAAACTCTTAGTATTCCATAATGTCAATAAGTTTCATGTTTCATGCATAATTATCACGATCACTTACAATAAATTTTCTTTTATTGTCACGTCAGTTCAGTTCATACTCACTTAAGGCGCTGACAAGACCCAATTGACCAAAATAGGCTTCTCTTAAGAAAAAAAATTGCCAAATCTGTATAGTTTGTGGTAGCGGAAAAAATATATGTTAATTTTGAACATATTTCCCAGAACTTGGTTGTTACCAAAACACGTTTTGAACAAAAATCTCGATACAAACTAACGTTAAACTAACCTCTTACCTTGAGTTCTAATCCAAAATATCTGTATTAAATATCAACATAGGTTACATATTTAATTAATAAAACAAGAACATTCTTATTTGAATGCAGAACTTAGTTGTTTTTTATTTTTGATTAATCAACTCAATTTTGAGTAAATAGATAATTGCTTCATATTTTGCAATAAATTACAAGCTTTGTGTCATCACACTTCTCTTTCTTTTCTATGCAATCTGACAGTGACCGCGGTTTAGGTGTTGTCAGCGTCTTAATGCCTGGCCGTCTGTGTTGAATGAAAGAAAAAAAAAGGTTTATTTTTCACAGAAACACGTGAATACAAAACAGAAAAGTTAAAAGTTAACTAGAGTAAAAAACAAACCAAACAGATCTGCGCACACATAGGCCCATTTTATTTTGAGAACCTATCTGTTATGAAATTCGAAAAATATTTTTTTTATTCTTTTTTTGCAGAGCGCACAGGAGCGACTACGGTTGTGAGTCACGTCAGCGTCCAAGTAGTCAACGAGATTAATTGTGCGAGAATCTACGGCCCGGACTATGTGATCAACAGCACCATCTGCATTAGTGGTATGGGCCGCGTGAGCCCCTGCATTGGAGACTGGCGGTCCCCTCGTTTTCAACAGTGCTGGAACACCGGTTTTGGTGAGTTTCTACCGCCTACATTGATTGTTAATTTAGCTCAGCGGTAAAGCCTAACAGGAATATTGATGATATGAAATCCCGAATTTTACTGTTAGCCCAGACTGATTTTTTTTACTAATTTGTTGATTGTCAATGCAGCTCCGCCGTGTGCTCTATGCATTTCTTTTCTCTTTTTTGAATAATGATTATTATAATATAACCTTACATTTTTCCAGATTGGGGTCGTCTCATTTGTCTCAGGTGCCGGTTGCCAGGCTGGTTTGCACGCGGCGTACGCGCGTGTCACAAGTTTCAACAATTTCATCGCACAGCATCTGTAAATACCATGGGACTGATAATCATAAACACATATTTTTTTTATTCTTCAAATAAGCTATTGTTGTCTTCTTATTTTATACGGTATCTATTATTTTTCGTTATGGTTGTTGTATCTCAGGACGGTGGGTTGGTCTTAGTTGTGTGCACAGAACATATATACCCTGGTTGTGTGTGTAGGTACATCAACACACACAACTCAGCGCTCACCATCGCCCATCCCGTCTATATTATAATGTACTCTGTGGCATCGCCCGAGCTGGGCTACTAGTGCTAACTGTTTCGCGCCAAAATTTTGCGTCGAATATTGTCAACATAGAAAGTAAACGGAGAAAAGTTGTTCACAGTGAGGTACGTAAATCGTGTTTTTTAAAAGTAACATGTATTACAATTAAACATTTCTAATTATTATATATATATTTTTAAATTTATTATTGTTGCTTGTTTTAGGTCTTACATGAAAAAATTGGATTCGATGGTAGCCTAGGAACGCTTCGATATTTATTTAAAAACATGGGCTATCACTGGCATATAACCGACTACAATAAGAAAGTTTTAGTTGAACGGTTGCTGCCAAATTTACCAGATCGTTCTGATAGAATACTCGTATTAATTAGATAACGCATCGTATCACAATAAACGCGCGGAGAAATTGCCGTCAACGTCAGCCTCTAAAATCTGAGAAGCAGCAATGGCTCACTGCTAAGGGCATAGAGTTCGACTTGAAATATTATAAATAAACTTAATAGCAATTTTATAACGTACAAAAACGATGACTACATCAAAAGTAACGGATTTGAAGTACTGCGCCAGCCTCCTTAGCACTCTGAGCTAAATGCTATAGAAAACATAATTATGGGAGTTCTTAAATGGTTCTTTAAGAAACGTTGAGCAAAATAAGGTAAAAACAGAAAGCTTAATCATGAAAGTATTGAAAATATGATTAGCGAAACCTAGCGAAACACATGCAATAGTGTTATATATATAATAGTGTGATTAAGAAAGAAGTTGAGTATATTATGAAATACTTTAATAGAGACTTTGAATTTATCATAAATTTGCAAGATGATAGTGACGATAAAACTGTCACGGAAGAGTCCATCGAGTTATGATTCGAACTAATTTTTTTACACTATTCATTTAATTTGTAAATACTCATATATGTAAGTAAATAAATATTGAACACGAAAAGTACTTTTATTCACTAGAAACACAAATCAACTTCTAATATTATGTTCAATAACGATGAATTTGATGAACCGTAAAAGAAAAATAAAACCGGCTTAGTGCGATTCGGACTCGCACACAAAGGTTTCCGTCCGTATTAAGATCGAGCAAAACACGCCGAAAAAATCGTTTATTCCCGTTGTCCCCGTACGCCGTGTCCCCATCCTACGGGGACAGTGGTACTTCAATTAAATATTTAAAAATACTTTCCGTTGTCCCCGTACACTGTCCCCGTTAATATACATAGTTGAATAAAAATAAGTAAAAATTATTGCCCACAGTCCCCGTTTTTTTCTTTTTTCTGTAGTAGGTATTACTTTTACCCAACAAACAAAGTGTAGGTATAGAATATTGGTAGATTAGTCTTAGCAGATAGCGAAGGATAATTTTAACTAAAAAGTAGCAGCTTAATAATCAGTTGTTGGGTTAGGTTAGGTTAGAACAGTGACCATTTACGCGCGAAGGCGAGCGAGCGAAGCGAGCGTGTCGCGGCAGCGACTGCCGAGCGTCAGATCCCCTCTATTACCAAAACAAAAATTCGATGCCAGTTTAAATTAAAACAAAGCTAACAACTGATTATTAAGCTGCTACTTTTTACTTAAATGTACGTAATGGGGACAACGGGAAATAAATTTAATCACGTCTCCCGCTGTCCCCGTACGGGGACAACGGGAATAAACGGAAAAAATACCTTTCTGGTATGGGGACCCATTTAATATAACATTATTTAATTTTTATTATTTGTTGTTATAGCGGCAATAGAAATACACTATCTGTGAAAATTTCAACTGTCTACCTGTTACGGTTCATGAGATACAGCCCGCTGACAGACAGACGGACGGACGGACAGCGGAGTTCAGTTCGGAGCGGGTTTCCATTCGAGACCGTTCAGGTACGGAACCCTAACAAAGAAAAATGGTTTACAAGTTTCTGTGTCAGTCGCAAGTGTCGCAACCCCATCATTGTATCATTGTGATACCAGTTCGTAAAACTCGACTGGACATTCCCATCAAGTTCCATGCCCTAATCGTTGGCGAGTTTTTGTTTCTCGCTTGAGTGTATAGTATCACATGATCAATAACCACCTAGCGAATCTTGACTCGCGAGAAACTCTCTTAGTGTAAATGTAAATATGAGTATCTAGTTTATTTATTATCTAGATGTCAAAGCTGGCGGCTTTCTCGCGCAATGCATCAGCATTGCAATTCAGCGAGGAAATTCCGCCAGCATCCTCAGTACAATGCCCCGAGGGCCTTTTTTAGGCTTAACTTAGTTTTAACTTAATTTAGTTAATGTTAATAATCATCTTGTAAGTTGGTTATGTAAATAAATTCGTATCTAGTGAAAATGAAAAATCTCACCCGTACCCAGATAAGATAATTTATTATGCAACGGCTTCATGTTTTACCTGTCTTGATAAAAAACTAATCAGCTACTGTTTTTGATTGCATACGAATAAATACGAATGATTAGATCAGATTTAATTAGCAGAAGGTACCTATATAAATACCAAAAATTTGTCGTTCGTCATAATTTGGACATAATGCGTGGTCTACTGTTTGTTGGTTTGGCTCTGGTGGCTTCGGCGTCGGCGTTTGCGGAAGTGGGGTCTGGATACCATCAGGAAGTCGGTATTCCCCTCGCTCAGAAGCTCAAGGCAGCTGAGGAAAAGATCTTGGCCGAGGCAGCTCAAAACAGGGTTGTGGGTGGTTCTGTCGCTCCAGTTAACGCACATCCTTACTTCGTGAGTATCTTGATAAATATTATTTTTGGTCCATAGCCTCATTTTTAAATTAATAAGCGTCCATTATTTAACAAAAACAGTGTAAATCTCTGCGCAGGCTGGATTGCTCATAAGTCTGGTTGGTATTACTTCTGGTAACTCAGTGTGTGGCGCTACACTACTGTCTGCCAGCCGGCTGGTGACGGCCGCTCACTGCTGGTATGACGGCCGCAACCAGGGGTGGCAGGTCGTCGTCGTTCTCGGCACCAATCAGCTGTTCTCTGGTGGCACCCGTATCACTACCACCAACGTCGTCATGCACCCTCAGTACAATGCCGCCAATATTAACAACGACATTGCCATCATCAGGCTGCCTTCCAACGTTCAATTCAGCAGTGAGTAATCTTAAGTTTTCCATTCAGTATCGCAGCTTAGACAATTTATATATTTTGAATCGGATAAAAGATAGCATCATGATTGATTAAATAGTTATTGTCACTATAAATAAACATGACGATTTGACTTTGTTGCAACAGAATTAGTAACTGGAGTATTTTTGCTTTCGCTCGATTCCCGCAAAGCATTCATTAAGGCGCTGACAAGACCCAATTGACCAAACTAGGCTTCTCTTAAGAAAAAAAATTGCCAAATCTGTATAGTTTGTGGTACCGGAAAAAATATATGTTAATTTTGAACATATTTCCCAGAACTTGGTTGTTACTAAAATACGTTTTGAAAAAAAAACTCGATACAAACTAACGTTAAACTAACCTCTTACCTTGAGTTCTAATCCAAAATATCTGCATAACTTATCAACATACGTTACATATTTAATTAATAACAAAAACGTCTTATTTGAATGCAGGACTTGGTTGTTTTTTATTTTCGATTACTCAACTCAATAATGAGTAAATAGATAATTGCTTCATATTTTGCAATAAATTACAAGCGTTGTGTCATCGCGCTTCTCTTTCTTTTCTATGCAATCTGTCAGTGACCGCGGTTTAGGTGTTGTCAGCGTCTTAAATGACTAGATAGTTTTACGAATAGATGGACCTACAATTTGTTCTATTAAGTTTGGGCCACCCCCACCCACGGCATTTGATAGATCATAGTATTTTTCTACAATGTTAAAATTTCAGACAGTATCCAGCCAATAGCCCTTCCCACTGGTTTTGATCTATGGCAAACATTCGCTGGAAGCTGGGCAGTTGTTGCTGGCTATGGCAGAACTAGCGACCGTAAGTTCTTATAATTTCTTAACATTTTTTAATAATTTTCTATGTCTCCTAATTATCACAATCATTATACAATCTCATTACACATCGTTTTCTTCTACGAGTATGAGTAGGTACGTAGGCATGCACACACTATTGCGGCCTCCGCTTTGCAATGCAACGCATTGTAAAAATCCTCTTACGTAAGTTTCAGTTGAAATTTAACAAAATTAGTATAAGCATCGCACGCTACGGGCAGGTCGCACAACCGTAATGGGCCGTAGAGCCCGTAGCGCAACGCACACCCGCAGCGGGCTGTAGCGCCCGTAGCGCAACGCACACCCGCAGCGGGCCGTAGAGCCCGTAGCGCAACGCACACCCGCAGCGGGCTGTAGCGCCCGTAGCGCAAAGCACACCCGCAGCGGGCCGTAGAGCCCGTAGCGCAACGCACACCCGCAGCGGGCCGTAGAGCCCGTAGCGCAACGCACACCCGCAGCGGGCCGTAGAGCCCGTAGCGCAACGCACACCCGCAGCGGGCTGTAGCGCCCGTAGCGCAACGCACACCCGCAGCGGGCTGTAGCGCCTGTAGCGCAACGCACACCCGCAGCGGGCTGTAGCGCCCGTAGCGCAACGCACACCCGCAGCGGGCCGTAGAGCCCGTAGCGCAACGCACACCCGCAGCGGGCTGTAGCGCCCGTAGCACAACGCACAGCTGTAGTGGGCCGTAGCGTCCATATTCTTTCCGTTGCCTGTGTTGCCAGGGGCCTCGGTAACCCTTTTGTACCTTCCCACGACCCCGGCGTTCCACACAGTGGTGACACCCGGGCATTTCCTCCCGCCTTATCCGACACAGGAACCTCCCGAAGCTGCCGTGTTCGGTGAGGACCTACGTCTGGCGGAAGGCGAGGACGCTGTGGCACCTCTCTAGCCACTCCTCAAAGAGGGTACTTATCGCCGCAATTGTGGCGTGCCCAGTAAATACTGGGTTGTGACAACCGTACTCCGCCACCTCGTGCCTTACGACCCATACGTGCGCGAGGACTTTTCCCTCCAGATCCCATGGCGCAATCCCGCAAGGAGGCTCGCTGCCTCACAGGAGATCGTGCGGTATCCCCGGACCAGCCGGATGGCCATCACCCTTTGGGCCGCGCTCAACCGGCGGGCTGGCCGCAGCGCCAGGGAACGCGTCCACAAAGGAGCCCCGTAAAGGGCCATGGACCGCATGACCCCCGCGTAGAGACTCCGGTAAGAGGCGTTTGGACCCCCTAGATTTGGCAGGAGCCGCTTCAAAGCAGCGCCTGCCCGCTCCAGTTTGGGAGCCAAACGTCGGAAATGGTCCACGAAGTTCCACCGGCAGTCGAAGTCCCAGGTATTTCATCGTCGACTCGACGCCGATGTAAACCCCTCCGGTGTCCTGACGGTGGCGCGTTCCGAGGACCATGAAAACACATGGCCTCGGACTTGTGCAGGGCCACCTCGAGTCCCAATTGCCGGATCCTTTCAACGATTGTCGCAACCCCGCGTGCCGCTACTTCGGCCGCCGCCTGGTGCGACCTCCCTTGTGCCAGAACCAACGTGTCGTCAGCGTAGCACACTATGCTGACGCCGCTAGGGTGGTCGGCGCGCAGCACCCAGTCGTATCCGATGAACCACAGATGCGGCCCCAGGACCGATCCCTGTAGGAAACGCTCACCGGCTGCGGGCATCCGCAACGCAATCGCCTGGCGTATTTTGGAAGTCACTGTTATGTGTTGCGGTGCAGAATGATAATGTGTGCCCTGCAGTGACTATGTGCGAAGAAAGGCACAGATTATAGAGGTTTACAAAATTTTGTAATTTGGCCGCAATATTTCAAGAAGATCAAAATACTTTTCAATAATATTATGCCACATGTACTAAAATACATATATATATATTAAATCTTTTAAACAATCTTGGAAAATCCGAGTACTGTTAACTCAATTTTAATTTTAAGTAATGTTTATTTGCAGAGCAAACGGGTGCGTCTTCGGTGATAAGTCACGTCAATGTGCAAGTGGTCAACGAAATTGACTGTCAGTCGATCTATAGTCCCCAGTTTGTCACCCACAGCACTATCTGTACCAGCGGTCGTGGCGGCGTCGGCGCTTGTATTGGAGACTCTGGCGGTCCCCTCATCTTTAACCGAAGCGGATCACCCATTTTGGTGAGTGTTGATTTTTGCTATCGCCAAAATATGTACATATTATCCAATTTCACATTTTTTGTTAATTTGGACATTATAAATATTTACACAGATCGGTGTCGTCTCCTTCGTCTCTGCTGCTGGTTGCCAGGTTGGCTTACCCTCGGCATACGCGCGGGTCACCAGCTTCAACAACTTCATCCTACAGAACCTGTAAAAATACCAAGAGACTGATGATCACAAGTTCTTAAATACATGATTTTTTATTGATTACATACAATCGTTGTCGTTTTTTTTTTTTAGGGTGGGAAATCATCAAATAACTTCTCCCGCTCTGGGCGGAGCGGGAGGGTGCGTCAGACTCTTACTGACTAAAACCCACCCGTATTCCTTCCTGTTGCCTGTGTTGCGGGGGCCTCGGTGACCCATAAGTACCTTCCCGCGACCCCGGCAGGCATCGGCCCTAGTGGACCCCTACATTTGTGCTGACGACATCTCTTTGAGGCGCGCGTGGAATACAACGCGCCGTCGACTCGGGCCTGGTCCTTACCGGACGGTGAGCTACCCATTGCTCACCGTCCGCAAACCCGCGCCTACGGTGGCCGGAAATCCGCCCGGGATTCCCGACGCCCAGGGCGTCTCCTGCGGCGGCTAGGGGCGAGAGGGCGCGAAATTTGCCTTTCCCTCAACCGTCCCGCCTCCTCCTTCGCTACTGACTAGACCTGATGCTCCTTTTGGGTTTTAAGCATCAGCCATAATGTTCCCACTGCTGGGACACAGGCCTCCTCTCTGTGAAATGAGATTTTCGGTACCTAAATCAGAACAGGCGGTGAATAAGTTTTTATTAAATATAGTTTTCATTTGTGGCATTGCTGGCAAAAACACCTGTGAAATCACCTAATATGTTAATGTTATTGGCTAATGATAAGTAATTTAAGTACTTAGATATTCTATCTAAATACTTAAATTACATATATTAATAGTCTTTATAGCCATTTCACAACACTATGTTTGGGGTCGGATTCCAATATAATCGGTTGCACCTGAATATCAGTATTTTACATGGATGACTGCCTGTCTGACCTCCACAACCCAGTTACTAGGTAACAAGATACCCCTTGTCTTGGTAAGACTGATTTTTCAGACTTGGCTACCCGTACCTAATGACTTTACCTACCTAAATTAATTCAAGAAATTTTTGATTACACGTTACAATTTTCTACAAAATAAACAATCTAGCTGCTATCCTAACTTCCTATCTAATAATGCAAAAGTGAGTTTATTTATTTGTTGGTTTGTTAGTTGGGCTTTCATGCTAAAACGGCTGAACGGATTTGGATGAAATTTGGTACATGGGTAGACTATAACCTGCGTTAAGACATAAGATACTTTCTACCCCGATATTTCCACGGGATCGAGACTTATGCGGGTAAAACCGGTGGGCACAGCTCGTTAACTATACTCTTTGAACATATGGACACGATTCGTAAAGGACGTGAACTGACGTGGAGCTCAGAGTGTCTTGACTTGAGTGAATTGACTAGATTTTCATCATTTGGATTTTGGAAGATAATGAAAATTATTGAAAAAGAATAGAATAGAATAGAATACTCTTTATTATGTACACCATAACAATTACAGATATAAATGTAGAATCATTAATTAATAATCATCTTGTAATTTGGTTATGTAAATAAATGTAGAAAAAAAAATATGAAAAATAAAACCAATGCTATAACTTAGTATTAATTTTACAAGGTAACGACATAAAATTGGAGTTTGGGTTTGTTCTTCGTATTATAAGTTCTGACGGGTACCTACGATTAGAAAACATTAATTAAACATTAAAATGTGAGCAGTGGTGGCCCAGTGGTAACGATCGTGACTTACGAGTTGTAGGTCGTAGGTTTGGACCCAGACAGCGACTTTACTTTGTGTAAATTATTTCATCACCACTGCTCTCAAAACGGTGAAGGAACACATATGAGGAAACCGACACGTCCTAGAACCAAACATTCGAAAACATGCGACATCTACCAACCCGCACTGGGCCTACGCGGTGGATTACAGCCCACTCCCTCTCACAGAGAGGAGGCCTGTGTCCCAGCAGTGGGAACCATTATATAAACATTATATAGGCTGATTATGAAACACAGAGGTGTGGTGATACTGTTCTTTAAGAAGGGCGACAATACCCTCCTTAAGAATTATAGGCCCATCTCACTTCTGAGCCATGTCTACAAGCTGTTTACAAGAGTCATCACGAACCGTCTCGCGCGCAGGTTTGACGACTTCCAGTCTCCCGAACAAGCCGGATTCCGTAAAGGCTTTAGCACTGTAGACCACATACCTACATACGCTGCAGCAGGTTATACAGAAGACCGAGGAGTATAACCTGCCTCTCTGCTTAGCGTTTGTGGACTACGAAAAAGCCTTCGATTCGATCGAGACATGGGCTGTACTGCAGTCTCTTCAACGGTGCCAGATCGACTATCGGTACATCGAGGTGCTTAAGTGTCTGTACGAAAACGCCACTATGTCAGTCCGACTCCAGGACCAGACCTCAAAACCTATCCTTCTGCAGCGAGGTGTGAGATAGGGAGACGGTTATCTCTCCGAAACTGTTCACCGCTGCACTTGGAGATGTCTTCAAGGTTCTGGACTGGAAAGGGCCAGGCATCAACATCAATGGCGAGTACATCAATCACCTTCGGTTTGCCGACGATATAGTTGTCATGGCTGGGACTATGGAGGACCTCAGTACAATGCTCGATGACCTCAGTAGAGCTTCCGAAAGAGTGGGTCTTAAAATGAACATGGACAAGACAAAGATCATGTCAAATGCTCATGTTACACCCACTCTCATGAAAATCGGAGACGCTACGCTCGAAGTTGTGGACGAGTATGTTTATCTAGGATAAACTGTCCAGTTAGGTAGGTTCCGTTAGGTAGTTACTTCGAGAAAGAGGTCAATCGTCGGATCCGACTCGGCTGGGCAGCGTTCGGGAAGCTACGCAATATCTTCTCGTCCCACATACCACAGTGTCTCAAGACGAAAGTCTTTGACCAGTGCGTGTTGCCAGTGATGACCTATGGCACTGAAACGTGGTCGCTTACAATGGGCCTTATAAAAAAGCTAAAAGTCACTCAAAGGGCAATGGAGAGGGCTATGCTTGAAGTTTCCCTACGTGATCGAATCAGAAATGAAGAGATCCGTAGGCGAACCAAGGTCACCGACATAGCCCGAAGAATTGCCAAACTTAAGTGGCAGTGGGCAGGGCACATTGTTCGCAGAACAGATGGCCGATGGGGCCGAAAGGTTCTGGAATGGCGACCGCGTACCGGAAGACGTAGCGTTGGAAGGCCTCCTACAAGGTGGACCGATGACCTTGTGAAGGCCGCAGGAATCCGCTGGATGCGGGAAGCACAAAACCGGTCGAATTGGCGGTGCTTGGGGGAGGCCTATGTCCAGCAGTGGACGTCTTTCGGCTGAAATGATGATGATGATGAATGATGAAACATTAAAATTAATTCCCTTATTGTTTAAACTTCTTGAACAATGAGGAGACTATACCTTTTATTTGGTTTTCGGAAGACGAGATGATCGACCTAGAATATTAGACTGACAGCTTCGTTGTCCTATTGCTGATATATGTGTGACGTTTGTGGGAACAACTTACATTTATTTTTAACCACTGTACTTTAAGCCGTTTCCAGATAAGATTATATTCAACGGCTTAATAAAACTAATCAGGTTCCGTTATAATTGTTTTCTAATCATCGATTACGAATGATTAGATCAGATTTAATGAGCGGAAGGTATAAAAGAGGTAATTTGTTTTCGCTCCTCATAATTAAGAGAATAATTTTCACATAATGCGTGGTCTACTGTTGGTTGGTCTGGCGTTGGTGGCTTCGGCGTCGGCACTGGTGGAAGTTGGGGCTGGATACCATCAGGAAGTTGGTATTCCTACCGCTGAGAAGATCAGGTTAGCTGAGGAGAAGCTCTTGGGCGATGCAGCTCAAGACGATAGGGTTGTGGGTGGTGCTATCGCTCCCGCCAATGCGCATCCGTACTTAGTGAGTCACTCGTTTTTTTTACTTTTACATAAAATTGTCATCAGTCATTAAACAAAATAGACCAATAACAATATAGAACTTACACTGAAAATCTTCCAAATTTTAGGCAACGTGGTTGTTCTATATCTCCAACTCCGTTATGAATATCTAATTAAATAGTGTTTGAGAAAGTTAGTATATAGTTAGAGAGAGCACTCGCGGTTGCCACTACCGATCAGCGATAGTCACGAGTGGTCAGCGATAGCCACAATTGGTCAGCGATAGCTACTTTACGTACATTTAGCGGCAGTGCCGAGAGGCTGCCCCCACTTGCCTTTGGTGGCTACATGAATAAATTTATGAAAGGTGGCTATCACTGGTGGAGGTCGCGAGAGGTTCGTGTAATGGGAGCCTAAAAGACTTTAGAGTACTGCAGTTATCAGTTTGAATCACGTGTAAAATATTCTTTAGGGAATATAAGTTTGTAGGTAGTTAATTACAATAAAATCTACTTGTTTTCAAATAATCAACTTTCGAGTTTTAACAAAATCTTCGTAATAAAATTGATGACGTAATTTGTAATGCTAAAATTAATGTTTGTACAGGCTGGCATGCTGATCAGTCTGGTCGGTATATCTGGTAACTCAGTATGCGGATCTTCGCTCCTGTCTGGCAACCGGCTGGTGACCGCAGCCCACTGCTGGACCGACGGTAACATGCAGGCGTGGCAGTTCCTTGTTATCCTCGGCTCCAATTATCTGTTTACTGGTGGCACCCGCATCGCTACCTCTAACGTCGTGATGCACCCTCAGTACACACCGGACAACCTTAACAACGATATTGCCATGATCATGCTGCCTACAAGCATTTGGTTCAGCAGTGAGTAATCTTAAATCCTACTTAATATTATAAATGCGAAAGTTTGTGAGGATGGATGTATGTGTATGTGTATGTTTGTTACCCTTTCACGAAAAAACTACTGGACGGATTTGGATGAAACTTTACAGTAATATAGTTTATTCATCAGAATAACACATAGGCTACAATTTATAATGATTTTATGTAATTTTGGTCATAATATAACGATACGTGTCAATTAAGTCGGAAAAAAATCTTCCATCTGAGAGCTATCTTGGCGTGCGCTGCCTAAACCAATGGAGTTACGTAAAGATGATGTACCGCAGGATTGTCTTAAGTAGATCTAAATAAAAGTCCGCGACAGCATATATCTACCTTTTATGTGCAAGCCAGTACGACAAAAATTGTGAACCATAAATTTAATTAAATTTGGTACTATTTTACAATGCACATATTAGTATATAATTATCAAACTCTTATCAAAATGAATACATTTCTCGCATTAAGTATTTAATGTAGATAAACTTTGTCTTTCACACTAAGTAATTTGGCCGAATAGTTTAAAAGTTATCACGATAATATGATTGACTTGAACGGAGCGCCTAACGGCGGCGGCAGCACGGGCGAAGCGCGATGCGGCGTCGCGGTCGCGGGGGAGGGGTGAACAATGCAATCCAAGCAATGGCGAGGCATCGCCGAGTGCGCGACAGCGCGACCCGAACGCGGGTAGACGCGTGAGGGCAGACGTCATTGATGGTTGAGTTCTGTATGCATTTTTATTGTCATGTCATTTATTCATCGTCATTTATCCTAGATAGCGATTAATTACTTTTTATTTTTTATTCAGTCGTATAAGAATTGTTCTTTATTGTTTGTTTAAATATAGGATCGTAGATTTCGGGCGGATTTTTTTTCCTTGATGCCCCGGGTGGTACAGGAAAAACTTTCTTGCTTAATTTACTTTTGGCAAAAATTCGTGGCGGCCATAACGTTGCATTAGCTGTGGCTTCCTCTGGAATTGCTGCAACATTGCTAAGCGGTGGACGGACAGCACATTCGGTATTTAAATTACCTCTTAATCTGGCGAGTGAAGAAACCCCATCGTGTAACATCAGCAAAAGCAGTGCCCGTGGCCTCCTCTTGAAACAGTGTAAATTAATCGTGTGGGACGAGTGCACAATGTCACACAAACGTGCCATCGAAGTTCTCGATCGTTGTTTACAAGGCTTACACGGCAAACAAACAATAATGGGTGGTGTGGTTGTTTTATTGGCTGGGGACTTTCGGCAAATTTTGCCTGTCATCGAGCGAGGCACTGCAGCAGACGAAATTTACGCATGTCTAAAATCCTCATATTTATGGACCAAAGTTGAAAAGCTGCACCTTATCACCAACATGCGTGTCCAGTTATTCAGTGATCTAGAGTCGGGCGCGTACGCTGAAAAACTGCTCGAGATAGGTGAAGGTCGAATCGAAACTGACGAAGAAGGTATGGTTCTATTCACTAACCAGTTTTGTCACGTTGTGGATTCGGAAGACGCACTCATTGCTCAAGTTTTTCCAAATTTGCAACAGAACATCCACGATGAAAGTTGGCTATGTGAAAGAACTATACTAGCACCAAGAAATGAGACAGTTGCGAAAATCAATAAAATTATCTTGGACCAAGTAACCAGCGATGCAACAACCTACAACTCCATCGACACAGTCATGTCATCTGAAGACTGTACGAGCTACCCCGTGGAGTTTCTTAACTCTTTGGAGCTATCCGGGGTGCCATCACATAAGCTCGAATTAAAAGTCGGTATACCCGTTTTGGTAATGCGCAACTTGGACGCCCCGAGACTATGTAATGGCACTAGATTGCGAGTCATTGAACTAGGCAGGCATATTGTTACGGCCACAATTTTAACTAGAGAAGCTAAGGGTGAAAATGTTCTTATTCCACGCATCCCAATAATACCCAATAACTTACCCTTCAATTTCAAACGTTTACATTTCCCACATAAAGTTGCATTTTCTATGACTATTAATAAATCGCAAGGGCAAACTTTGAAGGTAGCGGGGATACATTTAGGCACGCCCTGTTTTTCCCATGGGCAGCTATACGTAGCTTGCTCACTACACGTGAGCTAAATCCCAAAATCTACATATTTACGCTGAACAAAAAAAATCAAATAACATAGTATACAGGAGTATATTGCAGTAAAAACACAGATAAATTAACACAGATGTTCACCTATTCCAGTTATATACCACATAATTCTTTAGTTATTACAAAATCTATTAAAAAAACCGCATCAAAATCCGTTACGTAGTTTTTAAAATTTAAGCATACATAGGGACATAGGGACAAAGCTACTTTGTTTTATACTATGTAGTGATAAATTCAAGTAACATTGGTCCAACCTGTTTATTAGTCAGTGTTTAGTAATCCGTTTGTGCTGGATAGGATAATCTCAAGCCCGGGGAAGGACATAGGGCTACTTTTTATAAACACACCGTACAGGTAAAGATTGATGAAGAAACCACTGGACTTAGCATTTTGAAATTTGCAGAGTTCTATTATAGCTTAAAATAATGAGCACTTAGAAAGGAATTCAGATTATTCCACCCTCAAGAGATTCCCTCTAAATATTAGGTATAGGAGTTCAAAGATTGTATGGAAACTAATTTTGAAGTTAGAAATCTGGGATGTACGATGTGAAGTTACATTAAAAAAATATAAGTATTTAAAAAAAAATGTCACGTAACTTAATGTGGCAGACCAAATTCTACGCGAGCGAAGCCGCGGGCAAAAGCTAGTTATCAATATAATTTTGTTAATGAGACCGATTGCAGGGTATTTGATCAGATATAAGATAGCTTTCATGACAGATTTGATTATTTTGTTATTGTCGCTGAAATTAGACATTATAATTTTGTAGGTATACGAAATAAGTAGAATACCTACATATCTCGTACAGTTAGCAAAATTAAGAGGCTGACAACACGCGGTTACTGTCGGACTGCATAGAAAATAAAGAGAAGCGCGATGACACAACGCTGGTAATTTGTTGCAAAATATGAAGTAATTATCTATTTACAAAAAATCTATTGATTGGACAAAAAATTGAAACACTATTATGCTAATATGTTGCTTGTAGAATAATCTGACAAAAATGAGAATGATTGCATGTATATTAGTATGGGTTTTAATGGTTAAAAGGAATTTTTAAAGGTATCTTCGTGATTTTTTTTCTATCATATCAAATCAGTTGTATTACGTTTTCAACACACCTAGCATATACCCTGAAGAATATCATATATTTTTCTGATTTTGTTTACTGCAGTGGATCATATACTTTTAGGCATTATAAAACTTATAAAACTTGCGTTTAGCTGCTGTAGTCCCCTTTATTCACAATGATGCAGCAACAGAAGAAAAAAACAGGACTCTATGATTTGTTGTTGTTGGGTAGTGATCCATCTTCGTAACTTCCTTCGGGCCCCGCATTATTATTTTTTTGTTTTGGGTGGGAAGTTATCAAATAACTTCTCCCGATCTGGGCGGAGCGGGAGAAGTTATTTGATAACATAACTTCTCCCGCTGGTGTCAGATTCTTACTGACTAAAACCCACCCGTATTCCTACCGTTGCTTGTGTTGCCAGGGGCCTCGGTAACTCTTTCGAACTTTCCCGCGACCCCGGCTTCAGCTCCCGCATGGATCAGATTTTAAATAGGTGTAGGCAGATATGGATCTACGGATAGTTAAGTCTACAGTATGTTATTTCTTGTTTTGGTTAGTACCTACCCACGAAATAAGAAGTCCTAATATATTATTTAACCAATTTATTTGAATTTCAGACAGCATCCTGCCAATAGCCCTCCCATCAGGTTCGGATCTGTGGAATCAATTCGTTGGAAACTGGGCAGTTGCCGCTGGCTTTGGCAGAACTAGTGACCGTAAGTTCTTATCATAATCTTAAAATAATAATTTTCTATGTGCATATCGTAATATCGCAGTGTCTTAAAACCAGTGTGTGTACCACAAAGAAGGCTCGAATTCGCTTAGAGGCAAGGGATGGGATCGCATCAGCAATCAGGACATTCTCCGGACAACCAAACTGCCGATAACCGATAGCCAATGTAGCCCAAAGAGTAGCTAAAGTTAGGGGCAGTGAGTAGACCACATTGTTTGCAGAACGGTTGACGATAGGGCCTAAAAATTCTGGAGTGGCGAACGCGGGTGGAAAACGAAATGATACCAACCTTGCGCTTTGTATACAAACAATAATAATATAATAGTTATCTCATATTAAAGTTTGTACTTTTTTTATTTTGCAGAGCAAGCAGGTGCCTCGACGATCGTAAGCTACGTTAACTTGCAAGTCATCAGTCTGCTCCAGTGCCAATTGACTTTCGGAAACAACTTTGTGGTCTCGAGCACGATCTGCACCAGCGGCGCTGGTGGCGTCGGTGTATGCGGCGGAGACTCCGGCGGTCCCCTCGTTCTGAACGTAAACGGAACACCCACTTTGGTGAGTATGGTATACCGTATACCTACATATAAACCAAAAACAACGGTGGAAAATCGGACGGTCGGCGAGAGGTAGTGTGTTCATGGTGCGTGAAAATAAGTTACACTTTGTCCTGAATCTACTTATGCTGACATTGACAGGGCTTTGTGGAATCCTATTATTTTATGTTGACTTTGTCAGTGCACCTTCTTGTATTCCTTCCTTTTTCTTCTCATTGTGACCATTATATTGTTTGCAGATCGGTATCAGCTCTTTCGTCGCTGCTGTCGGTTGCCAGCTTGGCTTCCCCTCGGCCTTCGCTCGCGTCACCAGCTTCAACAATTTCATCCAACAATACATGTAAATACAATGAGACTGACGTATATTATATGATACATTACATTTTAAATTAAAACAATTGTTTTTTTTTATTATTTTAAACCTGCCTAATCGATTTGTTCTGTCTGAAGGTACTTACTGTTCAATGCTGAATTCCTACTATGTTCCAAGTAGTTGGACTAAATCATTCACTATGCTTAGACTACATAGTTTACACATTCTAAGCGATCTGTAAGTAGTAAAGTTCGTAAACCATTTTTTTTTTAATTTTTGTCTTGTCTCTTTCTGTGTTACATTCTTCAGTTCTGACGTAGTCGAAATTACACCACGTCAAGTGGCCACGGCTACGGCCACTGCTTGCAAATACCAAGCTCCCCAATAGAAATTGGGATTAGAGAGCGACCAGGAATGACAGACGGACGATTAGAAATTGCTCAATAGCAGCCCGTAGTCTGGATTTTTTACAGGTTAATGGCAAATATTCTAATAGGCTCGCCCATTCTTCCTATATTACATGGGTCTTATAAAATCATTATCTGCCTACACTTTTTCTAACTGTGGTGGGGTCGGTGGGCTCTTACCAGTGGGTCTTATAACATAAATGTCAAAATTATTGGTGCACCTTTGTGACTGCTCTTTGAACTAGACCTTATTATACAGGGTGTGGCGTAAGTAGTGGTCCACCGTTCAGGATTCGATGAACCAGATAATTAACTATAACAATTAAAAATTTTAACCATTTTTACCCAAGGGTGACGAAAATATTTCCTTTTTGTCTTTTATTTACGAAATTTCTATCTTTTTTTAAAAATTTGTTTGTAGTTTCAACAAAAACCATTATTTTTTCATTTTGATTTCTGTTAATTACTGCTGAATACTAGAGCTATCATGATAAATTATGATTTTTTATGTAAATTCAGCTCTTTTGAAGAAAAAGTTGGTTCTTCTCTAATTTTAACCCTAATTTTTAAAACGCCTTCAAGTTCAAGAGCGATTTTTGTAAAAAAAAACGTACTACACTGTCAGTGCCCATCCATTTAATAATATGCCTACTAAATACCGATTTCAAAATGATATCACTATAACAGATCCAATAATTTAACAAAAAGATATTCAATTTTAATTGAAGAAAAGAAGATTTTCATGAAACTACTTTTTTAAACTTTGTTGCGTTAATACTATTACAAAACGTATAAAAACTCAAAAAACGGATACAATGTAACTTTTTACAATTCAAATGTGATTTGTGTTAAAGCACAAACATGTCAGGTAAAAAAACCCTGACCCTTTTTTTACCTGAGACATGTTTGTTTTGTTAACAAAAACCGGTTGAAGCTCTCGCAATCGAGTTACGCACAATAGGAGTGATAAGGAAGAGATATGGTAGGGTATTGCTATCTCTTTCATTACTAACGTTGAAATCTTCAGAAATCTCGAAATGATTTAGTACGATCTCGTCACTCGTGTCGTGCGTCGTATGCGTTTCGTTTTTATTCTGCCTGTGTTTACCTCCGCCATTTTTTTACCCCTGCCTGCCCCCGGACTCTGTTTAATTTGCCTACTGATTGGACTTGTTGTTTTGGTGATCTCTGCGATATTGGCTACGTGTACTGGTGACTTTGGCTTGCTCAACGATTTGGACAAACGTGCAGTGCAGTGACAATTAAAAAATGTCTCGGTACACACCGCGCGAATATGCTGACATGCATTTTATTTATGGCGAATGCAGAGGTGTCGGTAGAGAAGCAGCTCGACTTTATCGGGAGAGATATCCCGATCGAAGACATCCAGACCACCGAGTTTTTGGAAGAGTGCATAACGCATACACCGAGGGAAGGATACCTGGCACAGGCGTAGGCGGTGCAGGTGAAGGATGACCGCGACGACACAACGATGAAGAGGTAATGAATTTAGTTACAGAAGATCCTTCAACATCGGTCCGTGTCTTAAGTCGCAGAACTGGCATATCAACTAGATCTGTACATCGAATACTCAAAAGACATGAACTGTACCCATACCACTATCAAAGGGTACAGTCATTGCTACCAAGAGATTATCAATTGAGAGTAACATTTTGTAGAGTAATGCTACGCAGAATAAAAGAAGACCCGCAGTTTTTAATAAAATACTATGGAGCGACGAGTCATCCTGCAAAAAAGATGGATATTTAAATCTACATAATTTGCATAACTGGCAGCTAGAAAACCCGCATCTCATAAGGCAAGACAGATCACAGTATCAATTTAAAATAAACCTTTGGACCGGAATCATTAACGGACAAATAATCGGTCCACACGAGCTGCCAGAAACATTAAATGCAGAAAGTTATTTAAGTTTTTTGCAAATTGACTTGCCCTTGCTTCTGGAAGGTGTCGTTCCTGAAGTCCAAGAAGAGATGTGGCTGCAGAACGATGGCTGTCCCGCTCACTACTCTGTTAGAGTACGAGAGCACCTTGATACAGCGTATCCAAATAGGTGGATAGGGCGCTTAGGTCCAATATTTTGGCCACCACGCTCGCCAGATCTAAATCCCCTAGATTTCTTTTATTGGGGTTGCCTAAAAGAAAAAGTCTATAGCAAAGAAATCACTAGCATTGACCAATTGAGGACTAGAATCCAGGCAGCAGCTAGAGAAATCAGCGAAAGCGGGTTTGCCCGACGAATTAAACGGTCGTTTATTCGACGTTGCAGAGCGTGTATAGCTGCGAATGGTGGCCATTTTGAACATTTTGTTTAATTTTAATGATTGTAGTCATGACAAAGATTAATAATAAATGATAAATAAAGTGATTTGTTTTTTTTTTAATTCTTTGTTCAAATACCTAAAGTAACAAGTTAGGTCTAGATAACTCTGCAATAGTAGTTTTTTTTTTATACAAATGGGCACTGACACTGTAGTGTATTTTTTTGCAAATATCGTAAGTATTAACGCAGTAAAGTTTAAAAAAGTAGTTTAATGAAAATCTTCTTTTCTTCAATTAAAATTGAATATCTTTTTGATAAATAATAGGATCTGTTATAGTGATACCATTTTGAAATCGGTATTTAGTAGGCATATTATTAAATGGATGGGCACTGACAGTGTAGTACGTTTTTTTTACAAAAATCGTCCTTGAACTTCGATGGTATGTAAAAATTAGGGTTAAAATTAGAGAAGAACTAACTTTTTCTTCAAAAGAGCTAAATTTACATAAAAAATCATTATTTATCATGATAGCTCTAGTATTCAGCAGTAATTAGCAGAAATCAAAATGAAAAAATAATGGTTTTTGTTGAAACTACAAACAAATTTGTAATAAAAGGTAGAAATTTCGTAAATAAAAGACAGAAAGGAAATATTTTCGTAACCCTTGGGTAAAAATGGTTAAAAATTTTAATTGTTATAGTTAATTATCTGGTTCCTCGAATCCTGAACGGTGGACCACTACTTACGCCACACCCTGTATGTATAGCATTACTGGTTGAAAGACGGACAAACTGAAGGACATGATTATGTATGGTTTTATAGGTACAACGGATAAAAATATGAATTCAGATTCGTAGTGTCGTTGCAACTGCGGGCGGAAATGTACTAAATAAAAAAAAAAAATGTATGACTATAAAATTAAAACCTCTAAATTTGACATAATTGGAACTACTTCTAAGGGCATGGTCACACTAGCGAGTTGATAGCGAGTGGAAAGCGGGGCGAGTGCGCAGCGAGCTCACCGCGAGTTCGCAACGTGATCGCCACGAGTTCGCCGCCTTTGCCCGTGGGTGTACAAGAGAGAGCGAGACAAGCGAGTGTAAAATATGGTGAAACGTAGCGAACACGTTGCGCACTCGTGGCGATCACGTTGCGAAATCTCAGCGAGCTCGCTGCGCACTCGCCCCGCTTTCCACTCGCTCGCAACTCGCTAGTGTGACAAGGCCCTTAGAACTGAAAATGCTCTTTCTATTTTTCCAATGTTTTTAATAATTAGCCTTTATAGAAAATAAACCTTCGTTTTATAATGCTTGTGTTTCACCCGGGATAAAACTTGATGCACGTTGGCATAAAGAATATTGACCAAGTCGGTAAGTAGTCTAAGCCACTGTTGTGGGACAAACTCCCCTAATACTTTTGATCTATCTTTAATCCGTACGGAGATAAGACAGTCCAACGGTTTTACCCGTCTTGATAACGCTAATCGGCTTTTGTTTATAATTAAATTAATGAAAACTTACCAATCGTCAATTTACGAATGATTAGATCTGATTTAATGAGCGGAAGGTATATAAAGTGGCAACATTTTTCATTCGTTATAATTAGTAAAACAATTTTCACATAATGCGTGCTGTAATACTGTTGGTTAGTCTGGCGCTGGTGGCTTCAGCGTCGGCGCTGGTGGAAGTTGGTTCTGGATACCATCAGGAAGTCGGTATTCCTACCGCTGAGAAGATCAGGGTAGCTGAGGAGAAGGTCTTGGCTGATGCAGCGCGAGACGACAGGGTTGTTGGTGGCGCTATCGCTCCCGCCAACGCACATCCTTACTTAGTAAGTAAATTCTTACTTAATTCATTTTTAGGGTTTCGTAGTAAACAAGGAACCCTTAGGTATAGTTTCGCCATGTCCGTCTGTCTGTCCCCGCTGTAGCTCAGAGACGCTTAGTACTAGAAAGCTGTTAATCATGCCGACAAAGTGCAAAAAAAAATCTTTTAGGGTACCTCCCTTGCATGTAATGTGAGGATGATATTTTTTTTTCTCGTCTATCCCTTGGTGTGGGGTATCGTTGGATAGGTCGTTCGTTCGTTCGTTTGAATATTGCGGGTCTGTGAACACCTTTTTTCGATACAAGGATCCGCTAGTTCACCAGTTTAATGTTTGGACACTGTTTGCGCTGGCCACTGGTGGCTACCGGTGACCACTGATGGTCGTCACGAGTGTACGAGTGTGTGATAGCAGACACATGTATGCTCTCATGCCAATTAAGTAGGTAACCAGATTTGTGAATGTAAAAAAAAATGGTATCTATTGTTTTGAGATTAATATTTAAAAATTTACACCAACAATGTACTAACTACTTGAAAAATCAGCCCGTGAAATAATTGTTGTCACAATTTGTACCTATTTATTTTTATGTTTTTTTTTTAACTTAGGCTGGCTTACTGATCAATCTGGTCGGTATGACTGGTCAATCAGTATGCGGCTCTTCACTCCTGACTGCCAGCCGGCTGGTGACGGCCGCTCACTGCTGGACCGACGGTAACATGCAGGCGTGGCAGTTCACTGTGATCCTCGGCTCCAATCTTCTGTTCACTGGTGGCACCCGTATCACTACCACTAACGTCGTGATGCACCCTCAGTACACACCGGACAACCTTAACAACGATGTCGCCATGATCTTGCTGCCTACTCAGGTTCAATTCAGCAGTGAGTAACATAATGAATCTACATAATTTGGTCAGATGAAAGATAGTTTTCATTTTAGATTAGATTATTTTATTATTGTCATCAAAATGAGACAATTACGCATGTCATCATCATCTGCCTAGCCTTTTCCCAACTATGTTGGGGTCAGCTTCCAGTCTTACCGGATACAGCTGAATACCAGTATACATGGAGCGACTGCCTATCTGACCTCCACAACCCAGTTACTGGGTAACACGATACCCCTTGGTAAGACTGGTTGTCAGACTTTCGAGCTTCTGACGACCCGTAACAACTGTCAAAGATCTACAAATGACAGCCGGGACCAACGGCTTAACGTGCTTTCCGAGGCACGGAGGGGTCTTGGTATGGTCATTCATCCACGGACCAACCGCGACCTAAAATATATAATCCAGTTTTATCTATGGAAAGATGGGGCCTACAGTTTACTAACCCAGGATGTAGGTACCTAGTGGATCAGTTCTAGTGTTCTTGCAATTGAGATTTTTTTTTTAAATTTCAGACGGTATCCAGCCAGTAGCCCTCCCCTCTGGTTCGGATCTATGGAATCAATTCGTTGGAAGCTGGGCAGTTGCCGCTGGCTTTGGCAGAACTAGCGACCGTAAGTTATAGTGTAGTTACATACTATACATATAAACTCACGCCTTCTTCCCATGGGGGTAGGCAGAAACTATAGAACGTCACCTGCTACGCTCCTTACATACCTACTCCTTTTGCTTCGTTTACGTTCATACTCGTACATCTGGTCATACACGCTGTCTTCTTATCTTTAAATTAATCATATTTCTAAGCTCAAATTGTGTCAATCGTTATCCTTTCATAAATACTGAAATCGTTTCTAATTTGCAGAGCAAGCGGGTGCCTCGACGATCGTGAGTCACGTTAGCTTGCAAGTGATCGGTCTGCTTCAGTGCCAGATGATCTTTGGAAATAACTTTGTTGTCTCGAGCACGATCTGCACCAACGGTGCTGGCGGCGTCGGCGTGTGCGGCGGAGACTCCGGCGGTCCCCTCGTTGTGAACCAAAATGGAATCCCCACTTTGGTAAGTGCATACAACGGCTGGAAAGTCGGGTTGACGGCGACAGGTAGTGTTTTCATCGTAAGGAAAGAATATACTTTGTCTTGAGTGTGAACTATGTGAATAGGGTGCGGTAGGCTTCAAACTATTCTAGTAGGTAATCTGCGACCAAAATTTTGATGACTGAAACTACTTTTTTAATGTAACGCTTCCGTGCACACCTTTTTATATTTTTATTGCTTTCTGTGACGACTAAACCTAAAGTTCTCGTTTTATGTTTTCAGATCGGTATCAGCTCCTTCGTTGCTGCTGCCGGTTGCCAGCTCGGCTTCCCCTCAGCCTTCGCTCGCGTCACCAGTTTCAACAATTTCATCAATCAATATTTGTAGTATCAAGAGACTGACCATAAATACAATACATTTAAATAAAAAAAATACATTTTTATTTTGTTTTACTCCTTTGTCACTTATAACATTTTGTATTATTTGTTTTTCGTCACCTCGTCTGCATAAGCTGTAAATTAAAGATTTTACCTAAATCAAATTAACGTACACACACTAATGGAATGAATTATTTATTGCTTTGTCTTTATCCAACGATAAGATTAATTTAATCAAACCCGCCAATCTTAATTGATGTATTTTCTTGTCTTAATCCGTCTATTTTCTGGAACTCAGAAGTTATCTTTAACTCAGTCTTGCGACATGCGTTGTATTTTTTTTTACTAATCGTTTGTAAACTACGTAATGCCATTAATGATAATAATGGTGGTTATCAATCAATCAATCGTCTCAGCTTATCGCATTTAGCACGTGCAAAAGAGTTGCAGCTACTGCAGGAATGCATGGCTTATTCCGCAGAAAAAGTGACACGACAGATTAATGATTAATACATTTAAGCATATAAACCCTATGATAGTAGTAGGTAGGTACTCGTAATTCAAGCTTTTTGGCAAATTCAAATCAAACTGACCGAAGATCTATGGGGAATGTCTATCAACGTTTGTACATCTATAATCGAGACTATAGCACAATACTTAACCTTAGTGGTGCCGATTCCCTTGTTCACAAACTAAACTAAATTTAAGTTCAGTGCATCTTTTTCTTTGTGTTTCATTAAGAAAAGGACAGAAGATAAATTTTAGTTTAGTCCTGTCAAATTAATCTATAAATAATTTATATTTATAAATAATTTATGTATTCATTTATATGTATACAAATTATGTATTAGGTATGTTGAAACTGTTTGTACTTCCCGTCACTTGTCCCTAAAGGTTCATCAGAAAACCAGCGTCAGACAGCATCTGTCTGGCATTAATGCTGAATGCTTTTTGGCGCAACCGTGAGTCAAACACTATTGTTGTTAAAACATTATTTACACTTTTTTATTGTTATTTATATTTTGTGTTTCACGAACTGTGTCCAAATAAACGTTATTCTTTTTTTCTTTCAAATGATAGACAAGTAGCAAGTTCAATTAAATGGTGTCAATTCACTCGATTTAAAAGTAAAAATAGGTGTTCCACAAAACTCAATTTTGGGTCCTTTCCTCTTTTCAATATAATGATCTACCCCATTTATTAAAAAAAACAACCACAAATGGTGTTATTTGCTGACGACACTTCCTTAATCTTTAAGATACATAGACGTGACTCAAATCTTGACGACGTAAATAACGCCCTACTGCAGGTTCAAAATCGGTTCACTGTTAATAATTTACTATTAAATGGGGAAAAAACGAAATGCATAAGATTTGCTTTAGGTACCGAATGTAAAAAGTAGTGATTGTGACATAGTATTGAATAGGGAGTAACTTGAATACGTCGTTAAAACTGTTTTCCTGGGCATCACGCTCGATTCAAGGCTGCAATGGGGTCCTCATTTAACATCTCTTGCAGGACGGCTAAGTTTAGCAGCATATGCAGCATATGTATGATAGAAAAATCAGTCAATTTACTGATGTAGATACCGTTAGGCTAGTCTATTTTAGTTACTTTCACAGTATCATGTATTACGGTATTTTCCTATGGGGACGGGCTGCAGATATCGAGTCTATTTTTATTCTGCAGAAAAGAGCAAATCAGAGCAATACGAGTATATGGCCTCTTCATGCGCGACTCTATAAGGGAAATGTTTAAAGATATTAACATCATGAAATGGAATTGTTTATCAGAATAAACAGAATCTTATTTACAAATAAATAAGATATCAGAATCACTTTTACACGTCATATTATAAACATATTAAAAAATAAGCTAGATGGAGTCGATATTTCCTATCTGACTACCCCTGAGAAGAAATGGCGAAACAAACGCAAGGGTCAAACTCTCTTTTAAAGTCCAGACATAATTTTGGTCAGTTCATGTGAGGACCATGTAGATCCATGTCTGAAATGGTATTTTGAGGAAAGAACCACAAAAATTTGAGTGGACCTGTCCAGTCAGTGTAAGCATTTGTCAGTATTCATGTAGCTCAACTCCGAACTTAAGGAGCTCAACGACTCGACGAACAATACCAACGAAAGGACATTTGGGTAGGCCGTATAGACTACTCATAATGCAGATTATCATTAAAACTAACATAGTGCTCACATTCACAATAATTAAAGTAATATAATAATTTTCAAGGTAAATATTCATGTAATTTTGTATATAATATTCATCAATGTCAATATGTATATAATGATATTATATAATAATTAAAATGTCAAGTTTTACGGTTTTATCACAAGGCTTAGCAGAGCGAGCAGCTCAATCCCAAGATTTTTGTCTTCTAAATAATCAGAAATTTTTATTACCCTTTTTTACAAACTTTGGTTTTAATACAGCTTTTAAATCGTTTAATGGGTACATTTCGAATGTCAATTGGAAGTTTGTTGTAAAAGCGTATACATTGAACCATGAACGAGTTGGCTACACTGTGGAGGCGAGTGTGAACTACGGCAAGATTATGTTTATTCCTGGTATTTAAACTGTGGTTATCGGACATTTTGTTAAAATTTGATATATTTTTGTGTACATACATAAGAATATCAAATATATATTGAGAGGCTACAGTCAGAATATCTATTACTTTGAATTTTTCTCGAAAGGAGTCTCTAGGACCTAGGTTGTAAATGGCTCGAACATCCCTTTTCTGTAAAATAAAGACAGTATTAATGTCTGCATAGGTTCCCCAGAGAAGAACCCCATATGATATAAGACTGAAAATAACTAAAATAAACAATTCTGTCGAATTTTTTAACAGCATAGGCGGCAGAACTGAGCGTTCCTGACAATTTTACTATGTATGGGCACCATTTAGCGTCAATAGTTATTCCAAGAAAAACTGTCGACTCAACAGGGTCCAACTCTATTCCATTAAGTTGAACATTGGTAGTTAGCTGCCTGACTTTTGGCGTTGAAATTTTTATGAGTTTAATCTTTTTTTCGTTCAGTAGAAGATTATTTACATTAAACCAATGGACAACTTTAGAGGGTGCATCGTTAACATGTTCAAAGTTGACTAGCTGACGTTTGATTTAAAAAATGAGGGAAGTGTCATCTGCGAATAAAACAATCTTGTGATTATCCCATATGGGATAAAGTAAGTCATTTATATAAATTAGAAACAAGAATGGACCTAGAATTGAACCCTGCGGAATGCCCATAGTGACCGCAGATCCAACAGATCTCTTGCCATTAATATCAACCCTCTGAATGCTGTTGTTCAGATAAGAGGTCAGAAAGTCGAGAGCCCTGTCCCTCATACCATAATGACGGTACCTTGTCAATATATCTATGAAAACATCATCCTTACGTAAGGAAAAATCTAAGTTTTTCAGTAAAAGCGGTGAAAGATACAATTAGGTATAGGATTAGAAATAGGGACCAATTAGTTCAACCAGGTTTCAGACTGGCTAAAGTAGACTCATCCTTCATGGGGTACTGTTTAAAATATTATAATAAAATATCTCCCAACAACTGAATGAAAAGAAATTTAAATCTAAACGCATGTTATAAGTTGGGGGGTTACATTGCTGTCAAAAATGCTTGGCTCAACGCTGCCGCGCTGGTCCTACTTCAAAAGGGCGCATACACTAATTGATTATCATTTGAAAATATTTGTTGGAGGTGCAGAAGATCATAAAAACTATATTTGCATTGTATTAATTCAGTCTCTTAATATTGTTTAATTGCATAGCATGTGTGAGCACTTTTTAACTACTATAAAGCTACCATTTACTGGGTACGTCTTTAATTAACTTAACCTGGCGGCTGAGAGTATGTCATGCTCACTCGGATCAACAACAACAACAACAGCGGTTCTCGCTGGTGTTGGCGTGTGTTGGATCATTAAGTTCCCTTCAAAATGGTTGAGCTGAATGTTGCTGATCCACGCGTCATATTCGTGAACGGGCGCCGTCAGTAGGGATTTCTTAGCTGCCTTATTTTTTTATAGCTTACCTAATAGCTGGCTTATTTCAATTGTTTTTTGTTTTTATTTTTTATTATAGACGATTTTAGCGTGCACGTCTTTCTACATTGTTCTCACATGCGTCATTTTAACACGAATAATGTAACCAATGTGTTTGTAAAAATATTTTAATTTAAAAGTGTCCGTGGAGTTTCTTGTCCGTTCTTCTCCATAGGTACCTATTACGCTTTGGAATGGGCAACTAGCTTAATTTTTCTGACTGACCGACCCCTTGACAATTCAAAAGTGCCTGTATTTGGTTTATTTGAAATAAATGCTTTCGAGTAATTTGAATTATTATTTCTAGACTTTACTGGCTTAGGTTCGGGATTGAGAGATTTCTTTTAATCATTTTTTTTTCACAAGGGACTTTGAGACAATTTAAATTAATTAAGAAGAATGATTATGAATGATTATTAAGAATAATGAAAACAATGTTTTTATAATATTACATAATAATCGTTTTTTCTCTCTTTTAAGGTGAACTAAGTCTTGATAGCTTAATTTGAAATATATCGATTAAATTTCAAAGATTATTAAATTGGATTTTTGACTGATATTTTACAAGCATGAAAGTATATACATTAAAGTCAAAACATCATTGGACCAAATCAGAATCCTACTCGTATATTAAGACGCTGACAACACCTAAACCGCGGTCACTGTCAGATTGCATAGAAAAGAAAGAGAAGTGCGACGACAAAACGCTTGTAATTTATTGCAAAATATGAAGTAATTATCTATTTACTCAGAATTGAGTTGAGTAATCGAAAATAAAAAACAACCAAGTTCTGCATTAGAATAAGGCGTACTTGTTATTAATTAAATACGTAATTTATGTTGATATTTAAAACAGATATTTTGGATTAGAACTCAAGGTAAGAGGTTAGTTTAACGTTAGTTTGTATCGAGATTTTTTTTCAAAACGTGTTTTGGTGACAACCAAGTTCTGGGAAATATGTTCAAAATTAACATATATTTTTTCCGCTACCACAAACTATACAGAGTTGGCAATTTTCTTTCTTAAAAGAAGCCTATTTTGGTCAATTGGGTCTTGTCAGCGCCTTAAATCTATGGGCCGCACATTCGCTGTCTCTCTCGTATTTTCGGTCTGTATTCACTGCGCAATTGAATACGGAACGCTCAGTCTCTATGTCTATGGTTACCAATAAAATTGCTTCTGTCATTTATTAGCGGGTCATTCAGAGATGGATTCAGAGATGATGGAATAAATAAAAAAAATCAAGACACCATGTCTTGAATGTCATGATTTGTTGGATTCATTTGCCGACTTAAAAGAAGGGAGAAGGTTATTAAAGACGAGATTATCATTCAAGCTCCTTTATTTCGACCAGGTACTTACAATGTGTTCACGAAAACTATAGCCTCTCTCAAGCCAGACAGACAGACATACAATGATAGGCAACATTTTTTATTAAATATTAATTAAGTAAATAGTACACTCATACATGGCATTAGATTTTTACTATTGATAAAGCTAATGGCCATTACAGTCGAAATTAAAATGTCGATTATCTTTTAGACAGATGTTATCTTTTAGACAGATGTTATCTTTTAGACAGATGTTATCTTTTAGACAGATGTTATCGATTTACAAAATATTCTGTGATTTCTTTTTACAAGTGTCATTGTTTCCAAGTCGACTTTAGATTTAAAACGAAGTGTAAAAGATAATTAATAATTTTTTTATCAGAGCTCTTATCCCATTGGGTACCTTGTCCAGTCAATTCATTCAACATTTTATTATGCACAACAAGTCGGTGATTTCACTATTCGTAATTAAAATGTGCGACAGAAGCATTCGCCATAAATAATTTTGCAAACTCATTCAATACATACAATAAAATGTATTTTAAATACAACAATAGTTATTTTACATACTTAATATCATGCGATTATTTAATACACTTTAATGAACATTCAAGCTCCCTGGCATCGTGTTTAAAAGTATTAACAAATGTATGACTACTACACGTTGAGACTAGAGATACAACTTAAACCTACAATTGTTAAACGACTACTTAAAATTTCATGATTAATGGAATTACTATAAATCATAATTAGCTGGATTATTTCGGGCACACTATAACTAGCAAGCTAAACACTAGCCAAACATATAAGACAGTTGTCCCACTGCCGGCGAGAAAGCGACTAACTATCGGCTATTTTCCCGCTCAAGAAACTTACAATAGATATATATTCCGTGTAAACAAAAGAGATGCATTTAATAATAGTTGATCGCTGACTGTTCACACCGCCAGCGTGTACTCGCTCCACTAGTTTGTCGCTGAGCTATCAAAAATAATACTCGCTCAGCGATATTTGCCAGCGATGCTCGCTTGGCGATCAGAACTCACGCCGAAAGACAAACTAGCGGTCGAGCGAGTGGTGCGAGTAGTCACCCGTCGCACTCGGACACTCGCTGATAGCCCAGCAACAAAACTATCGGAACTACACACTCGCTGCTCGCCAACTCGTTTTCAGTTGCTATCTCTACTCGTTACTCGCTAATCGCCGGCGGTGGGACAACAGCCTAAATCGCTAGATTTGCCCTCACCGTACTTAGTCACGCGAAAAAGGGTCCAAACTGAGAAGAAAAGTGAGTTCACACATTATAAATAGCGTTTCCATGACAACCAAGTCAAGTCACAGCGTCATTGTGCTTGTCAGAGGTGCCAAAACGAAACAGAAACGCGACTATCTTTTGTCAATTAAAGAATCTTACTTAATTTCGTTTTTTAATATATCATTTTTTTCTTTTTTCTCGTGCACACTTGCTTTTCCAACTCACTTTAGACATTGGCAGAATAGTCGACATCGGCTTTGCTTGCAATTTATTATCTTTTGACGCGGTATGGCAAATCTAACGATTTAAATCTTTGACAGTAGCTTGTAAAAAAAAACAAAATTCGATGTTCTTATAATAAAAATGACGAGTTAAGGTCAATTAAGGTCAATAGTTAAAATAAAAAGTTAAGCTACGAATCCTAGAAGCTGATATTTAAACACTATTTACAAGCCTCCTCTGAGTACCTACATACCTTAATGTATATTAGCTAAACTTTTAATGAGAGGACAATTCCACTTTTCAATTTTACATATATATTTTTAAAATATTTACATTTGAATTCACATTCTGCCGGTGACAATTGATGAAATATGACAATATACTCTAAAATAAATACAATAAAATGTTCGAGAGATAATTAAAATAACAAATATTTACGTAAATCTTAAAAGGAGGCATTAATTAAACTATTTTAATGATATCACAGTTCATTTATGCAAATAAAGACATATATAGTTGAATATATATTTTACACATGGAATTAACCACCAAAAGAATTGTTGTTATGGCAATGACTTGAACATTTCAACAAAACAACAACATTTTTGTTCGATACATATTATTTCTGTTATAGTACGCGTCAAACTTAATAGCGGCTCTGAAGTTCGCAGCGAGTACGCTGCGAATATATTACTTCGCAGCGACTCGCCTCATGTTCCGAGCCGCCATACAGTTTGCATCGGGCTGTATCATTAATTCAACATAACATTGCAAATAAAAATAATAGGATATCAATTGTCTTGTAAAATGTGTTTCTATTATGTAATGCATATACAAGATGAATATTTGATATTAATATTTTTATTAATTTAATAATTTACTCTATTTGAAATGTGAGTTTTATAGACAGTCCGTTAAAGGTGCTTAAGTCAATATCAATTGTAATGAGCAACAATAATAGTTAAGATTCGATACTTATGTTATAAATATCAGGGTCAATTTAATATCGATTTATGCTAAAATTTTCCAGTCACGCGATTTTAATGGTATCGATTAACGACAGTGTGGCTGCACCTTTAGCCGTTCTATCTTGAGTGAAAACACCTATTTAATAAATTTATTCTAAGTGAACAAAAGCTCAAAGAAGTACAGAAGGTCGACTCCATACAACGACTGAAAACGCACGCACACAGACACACACGTTTATGTACGGCGAGTGCAAGCGCACTCGCAACCGGCATTTGTTTGAGATATTTTGAAGCAGCGCAGTCACTATCAAATTTGAAAGACGTAAACTATTAGTAAGTCATTGCAAACTCTTATCTCATTGTTATCCTAATATTATAAATGCGAAAGTGAGTTTGTTACGCTTTCACGTCTTACCTGCTCTACTGATCATCGTGAAATTTTGCATACACGTTGTCAGGGATACCTTTTATCCAGTACTGTTACCGAGCGATAGAAACATGATTGACAAAATCAACATTAACGCGACCGAAGCCACGGAAAAAGCTAGTAAGGTTTAGAGTGTTTGCTGTGAGTTTGATAAAATTCTAGGCAATCATTCTAATTTATACCTTACCTTAACAAAATAAGAGTTACTTTGCAATGACTTTTAACGGTTTTACGTCGAGGTTCTCCGACTAACTAAACAACAGCTGCGTACAGTTACAGCAGCTATAACTGGCCACGGGTCATTTAACACCTCTTTGTCATAGGAATCACAACAGTCTGCTGTGCAGGGCCTGCATGGAGGACGACGAGACAGCAGCTCATGTGCTACTAAACTGCCCGGTGGTCGCCACATACAGGGCAAAGTACTTCGGTAACCCAGGTACTCTCCGTGAGATTATCAGTAACACTAAGGCGGTGCTGGCCTTCCTTGAGGAGCTGGAGTGGATCGAATAATCAGTTTCCCACCCGTACGTAAAATACGCGCATTGACGTGGAGTTGCGGACACCAGCCCGTATTACCTAATGGTTTTACGTCGATTGTGAATGTCCTACCTTAGAGATCACCGTATGTACTATCGCGGGTGTTCAAATCGGACCACCGTAAGGACTATTTTGTTTGCAGCGCTCGGCCGCTATAGTAGCGCTTACCTACGCTCATCAACCAATAGGATCGCCGTATCAGACTTTGGCTGAGCCCCTTGTTTTTGTAAATAGGAAAAAAGAGCGTAAAAAAACGAGTAAAGGGTGGTCAGACATCTGCAATCATTGTAACAGAGCCTGAGAAATTTATTTATACAATTTAAATATTTTTTTATTGGTCGACGCAAAGAGGGGCGGTAAACAGATGTGGTCATCGTGAGCCCGGGATTTTGTTTTAAGTGGTCCGATTTGAACACCCGCGATAGTACGTCTCATCGATACGCGCGTGCGCCTTTTTTGCGCTCGTTGCTTACCTTCTGTACCTATCTGTACCGTGACAAAAGTATCTGTGTAGACAATGATATGGCCTAGAACCTGTTATACGTGTATAGTGCGAATGTTGAAATGTTGAATGTGTTCAATTGTTTTAGATTCAATTGGCTAGAGCGGTGTTGTGTTTATGTTGGACACAGCACCTTGAGGATGTAGTCTGTTAATAGCGTCGGTACGGTTGGGCTATCCTCGTTGATCGCCTTTAGAACTGAAATAGAAGAAAACGATTTAATTAGTGTTTTGTTTTTACAATCTTAAACGATGAATGAGCGTTCGAACCGAACAGAATACTAGTTGGGGAAGAAAATCGTATATAGTTTTTCTTTTACACATTTTTTTTAACTGTTTCCCCCTTTTTTTTTTGGGTGGGAAATTACCAAATAACTTCTCCCGCTCTGGGTGGAACGGTAGGGTGTGTCAGACAGAACTGACTAAAATGGAATGGCAACGGAAGGAACACGGGTGGGCCGTCTTCCTTCCGTTGTCTTTGTTGCCAAAGGCCACGGTATCCCTTTCTTTACTTCCCCGCGACCCCGGCAGACGTAACTGTTTCCCCTGGGAATGCAAAAACCATTCCCAGTTGCTTATTATAGTTTATATAATGTATTTAATTTTAAATCAATAAATAATAATATTATTATTAGAAACAAGCTTATCGTTATCTGTGAATCCTACCACTCACCTACTTTTCCGGGATATGAATCAATGATTATGTGTGATTAAGATTATACAACATTATAGATACCTTATTAGGTATTAAGCGAATAATTGTGAGTTATGACAGCACGTATTATAGATAACTAACTATTATAAATATAAGATAACTACAGGCATGGCCAATACAGAACGATTCAAAATTTATGGCGATGGCGGCTCGAAACATGAGACGAGTCGTTGCGCACTAACGAATTATACTGCCCAGCGATTAGCGCACTTCAGAGCCGCCATTAAGTTTGACCCGTACTATACCCAGTTGTTAAATAGGTACATTGAGTTTGAGTAAAAGTTCGCCTTGTAGAGCACCGTCTCTGTCTCTCATACATGTTACAGTCTCTTTCTATAGTTCGATGTGTCATATTAACTGACTGTAAAATAATATTAAGTACATAGTTATTCAAATGAAACTTACTCTTAATGAGCACTTGTAGCGAC
This sequence comes from Atethmia centrago, assembly GCA_905333075.3. NCBI lineage: Eukaryota > Metazoa > Arthropoda > Insecta > Lepidoptera > Noctuidae > Atethmia > Atethmia centrago. Next base: position 20,068,254 of record HG995381.1, on the reverse strand, counting down.
TGGTTGTCTGGGGGTCCGTTGTCTAGGTGGAACGGTATCACGGTAGTTAAGTACTGGAACAGAACATTAAACATAAGTTTGCTAATAAAATCGAATAGATTCAAAATAAAAATAACAATTGAAAGATTATAATAATAATAACAATTGAATGAATTCAAAAATAACAACAATTGAATGATTAAAATAATCATAACAATTGAATCATAATAATAAAACTTCTATACGTTTGTCTCGTTCGGCTACTTTACTTATCCGGGAAGATGTAAGCCATTTTTAGGGTTCCGTAGTCAACAAGGCATCCATATAGGTTCGCCATGTCCGTCTGTCTGTCTGTCCGCGGCTTAGCTCAGAGTCAGTACTAGAAAGATGTTATTTGGCACGGGTATACATATTAATCACTCTGCTAAAGTGGTAAAATAAAAACTTGAAATAAAAAACCTAGGGGGTAAAACTATATTTTTTTCTCGTCTATTGCATAGTGTGGGGTGTCGTTGGCTAAATATATCAAAAATATTGTAGGTCTGCGCTTTAAAATCCTCATTTGATTTCCCTGCCAGCCCTCCCTGCTATTCTCCCTGCCAGCCCTCCCTGCTATTCTCCCTGCCAGCTAAATGGTTGATTTTGGATATGTGAAAAAATTCACAGCAGCAGTATATATAACGAAGTTAAAAGGACAACAAAGCCAAAAAACAAAGGTCATTGGGTAAGATTGTTAAACTTTTATGGTTTAAATACGAGGCTTTTTGCTACTTTTTATGTGTTAATTTTATGTAATCTTTGTTGCAATGTGCGTTTTGTTTGTGCAGAATAAACAATTTTTTTTTCAATCTTTTCTTTTCTATCAGAGCGAAGTAGGCTTTACAAGTTAACGACTAATAGTCGACCATCTTACATTTGCAATGTATGGGAGAACATGTTTTTCAACTACAATGTTTAGTTTGTTCTTGGGATAAATTCATCCCAACTACGGAACCCTTGGATACCTCACGGAACGCACTTGGCCAGTTTTTTGGACAAAAACCGTGTGCAATCGGGAGACCCACGTCAGTGACGAAGTTCCTTAAGCGATACTCGCACGCACACCCACACTCGTATATAAGAAAGTCGCATGGAGGGGGCATAACGCTTTTTCCTTACGTGACGATTTCTACCAGTCAACTCCTACCGTAAGCCGCGTCAAGAAACTTCGTTCCAAAATACTAATATCTTTCTGTTCCCAATAAATATTTTTCTTTCTTATATACCCACTGTAGTGTGGCCACACCCTACGACGTGCTAACAAAATATGAATGAATAAAATATTTAAAGCTAACGTGGTAAAGTATAATTTCTCTGTCTCAAGAAAGGTCACAAATAATTGATTAGTTCCAGGTCGTTAGCCTATCACGAACAATCGACGCTCGACGGAACAGACTCAACTCGTGGGCTCAACTATCCGAAACAAGAAACTTTCACTGTTTGTTTGTCACTATGACAACTTTTGTAGAGATTTCTAATAACGTATACAATTTTAGATATAAGTAAGTACATTTTGTAAATCAAGAAGTAGTAAAATCGTAAAATTTTAATCATACAGGTTTTTTTTGCAGTGGAAAAATAAAATTTTGCATGAAGGTGCAGACTGTGCGATATCGCGCCAGTCTGCACGAGCCTTCACGAGCCGAGAGGAGTATGTTTTTTTCAGAAGTAATCCTTGCGCACATATTTTTGGGTTGGCTTTAAAGTCCAATCCGTAACTGAAAACTAGTAATTTATAACTGCATCTGACTTCTGCAATATACCAAGTTACTGAGCTATCCTAAAACTGGTCATTACACTTTCAAGCATTCGACTTTCGACTGCTAAGTACAATCTCCAAGGCATGGAGAGAAAAAATGCAATTAAATCAAGGACTGATTGCTACTGACTGATTTTAATATACATATATCTTAATTCATATTTTTTACCTTGGACTCCGAATGGCCACCACCCAAATTAGGTGACCTTGGCGGCAGTGGCCTCTTCTTCTTCTCAATATGATACTGGCGCCTCTTGTTCTGAACAGCTAGCAGAAGAGATATGAACGTGTTCTTGAGCTCTTTCTCGTATTCCAGTTCATCACGGAGAGCCAACTCGGCGATCAAAGTCTCGGAAAACTCACGAATGAGGACTTCTAACTCCATGAATATTTCGTTTAGTTGAGCAAGCGAGTATGTGCGCAGTTCTGGAATAAAAAATTGGAAGATTAAATAAGACTTATGTATATAATTATAGAGGTGTGAGGGGCTTGTGGCTAAGTAAAAGCAGCCGCACGGGTCGATCGATCAGGTTAAGCTACGCTTGCCGCGGTTAGTCCGTGGATGGGTGACCATCTTTACATACCAAGACACCTCCGTGCCTCGGAAAGCAAGTTAAGCCGTTGGTCCCGGTTGTCATTTGTAGATCTTTGAGAGTCGTTACGGGTCGTCAGAAGCCCGAAAGTCTGACAACCAATCTTACCAAGGGGTATCGTGTTACCCAATAACTGGGTTGTGGAGGTCAGATAGGCAGTCGCTCCATGTAAAATACTGGTATTCGCCTGTATCCGGTAAGACTGGAAGCCGACCCCAACATAGTTGGGAAAAGGCTAGGCAGATGATGATAATTATAGAGGTGTCTAAAGTTCACTCATTCTCCATAGAAAAGGGATGATCCTCCGACCAGACAGACGAGTGTTGTGTCTGGGTGATGAGCTATTGCCCGACGATTGATGTCGGGATGTTGTGTATAATTATGCTAGTTGCGCGGTAAATCTGCTTGCACGATGCAGGATTTCGCGTGACGTCAGTATGATGGGTAGTTCGCATGTGGCGATGTAGATGCCGCCACATACCTATGAAAATTTCGATGTATAAGAACTAAAGAGTCAAATTAAATTAGCGAAACTCCGCAGAAGTGATGGGTATCGTATCTTAACACGATGAAAAAAAAAAAACGACTTTCTAAACTCATACAAGTAACTGCACTATCAGCGTGGTCGTAACAAAAAAGTCATACATTTTTGTTTTCGTTTGATCATGTTTAGATTTAAAATTAAATGTCGCTCAGCGCGCCATGGAGCGGGCTATGCTCGGAGTTTCTTTGAAGGATAAGATAAGAAATGAAGTTATCCGGAAGAGAACCGGAGTTACCGACATAGCCTACAGAGTTAGCAAGCTGAAGTGGCAGTGGGCTGGCCATGTGTGTCGAAGGACCGATGGCCGGTGGAGCAGACAAGTCCTGGAGTGGAGACCGCGTATCGGCAAGCGTAGTGTGGGACGCCCCCAGCTAGATGGACCGACGACCTTAAAAAGGTGGCTGGGACAGTGGCACAGCCTGGGAGAGGCCTATGTCCAGCAGTGGACTGTTATAGGCTGAGTTGATTGACTGATTGATGTTTAGATATTGATACCCATCACGTCTGCGAAGTTTCTCTAGCTAATTTAACTTGACCCTGTATGATAATGGTAGAAAAGGTAGGTAGGCGAGAAGCTAACACCCGGTTACTGGGACAAAAATCAACGTCGTGTCAAAATTAGGCGAGAGATCCGATAGGCTGTTGATAATTCGGTCAACCAATTACAGAAGTTTACACGCGCTTGACCACAATTTGTTAGCAATTTTTTTGTTGATTTTCGTTCCAGAAACCGTGTGTAAGTATTGCAATTAAAATAAGACTGAATAGTGACCTTAATGCAAGAAAAGAACTGCAAAGATTTGCTTGTGCATTGTTAATTGATCCAGATCCGGGCTACATTATGTAATAACTACTGTGTGTCTTATGTAATAACTACTGATCGCTTTCGATCGTACTTCCTTAGTTTTACATCAACACAGAGCCGATAGACACCTCATGTATGAAAATGTTTGTCGACGGCGCGTTGTTTTCCACGCGCGCCTCAAAGAGATGTCGTCAGCACAAGTATATGGGTCCACTAGGGCCGATGCCTGCCGGGGTCGCGGAAAGGTACTAAAGGGTCACCGAGGCCCCTGGCAACACAGGCAACGGAAGGAATACGGGTGGGTTTTAGTCAGTAAGAGTCTGACACACCCTCCCACTCCGCCCAGAGCGGGAGAAGTTATTTGATAATAACCCAAAAAAAAAATGTATGAAGATGTTTGACAGCCTCGTTGGCTTAGTGGTCGCAAGCGCTACTACTGATCATGAGGCCTTGGGTTCGATTCACGGGTCGAGCAAAATGCTATATTGAAGTTTTCTATCTGGAATTTCTCAGCAGCCCGGAGTCTGGATTTGTGCCCGGTTGTTACATGGGCCTTAAACATAACTGGGCCTCAAGTCTGCTATTACAATAGTGTCAGAATGGTCTGTTCCAATCTTCATTAATGGCGCCATTATATTAGTAGATTACCAAACTTGTCAAAATCAACAATTATAAATTCAATGATAGACCATTCTGACACTATTGTAATAGCAGACTTGAGGCCCTGGCGAAATGTACAAACTACAGAAAGCCTCTGCCCAACCCTTTGGGGAAACAAGGCGTGATGTTTATGTTGTGTATGAAAATCCATCCAGCCGTTAGGATGCTTCGTGGGAAAAGATACAAATATACATAGCTACATAGATACGCGTGAAGAACATAACCCTGTCTTTACTGTCGCGCAGTAAGGTTAAATAGGATTCGACTAGAAAATGAATTAGGTCACAAAGGATACGAGAACAAAACTTATCTGTATTAAAGACACGTCTAAAAACAAGATTACTTTTTCATTCGAGAGACATTTCAGACAAGTATAAGAGATTGATACGACCCTGTCTCTTACTCGCGTAGAATTCAATATTAGAAGTCGTAATACGTAACTAAAGAGTTCTTCTCTTTCCGAATTCTGAACCACGTGTGTGTTTTAGAACAAACTTTCAAACTAGGTTTAGATACAGTTCGTGAATAGCACACATCTGTTGTTCTTCCATAAGATTTACTACACATACGAGTATTAATGTTTACTACCGCACTAGTTTCAACGCAAATAAATTAATCGGATGTTTTTAAAACCTGCTTGATCTAGATCGTGATTTATTTTATAGATTGTAATTGGGTTATAAAATATTTTAGCGTTTATCTATTCAATTAATAATGTATAAAAAATAAACGTTTTAAGTGGCTATTTAAGTGTGAGGTTGAGGAAACAGAGTGATGCGCCAAATTAATCGCAAGCACAGGGGTGAACGCACTCGAGCGAAAGAATCGGACATTGCGCTGCGCTGGAGCATCGGCAGAGCGTACAGTCAGCCTCAAAAAGTTGTACACGTCAACAAGAATTAATTTGAATTTCTATAATCGGTGTTCATTAGTATGTATCAATACGAGTATTTAACTGGAATTTAGTACCAAATGTGAATTATGTTTTGTGCTCTGCCCTTTTTAAGCCTTAGCGGCTGAACGGATTTCTATGTAATTTGGCACACAGGAAAACCATGACCTAGGTTATGAGAACATAGGATACTTTTAATCCGCAGGACGTGGGCCAAAGCTACTTGATAAGTATTCTGGTATGCATATAATACAAGATAAGTTTAAAAAGGAGGGCGGATATTTGAGGAGGTAATCAGGTGCACAAAACTGAACAACTTTCCCCAAGGAATACAGGTCGAAATCTAGAAAATAAAATTCAAATTTTCATACAAACATAAGTCACTTGACCAGTCACTTTGCATGAAAAGACGATATTCAATTTTAAGATTTCGACTTATGTTTTTTTGGAGAAAGTTTTATGCACTTGATTAACTCCTAAAATATCCGCACTCCTTTTAAATTTATCCTGTATAATGGAACAAAGGAATGAATTCATACCCACTTTTACATCTTTTTGAGGCTGACTGTACTCGATTGTACGCCCATATCGAATGACGACAATTGCGAGGTTTATTTGATCAATTTATGAATTACTTTCACATTGAATTTGACACATAAACTAGTTTACGGACAAAACCGTAAACCACGCTACTGAAAGTTAAAGAATTTTGATCTATTATTTGAATATTTAAATTATAATTGCAGCCGTATCGAGCTATAATCTGTTATTAGGGTTCCGTACTGCAAAAGGAAAAAACGGAAACTTTATAGAATCACTTCGTTGTCCTTCTGTCTGTTTGTCAAGACCCTTTTTCTTAGAAACGCGTCGAGGTATAAAGTTGAAATTAATAACAAATATGTAGATCTACAGTCTCTTGGAGCTCTAAAAAACCAAGCTCGAAGTCAATGCAATAAAAATATACGGCCGTTTATGTGACATATTTTGATACTCGCAAATAAATCAAAACCTATGTACTTACTTCCCAATGACCTAGAATCATGAAATTTGGCAAGAAGCATGGTCTCACAGAGCAGTGGTAGCCCAGTGGTAACGGCCGCGACTTACGAGTTGTACGGCGTAGGTTCGAACCCGGACAGGCGCTTTACTTTGTGTAAATTATTTCATCACCACTGCTCTCAAAACGGTGAAGGAAAACATCGTGAGGAAACCGGTATGTCCTAGAACCAAAAATTCGAAGACATGTGACATCTACCTGCATCTACCAACCCGCACTGGGCCCGCGTGAGGGATTACGGCCCACTCCCTCTCACAGAGAGGAGGCCTGTATCCCAGTAGTGGGAACATTATAGGCTGATTAAGTAAGGTCTCACAGCACAAGTAAAGGTAAAACTCCGAAAATCGTTAATTTGTAGTGTTTATATAATATATCATTTTATTTTGCTATTACAAACTTACATTTTCAGTTGAAGAATTGACCGTGACGTATATCGAAGTATGGGAGAACATTTTTTCAACTACAAAGTTAAATTTGTTTTGAAAAAAATTCATCACAAATACGGAACCCTTTATTATGCGTGGTCCGACTCGCACTTGGCCGGTTTTATTTTCTTTTACAACGGCTACTCTCGCGTTATTAGAATAAAAATAAAAATGGTAGTTATCTACATCTTTTATTTTGAACTTGAATTTAGTTGTCAGTTGGATCAATCAGCGTTTTCAGAAGTAATGTAGGCGTTTCATAGAATCAACTCTAGGTAGGTCTTAGATTAGGTACTGAATAGATTAACTGAAAGCGTATACCTTATAAGATAGAGGTACTCTTTGTCAGTCACTTTTAAACTGGTTCTATGGATAATAATAATTTTGTCAGCTACCTAATAATTTACAAAGAAATCGTACCGTCACCGCCATTTGTTTTGCAGTGATTGGCCCCAGTTGTTGGCCAATCACTGGGGTCAGATTAAAAGTTCGCATACGCGAAGGAGATATAAAAATTATATTTCTGTCTCGTTTACTCTTCCTACTGGATCTAATCTTGTCTCATTATTATTATTTACGTCTCTTGACATTTCTCGGTACCTTGGGGTCCCGGACCTTTGGAAGGCGTACGAGGGGACAAAGTCAACTCGCAGAAGCCGGTTAGACGTTTTTTAATCAAATGAGGCACCAACCGACGATTATCCCTGTTCACACTTTGCAAGTGCGCCCAAGGACAACCCCCGCCGGTTGATGTAGAAGACTATTGCGGAATATGGAAACAAAGATATTGGATTATGGGCTTGGGTGGCTAAAGTGAACTGGATATCTAGAACTATTTAAAGACTGGCCCCTGCCTGACCAATGTTTTATATAAAATACACAGATACAATGGCAGGGGCTGACTTGCACACTCAATAATGGGCCCCCTGAAAACGGTCGCTAGCACATAGTGTCGTAGTGACAAGGGGGCAACAGGTCCTGAGGTCCTTGTAAGGAGTGGAGAGGTTTTTTTTTTTTTTTTGTTGAATTGTCTTTTGCTATAATCTATCTACGCATAGAATAGAACGCAAAAGCACAAAGGCAGTTGACAAATATATTGACATGTTTTGTTTACTAAACACAAGCAATATTATAAACAAATTATGTAATATTTGCCAACTACCTATAGTTGCTGCATCAAACATTATGTCATCAAGATAAATTATGTTACCTTTTGTCTTTGTCAAAAGATCCTCATATTTCTCACACTTCAAAATTGGCTCAACAGCAGACTCTACTTATTCAGCAATTACGAGTACTGTGGCAAAAAGATACAAATTGCTACTAAATCAGTTATGTCATTGGGTGCAGAAAAACATGGCACGCTGCCTCCATTAAGGTAATACCAGACAAACCGGATTGTTTCTCATAAACTAGACTCTAGAATTCTTCTTTGCAAGAAGGCTCAGACTACGATAATTGTTTAATTCTAGACCTGTTATATTTTATGTTATGAGAAAAATAAGTGTTCGGTGTTGAAAGTTTTACCAGCGTATATTAGTTTTCTGGGATTATTTATATTTTAGTTAAAAGTGTGTTGATGAGTTTTTAAAAAGGAATTGTTTGTTTTATAAATTGTTGTCTTCTTTTTTATTTTTTCGTCTACTTTCAACCGGAGTTTATCTGTGACACTTGACAATTTGCGTTTCTGAACACTTAGAATTTCACATATAAAATTTAACGCCGTTTAGACGTGCTGATCACGATCGCGTTCAGTTTCGTTGGTGCTATTCGCCTGATTTAAGATAGACCCGCTGAAATTAATCGTTTTTGTATGCTATTTAGAGCTAGCTATTTAGAGTTTATCTGCAGACTATATCATATCTTCACGAGTGTTGTAATCGAATTAAATGTATTTCCAGAGAGGTACTATTTTTGGGCTTTAATTAATATTAAGCCGGAGTGATGGAGTTGCAAGATCTATATTTATATGTATGACATCCTCCTCTATTAATGTTCCTACCAGACATCGACGTACATACATGATTCATGCACGGGATGTTTACGTCCAATTAACAATATTTGCTTCGACCTTCGTACGTTTTAAACCATTAGCTTGGTACATACCTACTGGTGCTAAGACTGACGACATAACCATCTGATTAAAAAGCGTGAGAAAATAGTATCACATTGTGAAAGAGATTTTTTTATTGTAATATAAATAATTTCAGTTACACATGGTCAGACAATTAATATAACTTGCAAATATATGTTTTAAGATGAATATAAAACTGGCTACTCATACGATATGAGCAATGCAGCAGAGTTTAGGGGAAGAGGACAGAGCATGAATATCTACAGCTATTAAGGATTATAATACAGTAGAGACGAGGGATTCTTACAACTCCATTCCTACCAACTTCCCTTCGGAAAAACTCTACTCGAGTCTTCTATTACTAAATAATATAGTAGTCGTTACAGGTATTGAATACAACATAAGATAAAACAAACAACATAAATGTGTGTAGTCTATCCTAAATCATAAATGCAGTGTACATGACACAACAGCGCCAAAATAAGGCGCATATGGTTGCCGTTGATATGAATAGAGTGAAGTAGAAAAGTTCTAATTAATAAGATGGCAGCGGCGTTAGATATAAGTTTTCGAAAAAGCTCAACTTTTTAATCCTTACTAATATTATAAATGCAAAAGTCAGTTTTGTTTGTTTGTTAAATGGATTTGGATGAAATTTCATGGGTAGACCATGCCCTTTTTTTTTTTTTTTTGAGGTTGGTAAATCATGAAATAACTTCTCCCGCTCTGGGCGGAGCGGGAGGGTGTGTCAGACTCTTACTGACTAAAACCCACCCGTATTCCTTCCTGTTGCCTGTGGTGCCAGGGGACTCGGTGACCCATAAGTACCTTCCCGCGACTAGACCATGCCCTGGGTTAGGATATTAATTACTTTTTATCTCGATGTTCTTACGAGATTATGCGGGTGAAATCGCGTGGCGCAGCTAGTAATATAATTCGGTTAGGACGTCCTCGCCTATATAGGTTTTCAAACACTATTAAATATTATGCACCGGCTTACTTACCTGTTGCAAAAGTTCTCGCCTCGCCACTGTGTACAGTCTATACTTTTAACAGGAACAGCTGCTGTTTCACTCTTATATTGACATCATTATCAAAATCAAAATCAAAATCAAAAGTCATTTATTCAAACTAGGCTGAGAATCAGCACTTTTCGAACGTCAAAATTACATAAGACAGTCCCCCAAAACGCCCACCCTTCACCACTTCCTAGTGCTTTAGCTGGGAAGAAGAAGTGGTCAACAAACTCCCCAGCAGCACTGATCACCGACCCATGTTCAAAGCATGACAGACATGAACTTACAGCCTATACGCTCATAACTAAAAAAGTCCATGGGTTTACTACATCGTGCGTTCAAAATTATGGCTGTCTTAGGACTTTAATGACGTAAGATAGGTACACTCACTGTCTTCATAGAGCGGCGCGCTAAGTACCTCCTTCCCTTTCTCCAGAGCCTCGTTGTACTCAATGATGTCTCCTTCTGATGATGGAGTGTCTTGCATCATGTCATCTATCTCTTGGATCACCTGGATTCGTTGAAACCATTTTAAAAGGTTAGTTTAGTTTAAAGTGGAAAGCCTAAAATCTTTAAAAGGTCCAGATTCAAGTCTCGTTTTCATGGATAATAAAATTTTCACAAAATTGTTTAACTTCGGTTTACGCTTTCTTATATCTATGGGTTTTACGCATTCATTTTTCGAGGTTTAGTTTGGCATAACTTTACTCGAGGTTTATTTATAAGGGGCAAATATATTGAATGCATAAATACACGTGGTTTAATTGATACTCGAAAAACAAATGAAGATCAGACAGAAAGATTAACTGATGAAGTCAGTCTTTGTAGGTCTCACTCAAAGACTCCCCTCATCGTTTCTTACCTCATCAGCAGTCTTGACAGGGCACTCGTGATCCTGATGCAGGCCTCCCAGGATGAGGGCGTGCATGTCGAGGTCTGACGCCACGGCTTCGTCTTCTGAGCTGTGGATCTCGTCGTCAGGTGTCATTGAACTCTGGACAGCGAACAATTTGGAAATTAGAGACATTAGCAGCAAAAAGAAACTAAGGAACTCCTTCATACCTGGAAAAATGTTGGTAAATGAGATGTTAACTACTGAAACATTATCGAAACTGCTTCCAGGAGCATCGTATTTGACAAATTAGGAGCATCTGAAATACTTAAACAAGTTGAAGTGAAACTGGATGCAGCTGATTTATACGATTCCACAGAATTTGACGAGACTCTTTCGGTCCTATTACCAAACTGGGATTATCTTTAGACTCAGGTTTAAACCATCGAGCCATTTTTGAATTTCGAACTTTATTCCGACAGAATTAAAGCTATAATTACAATAACTGAACTTATACCCGAGTCTAAGTTGTCGGTATTGTATAAAGAACTTTAACGTTGTCGGAATAAAGATTATAATACAATAACTGGCTCGAAGGTTTTGACTTGGACTAAAGTTAGAACTCGTTTTATAATGAGACGGTTTAAGTTCAGTCTCTGCGACTATCAAATAGTAATTCCCCGTAATCAGCCTATAATGTCCCCACTGCTGGGACACATGCCTCCTCTCGGTGAGAGGGAGTGGGCCGTAATCTACTACGCGGGCCCAGTGCGGGTTGGTAGATGTCACATGTCTTGGAATTTTTGGTTAACTTAGTAATTAATGAACTTTAATAATAATAATGTTTATCATAATCACATAATTTAATCAGAATTGTGCTGAAAATACACAAGTGCCTATCATATTCCATTTTCGACATACATAATTAATATCACACCAAACGTATAGTGTGAAATATCACACGCGTTTGAATTTCACAAACTGCGATTCAAGCCTCATCAAAAACTGGAACATTCATTGCAGTTTTGATGAGCATTACATTATAATGATATACCAGAATAATTCATTTTCCCACGAAACAAACAATGCACAAAGCTATTCAACAGTTTTTTGTCGCTGGCCATCGTATAACGTTACAGAAACAGAAAAAAAAAACGACAAGAGGATTTTATGAAGATAGGAGAAGTTACTTTGGTTTTACTGATTCATTTTGTGCTTATTTACTTAATTCATATGAAAAAATTGTGAGAATTAAATTACAAAATATTTATTATAGAATTAAATGACAGAAGCTGATATTGGTGCCGATTCCCTTGTTCACAAACTAAACTAAATTTAAGTTCAATGCATCTTTTTCTTTCTATTTCAATAAGAAAAGGACAGAAGATACATTTTAGTTTAGTCCTGTCAAATTAATCAGCGGTTGACGTAAATTGACGTAATTTTAGTAGGCAAGTTTTTAATCGCGTCTAAACTGGTATAGAGTAGTGACAGGCGCTGATTAATCTGACAGGACTAAACTAAAATGTATCTTCTGTCCTTTTCTTATTGAAATAGAAAGAAAAAGATGCACTGAACTTAAATTTAGTTCAGTTTGTGAACAAGGGAATCGGCGCCATTGGTAAAGATCTACTAACTAAAACAGTAGGTTCACAAAATCTAAGGAAGTGTGAACTACTAATAAAATACTTATTTCAAAACTAATATTAACGTTTATGTGAATTAAGGTTCTTGACATTTTTTAATGAAGCAACGGAATAGACTGATAAGTTACTTCATAATAGTCAAAATATTCAGATGTTTGCTCAATCATTTCAGGAAGTTATTACCTTTTTCTCATTTAGGTTCAAGGTAGGGATATGCATCTTCCTCGAAAACGATTTGGTCCAGTCAATCGGGAGAATGTTTCCGAAGTTTCCTGTGATCGTCCACCACATTCTGGAAAAAAGAAACACAACTTAAGTCACTTTGGAACGTACCTACTTTATACCAACTTTCCTTTAAAGGAATTTGAATATCCTATAAAACTAATAAATCGTGAAATCCCTTCTTCGAGTCAAAGAGATAACGACAGTACGTTCGATGTCGAATACTCGTATACCAAAACTCCATTTAAGTTAGTACAAATACGATGATATTATCTAAAGCCAGCTTGATTTATGGAATAGTTTGGGTGCTCGTGCTTCGTTGGGAGATTAAAAAGGCCTCTGGATACCAAGGTTTATGATTCTCTGGAATTAGTTACGCTTATAAGCTATTAAAGATTACAACACGTAGTACAATTAGAAGATAGAGCGTTTATAACCGTCGCTTCATTACTGTAAGATGGGAAGGAATTCTCGTGTGAAGGTTCACTGTCATTGTTTACCCAAGTTATTAAGTCCAATTTTATGGAGAATTTCACGCTAATGAGGTGTCAAGACGCGACATTTCTCGGCAACACTCGAAGATTTGAAGTTAAATTATTTTGGAGGTTAACATAATATTATTAAAGCCACAGTCTTATCTTAATAATAGCAGCCAACAAAGACGCGATATACTTTGCACTTTAAATAGTGATAAGGAAGGTCCTTGTTACTTATCTAATAAAAGTCACAAACTTGATTTCGTGGACCTGTAGTTAATTCCCCGACATCCTGACTTCCCGACGGTGACGCGCGACGCTGGGAAGAGCCCAATTGCGTCAGTTCCCAATTCCCATTCGCCAGCAAGGCCATTGAGACCAGGCAGAGCCGAGGTTTTATCATTTACAGCTTTGGTTTTATAGTTCAATTTCTTTAGATCAAATAGAACTCAATTTGTAATCACGATTCACTTTGATCGTTTTCTTGATTGACCAGTTTTTGAGGCTTGAAAGCAGCACGTTTGTTTGTCCGAATGTTTGTGGTTTAGATTTTGAATGCGATCGGTTATTTTGGGAGTAATAATCGCATAGCGATCCCCGTTTCGGTAAACAAGATCCATCAAGAGTGGTTGCAACGATAAGCGATGTAAAATTTTTCACAGCCGGTGCCAAGTCGTATGATAAATACGAGTTGCACTTCGACTATTTCTATGTACGAATTGCCTTTATTCTTCTTTAGTTTGATGTTGTAGAGGGAATGATGAGGATGATACATGTATGATCACCTAGCCTGTGAGTCAGCCGGAGGCATAAATTGGCGCTAATTTGAGATCTCGCGGCACGCCACCGCTCAATTGAGGAATGTGTCACTTTATATTTCGTATAAGTACTGCATCTGATCAGGACTTGCTTCGTTTGCATGACGTTCCAGTGAATAATGGCATTAATGTTTCCGAATAACAACTTCAGGTAACTACGCACTAGTCAAACAATTTGATGAAAGTATGGGTTTAGAAACCGTAGAAAAATGTCAAAAACAATTTGGAGATGGAAACTCTCAGTTCCTAAGCCAAATATCTTAACGCTAGTAGGAACATGCTCCTTCAAATACTGAGTTTTAAAACGAAAATGTTTCCTTGTGCCAACGCACAAATAAGTGCCTTTTTGAAATAAACAATAGCTTTCAACACCCACTGAGTAAATCTAATAAAAACGCCAAGAAAGAACTAGATTCTATTCTCGGTTCCACACCAGATGTAGCAACGATTAGAGCACTAAACGTGACCTAGAAAACGCGGGGGGTTTTTGAAGTTATTTTAGACCTAGAAAGAACTATATCTACTTACCTAGTAATTCTAAATAGGTATGCGACTTGAATAGGTTAACTTGAGTGTTAGAAAGAATTGTAGAAAACATACAAATAAGTAGACTACATGTAAATGAATTGAATATAACATAATGGGACAGCAAATCAAATACAGAAAGCACTGCAGTATCGAAGCATCAGAAGTAGGTATCTTCAGTAACGACAAAATAAAAATGCAAGCAAGTCAAATGCCTTAGCATCTGTGTCCGATGTGGTAAGATAAACTAGATAAATCTGGACAATGTCAGAGTTCTATTGTTTTCATAGCGTTGACTCAGATGACTTATTTGGTAATCTAGCCTAGATTGAAATCTGTAATGTGACAAGACTTTGTTAAGACTATCATCATGCAATGTGCAATGCTGGCTTCGCTTAGATTTAGAACCGTACTACAGAAAGCTTTCTGACTTAGAGGCCGAGTGAGATTCATTTTATCAATTTGGTTTGGTGCTGTTCTCATCTCATCTATAATCTAATCTCGTACCTACAAAAAAAGTCTGAGCAGCGCGTGCAGACATAGAAAAGTAACGGGACCATTTCTTTTTGTTTCTCACAATACATTTCTATTACGTCAGTTGGTATAACATTTTCGTTTCCTTTAGCTAATATGCGGAGGCGTCTAGCTAAAATGACACCAAATAATGTCAATAGCATAAGGTCTGTTGCGGTCGTTAGCATTGCGTCAGCCTGTCAGACCATATTAAGGACATCTGCGTTGATTGAAAAGACACCCAAACGTTGACATTTTTTATTTTTATCCTTTGTGGCCACACTTGCCACGCTGCAGGGCAAATACCTCCCTTTTTCCTTTCCACTTCTCTGGCTTGAGCTAGTGTGAACCAATCCTGTCTGTAGGCGACAAGCTCGTCCCTCCATCTTCTACTGGGTCTGCCTCGATGTCGTCGGACGTTTTTTGGAACCCACATTGTGGTAGATTTCACATTATTACCACGTGTAGCAACACATTCTTTTGCCTACCTTTGGAATGACATTTACAGTTATCCAAATAGATTACAGCAATGTCTGAGTGAAGACAAAACATTCGTAAGGTAAATATTTAGTCTGTAAGTGCAATCGTTGCTTCGGGACTGTTTCGTCTTTCGTCTATATTGTCTTAATGTTGAAGGGATTATTCGAAGCTTACTGTTTATTTATTATCTTTAAGATGGTAGATGGGTTTAATGCTTTTAAAATGACCAGTAGGAATATGAATTACATATTCAAAATCGATTATTGCAGATTTGCTTTTGAATTGACAACATTTGAGAAATAATGTTGTAGGTTTTGCTGTCTTATTTTTAGAAATCTCTTTTCTATGATATTATGATTACCGTCTTCTTAGAACCAAATACGTTGATTTGTCGTGATGTGGTTTGTATAAAAAGGTTTGTGGCCTACTACCAGAATGTTCTAAGTGAAAAGAAAAAGACATGTAGTTATAACATTCAAACGACACATCACATATTTTGGTGCCCGAAACCATTATAAAAGACATACTTACTTAACAACACTAGTTGAGAAATACATACACTGAAAACCACATTATATGATGCGTTACTGTTATCGTCTTCGGTTTGGGATGACTAACAAAACAATTCATTGAGTATTTTTCCTTTCTTGGCAACGCAATAAAATATAGGTAAGCCCGACAATTCTGACTCACAGCTTGCTCTAGCGTAGGCTTACGCATATGCAACAATTTAGGTCTGACAATCCGCCGAAAAAGTCTGCCATGCGTGTGAGGTCGCTAAACGTGATCAAAAATGGCCGCTCCACTTGCCTGAACGGTTTCACCATCGCTCTTATATGGTGTGTACCGTTAAGCCATGTTTACTTTTCATATTAGCAAATATGATTTGAATACGACTTCGCTGTTGCATGTAGCCATTACATGCTTTGTTGACTGTGATATTAGCTGCACTTTTTAAAGGCTCGTGCAGACTGAGGCGATATCGCGGGCGCGACAGGCACATTGCTACCTGTCGCGCCCGCGATATCACGCTAGTCTGAGTGATGAAAAGGAAAAGATAGCTTGGTACGACTTCGTGTTATGTTACAAATTACGTAAGTATCTATTTTTGAATATTGTAATGAGGCTCTATATAGGAGTTTCTTTTGTTGTACTAGCATTGTCTGATTCTTGGTTTTAACACCAAATATTATTATCGTTAACGTTAACTACACAATGTTTCATTGCAATAATAATTTTAAGAGGAGCTACGGTAGTATACCAAAATAAACATAAGATTGCCAAGCACTTATGGTCCGTTATGGTTTAAGGAATCATAAAGCTAGCTATATCAAGCGATATACCTAACATTGAATACTTCATAACCGTTACATTCACACGTCATTCCCACAAGGACGATTCAATTAAATTTAATTGGTTTCATAACTAAAGGTATAAAACATTGTTCAATGACCTGTAGAAACATACGTCTATTAATTTGCATCAGTTCAAATCTAAAATCTAACCTAGTCATGGAAGTATATGGCGTATGATTGTTTATCATTTAGCTTATTAGAAGTCATTTGGGAGCATTGGAGAAACTGATGATATGTCATCGGGAATTGAGGTTCTCAATTTGCATAATTTTATTTATGAATAAATTGAACATGACTGACGGCCGTGGCTGACGATGACGTTGTCTGTTGCGCATCTGATTTCTCTCCATAAATTATGTGAGTCCAATAAAGAAAAATACTCCCAGATTTATATAAATTTGATGGTATCACGACGAAAACATGATTGTTTTATATTTTAACGCCATATTCCTATGTATGAACACAAACACCTAAACAGAAAGAAACATACACTTCGCAAATAGGGCATGTTGTCCTTATACAATAAGTATTTAATTACTAAAAAGCTTATCAGGTAATCATAGCGTAGGCTGAATCAAACATGACCTCACATCCATAAAAGGCTAGCCTAGGTAAGGCAGTAAAAAAAATGGCGCCCATAGTTATTTAAGATTTGAAAACAACAATAGACGGATTTTAAACTGCGCTTTTACATTGGCTAACGACTGCTAATGTGCAAGTTAACAAGGCATAAGGCTATACAACTGTATTTAGTTGATTAAAGTAATAGAAATGTTATAATGACTGTGTGAAGTGTTTTATTTTGAGCATCTAACGGCTCTTAATGTGGGAATGATTCGTGCAGAAGAAAACATTTGCAGAGAAGTAGTTAGCTATTTAGGTGCATACCAAGAAGCATAAGGTTTAATTTCAATCAATAGCTGGTCATAATAAGCTGATACTAAAATACGTATATATATTTTGTACACGTATATAAAAGCAAAAGGAATAAGCTCATTGGGCATAAATAAATTCGTCCGCATTGCTAGGATGGATGGCAATGCTGATTCTTTTTACTAAAACTAGGCCAGCCTTCTGGTCACGTGAAGATCACGTCATGTTATTAAGTGATTTTTGAATTACCATAATTGCATTTAGATATAGCATACAACTGCACAAGCCAAAAATATTTTTGGTTTATATACTTAAATATATCAATCAGCGTGTAAATGTGTGTGTAATAAATAATGTTTCCTCCTTCCTTGTTTTAATGTATCACATAGAAAGTCCTGATTACCTACTACGTTGTTACACCGCAGACCTTTGAGGAAAAATTGTAATAACACACATAGGTACATTATGATATAATATTTTTTTTTACAACGAGGTTAGCTCTGAATAACTGTTGCACAAAATGCAGTCTTAATAATTGATTATAGTTTCAATAAGTCTTTGTTTCCATATCCTGCAATAGTCCTACACCAACTGGGGGCAGGAAAATCGTCAGTTGGTGCTATTTCATTAAAAGCGAGTTAGCTTCGGCCCCTCGTACCGCCAAAGATCCGAATGCCAAAGTTTCAATATTTAATATTTCAAGCCAATCTTACGGTCAATGTGCACAATAATTATCCAGCCCTTCAAAGCCAAGCAACCGATTAATCGATACGTATCAATATAATATCGATTTCTCAGAATCGGCTTTCTTATTTTACAGACCGATCGGGCGTGAATCGATGAAATGCCTTTCGTTTTAATTGTGCTGAGCCCGAAATGTATCGACTTGATCTTGATCTTAGAGCACCTCAGTGTATGATTGTTAAGCATTGGTAAAAAAACTGTCTCAGAACTATTGTTCTTCTTTCAAACAGCTAGTGAACTAGTTCAAATCTAAGTATTAAATATATTTATTTGCATAGTCCGGTAAAAAAAAATGTTATTTGGTTTCGTGTAATGCAATCCGTTCATATTCGTCGGAAATCAGCAAATATTTTGAAATTTATTACACTTCAGTACGGGAATCACGTGTAGAATTCGTACAGGTTCATCCAACTGAGGCAGCGATAATACTTACTAATAAGCATTACTTAGACTTACACTTGCTCAAGGTTGGGTACAATCGTGTAAATAAAAAAAATGGCTTCTTGTCTATCTCCTACGCTAGCTAATGCTTATTCATATTGTATGTCTGCCGTATCATTTGCATAAACGAAGCAGTGAAGGTGATTATGTCCAATGAATCAATAATAACTAGTTGTGGGCTACTTATGCGTTAGCTGATGTCATGTATTTTGAGCAGACTCATTGGCTACTTATAGATGGCTCAGTTTAAAAAAAAACGGCTGCTGTCTATAAAAATAAAGGGTTTTATTGTAAAATAGCAACTCGCTCCTGCTGCGCACGGTTTTTTACGACTTGAAGAAACATCGAGATGTATTTCTGTGGTGAAAACGGTCACACAGACAGACACGAAAAACGACTATAATTTATGAATTATGTAGGTACCTATAGAAGATTAATTTCCATAATTCTCATGCAATCTAAACTAACTTTAAAATTCAGAGCATTTATGAGAAACGGGAAATAAATGAAGCAAAAATATTCCAGCCTGTGTTTGATCGCTCGCAGACGCAGCTAAGGTTTCATTGGTTCCAAGAAATCCTGCGCGACTGGATTTTGGTCCACGGATTCTTGACTGACCAAGAAAGGGCAGGCGGCTAACACAAAGTGTTTACACAAGCAATCTTACTTTTATTAGCTTTTGAGAATGTGGTTCTTGAGTATGGACTCCTAATTGGAATTTATAAATACGGTGTGAGTAAAGGCTTCTGCATACTGGGGCGATTTCGCCCCAGTATGCAGAAGTCTGAAAGTTTTCGATAGAAACTTACGTATAATTAAAGAAATTGAAAAATCACAGCTATATTTTGGACCTAGGCCTAGAACGCGCGAAGTAAACGTAATATAAATTCTAATCATTTTAAAATTGAAAATATTTTCGCAAAAAAGATTTACTTAGTCCTAAGACTTTTTTAGTTCTATCTGTCGTGATAGGTACCTACTAATGAATTGTGCAAAAATTTAAAGCTTATTGCTATAGGACAGTTATATTTTCAATTCAAAAATCGTTCGAATTTACGCTACGTTGACGTCACGCGTTCATGTCAGTAGATTCCGTATTTTTAAACATTACTGGAATTTACTTAGTAAGCGTTCATTTATTACTAGGTAGACAATGGTGCCGATTCCCTTGTTCACAAACTAAACTAAATTTAAGTTCAGTGCATCTTTTTCTTTCTATTTTATTAAGAAAAGGACAGAAGATAAATTTTAGTTTAGTCCTGTCAAATTAATCAGCGCCTGTCACTACTCCATACAAGTTTAGACGTGATTAAAAACTTGCTTACTAAAATTACGTCAATTTACGTCAAGCGCTGATTATTTTGACAGGACTAAACTTCTTTTTATCTTCTGTCCTTTTCTTAATGAAATAGAAAGAAAAAGATGCACTGCACTTAAATTTAGTTTAGTTTGTGAACAAGGGAATCGGCACCATTATTCATTGTTCGACATTAAAACATTGTGACTGTTAAAGCGGCATTCGCAGTCATCCGGAGAGATAAGAGATAATGAGGTCAAGTTCACTTCTCCATTCCACATACACATACCACATGTATTTTATCACTATCAAGTCATAGATCGCACTCATCATTGGAAAAAGTGATTGAGTATTTTGATTATTTCACGCGTTTTGGAAAAAAAGAACATAATTTTTAGCAGACATTGCAATATTGTCTTTTTATTTTTCCGTGTGTTCCTCCATAACGGTATTTATCACTTTAAAATAGGTAGGTATTTCTGACATAGCAAAAAGTTTCTGAGATAACATTTATCATTCATAATAAAATTAACCCGTGCATCAAATCAAAGCATGAAATATCTCGACTTGATTTTCAAAATGGTGGACAAACAGAAATAAATTGCTATAATGTTGTTCCTATTCATGGTCGCGTGAATCCACAGTTAGTTTCAATAGAAATTCGAAGTTTTTGATTGGACATGACTGAGTGACATTGAGGGCAGCTTTATCGTTGCTCTAAAGGCCAACAAGCTTCTAGTAATTGTGATGTATCGAATAGTGATCGTGGGACGAAAGACTCATTATGGTATAGAAACTTTCTATCATTAGACAAATTGTTAGTAAATATACCTATCATTCACAGACAAACAATCGAAGATAAACAACTGAGAATCGTATAGCTCAGTAGACATTTTTTTAACTCCCACTTGGTATACAATTCTCAATCCAATTTACATCTTATTTGAATAACGATAGCGGTTTTCTTACAATGGCACTGTTGACATTATAGAGTAATAAATCGCCCATTGTCAACAGGAGCCTCCCTAGAGGCAATATTTCATTGTTAAATACCTTACTGACCTTTTAATGCCGTAACCTTTAACTTTTTCTAATTATTTTACGAAAATGTGTGGTATATATTTTTGTGTTCAGTATGTTATCATTTCTAAGTTATTTTCAGTAGAGTAGGTACAATTATTAATGTATTATATACCGTTTCTATTCCTACACAATATTTTTAGCCACAAGTCAGCATATTTGTATCTCAAACCCTTCTCAGAATCTCCTACTCCGATTTTGATCCGGACGGATGACACTTCCAGGCCAACGTATTAGTTACCACTTCAAGTGTCACGTTACAAAAACAAATTCTACAAAAGAATTCAGGCTGGTACCGTTTTTAACATCTGGTTCATAGGCAAGTACTTCTATTCAAAGTTCAGAAACAAAAGACAAGTCCATGACATCGTAGGTAGGTACTCTTTTTAGACCACCTCGTGATGCCTCGCATTACAAATACTATAAGTACTATAACTATAAAATACCACAAGCCATGTGCCAAATAGGATTTTCGTCAGCAAAAACTTACAAGCTTCCATCCCCTATTTAAATCCTTTACGGGATGAATTTTCATAAATCCTTCCTTATTGATGTGATCACTTTCGCTTTAAAAAATACTTTCGTGCAATATTTCATGCTTCTTGACTCAGTTTTGGCTGTGCGTTGTCTGTCAGTGAATTGAATATAGATTTTTATTAGGGTAATACATACAAAATTAAATGATAGCGAACTGGGCGGCCGGCATAAGAAAGCGACAGAGTCAATTACTTCCACATGCGAAAAAAGAGAACGCAACAATGCGTGGAACCAAAATAAAAACCACGCCAGAGCGCCAATCCAAATAAAAATTTAAAAAAAAATTAAGCTATGTATCAAAAGTATTTTCAGCCAGTTTTCAGTTACCTAATACGCAAATTTTAAATGCAATGTTGCAATGAAATTACTTTAAAAATATAAAAAAGTAGAGGAAGAGTGTTCCTTGTTTTGAAAATATTCGGAATTATTGTATCGAGGAAATTTAACCCAATTGCGTTTCCTTCAGTCAGAGTATTAATCAAATAGTCAATAAACATTTATTCAAAAATTAAATCCATACATGCTGTAATAGTGAAATAAATGGTTACGAAAAAGCCCTCAATTTATTTTGGAGAAGATACTCGTATGTGCCCTATGCCATGGGATTCTCATGGCGAAAATGATGAACTTCCAGTTTAGCCCGCGCCTTGCCTCTAAGGTTTTTATTAAGTAGATGTAAGGTCTATACAGTGATCTGTAAAGAGTTTAAGACAAATGATTATAATTAGGTAGGCACTGGTTGTAGCCGTCGGCGCCGGCGACAGCCCTGCTCTTCAATTATACAATTAAGTGTCAATGGGAGAGCGTTAATCTTAATACGTTTAGCTCGTAATTGAAGGGGCGTTAGAGAACTTGTTATCTGGATGCAAGGTTTCTCCAGGAAGCTGTGAACAGCCAGAAAGCTGTCCTCAGATTACTCAGTTGCCAAGGAACTTAAGAAAACGAGGATGTTTTTCTTTTAAAACCTCTATTTCCTACAGGTTTTCCAGGGCGTCTAGTAAACAAAATACCTATGAGATGAAATGAGTCAGACCAATAATGGCGATTCTGTATTTCCAGTCTTAACATAAGAACAATAGAAACATGTAAGGTGTGTTCCCTTTAGCGCGTTTACAAGTTTTAGTGCTAATAAACCTGCTGTATGGTATGGGCTTAACTCTCGGTTACTTTAAGACCACCCTGACCATGGGTGTCATAAAAGGCTACGGAAATATTTTTGGAGCAAACCGTACCAACCGAGGTGCTAATAAAGTTATTTCGTCCGACGGAGCTGTAAGTGGGTACCTACGTACCCACCGTTACTCAAGCAATCTAACGTGGGTAAGGGGGCTTGCATTAAGACGCGGGTGCCCTGCAAAAACAAGCTGGTACCGATCTGTGCGGATAAAATAGCCCCAATAGGGCTCACACAGAAACAGGTAAAACATTGTAACCGTGTCTTTCCGTAGATCTGGGGGCCTACTCCCTAAGCATTAAACCCGTTGTTTCGGCCGAAATGACGGATGTATCCTACTCCGTATCACCTACGGACATAAGATTACTTCGGAGCCCATACTGAGAATGAATGACAACACGATTTGACAGTTGCTCTCAAATACTCGCAATGTGTTTGTGCCCTTTCGAAAAATTGAACTTTTCACTTGTTTCGACGGATCAATTACTTTCGTTGACAGACTTAGAGAGCATCGGGTTTTCCGGTATAGGGGGACTCCCTGTACCGGAAAAACCGATGCTTTATGCAAGTACCTACCAATAGTCACAACAAAGTACAAAGACAAGACCAGTCACAAAATGCTAAACACAAGTTCTCTCTTCTGTCGTTCCTTTTTCAAATCACAGCGCAGAAATCCAACATAAATAGGCAAACGCAAAAACCACAACTGCCTATTATAGAGTTGCACGGCGAAGGCTACACACCGAATATGGAGTACGATGCGATATCGATCCGTGTCCCAGCGACCGCAGCCCGTTCACCCCACTAACCCCGACGGATGGGCGCCGAACAGGGTTGCCATTTGTGATAAACCGTTGCTGCAGTTTTAGTTAGGTCACTGGTTCCATTGTACTTGTAATTGGGTTTCGGTATAAGCTAAATATATTGTTCTGCTGTATTTAATTTGTCTTTAGGGGTGGGCTGAGTTCTCATTTAAAAGTCGTCATATAGAATTTAAAATTATTTTTTTAATTACCACGAATCACAATAAACCACAAAAGCCCAAGAGCAATAAATTGGAGGAACAAAGGAACATACTTAAATCATTCTTTGGTATCAAAAAATTCAGATTTTACCAGGAAAAGCATTTTTTGTAGTTGCTTTTTCGAACAGCAATACGATCAATACGGAACAAAAAACGACTGCCGGGAATGGCGAAGTAGGGCAACTTGTATCGACATACAATTCCATGAACTCGAAAAAAAGAAAACAAAAAATAATCACAACAGACAACAGCACCTACGACACGAGAAACGTGAATTTTGATGTCGACCCGCTTGTTTTACGACTACAGTCGGATATGAGATCTCAGGTTTTATTATGTTTATATTTTGGGTCAAGTACTTATATCCCTGTAAGGTAAGAAATTCGTACGCCTTTTGTCAATGAAGTTTGCTGGTCTGTATAATGTTTTTTTTCTTGAGATTAGTCTCAGACCAATTATGTTGTAAATAAAATTATATGGAAGACACAGTTACTTATATAAGTGATGAAGTTTAAGTATTCTATTAGTGAAATAATAGAATAACTGTGTGCAGCCAAGACGCGATCCGTTCCACAGATTTAATCGAGATAATCTTAATAACACACCATCGGGAATCAACAGCGAGAGATACTTATCTAATCTCCACGTTTTTATCATGAAAATAGTTTAGAAGTAACAGTACTTTATGATATTAATTGGCCAGCAGTTATGCACTTTTGTAACTTTTCATTATAATATTGGTGTCAACGCAATAAAAAATCGAGTGGCATAATGGCGTCTCGGGAACGACGAGATTTAAATATAGAACTTTATATCAGTACCGCCACGAGTCCACTCGAGTATTTTTTTTTAATTTTGCTTGGCGATGTCACTAACCGAGAAGAGTGAATGGGGCCGACGCGAATAGAAGCTCCCTGGTGGTATGCAATATTTGTATCCGCAGATGATATTTAAATTCCAGAATTTCTTTAAACGATCTTGTGAATTAGCGAATAGTCTTCTTCAAATTGCGCTAGTCTGGTTGTTTTAATAATAAAACTTGGAACGTGCGTCTCTGTAAACGTCATTTTGAACGCCATAAAAACGTACCTTGTACTGGAAAGCAAGACGTCGAAGTAATAATTTACGGTTCACTAGCTGGTGAGACAGTGTATTGGTTCCCAAAATAGAGGGCAATGTTTACATTTTTTTTTTTTGTGGAGAGCAGGTGTGTGGTGCTGTGGATCTAGAGGGAGCAGGTAGTGGCCAGACTAACCTTATTGCCCACTTCCTACATAAAAAAGTTTAAAAATAAAACGGAGGCGTAACCTTAATGGTTAGGTGTTAAAGTCACGGACGAAAAATATGGTATCGGTTTTAATTTTAGAAGAGTAATATAAGAACGGCAAATATTTTAAAAGCATGTTAAGAATCATTTTTCTAGAGAAACTGAGTGTTTTTCTTTTTTGTTAGTGTAACATTAATTTGTAAAGATGCTTTAAGTTGGGTAGTTGAATAGACACGTCTTAGCTTGATTAATGATCAAGAGTTCTTTGGATTTATTTTTAAGAAGTTTGGATGAGAGTATAAGGCTGATTTAATTGGATGATGCAGTGAAAAGAGATTCATCGATATGGGGAGTCATGTTTTAATATTTTTTTATTCTGTAGAAAGTTATCTAATCTTCACGTTAATCAAAAAATATTGTAGGTTAAGGCTTACCAGATGTTCTCTTCCTTAATAAGATTTGATTTAGGAGAACTCCAAATCCTTACAAACATTATTATAAGTCTCCCTTTGATTAATTATCTGGCAAAGTTCCCGTAACAATCTATACTAAAGGTATAGACTAGATTGTCTCGCCACTGTCTAATTGGTATGCTTGTACGCACAAATGGAAAGTGAGAGTGACCGTAAGTTGGGAGCAGTTAACGTGGGCACAGCAACTTGTCCACTTAAAGAGACAAGAGCAACGCATTAGCATATGGCCTTTCGAGGCTTACAAATCGACCAGCACGATATGCCGCCATCAAGATTACTTACGTTGAGTAATGTTCAAGTTGACGGAATAACGGTGGCTTTCATATGTAGCATGACAAATGTATAAGAGCACATTTCATTCGACTGAAGGGGATACACATAATCTTGAAGTTTCTAAAACATTTTTGTTTTGAGCGGCATCTTCTGAAGATAAGAAATCAAAATATCTGTAAACTCCGTAGAAGGTTTTGTAAGTCATGTAAATACCTAGAAGTATTAAGTAAATTTTCATTGCTTGTTCTATTGCCATAGGCTTATTTATGATCCGATGTAGATTGTCTACTTTCGGGAGTTGTGTTTCTCATTTATGATTATGAAGTATAAACTCAGGAAAGGCGAAGAACTAAACATGATAACCAAACGAATAGCGATTGGAATGTCCATTCGACTGACACTATAGAAGTTTATGATAAATGGAAGTACAAACACCCTCATGATCCCTCCACGTCTCAGCCCAAAATGAACTAAGGCAAAAATGAAATGTAAGTGTAACTGTTACACTTTGAGGAATTTCTAACTGCATCGATTGACCTCTTGCCTATACGAAAGGAGTGATGAACGTGTTTCGAAAACCTACGTGCAGACTGGAGAGGCAGCATAAGTCCTGGGAATTTATTTAAATGGCTATAGGCACTACCTACATAAACATGGAAACTCAAATACCTACATCACAGATCAACTCCTACGCAAGGTCGGAGCTTTGTACACAAATCTATGTTAGATTTAAACTTAACCGATTCAGCTGTAGGCCAAACTACTATTAAATGTTAAGGACGGATGTTGTACAAATATTTACTATGATTTCATTACCTAATGGTATGTTAGGTAATATTGAATGTGGCAAATCATTCGTATAAATAAGCTCACTCGAGATCAATGACAAAATGTAAAAACAAACTTATGTAGACATAGACTCACTAAGAACAAATTAAGATGGAAAATCGATACGAGAATATAGCAGACATCGCTGACCTGCAATAGTGTTTATCCATTGGGATTTCAGTGGTTATTCCACCCCCTAAATTTTCCGAAGTCAATAGCCCAGCCCACTTAGTACACACGCAAAATGAGGGTACTTAGTATAATTAACCCCTTTTTCCGCTCTCGTCTAGACCCACCCACGCATAAGGTTTTAGGTACAACTCGTCAATATTACCTCCTCTTTCCTCTTCATGTTAAAACGCAGTTATTGTCTGTGACGAAGGACAAACCCAAGTTGCGTAAGTGGTCTGATTTGTATAATAATGTAGGTCGCCGACACGACGCCGGCGCAATACGGATGGTTAATGTGTGGAAGATTGCCATTAAGTGCAATTTGCTGCTGCATCGTCGTATTTATTGGACCCAAATAGGCTGTAAGTATATCTCTACAATCATAAATAATGGTCCAGATTTTTGCAATTTAGTTAGTACTTCTGCAATTGCTATTTATTGCGATGAAATAATTGCTCACCCTTTTCATTGTCTTATCGTTCACCTGTTGAGTCAACTGAGGGAAATTGTCGTTATTATGGTAATCACATGCAGAATTTGCCAAGTATTACAGTGCTTCGTATTATTCCAAAACCTACCTTTCAGCTGTTGTAACAAAAGCTAAAATAAATTCTTCAAAAGTGCTTTCATTTCCTTAGGCATAAAAACGAGAACTGTTCACAGCACTTTTTTTTTGGATCGGAAATTATCAAATAACTTCAGGTCTAGGCGGAGCGGCAGGGTGTGTCAGACTCTTACTGACTAAAACCCACCCGTGTTCCTTCCCATGCCTGTGTTGCCAGGGGCCTCGGTAACTCTTTCGTAACTTCCCAGCACTTGCGTGTGCTTCTGTGTTACAAAATCATGCATCCGTAGGGTTACTATTCGCACGTGAACTATCGCAAATAGTTTAGTATAGTCCTTCTTAGGCAAATTTTAGGTAGCAACAATATCTTTAGCTTCGAGGCACAATTCTGTTTGATAATAAAACCTGAAATCATTGCCTGACAAAGTATAAATTAGTTTGATTAAAAGCAAGGAACATAAATATAATAGGGTCGATACGTCTGAAGGACAGCCCAGTACCGATACATGGCTGAAGGCGCTCGTAAATGCGGCACTGAAAATTTTATTGTCAATAGCTTTACCACTTAACTGCCGACCTCTTTGTTGCCACAAAGTTTCCAAAACATACACATATGACATACCGTCATAAATTACAAAATGAAGTTTCCAGTCAAAGACACAGTCTTCCTCTTCAAAAGATGATTGTGCGGTAGCAAAGACATTTTAAAATCGGTATGTAGTTCGGTAGTGATCCCAGTCATTTTACTAAATATAAACAGCCAACCGGTACCCATGACCGGTACTCTATGTCACTGAATATTTACAGGATAAACATATTATAATAGAATGTGTGTTACGGTAGGATATGGCTAATGGACACTATTGTTTGTTTGTTGAAGACCTTTTCTTTTGTACCTATATTCGCAAATTAATGAATGATTATGATTATGATTTGCAATTCCCAACGCGATGTCAATTCTTCAGAACAATACAAAGCCATCATTTAATGCTTTGCTTACCTCATAATGTACAAGCACAAGAAATCTAAAGGGTCCATTGGATTCTATAGCTTCAGTGATCATTAAATATTTCTGAGATGACACGAGACCATTGTACCATTCTCTTGTACCATCTTCAATTATGATGAAGCACAATCGCAAGGTTCAATCGACTTGATGAGAACCAAATAAACAAAATAACTTGTGTGGCTTTGTTTAACATGAGGTTGCAATGTATCAATGGACTATTGATTAACATTCATAGACTTTGCGTTGAGTCAGTTAAACATCGATCGTGCATTTAAATATGCGTGCGTTTGCGCAGCGTTTCTTTTATCTGTGGTATGGACGATATCGAGTGTGTAGGAGTACCGCCCTTGGCGCGCCTCGTATTTGTTATTCATTAGAACATTTTCAAATCTTATCTATAAGCATTTACTAACAAATTTCTTGTTTACTTTATAATCTCGTATAAACCTTAACCTGCAGTACCTTCTTTTAGTTAGGGTTTTTAGTACAAACTGTAGGAACCATGATTTTCATTCTACTGGTATATTTTTCAGTGGTTGTCAAATGTCTGGTTGGAATGTACAATAAGTTCCATTTAATACCTTATTTCCGTCAACGGAAAACTATCTAACTTGATAATTGATGAAACCTGCTTTGATGGTTAATGCATAAAGTCACGATAACCACATTTAGACAAGAATGATATATTTGCTTTAAAATTGCAATATTCATTAACATTTTGCTATTTTAGCAAGAGATATCGTTATCGCTTAGCGAACAAAGGAAATGGAACTAGAAATACAGGCTTTTATCGGTAAGGTGATGGGTGCAACGACCTCGTCGATGTTCTTTTATCTCATTGTTAGACATATTCGCAGGTAATAGGTAGATAATTGCGATAGTTTATGCAGAAAATTATGTAAAAATATGCGCATGGGAATTATTTTGCTGATTACATAATCAGACTACCTACTCGTACAGATACAGTTTTTGCTACATCGCACCACGTCGACACTATTCATAAATGCATTTTAATTTCGTGAGAAATAAAAAATATGAATAACATTTATTTATCTTTCATGTTTTCGTAAAATCTTAAAGCATAATGAAAAAGCGCTCAATTTTTTCACCTTCAGCGGATGATAATATTATTCACTGTCATTTCAGAGAATTGATAATAAGTTTGTCTCATCTGAAAATTCACACTATTTTGATATCGGTTGTGTAATCAACTCTTTCCTATTAAAGGCTCGTGTAGACCGGGGCGATATTGCAGGCGCGACAGGTATACTGCTGCCTGTCGTGCCCGCGATAGTGCGCTAGTCTACACGAGCCTTAACAAGTTAAGAACGAAAAATCGTAGAAAATATTTATTTTATCTTTCTAGGTATTCCGGAACAAAAAAAAAACACTGTTCCGCACACATTGTACGAGTATCACCGTATTTTTTTACGTTTGAAACTGCAATAACAGGTAATATAATAATCTTTATGTAGAAAATTATGTAAAAAGATGCGCGTGGGAATGATTTTATTAATTACGTAATCACTACTACCTACACATATAGTTTTTGCTACATCGCACCACGTCCACAATATTCATAGTTGCATTTTAATTTCGTGAGACATAACAAAATGTGAATATTATTTATTTATCTTTCATATTTTCGTAAAATCTTGAAAGCAATGAATAAGCGCTCAATTTTGTACTTTCGGCGGAAGATAATATTTTTCACTGTAATTTCGGAGAATTTATAATAAGTTTGTGTCGTCTGGAAATGCACAATATTACGATATCGGTTGTGTAACCAAAACTCTTTCCTAGTAACAGGTTGAGGAGGAAAAATCGTAGAAAAATATTTATTTTGTGCTTCTAGGTATTTTGGAACAAAACAAAACGCTGTTCCACACTGATTGTATCACCGTAATTGTTATTCGTTTAAAACAAACAGGAAATATAATAAACAACTCAGGCAAAACTCAAATGTTTTACTTTCTCTATTGTCTAATTCAAGTGTTGACATGAATCAAAAGTGTACATGCCATACTGACGGAGATTTATTGACTAACACGAAAGTTGTTTAACTGATAAAAACAGTGTTTGATGTGACAACTGCACCGTTCAATATCACGAACGTACAAAATCAGATCTAGACTTCAAAAGATAGGCCCAAATGAAATTGCTTTTCAGCAAAAAAGTATGTCAAAGGTTTAGTAGATTTGAATATGCCTTTTTATTTATATCTCGGTGACAGAGCTGGGGCAAAAAATAAAAGACAAAAGAAACGCTAAAACACGTATTGTCTCATAAACCAAGATCTTGGCTGAAAGGTCGCCTAAAGAAATAGCTAAAAAAGAATTCTAAAGCAATCTGCTTCAAGTATTACACAATTATTTTTGCCTTACGCGTAGCACCAGCTGGTAGTAATTCTTGGAATATAGACATTCGTATAAAAACTATAAACATCATCGTGTTATTTACCGATATGTTAACTAATTCATTGGAAACAAACTTTAATGAATTGGAGTGAACCGTAAAGGCGAATGTCCGGTATACTAATTATTTTCCTACGTTTGATCTTCCGAGATTGCAGATTGTATATTTGATTCTTGCAATTTGGTTCCTGGATATGAAGATCAACAATTTCCGCTTGGCTTTCCTCGGCATTATCGTTTCCATTGAACTGTAACTTTCTATTTTCAATTCAACTCTGTCTTCATTGAATTTAAGGTAAAAACTACACTTTACAGTTTTCTGCCAAATCACATCTGCCAGTCTTAGTTAGCTAAATTCTGCTTTAATGAGTTCTTCTCTTTTTAAATTATTAAATTCTAGGTTTTGTTTTATTTTCATCACCATTCATTATTAGCATTCCTTCGTAAATCATTCCACATTCTAGAATGCGATCGTAAAAGCATTGTAGTAAATATAGTACGAAGTCATGCGAGTTCTAATCAGTTCGTATGACGGCAGACTAGAGCACTTCAGAGGCTTCTCCGACGCACGTGATCAGTAGCAGGTTTAACTGCAGTGTTTCATTGGACTACAATATGCTACTACTCAATGGGATTTATTATTAATGTATTACGTCAGCGTACATAATGCTGTCCTACATTTTGATCCCTAAACGATCAAATTGAACTATTACAATGAACAGAGTAAAGTGATGGTCCTATTACGAAAGAATATCATCGTCAATCAAACTACTATTACCATTATAAAATAGTCATTAGTGAAGACGTACGATGAGTTGCACCATCGCTCCACAATATTAAACGTTCATTTCAAACCAGAAATCTTCGCTTACGTAACGAAATGACCATGTTTTTTTTTTATATATAAATCTCATTACTTTATTTCCATGATATAATTGTGTGGATGTAGATATGACAGGAGGAAATTGCAACACACCTGCTCCACAATTTTTCTTTCAGGTTACTAAGATTACGCCATTTGCTTTTTTCGAAAATATGAATTGCGATGTTAACACGTGTTGTATAAATAAACCGTTCCTGACCTTATCAACGAAGTTACATAAATATTGTACACTGTTTCCAACAATATTGCAAGTGTTGCAATGCTATATAGGTAGTTAACAATACGTAGCTAGGTTACACCTAACTGTTTTATCTTGATTTATTGTTCGTAATGGTCGGTATATGGGTAGTGTTAACGCCAGGATTCGCGCTGGTCAAACCGGTCGTCGTTCGCCGTCGGAGAATGTATTACAATCCAGTTCGAGCGACTCGACCTGACTTTCTTTAGCTCCTAATACAGCTAACTTTAAATCTTAACCTTTTTGAACACCATAAATGTTCAATTTGTCGGGAACGTCAACCGCTAACACGTTGGAAGCACGAAAATATCCTCGGCAGTCGTAAGGTATTCAAATTATGTATCCAAAGGAACTTCGGTGGATATAATAGTCTCAACGTTCGTCGACGTAGGAAATTCGTTACTACGGATTTGAATTCAAAAGTGTTCGTCTTCGTGTTTGGGAGCATTATAGAATTCAGTACAGTTGCTGTTTTGGTTGGTTTTACGTCATCTTTAGGTTTTTAGGAACTCAGTTTTAGATTTTGTATTGACTGTTAAACAGGTTGTTATACTGACTTTGTTATTTGATTGTTCTATTCATCGTCTAGCTAGTATATCATATTCTTTTCATTTAGATCGTATAGGAACTTTAATATTTTATTTTTATAACGTAGTTTTCTCTGTCCAAAAGTACTTATATTAGTGGAATTAGCACACTATCTAAAACTTCTTATTTTCGAACATTATTTTTCCTTAGTTATGTTATGACTTTGTTATGATTCGATGCTCTGCACGTCAATTAAAAATAGCGTGTACTGACATTGGTATTGATCGCGCCACAAGGAAATTCCAGACTATTTCAGGGAAGACGTGATTAGCGTGGCCAGTTTTAGTGCGACGAGCTTGCTGCTATGCCCAAATGTGGTTTTATTTTACACATACCTAAGCGTATACGTTTACTAACCATAAGTACCTTGTAGGTACATCGTGCGACACTGATTTATCCTCTACTACCTCAAAGCCGTGAGTGCGACAGAAACGGCTGACACTACCCTGCTGTTTCAAAAGTACCTTTACGTATCTTTACAAGTCATATCAGGATATGAACTCTCAAATAGTTTGGGTTGTGAGAGTAAAAGGGATGGACATCTATGCGTGACCGTTCTTACGAGCCGAGGATGAAGAGAGCTGTCGCGATACATAATATCGATAGGCGTCTCAAATCGTACCTTAGTCATGTATGGAATAAGTTACACTCGGAGTTTAACAGCTGAACAGCTATAAATCACCTTTCTTTGAAGATTATATTGACGTCTTTGTGTGTGCCTGTAACCTATAGTTTTATGTTTGGTTAGGAGCATGCGTATAACGCGGGTCTCAAGGAGAACGGATGGAAACGAGGAGGGGGAGTCAAGAGGTCCGGATGGAACGACGACAGAGCCCGTCCTTGAAAGATTTTGTTTTGGCAAGGTTACGTGTGTCTGGCATATTATATAAACGTGTTTAGCTTTTATCTAATCTTCTTTATTTGTCTTCTCTTCGCAACAAAAGGTATATTTTTTTATGACTGTTCTATTTAAGTATATGCGCCCTTGATCTGTTCTTTCAGTCTACATCCAGAATACTGTAGGTTTCATTACGCAGCTATTAATTCTCCAAAATGAATACTCACTGGTATGACCGGTAATGATGAGTTACAGTTTTAGTCATAGACGGAGTCATACAAACAATCCCGGGCCGGATGACGTGAATCTCGCAAAAATAATCTTAAGGCGAGGGCTGTATTTATAAACAACGCTCAATGGTGTGAAATAATCCACCGCAATGGAAAAGAACCATTCCGAATTGAAGGGATTTAAAAACACAATTGGGTTTCTTGAATAAACAACTTTTATGGTTGCGAAGATCAATGTTAGTGAAAGCATCTTGACAAATAAATATTTGTACATAATGACTCACTTTAGACTTTTGGAAAATGGTTTGATTACTATTCTTCTTTTTAATTCTAGTGGATAAAGTTGTCGTGAAAGTTGTAGTGGTACAGTAGAATAGCTTCTTATAACAGTACAAATGCCATATTGTAACGGTTGATCGGGACCGGTAGAGACATAATGGGAATTGTGCAAAAACTATCGCGTATGTGGCTTGTATCTTCGTAATCATCATCATTCAGTTAGATGGAAAGTCTCGCCGTGAGGTCTCTACTAAAAAGAAAAGTAAGTACATAATAAATGATTTTTCTGTGAAAAAATAACTTCCAATTATAATATAAAATACAGCAGTCATTAAGTCCTAATGAATTAATGGTTGCGCAATCAAAACTGTTCATTAGCACGAACATTATTGATTTACAAAGTAAACAAAAGTAACAGTCACAGTGCCTATAATATTACTTATCAGAACTACGGTACCTAATACCTAAATAGGTAGGTTGTTCATACATTTATAAAAGTCTACATGTTTTACCATTAACTGGAATACAAACATTCGACTGCATTTTTGTTGGTCAACAAGATTGTCTGAAATCTTTTACAGTGATAGATTGCGGGTAGGCAAATATTCTTACTCTAATACTACGTGAGATCACCTCAAACAACTACGTGGGCCGTGTGGTGTGAGTGTGTGCAGACAGTAGTATAATCTATTTTAAATTGATGGAAGGTCAGCGTATTGACATGAACACCGGTACGATGTGCACATTGTGTTAATTTAGAGACGACTGACGAGTTACAGCGGACAGGACGCTGACGCCTAAGATATTGTGGTAATTAATCAAGAGAGACTTTGTGACCGTTAAAAATAAAGTAATAGAGAACAGAGGAATAAATGAACTACTCCTCCATACACTACAGATTATAGAATAGGAGAAGTTATCGTTTCCATGCATCATCCATAAGGTTCAGGCGTTATCGGCCTTAAGCAAGAAAATTTTACTTCCAGGAATTAAACCCAGTAAAGCTCATCAACAATTCCATATTTATACAACCTCAGCTTCTGCACTTGCATCGGTATTATAAATAGCCCTGCAGCAATCAAATCTGCACGAAACAGCCATTTTGCAAGGTGTTGTATCGCGTTGGCGAATTCAAGGAAACAGCGACATATGGCCTGCCTGGGATGCGTCACACAGCGAAACTTTGCTGTGTCTGATTATAATATAATAAAGCATACATATTATATACTGTGTATAGCTGTAAATATCAGATCTGTGCAAATGACTGGGAGACATTATATCATATCGTACATAACAAATGTACTAAAATGTATTTCACCAGGAATCGAGGATACAGTTATTGAATACGCAATATACGGAGAAATGAAGAGATGCAATGTATTTATTAATTTGCTCATTAAATAATATTTTCAGACGGTAATTAGCAACAATCTGGTAATTTACATTGTGACGTGCACTACTTACATAATATATAGGTTTAATATGAACTGAAATAATGGCGACAAAAAACTTGATTCCTTTCACAACTTTATGTTATTAATATAAATTGATGGATGGTGGAAATAATATATCGAATTTCGTATTATTGGTTAGCTGGTGTTTGATGCGTCATTTGATTTGAAATATTTGTTTTTATTCAAATGCTCGTCAAACAATGACAAACTAGCATCTGCTATTACTCGTAATATTAATCCGTCTGTTGATGATTAT
The DNA here is from genome assembly GCA_905333075.3 of Atethmia centrago. Classification (NCBI taxonomy): domain Eukaryota; kingdom Metazoa; phylum Arthropoda; class Insecta; order Lepidoptera; family Noctuidae; genus Atethmia; species Atethmia centrago. Next base: position 20,032,608 of record HG995381.1, on the reverse strand, counting down.
ATTTGACACACATCCACAGTTTTTTTTTTCGTTATCTATTTCAAGCAATGTTTTTAGGGTTCCGTAGTCAACAAGGAACCCATAAAGTTTCGCTTTGTTTGTCTGTCTGTCCGCGGCTTAGCTCAGACTCTTAGTACTAGAAAGCTGCGATTCAGGTATCCGTTTGCGTAATATTAAGGTTTAAAGGGCTAATTTTTGTTAGAGTCAAGTGTCCGCCCCCTGCTGGCTAAATAATTGTTTTTGGATATGTGAAAAAATGAATCATGGCAGTAGTACTCGTATATATGTATGTATATAACGAAATTAAAAGAAAAATTATCACAGCTAATTAGGCTTTACAAGTTAACAAGTAATAGTGGACCAACTTACTATGCAGTTGGAGAAGGAGAATTTACCGTGACGTATATCGATGTATGGGAGAATGTTTTCCAACTACAATGTTAAGTTTGTTTTTGGGATAAATTCATCCCAACTACGGAATCCTTCATTGTGCGTAGTCCGACACGCACTTGGCCGGTTTATTATTATTATCTCCAACAAACTAAAGGCAGTAGGTAAGTACCTACGGTTGAGGGAAAGGCAAATTTCGCGCCCTCTCGCCCCTAGCCGCCGCAGGAGTCGCCCTGGGCGTCGGGAATCCCGGGCGGATTTCCGGCCACCGATGGCGCGGGCGGACGGTGAGCAATGGGTAGCTCACCGTCCGGTAAGGACCAGGCCCGGGTCGACGGCGCGTTGTATTCCACGCGCGCCTCAAAGAGAAGTCGTCAGCACAAAGGTAGGGGTCCACTAGGGCCGATGCCTGCCGGGGTTGCGGGAAGGTACTTACTAATGGGTCACCGAGGCCCCTGGCAACACAGGCAACAAGAAGGAATACGGGTGGGTTTTAGTCAGTAAGAGTCTGACACACCCTCCCGCTCCGCTCAGAGCGGGAGAAGTTATTTGATGATTTCCCATCCAAAAAAAAAAAAACAATCCATTAACAAGTGGCTAACTAGGGAATTGTATTCAAATTCACTACGCTGTAAGCTATGGTCGTTGCACCTGGATTACTCGAGCATGTAATTGGTACGGCCTACGCCTGCCAGTGTTTTTGTGGCTGTATTGCTTGCTAATGAAGCCATTGTCAGGGATATCGATGGGTATTCAGATACGAGTAGCATTGAAACTGTATCCTGTTTTGTTTTTTTCGCAGTCATCGCTTCAGCAGATGATTGAGTCAATTAAAGTAGCTCGTTACAAAAATCTGTTTTACGATTTGATGAATCTGTGTCGATACGACTTTTTTAAACCACACTGGGCATATGATTCAAAGACAACGCATCTTGACGTCATCATGAACTGATGACGTAAAGCACACACGAGCAGCAAGACCATTGTTTTAATTACATAAAATTATTACTTAACAAAATTGCCACAGACCAAGATAACTGCAACTTGCAATAGAGTTACTCATCCATGCCATATTCACAAAGGTGCAAGAACTTTGTTGTTCACCCACGCATACTTCCAATCAAGTAGTAAGTAACATAAAATTTCTAAAAACCATAAAAGATATCGCGGTGCGATTGTCGAAAGTTAAACCTTCATTAGAAAAGTAGATTATAGTCATAAATCGGTTTTATTCATACGAGAAATGGTCTGAGTTTATTAGTCATTTGGGATTGGATCGATAAATTAGCGACAGAACTGAATTTTTGAATAAAGGCTCCTACATACTGGCGCGACTTGTCGCGCGACGCGTCGCGACCCATAGGCACCGCTTGTAGCGCTACACGCGGTGTCTTTGTGTCGCGTCGCGTCGCGCGACAAGTCGCGCCAGTATGTAGGAGCCTTAATAGTTTAACGTTGCGTCCAAATTGAACCAGCTTCAAAGGCTTGTAGAAACACTTAATATACAGCGCTAATGTCCACTCTGACGAAGAATCATTTGTCTTTATAGATCGACATATGGGATTCTCAGCTTGTTTGTTGAACATGTGATTAATGGTACACCACGTGTGCTTTATACGGGTAGATTAATGAAGACGACCTTAAAAATTACTTACGAAAGCATTCCAAGATGACGCTCCCAAGATAATTTCCTAACACATTGATGATGGACATGGATTACGGCGCCAGCCAAATGTAACTTACTTCTTTTAAAGCCATAAAACCACATAAAGAACTGGTTGACAGTAAACTGTGTACCAATTAAAAATAATGTTCAAAGAACACACCGGCCCAAATAAAGCTTACATTTTATGGTGTACTCGGTTGGGATTGGGAAACATGTGGAAACGCCTGGATTACCTAAAGTGTTAATAATTCAAGTTGGCTTTCTAATACGATGATTACATAGACGATTACATGCAACGACGTGGACCCGATGTGTCGACGACTGTGGACCCTCTTCTAGCTGCGATTATCCAAGGAAGGGGCGCTAGTATTATGTGGGTAGTTGCGAATTGCAGGTCGTTGGCCCGATGCCCACATGTGTGGGTGCCCTGAGAAACTAGGCTTTATTTTTATAGCCTTCTTTCATTTTTATTTCTTTAGCATGTGGCAAATCGATATTTTTAACCAAATGAATTGACTGTAATGACTTAGTTAATTTGCAAACATACAGACTAGGCATATTAAAATTAGTTCAAGGTGTTTAATTAGAAACCGAGAACAAAAACAGCACTCTTCGCATCGGCCGGAGTATAAATGCTTCGTTTCCAATTAATTGCTTTAGTTTTATGATACTTACCAAATTACGAGTGGCACCGAGGAACGAAACTTGACAGTTTATTAGTTAACTTGCGGCAGTGTCGGCGGCATATGCAAATAACAAGCGGTTTGCAGTAGACATACAATATGCTAATTCAATGTTTCCATCGCTAGATCTAGGCCACATTTCCTCTGAGGAAGAGTAGATAAAGTGCAAATGGCGACGCATTTAGCAAATATTCACGGGTTTCATTTTGTTCATTCTGCACAAGTTTCAAACATCTGGTGTAGTTATTTATTTTCTAGTTAGGTACTCATGTACCTAGGTAATGTTGATATCATGGCTATATAATGAACACACATGATTAGATCTTGTTTTCAATGCATATTAGCCGATAAAATGCTGTTATTTTTTAGAAAGCCTGCTTCGGGAAGGCCAGAACAATTAACTCCGCTTACGATTAAGATAGACACGCGAACTAAAGTTACAGGCTGAGATAGGATGCAACATATGGGTTGTGGTTATGAAACCATTTTCGTGCACGCAAATGTGCGTAAGGTCACAGGTTACGAGTACTTACGCAATGTAGTAACAGTTGCAATGCGTAAATCATGTAATAAGGATACAATTATACAACCAACCGAAGGCAGTAATCTTTCGGCTGCATCCATAGGTAATATAATATTATATAGCTGTATCCATAGGTAATATACTAATATTATAAATGCGAAAGTTTGTATGAATGGAAAAATGGATGTTTGTTACTCTTTCACGCAAAAAGTACTGAATGGATTTGGATGAAATTTGGCACACAGATAGTTTATAACCAGGAATAACACATAGGATACTTTTTATCCCGATATACCCACGGAGCCAAAACTTATGCGGGTGATACCGCGGGACGCATCTAGTATATTATATATATCCTAACTATATATAAATACGAAAGTGAGTTTGTTTGTTTGTTTGTTTGTTACGCTTTCACGTTAAAACGGCTGAACGGATTGAAATTTGGCACACGAGTAGACCATGACCTGTGTTAGGACATAGAATACTTTTTATTTCGATATTCTTACGGGATCGAGACTTATGCGGGTGAAACCGCAGGGCGCAACTAGTAATATTATATTTGCGAAAGTGATTTTGGTATGCTTTCACGCTAAAACGGCTGAACGGATTTGGATGAAATTTGGCACATGGGTAGACCATGACCTGGATTAGGACATATGATACTCTTTATTCCGATATTCCTACGGGATCGAGACTTATACGGGTGAAACCGTACCTAGTACCGCAACCGCAGCTAGTAGGTAATAAAAACATGTAAAAGTTTGCTTGATAATTTCGCAATATTAGAAGAATAAAAGAGATAAAAGGTCTAATCTAAATAAGAAATAGCTTGTTTAGTTAGTATTCAAAATGATTACGATGGGTTATCGAGACAGACGTGCGTCGTGTGCCACTGTCGGTATGAATGTTAAAGATTCGTCGTGAATAACAAGTATGACAGAATTTTAAATGCTTTCAATAATATTGGCTGTATTATTGTGCGCGTGAGAGTTTATAGCGAATGAGAAAAGTGAAACTGTTGTAAATAAAGCCGTAAACGTCTAATTTCCAATCAGCATGCAGTTTCCATTCTGTGCTTTATTCCATAGTGTTAGACAAATCAAAGTAGGTATCCCCCTAATCATATCCATCGGCTCGAGAGTTATTTATATTCCTTTAAAATATGACGAATATAATATTATAAGGTTTCCTAGTTTTATAAAACTAAATATGGCAGATAAATGTGTCATGGGACATTCACTAGCAGTTACTCTAGCAGCGCAACAAAATTAATTTTAAACAATAAGATCGATTGAGACACCATTATTTTCGGGGCTTCATACTGCCAGTGGAACGGAACTCACAAGCATAGCAATGAATGACAATGAAGACATAAATCATAAAATTTTGAAGAGCTATTAGTCCAAAGTTTGACCGCTATTCTATATATATAGGTTCGAGCAAGTGGTTCAGCTTACAATAGGTATACATAGATACCTCTCAACTGTATGTGCGAGGAGTTTGAGAATTCGGAAATCAATACTATTATAGAAAAAAGAATTGGAAAACGTGATGTTTCGGAAGTTCCTTGAGAGATGTCATAAAAAGCATAAAGAATCCTAGGGTCGAAAAATTACGATGAAGACTTTATATATAATAGAAATATTGACCTCCTGTATAATCGCTGACTTGCCTCTCAATACCTCCACATACCGTTTTTCAGATCATTGTTACTACATACAAGAAAAAGCGCTTTGAGAGCTTTCAAATGAAAAAAAAAAACATAGGTATATAATTATTGCCAAAAGGAAGTAAGACCTAATTTGAATAAGCATGCCACATGTTGTATTCAAAAGAGTATTGGACAAGGTGTTCTTATAGTGTCCTAAACGCAAGGTGGGGTAGACATCTGCGGCCACTTGCGGTCGAATCACGGTAGAATCAATGCTAACATCTGTCGTGCGGTCGCAAAAGTATTTTTGAAGATTCGGCTTTCTTATAAGGCGCGCTTATTAATGCAATTTGTTTATTTTATGGGATGACGTGGAATATCAGTTATGCATCGGTTTGGGGCATACAATCTCAGTAACCGATTTTCTTATGCTTATTTCCGAAACATGTGTGGGATTGACAAACAGCTGGAATATACTATTGCTGACTTCTGTTTATCTTTAATTTTTTGTGTGGCGAGTCTTTTCTTGTAACGTCCGATTTTAAATACCTAAGTATGCAGGGATTATACAAATTCAGTAAAGTCTTGTAAATAATATTAATTTCTTCCCACTGAACTAAGAGGCCATAAAGTATCGATGACCAATTGGGCACACCTCTTGAGAACTGTTCGCGAATTGTTCTCATTTTGCTTTTACGTGTTTCCCGGCCTTCTGGAATTTGGGTCATCTGGATGTACTCCAAAAGATTTAGCTTGACACATGAGAAAATAACTTTTTCTCTTGTTTACAAAATTACTTTGTAGGTATCATTCATCTGTAGAATTATGATCAAATGCGAAATAAATCAGTCGGCTCAGCTGGTTAATTCCGCAATTGATTTATAACTTGCAGTAGTTGCAGCGAAAGATTTCAATTAACTATACCAGAAGCATTCTTTATGTCTAGTTCTACATGATGCTGTCTTAAAAGAAAAGATAGAACAAAAACGTAACAATGTAATGAATAATTGAATATCATCAGTTTCCCATAATGCTCAAAGGGAATACAGCAGGCGACAGCAAAAAGCTTTTTAATTTTCCCTATAAAACAATAGGCTTATGTGAGAGACTTTTACTATTATCTTTCGACTTGAGTCATGAGAATAGATGTAGATGCTCGGGAAAGTTCTTTTGTGTGATTGATGTCTGAGGGGTATGCAGCGAAGAGAATATGAGGTAGATTAATGCCGTAACTTGATAGGGCGATAAACTAAATATGTACACAAGCCATACATAATGTAGGTATGTTGTTTTATATAATCTGTTTACTCGCTTAGCAATAAGTACGTTAATTAAAATCTGTAAAGTAATTAAGGTCCTATTTAGCATAAATTAAATCTTGTTACGGTCGCGTGTCGTATCGTCTCCCATAAGTTTGGGTTGGAAACAAAGAGGGAAGGGTGTGAGGCGGGGGTGCGATGCGTCATCGCGGCCACTCCGGCACGCACCCCCTGCGCACCCTCGCCCCAAAACATTGATCGAACTCATCGCCACAAATGTCATGCGCAAAGCCCGCCCTTTTTGTTTATATATTCTTTTATTCTCATCTTACAATTTAATTATTTTGTAATCATGTAGGTAGGTATTTACAAAGCGAATATTAATTTGCAAAATATACTCGATGTTGGAAAAAGTATTTGACACTGATGACTTCATAGATGATATCATAATACCTAATTACACGCTCTAATTAACAGTTTATTAAGTGCTAATTGGTACTCACTGGCATTCGTTCATGATCTCCTCCTGGCTGCGAACCTGCACTGGAGCCAACTTCTCCACGCTCTCCTCATAGTTCCCGAAGCACTTGGTGATCTTCTCATCAAAAGTGTTCACCAAATCTTCGAGCGAGCCGGAGAAAGTCTCAGTGAAATTGTCTCCTTCACCGTTTGGCATATTGTCCTGTTTGCACTTCACCGGTTTAGGTTCCTCGTTATCGTTTATTTTGTTGGAGTCAGTTTTCATTTTGACCATTTCACTTTTGATATTTTTAATGTTGTTAAGACGTACGTCGTTGCCATTTATGGTTTTTTGCGGGTAGTCAGCAGTGGAGAGACAGTCATCCGCCTCCTCGATTTGCGCGAGAGGCGCTTCGAACTCGAGCTCGGCCATTCTGCCAGCCGCTTCTCGCATGACCGTACAACCACTCGCGTTGTTTGACGCGCGTACACTGAACGCCGCCGAACGCTTACCGCTTGACGCTTTACGCCGCCAGCCGCCGCCGCGCCGCTGCGCCGTCCCTCGCGGCCGTCCGTCGATGCCATACGGCAGCGGCAGAGGCATACGTATAAAGTAAGTACCTTAAGTCGCGCAGGCAAAATTACCGTTCGGCAAATGTTATGACGGTTAAGCCTAGAGAAGCTTAGGATATAGGCATAACTATACAATTTTAATTCTTTATTCCTGGATATGTACCGGTAAAATATCAATCAGCAATGTTGGTTATAATACCTAAAGTTAAATAATACTGCAAAACTATGACAGGCGGACTTAGGAATTTCAATGCATAAGCTACGAATGATTGAAAATGGTTCACCTTCACACAACTTCATGATGCCTGGAAACTACTGGAAAGCTAGGTACCTAATAGAATGAAATAATATTGTCAACTTACCAAATTGGATTTAAAAAAATATTATTGGTTGAACACACTTTTACACTTATTGCACAATGTCGTCACAGAAAGCACACATTTGGTTTAATATTTGTTACTTTAAAGGTGGGTACTGACCAACGTTACAAGGTGTAATGTAACATTCGCATCGAGCGTGTTACTCATCGAGCATGTTACGCAGTGTCCTTAAAATCGACGTAACATGCTCGTCAAAACTCTGTGCTCCGTCGCCGCCAGTTCACTCCGAAATGGCCGACAGCGAGGACGTATTGGGAACTTTGATTCTACTTAGTTATTGTTTCATCCAAGTGAAGAAAAAGAAAAAACGTTACTGGACATCAAACTTATTTAAAAATAGAGGCGTATGTGGTGGTTTGTCATTGATAGCAATATTAAAAAACCAAATGATTACTGGACAGTATAAAAACTTTGTACGCATGTCTCCGATTGATTTTGAAGAACTATTGAATTTAATTGGGCCAAAAGTACATAAAAACGATACAAATTATAGAAAAGCTATCAGTGTCACGGAACGGTTAGCACTAACGCTTCGTTTTTATGCTACAGGAGATTCCTATACTAGTATGCAATATCTTTTCAAGATATCAAAACAACGAATAGGATTTATAGTGAAAGAGGTCAGCGAAGCCTTTATTGGAGCATTAAAAGAATATGTAAAGGTATGTATTATGTATGTATTAATTCAGAAAATGTAGTCATTACATATCAAATTAAATTAAATCACCAAATTCTGACATAAATTGTTCACTCATAGCTGGTGACCCATAGTCATTTTGATGGGACGTATTTGATGCAGGAGTTTCAGGGCTTTGCTGTGGCTCATAGTCATTTTGATGGGACGTATTTGATGCAGGAGTTTCGGTCTGTGGCATCGATGAGGCTCTGGAAGTTGTTGGTCGTGTAGAGTAGCCTGAATAACTGTAGCTGTTCATTCCATTTCCAACATAGTCATACTCTCCGCGATCAGCACTGAACAATATATTTGATATATAATGCTGCACATGTATTTTTGTTGTCTTTGAATAAGATCGTAATTTATTTGCCAAAAACATACCATAGGCTTCACATTCGTCAGGTCTGTGCGAAGTTGCCTCCGTTTGCTCGGTTCTCTTTTTTAATATATTTAAAGTAGATACCATTATCTCTTCTGGGCTTGGGGCTACTGATTTCTTCCTTTTTGGAGGAGGAGGGCAATCATTGTCGCTTTTTTTGGCAGACGGAGGGCAATCATCAGGCAGTTGTTCTGAAGCACCTTCATGTCCACGTAGCTGAAAATAAATATTAATTATTATTTCAGACGCCAGAAACACCGGAGCAATGGCTGGTTGTAGCAAATGACTATGACACTTTGTGGAATTTTCCACATTGTTTAGGTGCAATCGACGGTAAACATATTTTACTGCAATCACCGATCAACAGTGGCAGTGAATTTTATAATTACAAGGGTTTCTTCAGCATCGTATTACTGGCAGTTGTTGACGCGAAATATAACTTTTTGTATGTAAATATTGGGTGTCAAGGAAGAATATCTGATGGAGGAGTTTTCAACAACTGTGTTTTAAACGAAAAACTAAAAAATAATGCACTAAACCTCCCTCAGCCCACTGCGTTGCCAGCAAGAACAGAAGAAATTCCATTTTACTTCGTTGGCGATGAAGCTTTTGCTCTTTCCCAAAATATGATGAAAGTATATGCAGGATATCATGAACGTGGTTGTAAAGAAAGAATATATAACTACCGACTTTGCAGAGCTCGTAGAGTAGTGGAAAATGTGTTCGGCATATTGTCAGCAGTGTTTAGAGTTTTGCGGAAACCAATGTTGTTAGAACCGAAAACCGCGACATCTGTCGTAACAGCAATAACATCTCTCCACAATTTTTTAAGAAAAGGTAATAATGCTCATGTATATACCCCTGCAGGTAGTTTTGACGAAGAATTGAACGGCCAGGTCAGATTAGGAAACTGGAGAGAAGGTAACAATGATATGACTAGTATGTTACCCTTGCAAATAAGACCGCGAAGGGCTACAACATCTGCTCACAATATTCGTAATGAAGTTGCTGAATACTGTATTCAGCAAGGGTCTGTAAGTTGGCAAGAAAATTATGCTTAAAATGGACTTACAGTATCTGTTGTGTCACGAGGTGTATTTCTATCCAGTAGAAATAACATGGATTTGTAAGCGAACCAAGTGCTGTGGTAAACTTCATCTGCACCTGAAATTTAATTTGTAATTAATATTGAATTATTTTAAATAAAAAGAAGCACTATACAGATTAATACCGAGTTTATATTGTTTTCCCCACACTAGCTTGGAAACACCTACTTCCCTCACTAATTTCCACCCCCCCCCCCTACTATAACCCGCGTTAAACTTAATAAATAATTACGTACCTTTTCCAGTACCAGTTGATTGTTTAGTTTTCTGTTTTTCCCTCCTCAATGATGCCAGTAAACTTGTCATTTTCTTTTTACAGGCTTCTCTTTCGCTGTCGAGTAACGAAGCCAATCTATCCCAAGCGTCTTCTTTCTTTAATTTGTTATAATGCTCTGGGTGAGCTGGGTTCCACAACAGTGTTTCTTCTTTGTATTTTTCAATAAAATACAAAGTTTTTTCTTTATTCCACTCCATGCTTCTTGAAACTTGATATAATTACGAGAGGAATAACGGGTGATCATGTGCGCTCGTGACGAGTCGCAACGGCGTACTGACTGAACCGCGTAACAGTCAAAGGATTCGCCAAAAAACCGACAGCCGGGTGGAGCACTCAAAGCGAGCAACGAGCGGCTCGTTGCTTGCTGGTTTTCCCGTAACACGACGTACTGACTGCATGAATGCTCGCTGTGTAACACGTTACATTACGCCCCGTAACGCCGGTCAGTACCCAGCTTTATAAATATTAAGAGAAATTTTATTGCTTTTTGACGTGTTTTCGACAGGCAAGATCAGAATTTACGCGCCATAATTGATGTGAAGTATGTCATTTTAGTTACCAGCTTTAAAATATGTGTATCTTATTCTATACGAGCAACCAATTCATAGTTTTTTTAATTACATTAAATAGTTTTCTAATTAGTTAAATTAATTTAAAAAATACAATATAAAAAGTTGTATCAAACACTAAATTTCGCTTTGTTTTCCTTAACTTTTTCTTTATGGCAATGCCAATGAAGTGAGTTTATTTTACCTAAATTGTCAGTTTTGACATTGACATTTATTTCCATCATCAGAGTTGGGGATAGACATGCGCAAAATGTGTCAGTGAAAAGAAATGAATGAAGTATATCTTTTGGCTCAATGAAGTAGTCCACTCATTTAGTTCAGTACTTCATTTAGTTCAGCAAATCAGAACGAATCAATGAGATATCGAGCTCGCGTAGTGTGATACGTTACGATGAATGATGCACTTCACTTAGTTCACTTTTATACGTATCTCGATTTTCCTTCATACTTTATATAGGATTAGGACTGTCAACCACGAATTATGAAACCGACTTAAAAAAAAAAAATAAAAAAATATTAATTTAAAATTAACAGTTTCAGAAGTAAGCAAAACTACATAAGTAATTATATTATTATTAAGTAGTATATTTTCTGTTTTTTTTACTGATAGTTAGATTCCTTTTTGTCTAGGTTGGCGTAAAAAATAGTCATGTGTGTTGCCATGTGTGTAAGCTAGACAAGCGACACACACATAGAAAGGCGCCGTCGTCGCTCGTCAGCCCGACTTCAGCCGACCGGCCGGCGAAGTGACACAAACACGTACGAGTCATGCATGCGAGCGAAATGAAATAAATGAATGCTGAGTTGGTGCGAGCCAAAAGAAGGACTGAACTAAATGAAGGAGAGACACATTTGAATGACTACTGAAGGAAAGATAAGTTTATTTTGTGAAATGAAGTTCATTTGCTTCAATCGTTCGCGAACTACCCATGTCTAGTTGGGGACAAAAATGGAAATTGCAAAATAATAACATGTACAACTTTCGAAATATTAGATAAAATTAAATCGTGCAAATCGTAATGTTTTTGTTTAATCGAAATTTTGACACCAGAGCTATAAGGGTATTGCTGAGGTGTTACAGGTAAAACAATTCTTCCGAAATAATGAAAAGTCATTTTGTGGTGTAGGAATGTTACTTTATTTTCAAGCGTAATTTGTTTTCAGTTTAGCCAGAAAAAATCACTATGAAGTCCTCAATCTACGAAAAAATTGTTCTGATAAAGAAATCAAGGAAGCGTTCATACAAATGAGCAAAGAGGTAAGTAATTTCTTTATATTGGAAATTGATGCAGTTTACATAAGTACTTAAATATTAGGTCATTCTTCCTTTTATGGATAATATATATTTCACGCTGCGTTGACCTAGCATTGATTACATTATTGTGGAAAAAATCTTACAAAATATGCATTTATGCAATATTGGTTTTGTGAGATCAGTTGATCAGCTCATAACCAACAATATGTGGTAGCAACCATTTTCCATATTAATGTAAGTAATTTTTATATTTTCAAGTATCATCCTGACAAAAACAAAGATGCAAAAGCACAGGAGAGCTTTGTGCGTATTGTGGAGGCGTATAATGTTTTGGGAAAGCCCGTTAGCCGTGCACAATATGACAGTGTGACGGAGATAGAAACTAGAAGTCGTACTGCTTCTGCACCCTCCTACATGTACAGATCACATGTGCCTTACAAGTAAGTATGAATTAACCTTTTGACCGCCACAGTCATGTATACTAGATGACAGACCAAAATGTGCCCAGCACTCCACGGTCACAACTACATGACAGCTTTTAAGGAATAATTTGTAGCTTGGCGCCGAGGGCACGTCTTTGCTTTTTTGATGTGGCGGCCAATAGGTTAATCAAATAAATATCAGCCTATTATTGTCCCACTGTACCAGGACAGGCCTCTTCTCATACTGAGAAGGCATGAGCATTGATCACCACCCTTGCTCAAGAGGGGTTGGCGATTTAAGACTTATATTAAATTATTACTTATATTAAGTAAGTAGTGTAGTAATGAATTCAGTGCTAAAGGTTATCTTTAAGCATTATGTTTCACTGTAAATTACCTATTTTCTCATGTTAGATCAATCAATCATCTCAGCCTTTCGCAGACCACTGTTCGACATATGCCTCTTCCAGGCTGCGCCACAACACCCTGTCCTCCGCCTTCCTCATCCAGTATGCAGTGTCAAATCTTCTTCCTATATGTGTTAGTGTGAGTCTGAACTCATGGTAATTCTCAGATCAGCTCATCAATGATTCATCCTTATTAATTTGTATATTAGCTATTTGTAAAATATAACACAATTTTTTTCATTTTCCAGCCTACGTAACCATCCTCATTATAATTACTACTACGAAACCCAACCTCCGAAGGCGAAAAGCACCAGTCAAAATGTGTCCGGGAAGAAGATTCCCAACTATGTGATCATAGCAATGTGTACTGGTGTTGCGTTGTTTGGTATTATACTGCAAGTGTTTGTTATTAGGTGAGATTATTTTTCATATAATTATTGATACAGCTGAGCAGAGATTATTTGTTGAAACGTAGTAGTCTCTGGAATTACCAGTCAGATTAGTTTCTTTTTTTCATTTGATAGCTCATTTCTTGAGGAAGGTTAGAGGTTATAAACCTCATGCTACGACCCTTAGGAACCGAGCAAAAATAAAAAAGTCAGAAAGAATGCTATATATAATAAAATAGTGAGCGAAAACGAACTAATAGCGCGGGCGGGAAATGTGGCTGTAATTTTAATATAGGTACTGTGGTGTCTTACGACTGTCAGGCGAACAAAGTCGCTGGAAGAAGCTAGTTTAGAATATAATCAAATGTAGCATCAAGGCAATGATGATATAATAAAAAATAATATTTGTCTAGCTAGTACAAAGACTCCATCCATCATAAAATAGTAAGTTAGTCTGATTTCCTATGAAATGTATGGAAAGTTTTTTTTTGCTGCAATTTCTGACTTTTTTAGTTCTCAAACCTCAGTTGGTCCGACAGAGGTTTTTGATCCTTATAAGAGACAGGCTCGATAGGCATAAACAAATGAAGACCATTTTTTTTTGCTGTCTGTACTTTTTTTTTCGAATCTGTGAATTCTCATCAAAATCTCTCGGAAACTTAAGAACAGTCTCCTAAGATCGTTTCCCTTTAGCTACAAAGGTTAAGGATGCCCTTACTGTCCCATCTCAAAAATCCAGCCTGTATTACAAGTTTCATTTCCAGGAATTTATATGTAGCTCAGCGTCGGAAAGCTCAAGACAAAACCAAACGTCTTGCAGAAGAATTGGACAGAGTTCGGGCTGCCGCTCTAACAAACGGGAATGAGGTAATATAATTGATCAATCAATCAAAATGCCCTTCCAGATGTGGCTCTGCATTGTTAAACTCACATATATCTATAAAATGTATGGACTTTAAAAGAGACCTCTGAGTTTGTTTCGGCATTTCTTATCAGAGATCAGTCAGCTAGGAAATGCCGGCCATCTAGTTTTAAAATATTAACCAAAAAATTTACGTGTAAAGTGTCTTAAAACATCTACTTACGGTAATAAACATCATATCATTAATTTGTTTATTGTCTTCTATGAAAATCTTGGACAACAATAATGTATCCTGTTTAGTTGGCTCCTACTTTGCATTTTGGGATCCACCAACTCTCAAGAGCTGCCCTCTTGATAATTAATCTCATTCAGTGGGCCTCGAAAAACTAAATGGACATAATACGAGGGCTGCACTAAAAGTATCGGGAATAGAATATTTCCACTGTTCCTGTCATATTAAAATCTTTTTAATTGAAAACTCCTTGGTTTTAAAAATCAAAAACATTTATTTATTTAAAAAAAGATTCTCGGTCTTGTCACAAGGTTTTGTCAAACTTGTTTAGTCGTTGAGAAAATGGAATTGACTCGAGAAAATTCAAGAGCGATGATTTATTATGACTTTCGAAGTGGTTTAACACAAAAACAGTGTGTTGACCGGATGATTTCTGCATTTGGTGATGAAGCCCCATCCAAAACCACAATTTATCGCTGGTTTGCTGAATTTCAACGTGGACGTGTCAAGCTCAGTGATGATCCCCGTCAAGGTCGTCCAAAAACTGCAGTCACCCAAGAAAACGTTGATGCTGTGCGTAAGCTGATTGAGGAAGATCGACATGTGACATACCGCGAAATTCAGGCAACTTTAGACATTGGCATGAGTCAAATACAAATAATCTTGCATGAACAATTAGGTGTAAAAAAGTTGTTTTCCCGATGGATACCGCATTCGCTCTGTGAAGAGCAAAAAGCGGGTCGCGTTACTTGGTGCGTCAGAACTTTCGAAAGATTCCACGCAGGATCCTCAAATGCTGTATACAACATCGTATCAGGTGACGAATCCTGGATATACGCGTACAACCCGAAACAAAAAACTAGTCACGAGTTTGGGTGTTCGAAAATGAGTTAAAGCCAACAAAAATTGTTCGTTCACGGAGTGTTGCAAAAAAAATGGTGGCCACGTTTGTCTCCAAAACAAGCCATGTTACGACTACTCCTCTTGAGGGACAAAGAACGGTTAATGCAGAATGGTATGCTAGCATTTGTTTGCCACAGATCGTTTCTGAACTCCGTAAAGAGAACTGCAACCGCCGCATCATCCTCCATCACGACAATGCGAGTTCTCACACCGCGCACAGAACAAAAGAGTTTTTAGAGCAAGAAAACAGAATTATTAGACCATCCGCCGTACAGCCCCGACCTAAGCCCTAATGATTTGTATACTTTCCCTAAAATAAAGAATAAATTGCGTGGACAGAGATTTCCATCACCTGAAGAAGCTGTGGACGCCTACAAAAAGGCCATTTTGGAGACCCCAACTTCCGAATGGAATGGTTGCTTCAATGATTGGTTCCATCGTATGGAAAAATGTGTCAAATTTCGCGGGGAATACTTCGAAAAGCAATAAATACATTTTTAAATAGTAATGTTGTGTCACTTCCTTGATTCCCGAAATTTTCAGTGCCGCCCTCGTATTATTATCACATATGATGATGCCCTTACCATAACCAAAAAACAGTGCATCCTGATGATGCGAAAATCTGGGCAGAACGCTACAGAGCACTTACAAAGTCGGATCACAAAAGGAGTCTGAAAAGGTTAGGCTGTAATGGACCTTGCCAATGCCTAGGACATGTTGCCGTAAAATATGTAAAGAGGGAAATCTCGCTGGAGAAACCCCTCTGCTCTACCCAATCCAACAACAAATCTGCTCACATAGTCCAGGGACTGATCGCAGAAGATAAAAAAAAAAAACAGATGTCTCTACCAATAACACACTGCTGACTCCTCTGAAATTCTCACGAAAACTAAAAAAACCTCATTTTATTATTTTCAGTTGCAAACCCGGATTTTACTCGACAAAATCGTGGCAGCGGCGAATACGAACGTTGCCACAGCGTCCCTAGGACAAGCACTGGCGAGCGAAAAGAAGTGATTCTAATTCAATTTTTATGTAGAAAACTCAGAGGAATAACTAACATAGAGGTTGTCATAAGAGTCGATAGAGAATCGTCTCTTTCTGCCTTACGAAATAGTTTGTGAGTTCGAAAGAGTACCTTATTATATTTTGAGTTCTGGCGTTAATGGCAGCCGTAGACAAAGTGGTCACAAAGGAGACGCGAAAGTTTTCTCTTGTTTTTAGAAGGTCTCAGTACCGAGCTTGTTACCAATGTGGCTACGGATGTTATAAGCTTAGAAAATTCTCTATGTCAGTTCTCTGAGGTAGAACATTAGACCGTAATTTGAAGATAACTTTAGTACAATTTAGACGACACTTGAGGAGTCGATAAATCCTTGACGATGCAAATTCTATTAGTTTGTTTGATAATTTATTATGAGTATGTAAACATTTAGTTTCTTATGGTTTCTGTTGTATTTTAATTTTGTTGAAGACATGTAAATTTCTTGAACTAACCTGGACTGTGTAGACACTTTAATTTGAACTGTAATAGTTATTGAGAAAAATAGTTCATACTTTCGCATTTACCTATACCATATTTGACGTAAAGAATAAAGTAAATTTGAAATTCCGCGGTTTTACTTTTGAATGTCGACATACTAAAGATAATTATCAGAAACCATTTAAGTACATAAGTAGATCAATTTAGAATAATTTCTCCTCAGTTAGTACAATATTTAGTCATAAAACGAGTGTACATTATTTTAAATGTCGACAAACTAAAGATAATTATCAAAAACCATGTAAATAAGTACATATGTAGATCAATTTAGAATAATTTCTCCTCAGTTAGTACAATATTTAGTCTTAAAACGAATGTACATTATGTAAATAAAGTAGAAGTTGTTATATGTTTTGTAAATCTTTTCACTTTTTTATAAAAAAATGTTGCTGTACCTGTATTAATGTTGTTTTAACTACCTCTGTAACAAATCTCTGATGTACATAAATTGTAGATTTTGAATAATGTACATTGTAATATATTTTTTATGTAAAGTCAGTATAATGTATATAGTTTCAATTTGTATCCCTTTGATTAGAAAATAGACTTAGTAATCGTGCCAAATATATTATTTTGTTAGTATTTTAAACATCGCAATAATGACAAATCACATTCTTCAGGCATTTTCGACTATATATAGATTTGTGAATTTGATTTGCGTAAGTACTAACAACAAAGTCATGTCTTTTTTAAGTTTATTGTTGTAATTGAGACATAGAAGTAATTTTGTAATGGTGTTCTAAGTTTGGCTTGACATAAAAACGAATCGATTGACTCATTTTTGTAAAGCTGTCCTATACCTACATTCCATGCTGTGGAATGATTTTTTGGTCATTTTTACTTATCGCCGCAATCGTGGAGTGGTGCCTCCTTGCCCCCTGGCACCACTCCCATGAAAAGGTATCGCACCGTTCTTGAGAAAAACAAATTATTGTAACCTAACCTCAAAACTCTTAGTCGCTTAAAAAGCCGTAGTATGAGCCCAGCTTCGCGGGGAAGATGGGGGGGGGGGGGATGCCCCCCGTGCCCCTGGCACCACTCCCATGAAAAGGTAACGCACCGTTCTTGAGACAAACAAATTATTGTAACCTCTCCTAATCTCAAAACACTTGAAGCCGTTTAAAAGTAGTAGTATGGGTTTAAAAAAAAATAACCTCGAAGAGAATGGCGGGGTCTGACAGCTCTGACTCGTAAACACGCGCCTAGTCTCCTCTTCACCAGTTTAGTTACGAGGGCGGGTCAATAAGTCCGTGACTTTTGGAATAAAACACAGATTTTTTGATAAAAAAATAATTTTATTTTTCAACGTAGTCTCCCTTGAGCTCTATACACTTTGTCCAACGCTTCTCTAATTTTTTTATCCCTTCCAAAAAAAATGATTTGTCGAGGTCCTCAAAATAGGCCTTTGTTTGCGAGATGACTTCATCATTGGAGTCAAATCTTTTTCCACCAAGCCATTTCTTCAGGTTTGGGAACAAGAAGTAGTCGCTCGGAGCCAAATCTGGAGAATAGGGCGGATGAGGGAGCAATTCATAGCCCAATTCATGGATTTTTGCCATGGCAACTGCACATGTGTGCACCCTTGCATTGTCTTGGTGGAAAAGAACTTTTTTCTTGGCCAAATGAGGTCGGTTTTTTTTCAAATCGTCATTGAATCGGTCCAATAAATTGGCATAATATTCCCCATTGATTGTTCTTCCCTTTTGAAGGTAGTCAATGTGGATTATCCCGCGTGCATCCCAAAAAACAGTCGCCATAACTTTATTGGCTGACAAACCCACCTTGGCCTTCTTCGGCGCCGATTCACCCTTAGAAACCCACTGTTTTGACTGTTGTTTGGTCTCTGGTGTGTTGTGATGGATCCATGTTTCGTCCACGGTTACAAAACGGCGCAAAAACTCCTCCATATTGCGATTAAACAACGCCAAACCTTCCTGTGAAGTTGTTACACGATTGCGTTTGTGGTCGACTGTGAGCAAACGCGGCACCCATCTTGCGGAAAGCTTTCTCATGCCCAAGTGATCATTCAAAATTGAAACCACTGAGCCATGCGAGATCCCTACGGCTTCCACAATCTCTCGCACTTTCAATCTTCGGTCGGCCAACACCATATCGTGAATTTTTTCGATTGTTTCGGGTGTAGAGACCTCAACTGGGCGTCCAGGACGTTCGGCATCTTCAGTGCTTGTACGGCCACAACGAAATTCAGTAAACCACTTTTTTACCATTGAAATCGATGGTGCAGAGTCCCCATAGTATTTATCAAGCTTAGCCTTGGTCTCGGTAATGGTTTTTTTTCGCTAGAAATAATGCTTAATAAGCACACGAAATTCACTTTTTTCCATTTTCTCCTCAAATTAGTGAGTAGTCTGATAAAAATAGCTGTCAAACACAAACTAACTGACGCAGCAAGTTTAAATTTTGACAGGAGTCAACTGACAGATGCCTGTTGACAGGAGCAGTGTTGCTGTTTCAGTAAAGAGGTCAGAAATTCAAAAAGTCACGGACTTATTGACCCGCCCTCGTACTACATTCGGCAAGCGGTCTTGTGTCGCCGCGAGCCGGCTCGCTGCACGGGCGGGCGGCCGCGCGACCTTTTCAGATTTTCAAGCGATACTGGTCTTTTCATTATGTAGATAAAGTTTAAAATTTTTTCACACGAAAAGTGCTCGCCGCGCCGCTGCGGGCCGCTGCTTTCCCGGTGTGGTGTAAATTGGCCCTCACACTGATGCTAGGATTTTTTGGCGCTTGTATGACATTGACAGCGGGACGTTGCTGGTAAACATTTGTGAAATTGCATGACATATAAATTCTCAGACGGAATGACCATAATGCCGTGGTTGTATGACGTTGACAGCGGGACGTTGTTAGTAAACATTTGTGAAATTGCATGACATATAAATTCTCGGACAGAATGACCATAATGCCGTGGTTGTATGACGTTGTCGGTAAACATTTGTGAAATTGCATGGCACATTAATTCTCAGACGAAATGACCATAAGTTAGGTAGGCCTTTGGTGTGGGATGCAACCTGTGTCGACACTCTCGCGCCTTCCCATCTTCCTAGCACGGCGGGCTGTGCTGGGGCGGCTGCCGCAGGAGCAGAAAACCTCGCAAATATAACAAACTTATTGGGAGCTATATATTTGAGCCGTTTGGGGTTGAAACACTAGGTTCTTGGGGTCCGAGTGCTTATCGAGTATTTTGGGCCACCGCCAAACGGTTGGTAGATTCTTCACGTGACCAGAGGGCTGGCCTTTTTTTAGCCCAAAGAATCAGCATTGCCATCCAACGTGGCAATGCTGCCAGCCTTTTAGGGTTAGTTACTGGGTCTAATTAAATTAGGTTGCGAAACTTTACAGATGTGAAGACAAAACCAAAAAAAACCGGCTTAGTGCGTGTCGGACCACGCAAAATGAAGGGTTCCGTAGTTGGAAAGTTGGGATGAATTTATCCCAAAAACAAACTTAACATTGTAGTTGAAAAACATCTTCTCCCATACATCGATATATGCCACAATCATTTCTCCAACTGAAAATTTAAGTTGGTCGACTATTACTCGTTAAGTTGTAAAGCCCCCTTATAGCTTTCCTTTTAATTTCACTAAAT
Source organism: Atethmia centrago (assembly GCA_905333075.3). Lineage (NCBI taxonomy): Eukaryota > Metazoa > Arthropoda > Insecta > Lepidoptera > Noctuidae > Atethmia > Atethmia centrago. Next base: position 20,012,394 of record HG995381.1, on the reverse strand, counting down.
GTACTAATGCCAAGAATTTTTTCACATCCCATAAATAACCATTTAGCTGGCAGGGGGACACTTGACTCTAATAAGAATTTGCACTTAAATGATTAATTTTACGCAAAAGGACCCTTGAATCGAAAAGTGGTGTTCACGTAGCCGCAATATTTTTGAACGGCCTATCCAACGATACCCCACACGATGGGGTAGTCGAGAAAAAAAAATATCATCCCCTCATTACGTGCAAGGGTAGAGAATGATATAGATACCCTAAAAAAAAACTTTTTCATGATTTTATTTTAGCACTTTGTCGGCGTGATGTATACCTATCCTAAATTACAGCTTTCTAGTACTAAGCCTCTGAACTACAGCAAGGACAGACAGAGAGACAGACGGACATGGCGAAACTATAAGGGTTTAATAAATTCGCGATTTCAAGTACAGTATTTTTTCTCACGAAGAGGCACGCGCTTTAATTGTGGTTACTAAATGTACAAACATGCTGTGAATGTGTGTGTAAGCGCAGGAGCCCTCGGTACCGTCCGCCACGTTTTTTTTTTTAGTTATGGCATCTCGTAGTTGACCTTGAGAGGTCGTGACTACTCAATCAGACTATCCTGTGGCTGCCTTAAGCGGACTCAAAGCCTCCAGCCAGGGCGAATTTCTTAAGTTACTAAGCGACTGCACGCTAAGGGCACCCCCTGTGGGGTACGGACCTCGGCTTAGGGCGTCGCTGGGGGGAGGACAGCAAGGTGGGACAGGCTGGATCAGAACTGAAACCCTGGCGAAGTCGAAAGTGCGTGTTTGTACACTTGGTTACCATAAGAAAAACCGCGCGTCGCTTCGTGAAATAAAAATACTTTACGTAATTACGAGGTCAACAGCCATTAATAGTATCATCACCTGCCTGATTCTAAAACATTGATAACGTTACAGAAATTCGCCGATGACAATCGTCACAGAATTCGGAGTACTAGAAGTGCCAAGTCCGACAGAAGATTGGTCAATAGCAACGAAAACGGAATCACAGGCCAACCTACAAAGCTTTATTGGAAAAGTTATGTCAATACTATTAGAAAACGAGTAGCTTTTTTCAATCAAATTGAGGAGTGCCACGCGACTACCACGGATGAACTAACTCTTTTCGAGAATCCAATGAAAGTGGAAATTGGTGACTGAAATGTAAAGTGTTTTAGTAAAATAAAAAAAATATATAAGATTAAAAATTGGTGCTGTAAATATGTCATTTTGGATTAATGTTACGTAAAGTAAATATTTACAGAATTTGTTATATTATTTGTTTTTATTGGTAAAATAGACGGTACATCAAATGCTTGCATAGTAGGTAGTTGTAACGGGGAAACAGATTAAAGGCCTTTCAGATATAAGCGATATCGCTGTCGCGCTCGGTATGCGATATCGCTGTCGTACCCGGTAGGCGATATCGCCTAAGAACGCGGCAACTTGAACCATTGTGTTTGGACGCGTTCGTTTGAGATTGTGGTGAACTCATAGTTACTGTGTACTCGTGTTTACTGAGAGGTGTCACAGAACTAACCAGGGGGTCTACTCCGATACGTTAAAAACTAAGTATCGGCAGAACGTTCGGACGGAATAGAATGAAGTTCATAGTAGGAACCATGAACTTCATTCTATTCCGTTCGGTCGGTTCGGAACCGACCGAACTTCATTTTTGACGTTTGTTTTATCGTAAACCCTACTCTGAACGTTAAATGTCCGACCGACAATTTTAGTTTGACAAGAGTTACATCGTGAAATTAATGTCAAAAGTCACGACAGCAAAATAGCTACCTTTGAGTATCGTAAGTATCGAATTAAATAAATTCTTACAATTATCTTGAGTTTTATATTATAAAGTGTTAAAGTGAATGCGCCATTCTTAAATTATAGCGAAATCGCATCACGTATGTTTTTGGTGGAAGAGGCTCTCAGAGAAAAGCGTTTGGAGCGCAAAAGGAATCGCAGACGACTTCGTAACTCCTTCAATACCAATTTGGTGCCTGACCAGGGCGGACCAGTATCGCTACCGAGCGCGTCAGCGATATCGCTTATATCTGAATAGGCCTTTACACGCCATACCACGCGAAGTCAATGTAGCGTGCTCTTATGTAACATTTGTACAAGGATCTTGGCGCGTGGCCAAAATCGAAACTTGAAAAACCGGCCAAGTCCGTGTCGGCCCGATACGCACTTGGCCGGTTTTTCAAGTAAGTTTTAGAATATTAATTAACGGTTTGCAAGTGTTCTATCGGATTTATTGTCAATCGAGGCTGTTGGGTCGTCAAAAGCAGGTTGTCTGGTGTAATTTGAATGGTTACCATACAGACGCTATATTATTTGGGTGGGATATCATCAAATAACTTATCCCGCTCTGGGCGGAGCGGGAGGGTGTGTCAGACTCTTACTGACTAAAACCCACCCTTATTCGTTCCTGTTGCCTGTGTTGCCAGGGGCCTCGGTGACCCTTTAGTACCTTCCCGCGACCCCGACAGGCATCGGCCCTAGTGGACCCCTACATTTGTGCTGACGACATCTCTTTGAGGCGCGCGTGGAATACAACGCGCCGTCGACCCGGGCCTGGTCTGTACCGGACGGTGAGCTACCCATTGCTCACCGTCCGCAAGCCCGCGCCTACGGTAGCCGGAAATGCGTCCGGAATCCCGGGCGCCCTGGGCGTCTCCTGCGGCGGCTAGGGGCGAGAGGGCGCGAAATTTGCCTTTCCCTCAACCGTCCCGCCTCCTCCTTCGCGAGCATTACTGCTTCGCAGGAGGTGACGGCTGCCCATGCCTTTCGCTACGTACCATGGCCTGAACCAAGGCCGGACGCGAGAGATCTCTGCCGCCGATCGCCTCCACGAGGACATGGCGGTGCTCTGCCCAAGCCGGGCAGACCTCCACCGTATGCTCCACCGTGTTCTCCGGGCGATCCACACAGTGGTGACACCCGGGCGTTTCCTCCCGCCTTATCCGACACGGGATCCTCCCGAAGCTACCGTGTCCGGTGAGGACCTGCGTCAGGCGGAAGGTGAGGATGCCGTGGCGCCTCTCTAGCCACTCCTGAAAGAGGGGTCTTATCGCCGCAATCGTGGCTAGGGTTGCCAGATGTCCGGTATTTAAGCGTACAGTCCGGTATTTTCGAGGCCTGTCCGGTAAAAAATAAATGGTCATACCGGACAGAACAATGTCCGGTATTTTGAGGAAAGTCGGTACTACTGGTCACAAGCGCCTACAAAAGTAAGCATTTGAAATCCCTCAAACGCAAAACTCGCGCGCGCTCCTCGCTCGCTGTCTGTATCTGCGTCTGCGGGCTCTCACTTCACCACTGTATACCCGTCTCACTCACTCGTACTCGCTACCTGCGTCCACTCCCCCACCCGCGCGCGCCCGGTGTGTTTTGTTTTGATTTTTCGAGTTTTGTTTATCCAGTCGATAATTAGATTACGCGACGTTCGGGAGTGTTTACGCAGTTGACCTAAGTACCCACTCGTTGAAAGAAGCAAAGTTGTTCATCGTAGTCGCGTGTATGTTTGTGTTTTTGATTGTTTGTTTAGTTTTACACAAAGCTAATGGAAAATGGAGGAAGAAGAAGCTTCCACGAGTTCTGCAACTGCAACACCGCCAAAGAAAACAAGGCGAATGTGCCATTATAATAAAGACTGGGAAAATAAATATTCTTGGATAACTAAAGCCAACGTCGACACTAGAGCTTACTGTAAAATTTGTAGAAATGAATTTGCTGTGGCTGAAGGTTTGAAGGTTTGAACCAGCAAGCCTCTACAAAAAAGCATAAAGAGGCGGAAAGTGCGCAAGCCAAGTCCCAAAGAATGGACTCTTTCTTTACGCCTAAAGGAAGCGCACACAGTGAAAAAGTAAGCCTTGCCGAGTTAGCAGATATTTTTCACTCTGTAAAACATCACATCTCCTATTTAGCTCAAGATTGTTCATTAAAGGTCAGAAAACAAACCATCACAGATTCGGAAATCGTCAAACAAATGACCGGAGGGCGCACCAAATGCACTGCCAAGTTCTGTACCCTTATTCAATGGAACTGGTCCAAGAGGATTTGAAAGAAGACGTGCCTTTTTCCGTCGCTACTGCTGCGTCGAATAAAGGGAACAAGAAGTTGTTCCCTGTTTCCGTTCAGTATTTTACAGCAAAATCTGGAATGTGCCGAAAAATTTTAGATTTCTACGAAGATCCATTCGAAGACTCGCGATCTATAAAAAATCACCTGTCCAAAGTCTTAACAGAAGCAAATATTTCTTGGAGCAGAGTAACTGCGTATGGAGCAGATAACGCCTCGGTTAATTACGGTGTGAATATTTCGGTGTACCAGAAACTGAAAGAGGAAGAACATAGTAACATCATCGCTGCCCATTGCAATGATCATATATTTCATAACTGTGCCAAAAATGCTTTAAAGATGTTGCCAGTTGACGTAGAAAACATCGTTCTGAAAACATTTTCGGAATTTTCCCATGCAGCAAAGAAGAGACAAGACCTGAAAGACTGCTTTGAATTTTATGAAAGTGAATTCAAAGAGATCCTTCGCCATGTACCCACTAGGTGGTTAAGCTTGTTCAAAGCCCTGGATAGAGTTTTGTCATCGTGGGGACCGTTAAAAAAATACTTTCTCGAATTAGGGGCCAATAATTGTTCACTGGCTATATGGGCTATTATAAAAGACCAAGAAGACAATCCCACAACAGAAACAAACCCCACTTACACCGAACTCTATCTATACTTCACGCACAGCTTCATGGCGTCATTCCAGGAAGTGTTACTATTACTGGAAAAGAACGACACATTCGCTTTCAGTCTACACAATATTATGACACGATTCCGGGACACAATAGTGAAAAAAATTAATGATGAACACTTCGGAATGAAAGTGCGTATGGCCATGAACAAAAAGTACCTATCGGATGAAGAAACTCAGAAGTTTAAAAAACACGCCCTGATTGCTTATCGATGAGCTGTTGTTTATTTGGAAAGTGGTCCATATAAAAAACAGTTCAGTCCAGTTCGAAAACTCGGTGATCAGAAGCTTCAGTTGCTTGGACCTTGAACGCGGTCTACCAACTCTGGACCAACTAATTGAATTGTGGACTCTAACTAGAAGCAACGACACTCCACCGGAAGAACTCTACTCAGAGTTGGCTATACTTAGCAGTGTTTACCTGTCCCTGTAGGGAAAGTCAGTGGATATGTGGTACAGCTTTTTTAGTAAAGAATCAGCGCCAAATCTTCTCAAATTGGTCCAACATGTATGCAGCATTCCCGTATCGAACGCCTTCGTCGAGCGCATTTTCAGTGTGATATATATGGACCAATTAACGAAACCGCCTTGGTCTAGAGACATTGAAAAGTGAACTATGTGTTTTTTCAACATAAACTCGAGCTGCACTGATTTTAAAGAACGTGTTGTATCAAATAAAACACTATTGAAAGCGGTTGCGTCAAATGCAAAATATGTTAAAAAGAAGTAAGTAGGTACTACCTAAAAGTACCTAGGTACAGTACAACATAATAAATTAGTTTTAGAAGAATGATTCAACTTTATTATTTGTTCATTGAAAGTTCCTATTATTTTTGTTAAACATACCTATCTAGTTTTAGGTGATTTTATTCTTTTCAGAAGACCTTTATTTTGTTAAGTAAGTAGTAGATATATTCATACTATTGTTTAATAAAGACTTTCTCAAAGTTAGCATAGTCTTGGCGACCACAATTTTATGACTGCATTATATTTTGTTACTAATACTTATTAAGTTGATTTATGTGATGTTGATTAATTAAAATAAAATATTAGTATAAAACCGTATTTTTGCGACCTAGCATACCCCCCCCCCCCTCCCCCCGTTTGGGGTTGCCCGGTATTTTTTCGCGACTCACCTGGCAACCAGATTTGCGCCACGATTCGTGGCGCAAATCTGTTCAGCCATTTTAGCGTAAAAGCGTAACAAAGAAACAAATTCACTTTCGCATTTATAGTACCTAGTTTGGATAGGATTATAGGATAAGGCCAATCAACGAGGATATTTATTGTGTGGAGATTCCGAAAAAATCTCCCGCTGATGAAATTTGGCATATGATGAAGGTTAGGTAATACAGATTACATATGTACCTATAAGTAATAAGCCAACAACTTTTATTGTGAGAAGTTAGATATTTTTACCTAAACATGAAAATCGCTTATAACTCTCTGAGAATATTTCCTCAGACTGAAATACTTTCTGTACCTATACGTACGTATGTACTAGTTAGAATAAGTATTTACATGCAGCCCACAAAATTTTGTCGCTTAGAAATATACCTAATAAAGTTGATTATTGTTAAAATTAAGCATTCACAAAAAAAGAAAACGTGTTAAACTTTAGTGACAACATTTTCACAATTTCTGATGTGGCCGCCGCCGCACACTGGCCAAATATCGCAAAAAGTTGGCAAAAATGTTTATTACGGTTTTATGAACGGTATTTACAATAATTATTAGTAAATGTTATTTAAACTATAAAAAAACCCTTTATATCATAGTGATTAGCTGCACAGGAATTTAAATACAACACACATGTTATAAACATCAAACAATGATTTATTCGTAATTTTCATGAACTAGAGAAATTTCTAGGGGGCTTAAAATTATGTGCTTTTTCGGCATTCATTTCCTTACATAATCATACATACATAATCAGCTTATAATGTTCCCACTGCTGGGACACAGGCCTCCTCTCTGTGAGAGGGAGTAGACCGTAATCCACCACGCGGGCCCAGTGCGGGTTGGTAGATGTCACATGTCTTCGAATTTTTGGTTCTAGGACATGCCGGTTTCCTCACGATGTTTTCCTTCACCGTTTTGAGAGCAGTGGTGATGAAATAATTTACACAAAGTAAAGCGCCTGTCGGGGTTCGAACCTACGACCTACAACTCGTAAGTCGCGGCCGTTACCACTGGGCCACCAATGCTCCTCATTCATTTCCTTAAACCAGTAATATAAGGATCGGAAGACACCAGTAACCTTTGGAAGGTATCTTCCATGGCCACTTTTCTTGAAAACTTCCTTAAATAATTTTCTCTATATTTGCGGACATCTTTATTTCTACTTTATGCTCAAGAAAGGTACTTCACTTAAAAGACCTATGGCAATACCAATGTTCTCTACGATGAGAGGCCTATGGACTAAAATTTTGTGAACCGAAGTTGCTTTATTGAACCATGGGTAATTAAAAACAAAAATTGATGCAGTCCGTAAGCAAAACATATTAAATCTTACAAAATTAATTTTGTAACCACTTGATAATTATGATTTTCAAAATGGTGTGAAATCTATTTATCAGAGATAAATTCACTCCTATATCTCTGCAGTCTCTTCTGCATGCTGGAGGTGCTAGCCGTATTTCCATCTGTTGATGTCCCTCCTCCTTGGCGCGGCTTGTCTACGTGGAGACCTAGTTTTGACTTTTCAAGTTTTGCTTTAAACTGATGAATTAATTTTTGCAACACACTCTTTGCATCACTTGAAATATGAGTAATTTTTAAAACTGTTTCCCTTTTTTTTATAAAGGAACTGCATTTTTTCCGAATCCTTTCTTGATGTAGATTCTCTATAATACTCAATAAGAGTTCTTCTTCTTATATAAATGTCTTCAGAGTTTGATCCTGAAAAATAAAAAATAAATAATACATTTATGAAATTCTACCTTAACACTAAAATTTATCAACTTTGTTCAAGGTGCGCAAAAACGCGCATCTAATTCAAAGTGTTTATGAATGGGGAATGTGTAATGTTCATTTTAAGGCATATGTCAGGACTGGATTCCATTGGATACGGTACTTTTACTCCACGACAAGTTTGATCATCCTTAAATTTGCGACCACCTTCACAAGGAATATGAAAAAAAAATAGAAATATAATTATTAAATAACTTTTATATTAATATAATATTAATTCCTTACCTCCAGGAGTAGAATCCATCACTGAAATTCGTAAATCCACCGAACAATGTAACAAAATAAAGATCGGAATTTGAAGTTTTATTGAAACAAAACACATCCGCTGCTCAACAAGTCAAACTTTGGACTAAGATACTACATAAGACGGGGGTCAGGGGGATGAGGAGCTTACGCAGGTAGCTACCCCATTTTACCGAGAATACCGCCTAAACAATAGAAACTAGTTGCCGTGCGGGTCGTAAATTTGATTTTTTGCCAACTTTAAGCGATATTTGGCCAGTGTGCGCCGCGCCGTTTGTATAGAATTCTGGTTAAATAAATAAACGCTGCAACATGGAACACTCAAACGGAACGTTGAAAAGAAAGTATTTTTCTTATTTACTCTTTTTCTATTAAGTTTTACGTCAAGGTTTTTGTTTCATAAATTGATTCTGAATTATACGAGGGCTGCACTAAAAGTATCGGGAATGGAATATTTCCACTGTTCCTGTCATATTAAAATCTTTTTAATTGAAAACTCCTTGGTTTTAAAAATCGAATACCATTTATTTATTTAAAAAAAGATTCTCGGTCTTGTCACAAGGTTTTGTCAAACTTGTTTAGTCGTTGAGAAAATGGAATTGACTCGAGAAAATTCAAGAGCGATGATTTATTATGACTTTCGAAGTGGTTTAACACAAAAACAGTATGTTGACCGGATGATTTCTGCATTTGGTGATGAAGCCCCATCCAAAACCACAATTTATCGCTGGTTTGCTGAATTTCAATGTGGACGTGTCAAGCTCAGTGATGATCCCCGTCAAGGTCGTCCAAAAACTGCAGTCACCCAAGAAAACGTTGATGCTGTGCGTAAGCTGATTGAGGAAGATCGACATGTGACATACCGCGAAATTCAGGCAACTTTATACATTGGCATGAGTCAAATACAAATATTCTTGCATGAACAATTAGGTGTAAAAAAGTTGTTTTCCCGATGGATACCGCATTCGCTCTGTGAAGAGCAAAAAGCGGCTTGGTGCGTCAGAACTCTCGAAAGATTCCACGCAGGATCCTCAAATGCTGTATACAACATCGTACGCGTACGAACCCGAAACAAAAAACCAGTCACGAGTTTGGGTGTTCGAAAATGAGTTAAAGCCAACAAAAATTGTTCGTTCACGGAGTGTTGCAAAAAAAATGGTGGCCACGTTTGTCTCCAAAACCGGCCATGTTACGACTATTCCTCTTGAGGGACAAAGAACGGTTAATGCAGAATGGTATGCTAGCATTTGTTTGCCACAGGTTGTTTCTGAACTCCTTAAAGAGAACTGCAACCGCCGCATCATCCTCCATCACGACAATGCGAGTTCTCACACCGCGCACAGAACAAAAGAGTTTTTAGAGCAAGAAAACATAGAATTATTAGACCATCCGCCGTACAGCCCCGACCTAAGCCCTAATGATTTCTATACTTTCCCTAAAATAAAGAATAAATTGTGTGGACAGAGATTTTCATCACCTGAAGAAGCTGTGGACGCCTACAAAACGGCCATTTTGGAGACCCCAACTTCCGAATGGAATGGTTGCTTCAATGATTGGTTCCATCGTATGGAACAATGTGTCAACGCGGAGAATACTTCTATAAGCAATAAATACATTTTTAAATAGTAATGTTGTGTCACTCCCTTGATTCCCGAAATTTTCAATGCCGCCCTCGTACTCGTAAAATAGAGTAAGAATATTAAGAATTTATTCAGCCAAAGTTGGAGAGTTTAACACTCCGTCTGCACCATAGGAGGATTGAGTCCTCTAAATAAACCTTTATAAAATCCAAATATACCATTAAAATCAATTGAATATTTGTGAATAGTTTTCACAAATTCAATACAATTATTCCACCTAAAAATGCTGGACATACTCGTATATCTAGAATATTTTGAGACCCGAGTTACAGTATTTTCTCAGGTTAGCAGATTGAGTGTTCTAGTTTATTGACCACGACGTTCTCACCATAGATTTCACAATTTCTTCATCTTCACCATGAAGTTTTCACAATTATTTCCTAAATTCTTCCTTGATTTCGTAAAAATATAATTAACTTTTAAAAAGGAGCACTCAGTCCACACGCACACCCAAATTTCATAGGCGGGAGAATTTTTCGGGTTACATTTGCCCCGTTGATCGGACTAGATAGGATACCCTCCGGTTTTAATTGCTCGGTTGTTCTAGGTAGGTAGCTATGACGACTTACCTATATGTAATACAGAACAAAGTTATATAGTTAAGTTATTTATTATATAAACAATAGGGTTGTTATTACAGGGTTGTTGTTATAGGGTTGCTTTCAAAACACATAAATTATTAACATTTCCTTGTTTATATATTTTAGAGTTAGCCATGTTCGTAAAAGGTAATCTTCATCTTTTCAAGATGTATTGTGAAATTCGACACCGCACTACTTCTATGAGACCTCAGTACCAAAACTTATTATACACAGGCGGCTACAAAACAGCTCTGTTAAAAAAGAGTGTTTTTGGCATGGCACCTCAAATTTATAATAAGATACCTGACTGTATAAAAGCACAGCCAATAAGAATTTTCAAAAAGAAGCTCTTTGCTCTACTTGTGGAAAAGTGTTATTATTCTATTATGATTTCCTGAATGATACGTCAATAATAAATAATAGAGTACTATAAAATTTAACTTGTGTAGCGATAGCTTAATTTATATCTTCTATACCTAGTTTAGCTTAAGTAAATTATCGGATGTTTAATTTTAATGTCTAGATTAGGTAAATTAAGTTTAAAATTTGCATGCCTAATAGGCAGAATGTACAAAGCCCTGTAAATAATATTCTAACACCAAATTGTAAAAACCTGCATTCAAAGCAAATAAATTTATTTCATTTCATTTCATTTAAGTTCCTACATTAACGTCATAAAATATACAGTTTAAGTAAGTACCTACAACATTATCGTAGGTATTGCGTACTTAGGTTCACATCAAAGCATAGGTAGTTTATTATGCATTATCTTTGTAGCACAATTCAATAATCTTCAAACGATAAATAGGTAGGTAGGTATATAGAAGAAACATATATCTACTTAGGTCCTTACAGCGTTAGGATCTTACATCGTTTCACGATAAGTTAATAAATACGATAAGTTTTATGCCATATTTATAAGAAAATACATTGGCTTAAGGTGCTGACAAGAGACAAATGACCAAAGTAGGCTTGTCTTAAGAAAAAACTTGCCAAATCTGTATCTGTGGTAGCGGAAAAAATAAATGTTAATTTCGAACATATTTCCCAGAACTTGGTTGTTACCAAAACACATTTTAAAAATAAACTCGATACAAGTAACGGTAAACTAAACCTTTACCTTGAGTTCCAATCCAAAATATCTATATAAACGTACGTTACGTATTTAATTAATAATAAGAACGTCTTATTTGAATGCAGAACTTGGTTGTTTTTTATTTTCGATTACTCAACTCAATTTTGAGTAAATAGATATTGCTTCATATTTTGCAATAAATTACAAGCGTTGTGTCATCGCGCTTCTCTTTCTTTACTATGCAGTCTGACAGTGACCGAGGTTTAGCTGTTGACAGTGTCTTAAACCTAATATAGAAACCTACCTAATATTGAAACTGGTCATTTTAGTCTGATCGTAAGTGTGCACAAAACATGAAACAGCCTCATCTGTTCCGTGGTTTTTGGGCTGACCTTGTGGATGAGCATTTTCCCGTTGCTCTATCTTTTTCTGTCACTCAGAAAGATCCATCACTAGAGTGAGAAAGAAGTGGCTGAAGAGCGCTGGCTCTTGCAAGAAATCTTTCACGTTCTAGTTCATAAACTCTGTGAGAGACAGAAAGAGATAGACCTGCAGAAAAAATCGAATCCTGGATGAGGCGAAACTGATTGTGGAACTTTTATCATCTATGGTTATGTTATGGTAAGCTCGCCGTTTTTCTCAAATAGGATCTTTGTATATACTCTATCGTCGACATGTGGTGGTTCAGGCACAATGAGGGGTCGTCCGTCTAACTTGATCTCGCTGTAAGGTGCTGAGTACATGCAGTTGAAGCCCAGCTTCTCTGCGGACATGGCTGAGTAGGCACTTGAGGTGTCCATGCGGAGAACTCTGACTCTACGTTTCTTTGCCAGGTTTCTGAAATGCGAGAGAAGATGGGGTTTTCGTTATGTGCTTATTATCACGATTGGCCATTTCAGGTAGATCAACAGCAACAGTTCTTAGATCAGTCTACACATGATCCCGCTTGTTTTATTCGAAGGTAAGGTAATATGTTTTAATTGTGTCTATAGCACACCCAAATTTCGCCAGTTATGTTTCAGTTCCATGTAGGAGGTGAGCCTATTGTCAGTCTACCTTGCTTACAAAGCCACGACACAGTTTTACCTAACGTCATCTTATTGCAGGTAGAAAGAGTCTGTATGCTATTGCAAATTTTAATGGTTTTCTACAGATTCTTCTCAAAACATAAGATTATTGAAAAGGCGAATACTTTACAAAACACCGTAACTTACATGACGAGCTGACAGGCTGTTTTGTACTTATTTTTATGCAAATGGGACAGCCAAGTACCGAGACAATGTGAAACAATTGAGATTTTTACGGTTGCCTATCTGTCTTCTCCTATTTCGATACAGTAGGTAATGGTGTAATGTTGTTGCCGAGGGATCTCGTGACATCAATCCATTGTCATGCAGACTGAGGTAAACTATTGAACAGACTGCAGTTCAACTCTAAGGATCCTACTTTTACCCTCGTTCTTCCTCAGTCTACTTACTCAGTCTCAAGTAACAAAGCATTCATGATGCCTTTCTTCCTCCAATTGGGGTCTGTGGCCGCAATCTTCACATCCAGAACTTGGTGTTCGCCAGGGAACTTCTCCCAAAGCCTGGACCCTTCCTCTCGTTTCGCCAGAACATATAGAATCTTCGCGAACTTTGGATTTTTACATTTCTGTGCCAGACTTAGGTAGTCGCTGCCTTCTTGCGCCTGAGAATGTAAGAAAATGGTTTATTTTTTGCAGCTTTGTTATTTACATTTTGTGTGCTGGATGCTCTATTTGGTGCATTAAGTAGGTACTTAATGTTTGTGCCAGGTGCAGGATTTGAACTGGTTCCTTAAACCTAGGAGGCAAATATATAAATATATTATGTCTAGATAGACAGTCAAAGCTGTTAACTCGTCGAAAAAAATTGCGCCCATCTGTTGGCCGCAAAATGCTCGCACACTAGAATAACATAATGACAGCTGGCACAATGACGTGGCGCGAGTGTCAGACGTAGCGTATCTGTCACGCACACCAACTTAGTAAAGTTGGCCTGTTTGTTTTAGTTCTTTTGAGCGCTACACTATCTAGACATATAGATAATCAATGATAGGTGGTTTATATCATTTCATTGATGGTTTCAATGGAAGAGTTTTCTGAGTTTTATGTCAAAGTCGAGTGAGAGGAAATGGACTTAAATTCACAAGTAGGTATAGTAGATAGGCCGTCGTGGTAACAGATAATGATTGGTGGACTTTTGTTTACTGGAACGCGTGGAACCACAGACCACGAGGATATCCCGAACTTGTGTTTTGCATTGGTCAATGGTGATAGAGACCCGACCGACCACAAGATATGTAAAACTATTGTTTTGTAGTGGTGACAGATGGTGAGGTGGATGGTGGAGGTGGGTGGCAAACTGTGGTATTGATAATATGAAACTGTTAATGTAGGTACCATTTAAATGGATCAAATGTGACTGACTGGCTTCTGATACGAAATTATGGTCAGTGGGTCGTCCTAAGGGCGGATTTAAACCAAACTTCGTTTTCTGTAGAGTTCTGATCTCGGAAAATCGTCTTAACAGGTTTACCTGTTTATAGGTAGGTAACTCAAAAACGTTGGAAAAGATGACTGTATTAATCGATTTAAGTAAGTGTAAAATAAATGTAATAATAATATTAAGTGTAAAAGTCTAGAATACAATAAATATGACCATTTTATTACATAAAGTGACAACTAGTACCTGTCAGATAACTCTAGTCAATTAATCATTCGACTTTAGCTTCATTTTTCTTAATGAATGACTCCTTGACAATTCAAAAGAGAATGTGTAAACGGCCTAAATGGTTTATTTTCAATTAATGCTTTTAGTTGGAGTTTGAATGTTATCTAATTACCTCTTTCAATGAACTAATTCCGCTGACCATGACCCCGACGACATTGAACTCTTGGTCTACAGCCTTGAAAGACCAGCCATCGCCTGGCAGGTATTGTCTGCAGTATTCTTCAAGCTCGGTGCATGTTCCGTCACTGCAGAGCCCAACAGCTTGGTTCATTGGTTCGTCGATGAAAAATGTTCTGGAAGACGAAAATAGTCGGGACTTTACTTATAGTGGTTTTGGAGTTGGACGAAGTTAGGAAATTGCATAAAGTTGCATTAATTTTCAAGTTGAAAAAAACTCTTCGTTGTGTGAACACAAGTACAATAACCGGCATGAGTCGTGAGCACAAACTGACACTTGCGCAGTAGTTCATTTTTCGGTCTCTTTGGCGGAATGAAGAAGGCGGGGGGCGCCGAGGCTGCACGCGATTGGTTCGTCAGTCGATGCTCGTCGTCTATTGGACTCTCACGTGTCATTCGGCTACTGTACACTTTCGTGCAATTTTAGTGACTTACGTTTTTGATTTTGAAATAGTTTATTTTTGTTAATTCGTATTGTTATGTGTTTTTAAATTGTCACACGAACTCTTCAAAAATGCAGAGGAGAAAAAATACAGTTTTAAATAGACAGGCAAGGCAAATGGTGTATTCAGTGTATTGTTTCATTAAGAGCAACGCTGAGTTAGGTATTGACAAAACTATGCTGGAAATTTATAAACACACTGCGGAGGCGACCAACACCTCAATAGCAACTGTACGGCGGATCGTTAAAGAAGCCAATGATTCAGAATTTGTGACCGTATTCAGAACGCCAGGAAAGAAAAGACCTAGAGAACACCCTGTGATAGTTTTGACCAGGGGGTTATTAAAAGGTGTATTCACAATTACCACCTCACCAATTAAGAAATGCCTACCGTTGAAAAACTACGACAGAAGTTGCGGGAAGATATACATTTTCAAGGGTCTGAGCGCAGTCTTCGCCGTATAATCAAAATGTTGGGTTTCAAATGGAGAAAAACCGAGAATAACCGGAAAATATTGATTGAACAATCCAATATTCGCTTCCAAGTATATACCTATATAATGTGCCTCTTCATTTTCCAAGTCACGTAGTGTTGCTTTTAAAGCTTTAATAGTCATAAATCTTATTTATTACTTGTAAATCTTAAGATCAACCAACATGCATTGGCAAAAGTATGGATTATGAAAAAAAAACTATAGATTTCTCGGGCTTGAGTATTTTGATTCTTGAGAGCAGTGGTGACGGACACGACATAAGAGTCGAAGGTCGTAGGTTCTAACCCAGACAGGCGCTTTAATTTGTATAAATTATTTCATCACCACTGCTCTCAAAACGGAGAAGGAAAACATCGTGAGGAAACTGGCATGTCATAGAACCAAAAATTCGAAGACATGTAACATCTACCAACCTGCACTAGGCCCGCGTGGTGGGTTATGTTCCACTCCCTCTCACAGAGAGAGAGAGGCCTGTGTCCCAATCATGACATTTCATTTGGATTCCCAGAATACTTATGTAGGAACTTACCTACTCATTTTTTTCCAGCGAATAACATATTTGAAAAAAATGCAAACATTCCGGGAAAAGGGAAGAACAATTATTTATACGGACGAATCATATGTAGATTCGTCCCATTCAACGTCTCAGGCATGGTCAGATGGCACAACAAAAGGCCTAAAAAAGCCTATATCAAAAGGGCAACGAGTTGTGATAGTCCACGCAGGAACTGAGTCAGGTTTTGTGCCAAATGCCCTGCTCACATTTAAAGCAGGCACTAAATCGGGGGACTACCACGATAATATGAACTACGAAAATTATGAAAAATGGCTTCGCACGCAGCTGATTCCTAACATTCCTCCTAAATCTGTTTTGGTAGTAGATAATGCATCCTACCACAACAAACAGTATGACCCTGCACCAAGTTCAAATGCCAGGGAGTCGGAGATGCTGGGGTGGTTAAGAGAAAAAGGGATTCAACACGAAGAAAGAATGCTGAAGCCCCAACTACATCATTTAATAAAAATTAATAAAGATCAATTCAAAAAAAATAACTTAGATAAGATTATGGCTGAACACGGCCACGATGTAATAAGATTACCTCCATACCACCCAGACCTCAATCCCATTGAGATGGCATGGGCTGCAATAAAAGGATAAGTCGGCAGTAAGAATGTGACGTGGAACGTAAGTCACGTAACGAATCTTATTAAGGAAAAAGTAAATGTAATGGGAGCTAATGAATGGACAAAATTATGTCAAAAGTGAAGGAAATTGAGAAGGAATACATAAACAACGATCACATAGTGGATGCAATGTCAAAACAATTTATAATTCACGTTGGTGACGATGACTCCGAGACTAATTCGGAGGATGAGGACAGTGACGATGATGAGGAGATGAGTGATCAAGTGGCCTCTACCAGCACCAACGCAGCGTCTGGTTTTATGGAAGGCATATTACCTATTCCTCTGGATTGAGACGAATTTTGTATAAACAAAAATAAACAAAGGAAAAACGCTTCTAACCAGATTATAATTGTTTTATTGAGATAATTATATTTTCCTGACAGTTGCTTCATCAAAAGTAACATCACATAAGTCAAAGTAACGGTTATATTTGTTTCTTCACTATTTTAGCTGTTAATGAAGAAAACATTTGCCGTAGTATCAGTAAAGGTCAAGTAAAAGTTAATACTTTGACTGATTTTGTTGATGAAGAAACTGGCCGTAAGTCACAATGGCCTGCAACATTACTGTATCAAAGTAAAATTTTAAGTACCACTAATATTTTAATTATAGTTTGCGTAAGCCCTATAATCAATAATTTGAGCAAAAGCGATACTAAATAAATTTGGCCGAAAGTGTATATGCGCGAGCTTGCCCCCACTATTGCCCATCTGTGCTCACGACTCGTGCCGGTCACTGTACACTAGTTTTCAACTTGATACTCCTGCTTAAGCCGTATTTATTAATGAGTGAGGGTACTCTTCTAGTGATCATTTTATCGCGAATAATTTACCGTCATCTATTTCTATCACCCGCGGCTTGAGAATTGGCGTGAAAGGGGATTTAGGTGCAAATCTGGTGTAGGATTAACGGTTAATCCTACACTAGATTTGCACCTAATAATTGCTTTAAAAATAAGCTTTATATGTGGTTTGTGCAGGTGCGGATATTCGCCCTACCTTTCAAAACAGCCTTTTAGGATGCCTACCGTTAGTACCTAGTGACTGTGGTTCTTCTGGTATGCCGACATAAATCATATCTGTTGATATTTTCCCTGATTTTTAGGGTCCATTACGATATCCAATATCCAATATCCGAATGAAAAAAACGGAACCCTTATAGGATCACTCGTGTGTCTGTCTGTCCGTCTGTCATAGCCACTTTGCTCCGAATCTAATGTACCGATTAAGTTGAAATTTGGTACACATATGAATTTTCGTGACCCAAACACGGAAGTGTAATTTGTATATAAATTGTAGAATTTTGAATTAGGGTCACTTTTGGGAGGCAAATAGGAAAAATTTTACAAAAAAGTTTTGCAAACTGTACCGTGTGACATATCAAATGAAAGGGCTTGCTGTGAGGGTCTCAAACATATATTTTTATAATTTTAAAATGAATAGCTTTAAGCTCATTTACGAAAATAGATTACCATTCCCCTTATCTCCGAAAATACTGAGCGAAATTTTGAGAAAAATACAGAAAATAGTTCTATGGTTTTCTAATGGTCTATGGTTTTAAAATAGCATGGCAAGTCTCAATATTGTGAGTACAAACTTACATTTGCAGTTGGAATTTATGGGCGAACATGTTTTTAAATATATAAAAAAAATATAAAGGTAAATTCTTCATTGTGCGTGGTCCGACACGCACTTGGCCGGTTTTTAAACGGTAAATTGATGTTCATTTGAAAGACCCATTCAAATCACTCACTCATTCGTCCAACTTACCGTCGCAGTAAGTCTAGGATAACTTCCGTATCTCCTGCTTCAACCGGCTTTACTTCATAACCTGCCATTGTATGCGCAAATCCTGAAAACCAAACTATTTTATTGCTTTGTGCAAATGTTCAATAATTTTTCATGACTGCTCTTTTTTTTTTTTTAGGTGGTAAATGTTCAAATAACTTTGTTCAAATAACTTCTCTCGCTCTGGCCAGAGCGGGAGGGTGTGTCAGACTCTTATTGACTAAAACCCACCCGTATTCCTTCCGTTGCCTGTGTTGCCAGGGGCCTCGGTAACCCTTTAGTACCTTCCCGCGACCCCGGCAGGCATCGGCCCTAGTGGACCCCTACATTTGTGCTGACGACATCTCTTTGAGGCGCGCGTGGCATTGCTCACCGTCCGCAAGCCCGCGCCTACGGTGGCCGGAAATCCGCCCGGAATTCCCGACGCCCTGGGCGTCTCCTGCGGCGGCTAGGGGCGAGAGGGTGCGAAATTTGCCTTTCCCTCAACCATCCAGTCAGTCTATTCACTAAAAATAACATCGTGAAATCTTAGGTGAAGTGAGCTTGAAGTGAGCTGTCATTCCGCCCGATGCTAGGGATTGACACTATTGACAGCTCACTTCAAGTTCACTTCACCTAAGATTTCACGGTGAGATTTTTACAAAATAGAATGGCAGATTATGTCGGTCGTCGTGAAGCCAGCAAGCGAAGCCGAAGCGGGTCGTGTGACCTACCTAAGATTATGAGAATCTAGTCACGTAGAATAACCGACAGACGTGTTGTCTTCGGTTAGTTTAATGAAATAATGCGAAAATCCAATTATGTAGATGTATACTTAGGTATGTACTTGGACTACCTAAGTCCTTTATTCGCAAAAGACGAACTTCAACATCGATTAGATCGGACTTAAAGATTTTCCGAACCTCTTCAGATATCTATCATACGTACAATAATTCTATTCAATCAATCTGCCTAGCCTTTTCTCAACTATGTTGGTGTCAGTAGGTTTAGCCGGTTGCAGCTGAATACCAGGATTTTATATGGAGCCACCACCATCTACAACCCAGTTACTGGGTAACACGATACACCTTGGTAAGGCTGGTTGTTAGACTTTTGGGCTTCTGACTAGCCGTAACGACTGTCAAAGATCTACGACAGCCGGGACCAACGGCATACCGTACTTTCCGAGGCACGGAAGGGTGTCGATATGTAATGGAAGGTCGATCCACGAATCGACCGCGATAAGCGTAGCCTAGCCTTCGATTGACCACTACTGCTGTATTATTAAGCCACGAGCCCCATACCTACAATAATTATGTTATTAAGACAAATATAAATCCTTAATTCATATTTTAGGTAAATATTAAAACTTTAGGTAGTAAATTATGTAAGTTTAGGTATATTATTGCAGTCAGTCATGTAGTTTTATTGTCTACTAGCTGCGCTCCGCGGTTTCACCCGCATAAATCTCGATCCCGTGGCAATATCGGGATAAAAAGTATCCTATGTCCTAATCCAGGTTATGGTTTACCCATGTGCCAAGTTTCATCCAAATCCGTTCAGCCGTTTTAGTGTGAAAGCGTAACAAACAAACTCGCTTATTATAATATTACATATGATACTTATTCTAATTAATGTCGTAGCTTACCTACGGTAACTGTGAGTATCTGTTTATACACTTGTAAATAACACTAAGTTATGCCGTTACTTAGGTGAATACACAACACATAATTTGTCCAATCACTTAATAAATAACACAAACAATCCCACATCCGCATTCACATAAAAGAATACCGATCTTAACAACAGTAAACAACTTTTATCTAACAAAACTCAGTAAATTAAATTATTGTAATTTAAAAACAAAACAAATCGCTGTAGAGTACGGCTAACGCGCTACTAGTTGTTTTGAACGCTGCGCGTTCGCATTTACATACTAACGGTAAAAGATAAAAATACTATATTTAAGGCGAATACGGTGGTATGTTTGTTTATCTTATCGTTTATTGCGTACATTCATGGTAGCACTTATTCGGTAAATATTTGGTAGTATCAATTTGTTGTTACGATAAAATTATCACAATTTTATTGACTGTGAACATAAAGTATATAAATCAGACACTTAATTACCAACTGGCTTTACAAAATGGGTGTAAGATTAATCTCTATAAAAACGGTTAATTAATGAACTAGTAAGGTATATCATAATCAACATTAAACGCAGCATGCAATGCAGTAAATTGAAATGATTTCCCTATTTTGTAAGAGAGCTTATCACAAGCAGCGATAGAAAGGTACTTATCAGTTCTTTTAAATAGGTTACTTACTGATATCACAGAAATCTATGGCCCGTATTACAGTACCTCACTCAAATATCAAGCATTACTTAAAACACGTTTAAAGCCATTTGATTGGTTGAAACTAGTTTTAAGTCATGCTTGAGTCGTCAGTAAGGTTCTGTAATACGGCCCTATGTGTTATGGTGGTCAGCGTACTTTGACAATTTTTTTACCTAATCTGGATAAATAATGTATTTTCGAGCGGAAAAAATGTTGATAAGAAGTTTAGCAACTCCTAAAGTACCTGCACCATTTTCACAAAAATATTTTCAATACTTGTTAACTATTCATGATCGCTGCAGAAAAGCGTTAAAAGAAAATTGCATTAAGGCTCTTACATACTGGCGTGACTTGTCGCGCGACGCGTCGCGACACAAAGGCACCGCTTGTACGTGTCTTTGTGTCGCGTCGCGTCGCGCGACAAGTCGCGCCAGTATGTAGGAGCCTTTAAGATATGCGTATTAGGTAAAGCAGATTACCGTTACCGGACTCATTATAAAATTATTGAGTCTTATTTTAAATCCAAGCTACATGTGACCTGAATAGTTGAGGAAAGAATACATAGGTACAAGGTTAAGCAGCAAAATTGTAATTTGTCTTACATGCTGCTTAACAGGTATTTTTATCATCTTTGCCTGCATATGTCTTCCTTATTTTGACCTAACTGTGGCGGCATCTACATCGCCACATGCGAACTACGCAACGCACTGACGTCACGCAAAAATCCTGCATCGTGCAAGCAGAGTTTACCGCGCAACTAGCATATATACAATATCCCAACTTCTACCGTCGGGCAGTTGCCCTCCAGACACGACACCCGTCTGGTCGGATGATCCTCCCTTTTCTATGGAGGATGAGTGAACTTTACACCCTGTTCCTCATGCCTCTATACTGGTGACCATGAACATGAACGTCAGCGCAGCCTTCGTGCAAGTACTTCAGCGTGACGTCATCTTCCTCAAAAAGTTTTCTTCAACGGGCTTCCTGACCACCAGCATGCAGCATGCATCTCTTCGCGTTTCTTCTGGCATTGTTGCTGAACTGGGCCTTTTTGGCGCAGCCGTGAGGCGCACTTTCCTGCTCATATCTTACATCGTACTTTACACTTTTTATTTCATTTCTATATTTTGTTTGTATCTGCTGTATATTACATTGTGTGCCTTTTAGTCTGTGCTAAATAAATGTACCTATTTCTTTCTTTTTTGTTTGCCCTCACTATTTACGCTTTGCTATTCTATAATGGATTTCAAAAATATCAATTCTCAATTCTTTATTCGGAATTATAATGACCTAATCATTGTAATAAGCCATTTTTCCATTGCAAGCCTCCTTAATCTCTTTCCAACTCTGTATCTAGAGCTACCAAGGACCACTTGAAGGAGACCATCCCGCCTTTCCTAACGGCACCCTACAAGCGTACCCTATCAATCACAATCTGTATAATTTTGAAGTATATTGCTATTCCATTGCTCATATACAAAGTGTTGTTTTGGATCTGCAAAACATTTTAGGGGGTAATTATGTTAGTGATTCTCGACCCGAATTAACAATAAAATGGGCAGGTATTTTTTTCATTTTATTCTTATTTACGGAAATCGTTAAGTGTGAGCTCCCCTTTTTAAAACGCGAAACAAAAGAAAAATAAAATAAAAATCTAAAATAAAAAGTATTATTGATTGTTGACTTGGTATCGTATTGTTATATGATTATTTACGAGTTTCATAACAACCTCCTGAAATGTTTTGCAGGTTCAAAACTGCATCTTGTATGTTCGAAAAATTTATCTATTCAACAAAGTAACGCAACGAATGAATCAGATTGCTACTGATAGGTAGTGCGTTACGCTATTAGAGGGCTGCTCTCTCGCCAAGATATGTATCATCAACATTCAGCTAAGAGCTGCCAGCATTCAGCGGATTCCCGTGACTTTCACCAGGTCCATCTTGTGGAGAACCTACGCACGGAACAGTAGGAACTACAAAATATCAAAATTAACATATAAAGACAAGATGTTGGTGTAGGAGCCTTAAGTTCCATCGAGGAGTGGGGATTGTTTGCGATGACCGAAGCTTGGCATTCGGTGCCGGTATATTTAATTTTACTAATACTCCTGTGCTCGGCGAGATTTGAACACATTGTGACCGCTGCTGCTTCGTCTCGAATGTCAATGACTTATGAACATTTGTTTTTGTAATAAAAAAGTAAATAAAACAGGTTGTGAAGAGTTTGATAAACAAGTGTCTGATAAATCAGATGACTTAAGGTGATTATTCAACTATTGTGTCTGTCGTCCAAATTCCCAATGGATCGTGGCGTCATGAAAGTCTTGTAATCCTCTCAGAATATTCCTCATGAACAGTAATTTGCAGTTCATTACTGGGCATAGACCTCTTCCAGAACCTACCTATATCCCTTGTGTCCTATTAATCATTTTCTCATCAACAGTTCACTGCTGGAGATTGGCCTCTTCCAAAACACGAGCTATATTCATTGCCACGTTTGCCCGGTTGTTATTTTTCCAGCTAGTTCTCTTCGGATGATAGCTTTACAAAGCTTCATCATGAAATCCGTAAACTTCTGCGCCTGAGCTTGAACATGGACCTCCCAATTGCATGGAACGATCCTATGGTAAAGTTGCCATGATTTCAGCTCAGTCACCCACATACGAAGTGAAGAGACCAACATTTTTTGGGAAGAACAGGGTCAATTTGAATTGTTTAGAATATTAGGTTAAGTCTTCGCTAATATCGCGGGGTTAAGAAATGGGATGTCCTCATTGACTGTGGCCATATGTTACTCGTATTTTACGACATCTGGTCGCCACTCCCTTGGGATAATTCCATCTTGACAATAATGTAGGTACTTACTTACGTAGTGGATACTTTATATACCTCTGAGTTCCATGTGTTGCTCATAAAATTGGAGTTCATACATTATGCATAGCACATCAAACATAGTAGGTATTACTAAATAAATCATGATTACAATAAAATTAACCTAGGCTGTGCTATGACCTATGAGATAGGTATCTCATAGGTCATAGTACTGCGCAATAGCCTAGGTTTATTTTAAAAGAAATTGGGAACATATAGATACTTACATTACTTATGTAAGTATATGTTCCCAATTTCGTGATGACTACGACCTAAGTAAGAAGTTCTGGAGATACGTCATCTGCCTAACCTTTTCCCGACTACGTTGGGGTCGGCTTCGAGTCTAACCGGATGCAGCTGAATACCAGTACTTTCCATGGAGCGACTGTCTATCTGACCTCCACAACCCAGTTACTGGGTAATACGATACCACTTGGTAAGACTGGTTGTCAGACTTTCGGGCCTTCTTACGACCCGCAACGACTGTCAAATATTCACAAATAACAGCCGGTGCCAACGGCTTAACGTGATTTCCGAGGCACGGAGGGGTCTTGGTATGTAAAGATGATCACCCATCTACGGACCAATCGCGGCAAGCGTAGCTTAACCTGATCGATCGATCCGTGTGGCTGTTATTACTTAACCACAAGCCCCTCTGAGCTCTGGAGATACGTACCAAATTTAAATTATGAAGCCATTATTAGCTTTGCCTGAATAGGATGAAAATGATAATATACGTACATAATTTGTAATAACCTTTATCCTTGGCCACCCATCGCGCTTCGCGCCAAAAATTTTGACAGTTGAAAGGCTATTATTATTTACCATTTAAATTGACTGTGTTAATTAACCGTAACAAAGTGTTGTGATTGTGTTGATCATGTTTCAACGTCAAATACTATAGAGTTTTTAAAGGCAGTCGTGATAAAATTCTGCAACAAAACTGCTGGTCGTTGATGCTAAAAGCTTGAAGGGTTTAGAGTTCAGTCAAGCTTCCCAAAAGTGACTTATAAGGGCTAATTTTTTTGAATAGTCACATAACTTTCATCTGAAGTATAAATATGACACTTTGACATAATATTTTTAGACTATACAAAAGCTGTCAAACCGCTATATTTATTCCTCGGAAAAAAGTTATCCGAATTTAAAAAATCAGGCCCAAATCGCCTATCGCCGATAGTTAAAGTATCGTGTCTGGTATCGCCTACTTCTTTCTATCTCTACGTTGAGCACGCCCGTCAGGAATACCTATGCAAATGAGCTAGATGACAGACACAAAACCATTTTTTTATAGTCTTGCTTCGATCTGCAATGCTGTAATCAGATGGGTTGTTTCTACACTGGCAGTTCGAGATTGCTCACATACTGCGATGCGTCATCTCGTTATTTGATTTATTAGTGTTGGTTAGGTTAACGCTATACGTTCTCTTTTAAGTCTGTATGAGGACTTTAGAAGTGTCACAACGAGTTTGACAAAACCAAGTGATTCAATTAATATAGGTAGGTACTTTAATTGCGGTAAAATTATAATATTCAGATTTGAGATTATGTTAATCACAATAAGCATTGTTCATTTTTATTTCCGTTGTTATAAAATTGTAAAAAAAAAACTAACACAAAATTTATCCAGGCGAAATTAAAATATCATAATGAATACTTTCCCACACTAGCTACACACACCAAAATAAATGTAATTCTTTCTTTAATTTATTTCTTGCTGTAGTCCTATTTTATTAATATGACCAACGAAACCTAATTCGTTTCGGAATTCATGTGTTGTTTTTGTAAATACACATCAATCAAATGTCATTGTCAAAATGACATTTCTTATATTACTGATCCACCATAATTATGTTGTGTTGCTATACTTGACCGAGTTAATTTGAATTTACATTAAAACGAAGTAAAATTATAGAAAATTAACATTTATAAAACGGTAACTATAATGTATAGCGATATTTACATATAGTGTACATAGAGCTGGCCCAGGCTCCATACATTTCTGGAACATCTCCTTGGCATGTTAACACTAAGGTTCGTGCAGACTAGCGCGATATCGCGGGCGCGACAGGCAGCAATATGCCTGTCGCGCACGCGATATCGCCTATGTCTACCTACTACTAGCCTAACTAGCCTTTATGCAATGCAAGTATGCGATTTATCTGACGGGACGGACACACGGGTACTTACGTGTCCATCCCGTAAGAAAAATTACAAATCTCCCGCACTTCTCCCGCTCCGCCCAGAGCGGGAGAAGTTATTTTATGAATTCCCACCCAAAAAAAAGGCATAAACGAGACATTTTAAACTTTCAGTTCTAGCTCGCGCGCTCAAGTTGTGAATCTGGTACGGTTAACCAAATGTTCACTTAAATATCTGCTCATGGCATGAGGAATCTTTATACCATATGTATTTTTTAAATTTACCTTTATTTAAAATCTGTTACATTAGTTTAATTTAGGGGTTCAGTGTTTTTATATTTTTACAAAATTATACGTATTAAATGTCGTGAGTGTATTAAATCATTTCACACAGGCTACAATAAGTAGAGAGAGAATGAGATGCTTCGGCATGAGTAGAACGATAGTGATTTACCTACGAGTAACACCATCAATGGTTTGCCCGCCAAGTTGTACCTCAAAAAAGTTTTAAGAAGACGCAAGCCTCGACATGCGGTGGCTCCGGCTGTGGTGCTTCTGGTTTATCGGCGTACTTGACACAGTAGACCTTTTTGTAACCGAGTCGTTCAACTGCACGTTTGGAGTAGATGGACGTCGCGACTAAATGTACACCACAGGCACCGTTTTTTTTCGCGATACACCTAAAACATGGAAAAGTCACTTAAGAACAGACAGTCCTCCTATGAACCTCAGGTTATGTTCTCGAATATCGGTTAGTCCATGCCGAAACTAGAAGTAATTGATGATTCGAATATTTGTGTCAAAATACCGATATACACAGCTCTACTTCAAGGCAAAAATTCGAGGACTCAATCAATCAACCCAGCCTATCAGCTTCAGCCAGCATTGCTCTGCTGGACATACACCAGTCGCAAGTTATCATAACTATCAGGGGCAGGACTCAGGGGATGGATGATGAAATGATGTGACGTGGTTTCCCAAATGCTTCCCAAGTAACTGTATCCTTTTGTCGATTTCTTTCTCGAAGCTGTGTCTTTTGACCTCGATGATTTGACATAAATCACTCCTTCAGAACTCCGAGTATCTAGTAATCGACCTTTCAATCTGGATTGGCCTCGGCAAGACATGTGAAACATGACTTGTTCAAGCCAATTCTATTGGAAGATCTATGCCGAGATAGCTAAAACAATTCGCGTACTCTGTCTCTTCAACCAGTTTCTTCATTATATTTCGGCCTCTCCACTTGGGGTCTGTGGATGCAATCTTCAGATCTACCAAGATATTGCAGTTGCCTGGCACCCTTTCCCAGAGCTTACATTCGGTCTCCAAGTACGCTATAAACTGGATAATGCACTTGAACTTAGGGTTTGTGCAGTTTTCTACTTCCTCTTTTTTTATAGAATGCTGCGGAGAAAGAAAAGAACATAAGTGTTTTTAGGAAAAGTCCTTTCATCTCAAAAACCCTGGCAACACAGGTAACGGAAGGCACTGTTTATAACTACTGCCACTAATATCGGTCGGTTAGCTAGGGTCGGTAGACCAACCGGAAAATTGACAAGTCAATGAGAGCTTAATGATTCAACTGGCTTGAACCTTGTTATTATAAAATTGGTAAAGCGCTGCCGATTCAAGCTTCGATATATGCTTCATAGGGTTCCCTACGTCCGAATGAAAAACGGAACCCGTAAAGGATCGCTCGTTTGTCTCTCTGTCCGTCAGTCGCAGCCATTTTGCTCCAAATATAATGGTCCGATTAATTTGTAATTGGGTACACATATGAATTTCTTACAAGGTGTATAAAAGGAAGGTACAAGGAAGTGTGTACAAGGAAGGGCTGTGTGTGTACAAGGTCATGTAAATAAATGAATTTTGAACATACGGGGATCACTTTTGAGATACAAATAAGAAAAGAATGAAGAGTGAAATGAACGTGCTTTTTTTTTTTTTTTGAGGGTGGGAAATCATCAAATAACTTCTCCCGCTCTGGGCGGAGCGGGAGGGTGTGTCAGGCTCTTACTGACTAAAACCCACCCGTATTCCTTCCTGTTGCCTGTGTTGCGGGGGCCTCGGTGACCCATAAGTACCTTCCCGCGACCCCGGCAGGCATCGGCCCTAGTGGACCCCTACCCATAGGTAGCACATATGCTGACGACATCTCTTTGAGGCGCGCGTGGAATACTACGCGCCGTCGACCCGGGCCTGGTCCTTACCGGACGGTGAGCTACCCATTGCTCACCGTCCGCAAGCCCACGCCTACGGTGGCCGGAAATCCGCCCGGGATTCCCGACGCCCTGGGCGTCTCCTGCGGCGGCTAGGGGCGAGAGGGCGCGAAACTTGCCTATCCCTCAACCGTCCCGCTTCCTCCTTCGCGAGCATTATTGTTTCGCAGAAGGAGGTGACGGCTGCCCATGCCCTCTCGCTCCGTACCATGGCCTGAACCAGGGCCGGACGCGAGAAGTCTCTGCCGCCGATCGCCTCCACGAGGACACGGCGGTGCTCTGCCCAAGCCGGGCAGACCTCCACCGTATGCTCCACCGTGTCCTCCGGGCGATCCACACAGTGGTGACACCCGGACGTTTCCTCCCGCCTTATCCGACACAGGAACCTCCCGAAACTGCCGTGTCCGGTGAGGACCTGCGTCAGGCGGAAGGTGAGGACGCCGTGGCGCCTCTCTAGCAACTCCTCAAAGAGGGGACTTATCGCCGCAATCGTGGCGTGCCCAGCACTGGGTTGCGACAACCGTACTTTCCATGACGCCATGAGATCCCGCCGGAGCTCCGTCCGCTGTGCCGCGATTTCTCGCAGCAGCCGACTTACGCCCCGGCGTTTCGCTTCCTCGCGCCACTCCCATACGTGCGCGAGGACTTTTGCCTCCAGATCCCATGGCGGCAATCCGGCAAGGAGGCTCGCTGCCTCACAGGAGACCGTGCGGTATCCCCGGACCATCCGCATGGCCATGACCCTTTGGGCTGCGCTCAACCGGCGGGCTGGCCGCAGCGCCAGAGAGCGCGCCCATACAGGAGCCCCGTAGAGGGCCATGGACCGCACGACCCCCGCGTAGAGCCTCCGGCAGGAGGCGTTTGGACCCCCTAGATTGGGCAGGAGCCGCTTCAATGCAGCGCCCGCCCGCTCCAGTTTGGGAGCCAAACGTCTGAAATGATCCACGAAGTTCCACCGGCTGTCGAGGACGAGTCCCAGGTACTTCATCGTCGACTCGACGCCGATGGAAACCCCTCCTACCGTTACTTGGGACCCCAACGGTGGCGCGTTCCGAGGACCATGAAAACACATGGCCTCGGACTTGTGCAAGGCCACCTCGAGTCCCAATTGCCGGATTCTTTCGACGATTGTCGCAAATGAACGTGCTCACTGTGAGCATTTTTTATGCATAACGATAAAATAAATAGTTTTAAAGTTATTTAAGAAAATAACCGAAAAAATGACCCGCCACCCCTTTCCATACCCCCTTAGGCTAAGAACTCACGGAGCGGTTTTCACCCGCGCCCGCCGCGTTTGCGGGCCCGCAGCTTCTGTAGGATGTAGATTTATATGCAAAAAGTGAGAGCACATTTCACGACGCGTTTTACACCCGCAGCGCGCGCGGTTGTTTGCGGGTCCCGCGGCACCGGCGCACTATGGGACCAACCGGTATTTTCCATCTCAAAAATCGATAACTCTGTTGTTTTGTGATTTATCTCCTTGATTTTTTTTTCACGTATTTGTGAATATCTAGGCAATAAAAGAAATCAAACATCATCATTCTAAAAAAAATATTTTTTCCAAAAAAAAATGACAAAGATAAAGTTATACGAAATTTCATACAAAAAATCATACAGTTATATTAAAATAGCAATAAAAGTTACACTTATGCTTAAAATAAGTTTAAAACTAAATTATTATTATTAAACAAACAGTTACATGACAAAAAAAAATTATTACTTAAACTTATCCTACTCATCACTTTCTATTTCCAACAATTCTTTAGCTTCGTCAAATAATTCTTTGGATATTAGAAAACTTGGTTTATTTAAGCTAGATATATAAGGATCAGATGTATATAACAAAATATGCAGAACGTCTTCGTTTTTTGCTGATCTGGAACACTTCCTAGCGTGATGTAACCTATATTTCTTATAATCTTTATTTCGAGCTTCCTGGGCATCTTCGGATAATTGTCCTATAGGCAAAACTGCATAATGCTCTATTATTTTAGCACCATGTATAAGTACTTTATGGACCGAAGATGGCATGTAGTACCAGTTATATTTGCTTACATATAATTGCGCGGTTACCAATGTATACTGACCAAATTTTTCTGCGTTTATAGGAAATCCCGATGACATAGTTTGAAGAATTACATATAGTCTCTTGATTAATTCTTCATCAATTCCGGTTATCTCTGCAGAACATTGGTAATTTTGGAAAAATCTCCTTGCCGTATTACCGTCATTGCTATTACCGGAACCTTGACGTGGTGTATCAATATGCAAGCCAAGCACTTCTCGGAAACGTTTTTGGACAAATTTTTTCTTGTCTTCTTTAAGTTGCTTGTTTTCTGGAGTTGTTGCAGACCACTTCTCAAAACCTAAATTGTAAGAAATATGGAGGATCATTTCCATAAATCTTATCCATGCGTGTAGCGTCGACAATCCGTATTTAAACGCATTTTCATTTTCAACTCTCGTTGTAACTTTTAAAAGATCATTCATTTGTCTGGGAGTTGCTCCACAAACAGTGCAGGTAGCACTGGATGATGTGTTTGTCAACACTTGAGCAACTTTCCCATCAATCATTGTCATAAACAGTTGATGTTTAACTTCGATGACTTTGTCTTCTATTGACACAAGAGTTAGAATCAATTGATTAATTTTAGCTTCAATTTCACTGACAACCGCTGTAGTTTTTTCGGGAGTTTCTTTTGCAAATTCTAATGAAATTGGTCTGCAATATCTAACAGATGAGCAAGTAGGGTTTTTCCATATGACCGTAGAAGTTTCTTCGTCTACTAGTCGCAGTGGTACAAGGGACACTATAAACAAATTAGCGTCCGATATTTGTTCGTTTTCTTCCGGTAGAGTTTGTTTATACTCACTTTGCCCGGAGGATCCATCACATCCCCATTTAGTGAAAAGCTTGAGACGATTGTAAGTCGATCCTGATTTTATCCTTATAATACGGCAGACTGTATGGTCTAAGAGATCTTGCAGGTTGATTTTTGCGCTTATATTTGTCACCGTAATGCTGGATGCAGGCGGATAGCAAGCCTTTTTTGCTTCACTTAGTGTTTGATACGAAGGCAATACAGAACTTAAATTCTTATCAACGAGCCTTTTTCTTAGGTACGCATATTGTGCTTTGGTTAAATCAGTTTCAATGCATATACTCAATGCTTCCTCTTTTGTAAAGGAAAGTGCGTTATCTGGATTGAGTATGTTTTGTAGAATAACTTTTTTCTCTTCTTTTTCCTTATTTCTGATAATAGTCACAATCGACGCTTCGTCATTTTCCCCCATGGATCTTAAACCTTGCACATAAGCGTTACGGACATGTCCCATTCCATACTCCTGGACCAGCTCCATATTTTTTCGTTTCTTTGTGTTTTCCGAGCACTCGTCATATTGTTTTGTTGGTCTTCCACGTTCACCAGAAGTATTCAAACCAGAATTTACAGTGGTTGAGGTACTGCAAGAATTCAATGATACTTTAAACTCACCATTTAACCAATTTGAGTATAGGCTCTCGAACCGGTCCGGCTTTCTTTGAGCTTTGGTCCATTTCTGGTTGCAACTCGATGTTAGATTTTTTTGAATACTCTCTATTACAGTATTAACGTCAGTTTCCGATAGTTGAAAATTTTCCAATAAATATTTTTTGAGGTCTGAAGTACTTTTCCCTTTTATTATTTGATCACAAAGATCGCGTCGAACACAAACGAATTCACTCATTGTTAGATAATAATGTTTTTTATGCGTTAATTGTTATTGAAAAGAAGTATCTGAACACTTTGATGAATCGTATGCTGAACATACACGGGTATTTAAAGGACTAATATTTTAGTGCCTTGTGCAAAAACCATGGGACAATTGATTATAACAGTTCTCATCGAAATAGTGTAATCAGTACTGATTGTAATTATTTACCACAACAGATAAATAGAACTTCCGCAGCAATATAGTTTATCATACTTGTGGTTAAGGTGACCACCCCAAACAAAATTGCCATGGGAAGATTCTTTCAAATATAATAGCAGTTTTTTAATTTGCAAATGTATGTTTTTATCATAAAAATAGAAAAAAACAATATAGACATCAAAGGATAATAACTAAATATAATATTTCATAATAAAAAAGAAGAACCGTAATTTTCGAGGATTTTTCCCCGATTGACATTATTGCTTCAAAATCACCTCTGGCGCAAAAAACGCGCAAGTTTTTTTTAAATCCTCATATTACTGAGTAGATAAGGTCTCTAATAGAGTAATTAACTTGACACCGGCTGCTTTCGGCAACAACGAAAACTCCAATTGAAATTAACAAAAACTAAATTTTCTTTACTTCACTAAAAAAATATTAAAAAATTAAATAAAAATATTTTTTTTACAAAAACTGAACGTGGTTGCAAAGTGTATATTCTAAGCTATCTAATGATGTATAACACTAATATGTTTCCTTGGAAAACTTCCGAATAATTATGTGTTGAACTCCCTTAACGGTAATTTAATTGGCATGAAAATATTTATGCCCAATGTTTGAGGTTCATTTTATAAACGTAAAACTTTATATTTTTTTATATTTTGTAATTTATTCGTAAGTTCCATCTTTTGAGAGTATAAAACCATAAAACAATCTATGGATTTACGACTTTCGACAAAACCATTTTTGAGATGGAAAATACTGTTTGGTCCCATAGTGCGGCGGGCAACTTGTAGAATCGCGCGGGCGGCAGTCACCCGCCGCCTTGGCGGGTTGCGCCCGCGTGCGATCGTTTGGCGGGCGACCGCAGTAACTGGCGGGGCGGGGGGTACAGAAATCCGACGCCATTTTGCACTAGTGATCTCTATCCCGAATCAGTGGATGCACCCAGAACCTTTTGGGCCTTTTTTTTATTCTTCTTTAAAGTGACTATAACGCAACAGCTCGTTTCTGGTGTGTCCATGGCGGTCTGGACCTCAACTGATCGTTTAATCACCCGTCTTGCGATCTCAACCGCGACGGCTGCGTGACCGCGCAAATCACCGGTCTCGTGAGTTTAGAAATAAAACCGCAGCTCCACCACCGTGGCGGGCGCGGGTGAAAACCGCTCCGTGAGTTCTTAGCCTTATATACGAGACTACAAGCCTAAAATTAAAAATAAAAATACTGAAAATAGTGCTATACCTATACTTATAGATTACAGGAAAACCTATGAGAAGTTTATGGTTAAAATAACATGATGAACTTTCAATGTCGTGCGTACAAACTTACATTTGCAGTTGGAATGTATAGGTAAAACATGTACTCCTTGTACATGTTTTTCAACTACAATGTTAAGTTTGTTCTTGGAAAAAATTCATTCCAAGTACGGAAACCTTCATTGTGCGTGGTTCGACACGCACTTGACTGGTTTTAGGGTTCCATACCTCAAAAGGAAAAACGGAACCCTTATAGGATCACTCGTGTGTCTCTCTGTCTGGCTGGCTGGCTGTCTGTCTGTAAATCTGTCTGTATGTATGTTTGTCCGTCTGCTATATTGCTATATCGGCAACCCAGCCGCCGTGCCACCGCGTAGATATGGGTATCAATTGCTCACATTTCTGTGTAAGAGGGAATTGATGACCGTCCCCACCAATTCTCCATTATCATCAACAGCCACCGCAGATATTCCATCGTTCATGGCCTTGCTTATGTACGCTTCTAGCTCGAGACACCGATCATTAGGACCATCCAGCAATTTCACCGCTTTGGTCATCGGTTCGTCACGAAAGAACAACCTGATGAAAAAAACAAAGATAGGTATACTTAGGGTCGTCTATTAATCAGCAACAGCAACTTTTTACCCCCCCCCCCTTCCCCGGGTGATATATGGTGAGGTTTTAGAATACCCCCTACCCAAAATAACGTGTAATTTTTGACGTGATAGCGTCTTTTAAATCGATGAACGCCGGCTGCACGCACGAAAAAGTGTCACGTTCCACCTGAGCCGAGCGTGCAAATGAGAGCGCGGAACTAGCGGTAGAGCCATGATGGCTCTACCGATAGTTCCGCGCTAGTTCCGCGCTAGTTCCGCGCTAGTACCGCGCTAGTTCCGCGCTTACAGACCAACGACACTCGATCGACGACGAGAGCTGCGGCGTAGTCGCCTTGCTGACGACCGTGGACGACGACGTCTAGCTTAGCGGCGGCGACGTCTTCGTCTAGCGGCGGCGACGTAGTCGCCTGGTTGTGGCGTATGTTATGTAGTAGTTGTCAAATAGTGTCGGAGACCAGACGTATTCTTGCTCTTGTTAAACATTACTGCTTTTGCATTTGCTTTTTCTTTTCAATAAATTTAATTTACGTGCGTATGCTAGACTATGTGTTGCTGATTGCACAGACTTACTGCAACGACACAACTGGGCCGCCGCACACTGGTCCCGAATGATAAAAAAGTGGACATTAAGAAATTTTTGACAGAAGGTCAACGGATTTGGCTGATTTTTTTTTTGTAGACAGCTGATGCAATTACAAATCACTTTTATAGATTGAGTTTTTGCCAAATAAGCCGTATTTTCAGAGAAAAAAAATATTCAAATATTTTTTGTATGAAAGAAATCCTAATTTTGTCTTTATCTTCCAAGATTCAAACGTATTCAAAATAAAACTTAGCGCAGCTTGTAGAAGTGCTAATTGCTCACCACTTTGTCATAGACACTCTTCTGCGATTTTGTGCTCCTTTTGAGTTACAGGCACTTTAAATATTTTTTGTATAAAAAAATTCAAATTTTGTCTTTATCTTCCAAGATTCAAACGTATTCAAAATAAAACTTAGCGCAGCTTGTAGAGTAACTCTTACAAATATATGAAATTATCAGTATCAAATAAACAAACAAGGAAATCTCAAAACGTGTTCAGACATGTTTAAGTACAGGTAAGTTATTGTGTGACTCGTATGTAAAATTTTTTTTGTATAGAGTCATTGCTTAATTACCCTATAAGTGACGATTTCGGCTCTATTTGGTCATCTAGTCGAACGCGTCGAAAACGCTGAATGATGAATAGGTATATAAATTGCAATTAAAAATTCCCTTTGTAGTTTTGCGGTATTTATGTAGGAGCACATCTTAGTATGTTTTATTTTCTCGTGACTCATCCAAATTGCAAGAATATTTGGCTCATTATCTAACTACCCCATTAAGTAATGAGGTAGTTAGGTAATGAGCCATTATCTAACTACCCCATTAAGTAACGGGATAGTTGGGTAATGAGTCATATATCAATAGTATAAGGGCAAGCGGAACCCGTTTTTGTTCATTACGCGTCTTGTGCTCGTAAAAACAACACAATTTTTTATCAACTATCACCACATTGTAACTTTTATTTATTTGCCTGTAACATTTTTGTATCAAAATGACTACATTTGTGACTAATTTAGACATTTTTTCTTTTTTGAGTAATAGTGGGTGCCTTAAAAATAGTGATTTACTGTGTCAAACCATTATAAATCGTATTTCAAGTGAAATTCCAAACGAAGAGCTCAGTATTATCAAAAAGTTTTGCCAAAATTATACGTCAAACCTAGCTAGAAGATGGGACAATTCAGGTAGAAACGAAAGATTTGGTGTTAAAAACAAGGAGTGGTTGGAGTCTAAAATTTTGTGGCCAACTTTAACTTCTGTGAATTTTCCTATGTTGTTTGATCCAGAATATACCATAGAGGACATTTCAGTAGACGTAGAAGAGCATAATTTATCGTACGAAGAGGAAGCGGGTGCATCTACATCAGAAGCTACCACAAATACTCCCAGAACTAGAAATAAACGACCATTTGAAGATTTAACAAATAAGCAGAAGAAAAGACGTTCTTTGTCTCTTTTGGAGCATTCCGAAGAAGAGCTGTTCTATGCTCTTATTGCTAAACTTAATGAAAACGGGCGCACTGTTTGTTCTAAAGTTATTAAGTGCCTCTCAAATAAGCCAGAAAAGGTGCAAGAAGTAAGTGACTTTTTATATAAAGCTTCTGATAAATCGATTTCCGAGGAAGACACCTTAGCTCTTGCCACAGCATTGAGTTTATCAAAATGGCAATATCTAACTTTGAGGTCCATTTTAAGTACAAATGGCACAGCGGCTTTTCCATCTTACCAGAAGTTACTGTTGAAGAAGAAAGAATGCTATCCAGCAAAAGAAGATATTGTGATATCGGAGTCAGGAGCTAAAATTAAGTTACAGGCAGTTCTAGATTTAACTGCCGAGAAGATTTTGAAAGTGACTGGTTCAAATATTAATGGTGGTGTTTTGAAGCTAGTTAGTAAATGGGGCTGTGACGGAGCTTCTTCACAAAGTTGTTACAAACAAAAACCAACTGGTGACATATTTTCAGAATCTTCTGTATTTATGGTTAGTTTTGTGCCACTTCGCCTTATGAGTGACAACGATGTGATAGTATGGGAAAATCCGCGCCCTTCTTCAACAAACTATTGCAGACCAATTATGTTCGAATTCAAACAAGAAACAAAAGATACAAGAAGAAATTCAGAACCTTCTACCAACAAAGTTATTTGATGGCGAATTTGAAGTATTTCATGAATTGCATATGACGATGATCGACGGCAAAGTATGCACGGCACTTTCACAGACACAGTCTGCAGCCAATTGCAACATTTGCTTAACAAATCCGAAAGATATGAACAACTTGAACCTCGTTTTTAACAAACCAGAAAACCATGATATGTACAAATATGGTTTATCTTCACTTCACATGTGGTTGCGATGCATGGAATGTATTTTGCACATATCTTACAACTTAGATTTCAAAAAATGGGCGGCTCGGGGTGAGGACAAACTGCTCCGAAAATCAAGAAAAGAGTTAACGCAGCATGAGTTTTTTGTTGTAACTGGCTTAATGATTGATATCGTCAAACAAGGCTTTGGGACAACAAACGATGGCAATACAGCTCGACGGTTTTTCAATGATTACGAAAGGTCAGCTGAGATGACAGGAGTTAATGCTAATTTGATTAAGAGATTTGCTGTAATTTTGCAGGCAATATCTTCTGGGAGAAATGTAGATATTGAAAAATTTAGAATTTATTGCAGAGAAACAGCAGAACTTTATGTCAGCGAGTACTCGTGGTATTACATGCCTTCGAGTGTACATAAACTTTTAGTGCATGGTGCAGATATTTGCCAGCATTTTTCTTTTATTCCAATTGGTATGATGTCCGAAGAAGCCTCAGAAGCAAGAAACAAAGATTTTCGTTCAATCAGAGAAAAGCATACTAGAAAGATAGGCAGAATGCAAACAAATGAAGATATTTTACACCAGTTACTTATCAGCTCCGATCCGTACATTACGAACATAAGACCGAAGTTCACCAAAATTCAAAAGCAGCAGAGGTTTGAAGAAGCCGAAAATCTTCTAAAGGATGACGTTTCACCCAATGAACTCGATTTAGAAGTTGCTGATGAGGAAGAAGTATACGTCGACATTGAGAATAATCCCCCACAAGATCCGCTAGCATAATTCACATTGTAACATACGCACGTTCATGTTAGTTTATTTAAGTTTGTAAGTTTGTAATCTAGTTTATTTAAGTTATTAAGTTTATAGGTACTGAGAAAAAATGCGCTTAAAATTAATTTATGTTCTAGTTTATTTAAATTTGTAAAATAATAGTTTACTTTAGTTATTAAGTTTACAGGTACTGAAAAAAAATGCGCTTTGTTTTATTTTTTGTGTTTGTTTTATTTATTTATTTATTCATATTATGTTGACGACAGCCCTAGCAAAGTATTACATTTGTAAACAAAGACTACCCACTGTTGGGGTAGTCAAATAAAAAGTTGTATTTTACATTTCATATGACTTATTAGGACAAAGTAGGGTAGAACAATATTGTTTATTTTTATTATACCCTGATATTTTATTGTGACAATGACTTGACATTGAATCTTGATCGCACGAACATTGCTCTGTGAATTAACCTGTGAAAATAATTGTAAAAGCGTGTGTTTTGTTGTGGAACTATAATTAAAAGACTGTTAATAGTGCAAGTGCCGTTTATTATTGAAGAAAGTGACCAAAACAGATAAGCACGCCAAGATCCCTGCCCTAAATCAAATACATATTAAGTGATAAAGTATAAAATAAATAAATAAACAAAACATGCATGTAAATATAAATTAAGCGTTAGGGTTACAGGTAGTTCAAATTTTTTAAGTACGCCTTAATACAATACCTATATTATTATATAGGTTTGTATTTTGACGGTCCTAAGCCCGTTAAAGTACGAAGGAAAAGTTTTAATTGCAATTTATACCTTTTTATCATTCAGCGTTTCCAACGCATTCACTAGCGTTAGATGACCAAATATAGCCCAAATTGTAAGTAATCGGCTAATTAAGCAATGACTCATTACCAAAAAATGCTTATAATCTGAATATGAGTCACACAATAAATTACCTGTACCTGAACATGTCTGTACACGTTTTGAGATATCCAAGTTGTTTATTTGATATATTTAAAATAAGACTTTTTTTAATAGAAAGACATTTATAAGAGTTACTTATTAATGAAGAAAATGTTATTACATCTTAGTCTATCTTTAACAAGATTATTTCTAATCCGCCTGAATTAATTTTTTAACTCTGAAAATACGGCTTATTTAACAAAAAATACATCTTTAAAAGTTACTTGTAATTGTATCAGCTGTCTACAAAAAACTAGTAAAGCTCATCCGACAACGAAAAATTTAAAGTGCCTGTAACTGAAAAGGAGCACAAAATCGCAATTGAGTGTCTATGGCAAAGTGATGAACAATTAACCCCTCTACAAGCTGCGCTAAGTTTTATTTTGAATACGTTTGAATCTTGGAAGATAAAGACAAAATTAGGATTTTTTCATACAAAAAATATTTAAAGTGCATGTAACTCAAAAGGAGCACAAAATCGCAGTTGAGTGTCTATGACAAAGTAGTGAGAAATTAGCCCCTCTACAAGCTGCGCTAAGTTTTATTTTGAATACGTTTGAATCTTGGAAGATAAAGACAAAATTAGGATTTCTTTCATACAAAAAATATTTGAATATTTTTTTTCTCTGAAAATACGGCTTTTTTGGCAAAAACTCAATGTACAAAAGTGATTTGTAATTGCATCAGCTGTCTACAAAAAAAAAAATAAGCTGAATCGGTTGACCTTTTGTCAAAAATTTCTTAATGTCCCCTTTTTTATTATTTGGGACCAGTGTGCGCCGCGCGCCGCTAGGCGACGACGTCGTCGTCCACGGTCGTCAGCAAGGCGTCTATGCAGCAGCGCTCGTCGTCGATCGAGTGTCGTTGGCGATACTATCGTCGCGATTTTCTCACCCGTAAAAATTGTATTTATTTATTTATTTAACACAACACATCTATCATTACAGGATCTCCCAAAGCGATAACCCTATCGCTTTGGGAGATTCTGTAATGATAGATGTGTTGTGTGGGTGGTACTTGGCTTATACTTATTTGACAAATTGTAACACAAATGGTATACAGTTATTCTTGCGAATTCGTTCAACAAACAGGATAAAATGTCAATCCTTTCGGCGACTTCATTGAGTGTACGTAAGGCGCGAGTAACTGGCGCTTTTAGAAGCAAGTTCGTCCAGCCGCGCAGCACAGCTAGCAGCTGCGGCCGTCTCCGTCTCAGCACGTAGTTGTCGGGCACACACAGATTCACCTCCTTTAAAACACTAATTGTAATTGTGTAGTGATTTGATTATACTAATGATTAATTTCAAAATATAAGTGGCGAGAGTCATATCCAACCTTACAACCTTAAATCCAACTTGCACAACATCTTGTGCATCCAACCATACCAAATTGGTGAGAGTTAGTCAAGAAGGTAGGAAGGTAGGGTAAAGACTGGTCCTGGTCACAATTTTTACCTTTTGAGAAAATCGAGAGCGCGTTCTTTGTCATTCGATGTGAGTGCTTTGATGTGGAACGCGCCTTCTGCTTTCTTCTCTATGCCGCGCTTCACCACCTGCTTCGAGACCTTACCGGCGAGCTAAGAAAAAATGCTGATGCTAACTTTAGAAAAAATATAATCTAGATAAACAATAATAATAAACAACATACTACAATACTATATAGTTTAATAATAATAATAAACAGATAAGTTGCAGGAAGACTTGCTAGGCTAGAGTTACTCCCATCAGGAGCAACTTACTGTCTAAAAGCCTATAGTAGCTCAGCTCACATCATATCTTTTCAATAAGCGTATTTTCCTGAAGTTTCCCAATAAAATTTGGCATTGACCTGTACGTAGAGTCATAGTAGTCATGTAGAAATGGTAAATTAAGTAGAAACTAATAGAAATTTAAACATAATATTATATAAAACGAAATTTTAATAATCAACAAATGCCAGTCATACTCGTAGATGCCAATGATTGACACAAGTGACAAGGTAGACAGGTTGTTGAGCTTGATCCGATTGATTGATGAATGAACATGGAATTAGTATGTACTATTGAATGGAATACAGGGTAGGTATAGCTGTACAAAGATCTTTTGGCGTGTATCCAAATTGGAAACTAACGCCGCCATCTTGTGTTTTCAATTTCTTCAAGTTTTTTGTGAAGAATTATTATTAATATTTCTTTTAAATAAAATTCAATGAAATACAATTGTATTTCTATTTTGTCAAAAGATTGTTACAACTTTATTATGTTGCTATAGTAATCCGTCATATAGACTAAAGAGTAAAATCAATAAATACAAGAAGTTTGCTTTACGTAGCCGCGTAGGTACAATCTTTACAAGATTGTACCTTAGTCTATAGGATGGATTACTTATAGCAACGTAAAAAAAGTTTTATTCTTTTGACAAAATAGAAATACGATTGTAATCCAGTGAATTTTATTTAAAAGAAATATTAATAATTATTCTTCACATGGTAACAGAGCGTGGTTCATACATAATGTAACACTTCTTTTAAGAATTTACTCGAAGACCAATTCCACGAGACAGGTCGCTAAATCTTGGTCCGTATAGAGGTTTTGTAAACAAGTCTGCTACTTGCACTTGCGCTGCAACTTGCTTAACAACTAGTTCTCCTTCTCCTAGGCTTCTCAAAAGTCGACATACTTGTCATTTAGGTACATCAAGTCCATTCGGCAGTGCCATAATAATTTCTTGTTCAGGAATGCAGTTGTGACATCGAATTGTTGCAAATTCAAATTCTCGTTAGCTGCAATTCCCAGTATTGCTCTGATGGTTGTAAGTCGTGCAACTGGACTGAAGGTTTTATTATAGTCAATAACATACTAGTCATCAAAGGTTTCTCTCAACGCGCCTTCGCGTCTACGACTAATCTCGCGTCTAGTCTATTCTTGTAACGTCCTATAGTTCCATCAGGGTTTTCGCCGATCGCCTCAACGAGAACACGGCGGTGCTCTGCCCAAGCCGGGCAGACCTCCACCGTATGCTCCACCGTGCCCTCCGGGCGATCCACACAGTGATGACACCCGGGCGTTTCCTCCCGCCTTATCCGACACAGGAACCTCCCGAAGCTGCCGTGTCCGGTGAGGACCTGCGTCAGGCGGAAGGTGAGGACGCCGTGATGAAACTAGCACTTAAGAATGAAACTTTGATTGGACTTGATTTCAAAATAGATGAACAGTCTGAGTTTCAAAATAGAGGACCTGCGTCAGGCGGAAGGTGAGGACGATGTGGCGCCTCTCTAGCCACTCCTCAAAGAGGGGTCTTATCGCCGCAATTGTGGCGTGCCCAGCACTGGGTTGCGACAACCGAAC
This sequence comes from Atethmia centrago, assembly GCA_905333075.3. Lineage (NCBI taxonomy): Eukaryota > Metazoa > Arthropoda > Insecta > Lepidoptera > Noctuidae > Atethmia > Atethmia centrago. The sequence continues at coordinate 19,970,977 of HG995381.1, read as the reverse complement.
TCTCCATGTCGCCATGAGATCCCGCCGGAGCTCCGTCCGTTGTGACGCGATTTCTCGCAGCAGCGGAGTTACACCCCGGCGTTTCGCCTCCTCGCGCCACTCCCATAAGTGCGCGAGGACTTTTGCCCATCCCATGGTGGCAATCTGGCAAGGAGGCTCGTTGCCTCACAGGAGACCGTGCGGTATCCCCGGACGACGAATTTTCCGTCATATTGACGTCAGATATTAATGGATGAATCATGAAATCAGATATGATGGCCGGGTTGTTCATAGTAATACTCGTAGCTCGCGTGTGCTCTTAACAAGGTGTTGAAGTTGAAATGAAGTTATCCATAGGCGGTGGAACACGGCGGACAATGCTGTCGCCTAGTAGGTAGGTGTCAGTAGGAAATTAAGTGGTGAAAAAATCAAAACAAGTTAAATATTTTTAACTATAGGTACATTTATTGAGATAAAATTACAATGTTTACATACTAAATCACAATTTTATTGATTTGACCATACATTTATTTTGACTGGGTTTAGCTGATCCGTGGTAGGAGAGATTCTATAATAAATTCTGAGAAACCGCTTCTGCGCCGCAAATGATTGGAGCTCTGCTTCGAAATTTAAAATTCAACAGAAACGGTTGACAATTTCTTTGTTTATGAGACGTATTTACTTATTTATTTATTTATGCAAAATACATAGTTATAAATATTGTATTACTTCAGTGCTAGAAATATACATATTTACGTGCCCCTACTTTCCGAAGTGCTATTTATTTGCACTGATAAAAGGTCTTGTTGTGTTACTTAAAGGTCTTGCTTACAGGTAGGTGGCCACCCGGGCCACCACGACTTGACCAGCCGGTCTATTCTGTACAAATCTCACCGTGAAACCTTAGGTGAAGTGAGCGTGAAGTGAGCTCTAATTCCACATTGTGCCAGGGATGACACTATTGACAGCTCACTTTAAGCTCACTTCACTTCAGTTTTCACGGTGTTATTATTACAGAATAGCACTGCAGCACCCTAATTGCATCACTATAAATCACAATCAGAATGATTTTGAAGGATATTACTAATCCATTGCATCATATGTTTGAAAAATTTGTCTGCTCAACAACGTGAATAATGCAATGAGTGTCATAGAACTGTCAAAATGCATTGCCATTGCACAACTACCCCGCAAGTCACACAATTTAAAAAATAGTCAGTGTTTTTGATTAATAAGCTAGAGTACATTAAATAATACTACATTTTTAAGGAACTACAAACAGCTAGGCTGATTGATACACGATAGGAAGAAAAGCCTAAACATTTTGGTATAACAATGTTCTGATAGAGTGCGTTGCTATTATATTTTACTAGGCACCGCAAATTAAATCTATTTTTTTTAAGTTATGGAATGAAGTGTACTGCGATGCCTGTTTAAATATTGAATAAGCAAAAAATATATTTATTGAAGGCGAACAATTTTTTTTTTGAGAAATTATATTCTGCTTTGACGCTATTTTGTTTGTGACTGGAATACGCTAAAAATAAATAGTTAATTCACAAGTTAGCAAAGCAGACAACAAAAATTCATCGGTTGGCCATATACAATCGAATCCCGATTGGGACGTAGGACGTAGGACGAATCATATGACGCGTCACACATCCCGCGTGTGATTCGCCTCAGTGTGCATCTAGCCTAATTGCGTCTCCATTTGCCTATAAGTTGCCAGGTACAATTATTTATAGTTAGGTACATAATAATATACAGGTTTATAACTTCTTAATTATAGGTGTTTCATTATACTACTACAGTAAAAAGCTAAGACAGTAGGTTTGAGTAAAATCTAGGAGTTACGTGTGTAGTACACACGGAGATATATCAAGCTATAAATTTCCAGTATAACGTGATCTCACGTTGTATAGGATTTCCGTAGAATAAGAGGTCAGCATAAATTGCAAATGTATAGCTTGATATTTAGCCGTGTGCACACAGCTAGTAGTTATCTAATGTGGCGATTTGGAATCATAAAACCTCGAAGAAGTAAAATTTGTTTGTGCGTGTTGTGCAGATTCTGAAAAAAAAAATAACCTATTATTCATCGTTTGGGAATTACACACGTGGATTTACATGGGACCTGATTCATATTGTCATACTCATAACGAAAATACGACACGAAATACGAAACATTTGTTACTGACGTGGTCGAAGTTGGGACGACCAATTCATTCCAAGCATAAGTAAGTAGACTAAACTAAAAAAAAGCCTTATCAGTATCATCGTAATTTCCACATTAAAGACATCATCATCTGCCTAGTGTTTTCCCAAGGAGTGACTGCCTATCTGACCTCGACAACCCAGCCCAGTTACTGGGTAACACGATACCCCTTGATAAAACTGGTTGTCAGACTTTCGAACTTCTGACGACCCGTAACGACTGTCAAAGATCTACAAATAACAGCCGGGACCAACGGCTTAACGTGCTTTCCGAGGCACGGAGGGGTCTTGGTATCTAAAGATGGTCACCCATCCACGGACCAACCGCGGCAAGCGTAGCTTCACCTGATTGATCGACCCGTGCGGCTGTTATTACTTAGCCACAAGCCCCTCACATTAAAGATAGTCCCTTATAATTTCGAGTCCAAGTTTACCTTAAAACTTCTTGAGATAAACGCAAGCCTCAAAGTGGGGTGGATTCGGCTGTGGACCGTCCGGGATATCAGCGTACTTAATGGAGTAGACCTTGCTGTAACCGAGACGCTCGGCTGCGCGGGCGGAGAAAGCCGAAGTCGCATCCATACGAATGGCGCACGCGCCGTGTGATTTCGCGATGCGCCTGAAACATTAAAAACAATAATAAGGACAGGCATTCCTCGTAATAATGGTAGTTTCCCGAGTGTGAGTTAGCTCTTGTTCAAACTGCAATTAAGTAGTTCAAGTAATTTGTCTGTGGAACTACGAAAAAATATTGACTCTCTCTCTAGGTAAGGGTAAGGGTAGTGTCGGATTTCCGGCCACCGTAGGCGCGGGCTTGCGGACGGTGAGCAATGGGTAGCTCACACAAGTGTAGGGGTCCACTAGAGCCGATGCCTGCCGGGGTCGCGGGAAGGTACTAAAGGGTCACCGAGGCCCCTGACAACACAGGCAACAGGAATGAATACGGGAGGGTTTTATTTAGTCAGTAAGAGTTTAACACACTCCCGCTCCGCCCAGAGCGGGAGAAGTTATTTGATGATTTCCCATCCATAAAAAAAGGTCCACTCATGTGCCAAATGTCGTCCAAATCTGTTTAGCCGTTTTAGCGTGAAAGCGTAATAAACAAAAAAACTAACTTTCGCATTCATAATATTAGTTAGGAATCACTTGTTCAATTCAACAATAGACCGGCCGGTCTTTTCTGTAAACATCCCATCGTGAAAACTTAGGAGGAGCTGTCATTCTGCCTGATGCTATGGATTGTTACTTGGACGGCTCACTTCAACGGGACTTCAACCTCAGTTTTCACGGTGAGATTTGTACAGAATAGACCGGGCGGTCTAATGCTGAATTGAACAAGTGAATTATCAATGTTTTAACATAGCTCCACGGATAAATTACTTGAACTGCTTATTTAACATGAGCTAACAGCGCCGAGGCTCGGTCACGGGTCGCTGCATTATGCTGAGCTATGGCCGTTTTGCGTGGATATTTTCCCCCAACTCTTTTTTTTGTATTGTGTTCTTTTTTGCTTCATATTTGCCGCAAATAAACGTATTTTCTTTCTGGATCAGCTGTGTTTTTAGGGTTCCGTAGTAAAGAAGGAACCTTTATAGTTTCGCCATGTCCGTCTGTCTGTCTGTCTGTCCCCGCTGTAGCTGAGAGACGCTTAGTACTAGAAAGCTGTAATTTGGCATAGGTATCATATTAATCACGCCGACACGTGCTAAAATAAAATCTTGAACAAAAAATAAATATTGGGGTTCCCTCCCTTGCAAGTAATGTGGGGATGATATTTTTTTCTATCCCATGGTGTGGGGTGTCGTTGGATAGGCCGTTCAAAAATATTGCGGGTTTGTGAATATCATTTTTCAATTTAAGGGTCCGTTTGCGTAATTAAGAATTTAAGTGCAAATTTTTGTTAGCGTCAAGTGTCCCTCCCCTGCCAACTAAATTGTTGTTTATGGAGATGTGAAAAAAGTTGTGGTAGTAGGTACATATACTTAATGAAATTAAAAGGGAAACTATCACAGCTAAGTGGGTTTTATAAGTTAACATGTTTTTCAACTACAATGCTTGTACGAGCAAACCCGTACATTATGTATTGTTTAGTTTTAATGCTGACGCTTGTAATTAATGTAATTAATTACTTTAGTACCAATAAATCCGTGTAACAGTAAACATCGTTTTACTTAAACAAATTCCCTCGCGGCGCGGTACTCATAACACTTTAACATTAACAAACAAGGTGTAAGGTAACCACCGTACAATGCTTGTTTTTGGGATAAATTCATCCCAACTTCCCAACTCAGGAACCCTTCATTGTGCGTGGTCCGACACGCAAGTGGCCGGTTTTTGTTACAGATATAACTTGTGAGACTTATGTTTCATACATCTAATCTAAGTATGTAAGTAACGAAGTTTATACAATACTTAGTTGACGTGAGAAGACTGCTGTAATTTACTTAAATACGTGACATATTTAATAGTCGTGTGTCTTCCTGCTAGAAGCGAGTACGACAAAATATGTTTTAATCACTAAACACTGACTAAAAACTTGAACAGTCCAGGAAGCAATTACATGTAATTATATCTAAGTAGGCACGGGCTAGCGACTTCACCTTTACAACGAACATCCCTTTTGCCTATTCAGAATTGTCTTAAGAATGGTACATACTGCTTTAATTTTTATTTTTCTGCTTTTTACCAGAAAATGTAAATCCAACACGCGTTGGGCAAGCGAGGCTTTGCCCTGCAGTGTTAATGTTAGAATACGCTGATATGATTATTAATTTTAGTTCATAAATAAATTGCTATGTTTATAAACATTGAGTAAGACTAATTACATCGCCATATTATCCTATTTATTTCAATTGGTTCGTCAACACATACGCATGGTTGCATTTATAATTATAATTCTTGTCATGACGTAATTTTGTAATACTTACTATTTTTGTAATACTATTTTTAGTTCTTTTCATCAAATAATGAAATAAACCTACCGACTGTCTCACAGTATTTGGATAGGCAATGAATACTATTAGATTAATTAGTAAATGGAAATGAAATATTATGAGATTTTCTGCCCGAAACGTTGAATGTATGTGTCTTACGTAGTTTCTCATCGACTTGTACGAGTATAAATAATAGTGCATCAGAACGATGTGTTAGTACGAGGTGCATTCAATAAGTACCTAGCCTCATCGCCAGAGGGCGCTGTAGTTTCAAAAGAGTTTTACCACAGTGTAGCACATTCTTTTTTCAAATTTTCATTCCAATCCCTTCATTTGTTTTAATTTGACAACTTATGGAAGCGAACGTGTCGATCGGTTTTACAAAAATGGAAAAAGAGCAATATCGTTCGGTGATTCGATTCCTATTTTTGGAAGGGTAAACGCGCATCGAAATCAAAGAGCGCTTGGATGCTGTGTACGGTGACTCTTCTCCATCGATGGCCACCGTCAAGAATTGGTTCAACGAGTTTGCACGTGGCCGTACGTCGGTTTTTGATGAACCACGTCCAGGTGCACCGAAAACAGCTGCTACGGAGGAAAACATTAAAAAAATCCATGATTTCGTATTGGCAGATCGCCGATTGAAGGTTCGGGAGCTAGCTGAGACTGTAGGCATTTCAGAAGGAACAGTGCATCATATTCTTCACGAGGAACTCGGCATGAGAAAGCTGTCGGCGCGATGGGTGCCGCGTTTACTCACACCAGAAAACAAGCGCAACCGTGAGACCACATCGGAGACGTGTTTGGCGCTGTTTAAGCGGAATCCAGCGGAGTTTTTGCGTCGTTTTGTGACCGTCGATGAAACCTGGATCCACTGGTACATACCAGAGACCAAGGAGCAATCAAAACAATGGATCCAGATCGGGGAACGTGCTCCAAAGAAGGCGAAAACTGTAAAATAGCCGGAAAAGTTATGGCCACCGTTTTCTGGGATTCACAAGGTGTGATCTACATCGATTACCTCGAGAAGGGTAAAACAATTACAGGGCCTTACTATGCCGATTTATTGGGCCGATTCGACGCCGAATTAAAGAAAAAACGACCCCATCTGGCGAAGAAAAAAGTGCTGTTTCACCACGACAACGCACCGGTTCACACGTCTGCCGTTGCCATGGCCAAATTGGTCGAATTACGCTACGAATTGTTGCCCCATCCACCGTATTCTCCAGATTTGGCCCCTTGTGACTTCTTTCTGTTTCCTAATCTGAAAAAATCACTCGCCGGGAATAGATATGGATCGAATGAGGAGGTCATCGCCGCCACGGAGGCTTATTTGGAAGAGTTTGACAAAAACTATTTTTCGGACGGGTTAAAAAATTTGGAGCATCGCTGGGCTAAGTGTATCGAACTAAAAGGAGACTTTGTTGAAAAATAAATTGCCACTTTTCTAAAATTTTCGTTTACTTTTTGTAGGCTAAGTATTTATTGAATGACCCTCGTATATATTAGTAACTAATTAGCTAGGCTCGTGACTATAGTTTCCTTGGGATGCTGTAACAATTGCATTATACACGCGTACTAGACAATGTTAAACAGTACCATCTTAGTGTACTAGACAATGCTAAACAGTAACACTTTAGTGTAGATATCTACACTAAAGATCTATACTTGGGGGTCATCCAAGTATTACGTAAGCACCCAAAGGGGTGGTGGGAGGATCTTTGCTTTGCTTATTTTTGATGACATGGGGGATGGGGGATCTGGACGATGATTGCGTCAGCAATATTTGTTTATTTTTCTGATTCCTCTGCAAAATTTAGTAGATTCTGATTTGAACAAATATGGCAACCCTACTTGTCTATGCGACGATATGAAGGCGAAAAGCATGTTCAGGGATTCTCCAAAATAATTGACATTGTTTACTCGCTCTCAATCAGTGTTTTATGGTAAGTTAGAAAGAACCGAAGTGGGGAAATCACTGAAATGGGCATTTTATTCCTCATGAATAACAATAAAGAAATCTGAACTAATTTATGAAAAAAAAAAAAAAAAACGCAAGCGGGAGGTGTTACTAATGACTAAAATTCTGCTTACGTAAACTTGAATGGTTCCATGGAATCCGAAGACACGACTTTGTAGATCACAATATCAGCACCCTTATTGAGTAACACACTAGGTATCAATCACAGTCAGAATGTTTTTGAAGGATATTGCTAATCCACTGCTTTATATGTTGGAAAAAATGTCTAACAACGCGGCAACGTAAATAACGCAATTAATGTTGTTGAACTGTCAAAATGAAACTCATTGCTACTGTAAGTATGTTACGTAATTATCCCACTAAACGATCCTACATAATCTATGAATATTTTTTTTGTTATAGCTTTGTCATTTTAGTTGTGTATGGCGCGTCCCACTCACGTCCCGCAGTGTGAGCCCAGCTTAACGAGATATTGGTGCCGATTCCCTTGTTCACAAACTAAACTTAATTTAAGTTCCCTGCATCTTATTCTTTCTATTTCATTAAGAAAAGAAGAAGAATAAGAAGATGAAGATAAATTCTAGTTTAGTCCTGTCAAATTAATCAGCGCTTGTCGTAAATTGACGTAATTTTAGTAGGCAAGTTTTTAATCACGTCTAAACTTGTATGGAGTAGTGACAGGCGCTGATTAATTTGACAGGACTAAACTAAAATGTATCTTCTGTCCTCTTCCTAATGAAATACAAAGAAAAAGATGCACTGACATCAAATTAAGTTTAGTTTGTGAACAAGGGAATCGGTACAATTGGATTTCTACAGATTATTTATGTTACACGTGTTAAATTTTCTTTTAATTTTTAAATATGAGGAAGTTTTGATGACATTTTTACGTACAGTCTATTTTTGTTACTATTTTAATCAGAATACTGGCTGCGTCGGTTACTAAGCAAAATAATTTAACTGTTACAAATAACTAAAAATAACTTGGTAAGTAATTACTAATTAGTCTTCTAAATAAGGTGGGATCATAATTAAGTAGGTATTTACCGGAGTGCAGGTTGACTTGGAATTTATTGGCAATCTTTCAGAGGGTGCCACCAGAATATCTATGAACGACTGTTGCTAAGAAATGAACTTTAAAAAATAGTGAAAAAACATAAAATTGTCTAGAAATTAAGAAACCTCAGTATTATTTAAAATAGGACCATTGGAACATCACGCCTTGTTTCCCCGTTGTTGTGCAGAGGTGTACCTATACATATAGTATACCCACATTTCGCCAGTTATGTTTAAGTCCCATGTAATAGGAGGCGAGCCTGTTGCCATCAACCTGGCACAAATCCAGACTACAAAATAATAAATAACATAAATCCACTTATTAAAAAAACAAAAATTGGTAGGTACCGCCTGCAGTTCCTAGTCCTTGACAACAAATTAGTACATGGTAACTGTGTCAGTATGTGAATTTGAATTGACCAGCCATTATGTATAGTCAAATTTAAATGTAATAATATGCAAATGCAAGTAATTGCTTGATTGGGTTTATGCAAGTATGTTAAACGAATACAAATATGTCTTAAGGGTCGGGTAATCGCCATTGACCCCGAAAAATGTACCTACGTCGCGCTCACGCTGCGCGGCCGTTCTGTTTCATAGGGAATATTTATTTTTAGTAACTAAAATATGAATATATGAAAAAAAAAAACAGATAGAATTATACAATATGTAACAAAAACCCTGTTGTTCCTTTTAGGAACGTATACCTATAAACAGAACATTGATGAAATTATAATTAAAAAAAAATTAAGCATTGGCTAGTCGAGAGGTCAAAATCAAATAATTATTAAAATCGACACATTCAAAAAAATGTTTACAGTATCTGATTTTACAAGTACATCTTTATTTCGCTAAATAGCCTACTAGCTGCCGGCGGCTTTCTTTGAATGCGACAAAAGGTGCCGCCAAAAAGTTCCGCCGCGTATGTCGGCGGGTCGGTACCACATGCCTACCTACACCGCCGCCCCGCCACCCGTCTCCCTGCGAATAACTTCCTTTAGTCTCTCGCGCACTTTACTTCAGGATGGATATTATTGTTGACCTACGTAGTGAGTGAATTGTGTTTTATTTACGTAAACGTTGACAATGTCTTATTCTAACGTAGAATATTTTAATATGTTGATGTGTCTTCGGAAATGTGACTGCAATTATGCAGAAGCACGCAGACTCTACCAAGAACGTTTTGCGATCATTACCGTCGGCGATGGCATTCCAACTTTTGCACATACGTACGTACAATACCGTCAATGTGCACGGGCGAGACCTGACATCGAGCTGACGCAGGCAGACCGAGGACTCAAGACAGAAGTCTTGGACTTGTTTGAGCACGATCCAACGCGAAGTACACGCTCAGTGAGACACGAACTCGGAGTAAATCATATGCGCGTTAAGAGAGTACACAAAGAAGATGGGAAGCACCCATTTAACTATTGTCGTGTCCAATTACTACTTCCCTCCGACTATGAGCCAAGAAGTGTAGAGGTACAAGGTGGTCATATCGAACAGCAACTCCGTGGCCGTCAAGTAGATATCATAATAAATTAATGCATTAAAATGTAAATAGGTACATCAGGTTTTATGTGACAGACGTGGCGAATTTGTTTTTTTTAACGTAGTGAAGTGTTAAATGTAGTTTTAACAAATATCAATTGTGCTTAAAAATGCTGTGTAAACCAAGATTTTCCAAGATTAATTCGTTAAAGTGATACTGATAAACAACAGCTGACAAGGTCACGAACTTGTGTAGAAAAATAGGTAGATAATCGGCGGCGCGGCGGCGCCGATCAAAGAGAGAGCGGGAACGTTCTATCTACTTCTGGTTTCGCGTCATCGCTTCATGCAGAATTGCAGAGGTAACAAATCGATTAAACATTACAAATATTAATAATTAAATATTAATTTTAATATTTTTTATTGAACAGTTTTTTTATAAATGAGTTGCTTTATCGCTTAGTAAACCGATTCTTAAAACGTAGGTAGAAGGAACAACAGGGTTTTTGTTACATATTGTAGATAGTAAAATAGTCTGTTCATACAAAAAAAACATGAAAATATCTTAAGCCATCTTTGGGTAGACATTACTTACTGAATTTATTTCATAAAGTGTTATACTACAATACTTAAATGTTCACATATAGAATTGATGTGTGCGTTTTAGTTTAATGGCTCCTGCATACTGAGGCGATATCGCGGGCGCGACAGGCTGCAATATGCGTGTCGCGGCCGCAATAATGCCTCAGTATGCAGGAGCCTTATCACAAACTTTTTGCATAACTTACGAGTACTTGCATTTTATGAAGGCGTAATAACAGATTTAAGTCACTAAAATCATAATTATATCTGCGCCTTATGAGTAGGTATAAGCTAAGTAAGTAACAGTGTTATTAATTTGGTTTGATTGACTATCTAATTTGATTTGTCTTGTATTGATTCAGCTAACAGAACCAGATGGATCTTCATGAGGCGTAAGACTACACGTGCGATCGGACCAAACTCAACATGACCACGACCTCTCTATCAAGATCAAAGTGAAGAAGACAGTATTGATAACCTATATCCAGACAAACAGTATTGGTATTATAGGTCAATTTTTGATTCTATGTATGACCCTGTATTTAATTACTAGCTGCGTCCCGCGGTTTCACCCACATAAGTCTCGATCCCGTGGGAATATCGGGATAAAAAGTATCCTATGGCTTAATCCAGGTCAAAGTCTACCCATGCGCCAAATTTCATCCAAATCCGTAGAGCCGTTTTAATGTGAAATCGTAACAAACAAACAAATAAACAAACAAAACTCACTTTTGCATTTATAATATTACGAGTAGTTAGGAAGCTCAGGCACCCATCAGCTGCCGGGGTCGCGGGAAAGTTCGAAAGGGTTACCGTGACCCCTGGCAACACAGGCAATGCAAGGAACACGGGTGGGTTTTAGTCAGTAAGAGTCTGACACACCCTCCAGCTCCGCACAGAGCGGGAGAAGTTACTTGATAATTTCCCACGCAAAAAAAAAGGCACTCATCAGAATGGGGTACCATTCTGATGAGTGCCTTTTTTTTTGCGTATTCACCTATCGGTCTGTAATGTTGGTAAAAAACAAAAGTCGCACAGCATTGTATCAACAACATGTTTTTGAGTTGCGGGAAACATGCTGCTGGCAACATGTTGAGTTGTTGTTTGTTCCCCAAAGTTGAGAATTAGTTACATAACATTGTAGTTATACTTTCAGCAGTATTTTCAGTGACCATCCGCCTGGAATAGAACGACACTACAGAAACGTATGATACTGTTTCGAAATAAATTTTATCACCGTGATTCAGCCGAAAGACGTCCTACGTTCCTGATCTAGTGAATTCCAACGACGTCCACCAGGTCATCGGTCCACCTTATGTGGGGCAAATTAATTTATTTATTATGATTGAATTACATTAATCTGCATGTAATATTAGCTAATATTTCGACATTGATAAATCACTATTGAACGTTGAGTTCAATAGAAAACATGAGAGTCAAGAGTGCAATGAGGAACACGCTTACTTGGCGCACATAACCTTCGTATCAGTTAGTACTAAAAACTTCCTATACTCATAAACATTCTAGAAGTAAACAATAGAAAGTTATCTGTGGATTGATGCTAAATTGCTGATTTTGTGGCTGCAAGACGAGAGACAAGAGATGAGAGATGCAAAAATCAGGGAAATTTTAAAATGTGTGGGAGCAAAATAGGTTATATGAAAATAGTACATTCAGGGAAATTAATTGTTAAGCAAATTGACACCCTACGTTGATTTGTCGCATTATAGCCTATAACTATATATCGACGGTTAAAAGGTAATGAGGCATAAGCGACATTTTGGTCGAAAATGAGTTATGAATGCCATTCTACTTAAAAATATAGATTAAGTGGGATGGCATTTATAACTCATTTTCGACCAAAATGTCGGTTATGCCTTATTACCTTTTAACCGTCGATATATATAGACTATAACTGTCAAAGTGTGACAGTTGTGATTTGAATATACGGATAATATAAGTTGGATGTTGGATGGCTCACATCCCCGAATGCGGGTGCGGATGCGGGTCTCAAATATTTTTGAGGGATCCGTCAAAGCAGCTGGGTGAAATTAAAAATTTCTTACTGTTTTGCAAATTTCAGCGCTGTTTCGTTGTATGTTCATAATTCAATTCGCGGCAATTATATTAAATAAAATGACTAAATTATAATAATTGAAAAATCTATATAGCTCTTGAAATTATATGTGTTTGATGGATATAAGACTAATTCGTGAACATGTGACGATTTAGAGCTATATTGATGATTAATTTACATTTTGTTGATTGTGATTTTACTTATATTCACTTTTCGACCACATCTGCATCCGCATGAGCTTCCACATTGATCAATGCGGATACGGATTCGGATGCGGAGGTCTAAATAAATGCGGGAGCTTCGCAAATGCGGATGCGGATGAGAATATCTGCAATATCCCTGGTCGGTAGTCTTAACAATTAATTTCCCTGAGTTTACGTGAGTAGACGAAAGGTTCAGGTTGTTAGATGTATTTGCTTTCTTATTAGACAATGGTCTTCAGGCAGGGTAATCAAAGACTAAGTTACTACGTTATCATTCTGTCCTTGTCCCATGTTACTTGCGGTCAGCACAACACCTTCCTTCTTCCATTCCCCCCTGTCAAGCGTCACGCTATCATTCACTACCTTCTCTATCATATCATTCCTCACACAATCCATCCATCTTTTCTTTGACCTTCCTCTCCCGAACCATCTATCAATGTTACCGTCATCGCCATTACTATACTATACAAATATACCTCAAAAAATATATATATTTTCAAAATGTTTCACTGACTAACCATAATCAATCAGTAAAATTACAGATTACTTCTAAAGCGGTGCAGCGGCAGTCGCGAAACGTCTAGTTGATGTAACTGGTGACCGAAAAGCTGGCGGCTTTCTCGCGCAACGCATCAGCATTGCAATTCAGCGAGGAAATGCCGCCAGCATCCTCGGTACAATGCCTCGAAGGCCCTTTTTAGGTTTAACTTAGTTTTAATTTAATTTAGTTAATATTAATAATCATCTTGTAATTTGGTTGTGTAAATAAACCTATGTTTATTAGGTATATTTGTTTAAAAAAAAATAAGTAAAGAATAACATCAACCTCTCTTGTTCAAGAAATATATTTTATTTGCGAAACTCTTTTTAAGACACGTTTATGCAAACGTACGTATATTAATGCATTTTATGAGCATCGTATATAATGAAGATTTGCATTGATAAATAAAGTTTATTATTAGCTATTACTTAAGCAGATTCATGGGCACGCGCTTGGCGATATTGTATCATGATGAATTATCTTTTCATGCTTAAGTGCGGGTAACGCCGGAAGGAATTAGTTTTTAAATGCATTCCTATACAATAACGGTCTGTTTTAAGGCTCCGTGCTCGAAAAAGTCCCTCTTTCATCAATTTATTTTCTGATTGTTAGAATGCTTAAAATAAGTTAGACATTTAGTCTGTGTGACTATAAGAGTACAGTTTTCGTGGCGCTAAACCATTCATTTCGGCTTTGATTTACTTAATGAAGATATAGTATTTTTATAATATAATATTTTGATTTTATTTCAAGGATAGCAGAAGACTAAAGTCTGTTTTTTTTCTCGGAGACTAAATTGACACATGCAAATGTCAAACTCCAAATTGAAAAAGCGAACAACAATCATTTGAAAAGTCAAATTAGTCTCTGGGATTAAAACACGAACTATGGTGTGATTTTATGTAATAAAACGTCAGTCTCTCGTAATTTTTCGGAAAACGGGTAGCGAATTTTAGTGATTTTCCATGATTTTGAAAAATCCCTTTGGTCCCTTGGTCACAACCAATTGACAAAATTGATCAAATCAGTTGATTTCGTACACGGTTAAGTGGTGTTTATTGAAGAGTCAAATACTTATTAATATAAAAATATACTTTTTAGTAGTTTTTGTTTTTTTACATATAAAATGCTTCATTGTATTGTATGATATTGAGATAGACTCATGATAGCACAAGTTTAAACCTTAGTGGTTTTTGGTTGCTATCTAATTATGTAATCCTGTGTTCTTTTGTATAAATGCTATTTAAAAAAAAAAAAATAAAAAAAAGTTTTACTATAGGTATACATACAACTATTATTTACTTTACGTAAGGTATCATATCTATCTTAATTAGCGCAACTTGTTCTATGTTCTATCTAAAATATCTGGATTAATCAGAGTTTCAACTGGGTAGGTTCATTGGCATAATGAGGACGCCCTATATTTTCAAGGATTACATTTTATCTGTTTGTTAACTTTTACAGGTAAGTCACAATCAGTGGATTAGACCACTGATTGTGACTTACCTGTAAAGTCCGCAAAAGCATACGATGGAAAAATAAAAAAAATATATTCTTCGATCCTAACATCATTTTATTTCTGCGGACATTACCACGTCAGAGATGATTTCAATTATGTAATGGTGTCCAATTATTAACTAAAATTACGCAATTACTGTCAGTCCTATTATGTAACGTCTTCTTAAACGCGTACAATAACAATCCCATTACCCACACAGGTGAATACAAAGAATCTATCTGTCACAGACACATGCTGTGACAGATAGATTCTTTGTATTCGTAATTATTTTGTTATTATCTTAGTCTTGTGGCGCATTTTTTGCTATAACAAGCTGCATCTTGCTTGTGTAATTTTTTGTTGTACGTAGGTATAATACTTATTTGATACTAGCTTCTGTCCGCGACTTCGTTTACGTGGAAGTCGTAAGACACCACAATATACGAAAATAACATATAATATTTTAGTAATAGCCGTTCATCAGGAACCATCTGTAGGGGTATATTCATGTAGAACACCGGTAACCGGCGCTGATATGCCAGCGCTTCTTGGCGCCTACAAGCGCTGGTTGTGACCGCTGGTCGGCACAGGCAGTTATCATACTTTTCGCCAAATCAGAGCGAACTGGCGCCGACTTATCAAGAATACGAACATAATGCAATATTGCTCAACCCCTACAGCAAATAGTGTGATTATTTACCTATAGCCTATGAACTGACCCGACTTATACGAAATATTTATGCAAAATTTTAACAAAATCCATCTGGTAGTATTTGCTTCTTTTTTTTTGAGGGTGGAAAATCATCAAATAACTTCTCCCGCTCTGGGCGGAGCGGGAGGGTGTGTCAGACTCTTACTGACTAAAACCCACCCATATTCCTTCCTGTTGCCTGTGTTGCGGGGGCCTCGGTGACCCATAAGTACCTTCCCGCGACTCCGGCAGGCATCGGCCCTAGTGGACCCCTACCTATGCGCTGACGACATCTCTTTGAGGCGCGCGTGGAATACAACGCGCCGTCGACTCGGGCCTGGTCCTTACCGGACGGTGAGCTACCCATTGCTCACCGTCCGCAAGCCAAGCAAATCCGCCCGGGATTCCCGACGCCCTGGGCGTCTCCTGCGGCGGCTAGGGGCGAGAGGGCGCGAAACTTGCCTTTCCCTCAACCGTCCCGCCTCCTCCTTCGCGAGCATTACTGCTTCGCAGAAGGAGGTGACGGCTGCCCATGCCCTCTCGCTCCGTACCATGGCCTGAACCAGGGCCAGACGCGAGAAGTCTCTGCCGCCGATTGCCTCCACGAGGACACGGCGGTGCTCTGCCCAAGCCGGGCAGACCTCCACCGTATGCTCCACCGTGTCCTCCGGGCGATCCACACAGTGGTGACACCCGGATGTTTCCTCCCGCCTTATCCGACACAGGAACCTCCCGAAATTGCCGTGTTTGGTGAGGACCTGCGTCAGGCGGAAGGTGAGGACGCCGTGGCGCCTCTCTAGCCACTCCTCAAAGAGGGGACTTATCGCCGCAATCGTGGCGTGCCCAGCACTGGGTTGCGACAACCGTACTTTCCATGACGCCATGAGATCCCGCCGGAGCTCCGTCCGCTGTGCCGCGATTTCTCGCGGCAGCGGACTTACGCCCCGGCGTTTCGCCTCCTCGCGCCACTCCCATACGTGCGCGAGAACTTTTGCCTCGAGATCTCATGGCGGCAATCAATGGCCATGACCCTTTGGGCCGCGCTCAACCGGCGGGCTGGCCGCAGCGCCAGAGAGCGCGCCCATACAGGAGCCCCGTAAAGGGCCATGGACCGCACGACCCCCGCGTAGAGCCTCCGGCAGGAGGCGTTTGGACCCCCTAGATTGGGCAGGAGCCGCTTCAATGCAGCGCCCGCCCGCTCCAGTTTGGGAGCTAAACGTCTGAAATGCTCCTCGAAGTTCCACCGGCTGTCGAGGACGAGTCCCAGGTACATCTGATAGTATTTGCTTGATGCTGGAACATACGTTCAGACAAAAATTCTAAAAACTATAATTTAGACATTACAATCGCTCCCAGACCTCGTAGAAATTACTTAAAAAAAACAATGTACAGTTTTCTTTGCTACGATTTTATTATACGTATAGATGTAATGTTGCCAGTCAAAGATTTTTGTATAGCCAAAACTGAAGCAATCCAAACTGTGTCAGCCCAGGACTTAGAATTTTTAAGTTTCTCCTAATTTGCAAACAAACGGTGCACTACATAAAGTCTAATTATTTATTCGCTGGCGTAATCTGGCATTTGCAGAGCTAGCACATGCCACTTTGTGTAATAAAATGGTCATATTTATTGTAATGGTGATCGTTTAGTTTAATCAATTTATATAGGTGTAAAATAAATGTATAATAATTAGTGTAAAAGTCTAGAATACAATAAATATGACCATTTCTTGGTAAGTAAAGATTGTCACCCATCCATGGACCAACCACGGCAAGCGTAGCTTAACCTGATTGATCGACCCGTACGGCTGTTATTACTTAGCCACAAGCCTCTTTACACATGTATTTATTTAATAAAAATCTTAAATTCATTGACAGAGAGCCACGGCCTAAGCCGCTGGGTCTTGCAAAAGTATGAAATTTTGCACAAAAGTTCCTTATGTAAATGAGCACTAAGGTAAGATTTTTCAAAATTCATATATCAAATTCATATAAGTATAAAATTCATACAAAAAATTCATATATAAAATTCATATATAAAATTCATATCAAATAGGGGATGAAAATTTCTATGGATGGTAGTACGACATTTTTCCAATGGAAAATCCAACGGGCACACGGCTTGTTAATCATTTAATCAGGGGACGAAAAATTATGGGGGTGACCTACAACGGACCATGGGTAGGAGCTGGTTGAGACTTGCATAGACCAGGGAAACCTGGCACTGCAGTGCAGCAGTGGGTAGAACAAGGTTAAAGGTAATAATATAAAAAAAAACCAGCCAAGCGAGTGTCGCACCATGCACAGTGAAGGGTTCCGTAGTTTCGTAGTTGGGATGAAATTATCCCAAAAACAAACTTAACATTGTAGTTGAAAAACATGTTCTCCCATACATTACGGTCAATTTTCCAAATGCAAATTTAAGGTGGTCGACTATTACTCGTTAACTAGTAAAGCCTACTTAGCTGTGATAGTTTTCCTTTTCAATTTCATTATTATGTACAAATGCCACGATTTTTTTTAAATCTCTATAAATGACCGAAGCTGGCAGGAAGGGGGGACACTTGACTCTAACAAAAACGTAACGTGCAGGTGCGTACGTAACCTACCTCCCTTGCACGTAATGTGGGATGATATATTTCATTAAACTAAAAAAAAAATTGTTCTATTTTATATTTTACCACCTTGTCGGCGTAACTAATATGTACATATATCTATGCCAAATTACAGCTTTCCAGTACGAAGCGTCTCTGAGCTACAGTAAGGACATGACAGACAGACGGACATGGCGAAACTATAAGGGTTTCTTTTTTACTACCGAACCCTAAAAACTTGGCATTTGTTATATTTCTTATATAAGTATATTACATCTATTACTGCATACTCGTCGTTTGTGATTGACCAATTAATCCAATTATAAATAGCTACAGGCGTCCTTGCACGAGGCTTTTATTTCTGGGATCAAACCGTTCATAATGCAATTTTATTATATCATCGTTTACATAACTAATTTACATAAAAAGTGAAGTTATAAAACAAGGGTACTTAATTATTTATGCAGGTATAGTCTTCGTCTTAATATACATATGTATGTCAGGAGTTACCATTGATAAGAGGTTGGCTGTACAAATACAAATCACTTATTCATTTGATTTATAAGTAGTTATTCAAATCTAAATTGAGTGCAAATTCCGGTTAATAATGAATCAATCAAAGTTTTTTTTTGTATATTAGAAAAACAGCAGTTCAATTACTTATAGATAAGAAATACGAGAACCCACGTATCTGATCAGTTGGACACGTTTTTATTGTGTCAATAGGATACTAGTTTCATTTTCGATTATGGGGTCTTTAAGATAAAAACATTTTGGGGAAAAGCGACTATAAAATGAAAACCAAAATTGCTCATATGCTACCAAGTTTTGGGAGCCGGTGACTTGTATTTTTTTGTCACAGCTTTCCCCATTCTAAGTATTGGTAGAACACAAAATTGCACAACTTTTTTTTTTTTTTTTTTGAGGGTGGGAAATCATCAAATAACTTCTCCCGCTCTGGGCGGAGCGGGAGGGTGTGTCAGACTCTTACTGACTAAAACCCACCCGTATTCCTTCCTGTTACCTGTGTTGCGGGGGCCTCGGTGACCCATAAGTACCTTCCCGCGACCCCGGCAGGCATCGGCCCTAGTGGACCCCTACTTTTGTGCTGACGACATCTCTTTGAGGCGCGCGTGGAATACGACGCGCCGTCGACCCGGGCCTGGTCCTTACCGGACGGTGAGCTACCCATTGCTCACCGTCCGCAAGCCCGCGCCTACGGTGGCTGGAAATCCGCCCGAGATTCCCGACGCCCAGGGCGTCTCCTGCGGCGGCTAGGGGCGAGAGGGCGCGAAACTTGCCTTTCCCTCAACCGTCCCGCCTCCTCCTTCGCGAGCATTACTGCTTCGCAGAAGGAGGTGACGGCTGCCCATGCCCTCTCGCTCCGTACCATGGCCTGAACCAGGGCCGGACGCGAGAGGTCTCTGCCGCCGATCGCCTCCACGAGGAAAAATTGCACATCTGAAGTGCACTTTTGGAAAATGAGTTGGCGAAATGATGTATAGTTCATCGGATTGTTCGTTCTCAAATGTCCAAGGCATGAAAGAAGTATACACCCTGTTCCTCATATCTCCATAAGTATGGAGATATGAGGAACAGGGTGTATACTTCTTTCACCACTGTGTGGATCGCCCGGAGGACACGATGGAGCATACGGTAGAGGTCTGCCCGGCTTGGGCAGAGCACCACCGTGTCCTCGTGGAAGTGATCGGCGGCAGAGACCTCTCGCGTCCGGCCCTGGTTCAGGCCATGGGACGGAGCGAGAGGGCCTGGGCAGCCGTCATCTCCTTCTGCGAATCAGTAATGCTCGCGAAGGAGGAGGCGGGACGGTTGAGGGAAAGGCAAATTTCGCGCCCTCTCGCCCCTAGCCGCCGCAGGAGACGCCCTGGGCGTCGGGAATCCCGGGCGGATTTCCGGCTACCGTAGGCGCGGGCTTGCGGACTGTTATAAGCACACACTGAACCCTAAAATGCTTAATCATTATGGCTTTCAGCCATCTCAGTACATTAGTCGTAGTCAGCAATAATCATTGGTACTAAAAGCAGTCTATTTCGAACCTTTACGGTGATCGGTTGCATAAGGGTCCCTTTTTCTTAAATTGTATTAATTAATTAAATAAATAATAATTATCTTTTTAAACAATTTCTTTTTTTTAAAAAGCCTCTTTGAAGGGACCCTATAACATTTGGTGGCAGCGGTGGGATACGGAAATCCCCAGTGCCGATTCGCGTAAACTACATTTGCGTTAAATCAGTAAATAGACTCTCCGTATCCTGCAATCCTATAAAAATAAAATTTAATGGTAATAAAACCAGTGAAGTGTTCATAAGTAGCACGTTACGATTCTGCGAGTCGTGTACATCCTGAGTGCATAATAATAAGTGCAGCCTACATATATCCTGTGAGTGCCCTGTGGACATCCTTTAATCGTCCTGCGAGTATCCTGTGAGCGCCAGTCGCGTCCTTCAACCAACTAATAGCTTCACATACTTCTGGCATCCTGCGAGTCCTCAGAGCATCCTGCGAGTCCTCCGAGCATCCTGCGAGTTCTCCGAGCATCACACGAGTCCTCCGAGCATCCTGCGAGTCCTCCAGGGATCCTGCAGATCCTGAAACGTCATAAGTGTCGTCCTATGACCTGCGAGTGTTTTGTGTTTAGTCTAACAAGTGTTCCGTGAATCTAAGAGTGTCGGTTGTGTTATCTGCGTGTGAGTGTCACTATGCAGTCGTTCTCAGCTCTAGCTCTTATCGCCGCCTACGTATTCCTGTAAGTCAACGAACAATTATTGTTAACCGTAACCTTATCTCCGCTAGTTTAAAATTAATATTTTGTTTCTTGACGTCTAGAATTTGCATGTTATGCCTCCTAAAGTACCAAAAAACGAAGATAGTAAATTGCAAATTGAAATTCCATCAGAGCCTTCAGATCCAAAATCTCCAATCTTATCACCAAGAATTACTAGGCAAACAGTAGAAATGGAGCTTAATACTTTACTAAAATTCGTAAAACCATATGACGGCAGTCGCGAGAAACTAAATTCGTTTATTAATAATTGCAATAATACTTACGAGCTAGCATCCGAGGCACAAAAGCCAATTATATTTAAATATATATTATGTCAACTTACAGACAAAGCCGAAATTGCGTGTTCGATTAAAGAGTTCACATCTTGGGAACAGTTAAAAGAGTTCCTTAAAACTCAATTTTCAGAAAGAAAACACTATACACATTTACTTAATGACCTCCAGGAAAGCAAACAAACTTCGTCTGAAAATGTAGGACAATTCGCCCTTCGCATGGAGACTTACCTTTCTCAATTATTAACAGAGATATCGCTCTCTAATTATAAAGCCAAAGAAATACCAGGTCGCACAGCAGCCATGGAAGACCTAACACTCCACCACTTCCTTATGGGCTTAAACCCTCGCGTATCAAACATGGTAAGGTGCAGGGCACCTAAAACTTTCAATGAGGCTGTTAACTTAGCCATTTCCGAAGAAAGGATTTTAGAAACTCTTTATAGGCGAAATCATAGCTCACAACGTGAAAAACAGGCTAGCCAAAATAGGTCCAACCCTAAAATCTTTGCTCAGAACAATAAAAACTCGCAGAAATCATCTTCGCAACCAATTACGTCGGGTAGCAATCATAAACACGACCCAAACCTTACATGCAAATACTGCAAAGAGATTGGTCACGATATAAATAACTGTCAAAAGCGACAGAAACGTTACCCGAGTTCTCAACTTCATCAGGATCAAAGTAAATCCTCTGGGTCCCAACCCAATCCTAAATCTCCTCAAATCAATTTCATCGATGATTGCGATGACTCTGGTGAATCTACCCACGACGACGAAGGTGAAAATGTCGAAGTGGAAGATTTAAACGAATAAACGTCCTGCAACCGTGCCGAACGGGACGTCAAGTCAAAGTCGGCACACATTCGAACCACATGAGTTCAACCTTTCAAACTTCCGAGGTTATACATCAGGGTAACCAGCCCCAAAACGGCAACCTCAATCCTCTTAAGGTTATACATCAGGGTAACCAGCCCCAAAACGGCAACCTTAACCCTTCCGAGGTTATACAGCAGGGTAACCAGCCCCAAAATGGCAACCTCAATCCTCTTAAGGTTATACATCAGGGTAACCAGCCCCAAAACGGCAACCTTAACTCTTCCGAGGTTATACAGCAGGGTAACCAGCCCCAAAACGGAAACCTCAACTCTCTTAAGGTTATACACCAGGGTAACCAGCCCCAAAACGACAACCTTAACTCTTCCGAGGTTATACAGCAGGGTAACCAGCCCCAAAACGGAAACCTCAATTCTCCTAATAAAATTTATGAGGTTAGCATCGATACCTCTAAAAAAACTACTACCTCATGTGTTGATAGAGTCACAAGTCTCTGATATTCCACTAACACTCCTTGTAGACTCAGGGTCTGCAATCTGCTTGTTAAAAGAATCAAGTATCCTAAACAAGCCAAAAATCATTCATAAACCTATAAGCATTAAAGGCATCGATCCTGGCGTTGAAACCACTCAAACTATGGGTTATTTTAATTTAAAACTGAAAGTCTCGGATTCTAAGTCAATTAGCCATAAATTTCACATGATCAAAGAAATTAACCTACCTTATGACGGCATTATAGGTAATGATTTCCTGACGGCTAACAGTTGCAACATTGACTACAGTCGTGATGTTCTTAAAATAACTCGCAATGAAATTAAAATCCATTTCCTTGACTCTTGCTACATCATACCACCACGCACAGAGACTGTAATAGAATGTACCGTCACAAATCCAGAACTAAAAGAAGGCGTGATCCTAGATCAACATCTTTCCAGTACTCTTCTAGTTGCTAATTGTATAACAAAAGTTAAAGACAATAATAGAGTCAATATATCCGTTGTTAACACCTCTAATAAACCTGTTAAGATTAAACGCAACCTTAACCTTAAACTAGACCCAATTGTCGCTTATCCTATTTAATCGACTCCTCTTAGTGAAAACGTAGTTGAGCGTACTAGGAAAGTTCTAAATTCCCTGAGAACCTCCCACCTGAATGACGAAGAAGCTCAAGCGCTCTTTAATTTATGTTCAGATTATTCTGATATATTCCACCTACCTGAAGAAGCTCTTTCTTTTACGCCAGCCATTCAACATGAAATCAAAACCACTATTAACACTCCGATACATACAAAATCTTACCGTTTTCCAGAGTGCCATAAAGAGGAAGTGGACTCCCAAATTAGTAAAATGTTGGACCAAGACATCATCAAACCCTCAAATTCCCCATGGTCTTCTCCTATATGGATTGTTCCAAAAAAAGCAGACGCTTCTGGCCAAAAGAAATGGCGCATCGTAATTGACTATAGAAAGTTAAACGATGTCACAATAGGTGAAATTTATCCTATCCCTCAAATTACCGAAATTCTTGACCAATTGGGTAAAAGCCAATATTTCACTACCCTCGACCTTTCATCAGGTTTCCATCAATTAATGATATCACCAGAAGACGCACCTAAAACAGCCTTTTCTGTACCTCAAGGCCACTTTCAATTCAATAGAATGCCGTTTGGCTTAAAAAATGCCCCAAGTACGTTTCAGAGACTTATGAATACCTGCCTTGCTGGGCTACAAGGCTCTCGTTGTTTTGTTTATTTAGACGATATAGTCCAGTATGCATTCGATTTAAATTCAGCAATCCTAAATCTCAAGGCCATTTTCGACAGACTTCGAGAATTCAATTTAAAACTTCAACCAGAAAAATGCGAATTTCTCCGAAAAGAAGTTACTTACCTAGGTCACATTATCACCCAAAACGGTGTAAAACCAAATCCAGATAAGGTGAAAGCTGTAACACAATATCCCGTTCCAAAATCTGCAAGAGACATTAAATCTTTCTTGGGCCTCGTGTCATACTACAGGCGTTTTATCCCTAACTTTTCGAAACTAGCCAAATCCCTTACCTTGCTCCTGAAAAAGGACGCCCCGTTTGATTGGACGAATGAACAACAACTTAGTTTCGAAACCCTAAAAAATAAACTAGTCGAAGCACCTATATTAGCATATCCTGACTTTAATCAAACCTTTTTGTTAACCTGCGATGCATCTAATTACGCTATATCAGCTATCCTGTCTCAAGGTCCCATCGGGCGTGATCTTCCAATTGCTTATGCGTCCCGCACCTTAAATAAAGCCGAATGTAATTACAGTGTTACGGAAAAGGAATGTCTAGCGATAGTATTTGGAACTAAAACCTTCCGACCATATTTATATGGTCGCCGATTTACCATTGTAACAGATCACAAGCCGCTTCAATGGCTATTCAATTGCAAAGATCCCGGATCTAGACTCATTCGATGGAGGTTGAAACTTGAAGAATTTGAATATGATATTCAGTATAAAAAGGGTAAAATAAATGCCAACGCAGACGCTTTGTCTAGATTCCCTGTTAATCCCGTCCAACCTACTGCTGACGAAATAACAACACCTAATCTTCTAAATTCCGAAGCTAATATTACACCTGAAAATATTGACAGTAATTCAGATAGAGATTTTTTCGACTTCATTACATCACCTACTTCCCTTCAGTCGGATGAACTTAATCCGGACCATCTCTTTGACATCCCTACCCCAGACCTTATTAATACAGAATCTCCAAATCCTATCCCTATAAGAGTCCCATCAGAGAGCACTGTAATTCAAGACGCGCACCTCAGTTCCGTCCCTGACTTATCCACCATTGACTATTCCAACTTCCTGAAACAAATAGCGGATAAAAATAAATCATTCAATACACACATTATCGAACATAATGACAGTTTGCTAAAAGCCACTTCTAAGGTTGTCTTAGTGCCCACGTCGATTGATTTGGATGAATCAAATCCGTATATTGAAGAAATATTAAATAATTTAGAAAATCAAGACCAAATCCGCAACCAAGAAAAACAATTACATACCTTCTATAAAGTCCAAACAGGAAATAAAGATTACTACTTCCTGTACGTAAAAGTACATCACTTCGACCAGACGTCATATGACGAAATATTTAAAACTCTCAAATATATTCGTAATGAACTTGTGATAACTGATCAAATTAAAGGAATTAGTATATCCGACTTCCGTGACCCTTTTGAAAAACACAGTTATGTTAAAATCCTATAAACTACCTATATATATATGTGTATGTAATATTATAAACTACCTATTTCATAATACTGGCATACAAATAGATATCTATCATAATAACGTTACTTACCCATCACCGTCTGAAGTTAAGAAAATTCTCTACGACAATCATGACTTACCCATAGCTGGTCACCTTGGTGTCAGTCGTATGTATGATAGATTGAAACAGTTATATTATTGGAAAGGTATGCGCAATGACATAGAGTCGCATGTTAAAAGTTGTAAATCGTGCCAAGAAAACAAAGCTTTACGCAAAATAAATCGCGCACCAATGCAAATTACAAGTTCGTCAACTAAGCCGTGTGAGCGCATATCGCTTGATATAGTAGGACCTCTTCCAGAATCCGGTCCGGCAAACCTTAAATTCATATTAACACTACAAGATGATTTCACTAAATTCTCCACCGCGTACCCCGTGCGCAGCACGACAGCCGAAGAAACATGCGAATGTTTATTACATTTCATATCGGTATTTGGCCTTCCAAAAATGATTTTGACAGACCAAGGCACTAACTTTACAGCAGACCTATTCAAGAAAACGTGTGAATTTCTAAAAATTAAACAGCTATGGTCTACTCCATACCACCCACAAACACAAGGCGCCCTTGAACGGAGCCACTCAACCTTGAAAGAATATTTAAAATCTTTCGTCAATAAAGAACAAACAAATTGGCCCCGTTATGTATATACAGCCATGCTTACTTATAATACTACTGTTCATACCGTAACGCACTACACCCCGTATGAATTAATGTTTGGCAATAAACCGTTTATCCCAAACTCTATATGTAACGAAAGCCTGGACGCCACATACCCCGAATATGTCCGTATGCTACAAAACCGCTTAAAGTACTCTCGCGATAAAGCTCTTGAATACGTCCACAGATCTAAGATAACGTCTAAAACATATTACGATTCCCATAGTCGGCCAGTACAATATAAAATCGGCGATTACGTTTACTTAAAGAACCACCTTAGAATGCGAAAGGCCTTATCTCCCATATGGAAAGGTCCGTATAAAGTCGTAAAAGTTCACGGCAATAACACCTTATCACTATTGATAAACAGACGACACGTCCGTCACCACTATGACCAAGTGAAACTCGCAGAAGTCGCCAACAACCTGTGAAAGAAAACTTTTAAATTAGAATCATAATTAAATTGATATTTTTAGTAGATAGACTATATACCTTTATGTAATCCATATAGACTAGTTAGGTTAGTAGTAATAAGTTATTACATTAAATATTTAGTTAGTATTCATAATACATGCATACCTATGTACTTACAGTGCCTCAGCGGAGCTCCAACCATCTAACGAGTATGTCCACGCGATAACTGCGAGTCCTGGAATATACTTCGATTACATAGGGAAATTAAAAATCAATAATGGCATCCTAAATGTCATTATGCCGTTAGATATTTTACATATTAAACCGCATATAGAAAATATAAATTCAGCAATAGAAACAGTAATTTATACATGTAAACAAACCGGTTACATAAAACACTCAGAATGCCACAATACGGTGGAACCATTAGTAGTTCAACAACGAAATTTAATCAAACTATTTAGTTCCATATCTTACCTTATTGATAATGGTGACCACAGAAACAAACGAGCATGGATTGGAGGAACTGGAATGATTCTAAAACAAGTTTTTGGTACTTTAGATGAAGACGACGCTATTCAATATGATCGAGCTATTGAATCAATGCAAAACAATCAAGATAAACTTATGTCTTTTATAAAAAATAATATTTTAATAACTAAATCTGTTATATCAACATATAATAATACGTTTCACAAGATTCAACAAAACGAAGTAATGTTAAATGACGCTATCAGCAAACTCTCGAGCAGTATTCAAAATATTTCTTCTAAAACTACGCATATTTTCGAACTAGATTTTGTCCGTAATACATTGGAAACTTCCATGGTCACCCTAACATTTCAACTTGAAGATATAACAAGTGCGATAATGCTTTGTAGTCAAAACATACTGCACCCGTCCGTTATGTCGCCTACCGCTATGTACCGAGAATTAGCTGATAACGTAAGGCACCTGCC
Organism: Atethmia centrago; assembly: GCA_905333075.3. Classification (NCBI taxonomy): domain Eukaryota; kingdom Metazoa; phylum Arthropoda; class Insecta; order Lepidoptera; family Noctuidae; genus Atethmia; species Atethmia centrago. The sequence goes on along the minus strand of HG995381.1, from coordinate 19,943,870 downwards.
GAATAATCTAAACTTACCTGTACAATTAGATATAAGTTCAGTTCATACTATTATAAAAGTGTCTACTTTATTGTGTTATTATTTTAACGATAAACTAATATTTCTTTTGCGTGTCCCTTTGATATCCAATCAAGAATATTCTTTGTTTAATAATATTGCATTACCAACACCTCACGATGCCAATCAACTAAACACATTTGGTTTAATTGTACCAAGTGCTAAGTACATAGCTATAACAAAAGATAAATCAAATTACTGTAAATTAGAATCATTGGAAAAATGTAAACTAATACATTTGGCAGAATATTTATGTGAAATTCCTATTATTTACAAAACTGATTCAAGACCAAGTTGTGAAAGCGAACTGTTATCTAAAACTATTAAAGAAATTCCCGCGATATGTAATGTCAAACTTATTCATGGTAATCTAGATATTTTTAAATCACTCAATAATAATAAATTTATATATGTTCAATCTGAATTAACGAAACTTTCACTAGATTGCCAAGGTCACAATCAGATAAAGGAAATAAATATATTCGGTATTGGCATCTTATCCATACCAACCAATTGTATCGCCTATTGTAGAGGTACCACGCTGTTACCTAGATATAGCAATGTTCTAAACTTAACTTCACCTATTAATCTGCCAGATTTCAATTTAATAAATAGTAGTTGTTGTAAAACAAATAGTATAACAAATAATATGTCCCCTACCCACTTAGAGCAAATTAACTTAGATGATATGAATCATATTAGCAAAGCAATTAACAACCTCTTATCAGACGTTGATAAAATTCAGGAAACACCCCACATAATTAAATATGGGACACATTATTCAATAATTATAAGTTTAATTGTATGTTTTATTGTGTTTTACTTAGTTTATAGAATTGTAGTTTTTTGTAAACCCAATTGCAACCTTCGCAAATATAGTTTCCGCAAATGCGATACATCTAAATCGGAATCTGTGGAACTGGAGCAAACCATTCAAGAAATTCCAGCTCCAGCCCTAAGAACCTCTTTCTAAGGTTAACTTTGGTTATCATCCCCAAAGTTCACTCTGATAGGGGAGGTGTTATAAGCACACACTGAACCCTAAAATGCTTAATCATTATGGCTTTCAGCCATCTCAGTACATTAGTCGTAGTCAGCAATAATCATTGGTACTAAAAGCAGTCTATTTCGAACCTTTACGGTGATCGGTTGCATAAGGGTCCCTTTTTCTTAAATTGTATTAATTAATTAAATAAATAATAATTATCTTTTTAAACAATTTCTTTTTTTTAAAAAGCCTCTTTGAAGGGACCCTATAACAGGACGGTGAGCAATGGGTAGCTCACCGTCCGGTAAGGACCAGGCTATGGTCGACGGTGCGTTGTATTCCACGCGGGCCTCAAAGAGATGTCGTCAGCACAAGCGTAGGGGTCCACTACTTCCACTAGGGCCGATGCCTGCTGGGGTCGCGGGAAGATACCAAAGGGTTACCGAGGCCCCTGGCAACACAGGCAACAGAAGGAATACGGGTGGGTTTTAGTCAGTAAGAGTCTAACACACCCTCCCGCTACGCCTAGAGCGGTAGAAGTTATTTGATGATTTCCCACCTAAAAAAAAAGGGTGTATACTTCTTCCTTTGAAAAGGAAGGATCTTCCGACCAGACGAGTGCTGTGTCTGGTGGGCTACTGCTCGACGGTTGAAGTTGGGATGATGTATTTATATGCTAAACGCGCGGATAACTTTGCTTACGCGATGCAGGATTTTGCGTGACGTCAGTGTGATGCGTAGTTCGCGTGTGACGTTGACATCACCCCTCTCCGGAGACCGGAGCTTGGTAATGCCGGAATATTTACCACCCTGTCCTGTCATGACGCCTATGAATCCTCCTAAGTCCTTAATTACGTGTGGTACTTAGTTACTAAAAATTAAACATATAGGTATTTTTGACTAGGAGACCTTGAGTTCAGTCATATCTCGAACTATAACTATTATTCTAGATGTTAAAAGTTAAAATAAACACATTTTTTGCACGCTCATTTTAACAAGATAGTCTAGACCGAATTGTACAGGTTATTACTATAATAACGTTACTCTGAGATAATAACAGTTTGGGACTATTTTTGTTTGATAGACAGGTCTAGAATACATAGCTGCTATGCAAATGTATGGCACGATGCGGAAGCATTTGGTTCAGTTTTTTCGTTTTTTTTTTTTAAAAAACCAAATATAGCAGAATTTTTTGTGGGGGTATGATTTTCATATTACCTACTAGCGACCCGGCCCTGCTTTGGACGGTTTTAACGTCTTGACAAATCATCAACTTTTCTTTATTATGTCTATGAATAATACAAGGTGTCGTTTTGCATCCTCGTCAAATTTCAGAAGGCTGCTATGAAAGACATATATAATCAAATAAAATTACGATACCTGCTCAATAATTAATACATACTTGTTTTTTTAGTTATTTAAGTTTGACAGTATTTTAGAATACACCACTTTCACAGAACAGAATCACCCCGTTGCGTATGTGGTAGTGTGTGTGTGTAAAAGGGCAATAACAGTGCGGTAAAACACGGGCTGCGTTTTAACATGCGTGTCAGACACTTGCCGATTTCCGAAATTTAGAAAAAAATTATTACCTACTTATTTTATTATTAATTCGTGTCGCGAATCATTAGCATAGTTACCTCCTTGAATTTGACGAGGATGCAAAACGACACCATGATAAATGATAAATGTTAAAGTTAATGATAAATGTTTTTTATTTCTGTAAGTAGCTTCGTACAAACAGTTTAACACGTCAATCATATTTTTAAAATAAAGCTAGATGTGGTCGGCGTTTCTATCTGACTACTCTGAGAAGAAAGGCCGAAATAAACTCAGAGGTCACAGTCTCTTTTGAAGTCCAGACATAAGCTTCAGATCATGTGAAGGACATGGAGATTGGTGTCTGAAATGGTCCTTTTGAGGAAAGAACCACACAGATTGAGTGGACCTGTCCTGTCAGTATAAATGTATTATATTTTCCGGCGGGGCCAGCCCATGTAGTGATTTTTCTAGTCCATCTCTCTTTATACGTGTAATGTGACCAGCCCACTTCCATTTAAGTTTCTTGCGGTGGGTTAACGCATCAATGACTTTGTTCTTTCTCTTATTTCGCTGTGTCGTTTTTTGTCTCTGAGTTTCAAGTAAAAAATGCTTCTCTCCATGACTCTTTGGCATTTTGCAATTTTTTTTTGTGTGCGTATTATAGATCCAGGTTTGACTTGCATAGGAGAGGTAAGGTAAAAGACATGAATCTAGGACTTTATTTTTTAATCTTATCGGTAGATCAGATTTTAGAACTTCTTTGTGGCTCCAGAACTTGTTCCATGACATTTTAATTCGTCTCTTTAATTCGTCTCGGTGTCTTGATTTTGAGAAAGATATTTGTTTGCCTAAATATATGAACATATTCCAACTGTCGACTCTCCACAAATATGGGTCTTTGAGTTTTGTTTCACATGATTTTAGTTTTTTCGATATTTAATTCGAGACCAATATTGCGACTGACGGAGTTAAGTTCGTTAATCATTTGTTCAAGTTTTGATGCCGTTTCTGAGAATAATACGATGTCATCTGCGAAACGTAGGTTGCTAATGTAACTTCCTTTAAAATTTATACCTTTTTTTCACCAATCAAGTTGTTTCATGATGTTTTGTAAAACAGTTATAAATAATGTCGGTGACAAAGGGTCGCCTTGTCTTACACCTCTGCAGATGTCTATTTCGGGGCCAGTTCTATCTAGTTTTACTCGGCTAATGCTTTATTTGTAGATGTCTTGTATCAGTTCAATTATTTCTAATGGCATATTACATTCATGTAGAGCTTTCCAGATGCTAGCGTGGGAGATTGAATCAAAGGCTTGGGCATAGTCGATGAATGCACAGTATAAGGGACGTCTTTGTTCTTCGTATTTTTCTATTATTTGTTCTAGAACGTGAATATGGTCCATTGTTGAGAAAGATTTCTTGAACCCGGCTTGTTCTACTGGTTGGATTTTTTCAGTGATTTCAGATAAGCGTCGTTCTAGACATGAGGCGAATAACTTGTAGAGGCATGGTTGTAGGCTTATTGGTCGGTAATTTGCGATATTTGCAGGATCTCCTTTTTGTACAGTAAAACGATGTCAGATTTGGCCCATTCTTTTGGAATCTGTCTAGTCTAGTGCTTCATTAAAATATATATCTTCCTGTTATGATTATTTCGTTGGGTATGTTGTCAGGGCCACTGCTTTTACCTTTCTTTAAAGATTCTATTTTCACAAGGATTTCGTTGTTTGTGAATCTTTGAACTGGTGGTGGATGAGAAGATGGTCCGTTTCTTGATATTTTACATATATTGTTATTTGAAGAGTTATCTTTTCTAGAATATAAATCCTTGTAGAAGTTAGTGGCTGTCTCTATTATTTTTTTTGTCGAGGATATTTCTCTGTCAGAAGATTTTTCCTTCACAGTCGGGGTCCAAGTTTTAGTCAAAATTAGCTCTTCGTATCCTTTCTTCAGACTTCCGGTGTCAGATATATGTTTTTCTATTATCTTCAGTCTGTAGGCTTCGTACTCTTTCTTGATTATTTTGTGTATACTTTTATATAGGTTGCTAAGTTCCTGTTTTTCTTCTTTTGTTCGTGCTTTATTATTTTGTAGATCTTTCCCCTGTTCAATGGTAGTCTTGTGTCTTCGGATATAATTTGTCTTGATTTGTTTGTTGTTTTCTTTATAGTATCTATGGATTCAGTGATAGCTTTTTATATTTAAATAATATGCTTCTATGTTTGCGCATACTTTTACTTATCTACGAACAAATAGTTCCGAGTAATAGCTCCCGGAGACAGGCGCAACGCGACAGCACTACGCGATTGCGCGTTGCGGCAGTTCGACGCGATAACGCGACGTGACTCTAGTAGAACATTCTATATGAAATTGTTCTACTTAAGTCGCGTCGCATCTGTCTGCCGAAGCCTTAAAGCAAAGCATCCCTTCATTACTGAAATTCAAGCACGCTTTTTCTGTCTATTCGATCTCTTGATCTCTTTTTATTACATTTTTTAATAAAAATATTTTATTTTATTTATATTAGTCTTTCAGTAGCAAAAAATCTCGGTCAAGGTGAACATGAAGTTAACTTACGTCGAAAAACTCGTTTGACAAAAAATTGGAATCCGATCTCTTAGGCGCTTTAATATCAGATCGCTTTACTATACGATAAAAAGCTTATTATCATTCATTGTACTAAATACCTAACAAACTATAATGAATGACACAACATAATAAAACCGGCCAAGTGCGAGTCGGACTCGCACACAAAGGGTTCCATACCACCGTACAATATCTATCTATACATTTTCTATACATACAGATAAATAAAATTGGAGTGTCTGTTTGTAATATTAAAATAACCGCTTTTTACTAAATGCATATGGATGTATACACGGTACATATACCAAAATATGTTTTTTACAGTTTTTGTTTGTCTGTCTGTTTGTTCCGGCTACTCTCTGAAACGGCTGGACCGATTTTGACGGGACTTCCGCTGGCAAGTAGGTGATGTTATAAGGAGTAACTTTTAGAAAAAGCCACGCGTGCGAAGCCGCGGGCTACAGCTAGTTTAGCATAAAAACACCGAAAAAAACACGATTTTTGTATGGTGACCCCCTTTAATGTTTAACTTTATTTTATTATGTGTTATTATAGTGGCAATAGAAATACACAATCTGCGAAAATTTCAACTGTCTACCTATTACGGTTCATGAGATATATCTCGCAGACAGACAGACAGACGGACGGACAGACAGTGGAGTGGAGTGGTTCCGTTTCGCACCCTTCGGGTACGGAATCCTAAAAAGATACATTATTTTTGTACCTACATTATGTTTTATGATCTTTTTATAGATTTTTTAAATCGCGTATGCTATTTGCAAATTCATGTACTGTGATCATTTGGATTTAATTAAATAGCTCGTTGAGTTTTTGGTAAGTTTTTACCCGACTGCCCCAGAAGGAGGGTAATGTTTTTCGAGAGTATGTATGTATATATGTTTGTTTGTATGTATGTATGTATGTATGTATGTATGTCTATTTCTTTGGCACGCTCTGTAGCCTTAATGGCTTGATGGATTTTAACATAAAAGGTGCCGTTAGATTCGTCTTCATTGTGGGAGTGACATAGGCTATCTATTATTTATATATTGCATCTGCAAATACATAAAAACGAAGGTTTGTTTTTAAATAAATTATAACAATATTGATATCAAATCAAAGCTAGTAATGAGTCAAATCCATATATATATATATATATATATATATATATATATATATATATATATTTATTAATAAAACTAAAAAGCTTGAAATAAAACAAATTATTTAAAAAACAAAAAACCCGACTGCAAAAACATAACTGTAAAGAGAAAAACAAGCATTATAATCTATAGAATTTTGGTATCGCAGGCGGGGAGAAACCCATAACCTGAAAAATGGTGTAACTTTTGTTTCTCCACGCCTGCGATACCAAAATTCTATAGATTATAATGCTTGTTTTTCTCTTTTCAGTTATGTTTTTGCAGTCGGGTTTTCTTGTTTTTTTAATATTTTTTTTTTTTTCATCACTATTTATCACTGGATTCATCAATGGATTAGCAATATACTTCAAAATCATCTGAATGATTTTGAAGTAGATTGCTAATCCATTGCTTCATATGTTCGAAAAATTTGTCTACTTAGCAACGTAAATAAGGCAATGAATGTTGTGGAACTGTCAAAATGAAACACACTGCTACTGATAATCTGTTACGCAATTACCCCGCAGTTGTATGCATGTAGGTTGGTTTGAACTGATACGAACACACTTCAGGCGCGCTAACTTGAAAGCTTGAACTGATTAAAAGCTCTCTTACTTAACAAGCACAAAGTTCCAGCACTTGATAACCTACTTTCAAAGTTCTAGCGAGAAAGTTTAAGCCCATCCTGAAGTTAACATTTCAGAGACACGATCTCATCTCAACAGTGTTTTGTTTTGAATAGCTGTCTCATGCAGATGGGATTAGTGTCATTCAGTTGGAGGGGCTTTTGGCTAAGTAATAACAGCCGCACGGGTCGATCTATCAGGTTAAGCTACGCTTGCCGAGGTTGGTCCGTGGATGGGTGACTATCTTTACATACCAAGACCCCTTCGTGCCTCGGAAGTCACGTTAAGCCGTTGGTACCGGCTGTTATTTGTGAATCTTTGAGTCGTTGCGGGTCGTAAGAAGGTCCGAAAGTCTGACAACCAGTCTTACCAAGGGATATCGTGTTACCCAGTAACTGGGTTGTGGAGGTCAGATAGGCAGTCGTTCCATGTAAAATACTGGTATTCAGCAGCATTCGGTTAGGCTGGAAGGCGACCTCAACATAGATGAGAAAAGTCTAGGTAGATGATGATGACTTGGTTGGGGATGAACGAGTGGCGCGCTCAATGGTGCCAAAAGCCAGTCTTGACTTGAAGTTCAATGCCAGAATTCTAATAGACACAGAATGTACTATGATGAAAATATAGCACAAATATACGAAAAATTCAAAGAAAAGGAATTTTAAAGTCATAAAAAACGTTTCTCAGAAAGAAATTTTTCTTTTAGAATTTTATTTTTAGAATTCATAGAGCAAATGCGTAAGCGTCATTGTTTTAAACTTAAATAAGATGAAAATAAGATTTGTATAAAAGAAAATCCGAGCAGATTTCTTTAGCTTTACTTAAGGGGACTACAGGACGTAAACGCAACTTTTATAAGTTTTATAATGCCTTAAAGTATATGATCCACTGCAGTAAAGAAAATCAGAAAAATATATGATATTCTTAAGGATATATGCTAGGTAGATAGTGTGTTGAAAACATAATATAACTAATTTGACATGATAGAAAAAAATCACGTAGATACCTCTAAAAAAGTCTTTTTACGATTAAAAACCATACTACTCGTAATATACTCGTACATGCAATCATTGTGATTTTTGTCAGATTATTCTACAAGCAACATATTAGCATAAAAGTGTTTTATTTTTTTATACAATCTATAGCTTTATTGTAAATCGATAATTGCTTCATATTTTGCAATAAATTACCAGCGTTGTGTCATCGCGCTTCTCTTTCTTTTCTATGCAGTCCGACAGTGACCGCGCTTTAGGTGTTGTCGGCCTCTTAACTGAGCTTGTAACAAACTTGCCATCACTTTATTTATGAAAAGTACAAAAGCGGCCTACTCAAAGTCTTTTCTTTGGTATTGTTCATCGAGTCATTGAGCTCCTTAAGTTCTCAGTTGAGCTGCACGATTACTGACAAATGCTTGCACTGTCCGCACAGGTCCACTCAAATCAGTGTCGCCCTTTCTCAAAATACCATTTCAGATACTAATCTACATGGTCCTCACATGACCTGACTAAGATTATGACTAGATATTCTAGACTTTAAAAGAGACTTTGAACTTAAGTTTGTTTAGCCATTCCTTTTCAGAGGTAGCCAGATAGGAAATGTCGACACCATCTAACTTTTTTTTGGTGAGACGTGTAAAGTGATTCTGATATCCTATTTACAGAATAAACAACTTCATTTAATTTCAATGCCTTTGGATGTATGCGTTTGTACCATTTATGAGTTTGGTAGAATAGATATTCTAAAGTTAAGTCCATTTCCATAGGTTATGTCTATTGCAGAGTAAACAAAAATAATACGAACTTGTACGTAGGTGTAATTAGAGACACATGTGACATTTGAGCTTAGCTTTTCAACTATTATTAGCACCTACTATCCCTCTAAAATTCGTTTTTTTTATACCAGATAGTAATTTGACAAGTGCAAATGTCAAACTCCAAACTGAAAAAACAAAACAACAAAGACTTGAAATGTCAAATTACTATTTATGTGTCCATCGACAGCGGTGTTTTTTAACAACCAGAAGATCCACCTCGATCTTCTGGTTGCTGCCAGGAATAGCTTATTAAGTTTATCTAAAAAAAGGAACTCACTCTGATTCCTCAGCCAGCACCTTCATGATCCGTCGTCCTCTCCAGTCGGGGTGTGTGGATGCGATCCTGAGGTCCATCATGACTTTATCACTGGCTGGCACCTTCTCCCAGATCCGAGCCTCGTTGCTTAAGTGAGTCAGCAACCGGAGGATACGTCTGAACTTGTGATGGGGGCATTGTTCTGTTGTGTCTGTTTCTTTAACATCCTGTAGCGAAGGAATTAATGTAAGTATTTCTCTATCTCTAACAGCCGAACAGTTGTAATGGCAATTATGTCATTTGGTTTAAATACGCTTTTATTTTTATTAGTTTCATAATATTTTTAGTACCTGATACTTTTTGACAGGCCTACACTCTCCTCCCATACCTATTAACACTGTAATTCGAAAACATTGTAAAAGCCAATTATTTTTAAAAGAGTAACCGTGGAGTTTCCGGGGTCTTCTCCATAGGACTGGCCCATATTAGCATCGAAAAAAAGGGTGTAAAAAAAGGTGAGGGACCCATTTGCCTTTCAGTGGGATAATACGGGCCAGATTTTGGTTACCCATGTGTGCTATTTTCCCCAACTACTTCGACAGCAAATTTTAATTTTCTAATGTCGCGTTCCTTAAACCAGTTTCGGCTTGTCAGCACAGTGAATGGTGGCAATTCGGTAACAGTAAATCCATTCAGCTTATTGTTAATGTATAATTTTTTTAAACATTAAATAAGTATCGACATGATATCCTTAACATGTAGATGAATACCGCCTATGCAGTGGCGCTAAGAGCTATTTGTATTTTTACCGACTCGAAAAAAAAGAGGTTATTAAATTTATTTACAAAACAGGTCAGCTTAATGCAAATATTTGTCCTTGTCAAGTTAATTGGCAGTGGAAGGACAGTTTCCGCATTTTTCAGTGATGGCGACTATCACTAAGATTATAATAATTAAAGTTTAATTCAAATGTCCCGATCATTCTAGCACATCGGTCTGTCAAGCCGAACCCTTTCTTTTTCGCCCTTGAGCGGGTTTTAATTGTATTGACATTAAAATGGAAATTGAGGCTATCTAGAACAGTCCTTGAAATAAGAAGATTTATTTCCATGGGAACGATAATTGAAAGGATAGAAGTGTACCTCTCAGAAGTACTTTACTGTGTACCAAATAATTAAATAACGTTATAACTTCGAATGGTTTGTAACTTCGAAAATACCAATTTGATTCAAAATGAAATGATGATTAAATGTCGACAATTGTAGTTTTATGCGACGATGTTCATTATAAAATACTAAGTATTAAAATAAAAGCCATAAACAAGAATACTGAGGTTTATTCATTTATTTAAAGACGTACTGAAGACAGACCCGACTAAGCAGATTTCCTTGAATGTAAACTTTCATCGATTTTTCGGAGAGTTGAATGAAAACGTTGTATGCACAATAGGAAAAGTTGATAATTAGTATTTGCGTAGTTGATTGTTTCATACCTTAGAAAAAATTGGAATTGAAAAATTGGATTTGAACTGGAGAAAATTCTAAGGTTTTTGGCAGGTTGTGTGTCGATGTCCCTGCCATCCTGTATACTATACAGGGTGGCACGGACATCGACGCACAACCTGTTACCATAGATTCAGTAGATGATTCTGGACCCCCTGCGTTGAAATTTTTAGTCGGTTATTTAAAAAAACCGGCCAAGTCGAGTCGGACTCGCGCACGAATGGTTCCGTACCATTATCTATAAAAATGGCAAAAAATCATGTTTGTTGTATGGAAGCCCCTTAAATATTTATTTTATTCTGTGTTTTAGCGACAAGTGAAATACTCGTACATCATCTGCGAAAATTTCAACTGTCTAACTATCACGGTTCATGAGATACAGCCTGGTGACAGACGGACAGACAAACAGATAGACGGACAGCGGTGTCATAGTAATAGGGTCCCGTTTTACCCTTCGGGTAAGGAACCTTAAAAAGTCTGCTGTTTCCTACAAAACTGCAATACCTACGTGGTCAAAATGTATGGAACAGCATTTTTTTTAACCGACGTGAGATCGATTCAAGTCGGAACAAAAAAAGGAGTATTGAACAAATTATGTGTTCTATTACTGATACTGAACTACAAAAAAAAATGCCGGCCGGTTTTTAGCACGCATTCCCTGGTATGCCGGGCATTTTTTAAGATATTGAAAGATTAAAAAAAAAATAACTAAGTGCTATATGCATATTTTTTTTCTTTCTCTTATGTATTATCTAAACTATATGAAAGTTGATCACGTATTCCGTACGTAATCGGCGTCCTGTGGAATGAGCGGCATCACGTATTGACTACGTGATTGGCTGTCAAAGTGTGAAGTTTTTGCCTGTACCTATAGTAACATCATCTTAGGTAAGCATTTCCTATCCAATTTTCAATTAGATAAACTATTAATAATAAATACGCCTCTTATAGAACATGAATGTGTCAAAGTAATTGCTAATACACAGTTAATTGAAATCAGATTGTTCCGTGACAAGTAATCAACACCTGCACGGAAGTCCACAACCATTATTATCCTGTACACGTTCATTGTGCCATATGGGTAGGAATTAATTCCACCAAGAAAACAGAGACAACTATCATTCGTGAAGAAATATTATTATGTGGGTATAATCTGAGCTGTTTTCGGCGTTGATGTCTTTTGGTAGAAAAATAAAAGTAAATAATCTTAGGACACAAATGTTTAAATAATGGACAGAAAAATATAATAATTTCGGTGCTTCTGATTGGAAACTAATTGTAACATAGTTGGGACTTGGGAAACGTTTGATGAGGGATAAATCGATAAGAAAGGTTGGGTATGGAAATGATTTTCTCAGGGGTACTAAGGTCCTGCCGGGGTTGCGGGAAGGTACTAAAGGGTTACCGAGGCCCCTGGCAACACAGGCAACGGAAGGAATACGGGTGGGTTTTAGTCAGTAAGAGTCTGACACACCCGGAGCTCCGCCCAGATCGGGAGAAGTTATTTGATGACATCCAAACAAAAAAAAAAAAGTGGTACCCAACATAGAGGTAGCCAACATTTCATTATAGCAAAGTGTACGGGACTGGATTTATAGCAGTGTTTTTTTTAACCTGCTATAAATCCTTCAGTGTTTTGTTCAGAAATGGTAACGTTTACTGCAGTGAATTACAACGATGTAACACCTGCACTAGTTTAAACTTAAATCACGGATGTAACTACAATGATGTTTGAAATTAGCTTTAAGTAAAAATCGCTAACCCGTCTTGAACAAGCCTGGTATCAATATTCTTGAACAGCACGGTTTGCCCTGCAGTAGGGAAATTATAGGCTGGTAATATAAGGAAATACTTACATTTCTGTGTATAAGCGCATTGATGACGATTCCCACGAATTCACCGTTATCATCAACAGCTGCCAACGATACTCCTTCGTCTATAGAACTGGCTGCGTACTCCTCAAGCTCGAGACACCGACTAGTTGGAGTCTCCAGTAGATGCACAGCCAAGTTCATAGGCTCGTCACGGAAGAAGAACCTGGAAGATCCATGGAAATTAGTTTTTGATTATTGATCAACAGTTACCAATTACGTTAGGGTCGGCTTCCAATCTGACAGAATGCAGCTGAATACCTGTATTTTACATGGAGCGACTGCCTATCTGATCTCCACAACCCAGTTACTGGGTAATACGATAGATAGCCCTTGGTCAATATCATAATCAAAAGTCATTTATTCAAACTAGGCTGAGAATCAGCACTTTTCGAACGTCAAAATTACATAAGACAGTCCCCCCAAAACGCCCTCAATTCGGCCAGACTGGTTGTTAGACTTTCGGACTTCTGATGACCTCTAACGACTGTCAAAGATCCATCAATAACTGCCGGGACCAACGGCTTAAAGTGCTTTCCGAGGATACTCGGATGTCGGAGGAGTCTCGGTATGTAAAGATGGTCACACCCATCGACGGGTCAACCACGGCAAACGTAGTTTAACCTGATAGATCGTCCCGTGCGGCTATTATTACTTTGCCACAAGCTCCTCATTAACAGTTACTGTAATTTTGATAATAGTGCTCCAGCTGCTCGATAACTACATCAATGCCAAAGTATGCATAGGAAGAAGCTGTACAAGGATCTTCTGGCGCGTGCCCAAAATCGAAACAAAAGCCGCCATTTTGTTTATCAATACATTTCGCAAAAAATTTCATAAATCTTTACAAGCGCCTCCCTGTCTACGTCATTCGAGCGCCAAAACATGTCTGAGGCACTATAGCTATTTTTGTTTGTGATTAGGTACGAGATACGGGTGTTGTTTAACATCAGAAATATGATTGTCCATAGTTTGATTTGATGAAATTCTCAAACTCAAAACATTTATTTCAATTAAACCATTTACAGACACTTTTGAATTGTCAAGGAGTCTGTCTGTAAGAAATATAAAGCTAGTTGCCCATTTCAAAGCGTAGCAGGTACCTATGGAGAAGAACGGGCAGGAAACTCCATGGACACTCTTTAAAATTATATTGTTACAAAAATATTAGTAGAAATTATTACTATATTCGAGAAGGATGTTAAAAAGAAAAAAGTAGACGTTAAAAGCGTCTAGAGTACAGCAAATAGACACAAAAACAAAAAAAAAAACAGATAAGCCGTGGCAGCTTAGAGATGACCAGTCCCAACGGACGGCGCCCCACATAGGTCGATTTGGCCGATTTAGGCGGCCAAAATTATTTGACGGTCTATAAAGGTTCGGTAGTAGATTTTAAATAAAAATACATAGTTTTTTGTCATTGACAAGACATATTTATGAAAAAAAAAATTATTATTCTTGATCATCCTCATTTGGCTGGGCAGTTATCAAAAGATCAATTGTCTCGGGAGAAAATGACATAATTGATGGTTTTCTGGGCCTTTTCATACTACTCATTAGCGGATCTGAGCTTAATAGTAATCTACTATATATATCCGCATTGCATTCTTCTCTAGAAAATTTTCTAGCATAATTCTGGCGGTAAGACCGAAAATGTTTATTTCGGGCTTCAGCTGCCTCTTCTGAGAGTTGCCCTATGGGCAGGAGGGCATTTTCTATGATGGCCCCACCATGGATTAGGACTTTATGCATGGTTGGAGTCATTGGATGCCACCCATACAATTCAACATATAGCTTTGCCGTCTCTAAAGCGTATTCATCGTACTTTAAAACATTTATATTATGTCCACTTGATTTAGCTTCCAATATTATTTTCAGCCTGTATATCAGGTCAAAGCTAATTCCAGTGATGTCAGCAGCCAATTGCGGATTTTCAAAAAAACGTCTACTGGTGTTACCATCATTGGTGTTACCAAAATTTGATTTTGGCATATCCACTAAGAGGCCTGTTTCGAGGCGAAACCTTTCTTGAAATTCACGTTTTCTATTGGCTTCTATATTTTTTTCATCTTGTGTGTTTTTCCTTTCGCGATAGTTTTTTATCGGTAATTTATAAACCAAATGAAGGATACTTTAAAATATCCTGATTCGTGCATGTAGCACGGAAATACCAAACTCTAAAGTTTGTAAGCTGACTTCATTTTTTTTGGACAAATCATTAAAATCTTTTGATGTAGCACTACATATGTAACACTTACTCGTTGATGTTGTGTCAGTTGCTGCATTGCAGACTTTACCGTCAACCATGGTCATTTTAAAGATGTGCTTAAAATAGAATATATCACCCTTCAGGTCAACTTCTGTGGTGGCCAGTGACTGTACACTGTCTTTAACGTAACTTATTTCCTCTTTGGTGCCATCTTTAGATTCTTTTACGAATCTAAATCTTATAGGGCGACAATATCGCGGCGAAGACGGTGTGGGGTTTTGCCAAACAACTTTTTTCTTTTCTTCTCCACACACAATTTTTAAAGGCACAAAGGAACTTATAAATATATTTGCGTCTGATTCCTCATCGTTGCTAAATATCTGCTTAAACCGTGCTTGTTGTGAACTATCACAACCCCATTTGCAAATTATCTGCAGAGTATTTCGTTCAGCTTCGTTAAGTGTTACTAACACTTCTTCTAGGTAAAGTGATAAGCGCCTAACAGTGAGATCTATTAGGCACTGAAAGTCACTTTCAACAGAGGTAGCAGTAACACGTATTGTTTCCTTGGGAGGATAACATTCCTGTTTCGCTTTTAACAAGAGATCGTAGCACGGGTAAAAACTTTTATTAGTCGCTCTTTATTATTTCATACTGACGTTTTGTCAAATCTGCTTCTACAAACATTAAAAGCGCTTGCTGAGGGGTCAGGGGAGCAACATCTTTCTTTGTATCGGAAGTCCTTTTTTATATTATTTTGCACTTGCTGGAGAATTCGTAATGTCTTTTAGGACTTGTGACGCATTTCTATTTCCACCTTTTTGTAAAATCACTTGGGCAGCATGGATTATTACTCCATCTTCTATGACGGAACGAACTTCTTCCGTCTTCCTTCTCTTACTTCTCTCGCTCGATTCACTAAATGATTTGCATGGTCGACCTGGGCGATTTTGCGTCGATATAGGTATTTCAAATGTCCCATCTAACCAAGAGTTGTTGTTTTTTAAAAACGGCTCTTTTTTGTTATGCGCTTTTGACCATCTTTGTTTTATGTTGGTTTTAAAATATGAAAATCTATGCTTCAGAAGCTTTTTAATCTCTTCTGTGTCACCATAACTCGAAAGGAGATTATTTTCTAAAACTTCGAGTTTTTCATTAATCGATGGGAGATTTTGCTCATACAACTGCCGTCTACGAGTCACTACTTTTACACCCGATGTGTCCGGTGAGCCTAAAACATTTAAAAGCCAATATTAGAAAAGAAAGAAAAAACAAATTATTTAATTAGGTAACAAAATTTTTGGAGGGCTGTTATTTTGAAAAACGGTGCAAATCGGAGTCCAAATTTTGGACTGATATTAGCTTAGGGTTCAAATAAATTTATCGTAATAAATTTACGATCGGGACGAACAGGGATACACAACAAAATGCCATTTTAAAACTAAAATTACTGCAAAAAATAATACGGTAACAAGATTATTTTTAAGGATCTATATATATGTCAAATTGAAAGAAAAATGTAAAAAGTATATAATAATAGGTTAGGTGCTTACCTGAAGTACTAGAATCCATAAATATTGTTTTGAAATCCAGATTCTAACATTAAAATATTCACTTTGAAAATGCTTTTTAAACAGATAGCACCGAGATTAGATACGTACACCACTAGCGACGATCAAATTCCGACTACCTGAATTCGGTCTTGCGCGCAATACAATGGAAGGGAGAGGGTAGGGTATTGTTCCTGGAACTGTCTACTAGGTCAGGTAATAACTTATTTTGCTATCGGGTATACATTGCAAATTCACTTTTGGCCGCCTAAATCGGCCAAATCGACTTATGTGCGCCCGTTCACAAACATGATGCATGGATCCGCACCATTTTAATGAGACGAGGCATTTATTAACTCTTTAAATAACGATGGTATATGGTGTATTTAGATTGGACAAAGTCCAGTCCGAGGAGGCGCGGCCTATACGTATATCTATATTACAATGTTATTATAACATCGTCACATTTCTTGCTGCAAATTCAAAGTGGCGCTGTGTGCAGCATGGTATTATGAGTAGTTCATTTGAACAGTTTACAGCTATACCTTTATGTAAGCGGGCGGGTAATGTTAATTACTTTGCATACGATTTGTATAGAATCAAGTTTTTCTAACTGAAGAGACAGCTGTGCTGCTGGGGAGTTTGTTGCGCCACTTCTTCCCAGCTAGAGCACTAGGAAGTGGTGAAGGGCAGGCGGTTTTGGAGGACTGTCTTATGTAATTTTGACGTTCGAAAAGTGCTGATTCTCAGCCTTAGAAAATAGAAAGAACCAGAATCCGCGTTCAACTGTCATTGCAAGCCGCACGCTGTGTTCAAAATCAAGACAAGCGTCCCGCGCCCGCCTCACTTCCCACCCGCGTAATGTTGCTAGCTCGGACATTATGAACCCGTTTCGGGGTAAACGTTGAGAGTATTGGTAAAATAATATAAATAATAAAATCACAATTGGTCTTTTCATAGATACATCATTTCATACACCCGCCCCCTCTAGAAATCCTAATAGTCTAACATACGAGTAGTACCTATTATGAATGTTACGCAATTCTAACAAAATCATATACACATACGGGTTGCATTGATAACCTTTCTATTTCAAGTTGGGTTTTTTTTAAGTTGTTATTAATTTAACACTACAACGAATAAATGCCCTCAGTAGGTAATAAAAAGAAGGGAAAATCAAAACTCTTATACTGGCAACACGAACAAGATGGATGCATCATTCTCTACGACAATTACAAACTGAACAATTTATTCAGTAATTAAATAAGGCGATATTTGAATGCGCTATTTACACGTGAAATGTGATCCCATTCTGTTTATTTTTTAGCCCCGCTGCATTTTTACAGGTATGAACGACACAAGACGGCATAATTAAATAAAATTGCACTCTGGTAAAACACGTTACGCGATACGACGTTTCCAGAGTAACTGAGCGGCTGCGCGTCAAACTACTCTATTTAGGAGTTGTTTTTGACGCTTCAGTATTAGGCGTGTTCGCGGCTTCTGGTTCTTTCTATATTCTAAGTTTTCAGCCTTGTTTGCATAAATGACTTTTGATTTGATTTGAAACGTCACTGCACGCCCCAAACTTATACAACCTCAAAATAAGCAATAAGTACTTTACTGACCGAATGCGGGTGGGTATTGTGGGGCAATGTGAATAAGGCCTCTGTCCAATATTGAACTGCGAAAGGCTGAGCTGGGGGCCTACCATGAACTCTTATAGCAGGTCAATTTTCGACGTAAAGTGAACTGTCGGGCTATTTTGTACTATGAACACGTCAAATAACAGGCGAGCCAGCGATCACGTGACCAAAGCCGGTCAGTAGTCACGTGACACCATTTCATTGCTCTGACCTGCCTTATGCTGTAACATCAAGTCCTTTTTGACATGTAAACACTTGAAAACTGAACTGCCCTGCAGTCATATTAAGCAGCCGTGTAAAACTAACTTTTATTGAACTGTTTTCCTTAATTTAAAATAAACAACGGAAGGACGTGTTAATTTGTGAATACAATACTATTGCGGCATTATTTAACATTATAGACAACACACAAAACAATCTCTTTGCCGTTTATTTTAGATGATGGACCTAAATTAAATTTTTGAGTTTCTTGAGGAAGTTGATGATACAAACAGTGTAAAACATATGGCTAAAATCCAAAGGCATGTTATGAGACGCATGATAAAACCCTTTGACTTGCAGGATGGCATGTTTGTCAAACGGTATAGGCTCACCAAAGAACTATTACTTGAGCTTTGCAATGAGCTACGAACTTTCATGCCACGCACCACAAAATCAATAGATTTGTCGATAGAGGTTAAGGTTTGTACTAAAATAATAAATCTATTTATCGCACTAATTATCATAAGAACAATTAAATACAGTACAATCACAAATGACCTCGTACAGTTTTGTGGTGTTGACAATATATTTGACACTTAACAAATTGTTTTCGTTCGAAAATAGCAATAACTTTGGTAAGATTTTCAAGTAGGTACCTTACCGTTCCTTAAGTATCTAAAAGGGTCTTGAACGTCCTAATCGTGTTAAATAAGATTTTTTGCTACGAAACATAGTTTTTTAGAATTCTTCTGATCATTATAAACTGTTATTAAATTAATTTGATCTACTTCATTAAAACCGTAAAACCGGTAATATTGCGATAAAGTATTTCCGAACGTTTGTTTATAATATGGCGTACCGGCCAGCGATAACGTAGCAGGTCTGAAGTTGATACATTGCAGGTCAGTCGGAAATGCTTATGGTACAACTAGAAAACCTGTCAGGTTAACCTGCTAAGTTGACCTGTCATGTACTTGGCAAGTTTTTTTAATGTTGATGGTAGGGCCCCTGTATATGTGAGCCACATAGTCATTTGCAGGGCAAGTGGTATGGCAGAGCAGCTCAAGGTACACAATCGTATGACACCTTTTCGTCTAATATTGATCCGATATAATAAGTGTGCACCGACAAAATATACGTGCGACAAAATATACCAATTACTATAACATACATAGGTAAGTGTACCTATGTATGTTATAGTAATCGGTGGATCCGCAGTGGAAGCCCGCGAAATTCCAATTTACTAACGTCTTTTCCAATTTGCAGGTCAGTGTCAGGTTGTATAGTGAAAAAAATATTATGATTCGTGACCATAACAAATATTTATTTAGGAATTATAATTATTACAATCATTAATACATCCTTCCAAGTTATATTTGTTGTAACTGTATGAATAAATAAACTATTTCTACTGAGTTCTTACCTCCTAAGGAAGTCGAGGGTACGTTCTTTGTCCTTGGAGGTGATGGTTTTGATGTGGTACGCGGGTTCTATCTTCTTGTTGATGTCGAGCGCCGCCACCTGCTCCGGCAGTTTGTCGGCGAGCTAGAAAGAGAAGAAAGTTTGTTTTGATTGAATTAGGAAAAAAGTGTTTTGTTTTTGTGCATTTTTTTTT
This sequence comes from Atethmia centrago, assembly GCA_905333075.3. Lineage (NCBI taxonomy): Eukaryota > Metazoa > Arthropoda > Insecta > Lepidoptera > Noctuidae > Atethmia > Atethmia centrago. The sequence continues at coordinate 19,924,264 of HG995381.1, read as the reverse complement.
TTGTTAATGTAGAACGTACAACAATGGTATTGTCATTATCAGAGTGGTATAAATTAATTATATTATAACTAGCCTTTACCCGCGGTTTTACTCTCTTGGTCGATCGCACAGGAATCGTGTATTTTCTCGTGATAAAAAGTAGCCTACGTCTGCACTTTTTGATTATAAAAGAACATGTCTAATTCTTCACTGCGAGAAAGAACTACAAGCCAACATTAACACCTTATAGAATTTATAACATTGGTAGGATTTGGTCATGATAAGTGACTAATCAAGCGAATTCGATGCCTTTCCGTGAAATATATTGAATTACATTTAAAATATAACAATTTCATTGTGTATAACATTATCTTATAAAGCTGGAGGCACACCAAGGAATGTCAAGGTGTGGAGTCTAGATCTAAATGGATAAATCGCTTAAATGCCATTTTGTTGCGACAGCCTTGCCACGACGACAACCACGTTGTTGTTCTGGTATATAATTATTTATTACGATCTGCAAATTCATTGTTTTGTTTACTTGTTTGTTCATGAATGTTTGTGACTGTTTGAAGTCCTTATTAGCCTAGGCTTAGATAACTCAGTTATGTTTAGTTGCCTGATCAGATTCCATCTTCTCATCATTCTTTAAATTCCATCAAATTGTATATTAATGCTAATACGGCTGCGATGTAATGCAACTAGAAAGCAAAGGTGTTATAAAATAGTCCACATATTCGACTATTTGAGGGAATAAAAAAGAATCTCGGTCTTCAACAACGTTTGCTTACATCTCGTCATTACTGGATACACTTTTAGAGATGATGGAGACATAAATATCTCGAACTGATATATAATTTCATATGATATATTCTCTTATTCTCTTATAGAGGGGCTTGTGGCTAAGTAATAGCAGCCGCACGGGTCGATCGATCAGGTTAAGCTACGCTTGCCGCAGTTGGTCCGTGGATGGGTGACCATCTTTACATACCAAGACCCCTCCGTGCCTCGGAAAGCACGTTAAGCCGTTGGTCCCGGCTGTCATTTATAGATCTTTGACAGTCGTTACGGGTCGTCAGAAGCTCGAAAGTCTGACAACCAGTCTTACCAAGGGGTATCGTGTTATCCAGTAACTGGGTTGTGGAGGTCAGATAGGCAGTCGCTCCATGTAAAATACTGGTATTCAGCTGTATCCGGTAAGACTGGAAGCCGGCCCCAACATAGTTGGAAAAGGCTAGGCCGATGATGATGATGATATATTCTCTTATCTTTGCTAAAATTACGGCAAAGCTTGAAGGTAATTGAAATCTAATTCAATGGGATAATATAAAATACTAACGTGATTACTAAGAGCTGATGAGGATATAGATAGAGTATCACTAGTTACATCGTCTTAAGGGTCGGGTAAACGCCGTTGACCTTGGCTATACAAATGCACGTAGCGCTCACGCTGCGCTGCCTTTCAGTTTAAAAGGGAGTATTAATTTTTAGTAACGAAATTATGAATATTTGAAAAAAATACAGGTAATAAAACGGTCGCTTTCTAAAAAAAAAAAAACATGTAAATATCTCAAGTAGTTTGAAAGTAATATAGTTTTTTATGCTTTAGGTAGATATTAGTTCCTGAATTTATGTCATAAAGTATTTTACTACAATATTTAAATATTCACACATAGAATTTATGTGTACGCGTTCTAGTTTAACATACCTTTTTTGCATAACTTACTTGCATTATTTGAAGGCGTGGTGGTTAAAAGTCATTAAAATCATATATCTGCGCCTTAAACTGCATCATCAACGCAAGGGCATAGTTATATCATGTTTTGCATGTAAAATTACAATTTAATTGAGTGGATTGTGTAGCGTAGTAAAATAACCATTAAACTATATACGTTTTAAACTTGCGTGTGCTTGCAGAGTAGGCGACTATCTGTATTATACCTAAGTACTATTTTATACAAGGTAATTATAAAACAAACATTATTTATTGTTATTACCTATAACTCATTGATATAATCATCAAAACATCATTGCCTGTTTGCAAAATTCGAAAAATCAATAAAAATATCAAGAGTCATTTATTCAAACTAGACTGAGAATCAGCACTTTTCGAACGTCAAATTACTTAAGACAGTCCCCAAAACGCCCACCCTTCACTGCTTCCTAATGCTTTAGCTGGGAAGAAGAAGTGGCGCAACAAACTCCCAGCAGCACAGCTGTGTGTACAGTTAGAAAAAACAAAAAATGGATTCTATACAATAGTATGCAAAATAATTTACACTACGCGTAACACAAAACATTACATTATTAGCCATAATTATGTCAGCTAGCACACCACTATACCAAAAAAAAAAAGAAAAACACCGAAAACTATACTCAAGCAGAAATAAAAACGTAAACAGAACTTAATCATTTACATTCACGTTTTTTCAGCTTAAAGGCTCCCGCAGATAGGCACGACGCGACGCTATGATGGTTCAACGCGATTCTGGTAGAACCATTTCTATGAAGTTTTAATAGAAATTGTTCTACTAGAGTCGCGCTGTCGCGTCATGCCTGTCTGCGGGAGCCTTAAATCCAGGTCTTATGTAATACGGCGCGCCTATTACGTAATAGGCGTGCTATAATATGTACCTAGTGATGGTTCACTTACACTACATCACTACATATTATAAAACAAAGTCCGCTTCGCCGCGTCTGTCTGTCTGTCTGAACTATAGTTGCAAAACTTCTGAAAAATTCTGAATAATTCCGGAATACTTCTGGGAAAGTTTCTTTAAATCAGAATTATTCAAAATGAATTTTATTGAAATTTTTATTTTTTTTGCTGAAATATCGTATTTTGCATCGATACTAGCATACAGATGCCTCATCCCATACAAAGAAATGTCCCGACGTAAAGAGCAGATTTCATCTGGCAATTCTAGCTATTTTTGTACATCAATCGCGTTCGTTCCCAATAGATGGTGTTAGTAGCGACTTTGAAGGAAGGGTTACATTATACTTTTATTCCGAATAGATGACGTTAAAAGCACACTGTACTTTTGTACTGCTGCTACGTACTCCTTACTCCTATTATCAGTGATATTATTAAACAAAACAAAATTTAAAAAATCGAGATGTTAACCTTTGAAATTTAATACAGCGCCATCTACTGGTATAAATATTAATTGTGCATTCCAATCATCTTTGAAATTTGTACTAAGAGCTTATTGTTACATAATTTGGTGTGATTATGATTATTATTTGTTGATTATGTATGAATAAACCTTATAAAAGTCAACAAAAACCTTGAAATTACACTTCAATCATAGATCAATAAATGTCGTGCCATCTAGTGACATTTATTTGAAACTCTTTGTTAGCGGTGATGCAGGCGATGGCGGTGCGGGGTGCGGTAAGAGGGGAGATGCTCCCCGGAAGTTTTCGCCCCCGGAGAAAGATTCATACCCCGCAATCGAATGTTTCCGCGGAATATTTCGACCGAATTATTCAGGAATACCTAAACGTGTTTATTTTGTTGTGTGGTGGGTGAATTTATTTTTCAGTGGCACATAAGTAAGTAAAATATAAATGTTTATTTTAATATAAATATGATTGATTAAGTATAATATATTATGTTGATATTTTTATAGGTAAATATGTTATCCTGCGATTAACAGGATTTTTATTTCTTTGTGCTATTTTTGCAAATGCTCTTTTTCTAAATGTTAGGTACTTAGTTGTGGAATAAAAAACCACCGAGCATATTTGATTTGTTTTTTGAAAAAGGGATACCTATGTTTTTGATTAGTTTGTATATAGCTCTTCTGTTCGCATCCCGAGTATTCGCGAGTCACATAGATATGTATTAATCATTACCTACTTATCTACATATCGCGTATAAAAGTCAATAAAAACAAATAAAGGCAAACCTTGCAAGCAAACACGTTTTGATGCGGTTTTCAGAAAAGTACCTATTTGCTATACTTAGGAGTAGGTTTTGATATATATTAACTGACTTCAATAAAAAGGAGGTTATGAGTTTGAACCGTATGTAGGTGTGTATGTTTGTCCGCGATTATCTCGCGTTAAACCGCTTTTGATGCAGTTTTTAGAACAATATTACTAGGGTGCGTCTAATGAAAGCGCGACATGGAGTTTTTTTTTTTAATTTAATTGGCAACATTATTCAGCCGCAATTGTAGGAAACAAAAAAAATTTAAGTGTCAAGAAATAATTCTCCTACTAGTTAGTAATACCACATACAAAATTTTTGTTTTTAACCTCTTTTTCTCAGGTCGCGCTTTCATAAGACGGACTATAGTCACTATATGTATACGTGACATAAACAAATGTTGAGATAAAAATATTTAAGTAAAAAGATAGAACCAACTTCAATGAAGCCGGAGCACCTCAAACCAACCTCTTCAATAAAATCTTAGAACATAGAACCAACTTCAATAAAGACGGAACTTTATTGAAATCCGTTCTGTTTTTATTACTGTTAACCCATTAAAGTATGTTGTACTCAATTGAGTACAGCCTTATCCCGAAGTGTAAATTACAGATCTTGTAAATTTTAAGTGATACACCTTATTATTTTACTTCGTTACGCTGTACTCAATCGAGTACAGTGACTTTTAATAGGTTAATACAATTTTCCCGGTTTTTTTTTGACAATTGAAATATTCCCAAAGTTTCAGAATATTTCGGAATACTTCCGAAGTATTCGACGGGAATGATTCGGAATTTTTCCCGCCAGCATCTATAGTCTGAACGCGATAAACTCAAAAATGGAACGGATTCTCATACGTTTTTCACCAATGGACGGAGTGCTTCGGGGGTTTTGGTGTACCAAAATATTCCCCAGGAAGCACTTCGTCCATTGGAAAAACCTTATTGAATTATACATAAGTCATTAAGGTTGTAAATTGGCTGAAAAATGACGTTGATTGTAGAAGTCCGAAAAAATCATACCGACTGAGCATGCGCCGCCTAAACCGATAGAATCATATGAAACAAGTTTCTACATTAGTTTTATAGTTTGTTTTTTTATGTATATATTCTTTACTTAAAACTCCAAGTAGTACGAACATCAGTTACATTTTACCCACATGCTCGACGCTACCTTCTGATACGACACTACGTCAGAATAAAAATGTAGGCATATATGTTCTGCTACCCGTGCGAAACCCGGGCGGGTTGCTACTGCAGTATATTTTGAGCAAGTGTATTTGGGAAGTCCTATAAACTTGAGGCATTAGGTATTACTGTATACCGTGTCGTATCCGGCTTTGTCGCCTTGGTTAAATTGAATAAAATTATGCTAAACCTTTGTGCAGCTGAATTAAGCTTCGGCCACAATGGATGATATCTCATAACAAGAATTAAATTAACTTGTGTATCCGTTTACCCCAACGTCAGGAAATCGTTTGGCTTGGTATGAACATGTGATCAGGAGGGATGAAACGCATGTGACTAAAAGAGTGATGAATATGAATGTTGATGGGTGGAGAGGGAGAGGAAGGCCAAAGAAAAGATGGATGGATTGTGTGAGGAATGATATAAAAGAGAAGGGAGTGAATGATATCATGACGGCTGACAGGGGAGGATGGAAGAAGATAACGTGTTGCGCCGACCCCAAATAACATGGGACAAGGGCAGGCAAATGATGATGATATAAACGGATCATCATTATTTTCCTGCCCCTTTTCCTACCCCATAACTTTCTATGGGACTGTCTCGTGGGTCTAGTGGTCGCAAGCGCTACTGCTGAACATGAAGTCCTGGGTTCGATTCCCGGGTCGGGTAAAGTGTTATTGAGTTTTTAGATCTTGAAATTCTCAGTGGCACCCCGGAATCTGGATTTGTGCGCGATTGATGAAATGGGCTTACCCCCTATTACATGGGACTTAAACATACTTAGCAGGATTTAACTTTGAGTAAATTTCGCTTTATCTTTTGCGTAGGGGCAGGCTATGAACTAACATTTTATACAATATTATAGTAAGTATTCCATATTTTGCTTCACCAACCAAGAAATATCGTCTATACTTCTTGGTTCCACTGAGTATCTTCATGTAGGTTACACTGCAGACAGTGTTTAATGTAGAGTTGTGATGACTAGAAATGTTGCGAAATGTGGGTATACTATAATAGGTGCAAATCTGCCTAATCCTATGGGGAATACAGGCGTAATGTTACATTAGGTTTCCATGGGATATGGGGTATATAGGGTAGGTATGTACCTAGTAATATATGAACTGGTAACCCCAACAACTTTTCTACAGCGGAGTTAGTTTTTTTTTTTCAGCATGGTTTGATCGCTGATTATGTCATAATTCTGTTATCGTTTATTTCAAGGTCTTCTCGCGACGACAAAACCAAAAAAATGCATCATATTCTAGATCAGAAAGCTTTGTGTGAATGTTTCAGAAATCCATATTCAGTATCCACTGCTATATCAACGTGCACTCTAGTAATAAATATCTACTATCTCTCTCTCTCTCTCTCTGAGATAGGCAGTTGCTCCATGTAAAATACTGGTATTCAGCTGCATCCGCTTAGAATGGGAGCTGACCACAGCACAGTTGGGAAAAGGGTGGCCAGATGATGGATAAAACGATCTGGGTCAGTTAATTTGCTAGCAGAGTTGAAGTAATCGATTTTCTTCAAAGGCCTTCCATTAAACTCTACTCAGGATAAACTCAAAATAAGTTGAGCTCCTTAAGTTCTGAGTTGAGCTGCACGATTACTGACAAATACGTGCACTGACTGGATAGGTCCACTCAATCTGTGTGGTTCTTTCTTCAAAAGACCATTTCAGACACCAATCTACATGGTCTTCACATGATCTGACCAAGATTATGTCTGGACTTTAAAAGAGACTGACCTCTGAGTTTGTTTCGGCCTTTCTTCTCAGAGTAGTCAGATAGGAAACGCCGAGCTCATCTAGTTTTTTTTTTCTAATTATTATTACGTGTAAAAGTAAAATATGATTGACGTGTAAAAGTGTTTGTACAAACCTACTTACAGAAAATAAAATCATTTCATTTCATTTCATTAAGTGTTATAGGTACGTAACTTTTTTCCAGTGAATTTCATTGTCAATGTGTGTGCACCTCTACACCATTAGCGTGTACTATTAGCAAACGATATATCTACGTATCTACATAAATACGTACCTGCAACCGGTACCGGATTGATTTAAATGGAATTGAATGTGAATTAATGGGTTATTCCGACCGCTGTCACGATGACTCCTAACGCATTGTTACAAGTTATTCATTAATTATCGACTTTTTAGTACATAATGTACCTACATTTTAAAACAGCTAAATATTGTTACTATGAAATGCAGTCTAGAAAGCTAAATATTTACTGCTTTAGTACTCACCGATATTTCTAGTTGAAAATTTGTCTCATTATAAAAAATACATGCTTTAACTCCATTATTCTGCCAAATCTGTCTAAAAAAAAACTGTAAAGCATCACAGTTTTTCATCGCATTTAGTTTTCCTACTATAGGGCATTTAACAGTTCCTTTTAAATTTGATTTTTCGAAAACTAGAAAAAAATTAAGCCACAGTAAAAAAAATGTTTATATATCTATTATATACAAATGGTGAAGTTGTTTGCGTTTAGTCCATGCTAGACAGAAGCAGCACTACTAGCATCTGACGTCACAACACAGGAGAGCCACAGCGACTTCGCGCCATTCAGTACAATGATCGTTTTGTGTGACAAGGATAAAAGAATCATTTCAAAAACGTATAACTTCTCTGTTTCCACTGATTTTATTTGTTTTTTTACAAAACGTCTTGTTTTAGTAACATATTTATAACAAGTATTAATTCATGTATTTCTTTGATCACATACCATATTCATAAGGCCAAAGTCATATATACCTTTAGGTACTTTGTGCTTTAGGTCAGTTTTAACTTGCACCGTGCATGAAATTGATGAATAGACTGCAAATATTCTGAATAATCCTAGGTTTGATTCCCAGGTCGAATAAGTGTTATTGGGTTTTTCTATCTGGAGTTTCTCAAAAGCAGCCCAGAGTCTGGAATTGTCTCCAGTTGCCATCAACCGGAGCAGAGCAGAGCCTATTGCCATCAATAGGCTCGCCCCTTATTACATGGGACTGAAACATAACTGGCGAAATATGGGTGTACTATAGGTATAGCTCTGCCCTACCCTTCGGGGAGACAAGGCGTGATGTTATGTTATATTTTAAATGCAAGTAACAGTTGACAAAAGAAAAGTTGATGATAAATAAATGATAAATGATTTTATTTCTGTAAGTAGGTTTTTACAAACACTTTTACACGTCATAACATATTTTTTAAACTAGATGAGGCCGGCGTTTCCTATCTGACTACTCTGAGAAGAAAGGCGGGACCAAACTCAGAGGTCACAGTTTCTTTTAAAGTCCAGAGATAATCTTGGCCAGATCATGTGAAGACCATGTCGATTGGTGTCTGAAATGGTCTTTTGATGAAAGAACCACACAGATTGAGTGGACCTGTTCAGTCAGTGCACGCATTTGTCAGTCGTTGTGCAGCTCAACTCATAACTAAAGGAGCTCAATGATTTGACAAACAATACCAAAGAAAAGACATTTGGGTAGGCCGCATAAAGTACTCAAACTGCCAGACCATCATTAAAACTAAGAGACAAAAAAAAAAAAAACAAACAATGACCCACATAGTCCTCACATTCCTAATTATTAAAATAATATAATATAATACTATACAAAGTTACATTCATGTCATTGTTTATATAGAATGTTATTTAGAATAAAAAAATAGAAATAGCTAGCAAAATAAAAAGAGTAAAAAAACAACATTCACTGTAAGTTTATTGGAGTAGCTCAATCCCAAGCCTTTTTGTCCTCAATATTTTAACAGTATAAAAGGCTTTTAAGCACAGTTTCTGTTTTATAAAACATTTGAATTTATTAAGGCTTAGTTCTTGAATGTGGCTAGGAAGTATATTATAAAAACGTATACATTGGCATCTAAACGAGCTGCCTATTTTTTTGAGCCTGGTTGTAGGAACAACAAATTTGTGTTTGTTCCTAGTATTTACATTATGGATATCACTGTATTTTTTAAACAGATTAATATTTTTATGTGCGTACAAAAGATTTTCATAAATATACTGAGAAGCTAGAGGCTGCTGAGGGAGCTGAAAGAGCTGAGGGAGTATCTGGGACTTAATTTATAAATTGAACGGATTGCCCTTTTTTGTAAAACAAAAATTGTCTGAATATCTGCGGCATTTCCCCATAACAGAATACCGTACGACATTACGCTATGAAAATAACTAAAGTATACTAAACGGGCTGTGTCTAAATCCGTTAAATCACGATTTTTTCTAACGGCGTATGCTGCAGAGCTAAGCTTTTTTGACAATTTATCTATATGGGGGCCTCATTGAAGCTGGGTATCCAAAGTTATGCCTAAGAACACAGTGGTATCTTCGGGGTTCAACTCTTCACCCTTTATGAGAACACTAGTTTTTACTTGTCTAACATTAGGTATTGTAAACTTAATACATTTGGTTTTTTTCTCGTTAGTAGGTTATTAACATTAAACCAGTTTACTACTTTTTCGAGGGCACTATTTACATTGTCAGTAACCAACTGCTGACGTTTGAGTTTAAATAAAAGTGAAGTGTCGTCTGCAAACAGCACTATATCATGATTATCCTTTATGAGTCAAGGCAAGTCATTTATATAAATAAGAAACAAAAATGGGCCGAGAAAATTGAGCCCTGGGGGACCCCCATTCTTACTACAGATCCGGGTGATCTTTTTACGTTAACATCAACTCTGTGAATCCTATCACTCAAATATGAAGTAAGAAGATCCAGAGAGGAGTTTCGGATTCCGTAGTGGTGCATTTTTCTGATCAAAGTTTCATGAAGAACGCAATCGAATGCCTTGGAGAAATCGCAAAAAATACCCAAAGCATCGCATTTATCCTCCCATGCATTATAAACATGTCATGTGATGTTCCCGTTACATCTAAAATCTGTTTTTTAATCTCGGAGACTAAATTGACACATGCAAATGTCAAATTCCAAATTGAAAAAACGAACAACAATCATTAGAAATGTCAAATTAGTCTCTGGGATTAAAAAACGAACTATATGTAAGTACAGGAAACGAACTTTGAGAATCTTTACGTTCTGTCTGATGACTTTGAGATTACCTTTATAGAGGTATGAGGAACAGGGTGGAAAGTTCGTCATCCTCCATAGAAAAAGAGGAGATCCTTCGACTAGACGGGTGTTGTATCTGGCGGGCTACTGCCTGACGGGAGTTGCCGGATTTCTGTATACATAATTAGATTAATCGTGTGGATAACTCTGCTTACGCGATGTAGGATTTGCGTGACGTCTGGCGTAGTTCGCTTGTGGCGTTATAGATGCCGCCACAACTTCAAGACATGAACTAGACAACCAAAATCTATATGTAACAACCTTGTACTGCGTAATTAAAGTATTACGAGCAATTATCATTTCGTGAACGGATACCGATCGTCGCGCAGACAGATGTATCCGATCATGAAACAAGATCAATGTAGGGTAATAACTCAATACTTGATTGATTGATTGATATTATAATTTCGGTTTTGCATGTACCATTCCCTTACCTGTCATATACTTAGTATACTTACCGATAGGGTTGCTACTTCACAGATTCGTCAAGTAAATAAAGTGGATCCGCTGTAGTAGCTCGCGAAATTCAAATTTTCTTAGGTTATTTTGCAATTTACAACATGGTCGCGAATCTAAAAAAATAACAAAAATTTATACAGAAAAGTTTTGTTCTTATGGAACAAATCTAACTAAGAGAGATGTATTAATGATTCTAATGATTATATGTAATTCTGTAAATACATATTTGACCATTTGCAAATTGCAAATAACCTAAGAAAATTTGAATTTCACGGGCTACCACTGCGGATACACCTTATGTCAAAGTGAAGTCTTATCTTCGTCAGTATAATACATATAATCCCTTTGGAAGCTACGGCACTCACGAGACCATTGCATAGAAAACTATATCTAATTATTTAATAACAAAGATCAAAATACGAGTAGCATACACCTTTGACCAATGTCGAATAGACATCAACCTAAAACTTTTTTAATGGCGACCATTCTATAAAGGATAAAACAATAAAAAAAAAATGTCAAGTCTATTAGTCACATTTTTAATTCGGTCTGACATGAAAAATGAAAATGAGTTAATAATTTTATTCAAAAGTTCACATAGAAATTACCTAGAAGTTACATCATTACAAAATTACATATTAATATTAATAAGAAAATGGTAAACTATGTCTAAAATAAATCTAGTGTATAACTTATATAGATTGGTTAAGGGTCTAATTGAATACAATAGCGACCTGGCTGATGTAGGTTTATCAAACCTGTCTCACATGTAAAGAAGATGGCTGAATGTCATTCTGCGGCAATACGACGCAATATATAATGTTGAGTCGGTAAAGCAGATTCTATCGTGCAATGTGCAGACAAAAATAACCCATGAGGTGACGAACATATTATGGATGCGACTGTACCTAGATGGACTGAAATGTCGTGGGTACCTTAAATGCACAGAAAGCATGGGAACAGTGTAATTTACCGTGAGAACAAACTCATCGTACTATCTCCAACCTTAGCAACTGTATCTAAGTCCGAATCTACACTGGGAACTAAAATAAAACATGTTTCTGTGAGGGACATCCATGTGGATATCTACACGAAACAAAATGAGCTACCTACATATTTTTTAATCAATTTCAATATAATCTATCAAGCACAAAACAATATTCCTAGTTAGACCTACCCATTATAATATGAACAAAGAGTTACCTTTAATCAACATGGTTATGTGCAGCTATAAAAATAAATAATATACCTATTATTTACCTATGCAGCATAATAATAGTTGAAAATCACAGTTATTTTCCGCTTAACCGGTAGTACGTAGGACAACAGAATTAAATAACTATATTTAAGGCTCGTGGCGTAATTACTGGTTGCACTTAGCAACAATTTGTAGCTTAATAGTTGTTAATAAAACTAGAACAGTTTGGTAATGGCCATTTAAGGTAAACTGTGCCTAAACTACGCAGTCTAGTACGTACTAAGTACAGTCAGAGACTAAAGTTTTTTTCTCTTAGTTAGTTTTAATGATGGTCTGGCAGTTTGAGTACTTTACGAGGCTTACCCAATTGTCCTTTCTTTGGTATTGTTCGTCGAATGGTTGAGCTCCTTAGTTCAGAGTTGAGCTGCACGACTACTGACAAATGCGTGCCCTGACTGGACATGTCCACTCAATCTGTGTGGTTCTTTCATAAAAAGACCATTTCAGACCCCAATCTTCAAGGTCTTCACATGGTCTGACCAAGATTATGTCTGGACTTTAAAAGAGACTGTGACCTCTGAGTTTATTTCGCCCTTTCTTCTCAGAATAGTCAGATAGGAAACCCCGACCTCATCTAGTTTAAAAAATATGATTGACGTGAAAAAGTGTGTGTATAAACCTACTTACAGAAATATACAGGGTAGATTTTTGAGATGGGGGAGTAAGGGCAGCTACCTTAACCGTTGTAGCTACAGGAAAACCGTCTTAGGCGACCGTCCTAACTTTTTGAGACATTTAAATCTGTATGCACAGATTTTGAAAAAAATGTGCAGTCAGCAAGTAAATAGGCAGTTTTCACAAAAACTCTGTAAGAATACAGAGATCAAAAAACTCTACTAGACCAACAGAGGTTTGAGTACTAGAAAAGTCAGAAATCGCAAAAACTTTTTCCATACATTTTGAAGGAAATGAGAATCCAACTTGCTTTTTTACGATGGATGGACTTGCCGAAAATAAACAAAAAAAGATGGACTTCAATATCCCCATCTCGTTTGTGAAGTTTATACAACAAAAAAAAACACTATTTTATTCAACTGATATTCAAGTGACTACAATAACTGCAGTTGATGACTCCACAACAAAAATCATCAAATTAATTTATTTTTCGTTGTATCTATGGATAAAAAAATGACACAAAATATCTCCGTATATTTTGTGACATTTTAAATTATAATAATTATGCAAAAGTACAAATGTTAATCGATTTTCGTTGCCGGCCGTACAAGATTATCTACCTACCCCTTCGATAGGTACACAGGTAAAATGTTGTCGGAAAAATAAAGGAATGTTGCCAAGAGAAGGGGTTTAAAGTACCTATCTGGTTTTATGACCATAATAAGCCGGGTGCCCGATGTGATTTCTTATCGGCAAAACTGTCGAATTTCCATAAAAACCATCATAAAAATCAAATTTAAAGTCATTTATTCAAACTAGGCTGAGAATCAGCACTTTTCGAATGTCAAAATTACATGAGACAGTCCCTCTAACCTTTCACCACTTCCTAGTGCTTTAGCTGGGAAGAAGAAATGGAGCAACAAATTCCCCAGCAGCACAGCTGTCTGTTCAGTTAGAAAAAAAATGGATTCTATGCAACAGTATGCAAAATAATTTACACTACGCGCAACACAAAACATTAAACTATTAGCCATATGTCAGCTAGCACAAAAAATAAGAATAAAACAACGAAAACTATACTCAAGCAGAAATAAAAACGTAAACAGTACTTAATACCTAAATAAAAGCCTCCAAACATAAAGGGCGTGTCCTATTTAACCCCTTTATGGTCCTTCCTTATTGCTCACTTTCGCTTTATAAGGTACTTCTGTACAAAATTTGGAGCTTCTAGATCCAGCCACATATAATATAATACTACGTGCCCAGCGGTTCCTGCTGTGCTTTGTGGTTTTGCGCTCACGCCGCGCCTTTCGGTTTCATAGGAAATATTTATTTGTAGTAACGAAAATTTTAATATTTAAACAAAAACGATAAAATTGTAGAAAATAATATAGTCTGTTCTTACAAAAAATAATATATATATATCTTAAGTAGTTTGAAAGTAATATCGTTTTTTATGCTTTATATATTTTACTATACAGTACAGCACAGTACACCCACAGCACAGTATTCTGCAATACTTATATATTCACATATATAATTGATGTGTAGGTATGCGTTCTACATAGGTAACACACATAATCAGCCTACAATATTCCCACTGCTGGGACACAGGCCTCCTCTCAGTGAGAGGGAGTGGGCCATAATCCACCACGCGGGCCCAGTGCGGGTTGGTAGATGTCACATGTCTTTGAATTTTTGGTTCTAAGCGTTCTAGTTTAACATTATTTTTTACATAATTTACTTGCATTAGGTATATGAAGGCGTAATAACAGATTTAAAACTAACTAAAATCATTATATCTGCGCCTTAAGTAGATGCTAACGTAATCTTATCTCCAATACATTTTACAGCTCCATGACTACAACTTCATAGCGGATTATCATTTATTACGAACAATAACAGAATGTCAAAGTTGTCAAAGGTGTTCAATAATTCAACGAACACTTTGTATTTGACAGCATTTTTTTCACCCTTTGCATGATTATTAATTAATAAACTAATTATCTCAATTTTAAACGCTTCGATTGTCTTAAGTCTCAACCCATCGCGGGTTATACCTACACTTTGCATGCGAACAAACCATATTTTACTGGTAACAACGTTTCTACAATAATGAATAGTAAATGCATTGGTCAAGGACAGCTAATGAGACACAATTGATTTTCTATTGTTTGACTCCTAATCGGTGTCGCGCGGGGCTTAACAGGTTAAAGGCTCCTACATACTGGCGCGACTTGTCGCGCGACGCGACGCGACACAAAGACACCGCGTGTAGCGCTACAAGCGGTACCTTTGTGTCGCGACGCGTCGCGCGACAAGTCGCGCCAGTATGTAGGAGCCTTAATACGATTTTATGGTTGTATTTATTTAAATTCCTTTTTAGATCTTTTGACTGACCCAATAGGTCAGCTACTAGTACAAACAGCATGCATCAGAAATGTGAGAAACTGCCATGGGACCAACATCGTAATCACGAAAAAATAATCAACCGTCCCATACATTTGGGTCGAGTACCTATTGAAGTTATGTGTGGGACAGTTGATATTTTTTTCGCGATTACGAAGTTGTTCCCATGAATAAAGTGGTTCGGTTGGATGGTCTGTACTACACCCTTTTAATATGACCACACCTTTCTGTTACACGCTATATGTATAGACCAACTCCTGCGCATTGTCGCGGAAGTGGTTGCTTAGAGCAATGGTCACGATCTACTAGACATGCGGCAATAATATGTAGATACCGGAAATAAGTGCACAACTTCTATACAAACTCCTTACTTAGGATAGACTGGTTATAAAATTAGCCGGTTATAATAACAATGTATAATAGATCGCGACTTCCGTATTGCATAAAACAATCAGGAAAATCTTTAGCGTTTAAATGTGTGGAATAAAAACCTAATACTTAGTACCAAGTGTGTTTAATTGCATTTAAACATTGGCTTGTTATGAAAGAACGTGTAGTATTTTTAGAATTCAGTGTTAAACAATAAGAATCTAGAATCCTCTTCGAAAACCTCTTCGATTTTTCAATATTTAATCAATGATATTTAAAACTATAGATACGTTGTCCGCACTCTAAAACGACAACATGAAATGAAACCAATTGGCCACATCGCGCTTAGTTACGCACCAACCTGTCGCGCGACACTACTTTTGTTTTTAATTTATATTGTGTGTGTAAACCTGTGCAAAACATAAAAAAACATGCCGTCGTGTGTTTTCAGACGATGTACAAATTATACTCCAAAAGTTAAAGACAAAAACGTGTCATTTCCCTTTCTTCACGCGTATAAGTAGCTATCTAGTATTTTCGCCGTTTTTAAGCGCCGCGATGTTGGTTCATGACGTGTCTATATATAATACATCATTGTATTTAATCACCAAGCATAGTATAGTGTGGCCATTAGTGCTGTGCACTCCCTGAGGTATGCGCGGCGAGGTGGGAGGCGAAGAAAAAAGGATAGAAAGACTTTCGGACGGCACACTGACAGAGCGCAGCAGCCGATTCTCCCCCCGTCTCGCCGCGCGCATACCTCAGGGAGTGCACAGCACTAATGGCCACACTATAATACTAACCACAAGATGTTGGTATTGAGACAAAATATTAGGAGCAACACCTACTTATTTCAGCTATCCTGACCTAGTATCCAAAGGGACATCACGTCTAATACATCATCATCTGCCCATCCTTTTCCCAATTTCCTTGGGGTCAGCTTCCAGTCTAACCGGATGCAGCTGAATACCAGTATTTTACATGGAGCGACTGCCCATCTGACCTCCACAACCCAGTTACTGGGTAACACGATACCCCTTGTTAAGACTGGTCGTTAGACTTTTCGGCTTCTGACGACCCGTAACGACTGTCAAAGATCTACGAATGGCGGCCGGGACCAAAGGCTTAACGTGCTTTCCGAGGCACGAGGGGTCTTGGTATGTAAATATGGTCACCCATCCACGGAGCAATCGCGGTAAGCGTAGCTTAAGGGGACTACAGGACCTAAACGCAAATTTTGTATTTTTTATAATGCCTAAAAGTATATGATCCACTGCAGTAAACAAAATCAGAAAAATATATGTTATTCTTTAGGATATATTCTAGGTAGATAGTGTGTTGAAAATATAATACAACTAATTTGATACGATAGAAAAAATCACGAACGTACGAGTACCTCTAGAAATTTCTTTTAACGATTAAAAACCATACTAATATATACGTGCAATCATTCTGATTTCTTGTCAGATTATTCTACAAGCAACATATTAGCATAATAGTGTTTTATTTTTTTTAATCAATCTATAGCTTTTTTGTAAATCGATAATTGCTTCATGTTTTGCACTAAATTACCAGCGTTGTGTCATCGCGCTTCTCTTTCTTTTCTATGCAGTCCGACAGTGACCGCGCTTTGGGTGTTGTCGGCCTCTTAACCTGATTGATTGTGCAAATACATGAATCTCAAAAATTGAATTATTATTTTAATGTTTTCTAAGTGGGTAAATGTAGGTTACTTAAAAAAGTGGATTATTAAAAGGGCTCCGTTTAGGGACATTTTTTTGTCTAAGTTTAAAAGTCTAAAAACTAATCTGGGTAGGAATTTACAATAATTATTAAATAAAGTAGTTATGAACTAAGCATGAACTGAAATAATATATAATTACATCACAAAGTAATAAACGTAAACGTATTAAAATAAATGAATTAACTCATAATTAACTAATTAGATAATAAAACTTGAATATTTATAAACTTTGAATATTTACATGTTGTAAATTGAATTATTTTTGTGCATTGTACACATGGCTACATATCAAGATATACATTTCCAGTTTAAGCTGACCTCGCATTGTACGGAAATCCTATACAATGCAAGATCAGCTTATACTGGAAATGTATACCTTGATATGTAGCCGTGTGTACAATGCAATATTCGGTAAATTTGGACACAGCCGGGTAATAAAATGTAGATTAGATTATTTATTTATCTACTTATATTTTGCACATACACGGAAATAATACAACTAGGATTGGCTTGAAAAATAAATAGGAGTTCTTCAATGTTTAAATTTGACTTTGTCATATTTTAATTGCTTATATAAATCAAAATAATATCATAATTTGCGCGAGGAGCTACGAAAGTAATGGTTACCCAGCCCATGACTTGTATAGTCATCACTCTAAATTAAATATCCCTGTCCCAACTAAATTTCCATCCCTACTAACATACTCTTTCCCAAAGCTCTTTGGGGCTTTGATGTTTTTTATCCGCGTTAATGACCTCTAATTATGATTTTTATGTGGTAAGTGATCATTTACTTACATATTTAATAATATAACTACCAATATTTTTATCTGTTTGTTTCAGTGTACTAATATTCGTCAACAAGGTTCACAGAAAATTCAATAATTAACAAATGAATAGATTTAGGTTCTTTTACTTTTTTTTTTCTTCCTGCGCACGTTTTGTCAACACATTGACATTGGTAGAATTGTCGACATCGGCACCATCGCCATAGAGAAAAATAGAAAGTAATGGTTTTTGACAGACATAAAAAGGACGAAGCAATCTTTCTTCAAATTCGTTTTAAATGTTGCTAAAGAAATCGTAAGCGACTAAAAAAGTAAAAAAAAAAATTGGCTATGCCGTTTTCGAGAAAATACCAAACACACATTCTATTGTACTGTATTGCATAACGGGCTAGCGTCCGCAACTCCACGTCCAAGCGCGTATTTTGCGAACGGAATTACAAACTATACAAAGGGAACCCAGTCAAATAAATAACGTTCATGTTCTAAGATCAATAAACTGTGCCACAATATCTGCTCTAATAAAGCAAGTGCATAAACGCAATTTGTAACACGCTCCGACATCCGACAGATGATTATTTCGGTAACAAAGTCGAGCATCTAATAAAAAGCGGTCATTGCCATGCCATAGCAATTCTATGTCAAGGTTGTACGCGACTGTTCGCGCACGTTTTGTCGTAAGTGTGGAAATGCCACAATTTTGCATTTAAAACTAACAAACTTTTTGACATCAGCGTGACATTTGTTTTACATTGAGATTGTATTTTTAGAGGAATTTCTTAGTAGCAGTTTGCCGTGTGAATTTATGCCCGGTTGATGGCAATGTACTGGCCCCCTATTTCATGGGATTTAAACATAACTGGCAAAATGTCAGTAGGTGTATCTACTTTATGTAGACCTCTGCCTAATCCTTCGGGAATTACAGGCATGATGTTATGAGATTGTTTTTTAGTTAGTGTTACAAACATGAAAATCAATAATAAAAAATATAGAGTATATAATTTATATAATGAAATAATCGACTGTAGCCAAAATTAGAACAAGTAAGTAAATAAATTATAATTACGAGTATATTTCAAGTATCTACTATTCTTAAAATATGTGAAACAGGTTTTAGTTCTTGTGACATAACAATCATTTATCATTTGAATTATTGACTTATAATTATTCTATTATCTCACTGTTTTGCTATAATTAGCTGCACGAGTTATTGTTTGGATCTTGCAAAAAGTGTACAAAAATAGAGACTGGTTTTGTATGGCGGATTAAGATTAAGTAGATTCAAAGAATTTTTACTTAAATATTTACTTAGGTGCTTCTAAGGACATTACATATGATAACAATACTAATAATTTATTTCCGATATTTAAGTTTTACTTATTATTTTTATTAGATTTTTAGTTATTACAAAATAATAATTATTTATTTAGATAATAATTCGATAAACACATTTAAGTTATTTACGTCATTACTTCTAACTGTTCATTTTAAACGCGTGGGAAACGGGAAAGTAACAGAATGCGGACTGATCTTGAAAAGTGATAAGTTTTTTTAGATATTTTTAATGTTGTGCATATTAAAATAAAATCCTTGCAAATTCAAAATGTAATTACTATAACTTGTTTAGCTTTATGCGTTTCCGCGTGGACGAGAAAAAATAGGGAATATGCACGTAATTCAAAACTTATACATTATTTAAATATAGTTTGTGTAGGAGGCAAGAAACAAATTCCTATTTGTTTTACATTTTATAGCGCATTACTTTTTTTACAATTCATTATTTTATGTTGCGTTTTTTCGGTGGAACGGAACGCAAACTCAAAACACGTCTTTGACAATGCTGGAAGTAGCTAAAACAACCGGACAAGTGCGAGTACGCGGTGTGGGTTCGGTTTGCAAAACCTTTTTTTTTTTAATTTGCCCCCAAAAGTGACCCTATAAAATTGGTATTCAAAATTCATATACTTACGTTAGACGTCCGTGTTTGGGTCACAGAACTTCATATGTGTACCAGATTCGGAGCAAATCGGCTGTGACCGACAGACAAACAGACACACACGAGTGATCCTATAAGGGTTCCGTTTTTTCATTTTGAGTTACGGAAATCTAAACACTATGTGAATAAAAATCTATTCTTTGCAAAGTGCTTGAAATGTCATTAGGGTAAGTAAGTAAGTGCGATTACTGCTTGAATAAAACACAAATAATCATTTAATTTATATGAATAGGGGCAAAAAATAGATGTAAAGCAGCAAAGCGGTATCGTGGTAAATGACGTCACATCATGATCGCGACAGAAACAGACGTTTAAACTGTAGTAGAACATTGTTGGAGTGTCATATTTTTTTGAGCAACAAGAAGTACTTAGTTGAATTTAACTTTTAATACATTTCTTGGGTATGGGCATGTATTAGTGTTATTTATTGATTTGGTGAAAAAATATGACATGCATATTATTGTGTAAAAATTTGTTTTTTTATGAAACTGGTTTATTTTTTTAAATTCGTACGAAATCTGAATTTTAATCTACATAGCTGGTAGTAATTGAGGAAATTAGTAATGCTCGCCTTGATATCTAAATAGTATTTACTTTCACGATTTTTTTTTCAAATAGGCACCTGATTAAAATTATGTCATGAACCAATATAATGGCTTGAATTGAACATTAATAATTCAAATCAAGAGTGATCAGAAACCCTTGTTTAATGTGCATAGTGCTGTCAGAAAACTGTCGGAAATAACCCGATGACAATACATGACATAATTGACATTGTGTTATGTTAAGAATGATCTGAACAACGAACGGATCGCTGAAGTGTGAACGGGCCACAACTTCCGTATTCTATACAAGTCGTCTCAGATATCTATGCAAAAATCTGCCTAGACTACATTTAATTGATCATTTTCAATACACACTTATTAAGGCGCAGGTATATGATTTTAGTGACTTTTAAATCTTTTATTACGCCTTCATATAATGCAAGTAAGTTATGGGGAAAAATATGTTAAACTGAACGCATACACATCAATTCTATAGGTATGTGAATATTCAAGTATTGTAGTAAAATACTTTATGAAATAAATTCAGGAAGTAATGTCTACTCAAAGCATAAAAAACTTTCTAACTACTTAAGATTTTGTCATGATTTTTTGTTTGTATGAAGTGATTATCCTATTATCTATAATTCTATTTCTGTTTTTTTTTCACATATTCATATTTTCGTCACAAAAAATAAATATTCCCTATGAAATCGAATGGCCAAACAGCGTGAACGCGACGCACATTTGTATGGCCAAGGTCAACGACGAATGCCCGACCCTTAAGAGCCTATTTCCGCATAGAATGCTAGTAACTATCCAAGAAAAAACGTGACAATAAGGCAGGCTGGCCGGTGCGTTAATTTTACGCACATAATGACTATTTCGGTCTATTCAATGTGTTAAAAAAAAATTGATCAGTGGGCACTTGGGCTCTATGTTTGCATATCTACCTATAAATAGATTTATAATACTTAAGTACTTCTATTTTTTGTCGAGTTCCATATTATTATTTTACAGCACAAAAAAATGTTGCATAATGAAGGGGACTAACTTGATAATATTTTGCTTTTTATTAGACTAAAACTAGGTCAAATTGTGCTTCTTTAAAATATATTTACTCAAATATTGCTGCATCTTCTTATTCGTCTATCTTATACAAATTGGGAATGCAGTTAAAACATGCAATAATAAACGACCAGTACGCCCTCTATTACATTATATGTACACACGGCTACACATCAAGCTATACATTTCCAGTATAAGCTGATCTCTCATCGTATAGGATTTCTGTACACTGCGAGGTCAGCGTAAACTGGAAATGTATAGCTTGATGTGTAGCCGTGTGTACATCTCTGCCTAACCCTTCAGGAAATACTTGCGTGATGGTATGTTATGTGTCATAAACCATTTAATAAAGAAATAAACGCTTCTTTAATCTTCGATTTCTAGATTCACATAAAACAGAGCAATCAATCATTTTACCTCTAGTAGCAATCAAAAGATAAAAGCGAATTTATCTTCCAATCAAAGCTTAACTGACGACCTTGAACCGATCTTGAAATTCTGAATGTCAAGGTCAGTGAGTGTGTATAATACACACTCAGTGACCTTGACATTCAGAATTTATAATAGAATGCAAGTGTGCAATTCAAATTATGTTTTTGCCGAACATAGAACTCTTACAAGTGTACAACAATGAACGGTCTTGATTTCAGGAAGGGTTTATTAAATTATCTATTTACATAATATCGGAAAGGGATCATATTTACAGAAACCCATGCAAGGTGCTGCATTTCATGTAGGTAAAGTCACGAGCACTAATATGTAAACACTACAAAAGCGATTTTTTCGTAGAATAACGACTGCAACATTGAGGTAAGACCTATTCGTACATAATAGCATGGCTTCCAAAATACTATGTTCGCAACGACATAAAATTACAATCAACACAGTAGAAGAAAATAACTTTTAAAAGTTGTTACGTGTACCTATATATTTTAGTGCTCAGGACTGTACACGTACCTACCCTAATCTCTTTCCGAAGCAAATTGCTACTCGATGCCAGAATCACTTTGCTTCGGAAAGGGAAATTAAAGGCCACCAGGGGCCTATTTTATATAACAGATTATGCAACATATTTAAAAAAAAATGTAAAAATTGACATTAAAGTCGAATTATTAATTTACTCGAGTAATCTGACATGTGCTATCTGTCACTTGTATAATAAAATGGTCATAATTTATAGTAATGGTGATCGTTTAGTTTAATCGATTTAAATAAGTGTAAAATAAATGTATAATAATAAGTTTAAAACTGTAGAAAACAATAAATATGGTATGTTTTATTACAAATAGTGACAGCTAGCACATGTCAAAAGTGAATTAATTATTCGACTATAAGGAAAAACTTGTTCAGTTGACGAATTGTCGGAAAGTCGCCTGGGCTGTCACCTGTTGCCTGTCGGTTTCAATAAATAAGTCCCTGGATGAACGTACGTATCCTTTTATCTTGCGACAAAGAAAAACATGTAACAAGGAACACGGCACACAAATCGTTAGATATCTAATTGTTAACGAAAGGCGATCATCGAACTCTGGACCTTGGTATTGAACGTGAACAAGGTCTATTCACTGACGCCTGCGCAGCGAGGAAATTGTTTCACGTAATTATTAGCGCATTCACGAAGTGTTCTCATTATCATTACATAATAAACGAACGCCTATTGTGTTAAATTTTTTGTCATAGAATAGAGAAAAATACGGAATATTTTGTGGAGAATTGTTTATTTATTATATTTTATTGCAAGATGTATACTTTATAATACGTAAGCGCGCCAAATATGTTGCTGGATCTTGGATCTTGTATAATTCATAGGTACCTATTTAAAAAATAAAACCACTCCTACCGTTTTTGTTTTCTATAAATCATTAGAAAACAAAAACGGTAGGAGTGGTTTTATTTTTATTAATAACTTTGCATCCCAGAAACGAAAAAGAAATTGAATGACAAAATTAGCAGCTAAACCTTTTTCGTTTCCATGAAGCAAAACCACACGTGTTACCTTTACGTTCATTAATGTAAGTTAAAACAAGATTTAGTGTAGTAATTCAATATTTATAAACATTGAATCAAAAACTAGTACATTTGATTAATTAGGCTTCATTTAGCTTGCTGCATGACCTCTGCTGTTCTATTTCCGCGAGCTACTCCGAAATCGTAGCATGCATTGTGATTTCATGAATAAACAGAAGCTTTTTTCTCAGATAGAGAAGCAACAAAAATAATGTATCCAGGATTTTGTAATATCTTGATTTAAAAGTGTCCTTGGTGTTTCTTGCCCGTTCTTCTCCATAGAGATCTATGTTTTGTAATGGGTTTCTGAATAACTGACCGACTCTTTGTCAATTCAAAAGTAGTAAATGGTTTATTTGAAATAATTGGTTTGAATTTGATTATCAGGAAAACTATTCCTAAGTTCATACGTAAATACTTCGCAACGTAATTACTAACAATTTTATTATTGTTAAGCGACGTAGGCCTTGACCGTGACAGTAAATCAAGTGGAATGCGTTTATAACGCGTATTTATCTATGGTTTTCTGCAGCTGCAAATTGCGTGCATTTTAATGTTCATAGACTTATTTGAAATAAGTATTTAGTTTTCTAGTACGTGAAAAGGTCATTAAATACCTAGGTTATCAACCTAAAAGATTAAGTAAAAATGGGAAGACCTACTTTAAAACGTTTATTAAATTAAAAGAAAAACGAGTTAAATATTAAAAGAAAACCAAACTGTTAATGGCGGAAAATTTAAAGAAAATGAGCAAAAATAAATCATTTTCACAATTTTCACCGAAGGTGTTCAATTTCTGCCTTCCACTGTTCTTTGAGACTACGAGGGCGAGTTTTTAGAACTGGCCATTTGTAAACGATATAATAAAAAAAACTGTTCAAATTTTGAAAATGGAACTCTTTGCCAATATTATTTGTATGTATTTTATTAATTTATGATTTGTTTACGATTTGGCGGCAAATTGGAAAATTGTCTGTGTCACGTCAGCATGAATTTAACGCGAGAATATTTTCGTACAATGATTATTTATGACTTTCGATGTCATTTAAGTCAACAAGAAAGTAATGATAGACTTCGATTGGCCTTTCACGATGAAGCCCCATCTCGTGCCACTGTTTACAACTGGTTTAAAGTTTAAACGTGGTCGCACTAATCTCACCGATGATCTGCATGAGGGACGGCCTCCTACGGCGACGACTGAAGATAACATCAGTGTTGTGCGGCGTATGATAGAGACTGACAAAAGAGTGACTTATGACCAGATTCGAACAAGCCTAGGCATCGGTATGAGTCAAGTGCACAAAATCCTTCATGAACATTTAGCGGTCAGGAAGCTTTGTGCCCGGTGGATACCTCATAATTTGACATAGGCCTAAAAACTCCGTCGTGGTGTCGTGAAATGCTGTGTTCGACATACTAACGGGTGACGAAAGCTGGATTTATTGTTATGATCCTGAAACTAAGAGACAGTCTGCTGTCTGGGTGTTTCCTTCCGAGGAGTTGCCAACTAAAGTGAAGAGAGGTTGAAGCGTGGGAAAAAAGATGGTGGCCTCATTCTCCGGAAGGACAGGTCATTACGCAACAATAGGGTATTTTACTATATACGAGAAAAAATCTATAAATATATTATTGAGATAGTTTAGGCAAAAAGGAGTCGGAAAATGTTAGTTTTAGTTCATAAAATAACAAAATAAATTTTAAAATTAATTTCAACGTTTTCAGTTTTTCTAATCTGATAGAAAACACCATGAAATAGTAGCCGCCATGTTATTACGTCATGCGGCTATGTTAACAAAAACGTGTCAATTATCATACAAAGATCAGCGTATTTGTTTTCATAGCCCAGTGACGTCATGACCACAGAGCAACATGGCGTCCACTGCGTCCAGCGTTTTCGTCAACCTACGCGCGAAATTTGAAAACGTAAAATTTTAAATGCATTTTTATGGCACTTATCGATTGAATAAAAATTTCGTGATTTGTTTTGGGCATATTAGCACGATAGAATTTAATTAAGACACTTTTCAAAAATGGGTGTCGACCCTATTGTTGTAGAGAATCGAAACACAGTTACTGCAGACTGGTACACTAACACTTGTTTGCCACTTGTCTTGGAAAAAGTTAGGGAGAAACGACCTCGCAGTAGGATCTTCCTTCACCACGACAACGCCTCGTCGCACACCGCCAAGCAAACAATCGACTACTTGGCGATGTCAGACGTGGAATTACTGGGTCACCCGCCCTATAGCCCCGACCTCGCACCTTGCGATTTTTATTTATTTCCGAAAATAAAAGAAAAACTTCGAGGAAAACGTTTAATGGACGCCGAGGAAGCAGTGGCTGCGTTTCAAAATGCCGTCGAAGAGACCCCATATGGACGAGTGGGTAAAGTGCTTTTCTCAGTGGTGCCATCGGATGCAGCGATGTATTGATGTAAATGGACACTATTTTGAAAATATATAATAAAACTAATAACTTGCTAGTTTGTTCAGTTTTTGATTTTCTAAGAACTTTCAGTGTCACCCTCGTATTCGTGTCTTTCTCAACAAAAAACCGGTCAAGTGAGTGTCGGACCACGCATAATGAAGTGTTCTGTAGTTGGGATGAATTTATCCCAAAAACAAACTTAACATTGTAGCCCCCGTCAGGAACAAGTTCCTTCTCACGTATGACATGATTTAAAACGAAAACAAAACCTCTTGACACTTGAATCCTTGAGACCTTGAAACTGACGTTTTCGGGCATAACGCTTTTTCGTTACGTGACGTTTTCTACCAGTCAACTCCTACCGCAAGACGCGTGTAAGAACTTTTGTTCCAAAAACAGGCGGGACCATGATATTCAATTCATCTTTATTTAATAATTTTTCAGTTTTAGACTTTGTACTATGTATTTAACTGCAGGTATTGCAAATTGGCATAAATTATGCATAACATTTGCCGATCTACACTCGGAGATTTCGCGGCTACGACCAGTGGCGGTACCTTCATACAAGCCCAAATGCCTTACTAAAATGCTCGATAGAGAATTTATTGTATTTAACCAGTAGTTTATGAGAAAATTGCGATGATACATACGTAGATACCTACATACTCAGTCGAAAACTGAACTTTCTTTTTTTGAAATCGGTTAAAATTTTATTGGGCTTGCGTTAATTTGAAACTCTAGGCACGCCACTGGCTACGACATCGACACTATAAAGTATGTATGTACTTGCGGAAACAAATTATTGGTATTTTGGGGCGGGGTCTAATATATGTCATTACTTAAGGTATTTTTTAAAAGAAAGAATGTTTAAGGTTTTCATTGATAATGTTTACATGTGTTAAACTACCGGCCGTGGATTAGCCCAAGATAAGTATGTAATTGCAAGTATCTGTGCAAGTTTTATTATGAGCAACGGAGTTTTGATATCCCAGTACGCGGACGATTTTGTTCTTTATTCATCCATTCACCACCATTCACCACACACCCTTTGACTGCTATTGTATTATTTAAATTTTTCTTTGTTTGTTCATGTTATATGTTTATATTAACATTATATTATTATATGTTGTCTCGAACAAATGTTCGAGACTAGAATATGGCAACTTTGTATATGATAACGGGTACAAGAGCAAATTAAGCCAAATTGGACGGAATACAAAATCAATATATGCGTGTTATTGGTGGATTTGTGAGGACAACTGCAATACACGTGATGGAGTGTGAGCTTCACCTTCAGCCTGTATACAGTAAAAAAATTAACCAGTGCGCATACTTGGACAAATTAAACTTAGCGAGTCTTATTAAACATATATATATATTTATTTTGATATGTTTTTTTCATTGACTGTGGCAAAAAGATTGACGTGATTTACAAAGACTTTAGAAAAGCCTTTGACCGCGTGCCTCACCATATACTTATGTCGAAGTTATCTTCGTATTGAATCACCGGTACACTCTACAATTGGCTAAACTCAAATCTCGAAAATCGTTTCTTATTTGTTGCAGTTAATGGTTTCCAATCTGGAA
The DNA here is from genome assembly GCA_905333075.3 of Atethmia centrago. Taxonomy (NCBI): domain Eukaryota; kingdom Metazoa; phylum Arthropoda; class Insecta; order Lepidoptera; family Noctuidae; genus Atethmia; species Atethmia centrago. The sequence continues at coordinate 19,896,807 of HG995381.1, read as the reverse complement.
CCTATACGACGGGTAAGACGTCGTCAGGGGTTCCCCAGGGTCAAATGTTGGACCTGTTCTATTTAACGTTTACGTTAAAGATATCCCGCACTGCCTAAAATTCTAAGAATCATATATGTATGCAGACGACCTTAAATTCTCTAGAATAATCAAATCTGAAAACGATAAAACATTACTTCAGAGGGACTTAGACTCGTTAGTTCAATGGTGTAACGACAATGAAATGAGCTTGAACGTAAAAAAGTGCTACCACGTGAAATACACCCAGAAAAAGAAATTGACGGCTAGTGTATATCATGTGGGCCCTAACGTCATCCAAGAGGTGGATGAAATAACTTAGATTACTTAGGTGGACTTAGGAGTTTTTTTTGACAACGACTTTACTTTTGTACCTCATGTTGACGGCGTCATCAAAAGGGCTTCTAGAATGCTGGGATTTTGTTGTAAGGAATGCTGCTGGTTTTAAGCGCAGTCAGACAAAGATCTTGTTGGACAACTGTATCGTTCGTAGTATCTTAGAATACTGCAGTACAATTTGGAGACCCCATTACTCTACAGGCGTGCGGTGTAGTGGAACGAGCGAAAGTAGCTAAACAGCTGGACTGCATAGATCCACTCATTCTGTGTGGTTCTTTCCTCAAAAGACCATTTCAGACACCAATCTACATGGTCTTCACATGATCTGACCAAGATTATGTCTGAACCCTTAAAAGAGACTGTGACCTCTAAGTTTGTTTCGGCCTTTCTTCTCAGAGTAGTCAGATAGGAAACGCCGAGCTCATCTAGTTTTTTTTTTTCTAAATATGATTGACGTGTAAAAGTGTTTGTACATATCTACTAACAGAAAATAAAATCATTTCATTTCATTTCATCATTTCATTTCATTTCAGCTGTGTGCTCAGTCGATTTCCCAGCGTAGGTTTTTTAGGTATTTTATTAGGATTTCAAATCGGAAAAAAAAGTATTGAACTATTTATTGGAAATGAGACAAAAAAAATTGCGCTCTGGTTAAAAAAAATCCTGTATGTACGCAGGTACTTCATAGCTGGCAAATATTGGCTGAAGGTGAATTCGTTCCGGGGCAGTAAAATATTGAAACTTGATAAACAATCTTGCCGATTCATGTCAGAGTTTATATTGGAGGCGTGAAAAAAATGACTATTAATAACGGTATATGAGTTTCTTATTGATTACCCTATACTTTATTTATTTATGTATTTAACCATTTATGTACACACATATAAAAACAGAAAAGAAGAACAGAACAGAAAAATACGTACAAAGGTGACGCTTATTTCTAAAGAAATCTCTTCCAGCATATCTGCGATAGGAAAGTAGATAAAAAGATGTAGACACCGTGTGTAAGAGTAGAAGAGAAAATAGAATACATAAAATCGAAACAATTTACAAAACAAATAATATGGGAATATACTAACATACATACATATATACCCAGTAATCGCAGCAATTGGAAAGATTTTCTTTGAACACATGAGTTAGCAGTGTAGACCTATCTAATGCTGTAAAACCCAAAATAAAGTCGAATTATTCATTCACTAGACCAATCTGACATGTGCTAGATGTCACTTTGCGTAATAAAATGGTCATAGTTATTGTAATGGTGATCGTTTAGTTTAATCGATTTATATGAGTATTAGTGTAAATTAAATGTATAATAATAAGTATAAAACTCTAGAATACAAACCAAAATAAGACAAACCAAAACATCAGTATAGATGTAGCAACATAAGTATATGAAATTTGTGATCAGTATATAAATGCTAATTATGAAAAAAAATTAAGAGGAGCTATTTCTTTTTTTTAGGTTGGAAATCTTCAAATAACTTCTCCCGCTCTGGCCTTGGTAACCCTTTAGTACCTTCCCGCGACCCCGGCAGGCATCGGCCCTAGTGGACCCCTACATTTGTGCTGACGACATCTGTCTGAGGCGCGCATGGAATGCAACGCGCCGTCGACCCGGGCCTGGTCCTTGCCGGACGGTGAGCTATCCATTGCTCACCGTCCGCAAGCCCGCGCCTACCGTGGCCGGAAATCCGCCCGGCATTCCCGCCGCCCAGGGCGTCTCCTGCGGCAAGAGGAGCTTGTGGCTAAGTAATAGCCGCATGGGTCGATCGATCAGGTACGCTTGCCGCGGTTGTTCCGTGGATGAGTGACCATATTTAAATACCAAGACCTCCTCCGTGCCTTGGAAAGTACGTTAAGCCGTTGGTCGCGGCTGTCATTCGTGGATCTTTAACAGTCGTTACGGGTCGTCAGAAGCCCGAAAGCCTAACTACCAGTCTTAGCTATTACCCAGTATCTGGATTGTAGAGGTCAGATAGGCAGTCGCTTCATGTAAAATACTGGTATTCAGCTGCGGTAAGACTGGAAGCCGACCCCATCATAGTTAGGAAAAGGCTAGGCAGATGATGATGAGGTATGGCAGATGATAATTAAAAAAATCTCAGTCTATACTATTGGGTCACAAGAAGGTATCGAATCGGGATGGGTTGTTTTTGATACGCAAACGAAGACTCTATAAAGTTTAGATAATCTGCTAAAATTTTAACGTTGAACTACTAGCGATCTCAGAAGCTATTTCATACATTGAGTCATTCGAATCAGGAAATTATTTAATACTGACAATTCTAGGAGTGCTCTGCAACACCTGGCTCAATGCACCTCTAATTGTCGAGGTGCACCGATAGCCTCCATTTGTAAGGTCCAAGACAGAAGAATTGTTCTTCCCCTTATTTAGTGACCTCTTGTATCGAGTTCACGACCAGAGTGAAGAATTATAGAAAGAATACTTTGACGAGAGATCACTAAGTAAGGGCATTTGGTATAGAAACATTCAACATAGCCTTTCCCGTTTTGCTTGGTTTGTGGGTACAGATATGCATCGAAATGAGATTGTAACTGCTTTCAGACTACGTTCGGGACATATTCCGTTGAATAACTTCGCCTTTTTAATGAGAAAGAGTGATTCGCCCAATTGTTCTGAGTGTGATTAGGTAGAGGAAGAAGAATACCACTCATATTTTAATGTGCGGAATGTGTCCGGAAGGACGCCGACGTTGAGAGGAGTAACTATTTCATAGAAACTGGTTTTAGTTCGATTAATGTTGGCTTGTCTATTAATATTGTCCAGGATAACCAAAAAATTATACAACATTGTACATCTAGGTATTAAGCGTAGATAGACAGAATTCCCCTATGAGGGTGACATGGTCATACTGATCAAACCCTCTATAAATTAATAAAGATAAATAAATGGTTTGAGAATTGTACCAAATAATAATATTATCATGTATCATCCGTATTAAACTCAAACGGGAAGGTGAGAGCGCGGTGTTTATATACACATTCCAAGCGAACCTAGGTTACCATGAACTGGACACAAACCCAGACTCCGGACTGTTACTGATACATTCGCGGTTACACTTTTTATTGTATTCGGATTCCGGAACTGATTATTATCAATTCGCCCGGATTACTTACGCTTAGTACTACGAACCGCCTTTTTATTAGACACCGTCATACTATAGTCTATTTATAATGTGAATTGTGTTAGTCCATGTCACGAACTTGATATCTGTATGATCACAAGGCCAGTTCAGGATGGCTGAAGATATACGCCAATTTTATTGTTCATGCTGTGATGTCAGATATAACTATTATTCACAAGATTGTGCTGTTTTTATGGAAACTATTGATTCGTTCTGAAGTGAAGGGTGCAGTTTTTAATGAGGTTCGGAAGAGTAGAGAAAGATGAAAGAAAAGAGAAGATGTCCACACATAAAGCATTTGTATTTTTAGGGGTTTGAAAGAGAATTGAGATTGTCATCAGGTTTTCCCACAAAAGGAAAGTTCGGGAAGCTGTTGGCTTCGAGGTAAAACGTTATTATAAACGATAATGATATAGAGATACAAAAAAATACTTAACAATAAAAATCGATACGAGAGGATGTTGTAGAACTAAATAAAAGTAGAAAAATTAATATCATGCTAACTGGGCACACTGGACCCTCAATCTCCCAAAATTTTTATTGCGGTACTAGAATCCATCATAGGTAAACTTGACTGGCACAACAAAGGTCTATTTATACAAGGCAATATTTAAACCACCTCAGATTCGCAGACGACCTAGTGCTGCTCTCAGAAACTGCTTCTCAACTACAACGTAAGCTGGAATCTCTTCACAAGGCTAGCAGACAGGTAGGCCTCGTAAAGAACTTCATCAATCAAAAACAAAAGCTATGTCAAACCACAAAAAGTGAAGCATAAAAATAGATGGCAAATCTTTTGAATACGTAGAACAATATATTTATTTACGAAAACAGATTGTGTTTAACAAAAATAGAAATGAACTAGAAGTTGAGAGGCGAGTCAAGAATACCTGGAACACCTGGACGCATATGAAAGGGTCTGTCGGCGAAATGTCTATATGTGAAAGACCCTGCTGGAGAAACGGAAATAAATGAATCATCCTGTCAACGAACAGTCCAATGGCGAATTGGTCTTAGGAGAACGGTTGCTGAATCTGCTAACTGAATTTAAAATCGTCTGGCATAATAATTGCTGAACACATTATTTAATTTTTGCGGAATAATAAGCGTGTATAAAAAAAAGTAGGTAACATTAGTAATGGAGAAATGTATACACTATCGATAACAATAAAATAACCCTACATAAGGTGAAGGTGAAAACATTCAGTAGGAAGGTATAGAATTTATCGAATATTTAGTGCTTCGACGAACTAATTTTAAGATTACATGCAAATAATTGTAGTAAAGCAGTTAGTACATTTACAGTTATCCTCTTTCTGGGACTTCGATATATTCGAATGTAAGTCAATAGGTAGGCCTAGGCAAAACAGGCCTTGAGTTACGACTGTTTACTCAATACTACTGATGTCGCATAGAATCGGTTTATCACAAGAAATGCATTGGTTAATTTGGTTTATCAACCGCAATCTAAACAAATATGGATGGTTCAAGAAATTCTACAAGGTGTCAAAGATAAAATAATACTGCGTAGAACATTGCTATTGCTGCTTAGATATTTATTTATTACGAATTCCAGCTTAAAAACCTTTTAGGATCATTGCCACAAATTTTCCTAAAAAATAAATAAAACCCTTTGAAATAGAAAGGCGTTCTAAAAACCACAATAAGAAAGATTAGGAGATGGAGAAAATGAATCTAATTTGATTAAAAGAAATAGGTAGGTATTTACTCTTTGTTTAAACATTAGATATTAACATAATATGACCCCAATATCCATTGCTCACAGGCGGAACGAAAGGTATTACTAACGTCAAATAGTGCAGTTTATATTAAGAACGTGCTGCACTGAAATGCATCTGCATTTATTTTTAGGATGAATAACTTTGTGCCTTTGTTTTTTTTATAATAATAATAAAAAAGCACAGGGCTTTAATTTTTTATTTACTTTTAAGTATCTTGTAAAAAAAATAATTGAAAAAAAAACTAATGGGTAACAGGGAATCCTCAGGGCGTCCAGTTGAATATTAAAATGTATTAATTTAATGATTGTAAGCATGATGCCTTCAGCACCATTATAACACTGACCTAGTTATCAATTATTATGTTATTGATAGGTACATATTAGATAAATTATCTTGAGACTAACAGTGGACATCAAGGTGAAACATCTGTAATAATAAAGGGAAATTGGTACTTGAATGCCAATGTTAGAACCTACTAATGTAGCATGGACTTAGAACGAAACACCTTTCCCTATAAATATTGGTAGTAAAAACAATATAAAAAATTTGTAGACCCTTTAAATTAAATAACTTTGGGCTTTATTCTATTATACCTAATGTTTCAAGACATACTCGTAATAAGAAATAGACGGTAGATCTAATTTTATCTTCTGTCACTTTGATATTACCATCTAATCGTTATATTAATTATTTCGGAACTACTTGGTACTTGGTAGATGGTTTCTCGTTAGAAAATGCAGCGGACTTTTCATGTTGAGTAAAGTGTTGTGTGTGTCATAATTTTCATTCGTTTTCATAAACACTTACCGTATATTTATCGGTCCTTGCATTTTCTCGTTCAAAATGCCCCGTTTCTTTTAAATTCACAATATTCCTAGCACTTGTAACAGCCATATTGACGAATTAATTAAATAATGTTTAAGGTAAAAAAAATACAATAAGATCTGTCACTTTTCGCGCGCAAAAACGGGTGCGTTCTGTCTCCCAGCGTTCCTCGCGCCGAGATTCCAAATTCGAATGGTTGCGAAACTCGGCGCTTCTTTTATATAAAAGCTGTACGTATCGTTCTAGCTAGACATGAATGCGCCCCCGCGCTCTTGTCCCTTTCATTCGCTATTCAGGCTATGTAAACGAACGTACTCTTGTGTCTTGTCCCACTTCAGTAATTGTTTTATCTAAACAAACCCAGCCGGCACAGGATACGTCTGGATGTACTGAAATACGAGACTTTGGATTAATTAGATGTTATCTTAGCTAGTCTTTAATTATTTTAAGTGCATCTATTTATTTTATGTCATGTCATGTGTCATGTGTGCTATTTGTTTGTTTACGAATTACGTTGTTACGTTACATACGTCTTGATAGAAATAAAAATTGAAACATAACTACAGAGTAGCTATAATGAAAATCATTGAAATAATAATATGCCATGCCACTCACAAATGTTAACAATTTTTGTCAAAAAAAATAAAATTTCTTTAAATTTATCTGCTATTTCTTGTAAAATACAATACGGCAATAAGCATTTCTCTAAAAGTTTTACCCATGTATGCTTACCAATTAATAAATTCGAGAAAAGGCAGTATCACTCGAAAATGGACATTCGAAATATGCACCGCAGATATTTTGATTAATAGAACAACACCAATGAATCTTCTTCGCAAGTCTGCGTTTACCCAATTGATTAGTCATAGACAATGAGTTTAGAAACAAAGCATTTAGCATTACTCAACTTGAAAGACCAAGGATCCCTTAGGACCTAAATACCTGATTTTAAATAAGTAATTATTCTGTTGACGTATGAAGTAAACATCACTGAATTATTCAATACTGATTGTTTTTCAAAGCGGGATTTATTACAAAATTGCATCGAGCGTGATTTAATGCAGCGCTACACGCAAATAATTTATAATTTTATTATAGTTAATTGAATTTATCACGAGTTTTTTTTTAATAACAATAGTTGCCTTATCTGTTTATTGTGACTATTGTGACACATTATAACTGATTAAATAAATAACTGAAAGTTAATTTATTTTACAAATAGAAAATTACAACAAATCTTATAGCGCATACAAAATAGACAAGCGAGCGAGGCATAGACAAATCCTTCTTGTCAAACGTTTAGGCGTCTATCTATACTTACATCAACACCACGCTTCTATTCCCTTAAGGGGCAGCCAGCAAGGCAGGCTTACTGAAAAAACCGTACTTACTTGAAACATATATTATCTTAAAAGAAAGAAAGCTTAAACGGTCGGTATCAGTGGCCAGAAATATTTTAGGGCCTAAGTAACGTCGACATACTGCCCCACAACTTTGTAACGGAAATTTATTTTTATTTTTGATCATTTTTAGGTACTACCTTTTTATTACATACATACTCGTAGTATCAATACGTGTTCGCATAATGCATTAAGTATTCAATCGCTAACCAATCGCTAACACTGCTAATGGGCACGCGAAGGCATTCATAGTTTGTTTTGTTATGAATGAGGAGCAAATAGTACACGGAAAAACAAAAGTGTACTGAAGGCAGCATCATACTACCTAATTATGCTATTAGGTATAATTATGTACTACCTATGTACCTACACACTGTATACACATTGTAATATTTGTCGGATCACTGTAAAATTATGACGGTATTCATCTTGCAGTTGATTCCTTTTCAGAAGGTACGACTAAAGATTTATTGGTCGGTAAATTGACTTACGTCGACGGTTGAAAGAATAAACGTGAATTAAAAAGTTGATAAACGACGAAATTCGTCGAGTTTGAGAAATCAACGATAGTATGCCGACAGCGTAGCGTTGTCGCGTAGTGTTGGCTCGCGTAATGTAGCGTTGGCTCGCGTAGCGTAGGGTTGGCTCGCGTAGCGTAGCATTGGCTAACGTAGCGTAGCGTTGGCTCGCGTAGCCTAGCGTCGGCTACGTAGTACGTCATTCACAAGGAATGCAATTAGTTACGTGTAAGTTATAGAAAAAGTTTTTCCCTACAGAGTATGAACCTGACTAACTAGACCTTGGAAGTAAGAAAACAGAAAACGCAAGAGCCAAAATTCGTACATGATTGAATAAAGAAAACAAATCGTGAAAGTCAATATTATTGTAACAAATTGCATCGTTTATTTACGTAACTTATTTGGTTGTACAACGATAAGAGTACACAAACATATTTATGGTTTATATCCGTGCTTAATGTTACAACTTACGACTATGCTAATTAGTACTACTTATTGCCTAGTTTTTGCCCCACAGTCTTGATAAAAATGCGACAATTTTGGTTTATTTTTTGCCGTGGTAATTATGACAATCATCTTCTAAGCGTGATATAATTTATTAAACAGTTCCGTGAATCACAGACGGCGCACAGCTAATAAAATTGTGTTATGCAATTGGGGTGCCGACCCCAATTGCATAACACTTCCAATCACTATCCGACGGATTTTGAAGAAAATAGCTAATTCATCGCTTCAGATATTTGAAAAATTCGCTCGACAACGTTAATTACGTAATTAATGTTGTTGTAAATTGTCAAATTGAACGGCATTGCCATTGTAAGTGGATTATGCAATTACTCCGCTGCGTGCTGGTGCCGAGCGGAACTGTTTTTCGTCACAGAGGTTACCCTTGTGCCGCTCGCCTGTAAGAGCCCTGTGGGTATAGCACAAACACGCGGAGAAAACGTAACGTAAATTCGAACGATTATTAAATTGAAAATTTTTGTTTCACACCTAATATTTACTTAGGTTTAAGACTATTCATAGAAATTAGTGACACTAATTGTGCTTGTCGCAAAAATCTAAGATATCGATGTAGATTATTTCGGTTTTAGTATAACCGGAGTCACACGTCTTTGCTAAATATGTCATGTAATTAGGCAATTAGGCATAAATAGTACACATTACGTGTGATTTCGGTTATACGAAAACCGAAATAATCTACATCGATATCTTGTTGACACATTTTTAGTTGGCGTTTTTGTCGTAGTCCTGTTTTAGTTTAAAAACTTTATTTTTTATTTCAATTACTTTGCAGCTAGGGATCATTGAGGGTGGGTACCTACCCACTTCTATGGTTTATGTAAATTCAACTGATATTAAAATTATATTTATCTAAAACAGAGTGAAACATACCTAAATATTTTATTCTATTAGGGGTTCATGTATGACCACCCAGCACCCTTATTTATACAAAATCATTCATATTGTGATTGAAAGTGTGTTACGTAAAATTTCAATCAAATAACGCAATGAATGTTGTTGAACTGTCACAATGAAAGCCATTGCTAGTGTGTGTAACGCAATTACCCCGCGGTTCATCTATAAACGGTAGTTATTTATATAAAATAATGTCGCTTTTCTTATCGGTCTGTGTGACCGCTTAGTAGCTTCTAAACTGCAAAATATATTTATTTACATAACCAAATTACAAGATGATTATTAACATTAACTAAATTAAATTAAAAATAAGTTAAGCTTAAAAAAGGCCCTCGGGGCATTGTACCGAGGATGCTGGCGGCATTTCCTCGCTGAATTGCAATGCTGATGCGTTGCGCGAGAAAGCCGCCATCTTTTCGGTCACCAGTTACATCAACTAGACATTTCGCGATTTCCGCAAATAACTTATGCGCACTGGGACCCCACGGACAGAGGGTCTCGACCCCTAAGGGCACAAAGTTGTACTCTCTGCCAAGGCCTACATATTTAATAACTTTCAGATTTTCGGCATTTTCTGCCGCTGCACCCGCTTTAGAAGTAGTCCGTTGGAGGTGGGACTGTGCCAGTGTGTCTACACAGGTAGCGTCCCACACAAGCATCCGTCCCAAACTCCACGGAACCAAAGACACACCATCAGGTCTTTTGCCATCATCTCTGACAATGCCAGTCGGCTCAAGAAGAGCAGCCACATTGATGCAAAATGTATTTTGATGTTGTTTTCACCATCACTTTGATAATTTATTCTGAAAGAATTATACATGTGAATTATCCTTTTATATTAAACTTACATACTTACCTTTATTAAAGAAATCTCGTAAAAACCGTGCGAATTAATATTAACTTGATAATAATCGATATTTTGGGATGTCGCTACTTTAGTAGGTACGGGGGCCACTATATTGAGGCTATAACTCCATTTATAGAACATAACACATGTATGTATATTTATAGCATTAGACAAATAACGTCAAAATAACGACAGTTATTGTGTAATATTGTTGAAATGACTGCAATTTTGAGTTATTTTTAAGTGTAAACTTCTTTCTAAGCGCGTTGAGCGATTTTTGGTAGGGGAGAAACTTATGGGTTCGCGTCACCGACATGCCCGCGCCGACATGCTGTAGTAGCAGAAAGTAAAGTTAAATTGTAGGCGCGTTAAGCGATAAGTTTTCACTTCTGTCGGTAGTCCTATGACTGCGTATTTTTTAATGTACTACGTAGTAAATAGATTACATTGCTTTGTATTTATCGCGAACTCAAACTCAAAGCATTTATTTCAATTAAACCATTTACAGGCACTTTTGAATTGTCAAGGAGTCGGTCAGTTAGAAATATGAAGCTAGTTTTTCCCATTCCAAAGCGTAGTAGGTACCTATAGAGAAGAACGGGCAAGGGCTCCATGGACACTCTTTTAAATTATATAGTAGCGAAGTAACGTTTATATCGAAATAACGAAAGGGTGATAACCGCTATATTTCTAAAGTTATAATAAATGGAGTATAGAAATCATGGTTACCTCCCTACCGAAAGACTAAACTAAATAAAGAACGAGCTTTTGACGTTATGCGACATACAGTAGGTACCTAATTGTTATATGATTGTAAAAACCGCTAACCACAGTACCAACAAAAAGTTAATAAGTGGGTAAACTAAGTTACCTAACTGTGATAAACCCCACTTCCTTGACAGTAGATAAATTAATTTAAATATTAACAAATCAATTCTTAATCTTTTGTGCTGTATTGTACAGTGCAGCCATACTATTTACTGAAGGTACTAATGGGTCACCGAGGCCCCCGCAACACAGGCAACGGAAGGAATACGGGTGGATTTTAGTCAGTAAGAGTCTGACACACCCTCCCGCTTCGCCCAGAGCGGGAGAAGTTATTTGATGATTTCCAACCCAAAAAAAAGCCATACTATCCATACTTCCCTGCTTAATATTATAAATGCGAAAGCTACTATGTCTGTCTGGCTTTTCACGCCTGGAGTCATCCTGGAAAAGGACATAGGCTAGTTTTCATCCTTAGCACTTGCCAAGTATTAAAAATTAAGAACCCAAAAGAAACCCAACCTGAAATCGCGCAAGAGTGCGTCCTGTCGGTGTCACTTAGCGAAACTTGTATGTGGAGATCTAACGTTAAACTACATCCTGAAGTTTCGCTGGTGTTATCTTCTTATTGCCAAGTCAATTTACGGGGGCAATAGCCAATCATGTGTTCATTAATTTCTGTTTGACTACCAACATCTTGCTTATTAATGAAGAGCTGCGCAATATCGGGATAAAAATTCCTAACCCAGGTCATGATCTACCCCTGTACCAAATTTCATCCAAAACTGTTCAGCCGTTTAAGCGTGATAGCGTAACAAACAAACAGGTACAAAAAATCTAATCTTTTCTTTTTACTGAATTGGTTTAGATATGCTATAGGGGCATGAGGAACAGGGAGTTCACTCATCCTTCATAGAAAAGGGAGGATCCGTCGACCAGACGGGTGGCTGGTGGGCACCTGCCCGACGGTTGATGTCGGGAAGTTGTATATATGCTAGTTGCGCGGTAAACTCTGCTTGCGCGATGCAGGATTTTGCGTGACGTCAATGTGTTGCGTAGTTACAGCCACTTGGACTTTTATGCTCAGATCACACAGCCAACATTTTTAAAGTTATCTAGAAGATTCTGAACTAATTCCACGTAATTTTCTGCCTTTTCATTACCTAAGAAATGTTTGAAAACTTCGATGAAAGATTTCCAAGCCGCAGATTTATTAAAGCATTTTGAGTAAAGAGTACGGGCGCCACTGATGATTCAAAATCACTGTCATTCGCAGAGACCTCCATCATATTTGCGTCCGACGAATCTTATAGTTCTGCCCTCATTGATTCGCCTGAGTGTGGTAAAGGCCATCTAGCAGATGCTAGGTCAGGATATGTCACTTTTTTCTATTTATCCCATGCAATTTGACTAAATTAAAAAAGACAAAAATAAAAATCACCAAAGTGGTTTATTGGTTCTGAACAAATCATAAGTACACCAAACTTCATTTGTACTCGTTTACCATTTGTCCACTGTCTTAAATATTCAATAAACAATTTGCACACGATATTACCCACGGCCGGTTTGAGTCCTTAATCGTGATACAGAATACGCCTTTTTTACGAACGCCGTTATTGGCTTTCAAAATATTTCACCATACTTATATTTACCACAAATGTAACAAAATGTATTCGGATTATTTTGAACAACTCCTCCTAGACGACGAAATATTGATATTATCAGATAATCACACAAATTGGCGGAATGCGAACTCAGTAGGTAAACCTAAAAAAAATCAGTATTTTCTTCTGATGTGGGTAGTTTAGAAACTACACGTGGTTTTGACGTTCTAAAACTGCTGTACGACTTATCATCAAATCATATTATAGGATTGCCAACAAAAAAAACTTATTTATTTTTTGTAGATCTGTGATAAACTAACGACGTTCATCATCATACGGTGGCATATATATAATTAATCATTTAGAGTTCAGCATCAATTCTGAAGAAGCAGTAATTTCCAAGTTTAATGGAATAACTATAAAAAATAATATGAATGTATTTAATTTTAAAAACCTGTTTTATTATTAAGTTACATCTAGGTAAGTTGAATACCTAATGTTACAAATTGTACGTCTCCATAATACGAACGGGTGCCGAAACTGCGAGTTGAGACACAAAAGTTGGTGCGATATTGGTCATATAGAAATTTTTACACATCTCTCCAAAAATCTTTTTATGCTACTAGATTTGTATTTTTCTAAATACACAACAGTATTATTTTAACTATACTAACATTTCATTGCTCTATTTTTAATGTTCAATCCTTTGTGATTTATTTAATCATCTAAATTTGAATTGGAACTATCATCATTCACTCGTACAATTTATTCTTCTATCAAATCTATGTTATGTTTACTGTCTTATAAAGTAGAAATGGGGAAACATCAAACATTTTTTTTTAAATCCTTGCATTGTTATTACTTGTAAATAATAAGAATAACGGCATTTCAAAACCAAACTGGAAGCCTTTGCAAGAGACTGCTTCCTCAATTACTGCAGTTATTATCTGAATATTGTTTTATTTGAAATATAATGAATTCATCATCTGCCTAGCCTTTTCCCAACTATGTTGGGGTCGGCTTCCAATCTTACCGGATACAGCTGAATACCAGTATTTTACATGGAGCGACTGCCTCCGACCTCCACAACACTGGGTAACACGACACCCCTTAGTAAGACTGGTTGTCAGACTTTCGAGCTTGTGACGACCCGTAACGACTGTCAAAGATCTACAAATGACAGCCGGGACCAGCGGCTTAACGTGCTTCCCGAGGCACGGAGGGGTCTTGGTATGTAAAGATGGTCACCCATCCACGGACCAACCGTGGCAAGCGTAGCTTAACCTAATCGATCGACCCGTGCGGCTGTTATTACTTAGCCACAAGCCCCTCTTGAAATATAATGAATTATTAACTTAAATTGTTTGTTTGTGATGCAGTGTTTGTATTGTTCATTGCCGGCAACATTTGATTAGTTCTACGGTAATCTGCGGTGCGCTACAAATAATTTTTCCTTAACCATGAATTCTTACTACCATACTTTAAAATTACCAACAACTCTGAGGCTATTTATAGTGGAATAATACAACTGCACAAAAAACAGAAGTAAAGTAGTCAGATAATTACTAAATTGAAAAGTCGTGTGTCACTTCGTTATTTCCTGTTTATTAATAAGGTGTATTCCCCTAGCCCTGATTATAGCTCTTAATCGATTTTTCAAGGGCCGTATACATTTTACAACGAAATCTTGAGGTTCACTCCTCTTCAATGCCAAGTTGAAGCTCTTGGAGACGCGTAAGAGTCGGACTTCTTGCCCCAACTCTTCTTTTAAGCTCATCCCAAACATACTCAATCGGATTGAGGTCAGGACTACGAGCTGGACATTCCAACTCAGTGACTTCAACATCTTCCATGTATCCGCGAACTGTTCTGGCAACGTCCGGTCTGGCGTTGTCGTGCATAAGGAGAAATGCTTGTCTCATAAGCCACGCAAGCGGCCTCACAAGTCCTTCGAGCACTTCTTCGACGTGTCGTACAGCTGTCCGTCCTCTCAATCTCGGGCCTGTATCCACCCGAATGACGGATACAATATCCGTTTTAGTGTTCAGCATTTTGCAACCCCAAAACATAGACGATCCACCGCCAAAAGTACACGGTCGCATAAGCAGCATTGCGCAAATTGCTCTGAAATTGATCTTCTCATCAGAGAACATAAATAAAGAAAATACATTTATTTAGCACAGACTAAAAGGCACACAATATAAAATACAGCAGAAAAAAAAATTTAATAGCACACCATTGTTCATACGTCCAATTCAAATGATAAAAAAAAAATATTATTATTAGATATTAAATATAATCTCTGGCAAATTGTAGTCGAGCTCGGCAGTGAGCCGTGGTCAATTTTGGACCATTTACTGGTCGATGTGCAGTGAATCCTTTTTTTTTCGGGGTGGAAAATCCTCATGGATGTCCTCCCCCCTGGGGCGGGCGGAGGGGTCTATCAGACTCATACTGACTAAAAACCACCCGGGTGTTTCCCTCCTACACTTGCACCGGGGATCATGGGATCGATTGCGACTTCCGCGATCCTCGGCTGGTGCCGGACCCGCCATTGCGGGACACCTCAGGCTTGCGGGGGGAATGAGGTGTAAAACTCCCCTAGCGACGTCCAATAGGGGCGCGCGTGGAACACTACGCGCCGCCACCTCGGGTCCTGCTATGTTGGGGACGACGGATGTTGTGCAGTGAATCCTGCTTCAGCCAATTCTCTTACTGACCACCGACTTAGACTGATATTGCGAACTTCTTGAAGTTGGTGTTCCAGTTCAACCGCGTTCAGCTGTAGATTTATCAAAGACCTTGTAAAGAAAGAAAGCTGTAATCTTGGAATCTGGTATACACGTCGAACGGATTAGCGATTCAAATTTAGCTGTCTAGCAACTCCACATTGAATTCGTCCTGCTTTAAGCAAAACAATAACTTGAGCGGCTTCTGTGGGCGTAGTATCCATGTTTTTCCAGTAAATCCATATGATTCCAGAAGAGGTGTTGTCATGTTCACCTTTGGTATACAACTGAATAAAAATGTTTTTTTTTATGGCATCACGTAAGTCAGCCTAGGAGGTGGTCGTTCTCCGGTGTCACCACAGCGTCGACTGCCGCGAGGACACGACGTGACATACACTAGCAGAGTGTGACGCTTGGGCGGGGCCCTCATCTTAGGAGTAGGCAGTGACCTGTCACTGCCAGCCATGGTCGACTGCATGGTCAGCACTGAGGAGTCTTGGGGCGCGGTGGTATCCTTCTGCGAAACAGTCATGTCGCAAAACGAGGCTGCGGAAAGGGAGTGAGAGATCTCTTTCACTCACCCTGCCCGTAGCTGGCGCACTGAGCATTGGCGGAGGGCGGACAACCATGAGGATTTTCAAAAGCAGTGCCTCAATAAAGTAAGGCGTTCAACTGGCTGGACGCCCCAATCGTCTTTAGGGTGTATTCGCTTACACGCTAAGGGCAACGCCTGTGGGGTACGGACCTCGGCTTAGGGCGTCGCTGGGGGAGGATGGCGAAGGACAAGCTGGGTCGGATTAAGATTAATTAGGGACGAATGACCGCGGTATAGATGCGCAATTTACACTTAAGTGACAATTTGCTGCGTGCGGTTAATATGAAGTGGAGCCTACCGAGAGCAAAAGAGGCGCGGGAACGAGCCGCCCTTATGTGCTCACTGAAGGTAAGGCGGTGGTCAAGGATCATACCTAGGTATTTAGCTCGCTTCTCCCAAGGGATCGGCTTGTCATATATAGTGACCGGACTAGGGAATAAAAATTAAAAAAATGACTGACCTTTTATACCTGCGGGTAATGGTGCAAGTAGAGCCAGCGAAAACGAGTAAATTCGGGGAATTTTGTCCGTGGTTGTTTATGTAAGTTACTTGAAGGTCAAAATCCACCTTGGATACTAATTTAAAAAAATTGTGACATTGAAAAGCTAAGCTTGTATGCTTTTATTTTGCCAAATGATTTTTACTCAATGTTTACTTTAGATCCATGGATAATATCAGTAATAAACTAAACAACGCCATGTATGCGATTTTATTGCTCTCAAATCCGATTAGGCCGATTTTACAAGCGGCCTAATCGGATTTAATTATTATTTTTGCAAGTCAAGACAGTGATTGTGTGAGATTGACTTTAATTAATCAAATCGATTGGTCACCATCGTGGCCCAAACGAATCACTAATTTTAGGTTTAGAATGAAAAACTATGGCATCTGTTTGTGAAGTGGTTAAAATGAGCTTGTTTTAAATAATAAAGAAGCGTATACATTGTTTTTATAATGGTTTGTGCGTCAAATGTTTAAAGTAATAGACATACATCGTCCCGTCTGTCATTTAACTATGGTCTGTCAGTAATTATTGACAGTTTTGTTTTAAATCGTGTTTTAAATTATTTACACTGACAAAACTATATTACTTGACGTCAATAAACTTTTAACAATCGTTTTCGTGTGTGGCCAGATTTTGGAACACGGGGTCCTGTTAAAAACATAATTGCCATTATTAAACAGTATTGTGGCCCATTAAAATTTTCAAGTTTTGGCTATCGGTAAACACTCCGGTAATGAGTGGAAGTCTGTGTTTACTTATACAGGGTGAAATTGAATTCATGGGAGGTTGCTCATGAATTCAATTACATAATAGAGAGTACAATGACCCCTTAAGAGGATTCTTAAGGTTTAATTGTACTCATCAGTTACAGTTTCTGATGGCAGCCTTTAAACTCCAATTTTACAACTTGACACAGCTATACAGGGTGAAATTGAATTAATGGGCATCCTCCTAAAGATTCATTGTACTCATTATTATGAACAACTATAAGTTGTTCATATATTATTCATTGTTCATATTCTATGGGACTAAACCTGAAGTCACAAAAAAATATCAGCTGTTCCCTACATTTTGACGAGTTAAGCGAACATAAATGTAGGGAACAGCTGATTTCTATTTCGCGATTTTAGGTTTGGTCCCATAGTAAAAGTTGTTCATAATGATGAGTACAATGACTCCTTAAGCATTCATGGGCATCCTGCCCATGAATTCAATTTCACCCTGTATAGCTGTGTCAAGTTGTTATATTGGAGTTTAAAGGCTGCCATCAGAAACTGTAACTTCTTGGTAAACTCTGTAAACTCTTACATCGATATAATTTTTTTATATTCAAATAAATTGTCATAAATATGCCATACCTACCTACGTAACACACAGGGCCGTTCGGATCGATCTTCAAGGTCAAGTTAAGGCTCCTACATACTGGCGCGACTTGTCGCGCGACGCGACGCGACACAGAGACACCGCGTGTAGCGCTACAAGCGGTGCCTTTGTGACGCGACGCGTCGCGCGACAAGTCGCGCCAGTATGTAGGAGCCTTAACGCTTGAAAAAGTCGGTTCGTGGGTAAGTGACCATCCATAACATACCTAGACTCCTCCGTGCCTCAGAATCCCGGGTTTCATTCGTAGATTTTTGACAGTCATTACGGGTAGTCAGAAACCCGAAAGTCTGACCACCAGTCTTGCCAAGGGGTATCGTGTTACCCAGAACAGGGTTGTGGAGGTCAGATAGGCAGTAGTTCCATGCAAAATACTGGTATCCAGCTGCTTCCGGTTAGACTGGAATCCAATCCCCAACATATTTGGGAAAACCGGCCAAATGCGTGTTGGACCACGCCCAATGAAGGATTTCGTAGTTGCGATAAATTTATTCCAAGAAAAAACTTAACATGTAGTTGAAAAACATATTATCTCATACATTCCAACTGCAAATGTAAGTTGGTCGACAATTACTCGGCGGTATCCTAAAAAAAACCACTTTGTCGGCGTAATTAATATGTATATTGTAATAATATCCTACACGATCAACAGTATGGTGTCACGCAAGGACGTTGTACAACTGCTGCCGGTTTCACCGTACTGAAACACATCTTTAACGCATGGGTAGAGGCACAAGATGCAATGGGCATCTTTTGCGACCTATCCAAAGCATTTTATTGCGTGAATCACTAAACACAGCTAACATGAGCATTACGGACTGGGTAAACTTGCGCTTAGCTTAGTAAATTCATATTTGAATGATATACTGTAGCAAATTCCAATAAACAGTGTGAATTCATTGAGTTTAAAAGTCAAAATGGGTGTAGATACCGCAGGGCTCAATATTGGGTCCGTTCCTCTTTTTAGAGTATAAAAATATTTGAGTACCTCATTTACTGAAAAACCGACCACAAATGGTGTTATTTGCTGATGACATGACATGATGAAATACATTGCACGCTATAGTTTTGTATAATTTAGAAGTTTTAATATTGTCATTTTTTCAATTTTGTAAATTTGAGTACCTACCATGGAGCCGGGGCCGTTTAATCTGTTATGATGTATGCTCACTTGAAAAAGCTTGGCAGTTGAGAGTATGTTATGCTCACTTAAATGTCTGATGGTGGCGCGTGTGTTGGATCATTTGGTTCCCTAGAAAATGGTTGTGCGCCGTCAGTTGGGACTGGTAATCTGTTAACTGCCAGGGCTTATTTTTTATATTGTATTTTGATTAGTTTTAAATAAATTTATTTTTTACATCGTTTTCACATATAGAAGCAACATGAATAATGCACCTAGTGTCATATCTTGATTTAAAAGAGTGTCCTTGGAGTTTCTTGCCCATTCTTCTCCATAGAGATCTACGTTTTGGAATGGGCAACTAGCTTCAACTTTCTGACTAACTGACCGACTGTTCGTCGGTTCAAAAGTGCCTGTAATTGGTTTATTTTTAATTAATGCTTTGAGTTTGAGTTTATAGTCATGCCAAATTACAGCTTTATAGTTCTAAGAGTCTCTGAGCCAAGCCACGGACAAACAGACAGACGGACATGGTGAAACTATAAGGATTCCTTGTTGACTACGGAATCCTAAAAAGGCAAAAAATGATGATGATCCTCAAAAGATGATGACTTATACAAACTCATCATGTGCCATCATTGTGCCAAATAAACCTATACCTACGTGGTTCCCAGAAAAGCAATTTATTTCTCGCTCACAAACTACCAGCATCCGTTGATTACTCGTTTCTATCTGTATGTTTGTGCAACTATGTATCTCTACATGAAAGCTGGAGAGCCCAACCTCCCTTTTCACCTCACTCCTACCCCTTGTTGTAGAGGTACGAAGTATAAATTTAAAATGGAGTAAGAATATTTAACGGATTGTCAATGGGTCGGCTTTATAGCTGAAGAACTGTAGACAAGTTGCTTGAAGAAAGATTGCGGGTCAAACGCCCTCAGGCTAGATATACCGATGATTTTCGCCGGGACGTGCGGTCGTGGGATGAGCTGCACTTGGTGGTGGAGCCCGCTGAGCATGGTGGGCTGAACCAGCCGGGGAAGCGGCGAATGTACAAGCGATACTTGTACATTGGCCGCTCTCCCGACTGATTCCTGGGCTCCCGACTCATGTTGGTAGAAAGAACAGTGGGATTTAGGTACGTAGGAGTCCGACATAACGAGGATTTCAAATAAAAAAGGGTAACAGCTGGATGAGAACATCCAAGGATTGAGTTAAATTAGGGATGGCGATTATTTCCGAAAAATATTGATTATTAAATAGATTCGAATCGAAATACGATAAATCGATTCACAAAAAATACGAGGTTTAAAAATCGATTTTCCTGAAATCGATCTTATTTCAATTTGCTTTTCGAGTTTGTATTTTCTTTGTTAATGTTAAAAATTACGTTTGTAATACAAAAGTATTTTTTTATTTATTTCTTTTACCTACTATACCTATTTATTTCTTCTACGAGCGACGAAGGAAACTAAGTACACAGCCATCTAGCGAGTTTTTGAGTAATTAAGTGAACAACACATTCAACTAATTGTAAATAATTTACGGTTCGAGTCCTTATCAAAACAGAAAAATCGAATCTCGATTTTATAGGGTGAAATATTGATTTACTGGATCGATTTCGTACTATTATATCGATTCAAAAGCCTCGATTTTTTTGGTCCAAGAAATCGTTTCTTCGATTAATCGATCTCAGATGGCCATCACTAAGTTAAATACCGTGTGACTGGAAAGGTCTACGTCCAGCAGTATACTGCTATATGCTGATTACTCTTAGTTTGAGTTCGGGTCACTAACGTACCAGTATTTTCTCTCTGCACTTTTTGTAGGTGAATTATTTGTGCATTGGCTGCATAAAAAGAACGCCCACGCCACGATAATACACAAGGCACACTCCGTGCGGCCAACCTCGCCGATTGTCTAACCTACCACGACAATAATGAACTAGATTATTTTTCCAATACGCCTTACTTCTTGGAACACCTTGGTGACATGTCATGTATTGTAGTTCCGGAAGGCGGAAGGACCTAACCGTCAATTTAAGATTTATGCCTCATCTGATCTCGGGCATTTATACACATGAGCCTTATAAAGATAGCTTTAATCATTTGTCTTTTTTATTAGTAAATATTACATGTCCTATACCTGTTTCCACTTTTGTTCAGTGCATGTAATAATGAACTTCCGTGGTACATGAATTAATAGGAAATCTATCATGTCTCATTAAAGTTGCTCATAAACTTACAAGGTTTTTATCGGCTAATAACTTGTTTATAGACGAGTTCGCTTGTTATTTCAAGTCTTTTATGTTCTTAAAGTGTAATTAAAGAGTGCCCACGTGTTTCTAGATCATTATCACAATCACGTGCCGGGTCAGGAAAGTGTCATTTTTATGACGGGCAGTCAGCCCCTTCTGACTGGCTAATATTGACTATGAGAATAGACTCAACTTGAAGAGATACAAGTTACATAGAACAAGGGAGGAAGATGATGATTTCCGATACATTAAACAAAAAGAAATGTACCGTAATAACATGAAACATTCGTAGTTCCCAGTATGTTTCTCATTTACATTCCGTGTTTTACGTGGCTTGCATCGCCGAGCGCAGTGAAAACATTCCCCTGTGTGCCGCTTGCATAGCGTTAGAGTTCCCTAGGGTAGTTGCTTGTAGTTTCTTTCGATATTATTTAGTGTTTTTGTACTTTAGGTTAGTAACTGGGAGGCAACCACCGCCCCTTATAGCAGTATTATTTTAATATTGCTTCCAGTGGGAAAGAGATGGAGCTAAACCCCCTGTATAGCTTCATCTCATTCTCACACTGATGTAATATTAAAATAATACTGCTATAAGAAGCGGTGGTTGGCCCCCTGGACACAGTTTCAAGTTATTGCTATAAGCTTTAAATGGGTGCATTTAAAGTCTTGAAAGATAAACATAGATACTTTTCTATCGAAAACATTTAGCTACCGGAATAATCAAACGAAAGCAGAAATAACCCGCAAACATAGGAACCTTTCCTGCCGGGGTTGTGGGAAAGTCCGAAAGGGATACCGAGGCCCCTGGCAACACAGGCAACGGAAGGAACACGGGTGGGTTGTAGTCTGTAAGAGTCTGACACACCCTCCCACGCCGCCCAGAGCGGGAAACGTTATTTGATAATTTCCCCCAAAAAAAGAACACCTTTAATTCTAATAAGATTTGTTCCGCGGAAAGCAGCATAATTAATTAATGATAATATATCTCTTCTCCGTTTTACAATAATCTTGTTCTTTGTGTACGGAATCCTGCAAACTGCGTTGTTTGTAATATATTTTTACGGGATAATGAACGTGCAGAAGGGTGATGAAAGCGCTCTCGTTATATCATGCAACACTGAGGAATGAGCTCAGTCGACGTTTTTATTATTAAACCACGACATTCACCTCCATTTTATAGCATCTTATGTAGTTTTCATTATGTTATGTAGCTTAGTTGTCACTGTTTGGATGGGTGTTATACATAATATTTGGGTCAAAACCACATGTGCGAATGTGGTCGATAACTTTGGCCGGGATTTTTTCTATGGGAAACGCCATACATTTTACCATCGTCTTCCAAAAGTTCATACGAGTAGCAACGTCTAGAAAGTAGATTCTTTTAAATTAGGATGAATAGTTCGAAAAAAGTTGTGATAGGCCTTAGTGTCCAAAATTCGAGTTTCTAAGCAGTCTTGAAGTAGACCTTTTAAAGGAAGCATTTGCTTGTGAAATTTTTGGACACTTTGTTCTTAATATGTTGCACGAGCGGCTAATAAGTATTTTTATGCGATGGTGTGAAGTATTCTACCGCGAAGTGTGGGACGCCCCTCAGCTAGATGGACCTTGAAGTGGTGGCTGGGACAGACTGGATGCGGAAGGCGGAGGATAGGGTGTTGTGGCGTAGCCTGGAAGAGGCTTGTGTCCAATAGTGGACTGCGATAGATTGAGTTGATTAATGAGCCATGATATACGGAATCTGGTCCTGAGATATCTGGAATGACACCTCTGATTGATATTGCGCTATTCGTTGCCATCGTTCTATAAATCCTTTACTTCCGTCTAAGACCGGAACTCTTGGGGAGAGTAGGTATTGTGCGCTCGCGATGTATAATGCTTAGTCATTTGAATTCAAAATTACATCACGAACACTTGTTGTGCTTGACACTTGGTGTCAAAGACAGCGGTTAGTAACGACTGTAACCTCAACTGATGGTAATTGACAGCGGTTATCATTGCAATCTCTTAATCACACGAGGAAGTCGATTCTTACCTGTCGAAATGTTGCAAATTAGACAAACAAATGATTTACTCTTATCACTTCGAGGAGGTTCACGACTGACATGACTGTGTGGCATTTTTAGTGACACTGACCTTTGAATGCGTAGCGCTTTTGTATCCGGTAAGAGTTTAATTGGATTTCTTAATTACAGATAAGTTGATAACGGTTTAGATGGCAGATAGATAAAATGCAGATTTCCAGCTGTAGGTAAATGATAATGATTTGATTAGTACAAACGCACTGGTTTGCCTTGGTTTGCTGGCTTGCTCCTGAGACGTGCAAAGGTAGCACCGGTGTCGGTAAAAGGTGAGATAAAGACAAATACAATCGTAAACGCGATTTTAA
This sequence comes from Atethmia centrago, assembly GCA_905333075.3. Lineage (NCBI taxonomy): Eukaryota > Metazoa > Arthropoda > Insecta > Lepidoptera > Noctuidae > Atethmia > Atethmia centrago. Next base: position 19,873,206 of record HG995381.1, on the reverse strand, counting down.
GATGGACAAACCTTTTAAAAGTAAGTACCCGTCATCTTGAGGAGGACCTCAATATGACGGATACTTACTCTTAAAAGGTTTGTTTGTCTTAAAATCACTAGCTGAAATATTATTCGGCAGCTGCGAAAAGTTTTATATTTTTATGTTATTGCCTACGCTACATTTGGAAGATAAAGAAGGAAAAGTCATAAAGGGGAATCTGAAATTCCCAGACAACAGCTAATAGGTTGATGATGAGAATCATACATAGAAGGCAGCAGTGAATGGGCCAAATCTACTGATGACCATTATTCTCTCATAATGACGATAATTAATGATAAAAATCACTGCGTAGAAAAGACGCTGCTACTTACGAAGTCCCTTATTTTATTGTCTCTCTTTTCAATTCTCCAAGCCTGGTATCTGATGACACGTCATGGGTATTATATGTACCGTGACGTCATCCATTAACTTCAATTGGATACACGTCATGAATAATCTTCAGAATTAATTAACTTGTGGTCTATTCTTGGGAGTTAGATTTCCATAGCATGACAATGAAAAAACGTGAAGAACAGCTGTTGTTTTTATTTCTATGCAAGCTAAGAAGAAATAGTGTGAACGTTTGCAGTAGAGGATACAATTAAGTTGCAATTTAAAGTTGAATTGCAATTTGCATGCCCGTCTTTATAACGTCTAAGTATCTTAATAGGAATACAGTCAAAAGTTTAGCTGTAGGGGAGATTCTAAAGTAATCTCACTGCATCTATCTATATAATGTATATAATAAACACGTTACTCTCTTTTACGTCGCGGAGTCGGATAAAAACAATTGCCGTGCGTTAGATTTGATTTCTTTTTTGTTTTTCACACCTCAACACTAAGGTGGTTTAGAAAAAAATAAATTAAGAAAATCCCAAAGGTACGGCCGAAAAATCAAAAAATTAAAATTTTGTCTCACGTGGCACAAAGTTCACCGGGTCATGTAGTAGAGAATAAAAACTAAAACCCAACTACGATAAAAACGCCAATTAAAAAGGTATATTCAAAACGGTTTTCGGTTTTCGTATAACCGGTACCGTGTAAAAAGGAAATATTATCGGGAAATCACTTTGAACGCTTCAAACAACGGTATATTTGACTTTAATTGCAGTATCTAATATTTTAATGATTCAAACTAAGATTATATGTCTATGGCTATCGCTAGATAACTAGATCGATGTTTTATCTATTTTACAATTACAATAAATGTAATCTAGACGAAGTATTTATCTAAGGACAAAGCGATATTTGTTTCCGTTATAAGATTATAGGATCTATGTGCTAGCCTAGATTACATTTGATCAATTATTTGTTGATACTTTACAGTACAATAATTAAGGCCAAATGCTACATTTATTAAATCTAGAATTCCAGATCTAGGGGCAGCCAGGGAAATTAATTGTTATTCAAATTGACAAACTACGTCAATTTGCCGTGTTTTAGCCATTTATTTATTTATTTATATAAAGGCTTACCAACTAAACACAGACAGAGCATTAACCTTAAGTCCTTGACATACCTAATAATAGATCTCGCATTTATCTAAAATATAGGAAAGCACGGCACTATATTTCTTTCATAAAAATAATTTAAGTTGTAAGTCAATTTGATAATTATTATTTTTGACTTATTGATATTGTCTAGGAAAGTAAAGGTGGCAACACACAAATCTGCCAGCATGACAAGCCTGCATGAACAATCCTTTTGTGCAAGCGTGCACGACTTCTCTATGTACTACACACTGTACAAGCAAGCTGGAGCAGCATCAGTTTTTGCTTGTGCTATGGACAACGACGACTTGCTTGTTAAGCTAACTATAACTAATCACACTGAGTGCGTGTAGCTTAACCATATACACGTAACCCGTTCGATCATGCTTGTGTGACTGTCTGTCATTTACTCTTATTGTATTTTTTTTAAAATAAGTAGTCACACGATATCGAACCCCTTAGAAACACATTAAATCTTAATTTTATGGTCTGACAGCTCGACATGTTACCGTAATTAATAACAAAATATCCTATTTCTTTGGAATTGTAAAACAATATTGAACCTCTTAGAAACTCATTTCATTTATATTTAGTGGGAAACAAACTTACAGCCACATATAGTTATTGTAAATGTGGCCCCAGACCGGACCCTTACAGTCAATTGAGAAACAATTAAGAAATAAACAACAAGAGTTTTAAGTCGATGTTACAAAAAACTAGGGAAACTGGGCGTGGTGATTTTAGGAGATGCGAACTGATGCAATAAGTGAGGGTAGTCGGGATTGAACGGCGCGCCGCACTTTAGGATACAGACGTCCTAAGCTAGGTAAGCTAGGAGACTTGGTGAACGCCAAGGGCCATGTCTGAGTGGGCTGTCGCAAAATAGCGAGTATTAGTTATTAAGTTAAATATAGTTCGGCTAAAGCCCAGATTAGACTAATTTAGTACTTTATGTAGTACTAGATGCGCCCCGCGGTTTCACCCGCATAAGTTTTGACCCCGTGGGTATATCGGGATAAAAAGTATTTTATGTGTTATTCCTAGTTATCTTCGTACTTTTGGCGTGAAAGAGTAACAAACATCCATCCATCCATTCTTACAAACTTTCGCATTTATAATATTAGTAGGATAGGTGTGTTTGTTGAAGCGACCGGGTGAGTCTTTCATTATAATAATTATCCTAAGCTGATAGTGTAATTAAAGTTCTTGTAACTAAACAGATAGAGACGTGTTGCTGGGGAGTTTGTTGCGTCACTTCGTCTTCCCAGCCCAAACACTAGGAAGTGGTGAAGGGTGGGCACTTGAGGGGTTTATAGACCTTTAAGAGAATGGATCCACTACTCTATTATAATTAATGATTCTTTAATATTGTTTCACTAATCTATTTTCTAGTACCTAATTCTTGAATTTTGTTTTTTGCTTCCGACCAATAATATGGCTTTAAGGAGAAATTATCCAAAACGTCTCTTTAATCTATTTTCTATTAATTGTTGAATGTTGTTTTTTTTATCTCAGACCAATAATTCGGCTAGACTGACATGAACACGTGTCTTGCAGATATATGCTTGTTGTGCAAAGGGCGAACTTCCAGGGGTTTCGGTGACCACATCTATCTCATATCTAGTCTATGTCTCCTTAAGAGCATGATGACGACGCAATGCCGCTGGAACTAGCCACCCCGTTGTTAGACATGGACGGTTCGCACGGTTGCCGCAGGGAAAGCCGCTTTGTCAAGTTTATTTATGTTACGCTAGCATAAGGGTTACTCACAAGTTTATATAACATATATTTTGCATTCCTCTATTATTTATTAGCTTTCTAAAACCCCATCCAATTTCATACCTATGAATTTCTAAGTCTTATTTACCATTTCTGTCAATCCTTCCCCTGCTCTATTATTTGGGACAAGGCGTTGGACTTCTTCATATTTGGAATCCATTAACTATCGGTGGGAAGGAGAGGCACGGTTCTTTTCCCTAAAGACGGAAACCGACCTAAATACTAATATTAACAGAATTAGGAAAATCGAAAATTTTATCAGCCTAGTGTAATTTAGGAACAATCACACTTGCACAAGCGTGGCTTGTTCAAACCGCATAATCAAAATTGTATCAATCTTTATGCCACTTGCACAAACAAGATGTTGCACAAAATCATCATACAGACGCTCAAGCACGCTTGCACAAACTGGTTGTTCCTTCAGGCTTATCATGCTTGCAGTTACGTATGTGACCACCTTAAGAAAGGTCTACAGCCTAGACTACAAAGACACTATTATTTGACATTGAGACGTCATAATCGTAGATCTTAGAAATGTGAAAATGAGTGCTGTTTGCGTATTGAAAGTTCGCGCTGCTTGTTTGCACCTGAGACAGCTGCTGATTACTTGCCTCAGATTTACAGAACATTTTGACCTGCTAAGCCCATTTTGGATAGGTCATGTCGTTCATCATGACCCCATGCATTTACCGTGTCTACCAGTTCTCTGATTTGGCGAGGATCCATGTTTTCCTTTCGGTCTTCGGGATAGAACGTCTCGGCCAACAGTCTCACTGAGCCTTTCGCGTCCCGTGTCTCCCCTTCCATATGCAGCGGCAGATTTTCGTGTCTGTTATGTTGAGGATCTGCAGCCCCGATTCCCACAGTGTTCCATACATTTGCTCCCCTCTCAGGTCTTCGTTGCTGCTACCCCACCAAGTGCTTTTCGCGTTTGCGTCTCCTCCAATAACCAACCTGTTGGAGCCCAACTCTCGCTCTATCCGGTTAAGATGTTCCAGGTATGGCTCCATGGACTTATCTGACTCAAAGTAGAAGGACTCCAGCGTGATCGTCCAGGCTCTAGTTTAGACTAGCACCACAACGATGTTATTTGTGGTTAGTTGTGGGTACTGTAAGCCGTCCAAATCTTATTCCAAGACGGGTATTTATTTTATTTTTGCACTAATGCATATTTCATAAAATAGCTTATACATGTATCTATTAGTATGGTGAATTTGTCACTTAAAGGATTACACAGCTTAGACACAGATAAAAAATACATACCAATTAAGATAAATAATTTAAAGTGATTTAAAATTAAGTAACGAATTTTTGTTACAGTTAAATATATAATAAGAGCTACTTTACTATAGGAAGACAATATAAAAGGAAATAAAACATCAGATTTACTTAATTAATTAATTAATAAATAATAAATACTCAGTTTAGTTTTGGTGTGATTATTATACATAAGACGACTGCAATAAACGTGATCAAATGTTATGAATGGTTGGGGATCAAAATTTTTTTACGTAATTGGTAAAATGTGTCGACAAAGATGTCGATGTTGCTGCTATTGTGGATTATATTATAGTTAGCCATAAATCGGTTCATAGACGCACGCGGCCAAGGTTTGTTCTTGATGAGGACATAGCAAATATATCTGTACTGCATACATATCTAGTTATAGTGCGCCTAGGTACAGTGATATTAAGTTCGGATAATAGCTCCGGAACATCGGACAGATTACGGATAATTTTATAAAGAAATATCTGATCGGAGAGACTTCTACGTTATTCCAGGGATATCATTTTGAAATGGTTGATTCTTTGAGGATAACTGGTGTCTCGATCGCAACTAGAACATCTGAAGCGCAGATACCTGGTGAAGGCCTTCTGTATACGGTCTATCCTATTGACATGGACTCGATATGTAGGATTCCATGCCGGAGATGCGTAATCCAGTATACTTCTAACAAGCGTGCTGAAAAGAAGTTTCAGGGTCGGTATGGACCGCAACTCCGAGCAAGTTCTCTTCACAAAACCTGCCATTTTTGTCGCTTTTGATACAATTAGGTCGATGTGGTTAATGAACGAAAGTTTACTGTCGAGCTGGACTAAGTCACGCATGGTGTCAACCTTTTGTCATGGTGTCAACTTCATTTCATCTATAAGACGAAGGTACTATATTTTTGTTACGCGTAAACGTCACGTGATAGCACTTACTTACCATTATGTTAAACCGACACCATTCATGTATCGCATCCAGATCCCTCTGAAGAAGTGATACGTCCAAGTCCGTTTGATAATTTCTTTATACAGTTTAGTATTAAATCTGCAAACATGGAACATTTGCTGTGTCGTACTGTGGAAACAATGTCGTTTACAAATATAAGAAATAAGATCGGCCCCAAGTGCGATCCTTGTGGTACTCCGGAAATGGAAGAGTAGAACAGCAATTCGTATCCTCTCACAAACACTCTCGGCTTCCGCCCTGTCAGGTAAGAGCCACTTGAGCAGTTGACCCGTTAGGCCAAAATGTTCCAGCTTCATCAAAAGTATATTATGATTAACCTTATCAAAAGCACTGCCGAAATCTGTGTAGATGGAATCAACCCGTACGAGCTCGGAAGCCTTGCTCTTCAGAGGCCAATTGCACATTAGTATGCGATGACAGTACATGACAAACCAACGCTTCAAACAGCTTTGCAAAGATAGAAAGAAGAGATATGGGGGCGATAATTAGACGTATCGCTGGATTCTCCCTTCTTAAAAATAGGTACCACGTTAGCGAATTTCCACTCTATGGAGAATTTAAATTTTTCAATAGAGCGATTGAAAATAAGTATTAGTGGAAGACAGGTTGGATGCACATTTTTGACAAATAGCGGGGGAAGGCCATCATGTCCTGGACCTTTGGAGGTGTCAAGTTTCTTTAATTATTTTAATACTTCTACTTCTGTGAACGCAATTCTGCTTAGTAGCGGGCGCGTGTGATATTGTGGTTGTAGGCACGTGTGGTATTGCCGCCTTTACAGTCCTTTCTCCGCCCTCAAAGTTCTGGACGACCCTTACACCCCGGTAACTCTTCATCCTTCTTACTCCACCCACATAAGGCACCTGGAGCATTGCCACAAAGACTTCCGCTTGTCAGCTTCTAGCAAGAGCTTGTTTGTTACTAGCTGGCTCCGTTGCAAGTTCGCCTGGATTATTTTGCAGTCAGTGGTAGTAGCAGGGGCGACTTTAGCAATATAGTGCTGAGGCTCGGCCTAATGCGGCCCATTGCCCCCGTACCGGACATTCGCTGCTGAACGCATTGTGCTCCTGGTTCCCTATTTTTACCCTGGTGCAGTTGATGCACACCGCTGCTTCGCCAATCTGTGTGTCTGGGCAGACCGCTTTGAAATGCGGGCCGCCACAGTGACTGCATAGGCTCTTTGCAGAGGCGTTTACCGTGTATGTATACCAAGCAGCAAGTACACTGCACCAGAGGCCTTTGGTATTCAACGCGCACTCTCTGGAGGTCGAACAATTTTTTAATTTTTTTTTATTGGGACATTGTCAAATAACTTGGGCAGAGCTCTGGGCAGAGCGAGAGGGTGTCAGACTCTTACTGACTAAAACCCACCCGTATTCCCGTGTTGCTAGGGCCCTGGGTAACCCTTTTGGACTTTCACGCGATCCCGGCAGGCAACGGCCCTAGTGGACCCCTACACTTGTGCTGACATCTCTTTGAGTCGCGTATGGAGCACAGCACGACGTCGACCCGGGCATGGTCCCTATCGGATGGCGAGCTACCCGTTGCTTACCGTCCGCAAGCCCGCGCCAACGGTGGCCGGAAATCCGCCCGGGATTCCTGACGTCCGGGGCGTCTCCTGCGGCGGCTAGGGGCGAAAGGGGGCGAAGTTTGCCTTTCCCTCAACCGTCCCGCGTCCTCCTTCGCCAGCATTACTGCTTCGCAGAAGGCGGTGACGGCTGCCTATGCCGTACCATGGCCTGGATCTGGGCTCGACGCGAGAGATCTCCGCCGCCGATCGCCTCCACGAGGACACGGCGGTGCTCTACCCAAGCCGGGCAGACCTCCACCGTATGCTCCACCGTGTCCTCCGGGCAATTCACACAGTGGTGACACCCGGGCGTTTCCTCCCGCCTTATCCGACACAGGAACCTCCCGAAGCTGCCGTGTCCAGTGCGAACCTGCGTCAGGCGGAAGTTGAGGACACCGTGGCGCCTCTCTAGCTTGGAGGTGAGCTTCCCTTCATCAATCGCGTGGGAGAGACACTCATCACAACATGGCTCATGTGAGGGTTTCTAGTCTTTCTCCTGTATTTCATCATTGTCCATCCTTCCGTTCTTCCGAGGTCGTGAAATATCTTCCGATTCAAATTCTTTAGGGCTTTAAGGACTTCCTTGTTGCTGTGTACCAGCGACACGTCCCTCAGAATCAGATGCAAGTCTCTGTTTGTCACTTCCTCGACGCGACGAGGTTCTCTCTGACTGCTTCCCAGTCTCTCTTTTATCTTTGTTCTCTCCTCCTTTGTCATACACCCCATGACCACCTTCCTGTATTTTGCTTTCCTCTTTCTTTCCACCTACATCCAACCTTCTTTTGCGTCCACTGCCTTTCATATATTATTAATTGGCGCGGCTGCTGGTAGGACTGCAGGTGTGATTGCAGGTGCAGGTGCAACAAAGAAATTTGTTTCGATCTGACTCTTTAACTAGCTCAAAGCTTATTTATCACCTTCGTCTTTATCTCTGTCTTGAGATCGTGAGAATTGCCCAAATGAAGCTTTACTTTATTTAGGCAAGCTCTTGCCTCCGCTTTGAGGTTGGGGTTACTGGACTCAGGCCTCTTTGGTGGTCTTGCGATGTTCACGGGTACTCGGCGCGTCTCCAGAGTGCTGGGAGCATGTGGTGTGGCGTCATGCTTTAGGTTGGCCCTGGACTTGGCTTGAGGCTCAACTTTTCATGTTACGGCATAGATACCAGGCCACTCAGAAAGAAAAAAAGATTTTATGTATGAGCGACTGGCCAGTTATAATCTATTTTGAAAATATGACTATTTGTAAGTTAAAACAGGTACGTTCCAATTTCAAAATCTTGTTCAACATTGTTTGCGAGTAATTTAAATTACTGTGTCTCATAAAAAATGGATTTGCACCGGGAACATTTTCGCGCTATGATTTTTTTATGATTTCAAGTGTCGCCTGAAACCAGACGAATCGTACGATAGACTTCAAATGCCATTCATGGATGAAGGCCCTTTTAAGGCAACCGTGTATCGTTGGTATAACTAATTCAAGCGCGGTCGACTAACTTTGGGGGGATGAAGAAAGGAGTGGTCACCCTTTGACGGCTGTTACGGAAGAAAACGTGCTAGCAGTGAAAAATCCATGACAATAGGCGAGTTACGTATCAAGCACATTTTGCAGGTTGGATCGGGAAGCCTACACGTGCATCTTCGCGTGAGGAGGATGGTTTCACGCTGGGTGCCGCACAACCTCACCGATGCTCAGAAGCAGGCCCTGGTCGAATGATAAACAAAATTGAAGCAGGCTCGTCTCAGCATGTTTACGACATCATTACAGATGGTGAGTCTTGAGTTTATCAATAACATCCAGAAACGAAGTGCCAGTCGACGGTTTGGGTATTTCAAGACGAGTCAACCCTAGCCTACCAAAGTGAAGCGATCTAGAAGCGGGGGGAAGATTATGATCGCGGGCTTTTTCAATTAGACTGGCTACTTGGTGTCAATTCCTTTACGGAACCAAAGAAGCATCAACGCTGAATGGTATACTACCTACCAAATGCTTGGCAGAAGTTTTCTCTGTTGTGAGCAACAAGCGACCCAACACAGGGCTCCGCAGGCTACTATCCACCACGACAACGTGCCTTCGCACACCGCGCTCAAAACGAGGGACTTCCTGGAAAGTATGCCGGTCGAAAATAAAAAATCAGCTCAAAGGGAGACAATTTTCGTCACCGGAAGATGCGCTGTCAGCGTTCGAGCAGGCTGTAAACGAGGTGTCTGCGGTGGACTGGAAAAAGTGCATCGAAAACTGGTTCAGACGCATGAAACTTTGAATAGAGGCTAGTGGAGAGTACTTTGAAAATATACAATAAAAAATATTTAATATTTACCTATAGAAAATTTTATTAAATTTTCGCAAATTTTCTGAGTGTCCCACGTACATGCGTTTTACCTTAAACTAGACATGTTATCTAACTAAATATAATTAACTCAAAGCTATTGATACTAGTCAAGAAGTATGATTTAGTAAATTATTTAACTGGGTAGGCTGCTTTAATAGATATTTAATAGTTATGCATGTATTTTATCAAGCCGTGTTAAGTCCACAGTTATAATTACGATCGTTTGTTATTGAAATATAACTAGCAAGGTCTCAGGTGCGTAGGGTTGGTACTTGAACCTAGAGTTGGTACTTGAACCTTGAACTAGAGGAATAGAAGCGAGGTCCGAGACAGAGGGATTTTAAGTCAGGATTTTAAGCAAATCAGAAACTTTAAGCATGCATGTGCCTATGTCAATGTTGATCTTACTAAAAAAAAAAAAAATATAACCCATTGATTATTCGTTTTTGCACATGAAAAATTGCTGCAAATCCCTAGTTATTTAGTCATCTTTTATTAATTAACTCTCCTGCAGTGAATAGGTACTTAGGCTTTAGCCGTGGTGAAATCGATCCCGTGGCCGTGAAGTAGAAGCCAACTTTTCAACCTCTTTTATTTGAAAACTAGCTAGGTACGCCCCGCGGTTACACCCGCGCGATCGAGACTTATCTACGCTGGTGAAACAGAGGGGCGCAGCTAGTTTATAATATTATTAAGATTAGAGTGCTTACTTTTGAAACTGGTACCTAAGCTTGTACTTAAGTTACTATCGTAATACTTAGCTTTTCATTTGGTGCGTGACTATTGGCGTGATTTGAGCAATACCTCGAATGCCTTTAAAACAGTGTTCATAAATCTAAATGACCAATTATTGCTTGGCCGAAACGTTCAATTCGCGACTGTTGGAGAATAATTAAGACATTTTGTACACGTATTGCGTTTATTTATCAATATTTAATTCACATTATTTGTTTATTTATCCTTTGTACTAAAATTTCATGAAATTTGGTGACATACTGTCGACGTACACGACCGAGTGCTACATGTTAGAGGTCATCCTGCAGCAGAGGACTGCGACAAAAAGTACCTACCTATTAGCTGCCGTTTACACGGTGCTATCCCTGTACGATATTTTACGATAAAAGTTCTGATCAAACGTCAACATTCCACTGTGTATACGGTTTAAAACAAATGCAGTTAAGTATCGTACTGATTAACACCGTGTGAATGGGGCCTTAGGTATATTTTTTATAAAGTTTCAGTTCCCCTTTGAAATCAATTAACTAAGTAATGGGCCCGATCAGATAAATTAAATAAATTATAAGCATCTAGATAGAAAATATATGCCTAATAATAATAGACCTCCATTAGCGAGTAGGTAATTGTTCGACTGTTGCTAACCGGTAACGCAGTTACGTGTTGTTATGTATAAATATTACCGGTAATACCTATGTAGGGACAAGGAAACTTTTCGCCGTCCAATTCCGGTTTAGCAGGACGAAGAATATTAGAAGCTCCCGGAAAGAAGCAATGATAAAGAAGATAGGAATTTTCTATATTTTACTGTATGACCGCTTTTTTACCTTTTTATTAAGTTTATTACTTTTTTTTTTGTCTGTCAATTTCTGTAAAATTTTAGATTGTTTGTTCCTAAATCCTGACGAGTGACTCAAAAAGTGAGTGATCTCAAAAAAATTAAGATGGAGCCTAATAACAACGCTTTTTAAAAGCAAGCGTTGACAAATATAATTATAATAGGTAAATGCACGTGTCATTAAATATACGTGTGCACTGTTTCGTTGCATAGTTTGATAAAAAAAATCGAATTAAGATAGACAATATTACATTTTGTTGTATCCAAACTGTATCCGAGTGCAACTATATAATTTGAATAAATGAATAATTTAATAAATTTTTATTTCAAATTTTGTTGCTTTAATGAAGTTATGGCAATGATAACAAGTTTATATTTCGTACCAAAAGCTGAAATGTCAAGTACTTTTAATTATATGAAAAAATATAATATTTATATTTACATACAAAACCCACTTGAAACATGTAACTACTACCCACATACATCTTTGTAGGCGATTTCATACTTAACCTATATTAATTACAAGTTCATGTTTCATCATCATCATTATTTCAACCGAAAGACGTCTACTGCTGGAGATAGGCCTCCCTCAAACACCGCCACTTCGACCTGATCTGTGCTTCTATCATGTATAAAAATGAACATGATAAACTCTTTTCTTCAAAACGTTAACACACCTAACTACGACCGTGTAATGTCCCAGCAAACACTTACCTTCGCTTAAGTAAGAAATACTGATTTCCGACACTCGCTCTACGAACATCCAGCAATAACACCCTTAGAGGCCTAGACTAAAGAGCCAGAAGCGCTTTCTTCGTTGTTCTCAGGTCATCCACAGTTGTGCAAACACTACCCAACTTTGTCCAGCCCCAGAAGCACCTGCCACCCTGCAGTGGCCTATATGGAAAGCAATTAATCAATTGCGGACCCAAATAGGCCACTGCAAACACAATCTACCGAATTGGAGGATTATTGACCCAATCGATGACCAAACCATGTCCCATATGTTGGAACGTACAAAGTACCTATACACCTGCACTTCTGAGGACCTAAAAAACTCCACTGATGCCGCGATTGGCGTGGCCATCTACTGGGGCCAACACATCTAACATATTATCTACAATATTTTGTAATATTTTGTTCGAGTCGATGGCAAAAGTACACTTTTGCCATCGACTCGAAAAGAAGTAACCAGCTCGTTGGTTACTTCTTTTCGAGTTCAGATCCACGTGACTACACTACGAGAAAGAAAAAGGAAAGAAAACTATGTTATTGGGACCCGCACCAGAAACACAAAAAGTAAATTATTTAAAAAAACCCGACTGCAAAACACATAACTGAAAAGGGAAAAACAAGCATTATAATCTATAGAATTTTGGTATCGCAGGCTGGGGCAATCACAAGTTACACCATATTTCAGGTTATTCGTTTGTCTGCAACACCAAAATTCTATAGATTATAATGCTTGTTTTTCTCTTTTCAGTCATGTGGTTTGCAGTCGGGTGTTTTGTTTTTTTAATAAGTTATTTTATTACAAGCTTTTTAGTTTTATTAATATATACGAGTATATTTGAAAATTACTCATTACTAGCTTTTATTTGATACCAATATTGTTGCAATTAATTTTGAAAAAAACCCCTCCCTTCCTTTTTTTTTGTATTTGCAAATGCAGTTTATAAATATTATGGCCTATGTCACTCCCACAATGAAGACGAATCTAACGACACCTCATATGTTTAAATCCATCAAGCCGTTTAGGCTATAGAGCGTGCCAAAGAAATAGACATACATACATACATACATACATACTCTCGCAAAACATTACCCTCCTGGGGCAGTCGGGTAAAAAGGAACATTTTTGTTGTATTTTGTATACAAAAAAAAATGTGTCATGCCAAAAAGGTCCTATCTCAGCATAATGCTGCGATAAGAAGAGAAAGGTTATCATGCGAATAGTGTTAACTTGTTAAAATGCCATGGGCAAATTGGGCCACGTGCTGTGCTCCGGAGCCCCTTCGTGGCTAGATTGGCAATGACCTGTCAAATGTCTAGACTTTGTCAGGAACCAACCTTCAATAGTTATCGTAATTTTTGGGCTTTCGGATTACTGGTGATTTTTTTACTATGGTACTGTTTATTTGGGCATTACTAAAAAGGTGTCCATCATTACATGGGCAAGGTCTTTTATTGTTCTTTTTTATGATGTAAAAAATCACGTATAAATTCAAATCTATGTTTTAAATCATTTGCACGCTATTGTATTATTGCGAAAAGTATCCTGCACTAAGATATCTGTAAAAACCTTTATGTTTAGGTACCACATTTTATACAAGTAAAGATACCTACTAACTAACTAACCTACTTGGTTTTGCATATCACACCGCCTCGGAAAGGGTGTATCAAATTGATGAGGTGACTGATCCACAATTTAAAATTATACCGTCTAAACTGATCTCACAGTTTATTTATTCACCTCTGTTTCTATACCTAGGTAACTATGTTAGTCTTCTGTCAGTAAACAAGGTATTTCAGAGAATATAAGATACAATAATAATTCATATCTACAGTTACACTACTATAATGTATTTGTAATTAATACCATGTCACGTTCTGTTTAATTGTAGACAGTAGGTACAGGCTGGTGGCAATAAGGCCAGTATGGTTGGCATATTCAGTCAATCAATCTGCCTAGCCTTTTCCCAACCATGTTGAGGTCGGCTTCGAGTCTAACCGGATGCAGCTGAACGACTGACTATCTGCCCTCCACAACTCAGTAACTGGGTAATACGATACCCTTTGGTAAGACTGGTTGTCAAAATTTCGAGCTTCTGACGACCCGTAACGATTGTCAAAGATCCACGAATGACAGCCGGGACCAACATCTTAACGTGTTTCCGAGGCACGGAGGCACATTCAATATCAAGTTGATAATAAAAGTTTTGAAGAAAACAATAGAAAGGTCAAGATCTGCTAAATTTCATTCGGGAAATCTAAGAAGAGTTACTCCAATTTTTTCAAATCCCTGTGTAGGTTTGAAGCCTACTTTTATTACGCATGAAACCTGTGTGGTTTTTAACGTTATATACGTTTTTTTAGGCAAATTTAGGCAAGAAACACGAACCCCACAATGTGCCTTCAACGTGTCCGACTATACTCACTGCCCTAACACCTGATTCATCTGCTCAGCCCTTGCAAAATTAAAAACTTCAATTCTAGTTTTGAAGAGAGTTCCTCGTGGCGCGGGGCCATCCGTGACTTCATGTTTAGCGCATTGTATCTGCCTCGTCACCGAAGAGAACTCTCAAAGTGCTTGGGAGCAATTACTCAACTTTCTGTACAGAATGTTACATGTTCAAAAAAGCAAATAAAAAAACGTTAAGAGCACAAATCAAGGACAATTCTAACATTTCGGCTCAAAGTTTCGACTTTAAATTAACAGCGTACCTCCCCCAAAGAGGTTTATTGCACCATGTGTGTATAAACTAGGCAAGGCTGATATCAGAGATGAAACTAGGATCATCTTTAGCAGCGATGTGGTTGCGCTGTCCTCTCAAGATACACTTACAGCTCTGGAGAGCAAACACCCCGCCCCGGCAGATGACCTCTCCTTCCCTGGCCCACCTGATCCAGAATTCGACGTCCTCATTAATCTCATGTTCTCCGGCAATGTGAACGAAGTCGTCATTGATATTTTGTGTGGGGCAAATCTATGTGCCCTGCGCAAGAAGGATGGCGGCATTCGTCCCATTGCCGTTGGGTCCAAAATTAGCTGTGCTTTTTACAGCTAAACACTGGCCAGTAAATTCCAGCCTCTACAGCTGGGCTTCGGGTCTAAAGGGGGCTGTGAGGCTGCGGTACATGCTTTATCCACTTACCTCAATAGCGGTAAAAATGAGGTCATCCTTAAATTTGACATTAAGAATGCTTTCAATTCCGTAAAAAGGGACACCTTGTTGACAGAAGTTTAAAATGTTACAGGCACCCACCTCCTCCCAGGTCCCCCAAGTCCTCTAAATTACTTTATAAGGACAACCTTTTGCGACCAGCCGTTGGATGTTAACAGGATGACCCTCTTGGGCCAGTAATTTTTAGTTTGCCAATAAAACCAAATATTTGCTTACCAGCGGCGTACCAGCGGTATTAGAACCAAACGGCTTGGTACGTAACGATGGGAAGTGATCAAACGACATGGCGTTGTTGCTTTGGATGGTGAGTAGGCCCCTGGTGTGGGATGCAACCTGTGTCAACACTCTTGCGCCATCTCATGTTCCAAGCACGGCTGGCTGTGCTGGCGCCGCTGCTGCGGCTGCTGAGACCCTCCAGTGGCGCAAATACCTTATAGGTAACTACGGTTTTGACCCATTTGAGGTCGAAACGCTCGGGTCATGGGGCCCAAGTGTGCGTCTCCTTTTTAAGGAAATTTCTCACCGACTAATCGATGCTTCACGTGACCAGAGGGCTGACTTGTTCTTTGGCCAAAGAATTAGCATTGCCATTTAACGTGGCAATGCTGCTAGTCTTCTGGGCACGTTTCCGGATGACACTGAAGCGGACGAGTACTTCGAAGCCTACGTGTCCTTTTGTTTCTTGTATTTATTTGTATATTTAGATATTTAGTCGTTTAATTTAGTACCTAGTGTGTATAGTTAGTTGCGTCATATATTGTATACAGGGTGACATTGAAAACATGCGACAAATCGAAATGGGAGATTGTACTCATCATTATGAACAACTTTTACTAAGGGACCAAAGCTACAATCCAAAAAAAAAAAAACTGCTGTCCCCTATATTTATGTTCGCAATACCTCATCAAAATGTAGGAAAAGCAGATTTTTTTTTTTTGGGATTACAGCTTTGGTCCCTTAGTAAAAGTTGTTAATAATGATGTATACAATGTCCCATTTCAGTTTATCGCAAGTTTTCAATTTCAACCTGTATAATAATGTTAATTTACTAGATGGACCGTCAAACTTAAAAAGGCGACTGGGACAGTCTAGATGCGGAAGTCTGAGAGAGGCCTATGTCCAGCAGTGATTGAATGGTTTGATCATCATCTTTTACACGATAAAACAGTTTTAATACTTGGGCCAGCACTTTTTAGTGGTTATAAAAGCTGCCAATTTCAGAGTTCTTGATGAAATGGTTCCCACTACCACTTCTTCGAGGAAAAGGGCAACCAATTAGAACTCAGCTGTAATTAAAAGATTAAACAGAGATCTCGTAGACATGGTACATGACGTACCTAATAATTTAAATTATAATGAATGTATCAACATATTTTATTATTGTTAACACATTTTTCAATAACATAACGATAATACTTTTAATTAATTACACGTCCATATTAAATGCTTAGTAAATAAATCTGTCATCGGTAGGTAATTGTTCTATGATTGCTGGCATGTTGTAAGTACTTGTACACTGTCAATTATTTACCATAAATTACTGTGTAAAATAATCGTAGTCAATGCAAGTTTTAATTAATACAAGGTTTTTATATTAGAAATATAAAAACCTTGTATTAATTAAAACTGCGGCGGCTTCATGTTAAAAAGTTTTAAAGTTTATTTACAAGTTATTTGTAGTACCTAGGTGGAGGGAGGGACTCAGAAAATATGTATATGCATACAAATCAAATCAATTCAGAAGTCATTTATTCAAACTAGGCTGAGAATCAGCACTTTTCGAACGTCAAAATGACATAAGACAGTGCCCCAAAAACGCCCGCCCTTCATCACTTTCTAGTGCTTTAGCTGGAAAGAAGAAGTGGCGCAACAAACTCCCCAGCAGCACACCTGTCTGTTAAGTGAGATAAACTAGATTCCATACAAATCGTATGCAATGTAATTAACACTACGAAACACAAAACATTAAATTAAAAAAATTACTTGTCATATGTTAGCTAGCACACACCAATATACCAACAAAACAAGAAATAAAAATAACAACATAAAAACGACAAAACGTAAACAGAAATTGATACCTAAATAAAAGCTTCCAGGCATAAAGGGCGGAGTAACACACAAATTGTTAGCTGAAGTGCTGCTTTCCCAGGTTGATCACGGCATAATCTGTAACGTACGGAGGAGAGACAGTTCGAATCCCTAGTTGGGTATCACAAGCAAGTTCTTCTCAGACAGATGCGTTGCTGGGGAGTTTGCTGTGCCACTTCCACATTCCCAGCTAAAACACAACACCATTTCCAGTGGTGAAAAGTGGCGCTTTGCGGACTGTCTTGTATAGTTTTGACGTTCAAAAAGTATTGATTCTCAGCCTACGTAATACATAATCTGCCTATAATGTTCCCACTGCTGGGACACAGGCCTCCTCTCTGTGAGAGGGAGTGGGCCGTAATCCACCACGCGGGCCAGTGCGGGTTGGTAGATGTCACATAACTTCGAATTTTTGGTTCTAGGATATGCCGGTTTCCTCACGATTTTTTCCATAACCGTTTTGAGAGCAGTGGTGATGTAATAATTTCATGATTCTCAGCCTTGAATAAATGAGTATTGTTTTTGGAGCTTACGGATTTACAGTTGATATACTCGCAGGCATCTAAAGGTTGTCGCGGGAAGGTACTAATGGGTCACCGAGGCACCGCAACACAGGCAACGGAAGGAATACGGGTGGGTTTTAGTCAGTAAGAGTCTGACACACCCTCCCGCTCCGCCCAGAGCGGGAGAAGTTATTTGATGATTTCCCATCCAAAAAAAAGAAAAAAAAAATTCGAAAAGATTTTTTCTAATAACAGATTTAAAAGTCACTAACATCATATAGGTATCGGCGCTTAAAGCATTAAATAAAATCTATCTTGTCAAGTCTATTTAGCCCGTAGATAATGTGCTGCTGCTGGTGAAAGACCTCCATCTCTCTTTTTTTGAAACACCCGTGTGCACTTGTTTATTTATTCCTTTAACAATTTTGTCAAATAATTATGCTAAAGTAATTTAAAACGTTACTAAAACATTTATAAATGTATCACCTAGTTATTCGTTTACATATTTAGTTTGGTACCTAGTAGCGTTATAATCCTGACGGGATCGTAGGAAAGTTCGAAAGGGTTACCGAGGCCCCTAGCAACACAGGCATCGGAACGAACACGGGTAGGGTTTAGTCAGTAAGAGTCTGACACACCCTCCCGCTCCGCCCAGAGCAGGAGAAGTTATTTGATAACTTCACAATACAAAAAAAAAAAAAAATGTAGCGTTATATATGTCACCGTATGATTATGAATTTTGTTTTATCTTGCGAGATTATAAACTATGTAAAAATTATGAGCTGCAACAAACTATTTACAATTTAACGCGTCCATCAAACTTGCAAGTAACAAATAACTAACTGAAAAACTTGTATGCGACGAACGCATCCTGCGCTAATACTAAATAGCCAAGTAGCTGCGACCAACTTGGAAGAAGCGCTCGCCGGCCATTCCCTTGGCACCGTTCGCTTCGCTCGCTCGGCTCGCGCGCGGTTGGTTCACAGTTCTAACCTTTCCTAACCCATTTGGTCGGGGTGCCCTGACTTAGTTACTGCGACCAATTCGTCTACCACCAAGACCTACCAATTAGGGCCGGTTCACAATTTTACGGGCCATAAAATCGTACAGATTATGAACCCTGTCGATCAGTGCAATTTCGTTTACAATTTGACGATTTGACATTGATAGATTATAAACTAAGGAAATGAATGCGTTATACTGTAACAGATTTTTGATAGTTTATAATCTCGCTAGATAGATTATTACTAACGGTGCTCACAATCTTACGGTGACCTAGACACCTTTCGACATTCTCCCTAAGTCGGAATTCGGCCTCGCTGGGGTCGCCTTTTCAGAATCAAAACACAATATGAATTATCATATCGCACACCTAGATCTAAACAGCGATTAACTCAAAAAATCACTTTTTTCAGAAAAGTTGAAAAACTGATTACCGTCTTCCTGTGCACAGCCGAAGTTTTCTGTATTGATCAATGCTTTTTAAATGCAGATAGAAGAATGATGTTATAAGAATCTTGTGTTTTAATCGTTTATTAGGGCTGAAAATTGATATTTTTTAGTTATTTCCGTATTGTTTAACAAATGTTTGTATATTTTTTTGTTATTTGTAGTTGAACCCGTGTTGCTGAATTTCGTTTTTAGTTATCTCTCTTTTGAAGATTCAATATAAATTTAAATGTAACAGCATTTTGAATTATTTTAAAATAATGCAACTCATAGGCGGGTATGTGACCAGCACTAGGGGTACATTGGTTGATGAACTACCAAGAAAACACTGAATTAAGTACTGAAATGAAACATTATTCTTTATTTATCATTAATAAAATAATATTTAACCAATAACAGCTTCTTATGTCCCGTAAATACTTCAACTAAAATTATCTTATAAAACAGTAACACGACATAATCAAAATATTGGAACACTTTCGTTTCATGAAAAACAATTTTAAATGCACATCTAAAATCACATTTGAGTATGACACTTTTCTATTCATACATAATAAAAAGGCCATTATTACAGTTACAATCGTAACAATAAAATGTACTGTTCTTGAGTCAGAATAAAGTTTTGTGAGTATCGTTGTGTACTATGGGCATGATAATTATCTATAAAGATATTCTTATTTTTTTTAAACTTACATGAGTATGCTGAACACAGCAAAGTGTCGGTAAGTGCATACTTAACAACAAAAAATAATCAACTTTATACTTTGCATATTTTAAATACTAATAATGGCACTTTGAGATCACATTAAAAATCACAATAATACTTAATCCTATAACTATAGATAATAACTGAACAATTTTGGTTTATCTCTTTTTCATTTGAATTGGTTTTTTTTAATCTTAAAATTTTAAATAATAATAAAACGGTCAATTGTCATTTTCGGCCAAAACATCTTTATAATAAACGTCATTAGGATTTTGGAATAACGTTCTTATCTATCAATTCTTGTATGTCTTTTTTTTTTGCACTAGACAATGCAATTTTCTCAGTGTATGCATGTGTTAAACCGATTGAAAATAACGATTGATCTATGGCAGATCCGTATCCTCTTACGCGGAGAATCCTCTTTCGCACACAAACTTTTCTATACGTTTCCTCTGTAAATGATGTTTTATAGAAAAACGTTTCAGGGTGTTCTTTTTCAACCCTGAGAACCTTAATGTCATGCCACTTGACTTGATTTCTGTCCTCGTCTATATTGAAATTTGTACCCCACGATTCTTGCAAAGCTTTGACGTCATAAAACTTGTCATGTGTCATTTCTACGACTGTGTAAGGTTTTCCCGTCTTTTTTGCTGTACCAATCAAAGTTTTATATTGCTCTGGTATGTAGATTGGTCCCGACTGCAAGTATCTTTTAATTTGTTTCTCAATTACACTGTGAACGTTGTCTCCTTCATTTTGAGAGTGTCCACGTATTAAAAACTAGTGAGTTATAGACTTGACTCTCAACTTGTTTACAGCATAAGCGTAGACAGACAGCAGAAACTTATTTTTTTGTTGACCGCCACAATTGTCGGAGTAGAAAATTATGTCAATTTCTTTAGTAGGATATTGGTCTAGCTGAGCTTTAACGTAGGCGATTATGCAGCTGCCAATTTCAACAGCTCCTCTCTTTCCTTGGGTTTCATCCCAAAAGAAACACACCACTTCTTTTGCCCTTAAATCACTGATGGTAAAATTGAGACAGTTGATCCTGGATTTATAAAAAAATAGGGATATTTGTCCCTTTGGAATCTGCAATACTGCCTGCAAGTCGTAAACTGCTACGATAGTACCATCGGTTCTACTTTTGTCATTTTCTTTTTCAGATCTTGCCAAAACTTTTTCTTTCAGATGATGTTCATATTCTTGGCTTAACTTGCGTTTGTCTTCAACGTCTGAGTTCTTGTACCTTTCGCACAGATCACACTGATCTTTTTTCGGTACGAAAAAAGAAATGTTGAATTCGGTGTTGAATATCCTGTTGAATGTTGAAGACGTGGCAAAAGTTAAACCATCTTTTTCACGCAGTTGTTTATAATCTCTGTAGATATCGGCCAATGATTTATCACTTGAAATAAACTCTCTTGTCGTTTGAGCTCTCAAGTAGTGAGATTCAATTCTTGGAATTGAATTTATAAAATCTATAACGCTCTGTTTAATTTGTGGATCAATAGTTGGTTGATGGCCGTGTTTTCCTCTCAAATCAGCTTGTATGACTCCTGATTCCGACTTCTTTGAAAGTGCCGTTTGTATCGCTTTATAACTCAAGTCAAGAGTGGATTTGAAAAACGGTTTGCATACCCTAATTTTGGATCCATCAACCTCAAAATAAAAGGCGGTGTTAAGAGCTCTAAAATCTTGTGTGCTTGAGTATCTATATTTGGGCTTTATTTTTTGTGAGTGTCGTACTACAAATTCTCTCTGCCTTTCAAGATTACTGAGCCCCCAAAATGCATCAAAAAGCTGTTGCCTTGATATTTCACCGATCTTATCTTTACATTTTAGCCGACATTTGTCTCCACAGGGGGTTCCAACTTTTCTCTCTGGCACTTGTTGCTTCGATTTCGACAAAGACTGGTAGGGTTTACCAGAATTTCTCAGCACTTTTGCAACTTTCGATTTCCACATTGTTGGTTTTCGTACTCTCTTTTTACCCTTTTTTTCTTCTATCACGCGCTCTTTGGCATTAATTTGAGCAACCATAGCATTTTGAGGTTGAGGTTGTACATTTGCACTATCATCTTCGGTGTCCGACGAATTACTAGAACTTGGTGAACTCTCAGAGCTGCTAGTGTTGGTGCTGGACGAAGACAACGATGAACTAGAAGGTACAACTTTAGCTGGTGTCTTACTCTTATGAATCAATCGGAAATTGGGATCCTCATCTGAGTTGTCAAGGTCACTTTCGTCACTTCGGATTGGTGAAATGTAATAATTTGGTGTACCAGTCTGTTGTTGTTTAGACGTGCTTGGAATACATTTATCAACCACGGATAAGGAAGCATGAGGTTCCTCAGATGAGTCTTCATCGCTTAATGACATCTTGAGGTCATCTTCTAGCTGTGGCCTGTTTACTAGTCCCATCTCCTTCTGTGTTATTTGTTCAAACTCCTGTTCTAAAGGTCTAGTATCTGATTGCATATTTTCATTTTGAGTCAGTAAGCTAGGGCTGATGTTTTCTTTGTCCCTTACTTCAACCATATTTACTAAAAACCGTCCACGATTCATTCTTATCTGAAATAGAAAATGTAAATTTCACTAACCGAAAGATTTAATAAGCCATCGATGAAACGTTCGATTTCATGAGCTTTGATGTAATGAAATTTGACGTGGCGTATCGGAGCCCATCTAAACAGCTCTAACTTAAAAAACTGTTCAGTAAAAACACAATAAGCCGTTTAGTTCTAAGACGAAAATAAAATATAATTAAGGTGAAAAGAATCCAATGGCCACTAGCAAAAAAGTTCAATTTCATTGGTTTTTTAAAGAAATATAAGAGTTTAAAAAATGAGTCAACAAAACAGAACCAACTGAAAATTCAAAAAAATTTCAACAACACGGTAACAATTCTAAATAAAAACAAAAACTTTACTTACCTTACTATCAACACTAGTTCAACTCAAAATGTAGCTTTAATTTACTCAACACTAACCATAAAAACGGCGACAACTCGAAATAATGTTAGTACAATTTCATAGATAACTCAACAACACGGAATCAACTCAAAATAACTCTAATTTGTTTACGACGGGTACGTGCGTTCCGCATGTTATTCTGGTTGCAACTAGCGATGTCCCCCTGTTTTGGTGGGGGAGGAGCGGGGCTCGCTCGTTCAACAAAAAGGGCTTCCGGCGCCATATAGCCTTGAGTTGTGGAACTATTTTTGAATCTGTTTTATTGGTCGCTAGGTAGTGAGTTAAGGAATTCGATGGTATGCATAACTCAAAAATTGAGATTTTTGAGTTAGCTCTCTTTAGATCTAGGTGTGCGATATTACCTACATTATTAACACAAACTTGTGGAACGAACTGAAAGTAATTTGATAATCTACGTACGGATTATGTCAGCTCTATTGTATTACGATTAACCTTCAAAATATCAAAAGTAAAACCTAGCTTTCAAATCTGTGCCCACTACCTTTCGATTTTTGGTTAACTTATAAATTATAATTGATAAACTGGCACCGGAAATCTAAAGTCTAGTAATAGAATAGAATATTTCTTAATTTGCACAGAGAGTAGGTACAAGTTACAGATGTTAAGTTTAAAATGATCCTTATACTGGTGCCGATTCCCTTGTTCACAAACTAAACTAAATTTAAGTTCAGTGCATCTTTTTCATTCTATTTCATTAAGAAAAGGACAGAAGATAAATTTTAGTTTAGTCCTGTCAAATTAATCAGCGCTTGACGTAAATTGACGTAACTTTAGTAGGCAAGTTTTTAATCACGTCTAAACTTGTATGGAGTAGTGACAGGCGCTGATTAATTTGACAGGACTAAACTAAAATCTATCTTCTGCCCTCTTCTTAATAAAATATAAAGAAAAAGATGCACTGAACTTAAATTTGGTTTAGTTTGTGAACAATTCAATCGGTACCATTACTACTTTAACTAAGGCATGCAAACAGTTTAAGCTATAATAACAAAGATTCACTCAATATATATTATTAACTCATTCAATCAGATCAATACAAGTTTACCATGTCAAGATGAAATTCACTAAATAATTTGAAATAGGCAATACAAATCATAATGTCCAGTTTTAAAATGGGATTATAAATTTGTCAAGTTCGAGGTCGATACAGTTAAATTAATATAAATGATTTAGCACAAGTCAGGAGTACAGAGATGTCATATTTTCAATTTAAATACTTACTTGCTGTTAAGAACAGTCAAGGTAGTTCACACTTTCGTTGCTTTTTTTTTGGGTGGGATTCATCAAATAACTTCTTCCGCTCTGGGCGGAGTGGGAGGGTGTGTCAGACTCTTACTAACTAAAACCCACCCGTATTCCTTCCGTTGCCTTTATTGCCAGGGGCCTCGGTACACTTTCGTTGCCTGGAGATGAGATCTTTTTTATCTTTGATAGGCTCGTGTTTGACCACTGGCGGTTGCCACTTTAAAAACGCGATGATGACAGAAAATAACATTACGCCTGTCCTGCACCGAAGGCTTTAGCAGAGGTGTACCTTAGTACACCCTAGTACACCCCATTTTTTAGATTTGTTCCATGAACAAATCTAACTTAGAGACATGTATTAATTAATGGTTTTAGTGATTATAATTTTGTAAATACATATTATTATGGTCGCGAATCATATTTTGATCAAGATAGAAACCTTACACTAACCTGCAAATTACAAAAAAACGTAAGAATATATTTTTCGCGGGCTACAACAGTTGCGGATCCACCTTAGTGCCCCTACATACATTGCCGAACATGACCAACATGAACAGTTGAAAGGAAAAGCTTCATAATATTACCATGTTTGGAAATTTATTGGAAATCACAGTTCGACGAGATGAAGAGACTTAAACCCTTAATTACTCGCACTGAGTCTGACAAACCGCGATCGGTATTTAAGCATTCATACTCGTATTTCTGAGATTTTGACGTCTTCCGCCTTTTCCTTCCCAATAGCTGCTTATATATTACTGACATTTAATTTATCAGTAGCAGATTTTTCTAGTATTCAGTGTTTTATTAGTAATTAAACATCGAGGTCTATCAGACCCCGCGCGACTGATAATGTAAGTATTTTGGTGCGAGTAAATAAGTGATAAGTACCTATTTATGTATAGGACAGGAGGCAAGGATGCTTTTTCATGTTTTGTTATTTTATTTGCCGGAAAATACTCAGAAAATGCCATTTTAGAAAAACTTTATCCCAACACTGATTGTTATTTTTATGGTTTTACGACCACATTTATGTATAGAAATACATAAATAAAGTCTCTTTTCGTGTCTGTCTGTATAAAAACGTTGTTCTTTTAAATTCCGCAACGAATTATGACGCGGTTTTCACCATTATTTACAGTATTTATTCCGGAAAGTGTTTATGTAGGTATAATATGTACATTAACCTGTTAAGACTCCCGCAGAGAGGCGCAACACGACAGCGATACGCGACTATAGTAGAACAATTTCTATGAAACTTTATGGAAATTGTTCTACCAGAATCGCGTCGCACCGTCGCGTCGCATCTGTCTGCGGGAGCCTTTAAGCCCTGCGCGACATCGATTCGGAGTCAAACAATAGAAAATCAATTGTGTCTCATTAGTTGTCTTTGACTAATTAATATTAAACTGACATTACATATAATAAAGGCTCATACAGACTAGCACGATATCGCGGGCGCTACAGGCAGCGCGACACTTTCCATGGAGTTTTCATAAAAATTGTGCTACTAGTGTCGCGTCGCGCTATCACGTCGCGCCTGTCTGCGGGAGCCTTAAAGAAATCTCGATGTTTTGTCAAGTCGTACAAACCGTGCGAAGCAGGGCCCGTCGCAATTTTTTTTTTCAAGGTAAGTAGGTACCTATGCACTTTCTTTTCGCTTCGGTCAATAAAAATAAGTTTTCACGCAAAAAGCCGCGCGGGCGCACGACTTGAAACATGTCAATGTCACCGGATCCGTGTCTATAGAATATAAAATCTGTATTTCGACGAAGGAGTCACCTTTGTCTCATTAATGACAAAATGTTTCTATGCATACCTAATGAGTTATGCACATTGTATAAAAGTTTTTGGCGTACGGATGTACTCACGGACGCTAAGTAACTTATGTTAAATTACGGGAATACATATAAAAAGGCGTCTAGTCTCTTCACAATAATAACATAATATCACGCCCTGTTTCCCCTAAAGGTTAGGCAGAGGTGTACCTGTAGTACACCCACATTTCGCCAGTTATGTTTAAGCCCCATGTAATAGAGGGCGAGCCTATTGCCGTCAACAGAGCACAAATCCAGACTCCGGACTGCTACTGAGAAATTCCTGATGGCAAATTCCAATTACGCTTTGCATGACCCGAGAATCGAACCCAGAACCTCATGCTCAGCAGTAGCGCTTGCGACCACTAAACCTAAGTGTCAGTTTTACAATAATTTATTACTAAAACTTGTTTTTAAGTGTGATCACTTGAGATTATAATCAAATCACTTCATTTAATTTGTCATTGAAGCGAATAATTTATTGGATACACTAGATATATTAGATTAAGGCGCAGATATATGTATGATGTTAGTGACTTTTAAATCTGTTATTATTACGCCTTCAAATAATGCAAGTAAGTTATGCAAAAAAAGTATGTTAAACTAGAACGTATACGCATCCATTCAAGTGAATATTTAAGTATTGTATTAAAATATTTTATGAAATTAATTCAGGAAGTAATGTCTAACCAAAGTATAAAATACGATATTACTTTCAAACTACTACTATTTTATTATTTATAATTCTATGTGTGTTTTTTTTCAAATATCTTATTTTCGTTGCTAAAAATAAACATTCCCTATGAAACCAAACGGCCGCGTGGCGTGAGCGTCACACTGAAAAAAATGAAACGATAGTTCTTACTGTTGTTGTACAGTAAAAAAAAAACGGTTCAGGAAACTTATTTTTATGTTAAAATAATTGATTACTGACAGTGCACTGAAATGGGCAAAAACAGTAAAGAACTAAACAGTTATTTCAATTGAATGAACATTAAAGTTTACTGGAACAAACAGTTTCTTTTAAGTATTGTATATGTATGGCCAAGGTCAACGACGATTACTCCACCCTTAAAGAGATCGTCCTTTTTTCTCAGTTTGTCTACTCATGTTGATCAATATTGGTTTGAATAATTAATTTTAACTGCCTCATTGGTCTAGTGGTCTCAAGCGCTACTGCTGAGCATGAGGTCCTGGTTCTATTCCCAGGTCAGGCAAATGGAAAGTGCGATTGTCGTAACCCAGTGCTGGGCACGCCACAATTGCGGCGATAAGTCCCCTCTTTGAGGAGTGGCTAGAGAGGCGGCACGGCGTCTAACCGTCCGCCTGACGCAGGTCCTCACCAGACACGGCAGCTTCGGGAGGTTCCTCTGTCGGATAAGGCGGGAGGAAACGCCTGGGTGTCACCACTGTGTGGATCGCCCGGAGGACACGGTGGAGTATACGGTGGAGGTCTGCGCGGCTTGGGCAGAACACCGCCGTGTCCTCGTGGAGGCGATCGGCGGCAGAGATCTCTCGCGTCCGGCCCTGGTTCAGGCCATGGTACGGAGCGAAAGGGCATGGGCAGCCGTCCCCTCCTTCTGCGAAGCAGTACCTAATGCTCGCGATGGAGTAGGACGGATATCGGGCCACCGTAGGCGCGGGCTTGCGGACAGTAAGCAATGGGTAGCTCGCCGTCCGATAAGGACCAGGCCCGGGTCGACGGCGCGTTGTACTCCACGCGCGCCTCAAAGAGATGTCAGCACAAGTGTAGGGGTCATTAGGGCCGAGGCCCCTGGCAACACAAGCAACGGAAGGAATACGGGTGGGTTTTAGTCAGTAAGAGTCTGACACACCTTCCCGGTCCGCCCAGAGCGGGAGAAGTTATTAGAAAACTTCCCACTCAAAAAAAAAATAGTACACCTCTGCCTAACTATTCGGAGATAACAGCTTACAGCTACGACTCTATGTTATCGCCCAGTGACTGGCTTATATACCAACTGACTGATCTTATTCTAGGCACTCTACAGTTTACATTACATCACGACCTATTTTGACGGTCATTGTGACATGAGATTTTGATGATGTGATGATGATGATGGATTGTGGCTAAGTAATGTAATTGTTTGTAAATAGGACATTATTATAAACAATTACATAATATTAATTTCTAGCCTTCTAGCCCTTAGTTTCAGTTTTGGTTCAACGGCCCACCTCAAATTGGATAGCAAGTCAAACCTAGCCTTGAAAATATTTCGTATCTTTATCTATTGAATAAAGCGAAAGCTTACACGTGTATTCAGTGGATTTTTTGGTGTGGTAAGGTCAGTCAGAACACAGGTCGGTTAACCATAATAGGCTCGAAGACGGAAAGCAGCAAAAGATCTTATATATTCGTCTACCTTCTCTAGTATCGACACTGATCATCTGCCTAGCATTTTCCCAACTAAGTTGAGGTCGGCTTCCTGTCTTCGGATTCAGCTGAATACCTACCTGTATTTTACATGACGCGACTGCCTATCTAACCCCCTCAAGACCGCAATCCAGGTATCAGCCTTTCATTAGACTTTTGGGCGGTATCGATACGATATAGGTACAAAAAAACGTCTGTAATTAGGGGACCCCCGTCAGGAACGAAGTCCCGTATGCGATACTCGCACGCACACACACGTATATAATAGAAAGACACAGAGCGAGAGAGAATGTCGCATGGATGAGGCATAACGCTTTTTCCTTTCGTGATGATTTCTACCAGTCAACTCCACCCGCAACCCGTGTTAAGGAACTTCGTTCCAATAAGTAGCTAATTCTGTGGTAAAATTGAAGAGGCCTTGTCAGACACGTAATGGTGGGACTGACTGACGGTCCGGGGCGCTTCGGCCAGCCCGCCGGTTGAGTGCGGCCCAAAGGGTCATTGCCATCCGGATGGTCCGGGGATAGGACCAAAGGGTATCTGTGACGTTGTATTGTTTGCAGATGACACCTCACTTCTTTTTAAAGTAAACAGGAATAGAAAAGATTTTGATGACGTAAACAGTGCACTCTCAATGGTTACGGATTGGTTTACAACGAATAACCTAGTTCTCAATTCCAAGAAAACGAAATGTATAAAGTTTGCCTTGCTAAATGTAAGGAATCTAGGCCACAACATCGTCTTAGATAATGGGGTGCTTGAAACTGTAGACTCGGCAGTTTTTCTTGGTATAACAGTAGATGCCAAACTTCAGTGGGGCCCTCATATATCAAGCCTAGCGGGCAGGCTCAGTTCGGCCGCCTACGTTGTCAGAAAAGTAAGACAATACACTGACGTTGATACAGCTCGATTAGTTTATTTTAGTTATTTTCATAGCGTTATGTTCTGCTGTGGGTCAAAGCCGCTGACATTCAAAATATATTCGTTCTTCAAAAACGAGCTGTTCGAGCTATTTACCAGCTTGGTGCCAGAGTTTCTCTGAGAGATTTTTTTAAAGATGTTGGTATTCTCACGGTGGCATCACAATTCATCTTCCCCAACATCATAGATATTAGGCAAAATATACACTTATACACTAAAAATAGTGATATTCACAATATTAACACCAGAAATAAGGACAAATTACGAGCTCAATTTCACCGGCTTCATAAGGTACATAACTCATTTGTTGGGCTTGGTATAACTTTTTATAACATGCTGCCCTCTTCTTTGCTAGATTTGCCTTTTAATGCGTTTAAAACTAAAGTAAAATCCGCCCTTTGTTCAAAGGCATACTATTGTATCAATGACTACTTAAACGATAAGAATAGTTGGTCGCTGTGATTAACTCAAGACAATGTTTATGTTCTTTCTCCAGAATTAGCTTAACTACTGACCGGTTATATGAGTTCATATACTTGATTATTTTTTTATTTGACTGTATAAGTCAATGTAATTTAATTTAGTTAAATTTTAATTTATTAGTGACATAATCTACTCATTACAATGTGTGTTTTATGAGTTGTATTGCAATAAGTGGTTAGCTAGCGTCCTCGACTATTGATTATACTATTCTTGCCTGAGCAACCGGCAGCAAGCTCGTCATGCTTCATTAGATGTGCGGTAGCGTATCCTGCGGTAGCGTCGGGGGTCGGATTGCCTCCTTCCCTCCGATATGGCGAGGGGGGTGATGGCTGATCTTTGCGTTATGCTCGTGAACGGGTGCTGCTTGTGGTGACTGGTCGTCTTGCTGATTATGGTTTTAATTGTTATTAGTAATTGTTTACTTATTTTACGTCGATGGGGCTAGTTTATCATTTCTCACTTCGAGCTACAGCAATAGCCTTATGTAAGCGGGCACGCCCTTTATGCCTGGAGGCTTTTATTTAGGTATTAAGTTCTATTTACGTTTTTTTATGTTGTAATTTTTATCTGCTTGAGTAAAGTTTGTTCATTGTTTTATTGGTATACTGGCGTGTGCTAGCTAACATATGGCAAGTGTGTAATTTAATCCAATGTTTTATGTTTCGTAATGTTAATTACTTTGCATACGATTTGTATAGAATCAAGTTTATATAACTAAACAGACAGATGTGCTGCTGGGGAGTTTGTTCCACCACTTCTTCTTCCCAGCTAAAGCACTAGGAAGTGGTGAAGGGCGGGCATTTTTGGGGGACTGTCTTATGTAACTTTGACGTTCGAAAAGTGCTGATTTACAGCCTAGTTTGAATAAATGACTTTTGATTTTGATACCACACGGTCTTCTGTGAGGCAGCGAGCCTTCTTGCCGGATTGCCGTCATGGGATCTGAAGGCAAAAGTCCTTGCGCAGTATGGGAGTGGTGCGAGGAGGCGAAACGCCGGGGCGTAACTCCGCTGCCGCGAGAAATCGCGGCACAGCGGACGGAGCTCCGGCGGGATCTCAAGGCGATATGGAGAGTACGGTTGTCGCAACCCAGTGCTGGGCACGCCACGATTGCCGCGATAAGTCCCCTCTTTGAGGAGTGGCTAGAGAGGCGCCAAGGCATCCTCACCTTCCGCCTGACGCAGGTCCTCACCGGACACGGCAGCTTCGGGAGGTTCCTGTGTCGAATAAGGCGGGAGGAAACGCCCGGGAGTCACCACCGTGTGGATCGCCCGGAGGAGGTCTGCCCGGCTTGGGCAGAGCACCGCTGTGTCCTCGTGGAGGCAATAGGCGGCAGAGATCTCTCGCGTCTGGCCCTGGTTCAGGCCATGGTACGGAGCGAGAGGGCATTGGCAGCCGTCACCTCATTCTGCGAAGCAGTAATGCTCGCGAAGGAGGAGGCGGGACGGTTGAGGGAAAGGCAAATTTCGCGCCCTCTCACCCCTAGCCGCCGCAGGAGACGCCCTGGGCGTCGGGAATCCCGGGCGGATTTCCGGCCACCGTAGGCGCGGGCTTACGGACGGTGAGCAATGGGTAGCTCACCATCCGGTAAGAACCGGGTCGACGGCGCGTTGTATTCCACGCGCGCCTCAAAGAGATTTCTTCAGCACAAGTGTAGTGGTCCACTAGGGCCGATGCCTGCCGGGGTCGCGGGAAGGTACTAAAGGGTCACCGAGCCCACAGGCAACACAGGCAACAGGAAGGAATACAGGTGGGTTTTAGTCAGCAAGAGTCTGACACACCCTCTGGCTCCGCCCAGAGCGGGAGAAGTTATTTGATGATTTCCCATCCAAAAAAAAAAGCACTAAGCACGGTATTACCGCACCGGCAGCGTCTAGAGACGGCGGGCGAGCCGTATAAATAAAAATTCATAGCACCGAAAGAGCGTTAAGCGCACAACTTTTGTCACGGAATGCCATTCAAAGCTTCTATACGTCATTAGTGTTGCCATGCGCGTAAACGGTGACATGCTTGGATTGTATGCAAATCGTTGAAAGTAACGCCTC
Organism: Atethmia centrago; assembly: GCA_905333075.3. Classification (NCBI taxonomy): domain Eukaryota; kingdom Metazoa; phylum Arthropoda; class Insecta; order Lepidoptera; family Noctuidae; genus Atethmia; species Atethmia centrago. Next base: position 19,841,662 of record HG995381.1, on the reverse strand, counting down.
TATCAGCGGCCGCCGAGGAGTCACGCTCTGTCTGTGACCGGATCATAATAAAGTGTCGTTCAAATCAAAATCATGACCTCTCGCGATCTAGTTTGAAAGATATCCCATTCGTTGAGATACTTTAGAGAAGAAGAACTTCTTGATTCTAGATAGATCGTAGGCTCGGTAGGCCGCTGCCGGCCGGCCGCTGCTTACTAGAGAAAGCTTTAATGAGTCTTGAGCCACGGCTGTGTATTATTTCAATATATCTGACCGCCATCTGACCATGGGGATATGGAAAAAATAAAACGAGTGAGCCTTACACATAAGATGTTTAACATCTGACATCTCACCTTGGTGAGCAAATGAGTAGCGACAGAAATTAACCTCAAAATTTAAAAAAGCTAAATACTGATATGTTTTCGAATAATTATTGACCCCCTCTACTTACAATCTATATAGTACTTACTAATTCCAAGCTATTAAAAAGTACTTACTTATTCCATGCTCAAGCTGTCACTTCCTGTTACACACTTCCGTCCCTTTTCACGAAGTTACTCCCACAGAAAGCAAGAGGAAAGATGTTACACAACAAAAACACGCTATATTTAATTCTGTTCAATAAAACGTTTTAAGTTTCTACGTGACGAATAAGCTAGTCTGAAAATCATCTGAAAAATAGTTAACATAGTTGAATCATTACTACCTACTTACTTAGGTACAATGAAAAAGAACGAGAGCACAAAATAATTAACTTTGATAGATTTCCGTCGATGGTAAGGCAGGAAGCATGCACAGGGCGGTACAAGGCCGTAGATTTACCCATAAACTAACAGTGAGAACTAAAAGCTTTCTCATAGGTGATAGAATAATTCTACCTATAATATGAGGAAGCGGTATTACGTACCTGATTAGGGCGGGCCGCGCCGCCACGCATTGTAATAATCCTCGTACATTTATATATTTTCTATAAACCAACGCACGTTACAGGCAGGCTGCACCACACGTTTTTGTATGAAAATCCGTTGCGGCTGTAATGTGCAGTTGGCTTAACAGTAGAATGAATAAACGGTCACGCGGCGGTTCATGGCGGCCCAGGGGTTCTGAAATACTAGTCGACGGATAACGGGTTTGAAGTCCTTGCTTGTTGGACATCACCATTCGTAAATGACCCGAACTTACATCTAGTTTTACACCTAATTTATTTTTGACATGTAAAAGTGAGTTTAAAAAAAATCACGGTAATAAATATCATTTACCAACAACTAACAAGCTACTTGGTCTCGGCGGGGAGGTATTCGTTAAAAAAATATCCAATGAGCACTTAGGTAGGTTTGATAATTCGGGAAGCCCGAAACCGCATGATTTTCCGAGATTTTGTTTATTTTTTTATCGAGTTCGAGAAGTTCCGTGTCGGATCCGAAGAAACCGAACAGGCTACGCGCCCCGTAGGCAGGAAAGCGTTCCGCACATCTTATCCGCTTCGCTAATCAAGTTATCGAATTGGTAGTAGGTATCAAAAAGTCGGTAACATCAATACGCTGTTAACCTTGATCAATGGTTTAGTTTTTTGTGGACACATTCGATGTGCAGTGAGTAGGTAGGTACCTACTTTGTATTGTTTACTTTTTTTTAGAGTTACACCAGGAAAACTGAAATAGATACCTATCTACATCATAGGCACACCATGATTTTCCGAGATTTTGTTTATGTTTTTATCGAGTTCGAGAAGTTCCGTGTCGGATCCGAAGAAACCGAACAGGCTACGCGCCCCGTAGGCAGGAAAGCGTTCCGCACATCTTATCCGCTTCGCTAATCAAGTTATCGAATTGGTAGTAGGTATCAAAAAGTCGGTAACATCAATACGCTGTTAACCTTGATCAATGGTTTAGTTTTTTGTGGACACATTCGATGTGCAGTGAGTAGGTAGGTACCTACTTTGTATTGTTTACTTTTTTTTAGAGTTACACCAGGAAAACTGAAATAGATACCTATCTACATCATAGGCACACCATGAGGTTTGCATTTTTTTTTGTGATAGGACCTTGAAACTCATAGCGTAAATAATTTGTTCGCTATGGACATTGTTTCCTACGATCCGTGCTGTGAAAAGAAAGTTCATAAAAACTAATCGTATTTTTTTTTACTCTGCTACTCGCAGGGTTCTGTTCAGCAGTGTGATGTAATGTTTTTGTCTATCGACTTGTACCTAAGTCTGTTGCAAAGAGCCTTTATCAGGAAGTAGAGTACCTGCTTAGGTAAGCTATGTGGTATATATTCAGAGTATAACGTTTTGTACATTAGGTACCTAATTTTAAAGGTTACCTACTCTACCGAGTTGAGGACCCAGCTCGCTCATGAACCAGATGACAGCATAGATAGCTGTGGCGGTTTACGTTAGAGACTAACGAATGTATACTTTCTGCTTCTGAGAAGATGTCCACGTTTGCTGTTAGGTATTTTTGAAGTGCAAACTTCTTTAAGGCTCGTACAGACTGGCGTGATATCGCGAGCGCGACAGGCAGCGCGATACTTTCCATGAAGTTTCATAGAAATTGTGCTACTAGTGTCGCGTCGCGCCTGTCTGTGGGAGCCTTTGGGTTCGTTGAGCGATTTTTGGTAGGGTAAAAACTTATGGCCACGTCGCGTCACCGACATGCTAACCGCGAAACGTGATGCGTTGCGCCAGTCAGTTTTTTTTTGTATGTTTGTTTGTAATGGATAAACTCATATAATACTCGTACTTAACTGATTTTAAAAATTCTTTGACTTATATAAAGCTACACTATCAGCGAGTAACATGGGCTGTATATTATAAAAAAAAATCGAGATCCCTACGAAAATTGTTATAATATAACCCAAGGTATCAAAATTTTGCCTGTAAAAGTCATTTTATGGCGTGCGCTGCGAAAACTATGAAAACGAAAGCGAAAACTATTGATCACAAAATAATGTAATACATATTTATAGTAGGTACTCATCATTACCTACAAAAAAATCCGCGAGGCTATATGTCTAACTATTCTAGTTAAGATACGATAACCGTTTATTGTTCAAATTAGTCAATCAAAACACGGGTAGAATCGAAAGACGATGACATTCGTATCATGATATTAATTCATATCCAATTAAATAGTTTCATAATCAAGGTTGATTACGTACTGTATGTAAATTCCTCTTAAAATTATTGGTATCCATCCTTTCGATTCGACGGGTATAAAAATGTGAAAAGTAAGAAAAATGCCGCGGTGTGAGCGAATAGCCCTACGCTTTATTAAGGCTCCTAGATACTGGCGCGACTTGTCGCGCGACGCGACGAGACACAAAGACACCGCGTGTAGCGCTACAAGCGGTGCCTTTGTGTCGCGACGCGTCGCGCGACAAGTCGCGCCAGTATGTAGGAGCCTTTAGTTACCTACACTAGGATTTACCTACTACTTTTAATCCCGGCAGTACCTACGTGCCCGTAAGATATTTTCCAACATCCATTTCCGAGCGAAGCCGGGGGCAAAAGCTAAATGTCCACAGTGGTGTACACAATGAAATTGCCATGGCATCTGGAGGCAAAAGTCCTTGCACACGTATGGGAGTGGCGCGAGGAGGCGAAACGCCGGAGCGTAACTCCGCTGCCGTGAGAAATCGCGGCGCAGCGGACAGAGCTCCTGCGGGATCTAATGGCGACATGGAGAGTGCTATTGTCGCTAACCAGTGCTGGGCACGCCACAATTGCGGCGATAAGTCCCTTCTTTGAGGAGTGGCTAGAGAGGCGCCACGGCATCCTCACCTTCCGCCTGACGCAGGTACTCACCGGATACGGCAGCTTCGGGAGGTTCCTGTGTTGGATAAGGTGGGAAGAAACGCCCGGGTGTCACCACTGTGTGGAACGCCCGGAGGACATGGTGGCGCATACGATGGAGGTCTGCCCGGCTTGGGCAGAGCACCGCTGTGTCCTAGCGGAGGCGATCGGCGGAAGAGATCTCTCGCGTCCGACCTTGGTTCAGGCCATGGTACGGAGCGAGAAGCAGTAATGCTCGCGAAGGAGGAGGCGGGACGGTTGAGGGAAAGGCAAATTTCGCGCCCTCTCGCCCCTAGCCGCCGCACGAGACGCCCTGGGCGTCAGGAATCCCGGGCGGATTTTCGGCCACCGTAGGCGCGTGCTTGAGGACGTTGAGTAATGGGTAGCGCGCCGTCCGATAACGACCAGGCCCGGGTCGACGGCGCGATGTGTTCCACGCGCGCCTCAAAGAGATGTCAGCACAAGTGTAGGGGTCCACTAGGGCCGATGCCTGCCGGGGTCGCGTGGAAGTTCGAAAGGGTTACCGAAGCCCCTGGCAACACAGGCAATGGAAGGAATACGGGTGGGTTTTAGTCAGTAAGAATCTGACACACCCTCCCGCTCCACCCAGAGCGGGAGGAGTTATTTGATAATTTCCCAAACAAAAAAAAATAAAAAAGAAACAGCCCGAATCTACACTAAATACTACAATCAAACATGTTTCTGTGAGGAACCCAGTTCCCATGACTGCCCATTTTTAACCGACTTCATAAAAAGGAGGAGGTTCTCAAATCGATTGTATTTTTTTTATGTTTGTCATCTCAGAACTCCGTCGTTTACAAACCGATTTTGAAAATTCTTTTTTTATTTGAAAGGATACTTCCAGATTGGTCCCATTTTTATCAAAATCCAGTTTTGATGACGGGATCCATGAGGAATTAAGGGAGCTCCTCAAATATTATAGGCATACATATAGCGATTTTTGTATTTTCATCAACAAGTCAATCATTTGCATTCAGATAGTATCATTTGGTAAAGTGGAACTGATAAAGAAGACTACAGATGGCCACCGGAACTCTTCAATGATAAGTATTTCACGGGCGGCGATAAGATATCTCTATTAATATAGCTAAGCGACTATGATAAAGCAAATTTAAATACCTAAATGGTTCTGATCAAAATGGTGCCATCAAACTGATTTGATGATGAAGCCGGAAGGTAGGCACCGGAACTCCGTAATAAAACAATGTGTCCTAGCCGGCTAGGCTAAGCTGTTTGGGCTTATTGGAATTATCATGAGATGCACTCTGGCTATATAGATTTTTAACCGACTTCAAAAAAGGAGGAGGTTCTCAATTCATCTATATTATATACATATGTTCGAAAATAAATTATTTGTTTATGAACCGTTTTTAGGGTTCCGTTCCAAGGAACCCTTATAGTTTAACCATGTCCGTCTGTCTGCCCCCTGGGCTTAGCTCATAGCCTCTTAGTACTAGAAAGCTATAATTTGGGATGAGTTTACATATTAATCACGCCGACAAAGTGGTAAAATAAAATCTTGAAAAAATAATAATAAAGGGCCGTTGCACATAAAGGGGGGATGATATTTATTTTCTCGTCTATCGCGCAGTGTTGGATATCGTTGGATAGGCCTTTAAAAAATATTGCGGGTATGTGAAATTCATTTTTCGATTCAGGGATCCGATTTAGCTTTAAAGTACTATTTTCTGTTAGAGTCAAGTATCTCCCCCCTGAAAGCTATATGGTTGTTTAGCTAAATGGTTGCTTTTGCATATGTAAAAAAATCATGGAAGTAGTACATATAATTAAATTAAAAGAAAAACTATCACAGCTAAGTAGGATTTACAAGTTAACGAGTAATAATCACATTTGCAGTTGCAAAATTGACCGTGACGCAGTTCTCCAATCCCTAGGGAAGAAACATAATACCTCGAGATTAACACAAGAATGTCACAATGTGCTAGAACGTATAACGGTATTGAACCGCAACACAGTGACACTGCAATGGATAAAAGGACACAGTGGATCGCTGGGCAATGATGCAGCTGACGAACTAGCCAGGAAAGCATCCGGCACGTCAGTCTGCGGACCGGAGCCAATCGTGCCCATCCCCTTCAACCAACTACGCAGGTGGCTACAGGAACTCACCCACACACAAGCGGAGAGCTGGTGGTCCTCGGTACAGGGGTGCAGACAGTCCAAGGAGGCTATGCCATCCTGGGATAGTAAGTTAACCAGGCGCTTGTTACGCCTGAACAGGACCGGCCTGCGCCTGTTGACGGGGACCATCACGGGCCACTGCTCGCTAAACAAACACTTCCACACAATAGGCATAACGGACAGCCCTCTGTGCAGGGCTTGCATGGAGGCAGAGGAAACCGTTGCGCATGTGCTTTTCGAATGCACAGGCGTCACCCACATTAGAACAGAAACCCTCGGGGCACCTAGATCCTACACAGAGGTTCTAAACAGACCAGGAGATGTTATCAACTTCTGGAGGGAGGTGGGCTGGTTGGAATAACCACCAGAAAACGGCCGCCATGGCCCACGCACAATGGTCCACCTGAAGGACTAAGTGCGGAAACCAAACCCTCTAACATAGAACATAGACCGTGACGTATATCGATGTATAAGAGACTATATTTTCCAACTACAATGTTTAGTTTGTTTTTGGGATAAATCATCCCAACTACGGAACCCTTCATTATTCGTAGTGCAACACGCACTTGGCCGGTTTTTATAATGCTTTCATTTGGAGGAAGCTTGCGCGGTGGTCCCATACGAATTTTATTAACTTTGCCTGGGTAGTTTTTGAGTTATCTTCAATAATACGTATTTAATCCACGCGGTGTATTTTGATGTTATAAAACTTCATGTCACTGTTGTTTACATAGCAAATATGGTATACGTATCGGTGTGGGGTAGGTATCACAACTAAAAAGTGAAAAATAAAAACGAAAAAAAATATATATACGAGTACATAAGTCGGCGGCAAAAAAAAAAAAACGAAAATACAAAACCGAAGACACCGACTTGCGAAATTAAGGTTATTTTTTTGGAAGCCAGGTGTTTTTTTTTTGTTGGAAAAAAGTTTTTTATTTTAATGTTTCACGCCTAGACGCCTAGCCTAATCCATAACTTATAATTAGTGTTAAGAGCTGTAGTTACTTAGTTAAGCGCTCATAAAACATGTTCGTACACACATAGTTACAAAAAATCTACAGGTATTATGCGGAAGAAACGTAAAAAAAATGCATTAAAAAAAACTGAACACCATTTGAAAATGTAATTACTTTTTGTCTCAATATTATTATGTCAGTATTTATGTAGGTAAGTACTAGTATCCGTATGTCTAGTTTTACGGAGTAATAAGAAGACTCGAATGACGATGCGACGCACTTTGTTGCGAAAAACTTAGCGAGTGGTAAAAGGGCGGATCCAGCCGTCGAATCAGGGGGGCCCCGGACCCCCTTGACTCGACGGCTTGATCCAGTCGGACAAGCTTCAATCGGTATAGGAGCCGGTATATAAGCCTGTCGGGGGCCCGGGGCGGTAAAACAGAATGAGGCCCCCCCCGGTTTTCTGAGAAGACTTCTGATATGAAGATCCGAATGACGTTGTTGCGACGCACGCTGTTGCGAACAACTTAGCGTATTGCCAGTTCGAAAACATATTAAATCGAAAACCGCAATTTCGAATGACGTTGTTGCGAATACGCTGATGCGAAAAGATTTTTGAATGTTAGTTCGAAAGTCATAGTATCGAAATCCACTGTAACATAGCGTTAATTTTTCTGGGAATCGAGCTTGGGACCACTGAGTGTAATCACTTCGTAGCGCAATCATCGTAGCGTATGTCAATCAACTCAGCCTATAGCAGTCCACTGCTGGACATAGGCAGGCCACAACACCCTGTACTCCGCCTTCAGCATCCAGTCTGTGCCAGCCACCTTTTTAAGGTCGTCCGTCCATCTAGCTGGGGGGCGTCCCACACTACGCTTGCCGATACGCGGTCTCCACTCCAGGACTCGTCTGCTCCACCGGCCATCGGTCCTTCGACACACATGGCCAGCACACTGCCACATCAGCTTGCTGACTCTGCAGGCTATGTCGGTAACTCGACGGTTCTCTTCCGGATAACTTCATTTCTGATCTTATCCTTCAAAGAAACTCCGAGCATAGCCCGCGAAATAGACCTTTAATTTGTGGACCAGCCCGACTGTCAGTGTCCACGTTTCGGCACCGTATGTAATAACGGACAGGACGCACTGGTTGAAGACCTTAGTCTTCAAACACTGCAGGATTGGCGACGAGAAGACTTGACGAAGTTTTCCAAACGCTGCCCAACCCAATCGGATCCTCCTGTCGGCTTCTTTCTCAAAGTTTGTGTTTACCGAGCTGGTTAACACTTATTAAGTATTATACATTTATTTTACACTTTTAAAAATTGATTAAACTAAACGATCACCATTACAATAAATATTATGACGACAAAGTGACAGCTAGCACACTGATTACTCCAATGAATTAATAATTCGACTGTATGATTAGTTTATTTCTATACTTAAGATAAATAAAAGGTTATCCCAAAATTACTTCTCACTGCTCTTGTTTCCCAAATCCAATCTAAAGACGGCTTGCTGTGTCTCATCAGGGCCACGAGATCGATTCCCAGACAAATTAAAGCAACAGTGACTTTCGATACCATCCATGACTTTCGTAGGTAATAGCGGAATATTCAAAAAGTTTTTCGCATAAGCGTGTTCGCGACAACGTCGTTCGAAATAGCGGTTTTCGATAAGTTTTCGAACTGGGGTACCTACCTGTCGCAAAGCTTTTCGCAGTAGCGTGAGTCGCAACAACGTCATTCGAATCTTCATATCACGCCCCTAGTTGTAGTCTAGTAAACAGGCGTCTAGATATTATAATTGGTATTGATAAAATGTGACCTTTATTGAACTATCCAACTAAGCCATCGAAATTGTTATGATTTAATTAACATCGTTGTTTCCTTATTGGCTAGGATTGTTTTTAGATTATAATTTACATAAATCTAGAAGCAATAGTGAAGCACAGGTTCTTGTGCTCACTTCTAAAAGAATCCATTGCATTTCCATTTTTACATGTTCAATTCTGTTCATGGTCATTCTGAGTACTTCAAAATATTATCAAGTTTTGTGTTTTTCCGGAAACTTTTTTCCAGTTGGATGTAGTTATGTTTTTTTTTTAACCACAACGGGGAACCTCTTGGCCTTCGTTTCACTTGATGGTAAGTGATGTTCATGCCGAAGGTGAAAGCGAGCTTCACCCGGAATACTCAACCACAGAGAAAATCTGTCTTACCTCTAACTGTCGAAATACAAAAATGTTGTTAAAGTTGTTATTATGTTGTTGTTCTATGTTGGAGTCAGTGGCGTAGTGGAGGGTGGGGCAAAATGAGACTCGGGGCACAACGGGAAGTTAGCTTGTGTGCGTGGTACACACGCGTATACAAGTCGACAGCGGCGCCATTCGTTCGTTAATCAGTCGCCGCACGTGAGTCAGAGCAAGCGGAACGTGTCGGTGCGTGTTTTAGTGTCGTGGCTAATAAAAACAGTTTTTGAGCGTATTGTTATTTATTTTCATATAATATACTCTTGTGTAGTGAGGTAAGTACATGACCTGCATTAACTTTTATACCATGAGTCAGAGGGAGTGGTATTAACCTATTCAAATTATAATTTGTTTTTGATCACTTCTATTGAGGTTACAAATGGCCGACCAATTTGAAAAAGTAATGTTTGGGGCAAAATGAACGGGGCATTATAGGATGGTATCCCATTTTGCCCCTCTCACAGAGGCAATTTAATTAATATTTTAATATTTACGCTGGCGATAGAGGACATTTTTATTTCTCTTAGTAAGTAGGTCGGTATCTAATTCGTTTACTGGATTTATAATTATTATATTAAAAGTCCTTTTTCTTTATTTACAGTCATTATGGTTCGTACCCACAAAAGAAAAACGAATCGACAAAAATGGGACGAGGCAGACATGAGAAGAGCAGTGTCGGCGGTACTACTCAATAGAATGGGGTTTCTCAGGGCTTCTGCTAATTATACTGTGCTAAAATCAACTTTAGAACGACGAGTAAAAAAAGCTCCTCAGTCTCAGAATGCAGATACAGATTCGGAAAATGACGACGGGAAAAAAGGTTTAGGGCACTTCAAACCAGTGTTTACAAAAGAGCAAGAAGAAAAGTTGGCCACTTATGTAAAAATGATGACACGCCAAAATGTACCCACTTATGTAAAAATGATGCCATGCCAAGATGTTGGCCACTTATGTAAAAATATTATGGCAATTCCCAAAGAATTAAGAACAAAGGAAAGACAAAAGAGAAAACGTGGGAAAACGGCTATACTTACGGATTCCCCGTACAAAAATGACCTGACTAAGGAAAAAAATGCAAAGGAAAGTAAGGAAAATAAGAAGAAGACTGCACCAAAGAAGAAAAACGACCAAAGAAAAACATCCAAACCCAATAATAAAAAAAGGCTAAGAAACAAAAGCAAAGGGAAGCCACATTTACTAGTTCATCGGAAGAAGACGAAGATGACTGTGCTTGCATATATTGTGGTTACTTGTATTCGCAGTCAGATGAGGGTTGGGTTGCGTGTAGCTCTTGTGCGGGTTGGGCACACAATTCCTGCGCCGGAGTAGACGATGATGATGACGAGGCACACATATTTTGTGCACAATGTTTGCCTGACTAAATTGTATCTTCATTTTGCCCCTTAGCGTTTCCTGTTTTGCCCCGACCAAGGGGCAAAATGGGAAATTTAACACTTGGTGATTAGTTCCTCATAATTAAGAAAATTAGTTGATTAAGCCTAAAAGTACAAATTAAAATAATGAATAAGCATTTAACTATTGTTTCTAATTAAAAAGTTTATTAAAAATATTGTTGATTTCGAATACATGATTTTTTTTTACTTAAGTATCCCATTTTACCCCACCTTCCCCTAGCTAGGGGAGAGCGTCGGGGGCGGTCCACACCGAGTGCAACCTGTTTGGGGGTGACACCTGACCGGGAAAAAAAATACACAACTATCACATTTTCTAACGCTTGATTTAGCGTTACAAAACGTAATAGTTGTATAGATTTTTTTCTTAGGCTTGAAGCATTTTAAGGTGGATCCGCAGTGCTAGCCCGCGAAATTCAAATTTTCCTACGTTTTTTGCAATTTGTAGGTCAATGGTGCCGATTCCCTTGTTCACAAACTAAACGAAATTTAAGTTCAGTACATCTTTTTCTTTCTATTTCATTAAGAAAAGGACAGAAGATAAATTTTAGTTTAGTCCTGTCAAATTCTACGCGGGGGTCGTGCGGTCCATGGCCCTCTACGGAGCTCCTGTATGGGCGCGCTCTCTGGCGCTGCGGCCAGCCCGCCGGTTGAGCGTGGCCCAAAGGGTCATGGCCATCCTGATGGTCCGAGGATACCGCACGGTCTCCTGTGAGGCAGCGAGCCTCCTTGCCGAATTGCCGCCATGGGATCTGGAGGCAAAAGTCCTCGCGCACGTATGGGAGTGGCGCGAGGAGGCGAAACGCCGGGGCGTAAGTCCGCTGCCGCGAGAAATCGCGGCACAGCGGATGGAGCTCCGGCGGGATCTCATGGCGTCATGGAAAGTTCGGTTGTCGCAACCCAGTGCTGGGCACGCCACGATTGCGGCGATAAGTCCCCTCTTTGAGGAGTGGCTGGAGAGGCGCCACGGCGTCCTCACCTTCCGCCTGACGCAGGTCCTCACCGGACACGGCAGCTTCGGGAGGTTCCTGTGTCGGATAAGGCGGGAGGAAACGTCCGGGTGTCACCACTGTGTGGATCGCCCGGAGGACACGGTGGAGCTTACGGTGGAGGTCTGCCCGGCTTGGGCAGAGCACCGCCGTGTCCTCGTGGAGGCGATCGGCGGCAGAGACCTCTCGCGTCCGGCCCTGGTTCAGGCCATGGTACGGACCTCCGTCACCTCCTTCTGCGAAGCAGTAATGCTCGCGAAGGAGGAGGCGGGACGGTTGAGGGAAAGGCACGTTTCGCGCCCTCTCGCCCCTAGCCGCCGCAGGAGACGCCCTGGGCGTCGGGAATCTCGGGCGGATTTCCAGCCACCGTAGGCGCGGGCTTGCGGACGGTGAGCAATGGGTAGCTCACCGTCCGGTAAGGACCAGGCCCGGGTCGACGGCGCGTCGTATTCCACGCGCGCCTCAAAGAGATGTCGTCAGCACAAAAGTAGGGGTCCACTAGGGCCGATGCCTGCCGGGGTCGCGGGAAGGTACTTATGGGTCACCGAGGCCCCCGCAACACAGGCAACAGGAAGGAATACGGGTGGGTTTTAGTCAGTAAGAGTCTGACACACCCTCCCGCTCCGCCCAGAGCGGGAGAAGTTATTTGATGATTTCCCACCCTCAAAAAAAAAAAGTCCTGTCAAATTAATCAGCGCCTGTCACTACTCCATACAAGTTTAGACGTGATTAAAAACTTGCCTGCTAAAATTACGTCAATTTACGTCAAGCGCTGTTTAGTTTGTGAACAAGGGAATCGGCACCAGTGTCAGATTAATATTCATTAATTTTAAGGTTTTATTCTTGGGTGACACCACAATTCTGCGCACCGGGTGCCACTCATGCTAGCTATGCCACTTATGTTGGTATTGTGTATTAGTTTTCTGGTAGAATAAGTACCTGGTTACCGTAACCTTTGCCTCAGGCCTCACTAAGTTTTCCTACAGATTAACTTAATTTGATTATAACTCGTTTCTTTTGATAATCCCATGTTTTATTACTTACATTACCTACATTGTAGTAAAAGCAGATAGTTATGTTTTTTTTTTTGATTTTCAGAAAAACTGACTTAAGGCGCTGACAAGACCCAATTGACCAAAATAGGCTTCTCTTAAGAAAAAAAATTGGCAAATCTGTTTAGTTTGTAGTAGCGGAAAAAATATATGTTAATTTTGAACATATTTCCCAGAACTTGGTTGTTACCAAAACACGTTTTGAAAGAAAAATCTCGATACAAACTAACGTTAAACTAACTCAAACTCAAAACTCAAACTCAAAGCATTTATTTCAATTAAACCATTTATAGGCACTTTTGAATTGTCAAGGAGTCGGTCAGTTAGAAATATGAAGCTATTTGCCCATTCCAAAGCGTATTAGGTACCTATGGAGAAGAACGGGCAAGAAACTCCATGGACACTCTTTTAAATTAAATTGATACATAAAGATTAGTACAAAAATAATGTTGAAATTTTAACTAAATGTGAGGACGATGTAAAATAAAAAAAACGCGCCCATAGTAAAAAGAGAAACAAAAACAATTTCTAAATAAAAAAATTACAAATAAGCCGAGGACGCTAAGAGGTGACCAGTCCCAACTAACGGCGCCCGTTCACGAGCATGACGCATGGATTAGCACCACTCAGCTCAACCATTTTGAAGGGAGCTAAATGATCCAACACACGCGCCACCATCAGCGAGACATCTGAGTGAGCATGACATACTCTCAGCCGCCAGGACCCATTCAAGTCAATTACATAACCGGCAAATGGTAGCTCTATTATACATAGTACTCACACCTGTGCAATGCAATTATACAATACAACGTAGGTTGAATTTATACAATGCAAAGATAGTCTTACAATGTTCAGCTGCTCCAACAGTATTTTCAAATGTTAATTATTCAATTGGTTGTGGTTGTGGAGCGGGACCAGCATTGAGCCAAGCATTATTATCAGCGATGTAATTACCCAACTTATAATATGCCTGCCTGCATAGTGTGCGTTTGATACAAGATTTGAATTTCATTTCATTCAGTTGAAGTATGTGGGGTGGAATTTTATTGTAACATTTTAAACAGTACCCCATGAAAGATGAGTCTACTTTAGCCAGTCTGAAACCTGGCTGAGATAATAGGTCCCTATTTCTAGTACTATAATTATGTCTTTCACCTCTTTTACTAAAATGATGTAAATTTTTTCTTACGTACATGATGTTTTCGTAGATATATTGACAAGGTACCGTCATGATGTTAATGTCCTTAAACCGGTCCCTTAGAGAATCGCGCCTGCGGAGATTATAAATGGCTTTGATAGCTCTTTTCTGCAGAATAAAAATTGACTCGATGTCTGCAGCCCGTCCCCAAAGTAAAATACCGTAAGACATGATACTATGAAAGTAACTAAAATAGACTAGCCTCGCGGTATCTACATCAGTAAATTGACGGATTTTTCTGACAGCATATGCCGCTGAACTTAGCCGTCCTGCAAGAGATGTTAAATGAGGACCCCATTGTAGCCTTGAATCGAGCGTGATCCCCAGGAAAACAGTTTTATCGACGAATTCTAGTTTCTCTTGATTCAATACTATCTCATAATCACCACTTTTGACATTTGGTAAAGAAAATCGAATGCACTTAGTTTTTTTCCCATTTAATAGTAAATTATTGGCAGTGAACCAGTTCTGTACCTGCAATAGGGCGTTATTTACATCGTCAACATTCGTAGCACGTCTATCTACCTTAAAAATTAAAGAAGTATCATCAGCAAATAACACCATTTGTGGCTGATTATTTAATAAATGGAGTAGATCGTTAATATACACTAAAAAGAGGAAAGGTCCCAATATCGAGCCTTGTGGAACACCCATTTTTACTTTTAAACCGAGTGAATTGATACCATTAATTTGTACTTGCTGTTGTCTATCATTTAAATAAGATTTTACTAAGCTGAGCGCATGTTTTCCAAGTCCGTAATGCTCAAGTTTCAAGAGTAAGGTTTCGTGGTCGACGCAATCAAATGCCTTGGAGAGGTCACAAAAGATTCCTATGGCGTCTTGCGCTTCTTCCCACGCGTTAAAAATGTGTCTTAGCAGGGTTACACCGGCGTCGGTCGTACACCGTCCTTTAGTGAAACCATACTGTTGATCGTGAAGGATTTTATTCGAGTTAACCTCTTACCTTGAGTTCTAATCCAAAATATCTGTATTAAATATCAACATACGTTACGTATTTAATTAATAACAAGAGCGTCTTATTTGAATGCAGAACTTGGTTGTTTTTCATTTTCGATTACTCTACTCAATTTTGAGTAAATAGATAATTGCTTCATATTTTGCAATAAATTACAAGCGTTGTGTCATCGCGCTTCTCTTTCTTTTCTATGCAAACAGACAGTGACCGCGGTTTAGGTGTTGTCAGCGTCTTAATATGTAAATCACTTGACCCTCGAACATGTAGCATGAATGAATTATACTAACTAATCTATTTTCAAATTATTATAATAGCATTCAGGATTAGGTACTATGAGATAAAACATAACATTCACGACTTACCTCCATAATCGCCTTTAAATCCCTGGAGACACCACAAATGTTCTGATCACTGCTCTCCCAAAATATGGGAAGTGGCGGAAGTTTTGGTTAGGACACCTACAGTGGGGACTGGGGACCGAGTGCGAATGATTGCAGGATGATAGGGTTACGCCGGATGCTAGTCTGCTATCCATTTTATTAGGTGACGTCCCTACTTGAGGGCTATCTATGTACACTCGACGAGAAATGTGATTTGTATGTTGATTTTTTTTTAATTGAATGATGGTTTCAGTTTTCGTTGAATTGATATCCATATTTTTAGACGGCCAATGTTTTCGCTGGTAACTTACATGGCGTAAACGTATCATCTCGCAGGTAGGTATTGAAACAGGCTAATATAAAACGTTTATAGGCTAATATAGTACATCCATCAACCTACTGTTATCAGCATCATTTTTGACAATCTCCCCCATGTCTTACTTTTAGTAACTCGCTCTGACAGCCGAAGTTTCTCTGCCAGTGGCGCTCAGCTTTAATTAACCTTTTTTTATCATCTATTTGGAAGAGTCTTATTTCACAAGCAACTCAGTTCGCTGGAAGCAAATATAGTAGGTTGGCAGCTACAGCGAAGGATAATTTTAAGTAAAAAGTAGCAGCTTAATAATCAGTTGTTGGGTAAGGTTAGGTTAGAACAGTGACCATTAACGCCAGATCCCCTCTATTGTTGGTGACTCTCAGTTACCAAAACAAAAACTCGATGCCAGTTTAAATTAAAACAAAGCTAATAATTGATTATTAAGCTGCTACTTTTTACTTAAAATTATCCTTCGCTGTAGCTGCCAACCTACTATATTTGCTACCAAGGGCTATCGTCGAAACTGAGGCATATGAAAGGTTCTGTCGGCGAAATGTCCATAGGTAGGTAAAAGACCCTGCTGGGGAAACGCAAATAAATTAATCATCCTGTCGACGAACAGTCCAATGGCGAATCGGTCTTAGGAGAACGGTTGCTGAATCTTATTTTAAAAGTCCAGCAAATTTTTCGGGTTCATATATTTTTTTATAAGATGTTTGTCGATGACTGTACTGACTGAGATATCCATACCTATAAAATGAATCATAAACATTGTGCATATTAATTATTGCATAGGCAGATATTTTTAGTTCCGCATTATGTCATCAGAAACCTTAGTAAGTAGATATCTTAGTACTTCCACAATTAAATTAGTCCGATAAGATACCTACCTAGCTACGCTACTAGCCATAGCCCAGATACGCACGAGCGATTTTTTAACGCGGCCTTTTTTTTCGCGCTCTTAATTTTCAATTCTCGGTGTTTCAGTCGAGTATTGAGAATCCAACAGAGTGCATCCCAGCGAGTCAAAAAAGACACTGTTGGATTTCCAACTCTCAGCGCTACGCAGTGCATTGAAAATACAGTGCGCGACAAAAAATCGCCGAAAAAATGGCCCATGGGTACGAGGGCTTATTCACTGGCTAATCTCGCCACATCAAACCTCTGTATCCGACTCGTAGAAATATAACTTCTTGTGACTCCAACAGTAGATGGAGAACTTAACTTCTTCAACAGTAGATAAATTACTCGAGTGCCTATGAAAAATTGAAAATATTATTTCAAGAAAATACGGAGAGTTGTAGGTAAGTATTACAGCCGCACGGGTCGATCGATCAGGTTAAGCTACGCTTGCCGCGGTTGGTCCGTGGATGGGTGACCATCTTTACATACCAAGACCCCTCCGTGCCTCGGAAAGCACGTTAAGCCATTGGTCCCGGCTGTCATTTGTAGATCTTTGACAGTCGTTACGGGTCGTCAGAAGCTCGAACGTCTGACAACCAGTCTTACCAAGGGGTATCGTGTTACCCAGTAACTGGGCTGTGGAAGTCAGATAGGCAGTCATTCCATGTAAAATACTGGTATTCAGCTGTATCCGGTAAGACTGGAAGCCGACCCCAACATAGTTGGGAAAAAGGCTAGGCAGATGATGACGGAGAGTTGTCGGTAAAAGGTACGTATTTAAGGAAATCCATTGAAGCATTGACCGCTGATCCAGGTACTATCTCGGTCCACTTTCAAAACAGAATCCCATGCTCACGATGACCACATGAATTTGTTTACCACCCCTTTTGCGTCGACCAATAAAAATAATAGCGTAGGTAAGCATTACTATAGCGGCCGAGCGCTGCAAGCAGCAATAGTCTTTACGGTGGTCGTCTGACCACCGTAAAGACTATTGCTGCTTCACGGGTGAGCATGTCTCCCGTGATAGTACCTACCTATCATCGAGTAAGGCAAGAGTAGACAGACGGAGCAAGTAGGTAGAGCGAC
This sequence comes from Atethmia centrago, assembly GCA_905333075.3. Taxonomy (NCBI): domain Eukaryota; kingdom Metazoa; phylum Arthropoda; class Insecta; order Lepidoptera; family Noctuidae; genus Atethmia; species Atethmia centrago. The sequence goes on along the minus strand of HG995381.1, from coordinate 19,824,197 downwards.
TATCATCGCAAGGTAAAGCTGGATGTGATGAGAGTAGCCTAGGATCTGGTCATAGGGCCATATTACCTAATGGGTACCTATTTATCTAGGTAACTCGATAGTGTCCAAAGTGGCAAAGACGTGCCCTCGGCGCCAAGCTAGGAATTATTCCTTAAAATCTGTCATGTAGTCGTGACCGTGGCGTGCTGGGCACATTTTGCTCTGTCATCTATACATGACTGTGGCGGTCAAAAGGTTAAGAAGCCTTTGTCCAACGTCAGACTGCTTTAATAGGCTTTTTTTTTTTTAGATGGGGAATCATCAAATAACTTCTCCCGCTCTGGGCGGAGCGGGAGGGTGTGTCAGACTCTTACTGACTAAAACCCACACGTATTCCTTCCTGTTGCCTGTGTTGCCAGGGGCCTCGGTGACCCATTAGTACCTTCCCGCGACCCCGGCAGGCATCGGCCCTAGTGGACCCCTACATTTTTGCTGACGATATCTCTTTGAGACGTACGACTGCGTACGACGCGCCGTCGACCCGGGCCTTGTCCTTACCGGACGGTGAGCTACCCATTGCTCACCGTCCGCAAGCCCGCGCCTACGGTGGCCGAAAATCCGCCAGGGATTCCCGACGCCCAGGGCGTCTCCTGCGGCGGCTAGGGGCGAGAGGGCGCGAAATTTGCCTTTCCCTCAACCGTCCCGCCTCCTCCTTCGCGAGCATTACTGCTTCGCAGAAGGAGGTGACGGCTGCCCATGCCCTCTCGCTCCGTACCATGGCCTGAACCAGAGCTGGACGCGAGAGATCTCTGCCGCCGATCGCCTCCACGAGGACACTGCGGTGCTCTGCCCAAGCCGGGCAGACCTCCACCGTATGCTCCACCGTGTCCTCCGGGCGAACCACACAGTGGTGGCACCCGGGCGTTTCCTCCCGCCTTATCCGACACAGGAACCTCCCGAAGCTGCCGTGTCCGGTGAGGACCTGCGTCAGGCGGAAGGTGAGGACGCCGTGGCTCTAGCCACTCCTCAAAGAGGGGACTTATCGCCGTAATCGTGGCGTGCCCAGCACTGGGTTGCGACAACCGTACTCTCCATGTCGCCATGAGATCCCGCCGCAGCTCCGTCCGCTGTCCGCCAGTTATGTTTAAGTCCCAAGTAATAGGGAGCGAGCCTATTGCCATCCACAGGGCACAAATCCAAACTCCGGCCTGCTACTGAGAAATTCCCGATAGAAATACCCAATAACACCTTGCCCGACCCGGGAATCGACCCCAGGACCTAATGCTCAACAGTAGCGCTTGCGACCACTAGACCAGCGATGCAGTTGAAACGACATTATTGTACTCAGGATTTACCTAAGTACTTCTAGATATAGGTACATACATACCTAGATATAGCTATCTAGGAAGATAAAACGGGTCTCCCTTGTTTCATCGAAAAGAAATTGCCAAATTATTACTTAGCAAAAAATCCCTTGACGAATAATTGTAACGCAAACCTAATGTTTGGCAAGTGAACGCTTAAACAATAACTTGTTTACGAACTAGTACTTTTACCAATTTTTATGTAGTCAAATATTTCGGTTGGAATAACTCATTTTACGCAAAATAAAATTTCTACCTCGTCTAAGTAGTTCGGTTCTCGATAGCTTGCTAAAAATAATCTCTTCTTTTCCATATTTTTTTCTATATTATAATCTATTCGTTTCTGGCACTCGCCGGCCGCTGCCGCAGCACCGCTCGCTCGACTCGTGCCTATGACGTCTCAGTTTTAACCTAACCTAACCTAATAATTTTTAAATAATAACCTACTCTAACTAGTTCCATAAGTAAACATAACAGACATAATCTGACAAATTCAAGCACATAAAATTCTCTAACGTTTATTATCTAAATATTGTTTGCTGTAATAAATCAATTGATTAAAGACCAAATGCCTAAATGCAGAAATTACATTATCCTTGATATGATAATATTCTGCCAAGTAAAAATTTGACCAAATGAAAATGTGCGTACAAAAATCATTCCAAACATTGCATTGGTAAAAAAAAGTTTGCTAACATTTGTTTGGGCAGTGAAATTTTGGCAAAATCTTTTCGGCAAAACGACAGGATCCCAGATAAAACATTCGACGTCATTAAATTCTGTTACCCAATTGGAACAAATTGGCCTCGTCCTTGCACCGAATGTGAGCCCACGTACCTACTGTTAACAATTTTCCTATTTGTTAGCTCTATTATGGCTACCTATTATGTTATTGGGAGTTAACTGCCAAATAGTAGTAGTAGAGAAGAGCCACATACCGCAGTGTGTCAAGACGAGTCTTTGACCAGGGCCTCAAGTCCGCTATTACAATAGTGTCAGAATGGTCTGTTCCGATCCTCATTAATGACGCCATTATATTAGTAGATTACCAAATTTGTCAAAATCAATAATTATAAAATCAATGATAGACGATTCTGACACTATTGTAATAACAGACTTGAGGCCCAGTGCGTGTTGCCAGTGATCACCTATGGCACTGAAACGTGGTCGCTCACAATGGGCCTTATTTGAAGGCTAAAAATCACCCAAAGGGCAATGGAGAGGGCTATACTCGGAGTTTCCCTACGTGATCGAATCAGAAATGAAGAGATCCGCAGGCGAACCAAGGCTGCCGACATGGCCCGGAGAATCGCCAAATTAAGGTGGCCGTGGGCAGGGCACATTGCTCGCAGAACAGATGGCCTATAGGGCCGAAATGTTCTGGAGTGGCGACCGCGTACCAGCAGACGTAGCGTTGGAAGGCCTCCTACAAGGTAGACCAATGATCTTGTGAAGGCCGTAGAAATCCGCTGGATGCGGGAAGCACAGAACCGACCGAAGTGGCGGTGCTTGGGGGAGCCTACGTCCAGTGGACGTCTTTCTGCTGAAATGATGATGATGAACTGCCAAGTGTGCAATGTTTTGTGTTCCAGTATAAGTTCTTCATAATAGACACTTTTTTATTTGAGTTGTTGGTAAGTATTGTTTCAAATGCGACCGCTGATCGTTATGGGTCCGGCATAGTGTAACTTTATAAGAAAAGTCCAACAACGCCGTGTGACCTAGAAATCGTACCTAGGACTCTACGCTCTGCAGACGACCTTGCGACCACTAGAACAGCGACGCAATATAAAAGTGTCTCTTTGTTTCCCAGTAGGTATTAATGTAAAAACAAAGTAGTGCAACAGTTACTAAAACATTGTTGTTGTAACAATGTTGCGCAACGTTTGTTTACCACGAATACAATACATTTACACGTTACTAGCACCTCTGCTATACTCCGTGTTGTCAGCAACATATTTTCCGCAACATAAAAACATGTTGCTGTAACCATGCTGCTCCACTTATTTTTATGTGCGTAACTACAGCTTCCTCATATGTGATTGAATAATTCTAATATTTAAGGCATAATTGCAGCAATCAAAGTTCCCAGTCTTAATTTAGCAGCCACAAAAACTCCGTTAATATGAGCCGTTTACTGTGTTAGCTGGAGAGACGTCACCCCGGCTTCTTCATGCAGTATCAGACAAACCAGTGAGGTTAGGGCTTTGGACTATAGTCAGAAAAATAAGGCATAATAGCAGCACAAGGAAGGAAAGAACTGAACGATAATGCTTAGAAAGTGTTGAAACTACGATCAAAAAACTGTGTAAGCTAGAGTAACGTCACCCCAGCTGCTCATGTCATATCTTCCGAACGAAAGATTATAATTATGATTATGTAGTATAGCTCAAAAATAAGACATACCTAATAGCAGCCATTGGTTGCAAAATTTTCAATTCGCTGGTCAAAATACTTTGAGTTAAAAACCGATAAACATGTGTAAGCTGGAGAGACGTCACCTCAGCCTAAACATGTTGTAATAATTAATGAAACTATCAAAAGTTGTTTTGATTTAATGGAAAAAATTAAGGCATAATAATAGCAATAGGCAGCAAGTTTTTCAGATCTCTAGGCCTCGTAGTTTCCATATAATAAAGAAAAAAATAGTTTCCGCGCCAAAAAAAATCAAATGAGGAGGAGATAATTATGCAGCGCCGTTGCCGTTCGTTTTAACACACAGTAAACGGCTCATACTCGTATTAACGTTTTTTTTGTGGCTGCTAAATCAAGACTGGGAACTTCGATTGCTATATTGGCTTATGTAGAATTTTCTATCACACATGAGGAAGCTGTAGTACAGCTTCCTCAAAAATTCCCCCCCTATAAGAAAATTATAAGGGTTCCGTAGTAAACAAGGAACCCTTATAGTTTCGCCATGTCCGTCTGTCTGCCTGTCTGTCCCCGCTGTAGCTCAGAGACACTTAGTACTAGAAAGCTGTAATTTGGCATAGGTATACATATCTATTAATTACGCCGACAGTGCTAAAAAAAAATCTTGGAAAACAATTTATTTTAGGGTACCTCCCTTGCACGTAATGTGGGGATGATATTTTTTTTCTCGTCTACCCCGTAGTGTGGGATATCGTTAGATAGGCCGTTCAAAAACATTGCGGGTCAGTACAAATTTTTGTTAGTCGAGTGCCCCCCCCCCCCCCCCCTCATGGCAGCTAAATGGTTGTTTATGGAGATGTGAAAAATTCATGGCAATAGTACATATTAATGAAATTAACATGAAAACTAAAGCAGGAAACAGCTAAGTGGGCTTTACAAGTTAAGGCGCTGACAAGACCCGATTGACCAAAATAGACTTCTCTTAAAAAAAAAATAGCCAAATCTGTATAGTTTGTGGTAGCGGAAAAAATAAATATATGTTAATTTTGAACATATTTCCCACAACTTGGTTGTTACCAAAACACGTTTTGAAAAAAAATATCGATACAAACTTATGTTAAACTAACCCCTTACCTTGAGTTCTAATCCAAAATATCTGTATTCAATATCAACATACGTTACGTATTTGATTAATAACAAGAACGTCATAATTCAATGCAGAACTTCGTTGTTTTTTATTTTTGATTACTCAACTCAATTTTGAGTAAATAGATAATTGCTTCATATTTTGCAATAAATTACAAGCGTTGTGTCATCGCGCTTCTCTTTCTTTTCTATGCAATCTGACAGTGACCACGGTTTAGGTGTTTCATCGTCTTAACGAGTAATAGTCGACCAACTTAAACTTGCCTGCCACGGTCAATTCTCCAACTGCAACGAAAAACGTGTGGGAGAACATATTTTTCAACCACAATGTAACGTTTGTTTTTGGGATAATTTCATCCCAACTTCCCAACTACGGAACCATTGTGCGTGGCCCGACACGAACTTGGCCGGTTTTTTTACCAATGAATACGATACCCGAAAGTTTCCCCACAACACAAAACATGTTGCTGAATCAATGTTCCACAACTTTGTTTCCTTTAAAGCATTTATTTCATATAAACCAAATACTGGCACTTTTGAATTGTCAAGGGATCGGTCAGTCAGAAAGATGAAGCTGGTTGCCCATTCCAAAGCGTAGTAGGTTGCTATGGAGAAGAACGGGCAAGAAACTAAACGTGAATTAAAATATTGTTACAAGCATATTGGTTACATCATTCATGTTGAAATTATACATGTCAGAACAATGTAGAACTACGTGCACGTTAAGTGTCCGTATTATAAAGATAAAATCAAAAACAACTGAACAATTAAAATAAGCCGTGGCAGTAAGAAGCTAAGTGCCTCAGGGTGGCGTTCTTTCTTCTCTTCTCTTATCTATTTTCATTAACTCCGTCACCAGAGTCATCTCTTCCCACTTCCATCTCTATGCCGACGATCTGCAGCTTTCCAATCACTTCTTAAGGCAAGATGCGGAAGCAGCCGTGTTAGCCATGAACAGTGACCTGGATTTGATTAGCGAGTGGTCGCGGTCTTTTGGACTGCAAATCAACCCTAAGAAATCCCAGGCCATAATTATCGGTGGAAGGTATATGCGGAATAGGCTCGATATTGCGTCGCTGTCTCCACTGTCTGAATGGAGTCCAGATTGAATACGCAAATACAGTTAAAAATCTGGGGGTGACCTTGGACTCTTACCTATCGTGGACCACCCATGTTGCTCTAGTCAGTCGCAAAGTGCACTACACGTTCCATTCGTTGAAATGCCTCCAGAGCTTCTTGCCCTTGAATACCAAAATCTCCCTTGCTCAAACTCTAATACAGCCCATCACAGACTACGCTGATGCCTGTTATTTGGATGCCACCGAGAAGCTTTTAAATAAACTTGAGCGTTTGCAAAATATCTGCATTCGTTTTGTTTTTAACCTTAAAAAGTATGATCATGTTTCTAACTTTCGCAAGATTCTCAAGTGGCTCCCCATTCGTCTTCGCAGGAACTCTCGGATATTGTGTCTGCTATTTAACATCCTTCATAATCCTAGAACGCCATCCTATCTGCGGGAACGTTTTTCCTACGCCCGACCTTCTGATGCACCTTGCAGGTCGCATCTTAGAAATATCCCCAATCAAAAAAAAAATCCCCTCCCCACTCCACTCTTACTCCGTCACTGTGCACGCGGTTCAGCTGTGGAATTCACTTCCGCATGACATTAGGGACTGCCAAACTGTTGCAGTTTTTAAAAGAAGAGTTAAAGAACACCATCTTTCCACTTTGCCATAGTTGCATATTTTGAATTTATTATTTTATACAATTAATTATATATAAGTATTTTAGTGATATTTATTTTAGAAGTATGTATTTATGTAAGTATATTCTCTTATTGAATATTTAAACTAGTGAATAGTTTTTTTTTGTTTTCTTTTCTACTCTTACACACGGTGTCTACATCTCTTTGTCTACTGTCCTCTTGCAGGTATGCTAGAAGAAATTTCTTTAGAAATAAGCATCACCTTTGTACGTATTTTTCTGTTCCTTTCTTCTTGTCTGTTTATGTGTGTACATAAACTGTTAAATAAATAAATAACTAAGAATACCGGGCGACCCTCCATTTTATTATTTCATTGCTATTCAGCCTGTATTGTCCCACTGCTGGGCAGAGGAAAACAATCAAATAAAACTGTTGTTTTATTTGATTTTTTTCAGTATGAACTAATCTGTATATTTCAGAGACTACTTCCACTTGGGCGGCACGTCGCGGCGTGGTAGAAGTTGCTCTCTATTCTGTTAACGCAACTCTACCGTAGCGGTACAGCTTCGGGTGGTAGTAGTGGCACAAGGGTTTCACACATTTTGGGTTGTGCGTGTGGATTGAGTGCTCCTTTTTAAAAGTTAACTATATTTTTACGAAATCAAGGAAGAATTTAGGAAATAATTGTGAAATCTATGGTGAGAAAGTCGTGGTCAATTAACTAGAACACTCAATCTGCTAACCTGAGAACATACTGTAACGCGTGTCTCAAAATATTCTGGGTATATGTTTATCATTTTTATGTGGAATAATTGTATTGAATTTGTGAAAACTATTCACAAATGTTCAATTGATTTTAACGGTTTATTTGGAATTTATAAAGGTTTATTTAGATCACTCAATCCTCCTATGGTGCAGACGGAGTGTTCCAAAACTCTCCAACTTTGGCTAAATAAATTCTTAATATTCTTACTCTATTTTACGAGTATAATTCAGAATCAATTTGTGAAACAAAAACTTTGACGTAAAACTTAATAGTTAAAGTGTAAATAAGAAAAATACTTTCTTTTCAATATACCGTTTGAGTGTTCCATGTTGCAGCGTTTATGTATTTAACCAGAACTTTTATACAAACGGCGGCCACATCAGAAATTGTGAAAATGTTGTCACTAAAGTTTAACGCGTTTTCTTTTTTTGTGAACGCTTAATTTTAACAATAATCAACTTTATTATATTTCTAAGCGACACAATTGTGTAGGGTAGATATAATATTTTCGGACACATTTTTCGTCTAACCTCATTACGCGCTATTTACTTTTTATTCATAGTTTGATTCCTGTCAGACGCAACAGTATTTTATGCTAGTGCATTTGAGCGTTGCATGTATTTATTTTTATAAAGTATTGTGTGGTCAAATCTGTGCCTATTCTTCAAATGGTCTCAGATTCTCATATTCATAAATTACTTTTAAATTGTTTAAATAAATGCTAAGTTACATTAATACTATACCCCATGAAGTAAATACAGACGATTCATCTGCCTTATTATCTGCTAACACTCAAGCTTGCACGCCATATAATAGCGTAAAAGAATATACTCAGAATCTTTTTTCATTTTTGGAAGGGGAAGCCACCAACATACCAGCTACCTTCATAAGACTTGATACTAGCCATTTCATCAAAATATTAAATAATGTATCATGTTTTAATGATAAAGTAGATTCAAATGACTCACCATAGATTTCACAATTTTTTTATCTTCACCATGAAGTTTTCACAATTATTTCATTGAATTTTGTATGCCTCAATGGCGAGACATAGCAGACCTATATGCATAACTATATTGTATCATCTTACTTTACCTATGTTCTACAATAAATTAATTTGAATTTGAATTTCCTAAATTCTTCATTGATTTCGTAAAATATAGTGAACTTTTAAAAAGGAGCACTCAATCCACACGCACACCATTTTGGGTACACATCTCTTTGTTTGTATTTTTTAAGCGGTAAAAAAATTTGGCAACAGTTGCTAATAATTCCTTTAGTATAGAGAATGTTAATGTATAGTTATGTAACTTTGATGTACACTTTTTTCAAGACATGCGACACTTAATGACATAATCCGCCCGGTCTCTTGCCAGCATCAATGTGCCTGCTCTTCTTGAGCCGACTGGCATTGTCAGAGATGTTGGCAAAAGACCTGATGGTGTCTTTGGTTCCGTGGAGTTTGGGAAGGATGCTTGTGTGGGACGCTACCTGTGTAGACACACTGGCACCGTCCCACATCCAACAGACTACTTCTAATGCGGGTGCAGCGGCAGAAACGGCCGAAAATCTGAAAGTTATTAGAGGCCTTGGCAGAGAGTACAACTTTGTGCCCTTTGGGGTCGAGACCCTCGGTCCGTGGGGTCCCAGTGCGCATAAGTTATTTGCGGAAATCGTGAAACGTCCAGTTGGTGACCGAAATGCTGCCAGCATCCTCGGTGCAATGCCCCGAGGGCCATTTTTAGGCTTAACTTTGTTTTAATTTAATTTAGTTAATGTTAATAATAATCTTGTAATTTGGTTATGTAAAGAAACTATAGTTTACTATGAATACAAACAAAACATTAAATCTTGCCAGCAAAACTGCAACATTCCATATTGCCAACAACGCTGCAACATTCCATGTTGTGAGCAACGCTGCAGCATCCATGTTGGTTGTAACATATTGCTGAAGAAATGTTCCACAGCTCTGTTTACAAAGGAGTACGGGTCACCTTCTTTCTCATCTCGGTCGGCCCCTTTTTTCTCATCTCATTCATTATCTATCTAGCCTGTCTCATTGCTGAGAAAAGGAAAATACAAATAAAACAACACCTCAGTATGAACTAATCTGTATATTTCAGACTACTTCCACTTGGCCGGCACGTCGGCGTGGTAGAAATTGCACTCTATTTTGTTGACGCAACTCTTGCCATAGCGGCACGGCTTCGGGTGGTAGTAGTGGCACAAGGGGTTCACGCAGTTTGGGTAGAACTTGCACATGTTGGGGACTACTGTTGATATTGTCTTGTAGTTTGCGGCTGGGACTACGTGAGACGCTGTGGAGAAATAAGATTAGTTAATTCTATTAATTAAGTTATTATTATAATATTCACTTGATGTAATTCTCAGTAACGCCCAATCGCTGAACATGAGTCTCCAAAATGTTATTAAAATCGAGTGTTTGCAGTAATATTGACTTAGCGATTTATAGATGACCATTATCATCTGGTCTGCCTGAGGGGTGGCGAAAGTTATGTCTTGTTTATATGGAGTTCTGTGGTTGGCTTTACTTGGTCATTTTAAACGGCTACATTCACCGATTCCCAGCCAAGTAAAACGACTCACCAATAACAGGCGACGTAGGAGTAGTGGGCGGGGCCAAGGCGTTGGGTGCGTGCGAGTACACGCAGTTGCGTCGTGTGCAGGACGCCGCGAACTTGCAGCGAGGATGCGCGAACGCACATGCGTTGCCGTAGCGACATAGCGGGAAGGCACGACACCATACTAACTTGCGTTCAGCTGAACTTACTGGAAATAATAGGCGATGTTATAGTATCTAGGTGTAAATATGGCACATGAGAGCTTTAGAAAGAGATCGTGACGTGTGTGATCGTTACCGTAGTAGTCTAAATTCACCCATAAGATAACCAGACCCACAAAAACTGGGCAAAAAGTGTGTGCAGTAAATATTATCGAGTTTCCTGCTCTTGTAATACAGTTAAAAATATGATAGGAATGTTTCATTATAGGAAAAGATCTTTTTTTTTTTTGGGTGGGAAATCATCTAATAACTTCTCCCGCTATGGGCGGAGCGGGAGGGTGTGTCAGACTCTTACTGACTAAAACCCATCGGTATTCCTTCCGTTGCCTGTGTTGCGGGGGCCTCGGTAACCCTTTAGTACCTTCCCGCGAAGTAAAAGATGTCTAGGGAATAAAGTGAACTGTATTGATGTTCTTTGTGCTTTAATAACGGCAATATGGTCCTCTTTATATAAAAAAAAATTGAATCGGTGATCGTTTGCGTTTTGGACTAGACCAGTGATTCCCAAAGTGGTCCAGGTGGACCCTCAGGGCTCCAATAGACTCAGCGGGGTCTACGTTGGCTTGAAAAAAAAAGGGGTTCACAAGTTGTTAAGTGGACATCCAAGAAAATTTATCTGGTATCGTAAAGAACAAAAATGTTGGTTTGGCTTTACCTATCAATTATAAATTATGCCGTCAAAAAGTTGCTGTAAAAATTAAAAAGAAAGATATACTCACATGGAGGCACAGAATCATATTTATGCGTATTAGTGACAGTAGCGACCGTCACGTGCTGATCACTGCTCGCGCTTTCCGTTCTCTCTCTCACTCTTTCTGGTTCTTTGTCATCTTTCTTTTTATTCTTATCAACGTCAAATACTATAGGAGACGCTCTCCGCTTTTTAGCCGCAGGCAAATCCACTTTTAAAGCTTCAGTATTTTTTCTTTTTTCAGCTTTTTCCTCCTCCTTATTTTTTCTTTTTTCTGCTTTTTCCTCCTCCTTATTTTTTCTTTTTTCTGTTATTTCTTCCTCTTTTTTGATAATAACTTGGGTTTCACTCTCTTCACTCGTATTACTTAGGCGTTTCTTTTGAGAAGGTTCTATTAAAATTTCTTCTTCTACCAGTTTTTCTTTAGCTGGTGATGGTTCTTTTATTTCTGGTATTTTTGGCTTTTCAAGTTCTGGTGTTTTTAGTTCTTCTTCTTCGGTAAGGAGGCCTTCGGTGAGTAGTTTTTTGGCGAGGAAGGCGTTCGGATGGTAGCCGTCCATTGTGACTATGAATTGGGTGTTCTTGTCTTTGTCTACTGATGGGTTGTGGATGTTGCTGGAAAAATGGAAATCAGCTATAAAACGAGAGTTTACATGCATACTTTATTTAAGAAGAGACAGGAATGTAATAGTCAGCAGATTGATAGACTACATAATTTCCGTGTTATTGTAATTTCATAGGACTGAAAACGAATGTCTGTTGTAATTTGAATACAGAGCTTTATAAATTAAGTGGTGAAACTTCACATACTTCATGGGTCATCATCATCTGCCTAGCCTTTTCCCAACTATGTTGGGGTCGGCTTCCAGTCTTACCGGATACAGCTGAATACCAGTATTTTACATGGAGCGATTGCCTATCTGACTTCCACAACCAAGTTACTGGGTAACACGATACCCCTTGGTAAGACTGGTTGTCAGACTTTCTAGCTTCTGACGACCCGTAACTACTGTTAGATTCACGAATGATAACCGGGACCAACGGCTTAACGTGCTTTCTGAGGCACGGAGGGGTCTTGGTACGTAAAGATGGTCACCCATCCACGGACCAACCGCGGCAAGCGTAGCTTAACCTGATCGATCGACCCGTGCGGCTGTTATTACTTAGCCACAAGCCCCTCATACACTTCATGGGTATCATCATCTAATATCAATAAAAAAAAAAAAAATTTTTGGTATCTACGCGCGATACGGCTGCTGAAAATATTATGATTTACGGTTTTTTTTTTGTTTTGTTTTAATACCATAATCTATTATGTGAGATTCCACCAAATCTTTAAAAAGGCCAGTATGAACAATTTAAATTGAAAATTAATTTGTTAAACAATTTGTTTCTCTGACCGTACATTAAAGCAGTGTACCGCAAAGTGTGTGACGCGGCACACTGGTGTACCGAGGTCATTAATTGGTGTGCCGCGGGAAAAATCAATGTCTTATAAAATTATAATGGCAGTCGAAAATAATGTATTCTTTGCTATCTTTCACTTCGCAAAACTTACCGTAACTTTACTTTCAAAGCAACACAAACTATAAATAATATAAATTAATTTTATCCTGTTTAATATGCTAAAATTAATTATTAAAATTAAATTACAGTTTATTTTTTTGTTTGATTCTTATGTTTTTATAAAAGTAGCTATCCTATAAGCTTTTGTTACAGTGTACCGACTAGTACCGACACATAGTACCTACGTAGCGGCGAATAGGGTCTTACACCCATTTTTGAAATGTGTCTTAATTAAATTCTATAGTGCTAATATGACCCTAAATAAATCACAAAATTTTTACCTATTCAATCGATAAGTGCCATAAAAATACATTTAAATTTTACATTTTCAAATTTCGCGCGTAGTTTGACGAAAACGCTGGACGCAGTGGATGCCATGTTGTTCTGTGGTCATGACGTCACTTGGCTATGTAAACAAATGCGCTGATCTATTATTATCTAACTATCAGTTGACAGGTGACACGTTTTAGTTTACACAGCCGTATGACGTAATAACATGGCGGCTACTATTTCATGGTGGTTTTTAACAGATTAGAAAAACAGAAACGTTGAATTGACTTTTAAAATTTATTTTGTTATTTTATGAACTAAAACTAACATTTTCCGACTCCCTTTTGCCTAAACTATATCAATAATATATTTATAGTTTTTTCTCTTATACAGTAAAATACCCTATTACGCGCTAAACTTAAGAATAAACGATAATTATACGATTAAAATTAGATTTATTTATGGTGTATCTTTGAAATTGCCCGATTTCGTAGGTGTACCTTGAACACAAAAAGTTTGCGGTACACTGCATTAAAGTACGCTATTTGACACAAGTATAACTTACATAGTTTCAATGATGAGCGTGTCATCTTTCCTGCTAGCCGTCCTGCCCTCGTTTCGTCGTGAAGGCGTGTATTCATTGTTGATGATCTTCTTCGTGATGGACGCCGGTATATACTCGTCTCTTTCTATATCACTTGTCACTCTGAACAGGTGAAAAAAGAAAATACGTGAGTGTAATCTTAACTAGTAAATAATAATATGTTTTGAGGAAGTTATAATAATATTAATTAAGTACAGATACGTAAAATTGGAGTCTGTTTGTAATATTAAAATAACCGCTTTTTACTAAATGCATATCTTAGCTGATTTTCACTGCGGACTTTCACTGGCAGATAGATGGAATAAGGAGTAACTTACGGCTACTTTTATTTTAGAAATGTTTTTTATGGAATAACGCATCTAATATATTGGAATAACGATTAATATATAATAATACTAGCTGCCGCCAGGGGCTTCGCCCGCGTGGCTTTTTTAAAAAATAGCCTACGTTATTCCATAGAACATCAGCTATCTGCCAGTGAAAGTCCCGTCAAAATCGGTGCAGTTGTTTCGGAGATTAGCCGGAACAAACAGACAGACAGACAAACATTTTTATTAATGTTGTCTATACAATATTTAAAGTTTTTGTCTGTCTGTTCCGATTAATCTCCGAAACGGCTGAACCGATTTTGACAGGACTTTCACTGGCATATATAACTGATGTTGTAGGAGTAACTTAGTACTTTATTTTAGAAAAAGCCACGTGGGCGAAGCCGGGGGCAGCAGCTAGTTTATACACCTAATAAAAATTAAATTCTGTTCGTTGGTAAGCGCATCACGTCAGAACGGCTCGACCGATTTGTCAAATTTTTGTTTTAAAATGTTCGTATTAGTGCGATTTTGAATTATATTGCTAATCCATTGCTGCGTGTGTTCGAAGAATTTGTCTGCTCAACAACGTAAAAAACGCAATGAATGTTGTTGAACTGTCAAAATGAAGCCCATTCCTATTGATAGTCTATTAGCAATTGCCCCACAAGTTTTTACGGAAAGAAAAAATTGAATAGTTGCCAGGAAAATTGGAAAATTTGGGAAAACTCGGTAACTTGGTCTACTTCGGTATGCTGGAAGAGATTTCGTTAGACGCCTTTGTACGTATTTTTCTATTCCTTTCCTCTTGTCTGTTTATGTGTGTACATAAACTGTTAAAAAAATAAAAACTCAAACTGAAAATCTATGGGAATTTCGTATGAATTATGGAAATTTGTACAGAACGACGTCTGTTAGGTCAGCTAGTTTGAAACAAATATTACGATGACTTCATTCTTACAGAGGCTAATAAAAAAGCCGGCGCCCCACCTAATGATAAGCGATCCGTACCGCCTATGAACATCTGTCGTACCAGAGGATCGGAGACGCATCGACATCCCATAGACGAAGCTGGAAATGTATTAGGCGCTTGTAATTAGTCCGGCACGTCGCCCATATTCTTCAAACTAGAATTCATTAGCGCTGCTTGGAAGCATACATTGATATGCTGATAGTACGGTCAGTGCTCTGCATTACCTAACCCCTCTTAAAAAAAAGAAGATGTGAAGAGTGGTTGGGTTATGCAGGTCACTGACTGTCCGTCTCCGGATTAGCTCCTTCACAAAGATATCTAATACTATATAATTTAACTACTAATAAAGAGCTCCTAAACACACACTATATCTCGTCTTAAACATATTTTTTATTTTATTTATTCTTTGCTCTTGTTTTTGTTCATAACATTTGTTTCATGATTATTATTGAATGTATTATATAGATAATTCTAATGTTTTGTGTATATACAGATTGAAATTGAAAACTTGCGACAAACTGAAATGGGACATTGTATACATCATTATTAACAACTTTTACTAAGGGACCAAAGCTGTAATCCCAAAAAAAAAAAATATGCTTTTCCTACATTTTGATGAGGTATTGCGAACATAAATGTAGGGGACAGCAGTTTTTTTTTTGGGATTGTAGCTTTGGTCCCTTAGTAAAAGTTGTTCATAATGATGAGTACAATCTCCCATTTCGATTTGTCGCATGTTTTCAATGTCACCCTGTATGTATTTATTGCATATATGTAAATGGTACACACCACAGACTACCTGCAGTATTATGTCTCCATCCAAAGGTTGTCTGTCACCCTATGTAAAATTTCTACATTTATATCTGTAATTTTTATGGTGTACATAATAAAGAGTATTCTATTCTATTCAATTCTTTTTTGCCTTTATATTAGATGCGTTATTCCATAATAATCGTTGCCAATAAGTTCTAAAACCACTTACTTTGAGCTCTTGTCATCGTCGCTATCCATATCCCCGAGACTTATGCTATCCCCCCTATCCATCTCATGCGAGTTATCCACAGGTACTTGTATGACGATTTTGGATGCGTCTACGCAGCGTCGCATCGGTAGTACTAGCGCGCGTTTGATTTGAGGCTCTGGTTCGGATCTATTTGGTGGTGCCTGGAAGAGATGATTAGATGTATTTAATAGGCGCTTTCTACACGGGCGAGAGAATCGCGGTGATAGTCTCGCTGTGCCATCAAATTCTCGCCGCGATGATGTCGCCATGTCGCCATTGTTCCATACAGTTCTATAGAATTTGATGTCAAGGCGATACTCTCGCCCGTGTAGATGGCGCCTTATTATCCAGTAAAATGGCCTCTCTTGAATATGGAATTTGTAAGTAATAACCTGTACAATTAACACGATTGACAGTGATGATGGCCATGCTAGTAAGTACTACGAATAGGAAGTGATCGCAGTTCGTTGCGGCTCATTCCATTGCCTCACTGTGGGTGTTGTAAATGGTAATCATTTGGAAATCTTGTAACACCCACTGTATGCGAGAATAGACTAATAGTTGCCAGGAATCTTAAATCACTCTCAGTTCGAGTAGCACCGCAATGATTATAGCTTTTTTTGTCAGATCTTTTTAAGGTTCCGTAGTAAACAAGGAACCCTTATAGTTTCGCCATGTCCGTCCGTCTGTCTGTCTGTCCCCGCTGTAGCTCAGAGACGCTTAGTATTAGAAAGCTGTAATTTCGCATAGTTATACATATTAATCACGCCGACAAAGTGTTAAAATAAAATCTTTTACCTATTATTACAAAACAAGGATTATCTTCAGATCCAGGTTTAAATTATTGAGCCATTTTTAAATTTTGAACTTTATTCCGACTACGTTAAAGTTCTTAATGAAAAACTGTCAACTTAGTACCGGACTAAATAGTGAGTTTTGTATAAAGAACTGCATTTCAATCATAGTAAAGTTCTTATTACGAAAACTGGTTCGATGGTTTAAACTATGTCAAAAGAAATCTTTGTTTTGTAATAACACCGTTAGTGTTCCTCCCTTGCACGTAATGTGGGGATGATATATTTTTTTCTCGTCTATCCCATGGTATCTTTGGATAGGCCGTTAAAGCATATTGCGGGTCTTTGAACACCAGTTTTCGATTAAGGATCCGTTTGCAAAATATTAAGCATTGAAGTGCTAATTTTTGTTAGAGTCAAGTGTCCTCCCCCCTGCCAGCTAAATGGTTGTTTATGTAAATGTGTAAAAATTCATGGTAGTAGTACATATAATTAAATTAAAAGGAAAACTATTACAGCTAAGTGGGCTTTACAAATTAACAAGTAATAGTTGACCGACTTAAATTTGCAATTGGAGAATTGACCGTGGCATTTATCGATGTATGGGAGAACATGTTTTTCAACTACAATGTTAAGTTTGTTTTTGGGATACATTCATCCCGACTTCCCAGCTACGGAACCCTTCATTGTCCGTGGTCCGACACGCACTTGGCTGGTTTGTTTAATGGGTGAATATATTTTATGTCTGTTGGCTGAATGATAATCATCATCTGCCTGCCTTTTCCCAACTATGTTGGGGTCGGCTTCCAATCTTACCGGATACAGCTGAATACCAGTATTTTACATGGAGCGACTGCCTATCTGACCTCCACAACCCAGCTACTGGGTAACACGATACCCCTTGGTAAAATGAGTTGTCAGACTTTCGAGCTTCTGACGACCCGTAACGACTGTCAAAGATCTACAAATGACAGCCGGGACCAACGACTTAACGTGCTTTCCGAGGCACGAAGGGGTCTTGGTATGTAAAGATGGTCACCCATCCACGGACCAACCGCGGCAAGCGTAAATTAACCTGATCGATCGACCCGTGCGGCTGTTATTACTTAGGGCTCCCACACAAAACTGCGAATTCGCATCGCATCGCAAAAATCTGCGAGCTCGATGTCAGTTTTTCATAATAAAATGACAACGAGCTCGCAGATTTTTGCGATGCGATGCGAATTCGCAGTTTTGTGTGGGAGCCCTTAGCCACAAGCCCCTCCGTTGGCTGAATGTTAATGTTGATTAAATTATAGTACAGTAAAAGTGATAAAAATTCCTCACATTGAGCAAGCTCTTGTGTGCGTCAGCGACGGCTCTAAGCAGCAGACTGTTCGCGGGCGTGGCCACGCGCGGCCGCGGCCTCACGCGCACCACACTCGCGCAAGAAGAACGACAGGGGCGATTCTCTAGTACGGATACTCTGGAATAGGTGAGATGTTATTGAAAGCTTTAACACAATTTTGAAAGACATCTTGTATGTAAACCCTTCGTTGGCATCACAAAAGATTGTGTGCTAAAGTGACAACATTATAGGCTGATTATTATACACATACATAATCAGCCCATAATGTTCCCACTGCTGGGACACAGGCCTCCTCTCTGTGAGAGGGAGTGGGCCGTAATCTACCACGCGGGCCCAGTGCGGGTTGGTAGATGTCACATGTCTTTGAATTTTTGGAACTCGGACATGCCGGTTTCCTCACGATGTTTTCCTTCACCGTTTTGAGAGCAGTGGTGATGAAATAATTTACACAAAGCAAAGCACCTGGCATACTGCGATCGCCAACCCGCCTGCCAAGCGTGGCGATTATGGTAATCCCCCCCTCCCCCCCAAATGTCAAGCACTAAAAAAATACGGCCATTAGTACCCGGCGGCCCGCCTAACCTTGGCTACGGTAGCGGTCAAGGCTACGATGAGGCAAGGGGTGCTAAGAAAGCACCTGTCTGGGTTCGAATCTACGACCTACAACTCGTAAGTCGCGGCCGTTACCACTGGGCCACCACTGCTCTGCTCTGATTATTATGCTTACGCTAAATTATTGTCGTATGCATCTCCACATTGTATAGTAATAAACTTGTCTTTTAGAATCCTGTGTAACTGAGGCAACCCCACAATAGTAGAAATATCAGATATATTTGAGACATGGCTTCACTTACTTTGATGTCAGTTTTTTCGGAACCGGCTCTGATATGTCAGACACAGTATCATTAGATACAGAAATTCTCTTCGAAGGTTCTGGGGGCCCCCCTAGCCGACTCTTGGCTGACTTAGATTGAGGCCAGAAGTCAGGCTCTCTTTCAGGTGTAAACCTGAAAATAATAGAGTTAATAATAGCACTAAAGAGGTTTAATGTTGGCCAAAAATAAATATTAGAAAAAAATATTACAGATGAATTGAGAACCTTTTCTGACATAAATTAAAAACGAAGAACTAGATTTTTGCTATTGTGAATATTGAATATAAAAATTATCCATAAAAATAACATGGCCAACTTAAATAAACTAAATAAACATAATTAAATTGAGCTCGTATTTATTCTTACTACCTCAAATTTTTATATTTAACAACCTTTCGGGACTATCTGTCCTCGTTTTTGATTCCTTTTCTTTTACTTCCAGAACCTTTTTGGGTTCCTCACGGATCCCTAGCCGGTCTCTTACAGGTCTTTTGGGGAGTTTGAGTTCTATTTGAGGTAGAGTTTCAATGGGTTCCTTTGGGGGGTCTTTAGGAACTTCTATAGGCTTAGGAGGGGGCGGAGGCAGGGTTGGGGACTTTGCGCGCTCTATTGGCGGTGTTACGGTTACGGGAACTTGTGGCGCCTGTTGTGATATTTCCTGAAAACAATAAGATGAAAGTAATAACAACTGCCTTCAAGTGAAATACACCAAATACTGTACCTAGGAGTTAATATGGCACATCAAATTTTCGAGAGTTGAGAGTATGAGTTTAAAAGACGCTCTAAAAAGCCGGACTTTTTCAGAATCTCGATAAGCAACATTAACGGGCCTATTGTACTTTACATGCTATAATGGATATTTTTTCACCTGAAAGACATCTTCAGCAAAATCATTCATCAATTCTTCAGCTTCAGTCCTAATATTCAAAAAGTCTTCATCATCTGACATAGAATCTAATTGCTCCGCCAATTTCTGCTTTAACCCCTGTATCTTAGCTTCAATTTGGGTTATTTCTTTTATCTGGTCCTCTTTTGGAGCACCCATGGATGATACACTAGTTTTTTTAGGCTCTTCAGCCACTATTTCTACGTCTATCTCTGGCTCAGGTTGTGTTAGAATGGTTGATGGGTCGATTATGGGTAGAATCGGCCTTTTGATTTCTACCACAATAGGTTTCTTTTCTGGCCTCATTTCCTCCTGAGCTGTTTCCAAGGTTATTCCGTGGTTCTTCAATATCTGGCCAGCAAAAACATCTGTGATTGATGGTTCCGATTCCTTCTCCATATTCATAAGTAAAGGAGGTATGTTCGGACGAATCATGTCGTGGTGTTTACTCTTCTTTTTAAGTTTATGTAATTTTTTATCGTCTTTCTTGCGGAGAAGCTTATCTTTATCTTTTTTCTTTGCCTTTTTCAGGTCACTCTTCTTCTGTTTCTCTTTTGTTTTCTTTTCTTTCGTTTTGCGCTCTTTAGAATCAGATCTCTCTTTGCTTTTGTCGTGTTCTGCCGTTTCTGTAAAGCAGTAAGTATAATGTAATAATACGAGGTGCATTCAATAAGTACCTAGCCTCATCGCCAGAGGGCGCTGTAGTTTCAAAAGAGTTTTACCACAGTGTAGCACATTCTTTTTTAATTCTTTTTTCAAATTTTCATTCCAATCCCTTCATTTGTTTTATTTTGACAACTTATGGAAGCGAACGTGTCGATCGGTTTTACAAAAATGGAAAAAGAGCAATATCGTTCGGTGATTCGATTCCTATTTTTGGAAGGGAAAACGCGCATCGAAATCAAAGAGCGCTTGGATGCTGTGTACGGTGACTCTTCTCCATCGATGGCCACCGTCAAGAATTGGTTCAACGAGTTTGCACGTGGCCGTACGTCGGTTTTTGATGAACCACGTCCAGGTGCACCGAAAACAGCTGCTATGGAGGAAAACATTAAAAAAATCCATGATTTCGTATTGGCAGATCGCCGATTGAAGGTTCGGGAGCTAGCTGAGACTGTAGGCATTTCAGAAGGAACAGTGCATCATATTCTTCACGAGGAACTCGGCATGAGAAAGCTGTCGGCGCGATGGGTGCCGCGTTTACTCACATCAGAAAACAAGCGCAACCGTGAGACCACATCGGAGACGTGTTTGGCGCTGTTTAAGCGGAATCCAGCGGAGTTTTTGCGTCGTTTTGTGACCGTCGATGAAACCTGGATCCACTGGTACACACCAGAGACCAAGGAGCAATCAAAACAATGGATCCAGACCGGGGAACGTGCTCCAAAGAAGGCGAAAACTGTAAAATCGGCCGGAAAAGTTATGGCCACCGTTTTCTGGGATTCACAAGGTGTGATCTACATCGATTACCTCGAGAAGGGTAAAACAATTACAGGGCTTTACTATGCCGATTTATTGAGCCGATTCGACGCCGAATTAAAGAAAAAACGACCCCATCTGGCGAAGAAAAAAGTGCTGTTTCACCACGACAACGCACCGGTTCACACGTCTGCCGTTGCCATGGCCAAATAGGTCGAATTACGCTACGAATTGTTGCCCCATCCACCGTATTCTCCAGATTTGGCCCCTTGTGACTTCTTTCTGTTTCCTAATCTGAAAAAATCACTCGCCGGGAATAGATATGGATCGAATGAGGAGGTCATCGCCGCCACGGAGGCCTATTTTGCAGAGTTTGACAAAAACTATTTTTCGGACGGGTTAAAAAAGTTGGAGCATCGCTGGGCTAAGTGTATCGAACTAAAAGGAGACTTTGTTGAAAAATAAATTGCCACTTTTCCAAAATTTTCGTTTACTTTTTGTAGGCTAAGTATTTATTGAATGACCCTCGTATTGTCTCTTTTATCTACATTTTGAAAAAAACACTAGCATTTATTTAAGTCCTTACTTAAGGGAGTAGCTACCGTCACCTCCTGCAGTTTCTTCAATACTTGGTGCAACCAGTTGACGAACAACTCAGTGTTGTCACCAAGAAATAGCTGAAGGTCATCTTCCATCTGCGCACGCGTTCGCTTGTTTGCTACCATCACCATCACGTAGTCAGGCAGTTCATCATCTGTGACATACAAATATTTGGACTTTTTATAAAACTTGAAGTATAAGAAGTATAATAAAAACTTAAAGTAATATGCCTGCCTCGTTGGTCTAGTGGTCGCAAGCGCTACTGCTGAGCATGAGGACCTGGGTCCAATTCCCAGATCGTGCAGTGTTATTGGGTTTTTCATCAGGAATTTCAGTTATAGTCGGAAGTTGGATTGGTGTGTTTGATGGCAATACAACCCCTATTAGGACTTAAACATAACTGGCGAAATGTTGGTCACCCCTGCCAAAAACAGGCATGATGTTATATTAGTAGACTTATTATCAATTTGTATTATTAACAGCAAGATGGGGCTGTGGAAAATCATGGATGAATGTCCTTGAGAATTGGCAAGAAGTAGCATAGAATCGTGACCAGGATTGATTACAATAAAATTACTACACAATATCAATACTGTGAAAAGTACATGCTGCACCATTTGAATTTGTCAGAAAACCTATGTTCTATATTAAGTAAGATCAAGGCTTAGACATAAGACCTGAACTCCATTAAATAATCGATTTTCTTGCTACCAAATGTTGATTATTGCAAGTTCCAAAAATCTAAACTCTTTTATTATTATCGGCATTAGCCAATATTTCTGTTTTCAAGCGATTTTATTAATAACTAGTGTCGGTGGTCAAACACTAAGTGTTTTATCAGAACTACACCACAATTTTGCCCTAGAAAACACGTTGGCGGGTGTTTGACTGAACTTTTTAACCGCACCTAATATTTTTGTACTTTACCTAATAATTATAAAGTGTTCTTTATCACTGTAGTTATAACAAATGTAGTGTGTATATGAGCTACAGAAGGTATGCTGTTTTTTGAGTTTACAGTTATTTTGCAGGATGATTATCGTTGAACATTGCTGATATAATGATAAGATCCACTCCTAAGTGTTCCATATCTACAACCGTCAAGCAAATAGGACTCTCAGTCTCTTGAAGCAAGGTGGCATAGAGCACTGCACAAAATATCACTTCGGAATGTTCTTTGACAAACAGATTGTACTGCTGAACTAAACAAAAAGAAGTTCGTTACTGTAACAACATACTACGCCACCTTACATCCGCCAACATCGACTCAGGTTCTTTGCAAAAGCAGTTTCTTTCTGCTGTTAAATTCGTATGTCCAGTGTGGAATCGTTCCGCTGCGAAGATATCTAGCTGTCATCCTCTGTACGGACCCAGCTACCTCTTGCCCGCTTAAAGTGTCAAAACAGCTTCTAGAGACGGATGTCTCCTCGGAAGTCAGAGCAGTGTTGACAAATACCGTCCCCCTTTGCACACTTCATCACTCTAGAAGAACATAATGACCCCTGAACAGGAACTGCAGTGACCAAGAGGAACAATTAGATATCGTTGACCAAGACTGGCCGGATGAAGAATAATTATCATCAAACCATCCCAAAAACTGTGATTGTTTTTGGGATGGTTTGATGATAATTATATTTCACATTCTTTTCTGCCTTTAATGCTCGACTGTTTGCACCCTGCAGGGTTGAAAAGCGGCAAACGACAGAGCTATCCAGCCTGTGTGGTGACATTATTCATCAGACATTTAGTAAAAAAAGTAGGAGAAGAATGCTATGTTACAAGTAAAAAAAAGATGTTATGTTCAACGTTAATCTGAGCATCCTTAGCCTGGAATCTTCTAAGCATGATGTCAGTGATCTCAGGTCTAGATAGTAACCTTCCCTCTGTGTCCCCATCTGTAACTGTTCCCAAACAACATTCTACCACTTATCTCATTATATATCATAATACTGAACTTGATGGGTCACAATATCCTATCTTAATCATTATTACCCTAAATTCCTGATAATTAATTGGTCAAGCACAGCTAATGATACACAATTTGGAGGGGTGGCTTAACAGGTTAACTTTGTAATCGAAATAATTTTCAATACACAATTACATTAAGTGACCACTGGAATGGTTAAATAATAAACACGCTATCACAGCTCATTTTTGTGTAATGGCATGTTAAATTTTCAACTTTCTTTAAACAGCTCTCTCCTGAAAAATTACCACTGCACTTATAAGATCTGTCTTCTAGACCATCAATATAATTATACATTGTTATTAGCATTTGCAAAGTAATTAGAGAGTAAATGGGCACACATGTCATAAAATGGAACACAAAATATTATCAATATGGATTAACTAGTCACGGAGAAAACACTCAAATAATATTGTTACAATGAAATGCCATAAAAGTTTCAATTAACTATTGATGTTTCTGTAAGTAGGTACTTAATAGCTATTTCCAATATTCAATTACTTGATGGAGTTAAAATAACATTTACTACTATTTTGAACATGAGAAAAAAAAAACTGTTTTAATGTTAATCTGCAAAGTAGCTTAAAGTTAACATTTGTGTTTTGAAACATAGTCTTTGAAATTGGCACTAGTAAAATGAGCATTCCTAGACTTTCCTCGTACTAGTATTTAAGCTAGAGACAAAAAACACATTTTTTTTTCATAATTCACATCAACCAGACAACAGACAACTGTGCTGCTGGGAAGCTTGTTGCTTCACTTCATTTTCCCAGCTAGAGCACTAGGAAGTGGTGAATGGCGGGCGTTTTGGGGACTGTCTCATGTAATTTAGATGTTCAAAAAAGTGCTGATTCTCAGCCTAATTTGAATAAATTATTTTGAACCTTGCAGTTAAGTCTTGAGATTTTACTGACTTTTGCTTCTGCTTCACTTTGCATGAAATCTATTGCATCATCATGCATAAAGAATCTTTTGCTGAGGTTGAGGCTGAGGTTTTTGAGTTTTATTTGGGAATCTAAGGGCTATATCACAGAACCTTCCTCAAGAATCAAGCATGACTTAAAACTAGTTTCCAACTGGCTTTAAACAAGTTTTAAGTAACGCTTGAATTTTTTTGTAAGGTACGGTATATGGGCCTCAGTCTACCCACTTTGGGTTTGATTATCTACAAAATCATCTCATACTCATGTCAAATTGATTGCATTTGTTTCAGACTTCAACTTTTACTAAAAGGACATTAACTTCATTAGATCTAACTTTAGTGCAACAATATTATTAAAATAAATCTTAGTAGGATGACAGAATTATAAATTTAGATTAACTTGAACTTAAGAAACAACTTGAGAAGATCACAGCTTTTTCTTAATACAACTTAGACAGAGGAAACCCCGGTTTCTTATAGTGCTCTTTGGAGGAAACTGAATAAAACAATGGACAAAAGAGGTGCTATGGAAAGAAAATGTGATTTTTTTCATAGTAACAAAGTACTCTCACCTGAGAGTATTTTATCTCTTGTCTATCATTGTAGTGATTCAACCTTATTATATATTACCGATCCAAGTATATTAGACCTTACTATACTTGGATTCATCTTCAATGCTGATAATGACTGCACACAAAGATGACATTTTCTATTTTTAGTCTACTATATGTAGAATAGAAATCGCTTGTCTACATTTCTCGGTAGAAAACTGTCAACTGTCTACTCTTCCAAAACGCTTCTCTACAGTTCTGTGCTAAGCCTGCAGTGACAATAATACTGTAGTAGGTTTTTTTGTGAGAAAGCCATAATAAATATATATTACGTACCCTGCCTTGCAGTTGTAAGGTGATAAAATATGTATTAGGTGAATAACAATGTTAAACATTCGGCTATAATGACATGAAGCCATACCAAAGTTCATACCTAGGTGTATCTGATTGGGTATAAATAGAAAGTTGTTTTACTTACCAACATAGCATCCTAATTCTGTCAGCTTGGCCTTGATGGCCGACTGAAAGTAAAATATTTATAATCAATACACTCATCATCCTTAAATGTCACAAATTCGTGTCAACAAATGCGGAACAAGCCCATTCCTGAAAGTATTACACATATTTGTGGCGTTTTATTAAGTTTTTGGAATGCAAAATTATATAAATATCAAACAAATACATTATCAGTCTTCCAAAATATTAATTTTAGGTTAAATATCGATGTATTATCAGCTATTTACCCGCATTTTTTGACCAATTTCGCTGCCGACGACATCCATTTTTATTTGTATTTTACAGTAACACTACACTAAATTAACCAAATGCACACCACTAGGACTATTTATTTAAGTTAAATAACACTTATTATGGATACATTGTGTTGTATTCTTCATTTATAATTAAACTATGGCGAAAATAATTAATTCTTTGCAGCATTCACGCTTGAACATAAATTTTTCGCTTTTGACACTTGACTTGACGAACACTTGACGTTTGTCATTATAGTATGACAATCCCTTTGGAGGCGTTCTGTAAACAGTAATTTATGTATATTATTATAGTACATACTAATTCCATAGCAATAACCTATTATAATCATAGTTACTAAAACGACGAAATGTATATTACACTACAATTTATTTGTTGAATCATGGTTTCAGAGTGTTGTAGGTAATTATCATCAAATCAATCAAAACACATACTTGCACATTTCCAACATACCTAATCTACTTTTTTTCTGGTTGCTGTTAATTGCAAGTGTAGCGTTAGTAGCGTAGACAGAGTATAGAAATAGACTAGTCCATAAAAATAATGATTATAAGACAAGGACACACATATAAGATGAATATGGTGACTGGTCGTCTTGCTGATCATGGTTTTAATTGTTATTAGTAATTGTTTACTTATTTTACTTCGATGGGGCTAGTTTATCATTTCTCACTTCGAGCTACAGCAATTGCCTTATGTAAGCGGGCACGCCCTTTATGCCTGGAGGCTTTTATTTAGGTATTAAGTTCTATTTACGTTTTTTTTATGTTGAAATTTTTATCTGCTTGAGTACAGTTTGTTCATTGTTTTGTTGGTATACTGGCGCGTGCTAGCTAACGTATGGCAAGTGTGTAATTTAATCCAATGTTTTGTGTTTCGTAATGTTAATTACTTTGCATACGATTTGTATAAAATCAAGTTTATATAACTAAACAGACAGACGTGCTGCTGGGGAGTTTGTTCCACCACTTCTTCTTCCCAGCTAAAGCACTAGGAAGTGGTGACGGGCGGGCATTTTTGGGGGACTGTCTTATGTAACTTTGACGTTCGAAAAGTGCTGATTTTCAGCCTAGTTTGAATAAATGACTTTTGATTTTGATTTTGAATAAACGAGACAGGATAGAGAAATATTTTCTCCAAATCCTTCGCGCAACAAAACGGCTGACACGGTACGACTTCTTTGTAAAGTATTACCGACTGCATTACATATCGCTATCATAATAGTACGCATCAAACTTACCTTGGTGGCTCTGAAGTTCGCTACCCGCTGCGCAGTACCCCACCCCTCACCCCCGCTAACACATGAATTCGTTGCTGCGCATTGACTTGCCTCATGTTCCGACCCACCATTAGTTTGAATCGGGCTGTACCTTTATCGCTGATAGCTAATTTATTATTATCTCTATCTTAGGGGCTTAGGTAGGGTCAAATTAAATTAGTTAGCGATACTCCGCAGACGTGATGGTCTACTTATATATAAATAAAAACCGGCCAAGTTCGTGTCGGACCACGCACGGGTGAATTTATCCCAAAAAGAAACATAACATTGTAGTTGAAAAACATGTTCACCCTATATCGATATAAGTACGTCACGGTCAATACTCCAACTGCAAATGTAAAGTTGGTCGACTATTACTCGTTAAATTATAAAGTCTACTCAGCTGTGATAGCTTTCCTTTTAATTTCATTATATGTACTCCTGTCATGATTTTTTTTACATAGTCACATAATATCAAAGCCGGCAATCTCCAGTTTTGGTAAAAAAAAAAGTTATGAATGTAAATATTTTCTCTTTGGTCAATTCTCCATATTGTAAAACAAAATTCACTTCAAAAGCGGCATTTTCTCATAGAAAACGCGATCGAAATAAAAGTGTTGGTAACAAAATCGGCAATCTCCATGAATGTTTCTTTCAAATATGGCCGTCTCCGCTCCGACCAATCAGAGCCCAGCATTTAGTATGGCGTTTGTCCTCTCATGAGTGAAAACCTGCACGTGTTTTAAAGCTGATTTTATTGTGTTTTTGAAGTGAAAACTGTTGTAACTAGTAAAAAACAGAAACTATGGATAGTCTAGTTCAGCCCTGTCCACCAAGAGAATCAAGAAAACGAAAAAAAAATGAAGAAAACTGGAAACGAAATGTGAAAAAAAGGGAGAGGTATGTAGCACGTTTTGATACTTGTCTTTATTAAATGAGTTTTTAATGTGTGTGCAATTTTATTCAAATGTTCTAAACTGTGAACAATGTTATAAAATTTCATGACTTAATTTATATTAAAAATCAATAATATTTTGAAATTAAAATGTAGGTACGTTAAGTTCAAAAAATTAAAACTGGATTACAATAAAATTTAAATATTGCTAATAATGTTATTAAGAGAGTTGTTGTTGTTGATGATTGCGTTAAGGTAGCCCGCTAAATTCAAATTTTCTTGCGTTTTTTGCAATTTGTATGTCAGTGTCAGGTTGTATGTTGGTCAAAATATGATTCGCGACAATAAGACATATGTATTTACGTAATTATAACCGAATCATCAATACATCTCTCTATGTTAGATTTGCCCCGGATTGGTTTGATTTCAAAAATCAGACCAATCCGGGGTAAACTTGCCCATAACCAGCTTGCACTCAATCTAAGCACTTAATGAAAATAGTTAAAATGTAAGCGTTGAAATAGTTATGTAAATTTGTTTTTATTTTCTTTTTGCAGATATTCATCCAAGCAACTTCCTGAGCGACCAACATGTGGACATAATACAAAAGCTTTCAAATGTGGAACTATATCTATGGCCGACATAAAACATTTCCATGACGCTTTTTTCAAAAACAAAGAAAAACCTAAACAAGATTCATTTATTTTAAAATATTGCAAACCCAAAAATATTAAAAGACGACGAGGAGATAAGGGCCCCGAAAAACAAAAACTTCTACATACTAAATACAAAATGTACTGTTTAAGTCAAAGATCTGTCGTTCCGATTTGCCAACAAGCATTTTTGAAAATTTTGCATCTAACAAAACATAGGGTCCAAACAATCATGAAACATTTTTTCAAAACTGGCACTTTGTTAACTGAAAATCGCGGTGGTAACCATAAACAGCATAAATTTGCAGAAAAACTGAATGCAGTAAAAACATTCATCAATTCTTTTAACTGCGATGAAGCACATTATTGTCGAGGAAAGACAAAACGATTTTACTTGCCGGCAGAATTGAGCATTAACAAAATGTATAAGATGTATAATGCCCAAGCAGATGGGAACTTAAAAGTAAAAAGGGGATATTTCAGAAAAGTTTTTAACAATTTTTATAATTTGGAATTTGGCTCACCGAGAACCGACGTGTGCTCAACATGCCTTCAGTATGATGAACTAATAAAGACTTATGAAAAAAACGAAGATCTTCAAAAGAAATCTGATACTATGATACAGAAAAGAGTGCACAAATTGCGCGCGAAAGCTTTCTTTGAGTTAGTTCAGGAAGAGATAGAAGGCATGATGACATTTAGTTTTGATTGCCAAAAAAACAGTCCTATGCCTAAATTACCGGATCAAAGCACCTATTACTCGAGACAGTTATATTTATATAACTTTACTGTAGTCCAAGGTAGTTCGAAAGCCAAACTCTCTCCAGAAAATACATTTGCATATTGTTGGACCGAGGATAGATTCGCAAAAAGCTCAAATGAAATAGCATCAGCTGTATATCATCGGCTTAGTTCGACTGATTGGACATCTATTAATAAGGTACGTTTGATAGCGGACGGCTGTGGGGGCCAAAATAAAAACTCCACCATGGTAGCCATGCTAGCCAAATGGCTTACAGATATAGCTCCAAGTAATGTAAAAGAAATCCAATTAATATTTCCGGTAGTAGGCCATTCCTATATTCCTCCAGATAGAGTTTTTGGGTTAATAGAAAAAGATGTTCGTAAGATGGAAATAATAAAAAACGCTGAAGGTTATATAAACATTATTAAAAACTACAGTACCATTATTGAACTAGGAAAAGGCGATTGCAAGGTCTATGACTGGAGAGACAGTTTAAAAACTGTATTAAAAGATGTTGGTTCATGGCATTTTCCTTTTCAAAAGTCCAAACGATTCTATATTAGAAGAACAAAAAGTAAAGTAGACGTAGTTGTTAAAGGAAATCTTCACTATAGAGTAAATGAAGGATCATTTGGAGGAATTACAAAAAAGGACAAAAATATTAACATGCTGAATACACCACAAATAAATTCTTCAGGAAAAGTAAACAATAACAAATTGACAGATGTCAAAAAACTACTAGTAGCGCACTACGGAGACAGCTGGATGAATGATGAAGAACTTGTGTATTTTAAAAATCTAATTCTGCCTGATGAGGATGATATCGACGAAGAATCTATCCCACTGGAAAACAATGAAAATGAGAATACAGTATATTGTGAAAGTCAAGATGATAGCCCAGACTTAAGAATTTAACTCCATTACCAACTTTCTGTTCTACTTTTGTACGTAAAAATAAAATTTTTGTTTAAATTTGATTTGGGTTTTATTTCTGAAATCATTGTGTTATAACATAATCCAACATTATATTTTAACATTACTAAAGTATCAAATTGAGTAAGTTAACTATAGTCAAGAATCAAGATGGCGACGTTCAAATCAAATACGGCAATATCCAGCACTGTCCGTATCAAAGTAGGCAGTCTCCACAAATACACTTCAAATCCGGCAATCTCCATTTCATTTCTAAATAAATTATTAGTAAAATGTAAAAGAACTGCTACATTTAATCGATAAATGTGATTATTAACTGTTACTAAACTAGACCTCTTAAATGAAACATTATTTTTCAGTGTATTATGAACAAAAAACGTTTTTCGTTGATAACTCAAATGTGTGGCAAGTGGAGATTGCCGGCTTTGATATTATATGACTCATATGCAATATAATAACAACAGTTTACCTGGCACCGAGGGGGGAGCACCCTTGACCCTAACAAAAATGAGCACTGTAAAGCTACTAGTCACTTTAAAGCTTAATATTACGCAAACGGATCCCTGAATAAAAATGGTGTTCACGGACCCGCAATATTTTTTTTTTCAAGATTTTATTTTACCACTTTGTCGGCGTGATTAATATGTGTACCCATGCTAAATTACAGCTTTCTAGGTGGCGTAGCGAAGGGGGGGGGGGGATTGTCGGGGGCGGTCCGCACCGGGTTCCACCTTTTTAAGGGGGGTGACACACGACCGTAAAAAAAATATTTCACACGTTTTTCAACGATAAATCACTTAGGCTTGAAGCCATTTCTACCAAGTTATCCAAACTAAATAATTTAATTTATCGATTGCCATAATTTATAAACGCACGAAATATATGAATTACATAATGTTAACAAGAAATTGTTCACACTGACCAGTCTTCCACATGAGACCATGTTTTTTTTTTTCCACTGTCTGTTGTTTTTATGTTCGTGGTCCTATGGCTCAATCGGTCGGGGATTCCCTTAAAATTTTGTCGTTTTAAGGGTTCCGTAGTCAACAATACCCTTATAGTATAAAATGTCATCATATGAATAGTAACATCATTATTACACTAAACAGTGGATGTTTGAAAACTGGTTTGATAAGGTCACAAAAGCAGTTCGTTTCGCCTCGGTCCGTCGTTGGTTCGCCAGGTCCTTGTTGGCTACGGATCCCTAAAAATATTTGATGATTTTTTTTTTGGGGTCAACGAGCGCTGGTAGTTTTGTTACTTGAAGTACAAGTTAAGAAAATCATTTTTATTGGTTTAGATATCCATCACGTTATGAAATTAAATAAAAAAGAACTGTTTACTTTTAACTGATAGGTATTTCAAGTGACTATGTACCTGCGGTTGACGATCCAAAAAAAACTAAATTTTTTTTTTCATTTTATTATGCGTATTATTACCTACCAAGTACCACAATGGCCCATAATTATTATGAACGAAAAGCAAACGTAGGTAGTATGATTGTGTGCACTAGTGTGCAAGTGTTTTAGATGTTAATTTTACTGTGATTGATTGCACCTATTATAATAATCTAGTTAGGCGCTCGACTCGAGACTGATCCAGCAGGCTTACGCTTTCTATTTCTTCGAAGAATAGGATTTCTACGGTGCGATGTCAAAAAAGGCGAAATGAAATGTCAGTTTGTATAGAAAGAGCCGTGTCTATTCTTCGAAGAAATAGAAAGCGTTATGCTAAGCCTGCAGTTGAGTGCTAGCTGGAGCGGCGAGCACAGCACAGCATCGAGCAGCATCGTGTGATAGAAGTCAGCGCTTAGAAACCCCGGCTTTGTGGAACCACGGAATCAAAATACCATTTCAGACACAAACCTACATAGTCCTCAAATGATCTGACCTGATCTGATTATGTCCGGATTGTTATACACATTGACATTGCTGAATTTTATATATACAATGACATGAATATTTACTTTGTAAAGTATTATATTATTTTTATATCTCGAGACCATGGGGTCCCGGACCTTTGGAAGGCCGAAGCCAACTCGCAGAGGCCCCTTGGACAATTGTAATGGAATGAGGCACCAACCGACGATTATCCCTGTTTGCTCTATGAAGGTGCACCCAAGGACAACCCCTGGTTGATGCAAGACTATTGCAGAACTATTATTTTGATTATTAGTAAATGTGAAGACTACCTATGTGGGTCATTGGCGCCGATTCCCTTGTTCACAAACTGAACTAAATTAAGGTTCAGTGCATCTTTTTCTTTCTATTTCATTACGAAGAGGACAGAAGATAAATTTTAGTTTAGTCCTGTCAAATTAATCAGCGCCTGTCATTACTCCATAGAAGTTTAGACGTGATTAAAAACTTGCCTACTAAAATTACGTCAATTTACGTCAAGCGCTGATTAATTTGACAGGACTAAACTAAAATTGATCTTCTGTCCTTTTCTTAATGAAATAAAAAGAAAAGGATGCACTGAACTTAAATTTAGTTTAGTTTGTGATCAAGGGAATCGGCGCCATTGTATTTTTTTCTCAGTTATTTTTTATCATAGTGTGGCAGTTTCAGTCATTTTTGCGGCCTACCCTAATGTCCTTTTTTTTGGTATTGTTCGTTGAATCGTTTAGCTCCTTAAGTTCTGAGTGAGCTGCACGACTACTGACACACACACTACACTGACTGTACAGACAGGTCCCTCAATCTGTGTGGTTCTTTCATCAAAAGACCAGTTCAGACACTAATTTGCTGGTCTTCACATGATCTGATCTGACCAAGATTATGTCTGGACTTTAAAAGAGTTGTCAGATAGGAAACGCCGACCTCACTAAGTATTTATTAATAATATTATTTTTTGACGTGTAAAAGTCTTTGTACAAACCTAATTACATACATACATAAAATTAATCATCTATTATTTAGGTATGGAGGAAAAGGTAAAAGGTTAAAGTCAAACAAATCAGTATTCATCATTCTGTAGAACCTATATTTTTCCAACAACCTTTGATATTTTGAATTCATACATTATACACGGTAATAATAACAAAATAATAAATAACGAATGAAACAGTTTTATACACAATAATTTAATTCTCGAGAAATCCCTTACATAATATGGCATAATTATTGGTAAATTACATACATTGTTATAACTTATGTGATACAAAATACTGTTTATTCTTATAAATAAAAGTCATACACACACGGCTACATATCAAACTCACTCTTATTTGCAGTGATGATTTCGCTTTAAATAGGATTTCCGTAGAATGAGAGGTCAGCTTATACTGGAAATTATAGCTTCATATGTAGCTGTCTGTCTGTACGATACGATTTGGTCGTGGAATAAAATAAGTTTATTTAAAACTTTATACATCTTTGGCCGCGAAATTACAAGGAATGTAGTTTTCAAGCACTAAATTATTTTAAAATTAGCACTCTTTGTTTAAAACGTGCAAAACATTGTCAATAATAATTTAAGAAACTTAAAAAATATGGAATGTAGGAAAAAAGAAAATACAGAATGCCCAGTATAAATACCTATCTTTGCAATTCACCGTATAACTGCATGCCTATAGGCACAATGACCATTTTATTATTCTACAATAATAAACAAAGTCGGACAATTCGGTACTTTCGGTTCCCTTTTAGCGCCTACTGAGATATACTATAGTTCGTTTTTTAATCCCAGATTGAAAAAAACGAACAACAATCATTTGAAATATCAAATTAGTCATTTGATATTTCAAATGGTTGTTGTTCGTTTTTTCAATTTGGAGTTTGACATTTGTATGTGTCAATTTAATCTCCGTGATTAAAAAACAGACTTTAGACATGTTGTACCTATTAAGTCCAGAGCACACAACCTTTTAACAACAGCAGGCTTAGCATGACACTCTCTATTTCTTCGAAGAATAGACACGGCTCTTTCCATACAAAGTGACATTTCGTTTCTGAACTCCTTTTTTGACATCCCGCCGTAGAAATCTTTCTACATTAAAAAGGACCTAGACAAAGATCGTTAGAAACAAAGGACAAGATGACAGATTGTAGAGGGATTTCTACGGTGAGATGTCAAAAACTGAGAAACGAAATGTCACTTTGTATAGAAAGAGCCCTGTCTATTCTTCGAAGAAATGGAGTGTCATGCTGAGCCTGCAGCAGTATCTTTACTGTAACATAACTATTTCTATCGATAGGAGTATTTTGGAAGACGGAAACCTATCTAGCTACTTAATAATAAAATATGACCTTATATTATTAGAAGTCAACTTATTTACATCATAATATTATGTCTATTATTGCTTAGGTACTTGTCGCTCATTATAGGACGGATATTGAGTGATATTAAGTATTACTTATTATTTTAATTATTCAGAAAATTAAAATAACAGAGAGCATCTTTCCCTGCAGCTTTAAAGAATCAATCTAGCAAAAAAAGGGACAAAATTATCGACCAATATGCTCCTGCAGACTGGTGCGATATCGCGGGCGTGACAGGCAGCAATACCTATGCCTGAATCGCCCCAGTCTGCACGAGCCTTTAAAATATTTGTCTTTCAAAATGATCAATAGGAGTTGACTAAATTAACGTATTTAATACCAAGAACTTAAATAATTCATGTGAAAAATATACGCCTACGATAAGATCAATAATGAATACTGTAGTGCTATTAATTAAACTAACATAAAATGCAAAAATAATATTTGGTATAAGTCTTGCAATATCTTTGGTACGTCATATTAATGAGCGACAAGTCGCTATACATTGGTTTGTCTATCACTTCGTAAATCATCAATCTGGAATCGAGTGACTTTGGGCCCCAGGCTCAGCTGGGATCCCATCCTTGGAGGTCTGATTGGAGGTACAGTAGATTTTGAACCAATGTTATGTTGCGATCCCATCATTTGAGGTCGAATTTGTTCAGATTTAGCGTCAATACTTTGTTGTGATCCTAATTTTTGTTCAGTAAGTATTTTTCCAATTTTGGGCCCAAAGCTAACGGTCTCAGTGGCTGGCCCGATGCCTTGAGTATGACCAGCGCTGTGAGAGGGTGACCTGGGGCTTATCTTCCGCCAGGGCCGGCAAGGGCCAGGGTGCCCCGAGGGTCGACTCTCGACTCCCCCAGTGACACTTGGCTGAGCGCCGTTTGTGTGTTGTTGTAGCTGTACCCGTGACGCTCGTTCCATTTCTCTAAAAAGAATGAAGGACTAGTTAATTGTTGAATAAGGTAACATAGAGCTTGGCAAGCTGTAGAGATTGAGAAGAATCGGCTGAAGGTAAGATAAGGTGAATTTTGATGAAGGTGGATACTGTGATTGTGATCTTGATGAAGCATAGTCATGTTCGGTGATAGGTACGTGCATAGGTACATTAACAAATTAGTTGACTTCCACATGCAGTTAATGAGATTATGAATATGATAGGTACAATGCGCTGCATGGTAAAAGTTTGGCTATAAACACGTCCTAATTTTTGTACCCAATCGATTTATGATTTGGGTTAACGGCAGATTTTATAAAGCACTTCCTTGAAAAATTATTTACAACGAGCTCTTTCTTCATTAAACAATAAGTAATGATAGATTGAACAAGAAAACTTTTTTACATAGAAAAATCAATGATTCACAAAATACCAATAAAACACGTCTAAAACACCAAAGCCCGGAAGCGTCACCGTTGCCAATAGCGCGTTGCATCAATGATACCTTCACGGTTTGATATATGAGACGAGAGCCGACGTGCGTTCCGATTTCCTGACGGCTTGGCATGCGACCGGCGAGGACTGATACGCACCGCTGGTGAGGCCCGATAGTCTTGCCAGGGGGCAGCACAGAGCCGCTGCGTACGCCGCGCGGTACTGAGCGTTCATTATCACGTAGATGATCGGGTTTACGCATGCGCTCGCGTACAGGAGAAGGTAGCCCGTGATGTGGAATACTGTAAAAAAGAAAATAAAGGTATTACTTACAGACCCTATTGACTTCAAGAGCCTCCTTGCTGGAGAACCCATTACCTATTGCTACTGATTTTTTTCTTTGCTGGATGGCAGAAATTCCAGGCCCATTTAATACTGAACATTAGCTCTATATTTAGAGATATTCCTGCAAATTCCTCGAGAGCCTATCAACATACTACCCAGCCCCCACAACACAATTTGTCTCAAAGCTACAAACAGCAGATAAATTCTGTTCATGGACTTGATTTGTCGTCTTTGTTATCTTATTTTAACGACATTCTCTAGCGTATGCCCAGGAACACGTAAGTATTTGAAAAATCACAAACAATAGGTCAAGAGACTTGGAAACAATAATTTGGTTGCATCAAAATCGGTTTCCACTTACCAGGGTAATGCACGTGATTGTCAGCCACCTTCGCAATAGTGATGGGCAGGTAGCAGACAAGGAAAGACAGGAAGATCGCCAGCACCATCTTGGTGATCCTCCACTCGTTGCGTCTCGCTTTCGTCTCTCTATTATCCTTGATTGTAGACCTCTTGTCCGTGCTGTTGTTGAGCGTGCCAGGACTTGTGTGCTGGGACCGCTGGTGCTCCCGCATTCGCTGTTCAGAACTGGAAATAAAATGTTTGTGTTACGAGTAATAGTAGGTATTTTTATTTATTTTAGTTATTTATCTTGTAATATTTTTTTTTCGATTTATTTAATTATTTATGTTCAGACATATTTAAATAGACAAGAACAGAAAAATACGTCCCCTTAGTCGTCACGCCTCCTACGCCGCCATTTCGAGCCTCGGTCGTGGAGTAACGGGCCGAAACAATTTAGTTCAGCGTTAATATGGGACAATCCTTCAATTCCAGGCCCAGCCCAAAGCCTATTAGTTGCAACGATGGGCCAAGTATTCCCTTCAGTAGGAGTGGTCGTAGGGTGGTTTATTTGCTACGCTGACGACACGTTGGTCCAGTCGCAGGGCAGGTTGCACCAGGCGGCGGCCGAAGTAGCGACACGCGGGGTTGCGACATTCGTTGACAGGATCCGGCAATTGGGACGCGAGGTGGCCCTGCACAAGTCCGAGGCCATGTGTTTTCATGGTCCTCGGAACGCGCCACCATTGGGTTCCCAAATAACGGTAGGAGGGGTTCACATCAGCGTCGAGTCAACGATGTCAACTGTAGAAGTACTTGGGACTAATCCTCGACGGCTGACAGGTGAAACTTCGTGGAGCATTTACGACGTTTGGCTCAAAGACTGGAGCGGGCCGGGGCTGCCTTGAAGCAGCTCCTGCTACCCTAGGGAGTCCAAACGCCTCCTACCGGAGGCTTTTCGCGGGGGTCATGTGGTCCATAGCCCTTTACGGAGCACCGGTGTGGGCGTGTTCACTGGCGAAGCCGCCAGCCGGCGGTTGAACGCGATCCAAAGGGTCCCACCACATATGGGAGTGGCGCAAGGAGGCGAAACGCCGGGCGTAACTACG
This sequence comes from Atethmia centrago, assembly GCA_905333075.3. Classification (NCBI taxonomy): domain Eukaryota; kingdom Metazoa; phylum Arthropoda; class Insecta; order Lepidoptera; family Noctuidae; genus Atethmia; species Atethmia centrago. The sequence continues at coordinate 19,786,597 of HG995381.1, read as the reverse complement.
CCGCCGCGAGAAATTACGGCACAGCGGACAGAGCGATCTCATGGCGACATGGCGAGTGCAATTGTCCCAGTGCTGGGCACGCCAAAATTGCGGCGATAAGTCCCTTCTTTGAGGAGTGGCTAGAGAGGCGCCACGGCGTCCTCACCTTCCGCCTGATGCAGGTCCTCACTGGACACGGCAGCTTCGGGAGGTTCCTGTGGCAGTTAAGGCGGGAGGAAACGCCCGTGTGTCCACTGTCCACCACTGTGTGGATCGCCCGGAGGACATAGTGGAGCATAATTAGTGGAGGTCTGCCCGGCTTGGGCAGAGCACCGCCGTGTCCTCGTGGATGCGATCGGCAGCGGAGACCTCTCGCGTCCGGCCTTGGTCCAGGCCATGGTACGGAGCGAGAGGGCATGGGAAGCCGTCACCTCCTTTTGCGAAGCAGTAGTGCTCACGAAGGAGGAGTCGGAACGGGTGAAGCAATCAGGTCAATCAAATCAACTAGGCGCCCTCACGCCCTAGCCGCCACAGGAGACGCCCTGGGCGTCGGGAATCCCAGGCAGATTCCTGGCCGCCATAGGCTCGCGCTTGCGGATGGTGAGCAATGGGTAGCTCATCGACCGATAAGGACCAGGCCCGGGTCGACGGCACGTTGTATTTCACGCGCACCTCAAAGAGATGTCATTACAAGTGTAGGGGTCCGCTAGGGCCGAGGCCTGCCGGGGTCGCGGGAAAGTCCGAAAGAGATACTGTGGCCCTGGCAACACATAAGCAACGCCAACGGTAGGAATACGGGTGGGTTTTAGTCAATAAGAGTCTGACACACCCTCCCGCTCCGCCCAGAGCGGGAGAAGTTATTTGATAAATTCCCACCCCAAAAAAAAAAAAGGTTGGTTTATTTTCCTTAAATAATAATCAGACTACAATGTTCCCACTGCTAGGACACAAGCCCCCTCTCTTCGAGAGCTGTATCTACCACGTGGGCCTCATGCGGGTTGGTAGACATGTCTTCGAATTTTTGGTTCTAAAACACGCCGGATAAAATATTAATCCTAATATTTTGGTGGACCTTTAAATAAAGCAATGCTTATACCTGGTGAAGTATCCAAATAAACTTAGGAGCATAAACATGTCTGCGGCCGTAACAGGAGAAGCCAATGTTTGTAGTTATAATACAGTTTTTCGTTCCCCTTTATTAGAATGTATGACGGTTCGTGCGTAAGACTGTAATGTCATATCACATTCATCCAAGAAAGTTATGACACCAAAGTGTAAATGGGATTTGTCGCTTGAGGCTAAGTTATGATGAGCAAAAGTGTCGCCCTATCTTCAAGACGTTTAGTTCATTATTTCTCGATGCTGCCTGGCTTTGAATGTAGTATTTCTGAAACGGTTTTCTTTGCTAGTTTTCGTTTAACATAACTTTTCTGCCTAGAATAACTCTTTAATAAAAAAGTCAACTGTAGAAGATTAGGGAAGTACTAGGCTTCCATAGTTCGTATGGAGGTATATTTACTCAATATCACACTCAGTTGCGGCACGTGGCTTATACTCAGACGTATTTCCTGTTCGTGCCGTTTAATGTTTTGTTCAATCATTGAGTGTTTATTAATGTCTCTCACATAGATATAATGTGGGTAGGTATAATGGCTGTATAACTTGGTGGTAGGTATCATTGGTAGGTATAGATGATTTTCATATTAGCGGAAACGTGATAATGGACTCATCATATGAGTACGTGTTGTCAACAAACGGTTAGTAGAGATTTTATAGATATAAAGAACTTTTTTTTTTGACTCGGCAAATAAAGAACTTAATTACAAAAGTAATTCTCTTGACTGATGTTAAAGATGACGTAGGAATACTTTTATTACTTTCAGTTCTAGGTAGGTACACCGGATTGCTTGCTGGGGGAGCAGTAATTGCCCGGCGAATTCTGACGAAGATGGTAATTGGAGGAACTGTAGAATTTTAGTTGATAAGAGTTCTCCATAACAACAGTGGAGTATATCCGTGAGGATTTTCACGTAGAAAAAAAAAAAACGAATAAACTGTGACACCACTTGTTTATAATTAAATTCCAAATTTTGACTGAAAAAATGATCTTCCTTAAAGAAAATTCTGCGTGATACTAAAAAAACCGGCCAAGTGCGAGTCGGACTCGCGCACGAAGGGTTTCGTACCATTATCTATAAAAACGGCAAAACAAAATCATGTCTGTTCAAGTATGGGAGCCCCCTTAAATATTTATTTTATTCTGATATTTAGTATTTGTTGTTATAGAGCCCACAGAAATACACCATCTGTATAAATTTAAACTGTCTAACTATCACGGTTCATGAGATACAGCCTGGTGACAGATGGACAGACAGACAGACAGACCGACGGACAGCGGAGTCTTAGTAATAGAGTCCCGTCTTACCCTTTGGGTACGGAACCCTAAAAAGGCTTTCACATAGTTTTTATTTTATAGGTGAATTTCTAAAAAAACTTCTTGCCATTCCTATCATTACAAGAATGCATCGTACACTAGATTTAAATACAATAAACTTACATTACAATAAATTTTGTTCTGTTGTTTTTTATGTTGTGTCTTGTTAATAATATTATATGTTGTGTAAATGTAAGATTTATGTACTTTAAATATTTAAATACGTATAGTACGCACATTTTAGTAATTATCTTCAATTGTCGGTATAGATAATTGTTTATTTAAATTACCACTTTATTTAGATAGTCCTTACTAATATTATAAATGCAAGTGAGTATGTTTGTTTGTTACGCTTTCACGCTAAAACGGCTGAACGGATTTGGATGAAATCAGACACACGTTTTTATCTCAGTAGTACGTTTCCGTGCATAGTGTGTTATTTTAGTTGCGGACATGCCAGTTTTATTTTAAATCTTTGTAGATTAAACTTTAATAAAGCAAACCACCCGTTTAGATATTTCACTTAATTTAGGAGATACAAATATTTTTATGAAAGGTCACTGACCATTGCGAGTCATCACAATGGCTAGCAACCATCTTAATGTCGCCGGCAACCGACATTAAGATGGTTGCTGTGTGTTTGCATAATATATTTATGTATATTACCTTCAACTTCAGAACATTCTAAATAATGTATCTAGCGAGATCTGGGAGATATTTCGTTTCTAAGTTTTTTTAAAAATTCTATAGGAATAGGGTAAATATTTAAGTTTAGTTCAATATCGAATATCAAAAGTAATGAATCACAATGAGTAATGTTTGCATGAAGTAAGTATTGTATGTTGCACACAGGTTTGATTGACAACCCTAACCCACAATTTTAAAATTCAATATTTCCGAAATATTAGGTTTGTTGCATCTGTTTTTTTTTTGTGGCGATAGTTATTATAGTGATCAACATTCAGGAATTAAAAAAAAAATCACGACCATGTAGAAAATCACCAGATTTGTTTTTTTTTTATAAAATCGTAGAAAAAAAAAAAAAATCTCACCTGTCTGAGCAAGAATTTTAAAGTTTTCAAGAAAAAAAATGGTTCCTTTAGTGAATCCCTAATCACACCTTTAAAAAATTTAGTGTAAAAATCAAATCCAAAAACGAGATATTGTGTTTTTAAGGATTGTATTAATTGCTCTTAAATTATAGTAGTTATAGCCGACAGAATTTTAATAAGAGATTTGTTTAATTTAAGCTTACCAAAAAACACGTAAAACGAACATGTCCGCAACTAAGGCAAAATAAGACACTGTGCCGTGGGCTAATTTCCGACATCCACGCGGGCTAAGCCGCGGGAAAAGCTACTAATCAATATTTGCATGTCAAAATATGGCGAAATATGTTATCGCTATCGCACAAGGGTATTTTTAATCCCACATTAAAAACAAATTAAGACGCTGACAACACCTAAACCGCGGTCCCTGTATTGCATAGAAAAGAAAGAGAAGAGCGATGACACAACGCTTGTAATTTATTGCAAAATATGAAGTAATTATCTATTTACTCAAAATTGAGTTGAGTAATCGAAAATAAAAAACAACCAAGTTCTGCATTCAAATAAGACGTTCTTGTTATTAATTAAATATGTAACGTATATTAATATTTAATACAGATATTTTGGATTAGAACTCAAAGTAAGAGGTTAGTTTGACGTTAGTTTGTATTGAGATTTTGTTTTTAAAACGTGTTTTGGTAACAACCAAGTTCTGGGAAATATGTTCAAATATAACATATATATTTTCCGCTACCACAAACTATACCGATTTGGCAATTTTTTTTCTTAAGAGAAGCCGATTTTTGTCAATTGGGTCTTGTCAGCGCCTTAAGGCTGCTGCAAACTAGCGCTACATGTCGCGCGACGCGACAGCGGTACAATAATTTATTTCAATGAAGTTTTCCTAGAAATTGTCTTACTGGTGTCACGTCGCGCCACTCTGCACGAGCATTTAATGACAAAAATAAATAACAACAAAAGAATGTTACCTGTGCACAACCCAGAAAATCCTGGCGTAGCATATGAAGATGAGCAAAGCAGGTACAATGAAGGCGATGACGAAGAGGGCAGTCTTGGCTGAGCGTCCGTTGTTATCGGGCATTATTGAGCAAGTTCCCAACTCTGGGTCGTAGTCGAATTTACCTGGGTGAAAAGGTCTGGTTAGTTCCAGGTGTTGAGAACAGCAAGAAAAAAAGTTTATTACAGAAACTGCAGATATTATCTAGATCTGACGAGCATGCATAACAATCACTCTCCTAGGCTGAAATCGCGTTGTAGAAAGGAAATATGCCATGATGGTCGCAGGGATCCTGTGAATGCGAGAAGTATAATGGCGATGGTTCGGGGAGGAATCTATCCAACAATGAACGTATTTTGGCTAAATAATGAAGCAAAAATAATTGTTTTTGAGGATCAACTGAAACCTTTTGACCCTGCCTGACCACTAAAGACTACTACTGACCAAGCGACCGAAGCAAGCGAAGCGTCTCTGCTTCAAGTCTCGCAAAATTTGCTTTCCTCTGTTAGTTTGTTGGTACTCCTCTACAGGTCGTATTTTACAACCGATCTGGACGAAACTTGGTATACAAGTTTAACGACTTTATAGACTTTTTAATGTTGTCGGGGATTTTTGTTTGGAGGAGTGCATCCTCCAAAAAGGGGCAAAAAGGGGGCTACTGGATATCTCTGCCGTATGACATTCGATTTCGATGGTTCTTTTTTTATTCGAAAGGTAGTAACTTTAAATTAGCTCAATAGAAACTTGGTGAGGATCTGATGAGGATCTTCGGCGTGATGAGCAGAATAGCTCCTCAAAATGCAGTAAATTGCTCACTTTTGGATTACCACCAGTGGAATAGGCCCTTTAAAAAAATAATAGGGATTGATGGAGCTCTTGGGACCACATTCTCATCACAAAACTAGGCTGCAGCGTTACCTCTGCCAATTAAAACAAATAACTTTAGTGGCATATTAATTGTTGCAGAAAAGTTAGTGCACGCGAAGTCTACTCTTCGCAGAACTACTAGTAAGATGTAACGATGCTGATGAAGACTTACCCCATACTCCAATAAGGGTGGGTATCTGCATTCCGTACGAGAACATCCACGAGAACACGATCATGATCGCTATGTTGTGTTTGCGGTACACACGCGCGTACCAGCTGTGGTGGGCTATCATTATGTATCTGAGGAATGAAAGGAATGTGTTAATACTCGTAGCTTGTGGCATCTAGAGAAAAGTCGAAGTAAAGGTAAAAGCAATAATTTATTTATTACTAGCTGACCCAATAGACGTTGTCCGGTCCAAAATCAATAATTCATAACATAACATAAACATAACATAATATCACGCTTTGTCTCCCCGAATGGTTGGGCAGTGGTGTACCTGTAGTACACCCACATTTCGCCAGTTATATTTAAGTCTCATGTAATAGGGGGCGAGCCTATTGCCATCAATCGCGCACAAATCCAGACTCCGGGCTGTTACTGAGAAATTCCAGATAGAAAAACCCAATAACAGTTTTCCCGACCCGGGAATCGAACCCAGGACCTCATGCTCAGCAGTAGCACTTGAAACCACTAAACCAACGAGGCAGTAATTCAGTAAATAATTCATACCTACAAAAATCTCTTAGAATAAACCATTTACTGTTTTTTTCCGAATTTTAAAATTTTCTGGGCAATTTTTCTATTATTATTTTTTCCCTAATAACCTTATTCGGACTATATAAAACATTTAAAAAAGAAAATTAACCAAATCGGGCCAGCCGTTCTCAAGTGATGCGCTTATTACCAACAAACAGCATTAAATTAAATTTATTTTAATTACAACGGTTTTACAGATTTACTTTAATTAACCAATTATAATAATTAATCAAAATCAAAAGTAATTTATTCAAACTAGGCTGAGAATCAGCACTTTTCGAACGTCAAAATTACATAAGACAGTCCGCCAAAAACGCGCCCTTAAACCACTTCCTAGTGCTTTAGCTGGGAAGAAGAAGTGGCGCAACAAATATACAGCAGCACAGATATACATACAAGAGTAAGAGAAAATTGTAGAGACGTCGATTAGATAGATTATTTATGAAAATTACAGGAGGATAGACCTAAATGTCTGTTTAAAGACCAACCAGTCTCGTGATAATAACAATCTTTAATTAGTAAACTTGATATAGAATTGGAGTTTGTCAAAGTGCTAAAGTAAAGTTTAAGCTGAGAAGCCAACAAAGGACAGTGTAAAAGAAAATTCGATCCTTTCTAAATAATTGATAGGAAAGCTCAGAAGGTTGCGTGTTCAAATCACGTCGGGGTCACCACTTTAGGGGTCTCTCTCGTATCGCGATGTGTGAGCCCCTAAACAAGACTGCCTCGCCTGGTTGTAGAAGGTTACGGGTCCATTAATTAAAGTCTTTCGTCAAGTTAATAATGTTTGTATTTATTGCATGGAAAACCCTTTAAGACAACCTCCTACGCGGGCCGTTGTAGAGTCACTGGCGCCCATTCATACTTCTCGCTTGTATACCTTTCTCTTATCAAGTGTTCTGCCTTTCATGTTTACATTGTGTCCCTACATACTAATTCACTGTAGCAATTGGACACGTGCTAGCTGTCACTTTGTGTATTAAAATGGTCATGTTTATTGTAATGGTGATCGTCTAGAATACAATAAATACAATAAACATGACCATTACACAAAGTGACAGCTAGCACATGTCCAATTGCTACAGTGAATTAGTATTTTGACTTTAGCTTTCCTATCAATAAATCTTTACATCTAGTTAGATGTAACGCTTTTAAAAGCGCACAATGGTCATTTGACCCTTGTGCGCTTTTATCATTTTTTAACGGCACGATGTTTACGTCCATAAAATGTATGGAAATACGTGCACTTTAAAACTTAAATTTCCATACATTTACTTCCCTGTGTTATTGTAATGCCGCGACGTAGACGTTCACGATAATATCGTCACGTTAGAAATTATAATTGCGCACAGTGGACGATGTCTGTTAAAACAGTAGGCGCTATAATGTATCATGGTTATGTGTCATGGTAGCTATGCCATGATGCATTTTGTCCGCAGTGACATGAAGTTAAATAATTTAACCATTATGTCGCACAGTGGAACGAATGTATGGGAGCGGTTGGACGTAGACATGTCCGAAAAAAAAGAGTAAAATTATGCCAAACTAATGATGCCATCTTATTCGATTACTTAATGCCTTCATAACTTGTGGTGATGAATTTCTTCATAACTCCCATATTTCGGGAGTAATTTGAGAAAATGTGAAATTTTACTATGAAAATGAGTGTATCGAGCTCTCTCCCTCCTGATTCCGGGCTTGTTTCAAGTAGCGGTCTCTAATATCATAATGCTAATACTAAGAGCTATATTTAATACTAAGACACATAGTGCGCCAAATGTGCACTTTCTGGGATAAAGAGTGATGTTTATTTTATAACACAATTTTTTTATTTTTTGTTTATTTTGTTGATTAAAACCGTTTTTCTAAAGGTTTACCTTATTACAATAACATTTCTGAGCAGCCAATTAGAGAAGATATAAGCTAATTAGGATATATAATTAGGGACTTAAGGTTTACATATAAAACTGATGCACTAATGATTACTGATAAGAACATTGCTATTATTTAATTACTAAATGGCTCTTAATACACTAATTTAGCATGCATCATTTACTAATTATCACAATAACTAATTACCTTGCAATATTTAACAAAGGATACCTGGGATACCTGGATTTTATATAAATAGGTCACTATTAGTAACTTTAAAATCAGTGTTGATTTACACCTCGTTGTATCCAAGCTAATCTCGCAATGTATTTTCCAAATTTTAATACAAATCTTGATATTCACGTTGCTTTATGCGCACGCGCACATAAAGATTTACGCGACTTTAACTATTTGTTCAGTGTTTTAAAAGATAACAGTTGTGTTCAGTTATGTGAAAGTGCTGAAACAAGTTTAAAAGACTGGTGTCGTCGATTTTGCTACCGCATTTATGCAAAATGGACACAGTCTGGAAGAAGCACAGATAAGTTTCGGAAGAAACATGAGATTTGGCTAAAGGCTGCAATTCAATGGCCGGAATTACAGAATGAAAATATGGAACCTTCTACAGAAAATATAAGTGACGTCATCGAGCCCATAATTTCTCCTGCTAAATCTGATGCTTCAACTTGTACACATCCTAGTCCTCGTAAATCTTTTGAGGACCTTAGTAACCGGCAAAAAAGAAGACGCACTGAAGATAGTCTTTCATGCAGCAGTAGCAGCGCTGAAATTATGTTTTCGGCCGAAAGGGCGCTTCAAAAGGCAGGACAAAGCGATACAGCTTATGTTATGAAATACTTGACGGAGAATCCAGAAGAGGCCTCAAAAATCAAAGCCTTCATTGAAGGTAAATCAATTCAGGTACGGGAAATATCCCCTTTGAAGGCATTGGCTCTTTATGTATCGATGAACTTATCGAAATGGCGCTATAACACTCTTCGGGATTTCAACACTCAAGAAGGAGCTCTTCAATACCCGAGTTACTACATGTTGGTTAAAGAAAAAATTAAGTGCTATCCGGCCAAAGAAGATCTCACAGTTACAGAGAGCTCTGCAAAAATCAAATTACAAGCCTTGATGGATTTAACCTCAAGAAGACTTATTAGGTCGTTAGAAACCCCTGTTGATCCCAATCAACAGCTCGTATTGACCAGCAAATGGGGTTTTGACGGATCATCTAGCCAAAGCATTTATCATCAAAGGACGAGTGAAGATGAGCAAATCGATCTTGCTAGTAATTTTATGATTAGTCTTGTACCACTGCGGCTCGTCTCAAAAGGTGTAACAATTTGGGAAAACGAGCGACCATCTTCCACTTCATTTTGCCGGCCAATATTGTTTAAGTTTATAAAGGAAACCAAAGAAAATGTGCAGAGAGAGATGGCTGAAATCGAAGCAGAGATTGAAGCCTTAACTCCATCCACCATCACTGATGGAATTAGTGTCAAACACCAACTGCTGTTGACAATGATTGATGGTAAAATTCATTCCATTATATCCAATACAGCAGCTTCAGTGTGTGACATATGCAAGGCTTGTCCTAAAGAAATGAATAATTTAGAGTTAATCAAAGATAAACACGCAAACGAGGACATGTATAAATATAGCTTAAGCACCCTTCACGCTTGGATTCGCTCAATGGAATGCTTATTACACATTTCCTACAAATTAGACATAAAATCATGGCAAGTAAGGGGTGATATAGCAAAAAGGCAAGTTGATGACAGGAAGAAAAGAGTTCAAGAGGCTGTAAGAAGAGAAACGGGCTTACTTCTCGATGTTGTGAAACAAGGCAGTGGATCCACCAACAATGGCAACTCGGCAAGGAGATTTTTTGAAAACTACACTAAATCTGCTGAACTGACCGGAATAGATGCTATGCTTTTAAGAAAAATCTGTGTGATCTTGCAGTGTATTTCATCAGGAGAGAAGATCAACGTAACTAAATTCCGAGAGTTCTGCTTTGATACTGCTAAGCTTTACGTGGAGTTATACCCATGGTATTATATGCCTTCTTCACTTCATAAAATTTTAATGCATGGGCCAGACATAGTTCAGAACATGTCAATTGTGCCCATTGGTTTTCTATCCGAAGAGGCATCTGAGGCTAGAAATAAAGATTTTAGAAAATATAGAGAGGGGCATTCTCGAAAGCATAGCAGTATCTCATGCAATGAAGATATTATGCACAATCTTTTACTGTCTTCTGATCCACTTGTTACAAATATCCGTCCAAAAGGAACTAAGTTTGTAAAAAAATCTTCTTTTAAGGAATTTTATGAGCTTACGGATTCTGAGAAAAGTGATATCGAATTTGTTAACATAAATGATTTAGCGGACATCGATTCTGAATTTGAATTAATTGATGATGATGATGATGACGAAGATAATTAAATGATGTTATTGTTTTAAAATGTGTAACTTAGTAAATTAGAGCTTACATCTTAATTATTTATTGTACTTTTAATGAAACTAGGTAATTTATTATCAACTTACTTAAAAGTCATACTCTCATCAGTTCTTGTGAATATTTTTGTTAATATATATTTCTGTATATATATAATATATTTATAGACCTCTTAATAAGTCTGTCTGCGGTTTAAAGTAAATACAAATGGGGAAAAAACGTTCTTTTTTTTTAATTTTCATTTCCTTTTATCCCAGAAAGTGCACATTTGGCGCACTATGTGTCTTAGTATTAAATATAGCTCTTAGTAATAGCATTACGATATTAGAGACCGCTACTTGAAACAAGCCCGGAATCAGGAGGGAGAGAGCTCGATACACTCATTTTCATAGTAAAATTTCACATTTTCTCAAATTACTCCCGAAATATGGGAGTTATGAAGAAATTCATCACCACAATTTATGAAGGCATTAAGTAATCGAATAAGATGGCATCATTAGTTTGGCATAATTTTACTCTTATTTTTCGGACATGTCTACGTCCAACCGCTCCCATACATTCGTTCCACTGTGTGTCGTCATTCTTCCAATGAGTACATGAGAAACGACACGTGTGCCTTACGGTCAATGGACTTAATCGTAATAAGGCACGTCAGTGTCACATTACAGATGACGACAATTTCCTAACTTACAGTTACTTAAGTCCCCCATAAATAAACTTTACCAGCTATTTATAGCTCTGAAGGGCCTGGCATGAACGCGCGGATTTAACGTAGGTAACGTCAAAACGAACCATTTTTAGGGTTCCGTCGTAAACAAGGAACCCTCATAGTTTCGCCATGTCCGTCTGTCTGTCTGTCTATGTGTCTGTTCCCGCTGTAGCTCAGAGACGCTTATTACTAGAAAGCTGTAATTTGGCACAGGTATACATATTAATCACGCTGAAAAACAAATCCCGTCTAACCGAATGGTGTGGGGTATCGTTGGATAGGTCGTTCATAAATATTGCAAGTCTGTGAACACTAGTTTTCAATTCAATAATCCGTTTGTGTAATATTAAGCTTTAAATTGCAAATTTTTGTTAGAGTCAATTGCCAGCTAAATGGTTTTTTTATGGAGATGTGAAAAAATGGCAGTGGTATATATAATGAATTAAAAGGAAGACTATCACAGTTAAGTAGGCTTTACAAGTTAACGAGTAATAAAGAAAAGAAAGAAGAAAAGAGAATACGTTTATTTGCGGTAAACATGACGCAAAGAAGGAACACAAATACAAAAAAGAAACAATTTGGGGGAGAATATGCGTCACATCCACGCAAAACGTCCAACGCTCAGCCTAATGCTGCGACCCTACGCGAGACACAGCCCCAGCGCTCGTTTTCAGCGATAGCCGGCCAACTTCAATTTGCAGTTGGAGAATTGACCGAGACGTATATCGATGTATGGGAGAACATGTTTTTCAACTAAAATGTTAAGTTGGTTTTAGGGATAAATTTATCCCAAGTAATCCCAACTAAACGGAAACTTTCATTTTGCGTGGTGCGACACGCACATGGCCGGTTTTTATTAATTTAATAAATAGGTACTCATTTCACAAACAATATTTATTTCGTTTTAAGACTTTGTCATCTACTTATTTGTTTGTGGTTATCGCAAAAATGTATACCAAAATGACATAGATTAGGTGTATTTACTCGACTGGCCCAGGAGGGTAATGTTTTTCGAGAGTATGTATGTATGTATGTATGTATGTATGTATGTATGTATGTATGTATGTATGTATGTATGTATGTATGTATGTATGTCTATTTCTTAGGCGCCGGCTCTGTAGCCTAAACGGCTTGATGGATTTAAACATATGAGGTGTCCTTAGATTCGTCTTAATTGTGGGAGTGACATAGGTTATATAATATTTATAAATTGCATCTGCAAGTACAAAAAAAAGGAAGGGAAGATTTTTTTTTAAATTAATTTCAACAATATTGGTGTCAAATAAAAGCTAGTAATCAGTAATTTTCAAATATATATATCAATAAAACTAAAAAGCTTGTAATAATAAAATAAATTATTTAGAAAACAAAAAACCCGACTGCAAAACACATAACTGAAAAGGGAAAAACAAGCATTATAATAATATATATTAGAATGTGTTTTGCAGTCGGGTTTTTAGTTTTTTTTAAAAATTTATTTTATTTCGATTAAAAGATCGTTCGATAATACCTACGTTTTGTTAACGTCGCGCGTTCGAGCAAGGGGCCTCTGGTTAATTAAACATTGTTAAGTAAAAGGCCGGACCACACGCGATGTAATCGTCGACCTCTATGAGTTAGACAATAGCGTGTCAGAATTTGCATTGGGAATAACTGTCCGGATATAATGTGCAAAGTATTTGTGTCTAGCAGTTAAAAGCGTTTAAGGCGCTGATATATGATTTTAGTGACTTTTAAATCTGTTATTACGCCTTCTTATAATCCAAATAAGTTATGCAAAAAATGTATGTTAAAATAGAACGCATACACATCATTTCTATAAGTGAATATTTAAGTATTGTAGTAAAATACTTTATGAAATAAATTCAGGAAGTAATGTCTACCCAAAGCATAAAAAAAACGATATTACTTTCAATCAACTTAAGATATTTTCATAATTTTCTTTTGTATGAACAGCCTATTTTATTGTATATAATTCTATCTGTGTGTTTTTTCAAATATTTATATTTTCGTTACATAACATTATTATTCCCTATGACACCGAACGTTGGCGCGGCGGCGTGAGCGCGACGCACATTTGTATGGCCAAGGTCAACGGCGATTACCCGAACCTTAAGTATAGACGAGGATGTTGTTGCTGTGTTGGTCTGGTTCTTATGATAAATGATTTTTATTTCTGTAAGTAGGTTTGTACAAACACTTTTACACGTCAATCATATTTTAAAAATATATTTAGATGAGGCCGAAACAAATCAGAGGTCACAGTCTCTTTTAAAGTCCAGACATAATCTTGGTCAGATCATGTGAAGATCTGACCAAGATCATGTTGAACCACACAGATTGAGTGGACCTGACCAGTCAGTGCACGCATTTGTCAGTAATCGTGCAGCTCAACTCAAAACTTAAGGAGCTCAACGATGCGACGAACAATACCAAAGAAAGAACATTTGGGTAGGTCGCATAAATGATTCAAACTGCCAGACCATGATTAAAATTAATGAGAAAAAAAAACAACTTAATCTGGATGCTGACGTGCATAAAAATTTTGAGATTCTCGACTGTTATTGAGGTTAAGGTTTCGCCTTCGTGCCCTGTAGGTAGGTTGTGGATCAAATTCCAGCACAATGGACAAGTATTTTTATGGCTTGTAATGTAGGTACATATGTTACTTTTTATGGCTTGTAATGTAGGTACATATGTTACTTTTTATGGCTTGTAATGTAGGTACATATGTTACTTTTTTCTTCTAGTACAGGTCGCGAGGTTAATCACTTTATGTGATCTACGGTTCTCGGGTGTGTGGGTTTGTGCAGGTAAGAATTCGATACTAGTATTTCAAATCAAGAAAATTAATTTCGTACTGGACTTTGAAACAAATAAATTAATGACCTGTTAATATTAAAGGTGGCCCAAAACAATAAATAACCAAGTTTGTACTTGTAAACTTGATACATAAAGTAAAAACCGGCCAAGTGCGTGTCGAACCACGCACAATGAAGGGTTCAATTACAAAAACAAAATTAACATTGTAGTTGAAAAACATATTCTCCCATGAATCGATATATGTCACGGGAAATTCTCCAACTGCAAATGTAAGTTGGTCGACTATTACTCGTTAACTTGTAAAGCCTACTTAGCTGTGATAGTTTACCTTTAACGTTGCCTTGTTATTTTTAGATATCCAAAAACAACCATTTAGCAGGCAGGGGGGCGGGGACACTTGACTCTAACAAACATTAGCACTTTAAATATTACGCAAACGGATCCCAGAATCGAAAAATGGTTTCCACAGACCGGCAAAATTTTTGAACGGCCTATCCAACGATACCCCACACCATGGAATAGACGAGAAAAAAATATCACCCCCACAATACTTGCATAACTTTACCTTGATTTTTTTTTTTAAACCTTAAAAAAATGTTTTTAAGATTTTATTTTACTACATTGTCGGCGTGATTAATATGTATACCCAGGGGCGTGCCTTCCATGGAGGCAATTAGGCCTAGCCTACCCTACCAACAACGCCAAATGCATTTATTTTAACTATGTAATACAATAATACAAAATATTAAAAAAAAGTTAAACTCCTGTTAAAACTCTTATAGCAACTTGTCGCAGACGCCACAGTTCGACGGAGCTTACGTACGCAAGGCAAGGATTCGTTTCGCCTACACCTCGTTCATCAATTTACGCACACTCGTGTATATTTTCGTGTGTATGAACGGCACACAATAGTGAAATGGTTTAAATTAGGGGCGTAACTCCGGCGGCAGGAGCTTGGTCCTCATTGGTTGTGTGTAAAGTGAAGATTTAATGAATGAAAAATATTGAAAACCAGGGTTCCCAATTTTTGGACAATTCCCCGAATTGCGGGGAAGTTTCCTTCATGACTACCAGACTACTAGAGACAATTAAAAAAAAAGGGTGGTATTGTTGAATTTATACCTTCCAAAAAATTATAAATTGTAAGGAATAGCAAAAGCCCTATGAAAGTAATTAAAAACTTCATAATTTTTTATTTTTCTTCTCATATTTGGGAAATTTCGCTTGGTTTATGGGGAGTTAGGAAAATAAGTTTCGGCAACACAGTCCAGTGTGTCAGTGTTATCCGGCAAAATATGATAGTCCCTTTTGTGGAAGAACACGGTATGACAGTGATACAATTTTAATTGGTAGTGTTTGTTTTATGTGACAGTGACACGTAATTTATATGTGATCTTGAATGTTTTGCTGTTTTAGATCTTATTAAGTTATAAGTAATTGGTTTTGAAACGTAAAGTAGTGTAAAGATTATGTGTTGTGTTATTATTTGTTTATTTACCTAAGAATGGTGTTCTGTTGTGAAGTTTGCGCTGATAATGTGTTGGTTAGGTTACGTTAGTCGCACTTGTCGTTTAATGATAAGATTCAAGTTGTGTCTAAAGGTAGATGTGTGCCCGAATTACGAGAATGAATCCAAAAATATGATAATTCATGACTTCGGATATCTTGCAAGTGACGTGTTCTGTAATTATCACCCACCCACTTGGTTATGATATTTGAGGTGGCCGAATCTTTCTTCTGTTTGCATCGTAAGAAAATCGTTTTTTAAACCTTGAATAATGTGGTGAGTTCTTGTATGTAGAGCCGCGCTGTGATGTTGCGCGAAATAGTTTGTTTTTTGGTGTCAGTATGCATGGCCTACCCTCTGTGGAGAACCACTGCACGCTACTGTGTATACCCATACCAAATTACAGCTTTCTAGTACTAAGACTTTCTGAGCTAAGCCGCGGACACACAGACAGACGGACATGGCGAAACTATAAAGGCTTGTGCAGACTGAGGGGAAATCGCGGGCGCGACAGGCATTTTGCTGCCAGTCGTGCCCGCGATATCGCGCTAGTTTGCAGGGGCCTTAAGGGTTCCTAGTTGACTACGAAGTGCTAATATAAAGCCTAACCGACCAGTGACCAAGTTCTGAACCTACAATTCCATTTTATCCTTTTACCGTTTCCTTCTGTGCATCCATTTAAGGCATTATTGCCATTACTAACGTCAATTCACTAGGCGAGTGACCAAGCATAGGTTGTTATTGCGATTTGTCTATTACGATAATGTACTCACAAGGCCAAACGTGAGATGAATTCAGATTTACTTCATCATGAATTTAAAGATGTCTCCAATTTGTCAATAACTTTGCTCGTCGATAGATGCTACGTGATTGTTCAAGAAGGAAAATGTTGGGAAAATTCTGTGATAGCCTTCTTTTCTATAGGCCAAGGTTGATTGAAGCATTAACATTGAGACTTAGGTGAGGCTGTTGGGATTAAAATATATTGCGTTGGATAGGAAGTTCACATAGCCTTTACAAAGTATGACACAAATTATTATCATGTCCGATTCAGCTTTGCGTTCCATTTTCTGTATCAGAACCTAGTATCAAACTTTAATTTAGTTTTTTTCGCCAGGGTTACCTATTGTAGGTAAGTTTAAAGTTCAAATTGACTTATTATCCTTAACGCTATCCTCTGAAGATCTTAAATCAAAATATCTCTTTCTCTAAAATCTAAATTCTTAAGCAAATTCTTACGTGTTCTGAATAGCTATTCAGAACACGTAAGAATTTGCTTGTTTGTTAAACACAATACATCCCACAAGGACTTACCTGTTCAAGGTTATGAGGGCGATGCTCAAGAGGGAAACTCCAACGTTCCCGTACCTGAGGAACGGGACCAGCTTGCATAGTGCGCCCCCGTGAGACCAGGTCCGTGTCCAGAACCCTGATATGGCGAAAGGGAGCACTATGGCGCAGAACAGGAAGTCGGCTATGCAGAGACTGGAATGGAATTACAATTAGTTAGTAGGTATGACTTTAACAATGATTATCAGTAATCTGCCTCTAAAACTGTAGTGTCTGGTGAAATAGCGTTATTGTTTATTGGTTAAAATGAGTATAAGCAGTGCGGTCTGTAGTGATATAGGTAAGGACATTCCGTTCAGGACAAAAAAATTGAGCATCGCCTAATATGCCACTGACCGACAAGAGCTTCAACCGCTGAACATGGCCTTTCCAGTTAGGAAAGGCCATGTTCAGCGGTTCACAGCTATAGATAGTCTAAAATGCACAATAATTACTGCAAAATATGACATTTACGGTTAAAACCACATATCAAAATGTGCTGTTTAATGACGTCGTTGATTTTGTTTGATGATGATTTCAGAATAGTTAAAATGGCATGCTTACGCGGATATTAACTAAACTAATTGACAATACGCTTTGTACATCCAACAGCATGAATCAAAACTAGCTAGGTATACTAGCTAGTTTTGATTCATGCTGTTTGTTGGATGTACAAAGCGTATTGTCAATTGGTATTGAGGGCCATGAATAAAGCGGAAACGTTTCTGGCACATGCGAAAATATTGAGTTACATATCTAGGTATTTGGATGTGAAACGGGGGAAGGTCATTCATTACACGGTTTTGTGAACTGTTAAATCTTTTTGTATAGTAGGTTTCATTTGATATTGAAAAAACAAAACAGAAATTTGTATGTAATGAAGTACCAGAATACTAATAGTCTTCGGCCATGGCACCGAATCTTAGTAGAGACTATAGCTTTAAAGTGAGAGATGGTATAGTACATAAGACACAGGTGCAGACACACATAGTCCGATGAAACGGCAATACGACACGACCGGAGAGAGATCAGGGGGCACACTCCCTTTTTTTTTTTGGGTGGCCAGTTATCAAATAACTTCTCCCGGTCTGGGCGCAGCGGGAGGGTGTGCCAGACTCTTACTGACTAACCCACCCGTGTTCCTTCCGTTGCCTGTGTTGCCAGGGGCCTCGGTAACCCTTTCATACCGTAAAAGCAACTAAGTAAATAAATATGATGAGCAAAACGAATATTTTAAATTTTAAAATCGGTTGAGTTCACTACTACTGCTGACTAAAACCCACCCGTGTCCGTAGCCTGTGTTCCCAGGGGCCTCGGTATCCCTTCCGAACTCTCCCACGACCCCGGCAGGCGATCCTACTCCCTTTACTAAATCCGTAGTTTCGGCCGAAATTACCGGCGTTTCCTACTTCGTATCACCAACGGACATAAGATTACTTCGGAGCCCGAACTGAGAATGAATGACAACACAATTTGACAGTCGTCCCTACTCGAGATGTGGCTGTGCCCGTTCGAAAAACTGAATTTGTCACTTGTTTTGACGGATCAAATACTTTCAGATGGGCCCGTATCTTCGTTGACGGACTTAAAGAGCAAGACCAACGGCTTCCTGCCGGGGTCGCGGAAAGGTACTAAAGGGTCACCGAGGCCCCCGCACACAGGCAACAGGAAGGAATACGGGTGGGTTTTAAGTCAGTAAGAGTCTGACACACCCTCTTGCTCCGCCCAGAGCGGGAGAAGTTATTTGATGATGACCAAAAAAAAACAAGACCAACGGATTAACGTGCTATCAGAGGCACGGGGTATCATCGCCACCTTCCAAACTCCGGGCTGTTACTGAGAAATTCCTTATGGAAAAACCCAAAAACTCTTTGTCCAACCTAGGAATTGAACCCAGGACCCCACACGCTCAGCAGCTGCGGTTGTGACCTCGAGACCAACGGGGCCGATTGGAATACTACTTAGCAGACAAAGGCATGATCCGGATGCTGTTACTTTAAGTCTGATAGTGATCCTTATAAGGATTACGATGTTGATAGATGAGCTCCTAAAAGGTTATTCTGTATCGATAACCTTAGGGGTGAAACATCGATCAAGATAGGGCAAACCAATTGAAGGGTTTTTATGGATGAGGCCTTTAGGGGATCATAGGATAAATAACTACTTACCCATTTCTAGGAATAAATGGATATCTCAACGTATCCACGCGCTGGTTTTATAGCCGTTCGATTACATTGTGTAAAACTTGTTCATATCCATAAAAGGTATGTTTGTTTTATATGGAAAATCATGTTTTGTTTTGGAATTTGTACAAAGAGAGAATATGCAGTGTTATTATTAGCCAATGCTAATGATGCAATCATCATGCATTAAGTTATGACGATGTGATACACCACTACAATCTCATTGATAAAATGATCGAGTGTTAATTAGTTTACTTTTTTTAATCAAATCTTTTATTTATCAAAGTATTACATTGATAATTATATTTGCGTGTATATTTAGAACATAAATAATTGACTTACGTATAATAGTGGGTGGCTTTTTTTTGGGTTGGAAATTATCAAATAATTTCTCCCGCTCTGGGTGGAGCGGCGGGGTGTGTCAGACTCTTATCACATGTATGTTTTAATACCTAATTATCTACAGTTGCATACAAGACTTTATCTACACACATGTATATAAGGTTCTGAAACAATAGGGTACAGCGTTGTAAGAACTATGTAAATTCATGGAAAGTTTTTGGTAATAATTGGTTAGAAACGTCCTTTGCTGGATTAGAAATATCTGGTGGTGTGTTATCAAAGATTGTATCATTCAATTTTGTAAACAACAAAGTTGCAATACTAATATCGAACAAAAATGGCGGGATACGACGTGAATTCGAATAACTTGTTTTTTTTTTAACTACGGCGCTGTGGTAGTGAAACGCCCGTGCATGTCAATACTCTTTTTTTTTTAAAAGGAGTTGCATAATTTGGTACCTACAGCATTATATATAACACTCGTTTGGATGATATTATGGTTACTATGACACTAGTCGTGTTAATGTTGGCAATAAGCTTACTGTTTCAGAAACTTTTATAGAACATTTATAGCGTAGGTGTAGATATAAAATATTAGGTATCTGCGATATTTTTCAGTTGTTGGCAAAGTACGAATATCTGCCGACGTAAAAATCTACTCCAATCCATTGGAGGAAAATTATCTTTAGAAAAGGTCCAACAATTGTAAAGGAACAAAACTTTAACAGAAAAGGCACTGAACAAAAATATTGAAGAACAAGAACTGGGGTGTAACTCCGGTAAAGATGTTTTTACGGCAGCTAAAGAATCACAAAGTTTCCCGAGTAAGTAAAAGTTATAGATAAAATTAGTTTCCAACTTTCCACCTCACAAATTGATGGATTAAACTGAATTTATGAGGAACAAACAGTTTAACACTTTGTGGTGGCTTTTCAAAAACTATTGCTTGATAACTATTGTGAACTGTTATTTGGAAAACTTTGATTAGGGGCGATGAAAGTACGTTTTAATGTTTGTTTAGGAGCTTCAACTATGTTTATTTCAAGCATTTAGGTTTCGATTCGACTGAATAATTTTACTTCGAATGGCACTTCGTAAATTTTTGTAGGTTTCCGGTATATCTTGCTGCAAAGCGATTTGAAATGTTCTAGAACATCATTCATCATTCATTGTTCATCGTTTACTATTGAATAATCATTGCGTGTTTACGAATTACCAATTTAATCAAATTAAAAGAATAAATATTATAAAATAAAGACAAATGTAAGTTATAATAGTAAATAAATAATTATATAATATACAAAATAATACTGTATTTGACTCAAAGGATCAAAAACTTACCTGATAATAAAAGCAGCAGCAACATTCCTCACTTTGGGACACTTCAGTAATGCGACAACCGTGAGGAGGTTACCAAACAACCCAACCACCATTATGGTCCCGGTCACCACCGCAGCAAACGTCAGCAACCCCGGTGAAAACCTGGAAACGAACCAAATTATTTCATTCAACCAACAGAAAAAAAAGTATGGTTCGTCAGACATTTTAGGAGGCCAATTGTATTCTGAACAGGACGTATTGGCTTTCACTAATCTCTTCTCAACAATGATGTAATATCGATATTTTTGATAACAGACCAAATGAAATAGATAAAAATATGTGTAATCAAATAGTTGAAAAAGCTTCAGCTTTCGAAGTTCGAGATATGATGAAGTTAACACGTGTCTGTCTCTCATGAAGTCAGGACACGTGTGATATCTCACAAAACTACGGAGAGAGATAAGAAAAAACTAAGCGTGGCGTGTACGAGTTTTTATATTAAAGCTGTATACAATTATAATTTCTGCATAAAATGATTATGCTGTGGTGTTTATTTTTTTGATATGTCATGTGGTAGTGCAACAGCATCCTCTAATACGACGCGACATACTTACCTAAGTGTCAAAATTTAAATTGAAATCTCGGAGAAAGGGATTTAGAAGCAGTTCATGTACCGACTTAAGCTCCTCCTATCACCTTTCTTTAATAATGTAATAACTGGTGTTTTTAGGGTTCCGTACCTCAAAAGGAAAACGGAATCCTTATAGAATCACTCGTGTGTCTGTCTGTCCGTCTGTCACAGCCGATTTTCTAGACGAGTAACGTAAATAAATGAATTTTGAATATGGGGGTCAATTTTGCGGGCAAATTGCAAAATAAAAATAAAGTTTTGCAAACTGAACTGTGTGACATATCAAATGAAAGGGCTTGTGTTGTTGTAAGGATTTTAGATATATTTTTATTATAATTTTAAAATAAATACCTACTTTTAAATTATTTAAGAAAACCCTTCATTATGCGTGGTCCGACACGCACTTGGCCGGTTTTTTTGTAATGGACAGCAGATGCAAAGAACGCCAACCAAAAACGTTAAGCGTTTAACATCTTACTGGTCCATAAGAGATTTAACCACATCAGTATTTGAAGCACAATTTTCACATGAAACGTTTAAGATGTTTGCTCAGCTGATTCTCTTCTGTCAAAGCTAAAATGATCACGTAATATTTATGACAGATGTAACTGGGTTATGCGGTGTAGTGGACGATATCCTGCTCGGTTATTATAATGGGAGTGAGTGTCACACAGGATGTTTCGTGCGGTGCTTTGATAGACTTGTTGGACGAATAGCTTGACGCGCGTGGAATGAGGAAGGGGTTCATAATGTACTGTAGTAACAGCCGCGACTTACGAGTTGTAGGTCGTAGGTTCGAACCCGAACAGGCGCTTTACTTTGTGTAAATTATTTCATCACCACAGCTCTCAAAACGGTGAAGGACAACATCGTGAGGAAACCGGCATGTCCTAGAAACAAAAATTCAAAGACATGTGACATCTACCAACCCGCAATCCGCGTGGTGGATTACGGCCTACTCCCTCTCACAAAGAGGAGGCCTGTGTCCCAGCAGTGGGAACATTATAGGCTGATTTTGTATGTATGTTATGTATAGAGACTCCAGTACTAAATAATGTAATGTACATATTATACGGCTTAAGTAATCTTTGTTAGCTAAAGTTTCACCTATCGGAACAGTTTTATGACCAAGATTTTCCAAAAAAAGTAATATTTTTCGACGCTTGTGGCGGCAGGACCAGAGTACAGACATGATCCTAATGACTCACAAGATTAGATAAGATACAAAATATTTTTTAAGTTTTTCTCACAAAACCCAAGAAATGTTGGAAAAGTTTGTAAGTTCAACGGTATCTAGTCTATGAAATATTTGGTAGTTTTATAAAAGGTAACATCTAACATTTTGGTTGCGGTAAAAACTTTCGCCTCAAAGTATTTTGGAGTTAGGAGACAGAGCTAAAGATAAAACTTCCTAGAAGACAAGTTAAAAGAGAGACGAAAAGTTTTGCAAAAACCTAGAGTAACATTATAGGATGTGACTGACCTTAGTAAGTAACGAATTTTTCTTCTCGGAAATATTTTTTTTTGTAGAAAATGTGAATATAGTTTCACTATGGTATATTTTTAACCGACTTCCAAAAAGAAGGAGTTTCTGAATTCAGATGTTTTTTTTTTTAATGTATGTTCACCGGTTTCTTCGTCAATTGTGGACCGATTTTGAAAACTTTTTTTTTATTTGAGTATACCCTATACTTCCGAGGTGGTCCCATTATCATCAAATGATAATCTGATGACGGGATCCCAAGGAAATTGAGGGAAATCCTCAAATTTTATAGGCACGCCTATTGCGATTTGGGTATTTTTTAGAGTTTCTTGCGCATTTGCTCTCGGAAAGCACCATTTGGTGAAGTGGAACTGATAATGAAGACTACAGATGGCCACCGGAAGTCGTTAATAATAAGTATATAAGGGGTTGCGATTCGATTAAGTTTAATATGGTTGCTAAGCCATTTATGCTCGTCACAATGCATATGGTGAGTGGCAGTTGTCCTGGTTCTTATCAGTAGGACCTGCTGAACAATTAACGTCCCTGCATCGGGAAAAGCAATATTTTGTAAAAGATGATGAGCAGTTGTGGCTATTGTAGTTAGATAAATTTTAAACTGATCCACTAAAAAGAGAAAAAAAAAACAAAATACAAAAGAAAAAAAAAATCAACCGACTTAAAAAAAACACTTACTTACACTGTCTTTAGATACAAAGACAGTGTAAGTGTTTTTTTAAGTCGTATTTTAGTTTATTGCCACCGACTTCCAAAATTATCGTCATTTTTCTCTTTGTAGTGTTTTTTTGGAAGACGGTGGTTTTTTTTTTGTAAAAAGTTTTTATTTACTCTGTTGTTTGATTACGACAAGGTAGAAAACGTAAGAAAAATACTTTCAGCAGGACACAAATTTATAGGATGAAATTATACAGCTGTATGTAAGCCAAAACATGTTTGCTTGAAACACAAATTACAAACTAGTCTCAAAGGATACGCCAAGTTGCTTCCTTATTTTGTTACTGTTTTACTCTCAGAGCTTTTTTAACCAAATAAGATCTAATATTATTATGTATGTTAGCAAACATTTTAGTAAGTAATTTCGTGCATCGGAAAGCACGTTAAGCCGTTGGTCCCGGCTGTCATTTGTAGATGTTTGACAGTCGTTACGGGTCGTCAGAAGCTCGAAAGTCTGACAACCAGTCTTACCAAGGGGTATCGTGTTGCCCAGTAACTGGGTTGTGGAGGTCAGATAGGCAGTCGCTCCATGTAAAATACTGGTATTGGGCTGCGTCCGGTTAGGCTGGAAGCCGACCCTAACTTAGTTGGGAAAAGGCTAGGCTGATGATAAATTACGGGGCGAAAAGAACGACATGGAGTGCCTTTTGAAACAGCTGCGATACTAGTAGTGCGCTTTTTCAGCATTTTCTTATCTCATAAATAACGATAGAAGCCAATGTTTTAAACAATGGACGTTTGAGGGCTCTAATTTATACTCATGGGTCAAAGGACCTATAAACCAGACAACCAAAAGTATTAATCACATTATCTTAATTAATTAATGGCTTTATATTGACGAATTTCGAAGGCCTACCCTATAAAAAAGCACATTTGAGATTCAACAGGAAATCTTGAAATGTCGCGTGATATACCATTGGTGCATAAGAACTTAGGTATCCGGAGTCTGGCGGTCAAAGAGGCAGACAGCAGGCTGTCTGTTATTAAGTATTTTTTTCTGTCTATCCAGCACCGTAATAGGGAATATGCATGTAATTTGTTTTTCACTATATCAATAATAGACAGGAATATAAACCCAAGAAAGTATTAAAAGTTAAATTCAACTACTGCTTGATGCTCAGAAAAATTATGAAACTCCAACAATTATCTACTAAAGTTCAAACGACCGTTTCTGTCGCGGGCATGATGTGACGTCATTTGCCACAAAACTTCTTTGTTTACATCGGTTTGTAGCCCCAAATCATATAACTTAAATTATTGGTTGTGCTTCTTTATTCAAGCAGAAATCGCACTAACTTACTTACCTTAGTGAGATTTCAAGCACTTTGCTAAGAATAGATTTTTATTAAAATAGTTTCTTTCGTCACTTCCGGCATTGTCGAAGACGACGCGTTTTGAGTTTGCGTTCCGTTCCTCCAAAACGCAACATAAATAATTGAATTGTAAAATAAATACCTAATGCAATAAAAGTAAAACATGTAAAAAGAATAGGAATTTATTTCTTGACTCCTACACAATCATCATCATCTACAGCCTAGCCTTTTCCCAACTATGTTGGAGTCGGCATCCAGTCTTATCGGATACAGCTGAATACCAGTATTTTACATGGAGCGACTGCCTATTTGTCCTCCACAACCCAGTTACAGGGTAACACGATACCCCTTGGTAAGACTGGTTGTCAGACTTTCGAGCTTCTAACGACCCGTAACGACTGTCAAAGATCTACAAATGACAGCCGGGACCAACGGCTTAAGTTGCTTTCCGAGGCACGGAGGGGTCTTGGTATGTAAACATGGTCACTCATCCACGGACCAACCGCGGCAAGCGAGCTTAACCTGATCGATCAAACCGTGCGGCTGTTATCACTTAGCCACAAGTCCCCCTCCTCCTGACTCCTACACAATATATATTTAAATAATGGATAAGTTTTGAATTACTTGCATATTCCTTATTGCGTAACACAGTTTGAATCACAATCCGATAGTTTTGAACGATATTGTTAATCCATTGCTTCATAGGTTTGAAAAATTCGTCAGCTCAACAACGTAATGACGTAATGAACGTGGGTGAACTGTCAAAATTAAACCGATTACGATCAATTGTCATTTTATATGTGTTACGCAATTGCCCCGCTGGTAAAGAAAGGCAACTTCCCTTTTGACAATAGTAAACATAACATAACATAACGTATTGTTTCCCCGAACGGGTTGGGCAGAGGTGTACCTGAAGTACACTCACATCTTGCCAGTTATGTTTTTAAGACCCATGTAACAGGGGGCAAGCCTATTGCCATCAGCCGGGCATAAATCTAGACTCCGGGCTGCTACTTAGAAATTCCAGACGGAAAAACCCAATAACACTTTGCCCGACCCGGGAATCGGACCCAGGATCTCATGCTCAGCAGTAGCGCTTGCGTCTACTAGACCAACGAGTTGTTAAAGTAATATTAAAAATAATATTAAAGTTATAGCCTTATATTGGACGCCGTTTTCTATAAAACTCCACATCCGTCGTATCAAATATCCTATAGTCGGGGAGCTCAGTACCGATTTGTTTTATACCACAGACATCATTATATTCCGTCTTTTGTGCTAATAAACAAGAGAGTCGCCTTTCACGTCCGGGTTATTAAATAATATTAAAACCCCTTCCAACATAAGGTCCATTTAAAAGTTTCGATCCTTTCTGAATTGTTCGATGAGTTCTTTAGTTTGCTTCCATTTTCGGTTACACTAAGGGACTAACTACATTTATTCAGCTCTGTTCAGCTTTTATCCATAGAAAACCACGATTTTGTATGGAGATGCGTACGCATCCGTTCAGCTTTCCGCGTCTATTCACTTTTCGCGGCAAATAGGTATAAAATGAGGACAAATGGTTTTTTATCATGCGAATGCTATAGATAGAGTTCAGCGCTGTTCTGCCGCGTTCGGAGCTGTTCCGCCGCGTTCAGCGCTGTTCCGCCCCGCTCAGGGTTGTACGCGATCACAACTTGTCGACGAGGAGTCGGGATAGTTAGTCCCTTAAGCTAGCTAATATTAATATTATGGATAAGAGTCTATCAGCTGTTAAAACTTTCATCAATAAACCTGAAAACCCGAGATGCCTTTTTATATTTTTTTTTGGGTGGGAAATTTTGAAATAACTTCTCCCGCTCTGGGCAGAGCGAGAGGGTATGTCAGACTCTTACTGACTAAAACCTACCCGTGTTTCTTCCGTTGCCTGTGTTGCCAAAGGCCACGGTATCCCTTTCGGACATACCCGCGACCCCGGCAGGCATCGGCCCTAGCGGACCCCTCCACCTGTGCTGACATCTTTTTGAGGCGTGCGTGGAACACAACGCGCCGTCGACCCGGGGGCGAGCTGCCCATTGCTAACCGTCCGCAAGCCCGCGCCTTGTGCGCCTACGGTGGTCTGAAATCCGCCTGGGATACCCGACGCCCAAGTTGGCTCCTGCGCGGTCGCTATGGGGCTATATGAGGGCGCGAATTTAAGCCTGAGCTGCCTTCCTTTTTTTTGTTCCGGGGTGGAAAATCTACATGGATGTCCTCCGCCCTAGGGCGGGCGGAGGGGTCTGTCAGATTTTTACTGACCAAAAACCACCCTGGTGTTCCCCTCCCACGCTTGCACCGGGGACCATGGGATCTAGTGCGACTTCCGCGATCCCCGGCTGGTGCCGTTTGCCCGCCATTGCGGGCCACCTTCAGGCTCACGGAAAACCTGGGCTGCCTGGGCCAACTATAATTTTTCGTTTAACGAGACTGATGTTTGCAAAATTAAATATCTTGGTATTCTGGCTACTAGACTAAAGCAAGTGTAGTGTGTGTATGTTGCTGTTTATGTAAAACTAGTTAAAACCAAAACAAATCTGTAAAATAGGTAGAAAAGATCAACAAGCCGATGTGACAATGAGTTGGTCACGTCTGCGCCTCGAAGGACTCAAAACAATAGATCATGACTTTAACAAATGACAATCACGTATTTTCGTTTCAGTTTAAGAATTTTTTTTTTAAGCGCACCGATGGCATTTCCCATCGGCAAAAAATGAAGAACTTCCATACAAATTTTATCCCCTAATTAACTCCTTTAAGGAATGTATTTTCAAAAATCCCTACTTAACCTGTAAACTTCATTTTATGTAAAAGGAACTATTGTACAAAATTTTATATATTTTCTAAACCCAAAGGTCCGATTGTATCCGGGGTCGCGTGGAAGTTCGAAAGGGTTACCGAGGCCCCTGGCAATACAGGCAACGAAAGGAATACGGGTGGGTTTTAGTCAGTAAGAGTCTGACACATCCTCCCGCTCCGCCCAGAGCGGGAGAAGTTATTTGATAATTTCCCACCAAAAAAAAAGGAAGAGGTAAAAGATGTACGTTGTCTGTCAGTAAGTGAATGATTTCGACGGCGCAGCAAGTGGCGCCGCCACGTTTTGTTACGAAGTTACTGAAATCACCGAAAAAGTCGGATAAGAGTGACACTGGCTGCTGACAGTCACTCTAGCAGAGCGTATCGATGGTTGCGTGGCGGCTGTCTTTTGACCATCTGTGCTTCTGATGACAGAAGATGATATCAGCGGAGCCGCTGTCGTACCACGTCCACAACGAACTGTTACCCGGCACAATCCTGATGATATTGAGGCTGCTAAACCACTAATATGATGATCACTTCCGGTAAAAGCTATCCTGCACCGTTAAATAAAATATTTTAAGTAAAAATTTGTATGTGATGGCTGAGTGTTATGGACTCATATCTGAATGACTGGTTATGGCGGTAGACAGAGACAAGTGGAAGGATGATACAGTAGTCTTTGCCTTAGGAGTGGGACCCTTTAGGCTAAAATATTATAGGCTGGATAACCGTACCCCCGTACCCTGTGTTTGCTTAACCCCGGAAAGAGATTTCACAGAGCTTGGGTTGGATCTAGTATCGTTTGGCAGGAGTTGGGGGTAAAAGGGGCTAAAGTTGGTAGGGGTTGGGTCCCCGATTATAACGCTACCACTCTTATTAAAAGGTAATGCATATTTTTCGAGAAATTAATAAAAAAATGTTTCTAACCTCAAATCAGATAAGAATCGAAAACGAAACGTTTAAATGGGCGATTGACAACCAAATCTGTCCCAGTATCTGTAGTTAGTATCCAGTATCCAGTATCAGTATTTGTAGTCAGTCCGTGGTATAAAATGTCGGGCGAAATCAATAACACGGAACGTAAACAAAAAAACAGGTATGCCATTTGCGTCATGTGTCACCGGTATTTGTTTTCGATCATTCAGTTTTTCCTCGAGTCGCGTGAATTTTTCTGTGTTTGTACTCCCACTGATCGTATGTGTGTACTAAAGGCAATGTTACTAAGTACTGTTACTAGGAGAACTTAGGATGCAAGAGCGAGCGAAGCGAGCTCGTGACTTGGGGCACCCCGACTCGGACAGGTTAGGTTCGAAGGGCATGGCGGGGTCTAGTGAACGAGTGGAGCGAGCGAACTGAACAGACCCCGCAATCCCCTTCGAGGTTATTTTTTTCTAAACCCTAGGCCCTAACCCAACCTCCCCCCCCCACTCCCATCCCTCTTCTCCTGCCAAACGATACTAGATTTTTCCCAGAGCTTACTTATTCCTCAGCAAAATGTAAGGCTTCCTTAACTTATGCAATATTTAATTTATAAAGATTGCATTCGGAATCTAGCTAACTACCTATTTGCATTTTACCTACAGGGAGATATTGATGGTTGCTGCCTGTCTCACAGAAGGCACCAACATAGCATAACATCATGCCAATAATCCCCGAAGGGTTAGGCAGAGTTGTACCTATAGTATACCCAACATGGATTAGTTACATCATCTTAGGAAAGCTATGGACATTACGAATTTCAGGAGGAGTCAAGAGTCACATTTCCTTGGCATATTATATTATACTTTTGTACTTACTTGGACAGTTCACTGGGCGTCGCCGTTGCGCTAACTTCGTCTGTAAAGTTCATGATATCGTCTGCCATTTTGTATCTGAAACAATTGATAATTTTTCCCATTAGTAAAATTACCTCTCCCAAATTCTGAAAGCAAATCTTATTCGCAATATAACATAAACTCACGCCTTCTTCCCATGGGGGTAGGCAGAAACTATAGAACGCCACCTGCTATGCTCCTTACATACTCCTTTTGCTTCGTTTACGTTCATACATCAGGGCCTTAAGTCTGCTATTACAATAGTGTCAGAATGGTATGTTCCGTTCCGATCCTCATTAATGACGCCATTATATTAGTAGATTACCAAACTTGTAGAAATCAACAATTTTGAAATCAATAATAAACCATTCTGACACTATTGTAATAGCAGACTTGAGGCCCTGGTCATACACGCACGCCGGTTGCGAGTACTACGCACCTGACCTTTTTGAAGAACATCATTAATGAGTTCATTGTATGTCTTTCTAAGGCATTTCCACTCAAATCTTCCTTGTTTGCGTCAAATCAACAATAATATATGTAGGTAGGTATGTCTAATGAGCTACCATATCCCGGTCATAAATCAAATCAAATCAAGTCCTCATCATCATCTGCCTGCCTTTTCCCAACAATGTTGGGGTCGGCATCCAGTCTTACCGGATACAGCTGAATACCAGTATTTTACATGGAGCGACTGCCTATCTGACTTCCGCAACCCAGTTACTGGGTAACATGATACCCCATGGTAAGACTGGTTGTCAGACTTTCGAGCTTGTGACGACCCGTAACGACTGTCAAAGATCTACAAATGACAGCCGGGACCAACGGCTTGAGGCGCTGACAGGACCCAATTGACCAAAATAGGCTTAAGAAAGAAAATTGCCAAATCTGTTGTTTGTGGTAGCGGAAAAAAATATATGTTAATTTTGAACATATTTTCCAGAACTTGGTTGTCACCAAAACACGTTTTGAAAAAAAAATCTCGATACAAACTAACGTTAAACTAACCTCTTACCTTGAGTTCTAATCCAAAATGTCTGTATTAAATATCAACATAAATTACTTATTTAATTAATAACAAGTACGTCTTATTCTAATGCAGAACTTGGTTGTTTTTTATTTTCGATTACTCAACTCAATTCTGAGTAAATAGATAATTACTTCATATTTTGCAATAAATTACAAGCGTTTTGTCGTCGCGCTTCTCTTTCTTTTCTATGCAATCTGACAGTGACCGCGGTTTAGGTGTTGTCAGCGTCTTAACGTGCTTTCCGAGGCACGGGCTTGGTATGTAAAAATGGTCACTCATCCACGGACCAACCGCGGCAAGCGATCAAATCAAATCAAGTCAATAATGTTTTATTCAAATTAGTCTGAAATCAGCAGTCGAAAATACCAACATGGCGGTTGTCTTAGCAAACAAAACGCCTGCCCTTCACCGCTTCCTAGTCTGTGTTTATAATCATAATGATTTTGATATTGGTATTGATTGGTATAGTGTTGGTCTAAAATTCAGTAATTAAGTTTCCTAATGTTTCAGTCAGATATTTGAAATACCTGCAAAACTTTGTGTGTTGTCTTGTGTTATCTTTATTTGATCACATATGCTCGAAACAAATACCCTGAAACTTAATCTTAGTTGTCTATGACTATTATTCATTGCATCAAGTCCTCGTAACCGAAACAATGCGCCTTGACCCATACAATTAAGACCAAACCAATGAATGGACTCATGACGCGTGACTCATGCCTTTAGCTGACAAACGACAGTTTCGAAGTAACGGCGGCGGTAACCGGTAACTCACCGTGATTCCTAATTGTTTTCGTAAAACCTTTAAGCTGAAATCGATGACTTGGAATGTATGAGGCAACGTAGGCAAGTGCCAGAACAGTTTTCTTAACAAAGACGTGCTTATGAAAGACCAAAGAAAAGATGGGTGGATTGTGTGAGGAATGATATGAATGATAACGTGACGGTTGACAGGGGAGAATGGAAGAAGAAGACGTGTTGTGCTAACCGTAAGTAACATGGGACAAGGGCAGGCAGATGATAACATACACCAAGAATCATGGTCTAGGCTCATCAACCAATCAACCTTCAAACATAGAACTAGCGATCAAGCAAAACCAACATAATATATGATATCTCTCATGCAAATCATATGAAATATAGTCCCATATCGTGTAGAACGGCGCTCCCAACGCCATGAGGTCAAGCCACGCCCTGCAAGCCATCAAGCGTGCACCGACATTGTTCCATTCGAATAGGTAGGAATACGTAGCGGACAAAACACAAAACACCATAAATATTGAACTGAAGATAAATTGATACATCCGTCATGATTACATGAGTCAGTTCCATTAATCAGTACAGCACAAAAAGGTGGAAAAGAGGACGAGTTCATTTTGATTTGACTCAGACTGGAGGTCAGACTGACATTCCTGTTGGGTCAAGTTTAAATGTCGCTGCATTTGGCATGGAAGAGACCGGACGGTCTATTTTGTAAAATGGTCACTGTGATAACTTAGGTGAAGTGAGCTTGAAGTGAGATTGAACTGAGCTTGGACTGAGCTGTCATCAAAAATCACGAACATATGTACCTCTAAAAAAATATTTTATAATATTTGGGACTGCTGATTCGATTCCGAAAATTCTGTTTATACATAGATAAAATAAATTTCTCGCGGTCGAAGTTGCGGGCAGAAGCTAGGATCAAAATCAAAATATTTTATTTCACATAAACCTACATGTGTACTTATGAAACGTCAGAAGCTAGGTGCACGGTTCCAATTGGTCGTTTCTTTTGGAGAAGAACCGGCAAGAAACTCCACGGTTACATTAAAAAATAATTGGCTTTTAAAATGTTTTCAAATTACAGTGGTAATAGGTATGGGAGGACAGTGTAGGCCTGTCGAGAAGTACCAGGTACTTAACAAAAAATAAATGGTCTACTAATCTAGTCCATGAAGCCTACAACGTTCTCACGTTCACAAAATATGAAAGAATCTGTGTAAAAAATAAATAAAATAAGTAAAATAAAAACCTATTTAAACCAAATTACATGCTTGCCATTACAAATGTAACAAGTCTGAATTAATATCCTGTCCACAAAATGATAATAAAGGATAATTATGTCTCATTTGCCATTTATTACCATGATATATTTGACATTTAATTAATAATCGTACCTATAAGAGGACATTCGTGTACAGTTTTGAATACGTACTGTATCTTTAAGTATAATATTCATCGCTTCCCTTGATTTAGAACCAAGTAAGTATGATAAAGGAGAACAGTGGTGGCCCAGTGGTAACGGCCGCGACTTACGAGTTGTAGGTCGTAGGTTCAAACCCGGACAGGCGCTTTACTTTGTGTAAATTATTTCATCACCACTGCTCTCGAAACGGTGAAGGACAACATCGTGAGGAAACCGGCATGTCCTAGAACCAAAAATTCGAAGACATGTGACATCTACCAACCCGCACTGGGCCCGCGTGGTACGGTGGATTACGGCCCACTCCCTCTCACAGAGAGGAGGCCTGTGTCCCAGCAGTGGGAACATTATAGGCTGATTATAAAGTATGATAAATTCGTAAACTAATGACTGTGTATGCACTGAACATTAAATTCAAATTGTAGGATGCATAGTCTATTTATTGCTTTGAGACAAGTTAGCAAAAGTTAAACTGGATTAAATGTTTGAAATGAGTTTACTTGTGTCGCTATGAACTCTGTAATTAATAAAACTTGATTAATAATTAATTACCTTTTCAAGCTTAAATAAGTTATAAACAAAGGATAAACTCAAAAGTTCAAAAGAGAATAATTGGAAATTATCAAATCCGTGTATATTATAGATAGGTATTTTTGAAATCAGTGCGGATACATTGGAAGAGCATAATATACAGTCAAAGGATGATTAGTGTGATTACGTAATCGAGAATGTCTTTATCTAATATTCATTCATAATATCATCTGACAATTCAGTTGTATAGTATTTTTTACACTAGAAAATCACAATGGTTATACTAAACTACTCATATTGTTCTTTGTGAAGGTCGTGTTATAATGTAATACAAGATTATATGCATGTATTACTTAAGTATTATCTTATATTATATATTATGTAAGTACAGTAATGCATATTATGTCATTACAGTCACTATGAAGGTAAACTTCGTATACAATGTTGTGGAGATCTGTAACTTTGTCCACTGACATTTCTATGTTGGAGATCCATTATATTTAATTACTCTATTAAATATTTGTTCAAAATTGTTCCCAAGATTAACTGTTACTGCTGTCGAAAGTCTTGAATTGGAGGTTTCTTGCAGTTGATCAAATAATCAATCCAATCTAAAATAAATTACATATACCTAGTTAGGTATATCGAAATTATTGTCATTGACACATTCTGTTGAAGGCGCTTTCATTTTATTATTTTATGCAAGGAGTAACCTGAGGAAATCGAATGTCTAGTTTTATTCTAGAATATCTATCTTTAGAACGTCTTTTGTTAGTAAAATTTTGGCGTCAAACTTTTTCGAAAAGATTAAAAGGTAACGTTCAGGCTGTCAAAATTTGTTCCTCGTACGTACTGTAGAGGCGCTGTTTTAATCGTAGTACAAATTTACGTGGTTTTTCATTCGAATACTTCTCGCAAGAGGTTCGTGCTAGGCCCTCTAAACGTAACGGTAACCAAAATGAAAGTAGGTACAAAGTCCCAAGTTGCTAAACAGTACTTCCATATCGGATCATTCCTATCACAACCAAAGTGTAAATGCAAACTTACTGCAACATTTCTCCACGCCCAAAAAACAGAACTAAAATGGCGTCTAATTAACGCCAGCTTAGCGTCGCCGGCGCATACGCTACAATTGTTTGAATTGCTCCAACGCCAATTTGGACCACTTAATGCGGGCGCTGAAGATAATGCACTCATTGAGACTGGAAAGAATCGTGTTAAATATTTTGTGTTGTTATGTTTGCTGTGTGGTCTGCGATCCTCTATAATACGAGTATACCTAGGTATATAGACTAGAACACTCATTCACATCATGATTTTGAATCAAGAAGCTAGTCAAGAATGAGTTCATAAATGGTCTAAATTTAGAAAAACATCTAGTGTTGGGTATCGGTATAAAAGTTTCATAACGCGTTCTTAAAAGGTGTGTATCATCCTCCATGTCCATGGATAAAATCATTATCTATTTACATGAATATAGCATAACAACTTACTGAACTAGCTCTGAAGAAAAGAAACATAATATTATTCTAGGCGTAAAACAAACATCTTAAATTTCCGTTCCTCTAAGTCAAATGTCGAAAGCATTCTACTTTATCCTAATTATTACTCGAAACGTCAATCACAACCCGGAAATAATTTAATTTAAGATATCAAATCACTTGGAATTATTTGTACAAAAAAATATATATTTCTTCGGGTGATTTGATTTGATTTTCTTTCGTTTGAAATACATAATAAGAAAGCCTGTATTTCTCTGGTTTCGGGCAATGTTCCAGTAAAGCTGTTTTCTTTTACAACGAGTTTTGTGATTCTATTGTATTTGTAGGTAAGCTTATTTTTTATTGGGTCAATAATATTTTCTTTCGAATAGAGTGAATTCTTATGGAAAGTTCTTAGGTGCTTTTTGTTTATTGAATATTATTTACTGCGCCAGAATACTAGCAGGTCTCCATCTTTGAAATATATAAAATATTTTTTTTAAATATTTTTTGTCAAAAGTAGTCAACGACAGTGCATTGTTTTTTTTTGGATGGGACATCCTCAAATAACTTCTCCCGCTCTGGGCGGAGTGGGAGGGTGTGTCAGACTCTTATTGACTAAAACCCACCCGTATTCCTTCAGTTGCCTGTGTTGCCAGGGGCCTCGGCCTTTAGTACCTTCCCGCGACCCCGGCACAGTGCAATGTTTGAAAACCGCGTAGAAAAACTTGCCTTTCTGATAAGACAGAGTAACTTTGGATATCAAACTGACATAAAATTCCGCGAAATTGAACGATACGGTTGTCTTGTACTGGTAATAGAAATAGTGGAAGAACAAATAAAAAGACCGGCCAAATGCTAGTCGGATTTGCACGCGTACCGTATTAAGATCGAGCAAAAATTGCCGAAAAAACACGTTTCTTGTATGTTACTTTAATTATTAACTTTATTTTATTGTTATTATTTGTTGTTATAGCAGCAATAGAAATACACAATCTGTGAAAATTTCAACTGTCTACCTATTACGGCTCATGCGATACAGCCCGCCTACAGACAGATAAACGGACGGATAGGGATATGTAAACGGAACCCTATTCGTTTGGAACTCTTTGGGTACGGAACCCTAAAAAGAGTTGTTGGAATTAAACAAAGCATACCTTCGGTATATCCAAGTTGTTAATCATAAAGTTTTTAAAAACTTTTAGCATTCAACAGTATTTTACAAAAGGCTATCCTCGAGGGTTGGCAGAATATTTTAAAACAAGAGGCTGGTTAAGACAAAGTCTAATAGTAAAGATTAAAAAGAAAAGCCAAAGAAACAAAACAAAAACTAGAAAGATATGTGAGAAACAAAGGCAACTGTGTAAAGCAGATTTAGAGTAGTCTACTGTGACGCTTGGTTAGATCTTCCAAGTTTTCCACGAACTAAAATTTTCCACGTAAGGTAAGCGAAAGACACAAAATACAGAAGTACAGAACGTCGACTCCTTACAACAAGCGAAAAAGTACGGACACATAAAGTCGAATTATTAATTTATTGGAGTAATCAGTAAAAATGTTCATATTTATTGTAATGGTGATCGTTTAGTTTAATCGATTTATATAAGTGTAATATAAATGTATAATAAGATGTGTATAAGTCTTGAATGCAAAAAATATATGACCATTTTATTACACAAAGTGACAGCTTGGGACCAGGCCCGGGTCGACGGCGCGTTGTATTCCACGCGCGCCTCAAAGAGATGTCGTCAGCACAAGTGTAGGGGTCCACTGGGGCCGATGCCTGCCGGGGTCGCGGGAAGGTACCTACTAAAGGGTTACCGAGGCCCCTGCTAACACAGGCAACACGGTAGGAATACGGGTGGGTTTTAGTCAGTAAGAGTCTGACACACACTCCCGCTCCGCCCAGAGAGGAAGAAGTTATTTGGTGATTTCCAACCCAAAAAAAAAAAGACACGAATCATATACCGCAGCACTTGCTGTATATGGCCCGTGTCTATGTGTCCTGTGGCTGGCATTTGTTTGAGGTAGTTTAAGATCGCCGTACGTCTGCCGGCCGCGTCTGTGTGCGTGGTGACCTTGTTTGTTGCATGGAAGAACCTCGCTGGTTGTATTGAGCCGCCCTTCTGTAATATTCTGTGACATAAGGCCAGAGCTACACTTACTCGATACGACTTATTTAGATAATCCTTTGAGAGCTATTACTACAGAAATAGCAACTTTAGCTCCGCGACGAGAAGCCAAGTTAAGAAACTCCTTGAGCTAATGGATAACAATGTGGTCTTATTTTTAGTACGTTCTACTATTTTAACTCACGTGAGTTTCACTGAAGTAATCTTGGTATTAGGAAAATAATTGTAGTGAAGTATAATGGACATATTCTGAAAAAAATGTCAAACATCCACATCCTATTCATCGGACTGTGAACAGACAATCTATCCTGTAAAAATCTCACTGTGATAACTTAGGTGAAGTGAGTTTGAAGTGATCAAATGGAATTAAAGCTCACTTCACCTGAGGTTTGACGGTGATATTTATACGGAGTAGACCGACAGATTAAGAGACAAGGTAGGAAGTTACACGTGTCAAATGGGAATGATAATTTCTGTATGTCAGAATTGCCTTCAAAATATTGTGTGCTTCATCATCATACGAGTATAATGTTTAGCTTTTTTCTGTATATGCCTTATTGCAACCATAAGTAGGTAATACTGAATTTTCTGTACATATGGAAAGTAAGAACGAGGAGAACAATGATGATCATAATGAATTCATACCTTGAGAGTTGAAAGTGTAACAAACAAACAAATAAACTCTCTTTCGCATGTATAATATTCGTTAGAATATTAAACATATATATTACTAGATGCACCCCGCGGTTTCACCCGCATAAGTTTTAACCCCGTGGGTATATCGGGATAAAAAGTATCCAATGTGTTATTCCCGGTTATAAACTATCTGTGTGCCAAATTTCATCCAAATCCGTTCAGTACTTTTTGCGTGAAAGAGTAACAAACATCCATCCATCCTAACAAACTTTCGCATTTATAATATTAGTAGGATATATGTATATAGTATACTCGTAGTAGGCAAGTAAGGATAAGGATGATAAATGTGTATTAGGAAAAATAAAAAGTAAATGTATCAAACAACCCTACAAGGGCCTTTTTACCCAATCTTATGATAATTCAGTGAGTTTTTTTACATATGGTAGATAATGTAGACGGAAACTGCCGAATGTTTTGGGACCACATAGTCCCCAACAATACCACCTGTAATTGTGTCACTTTAGTGCCTACCTCTTCTGTACGTTTATGTTATCTATTGCTTAGAAAATTCCAGGACTTTTGCTTGTTTTGGCACAACTTCACGGTCATAGAATTTTTTTCTCGTGTCAAAGCAAATTTTTATACAGTCGTTGAAAGTTTTTTTAGGATATTATATATAACTTGTGTTCTGTTTTGTCTCGGGTAAGTTGCTTTTTTGGATTTAGTGGCGTGTTTTCATATACTATCTCATCATAATTACTATTATGATGAGATATTATATGAAAACACGCCGAACGGAACGAACGAATTTTCTTTCAATTTTTTCCTAACCTCCTCCTCTTTTTATTTTTCCTTCCTTATTTTTTTTTTTTGGCGGATAGGAAAACATTGAAAGAATATTCGTTACTTAATGGGATTCTACATTATCCCTGAGTGTTATTGGCTACATTATTGACGCGATTAGGGGACAGAGCACGCAGGCAAGACCGCGGGCGAAGCAATGGTTTTATAGGAAATATTGTTATCAGGACACTCGCCATTTGTCAATATTGGCCTTCGCAATAAATACAGCAAAATTGACTTCGATGACCTACAAACAAATGTTAAACTTAAGCAGTTGCTTGGGAGTCGCAGTGGAAGTCAAAGTCGACGTTTAAAAGACTTCTTTAAGATCAAAGTTTCCTTTATTACGATAGAAAGCTTGTTTGCAGAAAACTCGAGGATAGTTTCCAGTTGAATTGAAATCAGTAACAATTTACGTTATGGAGATAATATGTATTGTTAGTAAAAATACAGAGAGAAACTGAACTTCTAACCTAAAAAGCCTAACTTAATTTGATAAACGCGAAAGCGAGTTTGTTTGTTGCGCTTTCACGCTAAATGACTAAACGGATTTGGATGAAATTTGGCGCATGGGTGACCATAACTTGGATTAGGACATAAGATACTTTTTATTCCGGTAGTACGTTCCCGTGGGATAACTATCGACCCCCACAGGGGTGAAGTCGCGGGCAATAGCTAAACATCACGCCTTGTTTCTCCGAATGGTTGGGCAGAGGTGCACATGTAGTACACCGACATTTCGCCAGTTATGTTTAAGTCCCATGTAACAGGGGGCGAACGTATTGTCATCAACCAGGCACAAATCCAGACTCAATTAGCAATTTCAATATTACGTATAGTAGTTCGTTCCGTTTATTAGCAGGAAATTAATTCATTGTATTAAAAGTAGATACGTACCTAGTATAAGTAAGTATTTTCTTTCTTTTATTTTAGGTTTGACAAATATTATTATTTCTTAGCCCTCAGTTCTGTAACAACTAAATTAGGGTCAGTTGAGCATTAACAGTAATAGCATGGAAAAGGAACTTATATTACCCATAAAAATAAGATTACTTTGGTATATGGATCATATTTATACTCGTATGAAGATAACTGTGTTTGGACCAAAGTTTATTCAAGGAAATCTAACCTCGTCTTTTGTTTGAGAACATAATAGAAATTATACATCGAATTGTTACACAGAAAGCGTTACAGAACCTAAGCATTGAAAGCTCAAAACTACATAAATACCTACTAAACCTGTGTTCGCACGGGCGTATTTTTATCGCTGCGATTTTTTTTTTCGTGCACTGGTTTTTCAACGCTCTGCTTAGCGCTAAGAGTTGTGAATACTACAGTGGTACCGATTCCCTTGTTCACAAACTAAATTAAATTTAAGTTCAGTGCATCTTTTTCTTTTTATTTCATTAAGAAGAGGACAGAAGATAAATTTTAGTTTAGTCCTGTTAAATTAATCAGCGCCTGTCACTGGAGTAGTGACAGGCGCTGTTTAGACTTTGACATTTAGTGTTTTTTTTACATGTTTAGACGTGATTAAAAACTTGCCTACTAAAATTACGTCAATTTACGTCAAGCGCCGATTAATTTGACAGGACTAAACTAAAATTTATCTTTTGTCCTTTTCTTAATGAAATAGAATGAAAAAGATACACTGAACTTAAATTTAGTTTAGTTTTTGAACAAGGGAATCGACACCATTGTTTTCGCGCTGGCTTGCGGTCAGTTGGATTCTCAATGCTTGGCCCAATAACAAATCCAGAGCGCGAAAAAAAAACTGCTATAAATAATCGCTCGTTTGGACCTAGGCTTATATTAATTTGCATATTTCTTATAAGGGAAGCGGTAAGGGCAATGTTTCATTCATGTGCTAATGATACGTAGGCGTTAGTTAGGAGTTCAATTGTCTTAATTAAATCCGGTACAGAGGAACTTGAATAAGTCGGGGAAATTATTTAGAGAGGCCCGGGCTTGCGGACGGTGACCAATGGTTAGCTCACCGTCTGGTAAGGACCAGGCCCGGGTCGACGCACTATGGGACCAACCGGTATTTTCCATCTCAAAAATCGATAACTCTGTTGTTTTGTGATTTATCTCCTTGATTTTTTTTTCACGTATTTGTGAATATCTAGGCAATAAAAGAAATCAAACATCATCATTCTAAAAAAAATATTTTTTCCGAAAAAAAATGACAAAGATAAAGTTATACGAAATTTCATACAAAAAATCATACAGCTATATTAAAATAGCAATAAAAGTTACACTTATGCTTAAAATAAGTTTAAAACTAAATTATTATTATTAAACAAACAGTTACATGACAAAAAAAAAATATTACTTAAACTTATCCTACTCATCACTTTCTATTTCCAACAATTCTTTAGCTTCGTCAAATAATTCTTTGGATATTAGAAAACTTGGTTTATTTAAGCTAGATATATAAGGATCAGATGTATATAACAAAATACACAGAACGTCTTCGTTTGTTGCTGATCTGGAACACTTCCTAGCGTGATGTAACCTATATTTCTTATAATCTTTATTTCGAGCTTCCTGGGCATCTTCGGATAATTGTCCTATAGGCAAAACTGCATAATGCTCTATTATTTTAGCACCATGTATAAGTACTTTATGGACCGAAGATGGCATGTAGTACCAGTTATATTTGCTTACATATAATTGCGCGGTTACCAATGTATACTGACCAAATTTTTCTGCGTTTATAGGAAATCCCGATGACATAGTTTGAAGAATTACATATAGTCTCTTGATTAATTCTTCATCAATTCCGGTTATCTCTGAAGAACATTGGTAATTTTGGAAAAATCTCCTTGCCGTATTACCGTCATTGCTATTACCGGAACCTTGACGTGGTTTATCAATATGCAAGCCAAGCACTTCTCGGACACGTTTTTGGACAAATTTTTTCTTGTCTTCTTTAAGTTGCTTGTTTTCTGGAGTTGTTGCAGACCACTTCTCAAAACCTAAATTGTAAGAAATATGGAGGATCATTTCCATAAATCTTATCCATGCGTGTAGCGTCGACAATCCGTATTTAAACGCATTTTCATTTTCAACTCTCGTTGTAACTTTTAAAAGATCATTCATTTGTCTGGGAGTTGCTCCACAAACAGTGCAGGTAGCACTGGATGATGTGTTTGTCAACACTTGAGCAACTTTCCCATCAATCATTGTCATAAACAGTTGATGTTTAACTTCGATGACTTTGTCTTCTATTGACACAAGAGTTGGAATCAATTGATTAATTTTGGCTTCAAAATTAATCAATTGATTCCACTGACAACCGCTGTAGTTTTTTCGGGAGTTTCTTTTGCAAATTCTAATGAAATTGGTCTGCAATATCTAACAGATGAGCAAGTAGGGTTTTTCCATATGACCGTAGAAGTTTCTTCGTCTACTAGTCGCAGTGGTACAAGGGACACTATAAACAAATTAGCGTCCGATATTTGTTCGTTTTCTTCCGGTAGAGTTTGTTTATACTCACTTTGCCCGGAGGATCCATCACATCCCCATTTAGTGAAAAGCTTGAGACGATTGTAAGTCGATCCTGACTTTATCCTTATAATACGGCAGACTGTATGGTCTAAGAGATCTTGCAGGTTGATTTTTGCGCTTATATTTGTCACCGTAATGCTGGATGCAGGCGGATAGCAAGCCTTTTTTGCTTCACTTAGTGTTTGATACGAAGGCAATACAGAACTTAAATTCTTATCAACGAGCCTTTTTCTTAGGTACGCATATTGTGCTTTGGTTAAATCAGTTTCAATGCATATACTCAATGCTTCCTCTTTTGTAAAGGAAAGTGCGTTATCTGGATTGAGTATGTTTTGTAGAATAACTTTTTTCTCTTCTTTTTCCTTATTTCTGATAATATTTAGTCACAATCGACGCTTCGTCATTTTCCCCCATGGATCTTAAACCTTGCACATAAGCGTTACGGACATGTCCCATTCCATACTCCTGGACCAGCTCCATATTTTTTCGTTTCTTTGGGTTTTCCGAGCACTCGTCATATTGTTTTGTTGGTCTTCCACGTTCACCAGAAGTATTCAAACCAGAATTTACAGTGGTTGAGGTACTGCAAGAATTCAATGATACTTTAAACTCACCATTTAACCAATTTGAGTATAGGCTCTCGAACCGGTCCGGCTTTCTTTGAGCTTTGGTCCATTTCTGGTTGCAACTCGATGTTAGATTTTTTTGAATACTCTCTATTACAGTATTAACGTCAGTTTCCGATAGTTGAAAATTTTCCAATAAATATTTTTTGAGGTCTGAAGTACTTTTCCCTTTTATTATTTGATCACAAAGATCGCGTCGAACACAAACGAATTCACTCATTGTTAGATAATAATGTTTTTTATGCGTTAATTGTTATTGAAAAGAAGTATCTGAACACTTTGATGAATCGTATGCTGAACATACACGGGTATTTAAAGGACTAATATTTTAGTGCCTTGTGCAAAAACCATGGGACAATTGATTATAACAGTTCTCATCGAAATAGTGTAATCAGTACTGATTGTAATTATTTACCACAACAGATAAATAGAACTTCCGCAGCAATATAGTTTATCATACTTGTGGTTAAGGTGACCACCCCAAACAAAATTGCCATGGGAAGATTCTTTCTAATATAATAGCAGTTTTTTAATTTGCAAATGTATGTTTTTATCATAGAAATAGAAAAAAACAATATAGACATCAAAGGATAATAACTAAATATAATATTTCATAATAAAAAAGAAGAACCGTAATTTTCGAGGATTTTTCCCCGATTGACATTATTGCTTCAAAATCACCTCTGGCGCAAAAAACGCGCCTTAGTCTTCAAACACTGCGGGATTGGCGACGAGAAGACTTGACGAAGTTTTCCAAACGCTGCCCAACCCAAACGGATCCTCCTGTCGGCTTCTTTCTCAAAGTTGTGTCTACCGAGACCCATCCACATAGTGAAATGTGTTAATTGATGCCTATATTTTAGACCAGAAAACGGTGATTAATTTCTAAGAATCCACAAATATTTTATTTAGTCGAGCGAAGTAATGTAATTTCGCGAAACTGCAAAAGATTTAATTCTACACACAGATATTACTACCACTCCATCAGCCTCAGCATGACGCTTTCTATTTCTACTCTAGTGTAGAATAGAAAACGCTTGTCTACATTTGTCCGTAGAAAACTGTCAACTGTCTACACGGAAACGTCATTTTTGTCTACTCTTCCGTCGACAAAACGCTTCTCTACGGCTTTCGTGCTAAGCCTGCATGGATGCAGTGTTCTTCCTAAATACATGGTATAAGTCGGTCTATTTGTGAATGTGAGAACGTTGCAGGCT
Source organism: Atethmia centrago (assembly GCA_905333075.3). Classification (NCBI taxonomy): domain Eukaryota; kingdom Metazoa; phylum Arthropoda; class Insecta; order Lepidoptera; family Noctuidae; genus Atethmia; species Atethmia centrago. Next base: position 19,742,951 of record HG995381.1, on the reverse strand, counting down.
TAATAGACTAGATATTTTGTAGACCTTTTTTTTTTTGTTAAGCTTCTGGTACGTCTCGACAGGCCTACACTGTCCTCCCATACCTATTAACACTGTAATTTGAAAACATTGTAAAAGCCAATTATTTTTAAAAGAGTAACCGTGGAGTTTCTTGCCGGCTCTTCTCCATAGGAAACGAACAATTGAAACCGTGCACCTAGCTTCTGACGTTTCATAAGTGCCCATGTAGGTTTATGTGAAATAAAAATATTTTGATTTTGATTTTGATTCTGTTAAAATCTCACCGTAAAAACTTAGGTGAAGTGAGCTCGAAGCGAGCTGTCAATAGTGTCAATCCACCAGGTGGAATGACAGCTCACTTCACTTCTTCACTTCACCTGTTTTCACGGTGAGATTTTTCAGAATAGATCAGCTAGATCAAATTACAACCGTCTTATTAATCTCTTACGTCATCGCTCACTTTATAGCTTTAATTTAAATACCCACGAGAGTCCGTTGCACCGACAATTAACCAATTTACTGCGACAATAAGTGGATAATGTCCATTGTTCAATAGAGGATGCGCCTACGCAAATAGGTATGTAGTTCTTTTAAAACATGATACTTTCGGTACACATGTGTACCGTTTGACGTTTAATAATACGAGGGTTTAAGATCGCGTACAGCAGGCTTAGCACGAGAACCGTAGAGAAGCGTTTTGTCGACGGTAGAGTAGACAAAAATGACGATTCTGTGTAGACAGTTGACAGTTTTCTACCAAGAAATGTAGACAAGCAATTTCTATTATACAGTAGAGTAGAAAGCGTCATGCTAAGCCTGCAGCAATTGCATCAATCAATCAATCAACTCAGCCTATCGCAGTCCACTGCTGGACATAGGCCTCTCCCAGGCTGCGCCACAACACCCTGTCCTCCGCCATCCGCATCCAGTCTATCCCAGCCACCTTTTTAAGGTCTTCGGTTCATCTAGCTGGGGGGCGTCCCACACTACGCTTGCCGATACGCGGTCTCCAATCCAGGACACATCTGCTCCACCGGCCATCGGTCCTTCGACAAACATGGCCAGCCACTTCAGCTTGCTTACTCTGCAGGCTAAGTCGGTAACTCCGATTCCGTTCCGGATAACTTCATTTCTGATCTCATTCTTCAAAGAAACTTTGAGCATAGCCCGCTTAATAGCGCGCTGAGCGACCTTGAATTTGTGTACCAGCCCGACTGTCAACAGTTGCATGCACTTTACATTTTGAAATTTATTTATTTTATCACCACGGCTTTCAAAATGGTGAGGAAACCCCAATGTCCTGAAACCAAGAATTCGACGACATGTGACATCTATCGAGCCGCACTGGGCTTGAGTTGCGGATAACGGCCCTCAAATAGGACGGATGTGTCCCAAAAGCGGCAACAATGGAACGGTATAGTCCGATTATATATTTGCTAAGATCGAGGTTTTTGACCCAATGTATTAACTAAAGGAAGCATCAGCATCCTCTTTGAGATATCTGAGAAAACTTATCCATTTGCCAGACGCTGTGATGATTATAACAGATACAACAGCTGATAAAAATTACTTACAAATTACAATATTCAACTATAAAGTGCATATAGGTGTCGTGCCAGCGATAATGATTGCATTAGTATCAATTTGTCGGTCGTTGTCCGCCACCTACACTGATCACAGATAATGTCCCCTCTGTTATGAATCAGGCAATGAAGTAATCTTTGATTTATGAGTGTAGGAAGAGAGCTGTTACGGGCACGCTTCATGTCATCCGTCCCCGGATTTACGCTTAGGACCGTGGTCGTGGAAACATGAAATTGTATTCTTCCTGGGGCTCCGAAAAGTTCCAACGGGCTAGTGCGAACGCGCAACGTAAATTTGATCAATTTTTATATCGAAAATACAGCTATCATAAATAGCACTTAAGTTAAAGTTAAATTAGTATCACCCATAGGTATGAATAAAGGCTTTTTTTTGGGTGGGAAATTATCAAATAACTTTTTCCGCTCTGGGCGGAGCGGGAGAGTGTGTCAGACTCTTACTGACTAAAACCCACCCGTGTTCTTTTCGTTGCCTGTGTTGCCAGGGGCCTCGGTAACCCTTTGGTAGCGTAAAGGCTTAATACTAAGTAAATAAATATTATGAGCAAAACAGATATTTTAAATTTTAAAATCGAAAAAAAAAAAAATTATTCACGTTATGATTACTCTGCGCGTTCGCTCCAAGTCCACTGTTCGGTACAGGCTCCTGCAGACAGGCGACGCGTGTCACACGCAGGCAACAGTTTCCATGAAGTTTTCATAAAAATTGTTCTACTGTTCATAAAGCCTCGTATTCATGGTCAACATTTGTTTAGCAACATGGTTGCATAAACATGTTGCCGAGTTGCTGTCAACATATTGCAGGCAACACTTGTGTTGCGGAGTTGATCACGCCATGTTACAGAGTTGATGCCCGGCGACTGGCGAGCGAAAACATCAGTTTATCAACAAATGTTGACGTGTGTGGACGTGTTTGCAACTGTTTATAAACATGACGGTAGTGTGGAGCAACGATAAAATTATGCAATTTATTAGAATTATTTCAGTCAACATTTTAACGCAGACTGGCGTGTGTGGACAACCCATATTGATTTAAACAAAGTTACCAGCAGCATTCTCGCCGTTCATCAACAACGTTGATCAACTGTTGCTAAACAAATGTTTACCATGAATACGAGGCTTACCTTTAACGTTTAAACAAAAAATGTGTGAGTTAATATAGCTCGTATTGCCACAATTGCTAAACTTGGTGATTGCAAAAAGTGATTCTGATTTTTGCCACCCACAACGTATACATATCCAGCATATTATCATTACATCACATCTCTCCTGTGTACCCCGAAGATTAGGCAGAAGTGTATAATACCTACAGAATATTTCCTAAGTTGTGTCCCTTTAGAGGGCGCCAAAAGATGGTCTAATGACATATAAAAAGTTGGAGGTGCAACCTGTTAAAGAAGAGCAAACAATAGCGGGGTCATTGTTTTTCAAAATAAATAGAGTAGACTCTGAGTAGAGTCACCTGAACACCTCTCTGCCTTGAGTTTGTATATATGTATATTTTTTGTTTCTAGGACATGCCATTATATGTATTTGTTTAACTAAGTACAGTTCAATTACGTAATTGATTTTTATGAGTATTCCATTCGCTTGGATGACTTGACTTTATTTTCCTTTTGATAAATTATAACGTTTAACCACAATTGGGTTACTTTATGTTCCTTTTGATTAATTTGTAATGTTTAACCACAATTGGGTTACTTTATGTTCCTTTTGATAAATTATAATGTTTAACCACAATTGGGTTACTTTATTTTCCTTTTCATAAATTATAATGTCTAACCACAATCGGGTTACTTTATTTTCCTTTTGATAAATTATAATGTTTAACCACAATTGGATTACTTTATTTTCCTTTTTAATAAATTAAATGTTTAACCACAATTGGGTTACTTTATTTTCCCTTTGATAAATTATAATGTTTAACCACAATTGGGTTACTTTATTTTCCTTTTTAATAAAAAAATGTTTAACCACAATTGGGTTACTTAATTTTCCTTATGTATATTTTTTGTTTCTAGGACATGCCGTTATATTTGTTTCACTAAGTAACGTTAAATTACGTAATTGATTTTTATGAGTATTCCATTCGCTCGGATGACTTGACTTTATTTTCCTTTTGATAAATTATAACGTTTAACCACAATTGGGTTACTTTATGTTCCTTTTGATTAATTTGTAAGGTTTAACCACAATTGGGTTAGTTTATGTTCCTTTTGATAAATTATTATGTTTAACCACAATTGGGTTACTTTATTTTCCTTCTGATAAATTATAATATTTAACCACAATTGGGTTACTTTATTTTCCTTTTGATAAATTATAATGTTTAACCACAATTGGGTTACTTTATTTTCCTTTTGATAAATTGTAATGTTTAACAACAATTGGGTTACTTTATTTTCCTTTTGATAAATTGTAATGTTTAATCATAATTGGGTTACTTTAATTTCATTTTGATAAATTAAATTTTTAACCACAATTAGGTTACTTTATTTTTCTTTTGATAAATTGTAATGTTTAACCACAATTGGGTTACTTTATTTTCCTTTTGATAAATTGTAATTTTTAACCACAATTGGGCTATTTTCCAAATAAACCAGGAAAGAATTAATATTCAAAACAATTAATTATTGTTTTGAAAGTTTCGATGAAAATTCCTATTTGCTGTCGCTACTGTCACCATTAGGTACCTACTCATTATTTATTTTAAAACTACATACATAACATAACATAGCATACATAAAAATCACGTTTTCGTCCCATGGGGGTAGGCAGAAACTTTAGAACGCCACCTGCTACGCTCCTTACATACTCCTTTTGCTTCGTTTACGTTCATACATCTGGTCAGACATGCACGCCGATTGCGAGTACTACGCAACTGACCTTTTTGAAGATCGTCGACCAATGAGGTCACTATATGTTTTCCTGGGGCGTCCCCTCCCAGCGTTTCCACTCACATCTGCTTTGTAAATACCTTTTATTATTTTAAAAATATTGGTTTGATTAAGAGCAATGGTGGCTCAGTGATATCGGCCGCGACCTACGAGTTGTAGGTCGCAGGTTCGAACCAAGACAGGCGCTTTATTTTGTGTAAATTATTTCACCACTGCTCTTGAAATGGTGAAGGAAAACATCGTGAGGAAACCGGCATGTCCTAAAACCAAAAATTCGAAAACGTGACATCTACAAACCCGCACTGGGCCCGCGTGGTGGATTACGTCCCACTCCCTGTCAGCAGTGGGAACATCATAGGCTCATTATGCTATGCTTATGGTTTAATTAAATGGACAAGACCTTATCTCTCTTGATCGATTTTTAGGTACAAATGCCAATTTCATTGCATTGCAAAATGCGCTTTACGCGCCGATATGTAAAATACAACGCACTTCGTCCGATGTAAATCGTACTGTAACAGCTATCTAGAGAGTTTAAGAGGCTGACAACAGCTAAAGCGCGGTCACTGTCGCACTGTATAGAAAAGAATGACAAGCGCGATGACACAACTCTGGTAATTTATTGCAAAACATGAAGCAATTATCTATTGGAATTTGATTTTAAAACTTAACTTTGATTGGAAATTAAAACATTATTATGCTAATATGTTGCTTGTAGAATAATCTGACAAAAAAATCAAATTAATTATATGTATGGTTTTTAATCATTAAAAGAAATTTTTAGAGGTATCTTCGTGATTTTTTCTATCGTATCAAATTAGTTGTATAATGTTTTCCACACATTATCTACCTAGCATATATCCTGAAGAATATCATATATGTATTATTCTGATTTTGTTTACTGCAGTGGATCATACACTTTTAGAAATTATAAAACTTATAAAACTTGCGTTTAGCTCCTGTAGTCCCCTTAATTAACATCAGTTGTTTGTAAAAACATGTAATTTTACTAGATACAGACAGATTTTAATGTTCAGGTTATTAGTCATGGGGTATGTCGAACTGATGAAAGTTCGTCACGAAATCACGACAGCCATTCGTGCATCACACAGTAATGCGTTTCACTTTAACTTTCGTTTCTTAGTACATTTTCATCAAAATCTATGCGAAGAACAAAAACCAATCAAAACCGTAAAACTGTTATCGTCAGTAAGTGAATCTAAGATGGTGAAGGTAAAGGGGTAAATCCCAAAGGTTAAATTAAACTCTATCCAAATATCGAAGTACTTATTTCTAGTAAATTCATGAAAAAAAATATTCTCGCCAAATGTATCTCTTTCTTTTTTAAGTCGTTTAAAAATACCACAGAGTTTGTCATGTTGAATTTTCTCTAGTTACAACCTTAGTTGTTATTATTAGTTATTTGCTCAAAAAAAAATAGTCTGTAACATTTTTCTTCAAAGTATCATAGATTAACATACATATCTAGACAAAGTTCTTTATAATTTATACTTACGAAAAAAAATCGTTCAGCAGAAAACAGTCTTCTATTTTCTTCTTCAATGCTTGTGCAGACTGGACCAACATCGCGGGCGCGACAGGCATACCTGTTGCTGCAGGTCGCGCCTGTGATATCGCGCTAGTCTGCACGAGCCTTCATACAAATTATTAATTAGTCCTATTAGTTACTTATGAAGGTAAGACTTTTTCGCTTTTATACATTAGGTACTTCCTTTTGGTGTCTCCTAAAGTAAACATTAACCCGCTTCTTTTATGCTAAACCACCTTGAAACAATTATCATAAAATTACGGTAAATAATTTTGTAACAGAAAAATTCCGCTTTTATTTTAAAGCAAAAGATAACGTACCCACATTTTATCTTCTTAATATATTTAAAAATGAAATAATTCACCTTTACGTTAAGAAAAAGCTTTCAAAAAATAATGCAAATTTTTGGTCTTTTGTGGCGGAAACTTCCGTTATGTTAACATAATTTACAATAACATTTTACACAGTAGTATAAAGACATTAAACCCGTCTTATGTAAAGTAGGTTACATAAAACGGGTATACCTACTCGTATATGAGGATTACTTAAATACAGGGTAACTTTAAATTAGTTAGCGAAACTCCGGAGACGTCATGGGTATCGATGTTTAAGGGGACTACTTCAGGCTTAGCATGACACTCTATTTCTTCGAAGAATAGACACGGTTCTTTCTATACAATTCGTTTCTCCATTTTTGACATCTCACCGTATAAATCCTTCTACAATCTGTCATTTTGTCTTTCGTTTCTAAAGATTTTTGTCTAGGTCCTTTTTTATGTAGAAGGATTTCTACGGTGGGATGTCAAAAAAGGAGAAACGAAATGTCACTTTGTATAGAAAGAGCCGCGTCTATTCTTCGAAGAAATAGAAAGCGTCATGCTAAGCCTGCAGGACCTAAACGCAACTTTTATAAGTTTTATAATGCCTTAAAGTATATGATCCACTGCAGTAAAAATCAGAAAAGTATATGATATTCTTAAGGATATATACTAGGTAGATAGTGTGTTGAAAACATAATATAACTAATTTGATACGATAGAAAAAAATCACGAAGATACCTCTAAAATTTTCTTTTAACGATTAAAAACCATACTAATATACATGCAATCATTCTGATTTTTTGTCAGATTATTCTACAAACAACATATTAGCATAATAGTGTTTTATTTTTTATATAATCTATTATTTTCTTGTAAATCGATCATTGCTTCATATTTTGCAATAAATTACCATCGTTGTGTCATCACGCTTCTCTTTCTTTTCTATGCAGTCCGACAGTGACCGCGCTTTAGGTGTTGTCGGCCTCATAAACACGAAAAAGGAAAGGTTTGATTTTTTTTTAGGGTCACTGGTAGTTTTGTTACTGGAAGTATGAATTGAGAAAATCAGTTTATTTTTATTTTATCGTGTATAGTTATCGGTACCCATCACGTCTATAAAGTTTAAACAAAAAAAAAACTGTTTTTTTAAACTAATATTTCAAATGACCTCACGGCGGTTGAAGACCCCAAAAAAACACTCATAATTATTTTTTTTTGTTCTATCATGTTTACATATCCATACCCAAAACGTCTGCGGAGTTTCGCTAGTTAATTTAATTTGACTCTGTGTTTAGGTAAACCTCATTATGAACCTGTAGAGTAATACGTGTTTGTATAATACTATGTACACACGGCTAACCATCGAGCTATCCATTTCCAGTATAAGCTGATCTCGCATTGTATAGGATTTCCGTACAATGCGAGGTCACTGAAATTATGAATATTATTTATACAACAAGGATAGGTATCTACCCACTTGAAAGAAACATTAATAAATACTTAGATTTAAGTATTAAAATATTAAATTTGCGGTAAGTCCCTACGCAGTAGCATGAGTAATTGTTGGGTAGGTACATAAATATGAGCAAGAGGTTCTGTTGGTACCTACTAATCGTATCCGTAAAGTTTGGATGAGTCATGCGTGACCTTAAAATATTCGAAAGTGTTTCCGTCATAGGATGTACGATTCCGTATTATTTACTCGGTATAATTAATATACCTATGTGAGTTTGCTTTTTATTGAAAAAAATCTCATTATGATGACAGAATGTGATCTTGGACATAACGTGTAGATTAGAATAACAGAATATACAACAAGTGAAAAACAAAGGACCGAGTTGATATATTTTTGCGCGGGTTGTGTGTAATTAATTACTTTTTACCATTGCTTGCGAGAAAATAAATAGTAGTATAGTATTTATATTTATCACATTTTATGGTATAACCGTTAATAAGAGTACAAAAGAAAGGAAAAATATAAACAAAAAAAATATAGTGAAATTAGAACGGTTTTCAAAATTCACGATAACAGACAGAAAAGAACCTAACTAAAATTGGCGGGATATTTTTCTTTAATTTAATTGTATAGCTCTATGGAATAGCGCCAGCGAGTAGGTACTTTCAGCACGTTTTATTTATTTTTTGAATATAATTGTATAATTCGGGCTTGTTCCAAATTCAAAATGTTTTTATTCACTCAGTCACTAAAAGATAATTTTATTCACTGTTATCCATGAATCAAACGCCCTTTTTCGAGAGGCGCTGGTAAAAATAAAATTAATATATATGATATATAATTAAAGATGATTGACTGCTTGAAGAGGCATGGGTCTGCTTAAATTAACGTGTCTGAATAATAAAAAATAAAGTAATCCTCTAAAAGTGTGTTACTCCAAATACAGTACCAAAAAATAGCGTACCTACCTAACGCTAACAATACCTAAAAAAATAATCGTAACAAATCCATAAACTAAGATTAATAAGGACAAAAGTGTCGTAATGACGAGTTGCCGATGACTCACTTACTCAATAATGGTCGCTACCTGAGACGAGAGAATGCGCCTGAGTCAGCAAACTGATTCATACCATCATTGGGAAACTGACGTAAACGATTTGCATGTTAACTTGAGAAGTTGAGATTGGTTTAAGTAAATATAATGTGTTGGTTTAAGGGTCACGTGTTCACGCCGCGCCGCCGTTCAGTTTCATAGGAAAATATATATTTTTAGTAATGAAAATATAGTAGAGTACTTGAAAAAAAACACAGATAATAAAAGAGCCTTTTCATATCGTTTTTTATGTGTTTTGACATTACTTCTCTGAATTTATTTCAAAAAGTATTTTAACACAGTACTGAAATGTTCACATAATATAGAATAATTGAGGTGTAGGCGTTCTAGTTTAAAATACATTTTTCTTATAACTTATTTATTAAGGCGTAAGAACAGATTTAAAAGTCACTAAAATCATATATGTGTGCCTTAAGTCGACCTTTACAGGGTAATGTAAAAAGCCATAGATGATTCTTGACATAATCACTGGCGTGCTCTTAATATGTTATAGGTATTTTAAATGGTCCTTATTTTTGTCTCTCTATAGTTTATAATACCGTTACTAAGTAGATATCTAATTATCAAAAATCCCAGAAAAAATTAATGTAGGCAAATCAGTTAAATTGTAAAAACAAAATATTCAGATTTTTTTTTCTATTATTTAATATCTTCAGATGTTTGTTTATCTATCTACCTATGTAAAAAGAAGAAGTGTATTTTTTGTATGTATTCACTCAACATCCCCAAAGTTAGGGAACCGATTTTATCAAGTCAAAACAACTCAGAAGATCAAAAAAACAAGATTCGGATAGCCACCAAACATCTTTTTCCTTGACCGAATTTCATTTCCAAAGAGGTTACGAGATCCCTTCGATACCCAAGGTATGTCACTCCAAAAAGTTCTGTAAACAGTCCCAAGACGTTGGTCATTTTCCGTTGATATTGTGTTCTCTATTTTATGAAGGGATATCTTCAAGATGTACATGTATTTGTTTGACTGTAGGACACCGAGATAAATTAAATGTCGTATACGTATATAATTTCTTCTATACTGCCCTTTGGCAGTAAAATGTTGAAAGGGTACCAAATGTATGAAATTTATTGCAGGTGGGTAAGGGTGATACTGATAAGGCGTTAAGGTTTTGAAATAATTTATGATAATGACTCCCATGTTAATTAACCTATCAAACGTTAGGTATATACGATGCGGATCTAGATTTGGGTAACACAGTTAATGAGGTTCTCAGTACCAATAATACATAATCAGCCTATAATGCTCCCTCTGCTGGGACACAGGCCTCCTTCCTGTGACAAGGAGTGGGTCGTAATCCACCACGCGGGCCCAGTGCGGGTTGGTAGATGTCACATACATATCTTTGAATTTTTGGTTCTAGGACATACCGGTTTCCTCACATGTTTTCCTTCACCGTTTTGAGAGCAGTGGTGATGAAATAATTTACACAAAGTAAAGCACCTGTCCGGGGTCGAACCTACGACTTACAACTCGTAAGTCGCGGCCGTTACCACTGGGTCACCACTGCTCTACCAATAATATTATGACTTCATGAGAGCAGTGGTGGCCCAGTGGTAACGGCCGCGACTTACGAGTTGTAGGGGTCGGATTTTGGTTTTCGGGTGGATCATGTGGAATCCTAGACTAGATTAATATTGTCCTAAGCAAGCGTGCATGGTGATCAATGCTCGTGCCTTCCCTGTGTGAGAAGAGGCTTTTTTCCTGCAGTAGGACATTAATAGGCTGGTATTATTATTACTGGCTGGTATCCTATAACAGTATCCTTAAAGATTAATGAACTAGATGAATGAACAACAGAAAACCAGGATAAGATACCAAATATGTCTCTAAACGATGTCTCGATCATACATCACCCAGTCGTTCCCGCACAATACTAGGAGATATAATCGACCTCAAATCGATACGTATAGCATTGCGATTAACCTAAATCGAGAATCGAGAACTTAGCTGGCTATATCCATTACTCATATTACTATATTACTTACAATGGATTCGATTTCTTGAGTTTGTGTCATGAGATGGTAATGTGGTATTTATTTGATTGCCTTTCTATTGATTGATGAAACCTTATTTTTGGCGCTGAATGTTTTTCTTAATCAGGTTGGCAGGTTTTTCTACACTGCTTCTGTAATATCATTAGACAGCATCATGCTGAGTGGAACCCTTCTTGCAGCTGGCGACTATTTCTGTTACGTGCTCGTGATTATGTACTTATGTTGTTGTTTTTTTTTCTCTCTATGTTTGCACGTGTTTTTGTGACAAATAAACCAATTTTTCTTTAATTCTATCATTTTTATAGTTGTCCTGTTATCGAAAAATTGGAATAAAGTTCTAAATACAATAACTGGCGTTTGGGCTTTTTTTTTTGGGTGGGAAATCATCAAATAACTTCTTCCGCTCTGGGTGGAGCGGGAGGGTGTATCAGACTCTTACCGACTAAAACCCATCCGTATTCCTTCCGTTGCCTGTGTTGCGGTGGCCTCGATGACCCATTAGTACCTTCCCGCGACCCCGGCAGGCATCGGCCCTAGTGGACCCCTACACTTGTGCTGACGACATCTCTTTGTGGCGCGCGTGGAATACAACGCGCCGTCGACCCGGGCCTGGCCCTTACCGGACGGTGAGCTATCATTGCTCACCGTCCGCAAGCCCGCGCCTACGGTGGCCGGAAATTCGCCCGGGATTTCTGTCGCACAGGGCGTGTCCTGCGGCCGCTAGGGGCGAGAGGGCGCGAAATTTTCCTTTCCCTCAACCTTCCCGCCTCCTCCTTGGCGAGCATTACTGTTTGGGCTTGGAGCAAAGTTGTAGTAAGTTTTGTAATGAGACGGTTTGCATCGTGAAAGTGTCGCTGTCCTCTTCTCCCGCAGTCTTTAGTAAGAGATAGAAATACTCTAATTTTTGTATAGTTAGGCAACAAGAAGCAGCAACATTGTCCAAAACCTAGCTTCGTAGGTAGATAAAGTTGATGTTGAAAAACTGGATGATTTGCGTGAGCAGGCTTTTACCAAATGACTGAATAAACATTAATTTGTATAAAAGCTACATCGGTACAGCACAGAGTGAGTGCTCAAATGAATATCATAGATATTAAAATCCCTAAAAGGTCTGCACTCTAATAGAGTTGTTTTCCACCAAGCACTCAGTGATTTTCACTTTGTAATGGGATTTTCGCTTTTATAGAATTTCCTTTTAAATAATTAATTGATGTGGATACTAACAGGTGAAATTAGCTTAATGTTAATCCTCATTAAGTAAAACAAGTAAGTAGTGTATTTTGTTTAGATTAGATAATTACACACAATACACACATTATTTAATTAAATGCTTAGAGATAGCGTTGCCTAGTTAAGTGAATATTTATATAGAGATGGAAAGTAAACATAGTCAGTATCTATGATTTAATTTGTAGTCTACTTCAACAGACAGGAGCAGACACAATGTATCATGTAATTATTCATCGGTATTAGACGTAAAGCAGTGGTGGCCCAGTGGTAACGGCCGTGCCTTACTAGTTGTAGGTTATAGGTTAGAACCCGGAGAGGCGCTTCACTTTGTGTAAATTATTTCATCACCACTGCTCTCAAATAATGAAGGAAAACATCGTGAGGAAACCGGCATGTCCTGGAACCAAAAGTTCGTAGACATGTGACATCTACCAACCCGCACTGGGCCGCGTGGTGGATTATGGCCCACTCCCCCTCACAGAGAGGTCTGTGTCCCAGCAGTGGGAACATTATAGGCTGATTATGTATTAGACGTAAAAAGGTGACAAAAATGTTCTATTCGAACTATAGTGGAAAATAATCTTTTATTTATTTAAACTTTTTACACACAAAAAAGGTACAAAGGCGGACTTAGGCATTCTCTACCAGTCAACCAAGGGTGGTGAAGCGATTTGACGGATGGAATTACCAACACCAATAACCACACACACACAATTACAATTTACAATTACAATTACGTGATAGAATTTTTATTTTTATTTTTTAATCAGCCTGTAATGTTCCCACTACGGGGACACAGGTCTCCTCTCTGTGAGATGGAGTTGGCCGTAATCCACCACGTGGGCCTACTGTGGGTTGGTAGATGTCATATGTCTTAGAATTTTCGGTTCTAGGATATGCCGGTTTCCTCCCGATGTTTTCCTTCACCGTTTTGAGAGCAGTAGTGATGAAATAATTTACACAATACCAATGCGCCCTGGGCCCGCGTGGTGGATTATGGCCCACTCCCTCTCTAAGAGTGGAGGCCTGTGTCCCAGCAGTGGGACCATTATAGGCTGATTATGCTTATGCTATGGCTGTTAGGTACAGATAATGATGAGGAAGATCAAACTAGGATTAATTGCGTAACAAACTTATAATGATTCATGGATATCATGAATCATTTTGACGAATCAACAACATTAATTGCGTGATCTACGTTGTCGAGCTGACGAATGTTTCAAACATATGAAGCAATGGACTAGCAGTTTACTTCAAAACAACGGATTATATTTGAAAGTGCATTCCGCATTTGGGTGCTGTACTTATCTTGAAGAACAGTGTTCTTTTAAATTATTAGAAGATTGGAAGAATTTTTGGCAAGTCTCGAAGGAAGTCTAACTAATATCAAGTCTTTAAATAAGTGTTGAAATATTCAGCATACAAAATGGCACACAAGAAATAACTTCAACAAGACGAATGTGAAAAGAAAGTAACACTGTTCCATAAGTCTTTAATACACGAATTTTCTCTTTTCTAACTTATTGCTATTTACTTGACATATTGGTACCTTTCCTTTGCTCCAGTTTCACGCTTCTTAACCCAACATATATCTTACAACAAACCATTAGACAGTGCTCACGACAACAAAAGACAAAAAATGTAATCTTCATAACCTTTATTTCAAGTGCACCAAGGTCAAAATTACATTGTCTCAGCTACTCATAAGTAATTTGTACAATCGCTCTTACAAAAATACTCGACACATTCCGGGAAATAGTTTTCACGCCATCGTAGAGCTTATGTCGTTGCTGTAAGGGTGACAATCCTGTGGTATGTTTTAGTAGTTGTGGTTAATATGTGTGGTGATTGCAGTGGAATGGCATCAGCATCGTAAATGAGGGAATTAAGTGACGTGGAAATGTTGTGTATTAGTTGAGTGGTGACAGGTAGTAGTTCTGATACTTGTCGGCTGTCTTCTATCTATCTATAATGTATCTTATAGTAATGGATGACTGCAGATTTCTCAACAAAGTACTTAAAAAAACGAACGGAGTCAAAATGTTGTGAATTTTTATAATATTTTATCATCTTTAGTTTATAAAATATGTAAAAGACGTTTTGAACTTTAGGAGAGACTTGAATCCAGTTTTGTATTTATTAGATTTATTTATTTACATAACCAAATTACAAGATGATTATTAACTAAATTAAATTAAAACTAAGTTAAGCCTAAAAAAGGCCGTCGGGGCATTGTACCGAGGATGCTGGCGGCATTTCCTCGCTGAATTGCAATGTTTATGCGTTGCGCGAGAAAGCCACCAGCTTTTCGGTGACCAGTTACATCAACTAGACGTTTGTATTTACATAACATACATAATCAGCCTATAATGTTCCCACTGCTGGGACACAGGCCTCCTCTCTGTGAGAGGGAGTGGGCCGTAATCCACCACGCGGGCCCAGTGCGGGTTGGTAGATGTCACATGTCTTCGAATTTTTGGTTCTAGGACATGCCGGTTTCCTCACGATGTTTTCCTTCACCGTTTTGAGAGCAGTGGTGATGTAATAAATAACACAAAGTAAAGCGCCTGTCTGTGTTCGAACCTACGATATACAACTCGTAAGTCGCGGTCGTTACCACTGGGCCACCACTGCTAACGTTTGTATTTATTTAGTACTAATAGGCTGAAGTATTTAATAATCGATCATTGTTCTAAGAAAAAGATAAAGTGGAAATGTGGTCGTGATCGCCACACCTGTCTTCCGAATTTCCTGCCGATAAAGTTGAAATATTTCTTAACTTTATTGGCATCCTCGAAAAAATGTTTCATGACAAAACTACTCTTAAGTTTTCTCATTAAATAGGATCACAGCTTCACAAAATAGGACCGTAGGTATACCGTGGCCTCTAGCAACACAGGCAACGAAAGGAATACTGGTGGGTCTTAGTCAGTAAGAGTTGACACCCCTCCCGCTCCGCCCAGAGCGGAAGAAGTTAATTGATAAATTCCAACCAAAAAAAAATACATCTAGTTACTTTTTACTTTATAAATGATTGTAGTTCAGTGGCTACAAGTCAGTTAACACTACTTGAAGAGTCTAAAGTTAATCTCATGTAAACAAATTATAATGTCCCTCCATTATAATTTGTTTACATTAGATTAACTTTCTCTGAGATGTTAGGAAATCGTATGTAGGCGAAGCTCTACTTACTACTTAAAACTCTATTACTTAAAACGTGTAATAAAAATAAAATGGAATTAGATGAAAACAACAGATTCCTAAGTATCTAAAAGTATAGGTACATGCTCACGTAAGAAAAATATGATAAATATGTTTTAAATTAAAATTTTCTTACGTCTTTTGCAATTAGCAGGTCAGTGTCAGGTGTCACTTAATCAAAATCTGATTCATGACCATAACACATATGTATTTACAGATTTATAATCATTAAATAATAAAAACATATCTCCTTTATAAAAGTTTTTATGGAACAAATCTAACTTAGAAAGATGTATTAATGATTTAATGATTATAATTATTCATTTTCAAAATTTTATTTTACCACTTTGTTACCGTGATTAATATATATTATATTTTTTTAGTAGTGAGCGTCTCGGAGCTAAAGCGGGGACAGACAGACAGACAGACGGACATGGCGGAACTATAAGGGTTCCTTGTTAACTACGGAATCCTTAAAAAAAGATACCTTCACGGGCACTAACGTGTTACAATCCACTATCCCATCACTATATAGGTCATCGGTTCCACACACGATCAAAGAATAATCCGAATACCTTTAAACATTACTAACTCGAAGATAACTCATCCGTTTCCAAGTTAAATCGCTCACTAGCGGAACAAATATGGATTTGCACTGATTCTTGCAAAGAATAAAAACTTGTTTACACCTAACTTGTTTGTCTTAAGGCGCTGACAAGACCCAATTGACCAAAAAAGGCTTCTCTTAAGAAACAAAATTGCGAAATCTGTGTAGTTTGTAGTAGCGGAAAAAATATATGTAAATTTTGAACATATTTCCCAGAACTTAGTTGTTACCAAAACGCATTTTGAAAAAAAAAATCTCGATACAAACTAACGTTAAACTAACCTCTTACCTTGAGTTCTAATCCAAAATATCTGCATTAAATATCAACATACGTGACGTATTTAATTAATAACAAGAATGTCTTATTTGAATGCAGAACTTGGTT
This sequence comes from Atethmia centrago, assembly GCA_905333075.3. NCBI lineage: Eukaryota > Metazoa > Arthropoda > Insecta > Lepidoptera > Noctuidae > Atethmia > Atethmia centrago. Next base: position 19,726,581 of record HG995381.1, on the reverse strand, counting down.
GTTTTTTATTTTCGTTTACTCAACTCAATTTTGAGTAAATAGAGAATTGCTTCATATTTTGAAATAAATTACAAGCGTTGTGTCATCGCGCCTCTCTTTCTTTTCTATGCAATCTGACAGTGACCGCGGTTTAGGTGTTGTCAGCGTCTTAAGAAGTCGGCTAAGCTGGGAAAGTCACGTAGTAAGAGTTTTCTCATTTTGTACTCGTATTGATGGAATGAAAATTGGAAACCAGAAAATCGATTTGCGGTTGGATGTCTTGATGGTAGTGTAGCAAAAGAAAACGATATGAGTATTATCATGGCATACAAGAGAACTGTGGACACTGACAGTCGAACTGGTCCACAAATTCAAGGTAGCTCACCGCGCCATGGAGCGGGCTATGCTCGCAGTTTCTTTGAAGGATAAGATCAGAAATGAAGTTATCCGGAAGAGAACCGGAGTTACCGACATAGCCTGCAGAGTAAGCAAGCTGAAGTGGCAGTGGGCTGGCTATATTTGTCGAAGGACCGATGGCCGGTGGAGCAGACGAGTCTTGGAGTGGAGAGGCCTATGTCCAGCAGTGAACTGTTATAGGTTGAGTTGATTGATTGATTGACAAGAGAACTAACATAATTATCTTCGTATTTTCTTAGTAGACAAGTGTCACTTAGTTTATACCCAGCGGGCCCTAACAGATGGGAGCAGTGGTGGCCCAGTGGTAACGGCCGCGACTTACTAGTTCTAGGGCGTAGGTTCGAACCCGGACAGGCGCTTTACTTTGTGTAAATTATTTGATCACCACTGCTTCAAAAGGTGAAGGAAAACATCGTGAGGAAACCGGCATCTCCTAGAACCAAAAATTCGAAGATATGTGACATCTACCAACCCGCACTGGGCCCGCGTGGTGGATTACGGCCCACTCCCTCTCACAGAGAGGAGGCCTGTGTCCCAGCAGTGGGAACATTATAGGCTGATTATTTATTTATATAACAGTTTATGTACACACATAAAACACATATGAACAGATACACATATAAACAGACAAGAAGAAAGGAACAGAAAAATACGTACAAAGGTGATGCTTATTTCTAAAGAAATCTCTTCCAGCATACCTGCGATAGGACAGTAGACAAAGAGATGTAGACACAGTGTGTAAGAGTAAAAGAGAAAACAAAATACATAAAAACAAAAAAAAAAACTATTCACTAATTTAAATATACAATAAGAGAGTATACCTACTTACATAAATACAAGCTTATTTATATGTATTTTATGTGTGTGTGTGGGTCCTACCAAAATACCAGCGCAGAGAATTTAAATGTCGCAGCATCATGCTGTGATAGGAGCCTTTTGGTCTCGTACAGGACTTTCTGTTTTTATTTTCATTTTACTTTATTTTTGTTTTATTATTCTATGAGTGTGTTTTAGTTTAATTTGTGATCGCCTGTGCGAGTCACCATAAATACTTTTTCTTCTTCATCTTCTTCTTCATAGGCCAGGGGCATAGGATACACATACTTTTCAGCATCGTTTGACTTACACATGGGGACTTGTGACAACTAACATATTAGACATAAAAGTAGATAATTATGCTAGTAGGCAGATGGCTGTTTCCTCTTACGTACAGCAGGCTTAGCATGACACTCTCTATTTCTTCGAAGAATAGACACGGCTCTTTCCATACAAAGTGACATTTCGTTTCTCCTTTTTGACATCCCACCGTAGAAATCTTTCTACATAAGAAAGGACCTAGACAAAGATCGTTAGAAACGAAAGACAAGATGACATATTGTAGAAGGATTTCTACGGTGAGATGTCAAAAACTGAGAAACGAAATGTCACTTTGTATAGAAAGAGCCGTGTCTATTCTTTGAAGAAATAGAGAGTGTCATGCTAAGCCTTCTGCTCTGCATCTCGAAACCAATACTGGGCAGTATCTTTAGATCATTTTGGAAGAAGCAAATCTTCATTCAGAATCAGTAATGAATGACAGTATCATAATCACATTGTGATTAAATTGATAGTACATGTAGTAATTAACGTCACAGACGTCGCCCGTCCATCGGAAAGCACGCTAAGCAGTTGGACCCGGCTGCCATTCTTATATCTTAGACAGTCATTACGGGTAGTCAGAAGCCCGAAAGTCTGACAACCAGTCTTAACAAGGGTATCGTGCTCGGTGTCATGTCAGATAGACAGTCGCTCCATGTAAAATACTGGTATTCGGCTGCATCCAGTTAGGCTGGAAGCCGATACAAATACAGTTGGGAAAAGGCTAGGCAGAATCAACGTACACCGTAACCTGTGTTGGGATAAGGTAAAACCATAGATAAATGACGCATACTGGAAATCAAGCTTAAAGGAAAAAAAAACAATGATTCATCCATTGACCACTCGCGTCCATTCACAAATGTATGGATATTTTTTATAATCGTAATCGATGAGCAATCGTGCCTACACGTGATTCGAGTAATCATCGAGTCAACAGTTACGCTAACTGGTTGCTATTTGTTTAACATGTTATCTTTTACTTACCGTATCAATCACTACCCGTTTTTGCATGACGTTACTCTATGTGTAAATTCTAAAAAGGGCATGGTAATTTTGCCGTTAAGTTATAAAGTTATCTGTCTTTGTATGTTGTACATAGCCTATAACGTTCCCACTGCTGGGACACAGGCCTCCTCTCTGTGAGAGGGAGTGGGCCGTAATCCACCACGCGGGCCCAGTGCGGGTTGATAGATGTCACATGTCTTCGAATTTTTGGTTCTAGGACATGCTGGTTTCCTCACGATGTTTTCCTTCACCGTTTTGAGAGCAGTGGTGATGAAAACAATTTACACAAAGTAAAGCGCCTGTCTGTGTTCGAACCTACGACCTACAACTCGTAAGTCGCGGCCGTTACCACTGGGCCACCACTGCTCCCATCTGTTAGGGCTATAAACTAAGTGACACTCGTCTACTACGAAAATACGAAGATAATTATGTTAGTTCTCTTGTCAATCAATCAATCAATCAACTCAACCTATAACAGTCCACTGCTGGACATAGGCCTCTCCCAGGCTGCGCCACAACACCCTGTCTTCCGCCTTCCGTATCCAGTCTGTCCCAGCCAACTTTTTAAGGTCGTCGGTCCATCTAGCTGGCGGGCGTCCCACACTACGTTTGCCGATAAGCGGTCTCCACTCCAGGACTCGTCTGCTCCACCGGCCATCGGTCCTTCGACAAATATAGCCAGCCCTGGCTATATTTGTCGCTGCTCTCATCTGTCTCTCTATCTGTCTAAATAGGTGATATTATCTTCATTTTTAATCACTTCTCATGCAATTTTGTGTTAAAAAGTGTCCCACACATTCTGTCGGAAACTTGAGACATAGGCAATATTTAATTGTCGTGCTAGAGTTACACCTATTTGTATATAAATCCTCTATGGCTCATAGTATCTATTTCTTATATAACCCTTTAGTATTTTTTACTGGAAAAGGCATGTAGCCATATAATACTTCTATCTATTTAAGTGTCAAAATAAATCCGACAGACTTTAAGGAGTGCGTTAGACCATCGACCATAAAACTCATCAAATTAATTAATGTTTTGTTTTTGAGTGGTCCATCGTCGAAGAGAGGCAAAATACTTTTAATATATATTTTTAACTATTATATTTTAATATTCTATCAGTGTTATTGTATTGATTTCTATGATACTAGCTGCGCCCCGCGGTTTCACCCGCGTTAATCTCGATCCCATGGTAATATCGGTATGAAAAATAGATGTTAGCCGATTCTCAGACCTACTCAATATGCTCACAAAATTTCATGAGAATCGGTCAAGCCGTTTCGGAGGAGTACGGGAACGAACATTGTGACACGAGAATTTTATATATAAGACGAGAATTTTATATATAAGATTTAAGAGTATGTGTCTGTATGGTATGGGTTTAATAATTGCCTGAAATAAATGATATTTAATTTGACCCTGTATGTTTAATGTGTTTCAAAATTAACCTTAACTTTTACTATGGGAACAACTCTGAAATTGAAAAAAAAAAAATCAGCTCTTCCTTCATACTTAAAGTTTAATACCTACTGTCCTAAACCGTATTCCCAAAGCGGTTCTTTTTCGCGATTTCAAAGTTTTTCTAAGTTATTCAGTTCAATGGTCTAAAGCACCACTTAAAGTTTGTTAGGTTTAATTTAGAAACACCTCATACATCATCATCTGCCTAGCCTTTTCCCAAATTTGTTGGGGTTGACTTCCAGTCTTAACGGATACAGCTGAATACCAGTATTTTACATGGAGCGACTGCCTATCTGACCTCCACAACCCAGTTACTGGACAACGATACCCCTTGGTAAGACTGGTTGTCAGACTTTCGGGCTTCTGACGACCCGTAACGACGTCAAAGATCTACAAATGACAGCCGGGACCAACGGCTTAGCGTGCTTTTCGAGGCACGAAGGGGTCTTGATATGTAAAGATGGTCACCCATCCACGGACCAACCGCGGCAAGCGTAGCTTAACCTGATCGATCGACCCGTGCGGCCGTCATTACTTAGCCACAAGCCCCTCTGAAACAAACACCTTATACATACAGGGTCAATGATGGGTATCGATAAAACAAAAAATAAATTAAACTGATGAGTTCTTTTTTGGGTTCATCAACCGCAAGTAGCGTAGTCACTTGAAATATCACTTAATTTTTTTTTTTTTTTTGTAAGGTTCACGTGATTGGTATCGATAAGTAAACACGATAAATAAAAAAAAAATAACAACATATACTTCAACAATACCAGCGGTCAATGACCCCAAAAAAAAATCATTAAATCTTTTCCATTTTTATTTTGTTGTATTTATATATGCGGAGTTTTGCTAGCTTATTTCATTTGACCCTGTATAAACTTCTCACTTTTACAACTTACAAAACAAATCCTTACGTATACTGTCGAAACAATTACTTAACCGACTCAATTTTACAGATACGTAACTAGTTAACTAACCGGCTTGTAGTATGTATAATGAAGTGGGTTTAACGGCGTGTGTAACCAACTCAGTGCGGGTCAGTTCATTGTTAATCGTGCCTTACGACTGATGCACGCTACTATTGTAATTAATTATAGCTGGTGAATGTTTGAGATACATGCTTGTGTGTGCATAGAAAACTTGGCCACTATAAACGGTCAGCTATAATGTTGGTAACATATCGGAAAGAGTAAAACAACAAAACTCGAAATAGGGGCAAGTACCTAAGTACTGGCATGCAAATTCACTGAAGCTTTGACTTCAATCTATAAAATCATAACGTAATCTATGTATATCGCTAGGTAGAAGCTGCAGGCTTAGCATGACGCTTTCTATTTCTACGAAGAATAGATGCAGCTCTTTCTATACACAGTGACATTTCGTTTCACCATTTTTGACATCGCACCGTAGAAATCCTTCTACAATCTGTCTATTTGTCTTTCGTTTGTAACGATCTTTGTCTTTGGTACTTTTTTTATGTAGAAGGATTTCTACGGTGCGATGTCAAAATGTAGAAACGAAATGTCACTTTGTGTAGAAAAAGCTGTGTCGAACGCTTACGCTTTCTATTTCTGTCTTCGCAGAAATAGAAAGCGTCATGCTAAGCCTGCTGGAAGACTAGAAGGGTTCTAATGGAAGAGGTGATCAATAAAACACAATATAAATGGAAGCAAATATAATATTTCCCATTGACACATATCAAACAGGATCGTTCTAGATATCAATAGGTACAGATTAGAACGTTATGCCCAAATCTCCTATTTCATTTCCACCCGATAATCAGAAGCCTGGATATATCTGATAAGACTCATGTAGGACCTAATACGGTACGGTACGGTATTTCAGCTGTGTGACAACAATAATACCAAAATCTAAGGATGACAGGCGAACGGTTTTATCTTGTAATATCATCAAAGTGTTTTGTCTAGGCTCGAACAATAATAGATTGATTACCACTTGTCAAACCGTCGCCCACAAACAAACATTGTTGATAGAGGCTCTCGACGCGTGGGAAGACGAGCAGCCGACGACGGTTCAATCATCAATAAAGTGTTTTTCTATCGACCAACTTCAAAATATTCAATAAAATAATACCTAGATAGCACTTCTCGTGTTAAAAAAGACTTCGAATTTGAAGCGGCAAGCCCGTCATACTTTTCAAACGCTCGTAAGTGATTATGGCATGGTAAAACATCTTTTTTGAATTTTATGAACTAATAGATATCTTGTGCATTATAACTAGGTTTCTATAAGAGCCAAAAATAAAAAAAATGGAGAAACAAATTCAGTATAAGCCAAAAATCTGCTTTTTTGCACAAAACTTACCTGAACTTTGGCCGTTCATAATGTACTCATAAATTGATAAGTAAAGAAAACATCTTCATAGAAACCTCGCACATGTCGCAAGTTTCCAAATAGCATTTATTTCACAAACTTGTAAGGCTTACTCTATAACATGTTGGTATTTCCTGGAACAAGTTTTATGAAATTTCCGCACGCAACTTTTCGTTCTATGTTATTGCGATCTCACTTGCTTGTTATTAGTTCTCTCTTGCGCTGCATGAAACAACAAGCTTTTCACCCATGATCGCGTTGACGATAGACGGACCGGGAAAGGTCCTCTTAAAGAAAAAGAACAACCGAATAACTTCCTGAAGCTGACTTGCCTTTACTACGTAAGATAATCGGCTATTGCGGGACAATTCGGTGGCCTATGCCACAGCTCGATTCAAACTTAATGACGGCTCTGAAGTGCGCTACTCGCTGCGCAGTACCGCACCCCTCACCCCCGCTGACACGTGAATTTGTTACTGCGCAGCGCCTCGCCTCATGTTCCGAGCTGCCATAAAGTTTTAATCGGGCTGTACCTAGGATTGAGGCCTTCCGGCATATAGTGGACTTATTTGGAAAGACTATTAAGGCGAATTGTTAGTTAATGTTTTCTATCACACTTGAAGATGCTACTTATAAGTATCTTAATAGAGAATATTATTCTGTAGCTACTGCTGCTGTAGGATCTGTCTAGGATTGAGACATTCTGGTGATTATGTCAGATAGTAGACTTATTTGGAATGATTAATTAGGCAAAAGGGTTTTCTATCGCACATGAAGATGCTACTTACAATTTTATGTATACAAAATATTATTCTATAGCTACTGCCGCAAGATGTTTCTGGGTTTCCAAAGGGTTTACAAAACTATCTTTATATAAATATTTATAAAAACTATTCAATTTCTTTAATTATCTAATTTATATCCCATTTTCTGAATGTATTGCGATTTCGGGTTCAGAGAACTCTCCACACTCACACGAGATTTTATCATATAATTTTTATCCCAAAATAAACAGGCTTATCAATCAACAAAGCGCCACACCTCGGTCTGTCGCTTCGCTAACATACTCGTAGAATTTCGGTACTTTGGTATATCCATCAATGCTATTTAATCACACGTCCTCGAATATAGGGAAAACTTTTTATATGAACATTACTTTTATTTCAGGACAGACCTACGTTTATAGAATGGAAGGCTACGCAAAGGGGTTAAGTACATACCAACACCCACACAGATTCTTCATTTATTTTTGAGCCTATTGCCATACATCGGGCACAACTTGACTGATCGGACTGATAAATTCTTAATGGAAAAACCCAAAAACGCTTTGTGATCCCGGGGATCAAACGCAGCACCCACAACCAGTAATCGATCAATTCCTAGAATCCTTAATAAACCCACTGGCATTTTGAAAGGAGGATTTTTTAAGTCAACAGGTGTAGTTTTATCTAGTATTTTTGTGTACGTAATAATCACGGTAATCTTCACGTTCCGTATCTATAGGCACGTAAGTAAGTTGAGCGTTTTTCTTCGAAAATGCTCTTAAAGTTACGTTCATTTCAGCTAACAGGGATGTCCCTCACAGATCGTTACTGTTGGTCATTCGGCCGAAATAAACCCTTGCTTGCCTCATACGATACGTCCTCAGAGATTATAAGATATTATATACCATCACGAAACGGTATGATGTCCCACTTAGTATACGTAAATAAACTCATAGACTCGACTGTTTATTATCAAAATATTTGGATTTTCAAAATTAATCCTCTTAGATATCAAACGAAAATATTTGCAGGGATATTTAACACAAAATTTATTTACGGCAAATATACGTAGCTAACAAAATTATAGTACCTAGGTTGTGAACTTAGTGTATTTATTTATGAAAAAGTTCCATGTTTCAAAAGATATTAAAACGATATAATAACATATACTTTTTTTTTTGCTTAAGAAATGATCAAATAACTTCTCCCGCTCTGGGCGGAGCGGGAGGGTGTGTCAGACTCTTACTGACTAAATCCCACCCGTATTCCTTCCCTTGCCTGTGTTGCCAGGGGCCTCCGTAACCCTTTAGTACCTTCCCGCGACCCTGGCAGGCATCGGCCCTAGTGGACCCCTACACTTGTGCTGATGACATCTCTTTGAGGCGCGCTTGGAATACAACGCGCCTCAATAACATATACTTAACGGATAATTAAAGGACACTGAGCTGTTCATCGGACTATTTACGTATATAAGTGGTAGTTGCGTATCTTACTATTATGTCATCGACTGACTGTGAAGGCGAGATCCTCGTCTTCGTGCTCCGCCTCGTCTATCAGCCCTGTCCCACTGCTGCCTGCTGATCCAGACCAACTACCTGCCGACCCTGTCCAGCTGCTGCTTGCCGATGCTACATCTTGCCGTCCAAGCGTCCCGTGCACTCGGACCGGAACCATAGAATACGAGGGCGGGTCAATAAGTCCGTGACTTTTTGAATTTCTGACCTCTTTACTGAAACAGCAACACAACAGGCATCTGTCAGTTGACTCCTGTCAAAATTTAAACTTGCTGCGTCAGTTAGTTTGTGTTTGACAGCTATTTTTATCAGACTACTCACTAATTTGAGGAGAAAATGGAAAAAAGTGAATTTCGTGTGCTTATTAAGCATTATTTCTTGCGAAAAAAAACCATTACCGAGACCAAGGCTAAGCTTGATAAATACTATGGGGACTCTGCACCATCGATTTCAATGGTAAAAAAGTGGTTTACTGAATTTCGTTGTGGCCGTACAAGCACTGAAGATGCCGAACGTCCTGGACACCCAGTTGAGGTCTCTACACCCGAAACAATCGAAAAAATTCACGATATGGTGTTGGCCGACCGAAGATTGAAAGTGCGAGAGATTGTGGAAGCCGTAGGGATCTCGCATGGCTCAGTGGTTTCAATTTTGAATGATCACTTGGGCATGAGAAAGCTTTCCGCAAGATGGGTGCCGCGTTTGCTCACAGTCGACCACAAACGCAATCGTGTAACAACTTCACAGGAAGGTTTGGCGTTGTTTAATCGCAATATGGAGGAGTTTTTGCGCCGTTTTGTAACCGTGGACGAAACATGGATCCATCACAACACACCAGAGACCAAACAACAGTCAAAACAGTGGGTTTCTAAGGGTGAATCGGCGCCGAAGAAGGCCAAGGTGGGTTTGTCAGCCAATAAAGTTATGGCGACTGTTTTTTGGGATGCACGCGGGATAATCCACATTGACTACCTTCAAAAGGGAAGAACAATCAATGGGGAATATTATGCCAATTTATTGGACCGATTCAATGACGATTTGAAAAAAAACCGACCTCATTTGGCCAAGAAAAAAGTTCTTTTCCACCAAGACAATGCAAGGGTGCACACATGTGCAGTTGCCATGGCAAAAATCCATGAATTGGGCTATGAATTGCTCCCTCATCCGCCCTATTCTCCAGATTTGGCTCCGAGCGACTACTTCTTGTTCCCAAACCTGAAGAAATGGCTTGGTGGAAAAAGATTTGACTCCAATGATGAAGTCATCTCGCAAACAAAGGCCTATTTTGAGGACCTCGACAAATCATTTTTTTTGGAAGGGATAAAAAAATTGGAGAAGCGTTGGACAAAGTGTATAGAGCTCAAGGGAGACTACGTTGAAAAATAAAATTATTTTTTTATCAAAAAATCTGTGTTTTATTCCAAAAGTCACGGACTTATTGACCCGCCCTCGTAATTTTAATATTTAATCTTATCTTTTAAATATTTATTAGTAAGTACTCTTACTTTAGTTTTTTTTTTTTTTAACGTGACTTACGACTGGCCCTCCTGCCAATCGTAACGTTACAAGTTTGAACGGAGATCCTTATAAACTGCCCACACTAAGGCCTGCTTGCACCACAAAGCACTAAATGCGTTTAACGCTAAACTTATTTAATATACAGGGTGTCCCACGACTTTGCCACATGAAGGGAAAGTACCTTAAATACTGTAGATAGAAAAAAATACTGAATGAAGAGTTAATTTTTAATTTAAAAACAGTACGAACTGCATTCAAAGAATTTTTAATAATCGCCTGTCTGAACCGGGAATCGAAGCCGCTAAATGTAAAAACAAAACCTATAATTTTACTGTATTGATCGAAAGGCTCAATCATACACATCTATTTCTTCTTAATAACATAGCATTGAAAATAAAAGGAATATCATGAAAATTAACATCCTTTCGATCGGCAATCGGCATACTGTGCTGATCGAAAGGTTTTTCTCACATTTAGGGGGGTTCGACTCCCGGTCCAGACATGCGTTTACTTAAAATTATTTGAATGCAGTACGTATTGTTATTAAAATAAACATGAAGCCTCGTTGGTCTAGTGGTTGCAAGTGCTACTGCTGAGCATGAGGTCCTGGGTTAGATTCCCGGGTCGGGCAAAGTGTTGTTGGGTTTTCTATCTGGAATTTCTCAGTAGCAGCCCGGAGTCTGGATTTGTGCCCGGTTGATGGCAATAGGCTCGCCCCTATTACATAGGACTTAAAAATAACTGGCGAAATGTGGGTGTACTACAGGTATATCTGTGCACAACCCTTCGGAGAAACAAGGCGTGATGTTATGTATGTATGTCATTCAGTAAATTTTTCTATTCACAGTATATAAGGTACTTTCCCTCCTTGTGGCAAAGTGGGACACCCTGTATAATTCTGTCTCTGTCATCTTTACACGATTGAAAGAAGCAGAACAATGTTTTAAACACGTTCAGCGCTACAAGTATTTAGTCATTCGTGATGCAAGCGCCTAAGTGTGGTCAGTTTATAAGGAACTTAGTACAAGTCTTGTAGTTTCTGACTCAAGGATGACAACTGACGAAGAAGAAAGTTCAAAATCAAAATCAAAATCAAAATATTTTTATTTCACATAAACCTACATGGGCACTTATGAAACGTCAGAAGCTAGGTGCACGGTTCCAATTGGTCGTTTCCTATGGAGAAGAGCCGGCAAGAAACTCCACGGTTACTCTTTTAAAAATAATTGGCTTTTACAATGTTTTCAAATTACACAAATTAGGTATGGGAGAACAGTGTAGGCCTGTCGAAAAGTACTTAACAAAAAAAAAGAGAAAAGGAAACGGTCTAAAGAAAAAAAGATCTAGTCTATTAAGCCTACAACGTTCTCACATTCACAACGTACACAAGAATCCATGTAAAATAATATTAATAATATTAAGTCTGAAATATAAATTGTAGGTATATAATGTCAAAAAATTGAATGTTGAAATAATCTAAATGAAATTTCAAGAGGAAGTTGAATTTTAGTTATAGAAGATTGACAGGATAGGTCAAACATCAAGTGCCTATAGGTGCTAAATACAACCTAGAGAAAATAGGTCTTGGTCACACGTCGTATAAGGGCAGGTATGCATCACACGCTACAGCACACGTGCAGGACATTAAAATTCACAACGTTCTTTAAAATCCGTGCCGTGGAGTGGAGGACTTATTTAAATATCCTGTCTAGGTTTCCAAGTAGCAACACACAAAGGAGAAAACGAATAAAGATGGCTGTCAATAATGTAATCTTTGGAATTGATACTATAGGGCCAACTATTCCAGGATTTTCAATGAACTCATTATCCCTTGAAATAAATATGGATGACTAGCTTTTCCCCGCGGTACGAGTATCGCTCGCGTGGAGGTCAGGAATTATCCTACGGGAACAAACAGCTGGGAATAAAAACTATAATCAACTGGCTGCGCCCCGCGGTTTCACCGATCTGGATCCCGGAATATCGGGATAAAAAGTATTCTAAGTTCTAACCCAGGTCATGATTTGTGTATGCCAAATTTCATCTCCTTTCATTCTTTTAGCTGTTAGGGCGTAAAAAGGTAACAGACAGACAGTTGCCAAATTACGATCGGTTCTAAAGGATACATTTAACGTGGTATGTAAATTGTTTCACACTAAAAGGAACACAGTACTTTAATAACTGTACGAGCTCCAATAATTTTGAGCATTCCGCGATGATGCCGCGATAAGCTAGGGTGTCCATCCATTACTTATAGAGACACTCCGTGCCTCACACAGATCTTTGACTGTCTTTACGGGTAGTCAGAAGTCCCAGTTTGACAACCAGGCTTACCAAGGGAGACTGATAGGCAGTCGCCCCATATAAAATACTGGTATTAAGCTGAATTTGATTAGACTGGGGGCTGACCCTAACATAGTTAGTAATATACCTACTAGGCAGATTGATCGATGAATGTCGTATAGTAATATTGTAGAAAAAACTTAGTAGGTATATATGCTTTAACATTTAGTAACACGCAGAATATAATGAATAATATAATAACGTCCCGCGAAAAGTCATTAAGTCAAAAATGAGATACGAGTCTACAAAGAAAAAAAAAGGAAAACATCGTAACTTTCATTTGACAATAGATATTTCTGAATTCATGATCTTATCTCATTAATATTTCATTCAGGCTTATGTTTTAATAAAAAATATTAAAGAAAATCATTTGTTTTAAAGATAATTAGGAAAAACGAAAGTAAATATTTTTTTTTAAATTAATTAGTTTCGAAGTAAGTTAGTGATTTTTTTATCTGAGTTAGTGATTTTTTGCCCACCTTTAAACTAATTAGATAGAAATTAACTTGATTTAGTTATATTGTACTTTCTTCCTGAGAGCAACATAATATTCTGAAAATAATGACTTTTATCAATTTTATCGGTCCTAGTAGTTATAATTGAGGATAGGAAAATCGTTTTGTTACCAAGCGTTTATTTTCAAATTAGGTATATTGTTTGGGTGAATTTTGAAACAAATGAGACTTTGATTTTAACGGTTTTCAAAATAAAAAAATAACTAAGGTTACTTAGGTAATTGTTCCCCAAACTTTAAGTTTCAATATGTCAACATGACGTAAACACGTCATGTCACGTCACGTCACGTCACGTCACAATAGCTTATTGAAATTATAGTTAGATACAAATTTGCAGAAAAATACGGTGAGTTTGATGGCATTAAAACCATTTTGACCATTTTCGTGACTTTCCGTTTTACGGGGACGATAATGTGTTATATTCACTAACCTCGTCGGCTAATTTGTCAGTGGTCCAAATTCTGGTCTCTAGAGTTCAAAGGTCTATATCAAAACTATGATGGATAACATGCTTCTACAGTTTGTAATTAATATCAGTTAAGTTTATTAGTGGAGCAATGTTAACGGACTACATGTTCCCGGAACGCTGTCAGTCACTATGGCGAGATTAATTATGGATAAGTACCACGTAAATTTTGAAGTTCATAGCAGATATATTTCAAGGAAGATAGATAGTTTTTCTATTTAGTAAACATTTATGACATCTCAAACATAGCAACACGCCTGTATCGCCAAAACAGAGAGCGGTTGCGCTCGTGTATGGTGCTTTTCAACCTTGGAGTTGGTGAGGTGGAGTCGGATGTGGAAGTGCTTGTCGTTAGTGATAAATTTGTACCGGGGTCGCGGGAAAGTACGAAAGGGTTACCGAGGTCCCTGGCAACACAGGCAACGGAAGGAACACGGGTGGGTTTTAGTCAGTATGGGTCTGACACACCCTCCCGCTCCGCCCAGAGCAGGAGAAGTTATTTGATAAAAACCCATACAACAAAAAAAAGATGGTAAGTTGGTGAAGACTGCTTTACAGATTGCCCAAAATCTTACCGAATTACCACCCATTGAACGTTTTAGAGATGTATGTTACCACCTACATTACATTAGATTTGTGTACATTGTAGTGAAACACGTGACTAAATCTGGTGCATCAATGCGATGCAATGCAATATAAACGTCACGGTTCTTGGACAGATAAGTAATATAAGAACAAGTTTTCTTTTGTTTGTATGAAGCAATCGTATCATACTTGGCCTCAGGAGGAAATGGTTGAGACTCGTGATATTTCCTTATAATTTGGTATTGTCAGATCTAAATATTATAAAATAAAAAATGTACCGATTATATAGAACGTTTCCAAATATACGAAGAACTAATTATAATAAAAGCAAAAGAGGAATATAGGTTACCTACCCAACATTCGATCTTCAAACACGGCACAATGTCACATTATTAGAAGACACGTGGAAGTAGGATGGCATGTCGTAATTATCGGAAGCGAAAAAGAGACAAGACGATGATAACTTGGCTAATTAGCCAAGTTTTGACGTTTCACTTGTGGAGCGCGTAGAACCTGTCTACCACTTTTTACTTATAAGGTAATTGCGAAGAACATAATTATGATGATTATTATTATTTCACACACATAACATCACGCTTTTATTCCCCGAAGGGTTCGGCAGAGGTGTACCTAAAGTACACACATTTCGTCGTTCATATTTTTTTTTATAAAAAGAAGTATGGGCAAATCGTGCTTTCTAATTTTAATTAATTACCGTTATGGTGGAATTAGTTTAATGGTTCGTTGCATTAATATGTAGATTGATGTTAGATTGAGCGCTTTTAGGCTTTTATTGTGGTCAGCAGACTGGAAATACATACACACATACATGATAAGATCATGTCTCTGCGCATCGGTCGCTTCTAAAGTGGTTGCCCATACGCCAGCGCAGAGAGCAAAGGGCGCTGACCACCTTGTTTTCAATTCTTGACGCGCCCTCTTCCCCTAATTATCTCGCCCCCCACTTCACAGTATATTTGCGCGAACCACAGTAGAAACCTACGTTCATCACACAATCGTCTTCTTCAATGTCTCACTCACCGCACTGACTTCATTCACTCTTCCTTCTTCGTTCAGTCTATCTCTCTGTGGAATGCGCTCCCCCAGGAAAGCAAGATGGCAACCAACCGATTATCCTTTAAAGTCAAAGTTCGCGAGCGTATTCGTAAGAAGCTGGCAGTATCATCACAATGGTAATGTTTTCCCATTGTTTGTCTTATCTGTTTTAGTATATTCGTGTATTTATGTGTATTTATTAGGTCTTATATTTATGTATATATATTATATTTAAAGTTTTTAATAGGTATATGTATGTATATCCTTGTAATTAAATAAATATTTATTCCACAGTTTTCGCTATTGCACCTACCACAGTTTGTCTCTGCATCACCCAAAGGTTGACTGGTAGAACTACGAACTACGGCATTAAGTCCGCCTCTATACATTTGTGTGCTTAAAGTATTAAATAAATAGATACCAGTAGAAAGCACTGATGTATTCATGAATTGAATTGTGTGCCTAATTTGTTATTGTATATACTAGGGAAATAATTTGGATGAATTCGGTAGGTAATATCGTAATGGGAGTCATGGTACCACAAATATTGTCGTCGGAAAATTAAACTGGTGTTTTTTTTCCGTTTCATTCAAATCATTTGTGGTTATCCTTTTCGAGTAGGTAGGCAAATTTTCCTGGTAAATATGAATACAAAAATCTGAGCCCTTATAAGTCATTAATGTTGATATCAAAATGTATGATCGGCATTACTTTACATTAACAAAATATAAAATAAAAGTCCTGTCAATCAATCAATCAACTCAGCCTATCGCAGTCCACTGCCGGGCATAAGCTTCTACCAGGCTGCGTCACAACACCCGGTCCTCCGCCTTCTGCATCCAGTCTGACCGAACCAGTTTCTTAAGACTAAGGTCTTCAACCAGCGCGTCCTGCCCGTCATGACATACGGTGCCGAAACGTGGAAACCGACAGTCGGACTGGTCCACAAATTCAAGGTCACCCAGCGCGCTATGGAGCGGGCTATGCTCGGAATCTCTTTGAAGGATAAAATCAGGAATGAAATTATCTGAATCGGAGTTACCGATATACAAAGGTGTCGTTTTGCATCCTCATCAATTTTCAGGAGGCTGCTATTAAACACATGTATAATCAAATAAAATTATGATACCTGCTCAATAATTAATACATACTTGTTTTTTTGGTTAATTAAGCTTGACAGTATTTTGGAATACACCACTTTCACAGAACATAATCGCCCCGTTGCGTATGCGGTAGTGTGTGTTTAAAAGTGCAGTTACAGTGCGGTATCACACGGGCCGCGGTATCACACGGGCCGCGTTATAACATTCATATCCCACACATGCCGATTTCCGAAAACTTGAAAAAAAAACGTCCTACTTATATTGTTATTGATTCGTGTCGAGAATCATTAGCATATTTACCTCCTTGAATTTGACGAGGATGCAAAACGACACCTTGTATAGCTTGCAGAGTAAGCAAACTGAATTGGCAGTGGGCTGGCCATGTTTGTGGAAGGACGGATGGCTGATGGAGCAGACGAGTCCTGCAGGGTAATTGTGTAACACACTATCAGTAGCAATGGGTTTCATTTTGACAGTTCAACAACATTCATTGCGCTATTTACGTCGTTGAGCAAACAAATTTTTCGAACATAAGAAGCAATGGATTAGCAATATATTTCAAAATTATTCAGATTGTGATTCAAACTGTGTAACGCAGTTGGGGTGCTGGAGTGGAGACCGCATATCGACAAGCATAGTGTGGGACGCCCCCCAGCTAGATGGACCGACGACCATAAGAAACTCCTGCAAGTTGCAGTAATTAATTTTTTTTTCACATAAGATGACTACAGGAGCTAAACGCAAGTTTTATAATTCCTAAAAGTATATGATCCACTGCAGTAAACAAAATCAGAAAAATAGGTATACGAGTATGATATTCTTCAGGATATAGGTATGCTAGGTAGATAGTGTGTTGAAAACATAATACAACTAACATGATACGATAGAAAAAAAATACTAAGATACCTCTAAAACATTATTTTAACGATTAAAAACCATACTAATATACATGCAATCATTCTGATTTTTGTCAGATTAATCTACAAGCAACATATTGCCATAATAGTGTTTTAATTTAATTGAATTTAATCCAATCAATACATTTTTTGTAAATCGATAATTGCTTCATATTTTGCAATAAAGTACTAGCGTTGTGTCATCGCGCTTCTCTTTCTTTTCTATGCAGTCCGACAGTGACGGCACTTTAGCTGTTGTTTTAAAATTTAACAGGCCGGTGACCTACGCATCCCATTCTGTTTTATGCCCCTTTCTTTTTTAATAACCCAATCAGTTTTAACAATTATTTTAACACAAGAACCCTAAAATGGTATATCAAACGAGATTACACAATTTGATTCCTTGTTAAGCATCAATTGGACTGTGGACACTGTAATGGATGGCTAACCAACAATTAGACCTAATTGGTATCATTCGAGGGGCGAAGGAGCAATGCGGGCATTTTACACTGGCTTTTACAGTTCGAACTATGTGCCGCAATCATGTGTGTTGTTTTAAAGTTTAATTTTATACAAGGTATTCTAACTAATATTAAAAGTGCGAATGTAAGTTTAAAGAGACATAAGCGGGTGAAACCACGGGCGCAGATAGTAAGTAGATTATAAATAAGAAAGTTTGTATGTTTAGATGTTTCTTACTCAATCACGCAAAAACGACTAAACAAATCGTTATGAAATTTGACAAATAGTTTTTTTTTTAATTTTTTTTTTGGGTGGGACATCATCAAATAACTTCTCCCGCTCTGGACGGAGTGGGAGGGTGTGTCAGGCTGTTACTGACTAAAACCCACCCGTATTCCTTCAGTTGCCTGTTTTGCTGGGGCCTCGGTAACCCTTTGGTACCTTCCCGCGTCTTAGATATAGCGTCCAGATAGCCTGGGACTTGGAGAAGGACAAAGACTACTTTTCATGCTGGATCACAGATGAAGTCACGGGCTAGTCAGCTAGTACGACGATAAATTAAACTTCGTATACCAAATGACCCTTTCTGAAAAAATCAATTAAATATATCCAATAGTTTAGTCACTATAGTTAGGTAGTCAAAGATCGGCGAAACCTATAGTTGGGCCCATTTATTTAGTTGTTCGAAAAATCACTTTTTTAATTTCGATGTCAGGATATATTTGGTTTGGTTGGTTTGGCTTAGATACGCGCTTTACTTTGTGTAAATCATTTCATTACCACTGCTCTCAAAACGGTGAAAGAAAACATCGTGAGGAAACCGGCATGTCCTAGAAAAAAAATTCAGAGACATGTGACATCTACCAACCCGCACTGGGCCCGCGTGGTAGATTACGGCTCACTCCCTCTCACCGAGAGGAGGCCTGTGTCCCAGCAGTGGGAACATTATGGTATATATTTGGTAATCAAATCAAATCAAATCATTTATTTTTGCAAACAGAGGTACATAGATGTTTTCTTAAAAAAGTAGTCCTCCATATTCTACCGTCTCATGGGCATGCAAATAATATTCAGTTCCAAAATTAAACAGAAATTCTATGATATCGAATAAATATAAATGTCAAACCATTAGAATTACAAAAGAATTTAGCTTTTATTTTGCGGGTGTTTTCTTTTTTGTCGTATTGTTGTTTTTACATTATATAATATAACGTGGTAATCTGCCAGTTTAAGTTTGCTGGTGGTAAATTTTCAGGACACTAGCTCATAGTGTTATTTTTCACAGTTTTACAAAATTTTTGGATAGAAGGACAAAACAAGCACTAGCTTGAATCAATCAAAATGTTGTTATTTTAAGATGTCTGCTATTATGCTACGGCGCGTCGCGGTATCACGAATTAAGGCTCCTACATACTGGCGCGACTTGTCGCGCGACAAGTCGCGCCAGTATGTAGGAGCCTTAACACTTCGCACGCTCTCTGTTGTACAGCGAGACGTCGCGGTCGACCGGTGAGCGAGAGAGAGCGCGCGATGTGTAGTTTGCGATATCACGACAATTTAGTGGTACCATCATAAAAATCGTTTTTGCAAAAAAGACCAAGTAGTTTATTGCCGTGACAGGTGTGTTATTACACGTCTGACGCAGGTGATGTCTGACTTTATTAAATACTAGCGAAGTGCCCCTGCTTCGCACGGTTATCTTGACTTGACAAAATATCGAGATTTCTTTATTTTATACTAGATGCGCCCCGCGGTTTCACCCGCATAAGTTGTGACCCCGTGGGTATATCGGGATAAAAAGTATTTTATGTGTTATTCCTGGTTATGAACTATCTGTGTGCCAAATTTCATCCAAATGCGTTTAGTACTTTTTGCGTGAAAGAGTAACAAACATCCATCCATCCATTCTTACAAACTTTCGCATTTATAATATTAGTAGGATAAGTTTAATATTAATTTAACATATATAAATCTTCAACACACATTCATTCTCATAAAAATGGTGGAAACCGCATCAAAATCCGTTGCGTATTTTAGGAGATCGACGCAGTCATACATACACGAAAAGCGACTTCAATTCATAATAATATGTAGGTATAGATAGATGTAAGTATGTTATAAATTATTTTCGTCACTGCCTACGAAATTCATTCACAGCAATTGCGTGGGGTAGGTAAATACTCTTGGCTGAAACTGACATGAAATTGTATATAAAATAAATGTAATAACTGAAATCATTTTCCTTGAAAACAATTTATTTATTTTCCTTTGATAGTACCGGTAGTACCGGTTAGGGCCAGTAGGCCCTAACCGGTACTACCTATAGTATTCAAGTTAAATATGTCTATTATATAAGCACGCGTCAAACTTAAGGGGACTACAGAACCTAAACGCAACTTTTATAAGTTTTATAGTGCCTTAAAGTATATGTATGATCTACTGCAGTAAACAAAATCATAAAATGTATGATATTCTTAAGGATATATGCTAAGTAGGAGATAGTGTGTTGAAAACATAATATAACTAATTTGATACGATAGAAAAAAATCACGAAGATACCTCTAAAAATGTCTTAACGATTAAAAACCATACAAATATATATGCAATCATTTTGATTTTTTGTCAGATTATTTTACAAGCAACATATTGTGCCTATTAGTGTTTTATTTTTTTTATTCAATCTATAGCTTTTTTGTAAATCGATAATTGCTTCATATTTTGCAATTGCAATTACAAAAGCCAGCCAGCGTTTGTGTCATCGCGCTTGTCGTTTTTTCTATGCAGTCCGACAGTGACTGTGCTTTAGGTGTTGTCGGCCTCTTAATGGCGGCTCTGAAGTCCGCTACTCGCTGCGCAGTACTGCACCTCTCCCCCCGCTGACACGTGAATTCGTTACTGCGCAGCGACTCGCCTCATGTTCAGAGCCGCCATAAAGTTTGAATCGGGCTGTACCTAAGCTTTATTTTCTTATCAGATAAGCATTTATCTGAGATATAGAATACACTATGAACTGTGTCGATACGACGAAACGATAAAGTTTAGTAGACCACATCGATTTTGCTGATTTAAGATTAGCTGGTGCTATTTTCTTGTCGATAGTCAAATCTCAAGGTTTTACAAGTTTTCTTAACTTAGGTAGGTAAGTACATAGCCAGAATCCGAAATACTTTTATTACATTTCAATTAATTTACACTGCAGATTCAGATGCAGTTTCATACTAAGTAACATTAGTAGAATTTAGAAAAGGCCCAGGTTGTTTATCAAGCTAAAACTTAGAATGAAAAGCACTGGACAAAAAAGAAAACCGAATTTCACTAGACATCGATATTTCAATTTGTCCAACACTAGAGTTCCATCCATCGAAAATTTAGACAATGTATTATTTTGTCGGGTTGACGAACCACAACGGAGAATGAGTAATCAATAAGGATATCCATTTCTGTGGCAAATGGTAAAAGCTCTCGTGAATTCTAATGAAAGGACGTGATGTCATTGGTGCTAGTCTAATTGAAAGAAAGATAGGTTTAAATGTCACAGAAACACGCGTACTTAAAATGGTAAGTAAGTTATTTCGAATAAAAAAAAACACCAGGGGGCCAACCATCACCTTTTATAGTAGTATTATTTCAATATTACTTCAGCGTGAGAAAGAGATGGAGCTATAAATCGTGTACAGGTCCATCACTTTCCCACTGTGAAGTAATATTATAATAATACTGCTATAAGAGGTTATGGTTGCCCCCAGTTTTGGTCAATCAGTGCGGTGCCTCTTCCTCGACAACCCACGTGCACCCAACGCATACTCAATGTCGTATCAGCGAGCTGAATAAGTTAAAAAAACCGGCCAAGTGCGTGTCGGACCACGCACAAATAAGGGTGCCGTAGTTAGGATGAATTTATCTCAAAAACAAACTTAAAATTGTTGTTGAAAATTAAACATGTCCTCTCATACATCGATATATCACATGCTTAATATAATACTGGCTTAATTCAAAAACGTACATTTCTGGAAATCGCCGTTAAATGTTTTGCGATTGGGGTGGGGTCTAGTCAGCTTATTAGCCAATGTTATAAATATGTAATTTACCTACAGTTAAATATAATAACTACTTTTCAAAAACCATTAATTAAATCTGTGCAAAAAAATTGCCTTAATCCTAACTTTGACTCAAGCTCTATTAGGTCAGTATTCTATTAAGCATGCGATAGGTATACAACGTCACGGTCAATTCTCCAACTGCAAATGTCAATTGGTCGACTATTTCTTGTTAACTTGTAACCAACTTAGCTGTGATAGTTTTACTTGTACTACTGCCATAAATTTTTTCACATAGCCAAAAACAACCATTTGACTTGACTAACAAAAATTGGCCCTCAAAGCTTAATATTACACAAACGGATTGAAAAATGATTTTCACAGACCCAGAATATTTTTGAACATTCTATCTAAATATAACCTACGCCATGGGATAGACGAGAAAAAAAATATCATCCCCATTTTACGTTTAAGGGATACCATACATGTAAAAAAGGAGATGATATTTAAAAAAAAAATTGTCTACAAGAAAGTGGTAAAATAATTTCATGATTTTGTTTCACTACTTTGTCGGCGTGATTAACATGTATCCCCATATCCTCCATCATCCATGTATCCCCCATTACCCATTACCCATTGCCAAATTACAGCTTACTAGTACTAAGAGTCTCTCGGTGCGATTTTAAAGACGTTTCACGTCAAAACAGAAAGATCTATAATCACATTAATCACACAACAGAAATATTCAATGAAACCCCCGAACAATATATAATTGGTACCGCCATGATGCACATGTAAGGATTATGTTTCATGGTATTGGAAAATGGAGCGAATTTAGTTATGTTTAAGTAACTTATATGGGTGGATCATTCCAACATTTGTGTATGCTCCTGATGTGTTGTGTCCTGGTATGTTACCTGTTCCAGGTTCTATTTCCACGTATTTTATGATGCTTATTATACCGTGAAGCTGTATTTGTGATGTGTAAAATATGTAAGTATATATGTACCTATTATTTTTCTTCCCACCAATGATTTTCTTAGACTTCTTACAGATTTTTGTCATACAATTCATTTTGCACTCATTATTTTTTGTAGTTATTTGCTATTGTCATTTGGACGCAGCATTACTGTAGGTAGAATGATGTCACAGGTTACCTTGTCAATCTACAAGGTAAGTGGATAAGGTAACGAAAACACCCAAGAATGAACCGCAACAAATCGTAATTGCAAAGTAACCACGACAATTCTTACTTACTTGTACAGTTATGCAAATTAAACGACATCTTTATTAAAAACAATGCCTTACCTCTGACTCACACTTATTGAAAATGGCGTCTTTGTGCATAATCGTGTGTCAAGTAGAAACTTATGATATGATCATACGAACCACACACGATGTGATCAAACAAGGACATAGTGACGTTATACTTATGTGTATAAAAGGTGAAATAAACGGCGGACTGTTTTGATATCAGACGGTGGCTATGTTTACGATACCGGTGCGTCTACCCGACAATATTTTAACTGCAAACTTGAAGGATTATGTCACGGTAATTTGAACTCTGTAGTTAATGAGGTAAGGAATGACGTTTTATTTTAATTGCGGTGGGGAAGGATTGTAAATATTATTGCAGTTAACGGTGTAAGGCTAAATGTTGGTTATTGACTCGCAAAAAGCAGTACTTAAATTTTTATGTACTTTGGTATATTTTTGCTACTGTTTTTGATACTCTGGGATTTAAATAAAATCGTTTCTGTTATTGGTTGTACTACAATGGATATTATTATGTCATTGACATATCTCGGGACCCTGGGGTCCCGGACCTTTGGAAGCCAACTCGCAGAGGCCCGTTGGACGCTTTCAATGAAATTTAGCACCAACCGATGATTATCCCTGTATGCACTATGCAAGTGCACCCAAAGACAACCCCCGGTTGGTTATTGCAGGATTTGGAAACAAAGATATCGGACTCTGAATTTGGGTGGCAAAGGTGGACTGGTTACCTGCATATAATATGGTTATATACGGATAAAATGGCGGGGGTGAATGCACACTCAATAATGGGCCCCCGGAAACGGTCACTAGCACACAGTGACATAGTGACATGGGGGCACAAGGGGGCTGCTTGAAGAGTGGAGAGGTATTCCACGCCTATCAGGACAATCCTGGAAGTACGGTCAAGATCCCTACCAGCATTTTACTGGAATACTTTCTTCCTCCGAGTACATTTGCTCTTGCGAATCTCCACTGAAGCCGGCCAATAAAGGCAAGAAAGAGGAGGGAGCTTAGTTTCTCGCCAGTCTTCACTCCAGCCAGGTAATAAAGGCAAGCCAGAGATGGACAACAAGACTTATCCCGGGAGAAAGGGTCCGTGGGGTCGCTACTGCCCAAAAGCTCGCCACAAGCTGCCCTGCAGGACGAAGGGCTCCCTTCCGTCTTCCCATGTTTCTCTCTTTTGAAGTCTTTTACAATTAGAGCCCAATCCTTTAAGTAGGAGTCCAATTCGTCACGTCATATCCTTCTGGGCCGACCGCGTTTCCGGTTCCTGTTGTTCGGAACCCACTCTGTGGCTACTGTCGCCCAATTCTGATGCAATATGCGGCTTGCCCAGTTCCATTTGAATGTGTGAGTGTGAATATACCTTCCAAATCCATTTCCAGTTCTGTTTCTGACAATATCACGACTGATAGTTTCAGTATCTAACCCAATTCCTGGAAACCACATAAGCAAGTGGTCCTCAGTGAAGTGAACAGAGGTGTGTTACCCATTATAATACTGTATTAGTCATTGAATACCTTCCACTCGGTGTGTCCACGGTTCGTTGGTAATATTCGTGCCAAACAGACGAACGTGACCGATAATGTTAATCGATTCTCACAGCAATAATATTTAGTATTCTGCATTATTTAACGTACTTGTGTTTTGTTTGTTAGAATTAATGATTGTATAAACATACACATTATAAATTAAAGTCACTTTTCGTGTTCTTTGCCAATAAAACTTTTTGTATTTTAAATTTGTGTGACCAAAACCGTTGCGGAGTTTATAAGAAAAACTCCGCAACGGTTTTGGTCACACAAATTTAAAATACAAAAAGTTTGGATGTGTGGTTTTGGATGCGGTTTTCACCATCATCTAGAGAACTTATTCCGGAAGGTTAAGTATATACATTTATGTTAAACTTACATAATAATAAAAGAAATATCGATATTTTGCCAAGTCGTATACGCCGTGCGACGTGCGGTGGTCGCTGGTATAGAATAATAGATGTTGTAAATTGGGATCTTGAAATGATATTCCACGTTATTTCCAGTCCTTTGTTTATCTTCGTTGTGCTAGTATGGGTTCCTTGGGAATTAATTCCAATTTTACTACACTAGCTTCTGTTCGCGAGTTCATCCGCGTGAAATTTCTTGTTCCCCCGACTTAATGCGTCGCATTGCATCGCCCGCCCGCGGTATTACTTCGTTTTTGCATACCGTTCTTTCTGATTTGTTGTCAGCTCCTAAGGATCGTATTGTGATGTTAAATAGCCTATAACCTTGCTCAAGAATTGGGCTATCAAATGCAAAATAATTTTAGCAGGCCCGAGAAACCAATAACCTGTAATATTTGTCCCCGCCTGCGAAACCAAAATTCTATAGATTATAATGCCGTTTTTCTCTTTTCAGTCTGTTATGTGTTTTTGGAGTCGGGTTTTTTGTTTCTTAAATAATTTGTTTTATTATAGAAATTTATCCACGGATGTACGAGTACTATTGCAGCATCGCGTCGCAACTCGTACTGTCGATGTCGTCGCGACGCGCCTGCACCCACTGGCGGCACGTCACGGCACGGATTTTTATGCGACGCATAGAAATATAACTTAATAGTATGAAAATAAAATTTGAATTTAAATGATAATGCCTAAGGACGTTGGCAAGCATACCGCGGCATCGTTGCCATCAAACGCCCCAGTGTCACCACTGTGTGGATCGCCGTAGAGCATATGGTGGTCTGCCCGGCTTGGGCAGAGCACCGCCGTGTCCTCGTGGCGGCGATCGGCGGCAGAGATCTCTCGCGTCCGGCCATGGTTCAGGCAATAGGGCATGGGCAGCCGTCACCTCCTTCTTCGAAGCAGTAATGTTCGCGAAGGAGGAGGCGGGACGGTTGAGGGAAAGGCAAATTTCGCGCCCTCTCGCCCCTAGCCGCCGCAGGAGAAGCCCCGGGCGTCGGAAATCCCGGGCAGATTTCTGGCCACCGTAGGCGCGGGCTTGCAGACGGTGAGCAATGGGTAGCTCGCCGTCCGATAAGGACCAGGCCCGGGTCGACGGCGCGTTGTGTTCCACGCGCGCTTCAAAGAGATGTCAGCACAAGTGCCCCTATACTTGTGTTTCATCCACTAGGGCTGATGCCTGCCGGGTTCGCGTGAAAGTTCGAAAGGGTTACCGAGGCCCCTGGCAACACAGGCAAAGGAAGGAATACGGATGGGTCTTAGTCAGTAAGAGTCTGACAAACCCTCCCGCTCCGCCCAGAGCGGGAGAAGTTATTCGATTATATCCCACCCAAAAAAAAAATTGCTGCCATCAGTTTGCGCTTGCATGTAGTGATGCTGAAGGAGCCTGCCGTAACGTGCCACCAGTGTGCGCAGGCCGTTACATTTCGGAGCAAAGTCACAAGTGATTCAAAGTTTAACCGGTTTAGACTTATCGGAATATAATTAATTAACTATTATGAATAAATATTTCTATGAATCAGCACTACCTCCGACCTCCATTGTTGAATAATTCTGTCGAGATTCAATTTAACATCATAATTTATTTATAGACGATAGTGTTTTAAGTGCAAGTCGCTTTGCGTCAATAATATTTGTTGTATTGTAGTGTGGGGGACGTGCTACACTAAATAAGTTATATTCCTTTTTGTTACTGTTATTATATGTCATTCAAGACTGTCTCTATGACAATTCATCATTTTTAATCTATATTCCGATTTTAAGAATGTATTTATATTAAGTTGCCAGTGTCTAGCGGCTAGGATTGTGGCGGCCATCTACATCGCCACATGCGAACTACGCATCACACTGACGTCACGCAAAATCCTGCATCGCGCATGCAGAGTTTACCGCGCAACTACCCGACATCAACCGTCGGGCAGTTGCTCACCAGACGCGACACCCGTCTGGTCGGAGGATCCTCCCTTTTCTATGGAGGATGAGTGAACTTTACACCCTGTTCCTCATGCCTCTATAGGATGATGCATTATCATAGAACCTCTACAGTATTATCAGAAATCTGAGCACACTAAGAAAATAAGACAGTATATATGATATCATCATCTTCCCAGCCTTTTCCCAACTACGTTGGGGTCGGCTTCCAGTCTAACCGGATTCAGCTGAATACTAGTATTTTAAATGGAGCGACTGTCTATCTGACCTCCACAACCCAGTTACTGGGTAATACGATACCCCTTAGTAAGACTGGTTGTCAGACTTTCGGGCTTCTGACGACCCGTAACGACTGTCGAATGACACGAATGACAGTCGGAACCAACGGCTTAACGTGCTTTCCGAGGCACGGAGGGGTCTTCGTGGTAGGTATACGGACCAACCGCGGTAAGCGTAGCTTAACCTGATCGATTGACCCATGCGACTTTTATTATGTACTTAGCCACAAGCCCCTCACAGTGTAAATAATAAAAGATTTTTATTTCTGTAAGTAGGTTTGTACAAACAATTTTACACGTCAATCATATTTTAAAAACTAGATGAGGTCGCGTTTCCTATCTGACTACTCTGAGAAGAAAGGCCGAAACATACTCAGAGGTTACAGTCCCTTTTAAAGTCCAGACATAATCTTGGTCAGATCATTTGATGATTTCATGTAGGTTGGTATCAGAAATGGTCTTTTAAAGAAAGAACTAGACAGATTTGGGTGCCCTGTCCAGTCAGTGCACGCATTTGTCAGTAATATGTAGCTCAACTCAGAACTTAAGGTACAGGCCCCTGGCTCAATAACGTCATCTCTCCCGCTCACAAAAAACTTTTATATTCGATAACTACTTTCAAATCGCGCGCCGCGAGGGCTCCTATTCGGAGCCATTGGGGCGTTATCGGTTCAACAGCCAAGTGTAAAAATTGCACTTGGCTGTTGAATTTGTTATTAGGTAGTAAATCAAGCGTAAGCGCTACTGCTGAGCATAGGGTTCGATTCTCAGATTGGGTAAAGTGTTATTGGGTTCCTCCATCTGGAGATTCTCGCGATTTGCGCCCGGTTGAAGGCAATAGCTCGCCCTCTCTGGCGAAATGTGGATGTACAAAAGGTGCAAGGCCTAAGCCTTCGAGGAATAGGTACAGGCGTGATATTGTGTGCGATACTTAAAGATAATAATAATGAAATAAAAGAAGTCACTCATATAAATTAAGCTTATCTATCATCCGGTAGTTTAATTTTGTGGCAACAGTATTACATTTTTAATAATTTTAATTAAGTAGCAGATAATATTTCACCAGTTATAGGCCACATGGTTCTTAAAAACTAAGTGTAACTGTGAGTGCTAACAATAAACAGTGGAAAAGATAACCCTTGGTGTCAACTTAATCATATATCAAAAACGCTTATTCTACTTACATTTGAGTAAATAAGATATCATTTGTCGTAATTAGTCACACAATTTATCTCGTAATAAGGTCTTAACCTTGAATGAGCTATGTGCTTTGTTGCGTATTGCTGGGGGCTAGACTAATTGAATATTATTTATGCACGTGATAACTTCGCCTTAAATAGAATTTCTTCGCGGCAGGTTTCTATATTTAGTTTAATACGGGTGGCCTGGACGTTTCTTGTAGCCGACCAATACACGAATTATGGCCTGCGCCCACTGGCAGCACGAGACGGCACGGGATTTTTATGCGACGAATAGGAATATTAACCGAGGAAACTGATGCTAGATCAAGCAGTCTAAACCGCGTTCAAGAGGTGTCATTGGTGCCGATTTCCTTGTTCACAAACTAAGTTAAATTTAAGTTCAGTGCGTCTTTTCTTTCTATTTCATTAAGAAAAGGACAGAAGATAAATTTTAGTCTATTCCCGTCAAATTAATCAGCGCTTGACGTAAATTGACGTAATTATAGTAGGCAAGTTTTTAATCACGTCTAAACTTGTATGGAGTAGTGGCAGGCGCTGATTAATTCTGTCTGACACACCCTCCTACTCCGCCCAGAGCGGGAGAATTTATTTGATAATTTCCCGCCCAAAAAAAAAGTATCAGTTATTATATCACACTTTGATTATCTCGCTCTCATCAGTGACATCATTGTTATCGAATATTGACACTGACAGCTCTTAACCGCAGTTTAGATGTGCTCGCGTTCAGTTTCACTGGTGAAATTGGCACATAATAGCATGACAATAAAATTGAAATTTAAATGATACGACATGCCTAAGCATAGGTACCGCAGCTTTTTTTGTATCTACGATGATTATCATTGAAATTTAAATTTTATTGTCTTATTACGTTATATTTCTATTCGTCGCGTAACAATCCCTTGCCGTGCCGTGCCGCCAGTGGGCGCAGGCCCTTAGTCGACTGTATAAATAATTATCTTCCGATCGGGCTGTCTTCTAAAAAAAATCAATGCAACGTTTTTTTTTCGGATTTCAGTAAGTATATTTTTGCATTTGAAATCCTGAATATTCTATTAGAACAAAATAATGTCTGTCTGTATGACCCATATAAATATGTATGCATGGGTAATCAGCCTATAATGTTCCCACTGCTGGGACACAGGCCTCCTCTCTTCGAGGGAGTGGGCTTGTAACATGCCGGTTTCCTAACAATGTTTTCCTTTACCATTTTGAGAGCAGTGGTGATGAAATTATTCACACAAAGTAAAGCGCCTGCCTTTTTTTTTGTGGGTGGGAAATCATCAAATAACTTCTCGCGCTCTGGGCGGAGCGGGAGGGTGTGTCAGACTCTTACTGACTAAAACCCACCCGTATTCCTTCCTGTTGCCTGTGCCAGGGGCCTCGGTGACCCATAAGTACCTTCCCGCGACCCCGGCAGGAAAGCGCCTGCCTGGATTCGAAACTACGGCCCACAAAGTCGGGGCCGTTACCACTGCTCTCAAATACGTTTGACCACTTAGATATTTGAAACTGTGTAGTTTCAAATATCTAAGTGGTCACACATATTTGATGTTGATGCGGTTCTTCCATCATGTAAAGCATTTATTCCAGAAGAACCTATGTATTTAGCACAGAAATCTCGATGTTTTGTGTCGTCAATTCAGTGCCGACAATGTAGCATCCGTGCGGAGGAGAGGCGGGTCAAAATTATTAAAAAAAAATTATCACATTTACTAGGGAAGCCATATTTTATTATAAAACTAGCTGTTGCCCGCGACTTCGTCTACGATCCAGAATGAAAAGTAGCCTATGTCCTTTTCCAGATTATGGTCTGCGCATGTGCCAAAGGTGAACGGCAGATTTCGTACCGCTTATTTTTTTGTTGTTTTGTTAGAGAATTTGTACCACATATTAAGGCAACTAAGCCATTTATTTTCATGTAAGTGTACTATTTTTAGAAGTTCGAATTAATTAATAATATTAAAAAAAAGATTTTAATAACTACGCGTAATTTAATCGTAAACTAAACGCAGTTATGTTGGTATTTAAGCTATGCTCGCCATGAGGGTATTACCCGACCTGCCCCCTTCTTAGATGAAGTAATATTAAGAATTAATTAATTATAAATAAAATAAATGTACTTAAAAAAAAACTATTATCTGTATTGTTTTATAGACCTATACTCAAAACTCCATCAGGACTCCATCATTATCAAACTGTTGCAGTCAGCAGCTGGACATATGCACTCCGCTATCAATCTCCTATGTATCTCCTAATGCACTCCGCTGAGTAGGTACGATCCTCACTTCAATTTACCTACTTGATAGTAAGTACAACACTACAAAAATAGCGACAAGCAATCTAGAACATATACTTTATTACCGAAACAATGTTTAGGTGCCTAAAGTTATAACCAGTTTTATTTTTTAAGGTTATGTCTATACATAACCTTAACATAACTGGTTATAACTTTTACGTCCCAAGTTCTAAAAATCCAAGAATTTAAAAAGGGCTTGTCTATCGTATTAACTACCAATTAAAACAAGAAATATCCCAAAATAGGAAATTTTATTAGCTGTACGAAAGTCCCATACAAGCCCGCCGTTCGCCTTTCATCCAAATCCGTTAAGCCGTTTAGCGTGAAAGCGTTACAAACAAACAAACACACTATCGCATTTATAATATAATACAAATTTTTATATATTATAATATGCTAACTAATATAATAAATGCGAAAGTGAGTTAGTGTGTATGTATGTTATGATTTCACGCTAAAACGGATGAACGGATTTGGAAAAAATTGGCTCATGGGTAGACCCATGACCTTGGTTAAGGACATAGGATGCGTTTTATCCCGATATTCCCACGGGATCGAGACTTAGGCGGGTGCAACCGCGGGGCGCAGCTAGTATATAACATAGTTAGGATTATTACTTCAAGCAAGATTTGAACTTCATCATGACCTCTCAAATATTCCCTTCCCGTATTCTAATCCAACAAAAAAGAGTGATGGATACTTTTTAATTTCAGCTTAAAATAATCTTAGTATCATTAAGCTTGTAATCCATTTTGGAGTAGGCAGAGTAATTAAGTATCCGTTATCATGAACGCTTGATGTAACAGCTGATCGGTATTGCGCCATCAATTATGGCGAAGTAATTAATGATGCGGGCTCTGTTTTAATTATTGGAGAAAAACATTAAGCGGAAAGTGAAAATTGTTTTGGAGCACTGATAAATTGGCTCAAGGCTCTTGCAGACTGGGACGAAAAAAAAGGGGGAGAATGGTGGGAAATTATCAAATAACTTCTCCCGCTCTGAGCGGAGTGGGAACCCTCCCGCTTCGCCCAGAGCGGGAGGGTTGACTAAAACCCACCCGGGTTCCTTCCGTTGCCTGTGTTGCCAGGGGCCTCGGTAGCCCTTTCGGACTTACCCGCCACCCCGCCATCGGCCCTAGTGGACCCCTACACTTGTGCTGACGACATCTCTTTGAGACGCGCGTGGAACACAACGTGCCGTCTACCCGGGCCTGGTCCTTATCAGCAAGCCCGCGCAGGCATATTGCTGCCTGTGTGGTTCTTTCATCAAAATACCTTTTCAGACTCACCCAACCACACACATGATCTGATCAAGACTGTGACCTCTGTGTTTGTTTCGGCCTTTCTTCTCAGAGTAGTCAGATAGGAAACGACGACCTCATTAAAATTTCTAAAATATGATTGACGTGTAAAAGTGTTTGTACAAACCTACTTACAGAAATAACATAATTTATCATTATCATTTAACAAAAGACAATAATTTATCTGACTGCCTCTAATGGTCGCAAACGGTACTCCTGAGCATGAGGTCTTATAATAAGTATAATTCCCAGGTAGGGCAAAGTGTGTTGGTTTTTTCCATCAGGAATTTCTCAGTAGCAGCCTGGAGTCTGGATTTGTGCTCGGTTAGTGGCAATAGGCTCGCCCCCTATTGCATGGGACTTAAACATAACTGGCGATATATGGGTGTAGACCACTGCCCAACACTTCGGGGAAAACAGGCGTGATGGTATGTGTGTGTTATACATAAAACATGTTTGAGGTCACGTAATAAATATAAAACCAGCACCCTAATTGCCTACACAGTTTGAATCACATTTTGAAGTACATTGCTAAACCATTGTTTCATATGTTCGAGAAATTTGTCTGCTCAAAAAAGCAATAACGCAATGGACATGGGTGAACAGTCAAAATGAAACCCACTGCGATCAATTGTCATTTCATGTGTGTTACGCAATGGTTTGAACAAAACAAATATCTTAATAAATATCAAAGTAGATATCTAGTAGGTATATAATAACAGAATAAACTGTGCGTAAATTCATGTTATCGATGCCCAAATGTACTATATTGGGGCAAAGCGGAAACTTCTTCCGCAATATGTATAAATAACAAACAGATGCACATTAATTA
Source organism: Atethmia centrago (assembly GCA_905333075.3). NCBI lineage: Eukaryota > Metazoa > Arthropoda > Insecta > Lepidoptera > Noctuidae > Atethmia > Atethmia centrago. The sequence goes on along the minus strand of HG995381.1, from coordinate 19,693,928 downwards.
TATTTATACTCGTATTTTTGACGTGAACTGATACAAAATATATAAGTAAAATATAACGCCAGGAAATAATAAATTTCGCCTCGGTGATGAATCAAGTGAAGGGAAATATGGATGATACGTATTCATGAAGAATGTGTGTATTTGAAATTGTTGGTTGTAAGCTCCGAAAACGACGAAGGAGACGCGTTGATGGCCGAATTAAACACCATAGGCTAGATCTGGGTGCTTCAAAGTCTTATAGCAAATTCTTTAGCCTTGAAGCTATTAACATTTACAAGTTTATAACCCTGTTAGCTAACGTAGTCTGTAGTAGTAGTTTTATAGTAGGAAATTGTTTTTTTTTATCCTGTCATGATGGGACATGGTTATGTCCGTGTCGTAAGTAATTTGTATGATTCGCATATGCCGAAGGCAAATTATTGTAAGCTTATTTCTTAAGGCACTCGCCTGCCGGGGTCGCGGGAAGGTACTAATGATTCACCGAGGCCCCCGCAACACAGGCAACGGAAGGAATACGGGTGGGTTTTAGTCAGTAAGAGTTTGACACACCCTCCCGCTCCGCCCAGAGCGGGAGAAGTTATTTGATGATTTCCCATCCAAAAAAAAAAAAAAGGCACTCGCCGGCCGCTCCCGCGGCACCACCCGCTTCGCTCGCTCGTCTCGCACGCAAATCGTGACGGTTCTACCCATTAGGTCGGGGGACCGTGGATGTCTAAATTTTCAATTGAACGAATTGCCAATTTGCCTTCGGCATACATATAATTATATTTCATAGCTTCGAGCGTTTTTAAACGGACGGCGCCATATGTATAATGATAATGACGAATCATACAATCTGCCGCGACATATGTATATCGTGGGTAGTTATAAAGGTAAAACTCACTTCGCTTGTGTCACTCTCGTGACATTTTTACGAGAAACTTGTTAAACAAGTGGTAAACATATTGAACTTAGACACTTTTGTCTCAAAGATTATCAGTTAATTTGTAAAAATGTCACTTAGTGAGTTTTACTTTTTTAGCCACGATATTCATATGACTAAAAGCCTCTAAATTATTTTTTTTTTTTTTAAAGTAGTCCGGAAAAAGGTAAAGCGGTGTTGATGACTTTTCTTTAGTTCTATCCTAGTGACCGAAATTCCTAACATTTTGTTTGGATAAAAGGCACGAAAAACGTCAAACGATATCATGAAAAAGATCCATCTGCCCTCAATCAGCTTCGGCGTGAGAAGATTTGCAGCTGTCACTTTGTGTACCTTGTACCTTGGTACTTGCTTTCATGATCACAACGGGGTCAACGAATTTGATTCTATGACTACATCCTTATACTTAATTATTATAATGATATTAATTTTAATTAAAAACGCCTAATTGGCCTCTGCGAGTTGGCTTCGGCCCTTCATACGCCATCCAAAGGTCCGGGACCCTGGGGGGTTCCGAGATATGTCAGACATTTTTAAAATATTGATAATAAAATGTCATTTTTCTAATAATAGGTGTATATCTGACCAAGTGAAGTTTGAATGTTTATAAGTTTGTATATTTGTTACTCCATCACGCTTTAACTGCTGAACGGATTTGGATTAAACTTGGAAAACAGGTATTTATTTATATATTTATTTATATATCCTTTATTGTACACCACAAAAATACATGCCAAAAAAAATAAATCAAACACTACAAAATATACATTGGGCGGCCATACCGCTTTCTGCGATCTCTTCCAGGCAACCATGGGATGGACAGTGATTTGCCTGGACATAAAGTGGGGCTGTCGTTGGTGTAAAAAAATAAATAAATACAATATACTAAAATTGATACACAGCTATATGTATATCCTAAATAATATATACATAAATACATACATATACCTAGATTAAAATATTCGATACTTTTTATCCGGGTACATATTGCTGATTCCCTAGGATACGAGAGAACCCGCAGGCAACAGCTAGTTTAAAGTAGCTTTGCGCAATACTAGGGAGGAAAGTAATTAAAGTTAAGTATATGAATAAAATAATAGTGCACATGTGCAAATATTATGCTAAACTGAAAATTAACAATCCCAATTTTCGTAGAACAGAAGTTTCTGCGTTGTTGCTAAGCGTTAATCCTGCTCTGTGTGCACCAGGGAATATTATTTTAACACTCTCATTGGAACTAAGTGGGGCTCGTTTGATCATTTTACATGCGCCATGTGCAATATTCAGATGTAATGGCGTTTCACATTGAACAGCGATACGCATCGGTGAATTTTTAATTTCATTATAGATGCGAACGTGCTGCAATTTATTTTATTAAAGGATTTTTCGATTGAGTTATGGCTTTTACAACGTAAAATGAATTAGATTAAAGGCTAAAAACTAACAATAAAAAATATGGCCGCTATTAAATATCTTTATTTTTTGGGAATATCAATATATTTGTGGCGTTTAGTGTAGATGTGGCTATTTAAGATGAGAATACCTAGTAGGTAGGTACAGTTGCCAGCCAAAAAGTTACCACGAACTGTCAAATTTTCTCATTCGATTTTGAACTTAACCATCAACATTTTAAGGTTTAAAATCATTTAGAGAAATTTGACAGTTTGTGGTAGCTTGATGTGCTGCGACTGTACGTGCGTCACGTTAGTTACGTTTTGGCTCGCATTCATCATCTTTCTGCCCTCATCCTAATTCATGAGGGGTTGTTATAGCATGCGTTAGTATTCACCCCCATTCTAGCCGTACATAATTACATACATTTACTTAATCAGCCTATAATGTTCCCATTGCTGGGACACAGGCCTCCGCTCAGTGAGAGGGAGTGGGCCGTAATCCACCACGCGGGCCCAGTGCGGGTTGGTAGATGTCACATTTCTTCGAATTTTTGGTTCTAGGACATGCTGGTTTCCTCACGATGTTTTCCTTCACCGTTTTCAGCAGTGGCGATGAATTAATTTACACAAAGTAAAGCGCCTGTCAGGGTTCGAACCTACGACCTACAACTCGTAAGTCGCGACCTACATTCTAGGCATATGTATATTTAATACGTGTTATGTCTTGTTCCCCCGACTCACTGCGTCGCATTGCGTCGTCCGCCCGCGCTATTACTTCGTTTTCGCTTAGCATTCTTTCTGACTGTTTTTCTTTTGCTCGGCTCCTAAGGGTCGTAGTGTGATGTTAAATAGCCTATAACCTTCTTCAAGAATTGAGCTATTAAATGCAAAAATATTTTTTCGAATCCGACTGGTAGTTTCAGAGATTACCCCCTACATACAAACTCTTTATAATATTAGCACAATTTTCACATAATCCATCAATTGTTTCTTTTGTTTTACAGCCATCAAATTCATACTAAAGCTGTTTTCATGCAGCTATTGAGGACGACGACTTCTTAAACAAGAACTGGTCTTTAGCAGATTTAAACAGACAGAAGTGGAAAGACTGTGATCACAGTCTTTTAATAATACATACTCATAATCAGCCAATAATGTTCCACTGCTGGGACACAGGCCTCCTCTCTGTGAGAGGGAGTGGGCCGTAATCCACCACGCGGGCCCAGTGCGGGTTGGTAGACGTCACGTCTTCGAATTTTTTGGTTCGAGGACATGCCGGTTTCCTTGCGATGTTTCCTTCGCCGTTTTGAGAGCAATATAGATTCGCTTTGTAGTTTTTGTATAAATTGGACAACCGTAATGAAATGCTATAAAATGGCCGACAACACAAAATCTAGTATGTAAATGCCTTTACAATTGTCGCTATTCGGGATAGAACTTAAAGTGAAATTAGCTAATAGTTTCATTGGTATTGAACACTCGCCTGGCGACCATTAATGCTATTCCAAGTAAGTACTAATTAGTGTTCTATGTGTTACCATTTTATTTGCTTAATTAACTTAAACGACACTTGACGCTTGTTAAACACCTGGGTGTCAGTCCTGCCCTCTAGGGACTTTTGAGTAATTATGAAAAAAATATGTTGTGAAGGTTTCGAATCTAAAGAAAACAGAATAGGTAAGTACATCGAAATTAATATTTTTAAGTAAGTAGGTACATATTTTCTTTGTTGTGAGTTCAAATCCGGGCAAATACTTTTTCAAATAATAAGTACGTATTAACCTTATGAAGCTCGGCGCGTAGGTACCTCATGTGGTGCCAAACAATGGAAAATCAATTGTGTCTCATTAGCTGTCCTTGACCGATCAAATGTATTAATGCTTATTTGCTGGATTTATTGGGATATATATTTTACTGGCAACATTAAAGTAGTTATTAGTATTTAATATATTTTACAACTTAGTCCAAAATAGTTTAATTTTACTGCACCGAAAAGATTCGAAATATAAAATGGCGCGATAACATGCCGTTGCCCTTCTTGCTCCCGGCGTACTTGACATTAGGACGTAACGAGTGGCTGTGAGTTAAAATATAGATTTGATTAGAATTGTTGGAGATCTACTGTAAATTAATAGTTAGAAAAAACAGACCTTGATCCCTATGATGTCAATAATACACAGTACTTATAAGCTATGTTCGTTACAAATGTAATACAAAATATCAGTTCATATATTAGGTATATCTGCTGCGCTCACACTCACCTGACGCACCGGGTACATGCACATGTTTAAGTACTATATAGTTCCTTGCTCTTGTTTCATGTTTATTATTATAAATGTATAAATATTTATGTAGATAAGTATATGCTTCATGTATGTATGTATTTATTGTATATGTAATTGGTACACCACTGATTACCTGCAGAATTGTCTTCTTCTCCCTTTAATCAATCCAAAGATCGCTTTTAGCGATAAGACCACTCATTGTGTCACTGTATGTAAAATTTCAACGTATAGGTCATTTTTTTTTTATGGAAAGTTGTCAAATAACTTCTCCCGCTCTGGGTGGAGCGGGAGGGTGTGTCACACTCTTACTGACTAAAACCCACCCGTGTTCCTTCCGTTGTCTATGTTGCCAGGGGCCTCGATAACCCTTTCGTACTTTCCCGCGACCCCGGCAGGAACAATTATGTCTGTAATTGTTATGGTGTATATTTAACTTGGACATTACTAATATCGGTGAAGGAAAAACATCGAGAGGAAACCTGGGGGCCAACTATCACCTCTTATAGCAGTATTATTATAATATTACTTTACAGTGGGCAAGTGATGGAGCTGTACACGACTTATAGCTCCATCTCTTTCTCACGCTGAAGTAATATTGAAATAATACTGTTATAAGAGGTGATGGTTGCTGGACTTAATCGCCAACCAGTCTTGAGCTAGCGTCGTGATCAATGCTTGTGCCTTCTCTGTATGCAATGAGAAGAGGCAATAAAAGGCTGGTATTATATATATATCTTTGAGGGGGTTGTGGCTAAATAATAACAGCCGAATGGGTCAATCGATCAGGTTAAGCTACGCTTGCCACAGTTGGTCCGTGGATGGTTGACCGTCTTTTTATACCAAGACCCCTCCGTGCCTCGGAAAGCACTTTATGCCGTTGGTCCTGACAACCAGTCTTAATAAATCCAGTATTACCCAGTAACTGGGTTGTGGATGTCAGATAGGCATTCGCTCCATGTAAAATACTGGTATTCAGCTGCTTCCGGTTAGACTGGAAGCCGACCCCAACGTAGTAGGGAAAAGGCTAGGCAGATGATGAGTACCTAATTCCTACAAAAACATTGTGATATCAGAATATCAAAGTAAAGAAAAAAAATGTGAACAAGTAGGTACCTAGGTACTACATAATTGGTAATGAATGATTTCAGTAGACACCTACCTTACACACCCTCCCGCTCCGCTCAGAGCGGGAGAAGTTATTTGACGATTTCCCACCAAAAAAAAAAGGTGTCTTCTGAAAGCATACATTACCTATTATGTAGGTAGTACCTAGGTATCTACTTGTTTGTCATGTGTTCGTCGTTCCAGACATTTTAGTACCCGAACAATACATAATTTGGTACACCTTTAATAAAACGTGGGCTGACCTACCTGCCGAGTAAACAAACAGGCGACAATTTATACAGTTGTTTAATTTGTTCAAACACCTCTAGCCAGAACAATGTCGTCTTAAATAATGCTATTATGAAAGAATATTGTGACGTCAGTGATTGTATCACGTTAATCATTTCAAAACAGTGAAATTATTTGTCTTGGTTGGTGACTGGCGAACGATTCGTCATGCTGGTTGTACTTTGGTGGCTATATTTCGTAATATAGCCACCGAACTATTAGTACAACCAGCATGACGAATCGTCGTCTTCTGGCCATATCATTTTCACACAACCCTGTTGTTGTGAAGATGATATGGCCAGAAGAGAAGAGAAGACGACACGGTTGGCGTAATGGCTGAGCGATCGACTGCTACGCAGCGTGTCGCGGGTTCGATCCCCGCACGGAACAAGTATTTGTATGATCTGCAAGTAATTGTTCTGGGTCTGGGTGTTTGTGTTTGTGAGTTTCTATGTTTGTAAACGCACCCACAATACAGGAAGAAATTCCTAGTGTGGGGCAACGTTTTTAAAAGAAAAAAAAAAAAAAAAAAAGAAAAAAAAAAAAAAAAAAAAAAAAAATAAGCGTCACTCACTGTATTACATAATTATAAGTACGTTGATATGTTTTAATTTGCGAGCGACATTTGTTTTATTGGTCTAGACTAGGCCTAAGCAAAGTGTTGTGGTGACACTGGTGAGCTTTAAATAAACTATTACGGGATTTAAATTAATGAATAATAATACAATTTCAATGAAGAATAAATACTCATAATAAACATGTTTGTTAATAAGAGCTTAAAGTACGTAAGCAAACATGTGACGAATCTGACGATATCAGACGGCGGACCCAACAAAATTAATACCAAAGTGGTACAAGGTTGGGCGAAATTGTAATTTGGTGTCAAAACAAAAATAAGTAGGTAGTATTACATACAAAACGAACTGGGATTAAAAGATACACATAACCTTAATTTTATAATTAAACATAATAATATCATAACATAGTAACGAAGAATTTTCGTCCGTTTGTCTGGATCTATGTTCCTGATTGGCGCAAAAACGGCTAAACGGATTTGGATGAAATTTGGCGCACATATATTTTGTAACCTTTGATATACACATAGGGAACTTTGAGTCCCGGTAGTACGTTCCCGTGGGATCGTTTCTGACATCCGTGCGCTTATTAATAAATATTCTTGAATGACAGCAAGATGGAGGACGCATAGTAAAAGTAACTTCTTCCTCTTACACAAGTAAAAATTAGTTTTGAGTAAAAAAGGCAAATTTTGTTCGTTGAATCGTTGAGCTCCTTAAGTTGAGCTGCACGATTACTGACAAATGCGTGCACTGTCTGGATAGGTCCACTCAATCTGTGTGGTTCTTTCCTCAAAAGACCATTTCAGACACCAATCTACATGGTCTTCCCATGATCTGACCAAGATTATGTCTGGAATTTAAAAGAGACTGTGACCTCTGAGTTTGTTTCGGCCTTTCTTCTCAGAGTAGTCAGATAGGAAACGCCGAGCTCATCTAGTTTTTTTCTAAATATGATTGACGTTTAAAAATGTTTGTACAAACCTACTTACAGAAAATAAAATCATTGCATTTCATCATTTTATTTCATTTCATCAATTAAAAATGTGTGTTTATTAATTTGTCATTGTGGATGGTACCGAGGAGCAAATTATGAATGAGAAAGATAATAATACAGTAATAGATGGCCTTTCAGTAACTGAGTTATGGAGGTCAGATAGCAGTCACTCCATGTAAAATACTGGCATTCAGCATCCGGTTAAACCGGAAGCCGACCCCAACATAGATGGGAAAAGGCTAGGCAGATTGATTGAATAGATGACCTTTCAGTCAACATAGAGACGAAGACAATACCGTTAACAAATATCAATACCCATAACAACAATGTTGATAAATATGAATTTCATGCATAAAATAATACGTAGTACGAAACCAATGGTGCCGGACTCCCTTGTTCACAAACTAAACTAAATTTAAGTTCAGTGCATCCTTTTCTTTCTATTTCATTAAGAAAAGGACAGATGAACAATTTTAGTTTAGTCCTGTCAAATTAATCAGCGCTTGACGTAAATTGACGTAATTTTAGTAGGCAAGTTTTTAATCACGGCTAAACTTGTATGGAGTAGTGACAGGCAATGATTAATGTGACAGGACTAAACTAAAATTTATCTTCTGTCATCTTCTTCATCATCATTAGCCTATAATGTTCCCACTGCTGGGACACAGGCCTCCTCTCTGCGAGAGGGAGTGGCCCGTAATCCACCACGCGGGCCCAGTGCGGGTTGGTGGTTGTCACATGTCTTCGAATTTTTGGTTCTAGGACATGCCGGTTTCCTCACGATGTTTTCCTTCACCGTTTTTGAGAGCAGTGGTGGTGAAATAATTTACAAACGAACGACAGCTTTACTTTGTAGTAAAGCCGCCTGTTCGGGTTCGAGCCTACGACCTACAACTCACCGTCATCTTCTTAATGAAATAGAAAGAAAAAGATACACTGACCTTAAATTTAGTTTAGTTTTAAATGTCAGTGAAAATGAAGATAGGAAGTATCCAAATTAGGAATGAATGACTGTCATAACATGTATACCTCCACCCATCGTTTACTCTAACGACGGACATCCGATCGACCATGTTTGTTTTATCTTCCAACCAAAGGATATCTTAACGTTAGGATATTTTAAGAAATGTTCTTGTTATTGTTGGGCTTGTAGATCTTTAAGCAAGTTCATTGGGCTTTAAATGTATTATGGTTTGACATTACTTATCATCCATCATCGTGTTTCTTAGTAAGCTTTTAGCTTCGTCTTTAGTTTTACTACTGTAATACATTCAAAGTGTCACCTATCTTTAAGTAAAGTCATTTTATGTCAATTGTATGTTTTTGTATATTTTTTGTGTCTACTATGACCCATTGTTGGTCGAAATAAAAGATTCTGATTTATTAATTAAACGTCTGATGTTGCTCCTTAATAATTAAATGTTGTCTGATATTTTGTCTTACATTGCCTAACATCAATATTTAAAATTACAAAGTTTCGATCTATGAAGTCTATTGTTTGTTTCGTATTTGTTTGTTTGAATGTAGTGTTGTTGTGTAGAATTTGTAGAATGCTTGATAAACCAATAATGATGTTAATGTGCTACAAATCTACAATGGAATTGTTTTTTCTTTCAATCCATCAGCTTTTTTATGTTTAATGATACATTTTGAGATGGAAGTGTATGGGATACTTCAATACGAAATGTATTCACAACCTCGATGCCAAAAAATAAATAAAAAATTCTCAAACATTTCTTGCGGATGAATTTATCTTCATAAACATTTTTTTATTACGTATAAAAAGTAAAAAGTAATAAGTGCTTAAGTCTTTCATAAAAATGTGGGTAGTACTCACCAATTAACTGCAAACAGAAATGAACGAAAAATCCAATGTCAATTTGAGTTTGTCGAATCAATTCCGGGCCAGAATCGCTTGATTTCTTTGAACACGCTTAACAAAGTATAATAAAATATTGTCACAAAAATAATCCTTGTAACGTATTTGAACGTTTCTGTCATCACAAAACTTGGTTAGCAAAATAACTTTCACTGTAACGGTCACGAAGAATTTTTGTTCGATTAAAATATGTTCGCGCCAATTTATTTTATTTATCAGCACAGGCGTGCGTCGTCTTCGGCACCATATGTCACACTGACATAACGACGGTAGCGCACACAACACAATGCGCTCGCGCACGCATTGTAAATAAAGTTGTACACGTTTATTTCGACATTCAGCTAAGCAAAACTCAACTCTCTTGCTCAGACTTAAATGTCTAAATAGAAACCAACCAAGCAGTTAAGTTACGCGAGTAAACGGGACAGCATGACTCATTCTTCGGTCCACAGCTGGCCGCGTCATTCATAAATGGTTCTCATTACAATTTCGCTGTTATTACGTCACGTTAAGGCCTAAATTCGATTGACTTCTGCAATATTTTATTGTATTCTCACAATGGTTGATGTTCTATTTTTTTTTGTAGCGGTGTGAATGCATATCCTGATGTTGTGAGTCAAATTTTAATGTCTAGTCTTGGAACCGGTAATTGCAAAATAAATAATGAATGAACATTTCTTTACCGGAATAATCAAGGACACTCAAGCAAGTTTATGGACAGTCATTAAGAAATTATTGCGTAGGTAATAAACATACATTTACTCACGCCTTCTTCCCAGGCAGAAACTACAGAATACCATCTGCTACGATTCTTACATACTCATTTTGCTTCCTTTTTAAACGCACGCCAGTTGAGAGTGCTGTACGCAACTGAACTTTCTGAAGAACATCAGCAATAAGGTCACTATAGTTATGCCTTCCTAGGGCGTCAACTCACATTATACCTTGTAATATGATGACGAAGTCCAGCGGGTTATTCAATAATTAGTACTTTTTTGCATCATTAGATGTCAGTTTTATGAACAGGAGAGTAGATATTGTTGCAGTATGAGTTAGACCATAGATATCTGAGTTAGACGCTGGTATGTGTAACGCAATCCTGCCCTATCTACAGTACCCACCCATGTAAAAACACCACATAAGTACACAACTGAAAAAAAAAATCTTTCGCAATGTTTCATTTATCACCCTTAGGGCCCAGACAAAGTGACATTCTATCAGCGATTGCAATGATGGAAACGTCAAAAATGTATTTAGTTGACTTAAGCTAATCAAAATCTTTTGTTACTCCTTTTTTTTTGTGTGGGAAATCATCACATAACTTCTCCCGCTCTGGGCGGAGCGGGAGGGTGTGTCAGACTCTTACTGACTAAAACCCACCTGTATTACTTCGGTTGCCTGTGTTGCCAGGGACCTCAGTAACCCTTTAGTACCTTCCCGCGACCCCGGCAGGCATCGGCCCTAGTGGACCCCTACACTTGTGCTGACGACATCTCTTTGAGGCGCGCGTGGAACACAACGCGCCGGCGACCCGGGCCTGGTCCTTACCGGTGAGCTACCCATTGCTCACCGGAAGTTGTTGTAGAAATAATAAACATTTTGAAAGAGATGGCCGTCTTCTTTTTATGGACAAGATCACCCAAACATAACCCATTATGCGGGTAAACCCAGCGGGGTAATTTCGTAGCGTACTATCAGTAGCAATGGGTCTCATTTTGACAGTTCAACAACATTCATTGCGTTATATGTAGTTGTTGAGCAGACAATTTTTTCGAACATATGAAGCAATGGATTAGCAATATATTTCAAAATTATTCAGATTGTGATTGATAGTGTGTTACGTAATTAAGCTAGATTAGATTCGTGCAGATTTTTTAACATCCGCGTACGAGATTTTTGGTGGCTGACATCCGCGGATGCGGATCTAAAGTTTTTTAAGGGATCCGTCAAAGCGGCAACTCAACATTTCTTACTTTTTTGCAAATTGTAACGCAGTTTCATTGTATATTGATCATAATTCAATTCGAGGCAATTATAATAAAATAATTGCTAAAACGGTGAAGGAAAACATCGTGAGGAAACCGGTATGTCCTAGAACCAAAAATTCGAAGACATGTGACATCTACCAACCCGCACTGGGCCCGCGTGTTGGATTACGGCCCACTCCCTCTCACAGAGAGCCTCCTCTCTGTGAGAGGGAGTGGCCCGTAATCTGCCCGCCGTAATAAACCTGTGTCCCAGCAGTGGGAACCTTATAGGCTGATTATGTAATTACTAAATTATAATTAGACCATTTCAAAATCAATATAGCTCTTGAAATTATGTCTTTGATAAATATAAAAGTATTTCGTAAAAATGTGACGACTTAGAGATATATTGATGATTCATTTCCATTTTGTTGATTATGATTTTACTTATATTCATCCATCATCGCATGAGCTCCGCATTGATTAATGGGAATACGGATGCGGATGTGGAGGTCTAAATAAATGCGGGAGCTCCGCAATTGCGGATACGGATGCGAATATCCGCAACATCTCTGATCCAGGGAAGCTGTCTATCCAGGGAAGCATGGCACAAAAGGGAGAAGGGATAAACTCAGCAGATGTTGGAACAAGGATACCAGATGATGATGATGAACCAATTATGGGCATTATTGCGATTTTGATATTTTAATCAGCGATTGCTTTCAATAATGTTGAAAATACCTAATTAGGTAAGCACGTTAGCAGTTAGATTACACGGCAGCTTACCGTTTTAAATGATATTATAACGTGTTATACGAACTCCCAGTGGTCATTAAGTATCACTCAACGACCCTCTAAATTACCCTGAAGGTGTAATTACACTGGTAATTAAAATGATATGTCGTTTAGGGCTGCCGGTTAAAAAAATATTTATGGTTTGCGGGTAAATCAGGATTCAATGTGAAGGACCTTTTGTTGGGCAAAGTTATGAATAGCTGCCGGTGTTTTCTGGGAAAAACTCATTGAGAAAAGTCAGGTGAGGTAAGCTTGAAGTGAGCTGTCATTGACGGCTCCCTTCAAGCTCATTTCACCAGTTTTCACGGTGAGATTTTTACAGATTAGACTGGCTAGCTTATGAGGTTACTTCCTCAAAATGTTGAAATGTAAGGGGTGTCAGTTGAATTTTGATAAAATGATGACGTAAGACAGTGGCGCGTGAAGCTATAAATATGAGTCCAGTGAATTTGATTATCTTATTGTATTGGTTCAAATGTAGGCATTAGCTTTTAGACAATAAAAATGGCATGGTGTTTAATATCTGCCGGGGTCGCGGGAAGATACAAAAGGGTTACCGAGGCCCCTGGCAACACAGGCAACGGAATGAATACGGGTGGGTTTTAGTCAGTAAGAGTCTGACACACCCTCCCGCTCCGCCCAGAGCGGAAGAAGTTATTTGATGACTTCCTATCCAAAAAAAAACCTTGTGTAAATAATTTCATCACCACTGCTATCAAAACAGTGAAGGAAAACATCGTGAGGAAACCGGCATGTCCTAGAACGAAAAATTCGAAGACATGTGACATCTACCAACCCGCAACCCGCACTGGGCCCGAGTGGTAGATTACAGCCCACTCCCTCTCGAAGAGAGGAGGCCTCTGTCCCAGCAGTGGGAACATTGTAGGCTGATTATGCTATTCTTTAATTTTATATTGAAGTTCATATTCATTTCATTTATCATGCTTAAGCTCTCTTAATTTAATTTTTTAATGAAATTATGAGAGCTTAAGCTGAAAATACATAGATTAACGAGTTGAGAACCGGTGCGTAGTAGAGTTTCTGGAATTCTTTCAACGAGCTCCATTATACGATTTCTTCGATGCAGCTACTGACACATCGCATTGGTTTCAATGCCCAGTCGAAGGAACATAAAAAAAAATTGGACTCCTAGTTCATCCAGTCAAGGTTTTTATTTCAAGCCAGTTCTGGGTCCAAAATAGATACCTAGGTAAAGCGAGTAGTCAACATCACAAGCGAATTAGTAAGACCGATTTAAATTACTGGTTAAGACCATTGCCTAAAACTCCAAACATTTAATACATTCTCAAATTAACAAATAAGGAACTGGCGCGAATCGGGTGTTTTCACGCAAGACTTCAATTTAACTTCGGTACGTGAAACTTTAGTATTCACACCACTGAACCTTAATATAGCTGGCAAATATTCCGTAGACCTATTCGACACAAGTAATTGATTAACATTTCCGAATTTCAAGTTAGCATTCACGAATAATTCACAATTCAGTTACAGTTGACAACTCTTCTGTAAGTTGCAGAAAAAGTTACTAGAAAAGATACTTAATCGTTACTCACGCAAATTAAATTATTTCAAATTGTTAGACTGAATTGAATTTCAGTTCCAACGTTTTTATGTGAAAGGAATTCTGGCAATCAAAATTGCTTGGCTTTAAATGATAAATGATTTTATTTCGTTAAGTAGGTTTATACAAACACTTTTACACCTCAATCATATTGTAAAAACTAGATGACGTCGGCGTTTCCTATCTGACTACTCCGTGAAGAAAGGAACAAACTCAGAGGTCACAGAGTCACGGAGAGTCACGGAGTCTGGACTTTAAAATAGACTGTAACCTCTGAGTTTGTCTGTGGTCCTCAAAGGATCTGACATGTCAGATAATGTGAGGGCCATGTTGATCAGTGTCGAAAAGGTCTTTTGAAGAAATAACGGTGGTTCTTTCCAGTTTTTGTCTTTATACTCATTAGAAGGTTACAGAAATTTTTCAGTTTTTTCAACACCTGTTTAAGACTATCATGGCGGTAAACAACCAGCCTTAGAAAGACGCCCTGATTAGTAACTAAACGTTGCGATACAGAAATTGCAATCAGTTATCAGATATTACGGAAAATAAAAGTTGTAAAATTCTAGTTTTTCTATGAAAAATTCATGGAAATTACCAGAATGGCGTCGTCGCACCGTCGCGTCGCGCCTGTCTACGGGAGCCTTTACGTGACGTTTACGTAGTACTTTCGACATCTATTTTCGGCATAGCTGGCGGGTTAGCACTAACGTTAGGTCGTATTTCATCCTTCACCGCAATTTAGCGCACACATATCTTCATTCGAACGACATTTTACTAGCTACTGGCCACAGAAATTTAAATTCTTCCGTACAAAATCGCCGAGAGCAGAGTAAAAAGAGTCAACTACACTTTTTACGAAATTCAATTTTTTACACTCGGAATTCTTTGTTTTATCATAGGATTTTATTTTCTTTTTAATGATCAATTTTTACTAATATTAAGTCATGTATAATTTTTCAAAGTTGACACGGACATTATGTATACCGTTAGTCCGTGTAGGTATAGGTACGTCGGATAATCGGCGCGAGCACCTGTGGTAAACCAAGATATCAGTCAGATAGCCGTTTTCATGTCGCTTTTTCAAAATTTTCGTTGTTTAGTGTAACAACAACAATAAAATAAGTCACGTCATCGCGTCGTTACAAATAATAGTTAAATAAGGAAAATTATTGCATACCTATATTTATTATGGCAATCAGTAACGTAGAATTTATAATAATATCTAGTAATAACTTTATTAATATTTAAAATCAAAGGAAGTCCCGTGTAGAAGCGGATACTCGTATATGCCATTTAATCCGCTTCTACGCCGATTAACTGCGCGTTTCACCATTACGCACATTGCGCTCTAAAACACAGATTGCTGACGTTGCTCAAAAAGTTTGCTCAAAGTTAATGTGGGACTAGGCTGGCCATATCTGTCACATGCCCAATGAGCTGTGGGCCAAAATAGTCACTCCGTGGAACCCTTTTTTTTTTTTTTTTTTAGGGTGGGAAATCATCAAATAACCATCAAATAACTTCTCCCGCTCTGGGCGGAGCGGGAGGGTGTGTCAGACTCTTACTGACTAAAACCCACCCGTATTCCTTCCTGTTGCCTGTGTTGCGGGGGCCTCGGTGACCCATAAGTACCTTCCCGCGACCCCGGCAGGCATCGGCCCTAGTGGACCCCTACTTTTGTGCTGACGACATCTCTTTGAGGCGCGCGTGGAATACGACGCGCCGTCGACCTGGGCCTGGTCCTTACCGGACGGTGAGCTACCCATTGCTCACCGTCCGCAAGCCCGCGCCTTTGCGCAAGTTTGCGCAAAGTTAATGTGGGACTAGGCTGGCCATATCTGTCACATGCCCAATGAGCTGTGGGCCAAAATAGTCACTCCGTGGAACCCTGAGACAGTTAAAAGGCGTCGCGGCAGACCCCGTAGAATATGACGGGAAAGCTGGACAAAACCAACGACCAGTAGTCCACATTAGCTCTGGAACGCAAACACTGGAATTCATGGGGCCTTTGCCCAGCAGTGGGATGATACAGGCTAACAGTAACAGTAACTCATTTAGTTGACTTTTTTGTACGAAGTAGATAAAGAAATCTACCGTATTTGGGGGGGGGGGATACAGTAATTGGCCTTAACCATTTCCTTGGTGCCCTATTACCTAAGTCTTGTAAACTGGAACAAGATTGCTAATAACTATCACAGTTTTGCCTTCAAAACGCTCTCCTGTAAAATCATGATTTTGTAGATAACCGTTTATACTTTGCGGCCGTCGAGATGTACCTAATATTCCTTACAATGTATCAATATGGTTTGGTTTTATTCTTGGTAAGTGATCTTTTATGGAGGTTGTTAAGTGTAAAAGATTCTAGACCTAAAACAATGCACCAGCGAACAATGTAAAGCTGGGTATCCACATTTTTTGCGCATCTATTACCCATGTTACTTTAAATTAAACTAATTAAAGGCAATTTTGAATTATCAAGTTATCAAGGGGTTTTCAGTCAGAAATATGAAGTTTGTTGCCCATTTCTAAGCGTAGTAGGTTCCTATGGAGAAGCCCAATACTTAGTTCGAAAAAATCTTGAGTGTGATTTCGTCCTACAAATCTGAATTTCAGCGAAAAAGCCACAATTTCGTGGACCCGAAACACATAATTTTCCACCTTTTTACACACAATTCAACTTCGTGACATTACTGTCATGCTTATCGCAACCTTCCGAAAGTTTCCGAGATGGTCCCAGGCGTGACATTTCATGATTTATTATGAGACGGGAACTTTTGCAAGGTCGATGTTTTTGGGAGTTTACAACAGATATTCACCTCTTTGGTGCCTAGTTTAAAACTAAAGGACGCTTTTTATCGTTTTTAGAATAATAAAGAGTTTGTTATAGTAGGAGGTACCCTTAGGCACCTGAACTGAAAGAAAAAATATGTAAAAAGAGAAAATAATAGAGACAACTTTGAGATATCGTTTCGGAAACCAAAAACATTTACACAAGTAAATAAAATTGGAGTGTCTGTTTGTAATGTCAAATAACAGCTTTTTACTAAATGCTTAAGAAAGTATATAGGTACGGTACATATAACAAAATCCATTGTTTTTGTTTGTTCCGCCTAATCTCCGGAATGGCTGGACCGATTTTGACGGTATTTTTACTGGCAGATAGCTGATGGTATAGGGCACTGAAGTTGCTTTTATTTTAGAAAAGCCACACGGGTGAATCCGCGGGCATCGCTATTCCTTACTAATATTAATTAATAATATTAGTAAGGACTAGAGAGGCCCGCGAAAGTGAGTTTGATTGTTGGTTTTTGTTACGCTTTCACGCTAACACGGCTTAACAGATTGAGAAGAAATTTGGCACATGGGTAGACCATGACTTGGGTTACGACATAGGATACTTTTATCCCGATATTCTCACGGGATCGAGATTTACGCAGGTGAAACCGCGGGGTGCAGCTAGTAATATATAAAAGCAGCATTGTATTTTAAGAAAGATTCAAAGGTCGATATCTTACTGATTGTATTTATTTATATATACTTTATTGTACACCACAAAAATACATGACAAAAAATAAATCAAACACTAAAAAATATACAATGGGCGGCCTTATCGCTCGGGAGTGTATTTAAGTTGAAACTGACACATAGAAATTATTATAATACACAGTCATTACTAAGTCAAATAAAATAAAATATTCTACTACTACAACAAGCGGTGGACAGAAAAACACATTTTCTAATAACAAATATAAAAACATCTAAAGAGTAATTAATTACGTAGACTCACCGGCTATTTTTCGTCCATTGTTCTTTCCTAGAATGGAGTAATTTTCTTCACGCTGGAAGGAAATGAGAGCAATATTTTTTGCGACGCGTTATCGTGGGACATTTAATCATGAGCCCTGAGCTTGTTTCCTCTGAAAACAAAGAGAGTTACATGTTTTAACAAAATAGGAAATAAAATAAAATTAGGGCTGGTTAAGGGGCGCAACACACTTTCGGGTGCCGCACTTTCAATTCGGCAGTTATTGTTAAACAATAAAGCCGGCTATTATCGGCTCGTGGTGATCGGCAAACTCGTACTCTCGCTGAACCATTTTCGGGTCGGCACGATACAATTCAAGCTAAGCCGGCGAGCGGGTTTTTAAACAATTAGATCTATTTACATCGTATTATTGATTTTGCCAGCGGGTCTACCGATTCAGAGAGCAGCTGAGAGCAGTGGTAGCCGAGTGGTAACGGCCGCGACTTACGAGTTGCAGGTCGTAGGCTCGAACTCGGACAAGCGCTTTACTTTGTGTAAATTATTTCATCACCACTGCTCTCAAAACGGTGAACGAAAACATCATGAGGTGAAAAATTCGAAGACATGTGACATCTACCAACCCGCACTGGGCCCGCGTGGTGGATTACGGCCCACTCCCCCTTACAGAGAGGAGGCCTGTGTCCCAGCAGTGGGAACATTATAGGCTGATTATGTCATGTTATGTTTATGTGCCGAATCATGCCGACACGAACGTTTAGCACCCCTAGCTTCGATCTCCGGTTTGTTTTTTGTGACAAACGGCAAATGACAAATCCCATAATTTTTCAAACATTTGGACATGGTGATGATGCTTGGAGAGGCCGACAAAGAATAATCATTTCCGTGTGCAAATTCAGAGGCTTAATTTATGGCCAGGTGAATCAATTTCATATCTGAAAAACAGCTCGTAAATTATGTGTTATAAATTAGGCATAGTAGTCTGCCGGGGTCGTGGGAAAGTCCGAAAGGGATACCGAGGCCCCTGGCAACAAGGAACACGGGTCCCCACACCCCCCGCTTCGCCCAGAGCGGGAGAAGTTATTCGATAATTTCCCACCCAAAAAAAAGGCATAGTAGAGTAATTTTATTGTTGACACGAACATTTAACGGACTGTGGGCTAGTGATAAAATATAAAATAGTGGCAACTAAGTTTATACAGTCTGTCTGTCTGTCTGTCTAGTGGTCTCAACCACTACTGCTGAGCGACGGGTCAGAAAAAGTGTTATTGGGTTTTCCCATCTGGAATTTCTCAGTAGCAGTCCGGAGTCTGGATTTGTGCCGGGTTGATGGCAATAGGCACCTGGGGAACCCTATTACGTGGGACTTAAACATAACTGGTAAAATATAGGTGTACTATAGGTACACCTCTGTCTACTCTTCAGTGAATACTGGCGTGATGTAATGTTATGTTTAAATTAAAAAAATAAGACCTCATAATGGCATGTTTTAGAATAATTTTCTTATCAGCGTTTGTCTGCTGCCTTCATTGCACGTAAAAATATCGGGAAGTAGGTACCATCAGCAAGAGACATCAGGGAGACAACGAAGCTCGAGGTTTTAAATTTTACGACCGCTGCAATATTAAATGCTGTCTGTCTCCCTTGACTTTTATGAGAGCACTTAATTATCATAAAGTTTTCTGCAATCACCTGTACTTTTTCAAAATTATCACTTTACTGACAGACCACTTCAGTAGGTTCTTCATAAAAAAAAACCTGCTGACTTTATGTCTATGACGCTCGAAAGCAATTTTTTTCAACATAATGCTGTGTGCTCTTGTGAACATTATTTACGAATGCATCGTAATAAAAACAAAGCGAAACGCCGAACATAGTCGTAATTATCATAAATACTTTATTGTTGCATTTTATGGCGTCATAAAAATAAAATTTAACGGGGCAACGTCCAAAATGCACTCTGTTAATAACATTTATTTGGTTTTATTTTACTGCAGTACGGTTAGTAAAACATTATTGTTGTCGGCGACTGTACATATTAGTTTTTCGCTTCGTGCTCAAATTGAATATTGATGTCAGTTTGTTTATCCATTTTAACTCTGCATTTTATATCTGCATACATGTATGAATAGGTCTCATGTTTATATTCATAGTCAAAATGAGTTTTCACACCAAAAGAATTCTAAGACCTTCAAAAACAGTGTTTAATTAACGCTCATGAAATTAACTAACAGATTATATTATCATCAGCCTGAAGCAGTCCACTGCTGGACATAGGCCTCTCCAATTGCACGCCATTCAGCTCGATTTTTTTTTTTGAGTGTGTGAAATCATCAAATAACTTCTTCCGCTCTGGGCGGAGCGGGAGGGTGTGTCAGACTCTTACTGACTAAAACCCACCCGTATTCCTTCCTGTTGCCTGTGTCGCGGGGGCTTCGGTGACCCATAAGTACCTTCCCGCGACCCCGGCAGGCATCGGCCCTAGTGGATCCCTACATTTGTGCTGACAAGGGCGCCCTACCTTCCCCCTTAAGCTTGCTTATTCTGTGAGCTATGTCGACAACTATGATTCTCTGCCGGATCACCTCGTTCCGGATTCGATCGCTCAAAGAGACTCCAAGCATAGCCCGCAGCTCCAAGCATAGCCATAGCTCGCAGAGCGACCTTGAATTTATGAACCAGTAGTACCGTGAGTTTTGGCGGCACTGATTGAAGACCTTAGTCTTTAGGCTTTGTGGAATACGCGACGAGAAGACTCGACGAAGCTTCCCAGACCAGCTGAATTCTTCTGTTAGCCTCCCTCTTAAATGAATATTAATTCGCATTATACTTACCTAATAATAGGCAGATATGCACAAAAATACATAATTCAGTCATTCTAGTAATGTGATGAAATTTATTTTCACCAATGCTCCATCGTCCATTGCTTTTGGAGCAATGAGATGGTATTGCTATTTTTCAGAGATACAAGATTAATTTCCATAGTAATGACGTTCTTAGAACACTTGCTTAAAGCATTGAATAAGAATGATTTCGGCCTTTTGATCTCTCTAGAGCCGACTAAAAATGGATAAAATGGTGTTTTATTTTCAACTGAAACCGAAATCAGTGTACTTAAACTGCATTTTCGTTTGAAAAAAACCGCAAAATGAACGAAATTATTGAATGTTTACCGCAAATAAACGTATTTTATTTATTTCTTTCTTTCTAAAAAGTTATGTTAGTACTTATTTCTGCAGTAGGTACTTTAAAGTATTGATACCAAAAAGTAAGTACAGCAAAACCAAAAAAAAAAGTGTCATAAAACTATTGAAATATTGCAAAATTAACTAAAAACTTATTTTTGAACTATACAGGGTAAATTTAAAATAGCTAGCAAAACTGCAGACGTGGTGGGTATCGATATCTCTTTTTTGGGACCAACGACCGCTGGTACTGTTATTACTGAAAGTATGAGGTGAGAACATTTGTTCGCTAAGCAGACTCGTTAGTACCGCCCCCGAAAAACATTTGAATACTACTAGACGCAGTAAAGGATGAGAAAATATTTTCTTTAAACATCATCAAGCATTGCAAACTAGGTTGACGACGACGACCGAAGACAAACCTCCGCAAATATGTACACAATTAGGCAGAGGGGTGGCTTATAATTAAAACAAATTAATCTTAGCTTTTTTCTAATCAAAGGAAGAGAATTTGGCCAGTCCCAATTGTTAAATGTCGTTGAACCTTGTCAGCCTGAATCACAGAGAAGGTACTTTAATTCAATAGTACTAATTCAGGTTTGGCTTAGAACTAAGCATAGAACTAAGTATTGAACATAGACTTTTTCTTTGATATCTATTTTAATATTTCTTTTCAAAGAACTTAGGTTCGGTGTTCTTGAAAATGATTTGAAGGAATCAGAATATTGGGTTTCTATATTTGAATAAATAGAGGTACCTACCCATTAGATTGGAATTAAATCTAGTCACTGAAATGTGTTTGTATACGCCCCGAAAAAAAAAATGAAATGAAGAACCTCGTTTGTATTTTCCGGGCCAAATGCCAAACAAGAGTTCAAAAATGATAACTTTTGCGGGAATTGAAGCTCTGGCTGTATCTAAGACCGAAATATTAGCTAATTCAGTCCAAATTCTCTGAAACTATTGAACCTATTGAACTGATTATTATGCAAGAATATTTCATATTACGATGGCACATAGCTGAACTTTCTCAACTCCAACCCCATAAAGAGACATGCAATGCTTAAGTATCATCATCTGCCTAGCCTTTTCCCAATTATGTTGGGGTCGGCTTCCAGACTAACCGGATTCAGCTGAATACCGGTATTTTACATGAAGCGACTGCCTATCTGACTTCCAAAACCCGGTTACTGGGTAACACGAAACCCTTGGTAAGTCTGGTTGTCAGAGTTTCGGGCTTCTGACTTCCCGTAACGTCTGTCAAAGATCTAGTAGAAAGTAACAGCCGGGACTAACGGCTTAACGTGCTTTCCGAGGCACGGAGGGGTCTTGGTATGTAAAGATGTTCACCCGTCCACGGACTAAACGCGGCAAGCGTAGCTTAAACCTGATCGATCGACCCATGCGGCTGTTATTACTTAGCTACAAGCCCCTGAAGCCTTAAAAGTATATTTGAACCAATTCAAGATTAACAGCCAGCAAGTTTTCTTAGTAGCTTCTCAAACTTACAGATTCATAAACCACCAGAGCCCTATTTAACGTAATTGACATAGGTATTGCCAAAAAGTGAAAAAATTTATAAATTGACATATTTTCGGATTGTCGGATTGTCGCCTGTCACCTGTCTACCCTTTCGGTTTTATGAAATATGCCCCAGATCCTTAGAAAACTTGAAATTAAGAGCCCACGAAAGAGACCATCTCTTCCTGCAATTCCATTTGTTTACTATAATCTAGGTCCGAGATCCTGGCTCCTAAATAGTGTAGTTATGAGCGACATGCGGTCCCCGGGCAGGGAGCCACATGGCCACATCCTCATTAGGACAAAGGGGGCTGAGTAAATGGCGTGTAACACATCGTGCCAAGGTGACATGCATTCAGTGAGTGAGAAACGCAGTGACACCATTTGTTGAAGGAAGTTGGTTAGATGATTGTTGTAATGTTATGGTAGCCATGTTACACGTTACGATATACTTGCGCAAGTATACAGTAATGTGTGTCGGAAGATTTTGCATACTGGTGCAAGTCTAAACTTGCACAAGTATACCGTAACGATATGGCTACCATAATGGCCTGCGCAGATCAGGGACTTTTGTCCGCGGACACTTTGTCCGCGACGATAAAACGTATAGAAATCCTGACAGTATGTTTGTCTTACGTGTGCGTTATTGCATAGATTTCCATATGTTTTATCGTCACGGACAAATTGTCCGCGGACAAGAGTCCCTCGTCTGCGCAGGCCTTAAAGCGTGGAATACACATGCTCCCTAGTAGTACAAGAGCATGCTACTTATTAGCAATCAACTAGCATGTGTATTTATTTATTTATTTATTTATTTAACAGTTTATGTACACACATATAAACAGACAAAAAGAAAGGAACAGAAAAAACGTACAAAGGTGATGCTTATTTCTAATGAAATCTCTTCCAGCATACCTGCAATAGGACAGTAGACATGGAGATGTAGACAACGTGTGTAAGGTAAAAGAGAAAACAAAATACATAAAAACAAAATAAAACTATTCACTAATTTAATTATACACTATGAGAATATACTTACATAAATACATACTTCTAAAATAAATATCACTAAAATACTTATATACTTATAATTAATAGTATAAAATAATAAATACATAATATGCAACTATGGCAAAGTGGAAAGATAGTGTTCTTTCACTCTTCTTTTAAAAACAGCAACAGTTTGGCAGTCCCTAATGTCAGGTGGAAGTGAATTCCACAGCTGAACCGCGTGCACAGTGAAGGAGTAGGAGTAGAAGTCGGTAGAGTGGGGAGGGGATTTAAGGAGATTTCTAAGATGCGACCTGCAAGGTGCATCAGAAGGACGGGCGAAGGAAAAACGTCCCCGCAGATAGGATGGCGTACTAGGACCTCCTCACTACAGGAACCACTTTTCATGTTAGATTCAGTTCATATTTAGGATTGGGGCTGTATAGGGGTTATTTTTTAATTTAAAAAATACTGAAAAAAATCTATTCCCGTAACAAAGGGTTTTTCCTTATGTCCTGCTACTAGGACAGATGCAGGCTACTTATATTTTCAGAACTATTTTATGTTCTGTATAGAAGACAATTACAGTCAACGAGTGTATATTATTGTATAATAAAATGAAACAAGCCCATAAAATAATCAATGTTTATTGAAATTTAAACACATTACTTATATAAAACTTAACTTGTAACTTCTTTATTTATTTTGAACAAATAATATTTTGATAACATTACTTTTTTACATATAAGATATATAAAATCAGTCAAATCAGTCAGGGGTAGAGCGGTAGTGGCCCAGTGATAACGGCCGCGACATACGAATTGTAGGTCGTGGGTTCGAACCCAGACAGGCGCTTTACTTTGTGTAAATTATTTCATCACCACTGCTCTCAAAACGGTGAAGGAAAACATCGTGAGGAAACCGGCATGTCCTAGAACCAAAAATTCGAAGACATGTGACATCTACCAACCCGCACTGGGCCCGCGTGGTGGATTACGGCCCACTCCCTCTGACAGAGAGGAGGCCTGTGCCCCAGCAGTGGGAACATTATAGGCTGATTATGTAGTCAGGTATATAAAATAGGTCAGTCATCAACAATTATAGAAACCTATCTAGCATACAAACATATTATAACAATTCACACCATTTGGTTATAAAAGAAAAATAAGAAAACTAAACCTCTGAAAATAATTATGGATTATGAAAAGCTTAGAAACAGTCTCTCTAAACCGTGAAACATAAATACACAGCACATTTTTTGCAGGTAACTGTAGTCTTTTTATAACAACCCTCATTTCTGCATCTATTTTGCTTTGAACTGTGTTGTGGCATGTCATTAGCTTTTTTTTGACGTATTCGTCAAAAAAAGCTATATAGCTACTATAGTTCCTTTACCAACTAAAGCTATTGCTTTTGTTGGTAAAGGAACTATAGTAGTTTTACGTTTCTTGTGCTTTGGTAAAAGATCTTCAAACTCATCAGCTAGGTCATCAGTGTCTGTAGAATCTAAATTATCAGCAATCAGTTGATTGCTGATAATATCATTTGAGAAGTTTCTTACCAAGTCCCATCTTAAATTCACGTATGCCTATTATGTTTTTAACGCCCTTTTTCTTCTCTCTCTGTTTGAGCTGAAGGTATGAGTTAGCAACAGCCAAGTCTATCAAATGATATATTACTCGTATTGTCCACTTTTTTGTTCTGTTACATGAAGGGCATATAACTAGCATTCTATCAACTAAATCTACACCCCCATGTTTTCATTATATTCCTTGATAACGTCGGGGCGTCTTACACGTTCATACGTTGTACGAGTATTTGTTCATCTACATATATACCGTTCAAAGAACTATTCGAATGACCATCCCTGGTCGAAATTTGGCACATATGTTGGTTCATACAGGTTTATTTCGAGAGGTTCAAAATTTCCCGTCCATAAATCCACAACATCAGGTTGAGACGGTATTTGTCTGCAGTTTGACTGAACTGACCTTCGAAGACGACGAGAAGATCTTCCTAAGCGTAAACCAGAGCCAGTCGTCTGGAGTATTATAGAACCACTCCAAAAAGCCGGCGATGGTGGCTCAACAACATCACAGGAGTCTGAATTTATGGAAGAATCACTAGAATCATACCTTCGACGCTCTTGTGTAGTGATTTCCGAGGGTTCATTGTATGTGGGATCTTAGTGATCATCATCGCTTCTAAAATCCACATCTGATTCTTCTAGTAATGCTAAGACGATATGGTCAGATCAGGCTAAAACAAATAGCAAATAAAATATAATATACATATTTCCCTTACAGGTACCTATATACAGGACATAATAATATTAGTTCAAAAGTAGTAGTCTGAAAAAATCCTACATACAGGACATAAAACTTTTATCTCCGATGAAAATAAAATAATGGCGAAATTCTAAGTAAATATTGACAAATCAAACTAAATCTACTATTCGAAAACATAATTCGAATACGTTTTGGAAGAAATAGCAAAATTTTTTTAAGATTCAATCAGATTGAACTTACCATTGCCAGAGCGCGGCTCGATACATCTGGATCTGGAAGCCATTTTAGTAGAATTCACGTTCAGTTGAGCTGTCAAATATTTTTCTATACCAAAAACAATCCTCACTAGATGTCGCTACGGGTTTAAATTTGACGCGACGTTGATATTTAACATACAAGATTTTTTTGTTTTTAATGTTCCGTGGGTAGTACAAATTCAGTCAGGAGGGAAGGATGTTAAATAGCAGACACAATATCCGAGAGTTCCTGCGAAGACGAATGGGGAGCCACTTGAGAATCTTGCGAAAGTTAGAAACATGATCATACTTTTTAAGGTTAAAAACAAAACGAATGCAGATATTTTGCAAACGCTCAAGTTTATTTAAAAGCTCCTCGGTGGCATCCAAATAACAGGTATCAGCGTAGTCTATGATGGGCTGTATGAGAGTTTGAGCAAGGGAGATTTTGGTATTCAAGGGCAAGAAGCTCTGGAGGCATTTCAACGAATGGAACGTGTAGTGCACTTTGCGACTGACTTGAGCAACATGGGTAGTCCACGATAGGTAAGAGTCCAAGGTCACCCCCAGGTTTTTAACTGTATTTGCGTATTCAATCTGACCTCCATTCAGACAGAGTGGAGACAGCAACGCAATATCGAGCCTATTCCGCATATACCTTCCACCGATAATTATGGCCTGGGATTTCTTAGGGTTGATTTGCAGTCCAAAGGACCGCGACCACTCGCTAATAAAATCCAGGTCATGGTTCATGGCAGACACGGCTGCTTCCGCATCTTGCCTAAAGAAGTTATAGTAAAGCTGCAGATCGTCGGCATAGAGATGGAAGTGGGAAGAGATAACTCTGGTGACGGAGTTAATGAAAAGAGAAGAGGAGAGAGAACGCCACCCTGAGGCACACCCGCGGTAAGAGAACACCAGTCAGAAGAAGTCTCTACGAGATGAACCCGCTGCGTCCGGCCTTTAAGATAGGAGTCAAACCAATCTACAGTAGAAGAAGAGAAATTGAAACTTTTAAGGATCCCTAGAAGGATGTCGAAATCGACAGAGTTAAAGGCACTGCTAAAGTCCAGAAGTACAAGCAAGGTGAGAGATTTGTTGTCCATAGCCAAGCGAATTTCATCAGTGACCTTTAGAAGAGCCGTTACTGTGCTATGACCGGGTTGAAAACCAGATTGAAAAGGACTAAGAAGGCAATTCGAGGATAGAAGAGTTAAACAACAATGTATGGTGCCAAATAGGGCATGCAAAAACCGGGTTGATTTAAAAAACCGTTTTTTTCGGGTTTTTTGTTTACAAAACCGCTGAAACTGGTTAAATCGGTTTTTTCGGTTTATTTTTCAATTTTTATTAAAGAAATGAGAAATATGTGTGTAAAGAATCAAAATATGTATTTTTTTATGTTTATCTCACTTATTTTTATAATAATGAGCATTTGTTTGGACTGAAATAAGCTACAACTACTAAGTAACAATACAAAAAGTTTATTTTCTCTATACAAAACATAGAATAAAGATTATGATTTAAGAAAATAACATATTCTTAAAAACTTAGGTACCTTAACATACCAAATTAGGAACATTTGGTAGGTACATAAAGGTCTAAAACCACAGAATGTTAAACAACAATTTAACTGTCATAAAATACAAACAAGCAAAATCAACAGTACGTAAAATGCGATCAAAATAATTATTTAAATATCACATGAAATAGAAGTCTTATTCCTAATTTACCAAAACAAAATAAATCAGTCATTCTTATAGATATAGATTATAAATTAAAGTTACACAGCTAAACCAAATTACAATTTTTTACTTTGATAGAAAGACCGTAAGGATACAAGTGCATCAAGGGAGTCATCATTTAGAGTACTACGGATTTTATTACACATGAGACCCGCTGATGAAAAGGCTCTCTCTGATTCCACACTTGTTGGAGGTATAGATTTCAAAGCCTAAATACTTTTGTTAAGTGCCGTTTTTCCTCCACCGTCGTAAAGTGCCATTTCCACCCTGATTTTAGTTTCTAAATCAAGTTCTGTAGATAGGATACCAGAGGTATGTTGTTTGAGCGCCTTCTTTATTTCTTGTCCGAGTTGGTCCTTGATGTTCCGTGAAACATTTACTACTGTATGGTCTACGCTTTCCTGGGTTGTCGTCGCCGTCGGTGTAGTAGTCGAAAAATGCTTATTTATAATGTTTACTATGAAACTTCGGATTTGTTCGTAATCGAGGGAAATCGCGTTATTTACGCCATCCAATAGATCTTTGTAGTATGAAGCTGGTCTGTGCAAACATAGAAGTATTCCAGTAAGATTTGTCAATCGTTGTTCTATTCTTGATTCTAACGAATTTGCCAATTGAATGCTGATGGAACAGGAATCTTCTTGCAATTTTTTAAGCATAAATTTTATCGCTGCTACTGCTGTAATTAAATCAGCATCACGCTGGTATAAAGCTTCTACAGTAGCTTTTATGACAGCTAAATAATCAGCTAATTCAGCAAGAATCAGTAACTCGGCATCATTAAAATGAATATTAGACTTCTCGAACTCCACCGAGTCTTGCAATCCAGTATAAGTTTCAGATCTTTATTGTCATGTCTGCCATGACATATTTACTTAAAATGTAATTTTTCGTTGGTGATTTTCTAAACATTTTTGCAACACTTCTTACTTTGTCTATAATGTCTTTATAAAATAATGTTTGCACTAAATTACATCGATCAACACTGACATCTAATTCAAAACCACCATCTTCATCATCACTGTTTTCAGAGTTATCGCTATCTTCTTCATTTTCACTCGGTTCTCCAGGTTATCTGGTCACTTCAGTAGTTTTTTGTATAGCACATCAATTATGCCTAATTGAATCCCATGCGCCAGATAAAGTTGCTGGTTAGCCCTAGCAGCCCGGCCTAAGGCTAACATAACGCTGGCCCCATCATTGGTCAAACAAACGACGTCTTCATCCAACGAAAGTCTAAAATTTGAAAGTTTCTTTTTGTAATTTCTAAACAATGTTGCGTGGTCCCTTTTGCACTGATTCTCATAAGCCCTAAGTTTTTGTAGCCAGCATTGTCACTAAAATGCGGTGAAAATAAATTCATATTTATATATCGCCGGTTTCTATTAGACGTCCACTCGTCTAAAGTCATTGCAAATCTCACTCCATCTGACTTCAATTCTTCTAATTCTTTTAAAATTATATTTCTTAACTCGTCATGTGCTTTTATGACCATATTTTTGATACTATTTGGTGAGCTTAGCAATTTGTATCCACTTTTGATAAACAGTTTTCTAAGCTCCTCGGAAGAACAAAATGTTTTGAAGGGCAGGCCATCCAAAGCAGCCATCTTTGATACAACGTATTCAACAAAAAGTAATTTTGTAAAAAAATGTGTAAATTTTTGTTTTTTTGCTTTGAAGGATCTGTTTGTGTATCTTGATTATCTGTGAAAACATATGGGTCTACTGCACTTGTGCTTGGTGTTGGTTCTGTTGTAGATTTGGCATTTTCTTTTAAATCTATTGAGTGTTTACTGCGCAAGTGGTTCGGTAGGCTTGATGTAGAACTGCCTGCCGCTTTTAATATTCTATTGCATTCTTTGCATTTGGCAGTGCTTCCGTCCGTGGCACGCAAAAAATAAAACCATACTGATGATTTATCACCAGCTGATTTTTTATTTTCCACATATTTTGTCTTCTTAATGAACGTGGCTGAAATAGGAACTTAACTAACGCCGCCTCGCCGTCCTGTCCACTTTTGTCAGTGATAAATTGAGTATTTTGTTTGAATATTGAAGTATTATTCAATCAATAACATAGGAGAAATATAACCGAAAAAAAAAGGTTTTATTATCTTAAAAAACCCGGGTTTCAAATAGTCGGTTATCCGGTTTTTACGGTTATCCGGGTATCCGGTTTGCATGCCCTAGTGCCAAAGTAATAAATCCAAATATCTTCAAAACCGCTGTCTTAACTGTTATATCCTTACAGATGGCTGTTAAACAAATTATTTATCATTTTTTAGTGTATTTTATATAATGGTGGCAGCGGCGGGGTTTTTTTTATAAAAAAAATATACGTTGTATAAAAAAAATGGTTGAACTAAAATCTGTACTTACATCCGGACCAATGGGTTTATAAACTTGAAATGTTGGAGAGAGGTGTCTTGTGTTTTAGAGAAACTCTACTACATTAGCAAAATTAAGAAATATTAGAACAAATTATTACTGTTACTTTTTTTATTAATAATAATATTACAATTAATAATAATCAAAACGGACTAAGTAATAGAATATACTACAGTTCTATTTATATGCAATATTGTGCTTAACCACCCTCATTAATGTTATAATATTTAGCTTAATTACCCTTATTAATGTCATAATTCTAATAATTAGTTACTAATTACAGTAACATATGTTATCAAAATTAAGGTAATTATATGTATAATTTGGTTAATTAGATAATTCCTAATAGGTTAACGATCATACAATACAATGTCAAAAAAGAGTTCTTAGAATGCGATGTCATTGAATATATTTCTTAATTTTGCTGATATTGTAGTGTTTCTCTAGAATACAGACACGTCTCTACAAAATTTCTAGTTTATAAACCCATTGGTCCGGATGTAAGTACAAATTATAGTTCAACCATTTTTTATATAACGTATATATTTTTGTAAAAAAAAAGACGCAGTTGTCACCGTTATATAGCGGTGATAAAATTACGGTGGTAAAACGGTGGTAGATTATTTGACATTTTTTGGTGTAATTTATATAAATTACACCAAAAAAATGTCAAATAATTTTAGAACAGCGATCTATCATATCCTTAATATGGTAACAGTTAAGACAGCGGTTTTGAAGACAAGGAAGTTTGGCAATAATTCCTTCAGCACATGTGGCTTCCCTGGTACCTCTTATATGGCATAATTATGTAAATGTATATTAACTGCTCCCAAACCACGATGTTTATTTTATATTTTTTTATTCGTACTTTTTTGACATAATATTTTAATTATTTTAACCATTTATTAATGGCTTTTGTGGACAGGATATTAATTCAGACTTGTTACAGTTGTAATGGCAAACATGTAATTTGGTTTAAATAGGTTTTATTTTTATTATTATTATTAATATTTTACATGGATTATTTTATATTTTGTGAATGTGAGAACGTTCTGACGTTTCATAAGTGCCCATGTAGGTTTATGTGAAATAAAATATTTTGATTGAAGATATTTGGATTTATTACTTTGGCGGCATTTTTTTTTAATATGGTTTTCCTATGAAATTATATTCCTTACATATAAACATGACTGCTGAAGGCAGCTGAGGCTGCTGAAGCTTATCACAAGCTTAAATGCCTATGAAGCTTGATTTACAGCCAACAGTGCGTCGTCGCCCTGAACACTTAAATGCTAAGATTGGGGCGGGCCGCGCCGCAACGCATCGCATTGCAAAATTCCTCTTTCAACACTTTCATGCATTTTCTGTGAACCAACGCTCTCTATTCACACATAAGGGCCGCACCGCACTTTTTTGTATGAAAGTGCGTTGCGCTGGCTGCGGCTCTTTGTGGCTGTAATGTGTGCTTGGCTTTAAAGGTCAGACCTAACATTTTTGGACAAAATAATCATTATTGTCAACCCAAACCAAGAGGATGCTCGCATAACGATTGGTGGGTAGGCACTGGGATATTGCTTCTTATATATGTGCAAATTATGGGTTCCTGAAATTGCAGCTCAGTTCAATATTATAAATTAATTACGAGAAATATTAAGTATTGTCGTGATAACGCGAAGTTTACTTCGCGCGCTCTCTGTTGTACAGCGAGACGTCAAGCGGTGTGCGAGAGAGAGAGCGCGAAGTGTAGATTGCGCTATCGCGACAGTGTAGCCGTAGCATCATAAACGAGCGCAGTGGCGCGCGCCCGCAAAGTAGTTGAAAGTAGTCACTTACTTGCTGGCGCCCGAACGATGCGGACGTGTGACCTCTGCTGCAGTGACTAGTTAGTTAATTTATCTACTCCAATACTTCCTATAACATGGTGAACGCCACAATAGTGGTTTAGCTTTAGTAGCTCTTTAAATGATATCAAAAAGAGTTTCATGTAGGTATCTGAAAAAAAACCCTCACAATTACGCACGTCAGCATTGCCCAAGACTATTTCTAGAGGATAGTTTAATGTAGATAAATATTTCTAAGTGATATTATTGAAGGTTTAATGGTTCGACTACACGGGACTCCGGCCATATCAAATGGAGAAAAATACTTTTCCTTGGGCACTTTCAAATCCATTACGACTGGGACGAAAGAGGCTCCCAATTCAATGAGTATAATAAGTGCTGATTTTTTATGGGAATAAGTAGACATTAGGTTTCTTTAGCACCTTTCAGTTCAAAAAGGTGTTGCCATTTATTTATGTTCGTGTCTCGATGAGTGCGTAGTGTCGATTGAAAATTATCTGGCAAATTGTTAAGCAACTTTTTGCTTCATTATGTAAACATACACAACATAATCAGCCTATAATGTTCCCACTGCTGGGACACAGGCCTCCTCTCTGTGAGAGGGCTTCATTATGTATTTTGATGAAAATGAGAAAACTATTAAGTAAAATAAACTTTGGTCATCATCATCTGCCTAGCCTTTTCCCAACTATGTTCGGGTCGGCTTCTAGTCTAATCAGATGCAGCTGAATACCAGTATTTTACATGGAGCGACTGCCTATCTGACCTCCACAACCCAGTTACTGGGTAACACAATACCCCTTGGTAAGACAGGTTGTCAGACTTTCGAGCTTCTGACTACCCGTAACGACTGTAAAGATCTGCAAAAACAGCTGGGACCAACGGCTTAACGTGCTTTTCGAGGCACGGAGGGGACTTGGTATGTAAAGATGGTCACCCATCCACGGACCATCCGCGGTAAGCGTAGCTTAACCTGATCGATCAATCCGTGCGGCTGTTATTACTTAGCCACAACAAGCCCCTCAAAACTTTGGTATTGAAATAAATTATGTGTAACCCAAATCCTGCCAACAATCCTAGGCTGGGCCTGGAATGAAATCGGTTACCAAACAACCTATATTTAAGGGCCCATTATAGTTTAGTTAAAACAATAAACAAAAATTTTGGAACGAAACAATTTTTTTTATTGCTAGACCGAATAAAGTTTAACATATTGACCGTCACGGCACTTGAGACAAATGTTACACTTTTTTCGGTCAATAGTTCTCATTACTCAAGTGTGCAAAAGAGAAAGGAACTTCGTCTTTAATTGACTTGAATGTGCCCTGGCGGCTGAGAGTGTCACTCAAATGTCTCGCTAGGGGTGGCGTGTTTGTTGGATCATTAAGTTCTCTTCAAAATAGTTGAGCCGAATTGTGTTGATCCATGCGTCGTGTTCGTGAACGGGCGCCGTCAGTAGGGACTGGTCATTTCTTAGTTGCCACGGCTTATTTGAATTTTTTAATTGTTTTTGATTGTATCTTTTTATTACGGACACTTTTAACGTGCACGTCTTTCTACGTTGTTCTCACATGTATAATTTCAACATGAATAATGTAACCAATATTTTTGTAACAATATTTTTGTTTAAAAGATTCCGTGGAGTTTCTTGCCCGTTCTTCTCCATAGGAACCTACGATGCTTTGGAATGGGCAACTAGCTTCATCTTTCTGACTGACCGACCCCTTGACAATTCAAAAGTGCCTGTATTTAGCTTCTTTAAAATAAATGCTTTGAGTTTAAGTTTGATTTTGTTGAAGACATAACGACAAATGGCAGTTGTAACATTCACAATTTCGGTGCAACATGTTTTTGATGTATAGCATCTTTCGGGTCGTTACGGGTCGTCAAAAGGTCGAAAGTCTGACAACCAGTCTTACCAAGGGGTATCGTGTTACCCAGAAACTGGGTTGTGGAGGTCAGATAGGCTGTCGCTCCATGTAAAATACTGGTATTCAGCTGTATCCGGTAAGACTGGAAGCCGATCCCAACATAGTTAGGAAAAGGCTAGGCAGATGATGATGATGAACATCTTTTTTTTTTTCGCTTTCTGTGGAAATGATTTCGTGAAAAGGGACGGAAGTGTGTAACAGGAAGTTACAGTTTGAGCATGGAATAAGTAAGTACTTTATAATAGCATGAAATTAGTGTACTCATGGAATTAGTAAGTACTATATAGATTGTGAGATTGCAGATGTTACACATCATATGCAACTACTGTAGTAAGGCTAGCTCTTTTTTTCCCACAAGTGATTGCAACCAATCCTGACAAGACGTCGTAAATGTTCTAGATTCTCATTTGCAAAACTATTATTCAATTGGTTCAATCATAAATTGAATATTGTGCATTAACGAGAAGCAAATGTGTATTCAACGTGGTATGGTCGTTGGCGACAGAAAAGGCGAAATTATTTATTAGAAAATCTTACCTATGTTATTACTATTCACTATTGCATTGGGTTGTACCTGTAATAACAGTTGTAAGTGATTATATAAATAAATAAAAATATCGGTTTAATGACGTCACATAAGTCACTATCCTTCCATACGTATTAACACTGTAATTTGAAATCATTGTAAAAGCCAGTTATTTTTAAAATAGTAACCGTGGATTTTTTTTTGCCGGCTCTTCTCCATAGGAAACTACCAATTGGAACCGTGCATCTAGCTGCTGACGTTTCATATGTAAGTGCCCATGTAGGTTTATGTGAACTAACATATTTTGATTTTGATTGACTCTTCTAGGTTCATGTATATTTTTTGTGTATCCTTGCTTGCAATTAATCACAACTGACTGTAAGTGGTACTTCCAAAATGAATGCTTTGTTCGATCACTAGTACTGAGAAATAATAGGTCACATAGTTTATTAACTCTGTGATACGTATAATAGGTACCTATGTATACAGATTGAAATTGAAAACATGCGACAAACAGAAATGGGAGATTGTACTCGTCATTATGAACAACTTTTACTAAGGGACCAAAGCTGTTTTCGCGAAAAAAAATCTGCTGTTCCATACATTTTGATGTGTAATGCGAACATAAATGTAGGGAACAGCTGATATTTTTTTCGCGATTTCGGGTTTGGTCTCGTAGTAAAAGTTGTTCATAATGATAAATATAGTCTCCTATCTCAATTTGTCGCATGTTTTCAATTTCACCCTGTATATGCGGTCGAACAATGATTCGTGCTAAACTGGGTAAAATAAAATATATTATAATTTTTCACCAATCATTATGAAAAAAAAAGCAAAAAGCCAACGTCACGTGGTGTTCCCAGGCGGTCACCCATCCAAGTACTGACCACGCCCGATGTTGCTTAACTTCGGTGATCGGACGAGAACCGGTGTATTCAACGTAGGTAGTATGGACGTTGGCGATAGCCGAGGTGTAATTATCAATGTGTACTGAAATAATGACGTCACAAGACGTTTTTGCCGCGTTCACTCAATTTGTATTTTTTATGGTGAACTTTTTTATTTTTGTAATTTCAACAGTTTTGTCAGCTCCATGTTAATCATAATCACCGTTCTAATAGGAAAATTCGACTACGCCGTCTCTATATGTTTACTCCGTGTTCATAATCTTGTAAAGCGGTAGAAATCCAGGAAATAAAGGTTCAATTTCAATAACTTAAAAAAACAAACCTCTCCTGGAGCAGCCGCGTGAAATAAAACAAGCTCCATTAAATATATTTTAAATGCAAATTCTTGAAAGCAAAAAGCCAACGTTACGTGGTGTTCCCAGGCGGTCACCCATCCAAGTACTGACCACACCCGCTTAACTTCGGTGATCGGACGAGAACCTGTGTATTCAACGTAGTATGGACATTATTGATATCTTAGGCGAAATTATCAATCTATATCGGATGTTCAGTGGCGACAATGGTCATTATGCGATGTATACGGGTATTTCGGTTATTTTTTTACAAAGAATTGACAATGATTGAAGAAGACAATTTTGCTGAAGTTTGTAGGTAAGTGGTACTTCCAAAATTAATGCTTTGTTCGATCACTAATTACTGAGAAATAATAGGTCACATAGTTTAGTGTGTAGTGTTGATGAATATATATTATAGATAGATACAATATACTTTATTGTAGGTACCCTATATTTTACCCTGTCCCTATGATCTGAGAATAAACTAGATATTCTGAATTTCAATACGTCTGCTCAAACGTGAGCAAGAAATTCCAGTCCATGACACCAATACTGGGATTGTAATCCAATTACCTATCTAGGTACTCGCGCGTTCAACGCTGGGCGCGCTATTAGTACCGGGTCGTTTAATAATTCAGTAATTAATTATTCCTAGAATCGATATCATACACATGATGACGCGTTCTGTCAGCTCTTCAAGCTAAGTCTTTATTATTCTAATCGACTAAATATGAAATATTGTTTTTAACCCCCGACGCAAAAACGACGA
Source organism: Atethmia centrago (assembly GCA_905333075.3). NCBI lineage: Eukaryota > Metazoa > Arthropoda > Insecta > Lepidoptera > Noctuidae > Atethmia > Atethmia centrago. The sequence continues at coordinate 19,657,713 of HG995381.1, read as the reverse complement.
AGTTTAACGTGTCTGTCTGTCTGTCTGTCTGTGTGTGTGTGTGTGTGTGTGTGTGTGTATGTGTATGTGCGTGTGTGCGTGTGTGCGCGTGCGTGTGTGCGCGTGTGTATGTGTGTGTGTGTGTGTGTGTGTGTGTGTGTGTGTCTGTGGCATCGTAGCTCCTAAATGCATGAACCGATTGTGATAATGTTTTTTTTTATTTGAAAGGTGACTTAATCGAGAGTGTTCTTAGCTATGATTCAAGAAAATCCGTTCAGTCGTTTGAAGATTATCAGCTCTTTTCTAGTTGATATTAATTTGCTCACCAACTTACAACGCAGGTATCGTGTTTGGGCTCATTGTACTGGTCTCAATAAATAGGTTATAGCTCGATGGTGATCAGGGTCTGATGATGGAGAAGAAGAGAGAGATGAGGGTACATTAGTAAGTACCTTCACTTTGGGAAAAAATACCTACAGGGGAGCAGATTTCGGCGAGATATGTATCGATGGCAGCGTGTCTGACTTACTAGTAATACATAAAGTTTAAAAAGTATATAATAAAAGTTAAATTAAAAATTTAAAAAACCCCGACACTACCAAAAACATGCAATTACCTTACAAAAAACTTGTGAAAGTTGCCTGGAAACGCCTCGTAGGCTAAAGTCTCTACAGTACATTACGCCTATTAGCTGTATATTCCCAACCTTCATCATCTGCCTAGCCTTCTCCCAACTATGTTGGGTTCGGCTTCCAGTCTCACTAGATGCAGATGATTACCAGTATTTTACATGGAGCGACTGCCTATCTGACCTCCACAACCCAGTTACTGGGTAACACGATACCCCTTGGTAAGACTGGTTGTCAGATTTTCGGGCTTCTGACGACCCGTAACTACTGCTAAAGATCCACTAATGACGGCCGGGATCGATGGCTTAATGTGCTTTGCGAGGCACGGAGGTGTCTTGGTATGTAAGGATGTGTCACCCTTCCACGGGCCAACCGTAGCAAGCGTAGCATAACCTGATCAATCGACCCGTGAGGCTGTTATTAATTAGCCCCAAACCCCTGTTTTTGACAGGGGCTTGGGCAAGCATGTGGTTGCTTATAAATTAAAACTAAATAACTACGCCTTTCTGATGTTCCAAATACTTTATCAAAGCCTTAACTTACTAGGTACGCAATCTTTAATTATTCAAATAACTTCAAAATCATTTCTTTACCTACTCTTCGTCAGAAACTTATGGTCTTGTTGAAGTCCTTTCTTACGCCTACTTTTATTACAGTTAATCGTACTGCCTTAATTGCCTGTTAATTACCATATATGCGGTTACAAAGAGTACAAAGAGTTGGCGCGGAAAGTCGAAAAGCAATAACCTTGAATGCCTGGAAAATTTCAGAAAACTCAATTCGCTGTCTGGATCAGATGGCGTGTTTTTAGATAATACCTATGGGATTAAAAATAAATTGCCTACAATCGATTTAATTAAGTACTTCAATTGGTGTTACATTGTGTACATCAGTAGCGTAGGTTCAAATTCTGCACAACACTACGGGCAAAAGTAGTAAAAACTCGTCTGCTGGTCAAAGTTTGAATTCTTATTATAAATTATAGTTTAGTGCAACCAAACAGAACACTTGTCAGAATCCATCATAAGAAAAAGTTAATAAAAAACAAAAGAATAACGCTTGTACTCACAGATGTCGAGAAAGTTGTAGTTTGTTCTACAAAGTTTATCAAAGAAGTTGCACCACACCCAAACCGACACTTCTCGCATGTGTAAGTGTTGCTAATATAAAATTGAAACAAGTTAAAACAAAAAAGATACAAAGTAAGTGCGACGCTACAGGTCGTATACAAATTGGTTAAGTACGTAAAAAATATATTTCGCGGGCTACCTTAGCGCTTCCCGCTAAGGTAGCCCGCGAAATATATTTTTTTTTGTAATATGCAGGTTAGGGTCGCGACCGTAACAAATATGGCATTACAGAATTATAAATCATTAGAATTAGCAATACAACTCCTTAAGTTAGAATTGGCCTCAAATGTCATGATTTCATGAAATCGTTCAATATGGTAATAAGGAGGGACTTTTGGCGAAGTGATACCGCACGGACCGATCGATCAGGCTACGTTTGCCGCAGTTAGTCCGTGGATGAATGACCATCTTTACACACCATAACCCCTCCGTGCCTCGGAAAGCACGTAGATCTTTGATGTTGTTAGGGGTCATCAGAAGCCCGAAAGTCTGACATCTAGTCTTACCAAGGGGTTTCGTATTAAATCGTAAAATACTGGTATTCAGCTGCATCCGGTTAAACGGGTGGGTTTTAGTCAGTAAGAGTCTGACACACCCTCCCGCTCCGCCGAAAGCGGGAGAAGTGATTTGTGCCCGGTTTTTGGCAATAGGCTAGCCCCTAGGACTTAAACATAATTGGCGAAATGTGGGTGTTCTACAAAGCAGTGGTGGCCCATTGGTAACGGCCGCGACTTACAAGTTTTAGGTCGTAGGGTCGAACCCTGACAGGCGCTATACTTTGTGTAAATTATTTTATCACCACTGCTCTCAAAACGGTGAAGGAAACATCGTGAGGAAACCGGCATGTTCTAGAACCAAAAATTCGAAGACATGTGACATCTACCAAACCGCACTGGGCCCTCGAGGTGGATTACGGCCCACTCCCTCTCACAGAGAGGCGGCCTGTGTCCCAACAGTGGGAACATTATAGGCTGATTATGTGGGTGTACTACAGGTACACCTCTGCCCAACCCTTCAGGAAAACAAGGCGTGATGTTATGTCATTTCTTTTTAACAACACTTAACAATGAAGAGCTTCGTTCCTCTGGTTCAGCTTTGATTACTATTCTCAAATATTTCAAAGAATAAGTTGAGGAAATCCGAGTATTAGTTGACTTATTCCGCTTTAATTATTTGTTTGAAATGTAATAATATTGAACGTCAGATTTCCTTTACGATTGTGGGTACTTTATTTTAAATTAATTTTCCTCTCCAGGAATGTTTTTATTATGTTCTCGGTTTCCAATAGAAAATTTTATTTAATCATTTGTTATTTTGTTTTGTTTACAGTAAATTATTTCGAGACTTTTTGAAAGTTTTGTAATTACAATACATAAACTCGACATAAATAATAACAAATTGTGAAGACGTAAATATTACAAATGAAAAATCCACAAATATAATCCATAAGTTTAGTATAATAATAAAGATTCTTTGTTATGTTATAATATGATAAGATAGGTACAATAAGTAGATACAATAGGTACATATATGCAGTTTATGAAAGTGAGTTTATAGTGCTAGTCTAGTACAACACATAAAAGTCTTTTTAAAAATATTTCACCAAAAACTACCCATTATCCCGATTTTTTTTTGTGGCTAGAATTTTATTAGAGCGTTTTGACAATGCATAAAATGCATGATCCTTTGTGAGAGACTGGCGTCCATACCCGAATTTAATCTAATTACAATGGTCAATTTTCAAACTCTAAACAACTTATTGGAACTGACTCCTATTTTTAGGCGACTTGCGGCTTTTACTTAAATCTCGATTTAAACTTGACTTAGGCTTAAACTTAATTTAAAGATTTGCATGTCATCGATTTAGCTTAAATCTCAATTTAAATAAACGTCAAAGTTAAACCGGCATTTAGGTCGGTTTAGTTGTTAAATCTTGATTTTATAGACAGACGTCAATACAGTACTATTTTGAATTCCTCTTTTATTTGTGAAAAATATTAATAATTATTTATCACTCTACATTAAATAAGGAAATGAAATGAAATGAAATCAAATCAAAAGTAATTTATTCAAACTAGGCTGAGAATCAGCACTTTTCGAACGTCAAAGTTACATAAGACAGTCCCCCAAAACGCCCACCCTTCACCACTTCCTATTGCTTTAGCTGGGAAGAAGAAGTGGCCAACAAACTCCCCAAAAAATAAGGAATGCAACAGAAATATTGATGTCTGATCTTCTTTTAATGGCCATTTTTTCATTAGAGTGAATTTTTTAGCGTTCATTTTTTGGTGTATGTTTGTAATTTATGTTTTAAACTCGTATATTATGATTGATGATATCAAAACTAAAAAATAACACGAGACTACAACCACCACTTGACGTTATTGCCAGATCAAATTCTTTTTTCTCTATACGCAGAACTGAGTTACCATAATTTTTTATTTGAAAACGGAATGCAAATAATTAATGAAGAATGGGTTATTGACTTAATCTCAGTTTAGTTAAATCGAATATGAAATGTGACTGTGCAAGACATGCTTATTAAGATTTAAGTTAAGTCGAGTTTAAGGCAAAATCGAGATTTAATTAAACCGAGATTTCTATCATTTTGCTGCAAGTGGCCCTTAAAGTGTTTAATTTCATTTTCCTAGAGGCAATTACCGACATAAATTAATTACATCGAAGCTCGCTACAAATTGTGAGATTGAATTTTTCGATGATATAAGACGAACAGAAAAAGGTAAAACGCTTGCACACATGTCCTGTGACACTGATATCGCATCACATCGCATTTTTTATCATTTTCTACACAGACTCTGTCTTCAGTGGTTTCTCCGAAGAAAGTCGTATTTTCTTGTGTGTGCCTAGAAGAGAAAAACAGGCCACGTCATTTAATATCTTATGTTTTTTTCTTCTAAAGTAAAATTAGCACACGCTAAACCTAGATTTTTGAAACTTTAAGCAGGTGATATTTTGTAGTCTCAGCCAAACCCGACGGAAAAAGGTCGTTTCACAGCACGTATCATTTCGTACAGGGTTCGTTTCGGAATAAGCCTTTTAGCGGTATTAAATTTTCTGTTATATTATATGTGAATCTGTACTCACGTGCCTATGAGATTTTTATAAGTCCAGTGTTACCGTAATACGGGGTGGATAGGGATGCAGGGGTGAATCGAGACGAAACTTTAAAATGGATTTTAACGTTGAAATAAAACAGTTTGCTGCCAACAAGGAAAATAGTCGTTAATAATTATAGAGTAAACACATTAGAGTCCTTTTTGGCGACAAACTATATTGTTTAAAAGTTAAAATCCATTTTAAAGTTTCGTACCGATTCACCCCTGCATCACTAGTCACCCCGTTTTACGGTATTTTAAGATCCAGTGGGTTTGAAACTAAAACAAAAATTTAAAGGAAACTTGCTAAGTGAATATTTCACATTAAAATATCGCGGTAGCAACCCGCAGTCTGGATTTGTGCCTGAATCATGACAGTGGGCTCGCCCCCTTTTATTTAAATAACTATGTTAGTAAACTTTACCTAACACTGCCCCATAGTTATGAGAATCCCTGCATCAATCTCAAAACCGATGTGGAAAGCTTGCAGCAGCGATTCACGCACAAGCAGTCCATGCTCCGTGCACCAGAGGCGCATTTTTTCGCATAGTAGCGTAGAAGGAAAAAGCTGGCCACCAAATATCGGTACACCTATAATCCTTTGAGGATATATGTAGTAGATGGATTTGTGTAGGTTACGACATAACACACATAATCAACCTATGATGTTCCCACTGCTGGGACACAGTCCTCCTCTCTGTGAGAGCAAGTGGGCCGTAATCTACCAGCGGGCCCAGTGCGGGTTGGTAGACGTCACATGTCTTCGAATTTTTGTGCTAGGACATGCCGGTTTCCTCACGATGTTTTCCTTCACCGTTTTGAGAGCAGTGGTGATGAAATAATGTACACAAAGTAAAGTGCCTGTCTGGGTTCGAACTTACGACCTACAACTCGTAAATCGCGGCCGTTACCCCTGGGCCACCACAGCACTTCTACTAACATAATATTACGCCTGTATTCCCCGAAGGCGTAGGCAGAGGTGCACCTATAGTACACCCACATTTAGCCTGTTATGTAGGTAGTAAGTTTACACAAACATGAGCATCTACTTGCTACGAGTATACTTCGATAAAATGTCGTATTCAGTGTGGGCGAGCTTTAGTGCAATACAATTTTAAAGAAAATTAAGTGCAGAAACTTGGAATAACACATATACAGGGTCAAATTTAATTAGCTGGCGAAACTCCGCAGACAATCATCATCATCATCATCATTCCAGCCGAAAGATGTCCACTGCTGGACATAGGCCTCCCTCAATAGGGAGGGTTTGCCATAATCGCCACGCTTGGCAGGCGGGTTGGCGATCGCAGTATGGTGTTAAAATGCATAGAGAACGCTGCTGCCCATTCTCTAGTAGTCTAGTCCCTTAGTCGCCTTTTACGACACCCACGGGAAGAAATGGGATGGTGCTATTCTTTACGTCCGGCACCACACGGAACTCCGGCACCACACGGAACAACAACACCGCAGATAATGATAAATGATAAATGATTTTATTTCTGTAATTAGGTTTTACAATCACCTTTACACGTCAAACATATTTTTTTAAACTAGATGGGGTCGGAGACGTGATGGGTATCGATATTTAAACACGAAAAATTATTTTTGGTGACCTTTTTTGGGACGAACGACTGTAGTTTTGTTACTAGAAGTTCATACTTCCAGTAAAAAAACTCATCTTGAGGAAATATTTTTATTTCATTGTATTTTGTTATCGATAACCGTCACGTCTGTGAAGTTTACACAAGAATACAGATTTTAGTCAACTCATACTTCCGTTAACAACACTACCGGTGGTTGATGACCCAAAAAAATAAAAACTCATCAAAATAATCTTTTTTATTTTATCATGTCTAGATATCGATAAGATACCCATCACGTCTGCGGAGTTTTGCTAACTAATTTAATTTGACCCTGTATATATGCATACGCAGAGGGTCTAATTAAATGTACCTATACACATGTACAGTCACGAGCACTAATATGAATACACTTGGCAAAATAAAAAAGCGTTTTTTCGTGGAATAACGACTGCAACATTGAGGTAAGGCACCATAATAGCGGGTTCCAAAATACTATGTTCGTAACGACAAAAAATTACAATCAACACAGTAGAAGAACATAACTTTTAAAAGTTGTTACCTAAGTGTATATTAGTCCGCTACGCGGCGCCAGTCTGGCAAAACAGGTCATGTGACGCAGTTAGCATGTCGGTAACGCGGACCCATAACTTTTACTCCTACCAAAAATCGGTCAACGCGGCTAAAGAAGTCTTCACTTCAAAAATCACTTTCAGCAGTGGCGTGCCTAGGGTTTCAAAATAACGCAAGCCCAATAAAATTTTAACCGATTTCAAAAAAAGAAAGTTCAGTTTTCGACTGAGTATGTAGGTACCTACGTATGTATCATCGCAATTTTCTCATAAACTACTGGTTAGGTACAATAAATTAAAAGTGAATTCATCCATCCATCTTCTTCTTTCCTCTTCTTTCTTCAATTTCACTCTTGCTTGTCGTGCGGTGAATGAGGTAACCAAAGCACACTGAAGGCATGCTAGTGCTAGATTGAATATAATAAACATATCAGCAATTACATACCTCCGGTGGCTTTGAAAAAAGCCGTTTGGTTTGCTTCATTGCTTGAGGGAACAAAGTTATGGTAAGTAGTTGCTTCCTTCGTAACAGGACCCAGGTTACAGACAAAAAAAAAACAAAACAAAAAGTTACAAAACGAAAGTTAAAAAATAGCTAGATAGAATGTAATAAGGATTTTAAATAAATTATTTATATTCTAATTGGAATCGTCTATCTTTCTTAAGAAATGATTTAATTACATCAGAGTAAAATGTTGGTGATCGTTTTATTTCTACCAACAACTGTTTTTCAATAGCTATCATTGATAATTCGGAAAGACGCTCTTGACCTTGTGTATTTCTCAGATAGGTATGGATACGTTTAAGAGACGAAAAAGCACGTTCCGCGGAAGAACTTGTAGCCGGAATAGTTACAACAAGATACGCTAACTTTAACAGCTCGGGAAAGGCATCTTCGAGGTTATTCTCATGAATGAAATCAATTAATTCGAAAACATTACGATCTTTCAGATCAGGACTAGAATACAAGCAAATCAATTGTTTTTTCTGAGCAAAGTTTAAAGATTTTACCTTAAAACGCCAATCAAAACTTGAACGCATTTTAAATCCTCACAAGGTACAACAATTACCTCCATTGTTGTAGGTAAGTCACCAAAACAATTGTATCACTGAGGAAATCTAAGAAAACACACAAAAAACTTTAACAACAAAACCTTTTTCCACTCAAGCAAATGAAACTGAAGTTAGTTGCACTCTCGGATGTCGGGAACTACTCAGTGTTGTCATTTAAGCAAAAAAAGTCGCCAGGTATATGAAAAATCTAGCTAGATGTCGCAATTTTTTTATTTTTAAGATATTGCTTGAATATTTAATTTCGTTATTTTAAAAAGTCGCTAGTTTTTATTGTTGCTAAATGTTAAAAAAGTTTCCAAACTCGTTAAAAATCTCCAAGATCTCACAACGTGGCTAAAACGGCAACACTGCAGAGTTGGCAAGCTGACAAGGTCACGCATACGCGTGCAACTTCATACCGAAAGCCCTGCTTAAATCTGCCATAGTGATCGATTTGTTCTATGCACAAAGGTCTAACTCGTTATACGGCACATCGCTATAAGTGCGAAAGTGACAGATATAGTATTTGAAAGCCCGATAAAAGCCGGTGCGTGTAAGCGAGATAGCTATATGTAGATGCTACAAATGCGAAACTCTGCGCGCGAATAATCGCGATGTGTAGTAGTGTAGCATAGGTAGATACTTTGTGTTATTTTGATAAGAATTAAGCGCGCGAACTTTTAAATAGTTCGGGTTTGATATTGATTCTCTATCGAGCATTTTAGTAAGGCATTTGGGCTTATATGAAGGTACCGCCACTGTCAGAGAGCTGCTGTTCTATTCTTTAAAAATCTTACCGTGATAACTTAGATGAAAAGAGCTTGAAGTGAGCGATCTGTTGCTGATTATCGTGTTGCCGGGTACGACAGCTAGTGCCAACACTTATTAGGACTGAGTACATACCTACCGACAAATTTAATATTTCTGTGCTGAGCTTAGAAATCGCAAGTTCCAGGGCCAAATCTTCAGTAATGCTCGTGAAAGAGAAGGCGGGACGGTTGAGGGAAAGGCAAATTTCGCGCCCTCTTGCCCCTAGCCGTCGCAGAAGACACCCTGGGCGTCAGGAATCCCGGGCGGATTTCCGGCCACCGCAGGCGCGGGCTTGCGGACGGTGAGCAATGGGTAGCTCACCGTCCGGTAAGGACCAGGCCCGGGTCGACGGCGCGTTGTATTCCACGCGCGCTTCAAAGAGATGTTGTCAGTACAAGCGTAGGGGTCCACTAGGGCCGATGCCTGCCGGGATCGCAGGAAGGTACCAAAAGGTTACCGAGGCCCCTGGCAACACAGGCAACGGATGAAATACGGCTGGGTTTTAGTCAGTAAGGGTCTGAAGTTATTTGATAATTTAGCATGGCCTAATCTTATTTATTTTGCTTCATAAAATATCATTAATTTTCTTCATTCGTGTAATCCATTGGTTATAGGTACTCGCATTTGCACTAATCACACTTATTTTTACTCAGATCTGTGACATGTTGCTACAAATTTTAACGTAGGCGTTACTGAATCAAGTCAGTTCGATACAAATACCTACAAACCAATTTATTTCCCAAAAAATATGAGATTCAAGATATAGGCGGTGCCAATATTGTCTATTTCTTGTTATGAATATTGGCAAAGGTTTGAATTATTACTTCTGACCCAACATTTTACTTGTGCTTCGAAAATCATAGAACCTTCATCGATTCGCTCCAATGATCTGTGTGAATAAAAACTGCTATTTCATGTTCACTTTTTATAGGTTCCAGAGAAAAAAAAACATTAACGAAAGAAAAAGAGAGTAATCAGAATTTAGAAGGGGTAAACATATTTCTTAATTATAGTTCGCTTACCGCGCTATCGAGCGGGCTATGCTCTGAGTTCGAATGATAAAATCAGAAATGAAGTTATCCAGAAAATAACCAGAGTTAACGACATAGCTTGCAGTAGCAAGCTGAAGTGAAAGTGGGCTGGCCATTTAGTCGAAGGACCGAAGCAGCCTCTTCTGCTCCACCGGCCGGAGTGGAGACCGCGTATTGGCAAGCGTACTGCGTGCCGCCCCCAGCTAGATGGACCGATGACGTTAAAAAGGTGGCTGGGACAGACTTGATGCGGAAGGCGGAGGACAGGATGTTGAGGCGCAACAGGCTGAGTTGATGAAACATATTCACAAAAAAACCGGACTAATGCGAGTAGAATTCGCGTGGTGAGGGTTCCGTATCGTGTTTAGATATCAATATCTCGACTGCCTCGTTGATCTAGTGGTTGCAAAGGCTACTGATGAGCATGAGGTCCTGGGTTCGATTCCCAGGTCGGGCAAAGTTTTATTGGGTTTTTCTATCAGTAAATTAACAGTAGCAGCCCGGAGTTTGGGTTTGTGCCCGGTTAATGGCAATAAGCTCGCCCCCTATTACATGGGACTTAAACATAACTGGCCAAATGTGGGAAACAAGGTTTGATTTTACGAGTATGTATGTAAATATCGATCCGTGTTTAAACGCCCCCCCCCCCCCCCCCCCCCACGACGTCTGAAAGGGGCACGCGTGGAACACTACGCGCCGCCACCTCGGGTCCAGTGTGATGGGGGGCGGCGGACGTCCCCAAGTCCGTCGTCCCTGGACCCATTTAGGGGGGCTGGAAGAGGGCTTTGTCTGCCCTCTGCCGACGCCCGGTGCGCCTGCTGCGGGCCGGGTGAGCGGAAGAGATCTCCCGCTCCCGTTCCGCAGCCTCCTTCTGCGACACGACTGTTTCGTAGAAGGATACCACCGCGTCCCAGGACTCCTCGCTTCCGACCATCGACTCGACCACGGCCGACAGCGACAGGTCACTGCCCACTCCTGAGATGAGGGCATGCTCCGAGAGCACCTGCGTCACCCGAAACAACAGGGAGCCGTGCTTCCTCCCGAGCCAGGGCTCGAGCACTGGCCGAACCGCCTCGATGGTGGCGAGGCCGGTGGTAGGGCGTGAAAGCCTGTCCCGCCATTCCGCCACCAGGGCTGCGCGGAGCTGTGACCGACGCAACTCCATATGTCGCTGCATAAGCCACTCGCCCCGCGCCCTCGCTTCCTTGCGCCACCGGTACAGCGACGCGAGTACTTTCGCCTCGAGGTCCCAGGGCGGGGATCCGGCCAGTACGCAAGCCGCCTCGAAGGAGATCGTGCGATATCCCCTGATGACTCTGACGGCCATCGCTCTCTGCGGCTTTCGCAGGACAGCGATGCTGCCGGCAGTCAGGTCAGCCACCCAGATCGGGGCCCCATACAGGGCCACCGATCGCACGATCCCCACGTAGAGCCGGCGTTCGGGCCCCCCAGATTGGGAAGTAGCGTTGACAACGCCCCAGCGGCGCCCAACAACTTGTGCGCCAGCCGCCGGAAGTGGGGGTCAAAATCCCACCGGCTGTCGAGCACCAATCCTAGGTACTTCATGGTGG